>JADEZT010000006.1:1305622-2611244 GCA_016618095.1 Colletotrichum echinochloae | reverse complement strand
TGGCTCATTGCATGGTCTCATAAGCTTCGTTCGATTTGATCCTAAGATGAGCTTCTGCAGGTTGTCAGGACTGCTGCCTTGAAACAATCACTCCAGCCTCGCCCATTAGCCGCAGTGGTCACTTATGGATACACTTGCGCAGTAGACACCAAGTTCCCGAAATGACGTCCATGCCTGAAGCGAAGATGCCGCTCATGCTCGAAAGCGGCATGGACGGGTCTATGCAGGTCGACCAGCTCGACATCGATGATCTCTTCGGCGACGGCGTTGGTCTTTCTCTCCATACCGCCCGCCCTCCTACCAAGCATTTGCGCCAGAGGATAGATGAGCTGCGGACTCGCGGTTGCTGCCAGTGAGAGGCCACCCCCATCCACCAGCTTACCTTGTCGTTTACTCACACCATCTAGAGGAGTAGCATGGTCAAGATCTGGAGCCATCGCCTCCATTTCCCCTGACGGAAAGACCTTGGAAGCCAGGTTCCTCCGCTCTCATCCTGATGATGGCCAATGGGGTCTCAGCGAACCCACAAAGGTTGACCTCATCACTATCAACGCCTCTAGCCCTATAGTGCACTTGGCTTGGGCTTCAACAGCGAGCCCCGAGCTTGCTGTCATCGATGCGACTGGTCGAGTCGCCATCTTAACTTACTCCATCACGTTGAATCGCCCTTTCGCAACGCGAAAGTGGGATCATGATCCGAGTGACGATCTCCACGCCATTGTCGGTAGCTACTGGCTTCCACTTGCACCCCAGGCCAAGCAGGTAATCTCTCAACAGACCCCCTCGCCCCCGTCACTGCTTCAAGCAACTGACTGTTCAGTATTATGTGAGCCATGGACCGGCTGTCAAGGATGGCAACCAGTACCGGTACGAAAGTTCCTTCGTACATGCCTACGGCCCCTGGCATCCTAACCCGTCCAAGAGCGCTCTCCTATGCGTCACCACAAACGGCCATCTCAAGATGTTTTGGGCTCAGAACAACAATAAGATTGAGGAAACAACGCTTGAACTCGAGAGTGTCAATTCTTCGGATGATTTGATTACGCACGCAGCGCTGCACAGCGATAAGAGTAGGCGCTGTGGTCCTTTGGCGACGAGACTCTCTGACAAAGCTCTAGGTAATTTGTGGATTGCCCTGGCAACAACGTCCAAACAGTTGCGACTTGTGCGAGTTGGCATCAATTGGGGCTTGCCGCAGTCTCAATCCGACAACAAGCCGCCTCCTGGCAGTCAGGCGCTCAACCCGACCCTGCAAGAAAAGCACGTTGCGATAACCAGCTGGTTGCCCAGCGGCTCGTCCACCACGCCCATCGACTCTGCCGCGAACCAATTAACCCACCTGGAGATCTTACCGTCAACCCTGGACCATACAGGCCAGGGCTGGGCTCCTCTTGTCATCCTCGCTGTTCGCACTTACTTGCCAACACCCAACACTCCCTACCAGGAAACGCAAAGCATTATCGACAAGTGGGAGGTCCTCAATGACCAGACGCAGAGCCTTCACCCGGCGTTTGAGCAATTGGGAAGCCGCAGAAACAGCACAGGCGCGGGCCCAGCTGTAAGTCAGTCTCTCATGTTCAAAGAGTTGAGTCTAACAGTTAAAGCCCACATCCCGACTCAAAAAGCATGAACCCGTCATCGTCAACAAGGTCATCATTGGCGTTCACACTATCCAGTTTGGTAGAGTAATTTGCTTAGCCTTCAGTGATGGTTCAGTAGAATACCGCGACAGGTTCACTCTGCAGGAGATCTACAACGAAATGAACCTTGACAGAGTCATGACACTGAACCAGGTGGGCTTTACCTTCCAGGACGAATCGCCGTGTAGGTCAATCTGCAGTGCTTTACGTTAGGGCTTCCGACTCACTGTCTGCTTAGGTCTGCAGGTGGCGTTTTCTCCAACAAACTGTTCCATAGTCAAGATACAGGACGATGGCAAGGTCAAGTGGAGCAAACTACATTATCCCTTGGGCGACATTGGCAACTCCAGCCAAGACGGTAATTCACAGTTGCCCAGTCTCTTTGAAACCATGCTTATTTCTTACAGCACCATATGCCGCTACCTTGGCAGCATTGACTGTAGCTGCCTCGACAGCAACCTTCAATAACATAAACTACGACGATATCCTGGCTGTCGCCCGACCATATGCAGACAAGAAGCGTACGTTTGGTTGACAAGTTCCCATCGACTGTGATAGCTGACCCCTGTAGGTTTCACCTTTGATTGGATCAACGAGATCGTGCGCATGCTCAAGGTTCCCGTCGACTACTCTGAGGATACCCACCACGATAGTCTCGTTAGAAACAGCTCTTTGCAGATGTGCTTGAGCATCCTCAACCACCTTGGCTATAAAGGCATGTTCCAGCCTCGTTCCTTTGGCAGCAAGTTCTCTATGCTGGCGCTCAATGCGCGCAACGTCGTCATTCTCATCACGATCGCGAGCAACACCCCCGTCAACATCCGAGAAAGGCTCAGCCCGCTCGACGAGCACGAGGTTGTTGACACGCTTGTTGGCTGCGCAAAATGGTCTCTCGACCTTCTGTCCTGGCTTACAGACTCTCTCTTCGCCCTCCTCGACGGCCCGCAATTTCTTGCCTTCCTCACGCCACAGCGCTTCTCTGAGATGAGCACCTACCTGCAATCCCGCTCCGATGTCTCCCTCCACCTACTCCTCTGCTCCTCAACACGCGGCTTCCTCTCTGCCGTATGCCGCCGTATCTTACACCTAGAGATCCTATCGAATCGGGCCATCGAGTTCTACGAGCGCCGGGCCGCCATGCAGAATGCCACTGACCCATCTTCACAAGCCAAGAGTCTGCATGTCGTCCTCTACAAAGCTTATCAGAAGATGCAGCGCGTCACCTCGGGCAGCCTCATCAAGGTGCAGGAGTTTGACCGTCTCCTCACGGTTCTCAACAACGACATCCGCTCCGCCTACCAGAGCTCCCTCGCATCGCTAGCGGCCAAGAATCCGTCCATCCCCGGCGGACAGAAAGCAATTGACGCACACATCAAGAATGCTCAGGTTCACTGCGAGCTCAACATGCTGCTCGCGTCGTCGCCGCCGCCGGCTTTTCATCCCGTTCTCCTCAAGTTCTTCAACTCAGACCTCAAGGCGTACCGCGCCCAGGCCGACCCCTCCAAGCTCTTCTTCGCCGACTTTGACCTCCTCGAGATCGACGACGATTGCCGCACGCTTGCGGCGCGAAAGGCCAAAGGGCTGTATATCGACGTCTTCAAGCGCGTCGAGATGGCCGCGCCGCCAGCCCGCGGTACGAAGGAGGGCGACGACGCTAGAATGCCGCAATGGCGCCGGTGTGTCCGGTGCTCGGCAGTCATGGAGGACGTTTTTGGTTCTAGGCCAGGCTTCACTTTTGTCTTGGCTCAGCAGAGGAAGTGCTCCTGCGGTGGCCACTGGGGTCTCCTGCCCAAGGGAACTCTCATGATTTGAAACAGCCGATAGGCGTGGTAGGGACTGAAGGAGGACTGAACAGATTTTTTAGGAAGCCCTCGGGCAATTATCTCAAGACTTGGGGGTTACTGAGCCCTCTATGTCTAGGGCGCGTGGATAGAGGACTACAAGATACAGCGCTACGCGCAACTCGGATATTTCACACCTGGTTCTTGAGTTAATCGGACCGAAGTCCAACAACTTTCTGATATTTTGCGCCTGTAAAAGACAAAGGTTGTGACTAACAGGGACACGTAGCGTAGCAAATTGAGAAAATAACCCGCTCGAGGGTGGTTTGGCGTTGAGTGGAGCATCGAGTGCTAAGCTCGAGGGGAAATGCTTGAGACACTTTCAATCGACTTATGTCGAGCGTGATCATCTCATTCTGGCCCTCCGCCGCCGTGCACACACGAATGTAAAGCTGGGCAGTGGCAACGTGCATGTGGTGCACATATCTCTCACCAAAGTCATGGAGACCTAGCGTATCGTCATGATGCTCTCAAGAGAGGGCGGGGGGCCTCTCTTCAGAAGCACCGACGAGTCGGGTGTCAACATCTGCGCCGGGCCGCGACCATTCACGTTGTCTTGGATCAAAGGTGACTTTCGGCAGTGGGGCTTGTGACAGCTGCCGGGGGTTGCTTCGAAGGACCTTTGGATCAACGTTGGAGGCCATGTTCGAGGCACATATTGGTCAGTGACTTTGCGCTGCTCGCGGTCCGGACAGGAGCGGGCGGGACCGCGAGAGCCTGGAGGGAGGCTCGGGGGCTAGGATGAATTGGGCGAAAGGCAAGGGATATTTTCTGACGTGATGGTGCTTTTCTTCAGTTTTAGCGTTGACTCGAGCCTTTGAATAACCCTGGGATCCAGACATTCCCCATTGTTGGTTTGCGTCGTTTCGTAGTAATCTCGGCATTCAATGTAGCCTACGGCTTGGGCTTTCTGGCCGAGCCCAACGTTGTGGTGGTCTACTCCCCGGTCGTTGACACGGCACCTTTCTTCAGGATACCGAAGACACGCCGCTTCTCTCAATCGGCCCTTTGAGTGATACAGGTCACAAACAGAAAGTTCACGACAGTTGGGTTGGAAAGTCTGTCCAGACTGTAGACGGACCAAGGGTTCTCTTCCTCCATCACGGCTCCATCTCGGCTCTTGTGTCACTTGGGCCAAAGTCGCCAAAGTCTCCCGGAGAAGAACTGATCTCTCGATAAACGAGATGACCTCATTATGCCTTATCGCCAGGATCAATGAGGCGTTTCTGGAACGATCGCAAGTTCGTGATATCCGGTGGTCATTAACTTCGGTAAGGACTAAGAAGGTGGCCAGGTTGCATGTTCAGCCCATGAACCACGCCTAAAACCCATCAGTAACAAGATAACGTTATCCAGTGGTTTGCCACGGGGACAAGGGTGGATGGCTGTTCCTCCAGAACAAATTCGGTTCCGTGAAGTCCCCCCCAAAGAGGGTAGGCCTCGCTACCGCATGTTCAGGCGTGTGGTCTCATACAATCTTCAGCCACATCAGCAGCGCTCGATACAGCCAAGGTGGAAACCGTTAGTATATCCACCACCCCGAGACACATGTTTACATTGCCGGGCACTAGATCGGAATGGTTGCGTTGTCTTTGGCGCTCTGCCACTTCCCCATAAGCCGGGTGCGTAGTGAGCCTTCTAGGCAATGTTTCGACGCCCACAAAACAACCTCAACCGGCAGCATACATACATAGTACGCGGTCGTTCCAGCTGAGGGGGCCAGAATAAGACGATCATACTCGACATAAGTGGTGGATACACGGTCTTGTACAGCCCCGCCGGTAACCCATTGATGACAAGATGTCCAAACGCCGGTCTCACGGGGGAAATAACCCGCAGATGGGTCTAGCCAAGCAACATGGAGGCGGAGCCCAGGAGTACCTACCTGCTGTATGTCCTGGCGCGGATCATGGGTCACGACTGAGTGACGTGACGCGTAGGTCGGAGGTGTGTCCTGGAGTGCCTATGCCATTTGAACCCCTTTTTAATCCGGTGGAGGTTCATATCCTGGAGGATGATTTGCGCAACTGTTCATTTAATCAGGGCTGGGAGCCGCTCAAGCATCCCCAGCCACGGGCTGTGAGTGATCCAATCGAAGGTATTTGGGCTGAGTGCGCCATAGTTTCCATTGCCACATCTTAATGGTTCCAGTAACTATACATGTGCCAGGCGGAGTGCTTGCGGTTAAAGGTTGGCGGACCGATGGCATGCCGGCCAAGGTGGTGGTGATTCCTCTCTCACCTGCCAGTCAAAATTTTCTTGAACTGCCTACCTACGGTAACTACCCGGAACACGTTTTGCACATACTGTACCTATCTAGAGTGGTGTTTCCCCCCCTAGGAGCTGTGGAACCCACCCTCTCTCCTTGATATAGATGATAGACTAAACAGCCGGATTGATGTTGGTCTGGTCAGAATGACAAGATATAGTCATACTCAGGCTATCATGAAGATATTGGTTAGAGGGAAGAAGCTGGGAATGACAGGAAATACATCGAGGAGACGGATACACTATTCAGGATTTACCAGGTCGGGTACGTGGCCCCTTACCCATAAGGTCACTGTATAAACGGAATGATGGGGCCCTGTCGAAACCCCCCTTCCGCTTACTTAGGTACAGTAGGTGCCGTCCGCAAGGCTTGGTGCAGCCGACGGCCCATGAGTCTAATGTGGGTCGGGTAGTAAGGCGCGCCGGAGCACCCCTGCAGACCCGAGATGAAGTACAGGTGGTTCGGTGAGGCGGAGAGCTCTCATTGAGCATGCGCGCATCGGACACTTGGTATATGGATACGACGAAACTGGCTGGTCGTCAAATCATCGGAGAGTTCGAGAGATGGTTCGGGCTCAACGGTCTCGTCTCGTCAACGGCCATACAAGGTTGAAAAGGCGGCACAAATGACTGGAGGTATATCGGTTCGTGGGGGAATGGAGGGTTGAAGGATTGAGATTGGCAGCAGGGGTCTTTTTGGAAAGACTCTTTGCAAAGAAGGTTCGAAATCCAAACTGCGCCCGGGGTATCATGTCGGCCAATAAAAATACAAATGCTTATCATGACACAGGCCAGTAACGCGGTGACTCTGGCCACCGCGCTTGCCTTTTCCTGATGCTTCGGTCTCCCACGTACCTCCTCAGTAATACCTACCTAGTAAGGATGGTAGCGGCGGGACTACCTGCCATACTTGTCCGCTTTCCCAATGCGGTATTAGGCACGTTTGACAGAGGCTGTGTGAGATGGGATGGAGCAGGAACATACGTAAATGTTGTTGCCGTCCGGTGTAGGTACTACCTAGGTACCTACCTAGGTACATCGAAGGTCGCCGTCGTACCTTTATGCGGAGTCCCGGACAAGCAAAGCCCGTTCTTTACCTATGGTATCTCTTGCTTCAACTTATTCAAGGCATCGAAGGAATTTGCTTCTCCCCCCCAAAGTCCATCTGCCTGTGCGTTGCGAACAGTGCACAATTTGAGTTCCCGTCCTGCCGCAAGAGTCCATCGGCTCTAATCCAGTTCGTTTCACCCAGACACAAGACGACGGCTACAAGGCCGCCGTTTCCCACCAGGACCCGACGCGACACAGTACATTCGCCACGCATCTTCTAAAGCCTAATGTACCTATGGGCTGCTAGCTACTCTGTATGGAGAGGGGGGTTCTTCTTCTGCCAAGATTCCATGCGAGACGGCCCCTGGCATTCTTCCCTTCTGAGAAAGCACACATCCGAACTTGCCCCCCTCTTTCGCAGAACGAAGCAAGGTCCCAGCGAAACAGGACGTACTATGTATGTCATCTATTATTGTGCAATGACAAAGTCGGCACTGTTGCCTGCAAAGAGCTTGATTCGGTAGTCACCGGCCCGCATACGGCTGTTCCTGGCGGCATCTGGCATGCTTTACGGCCGCTTCCACCTCATGCGCTCTGCTGGTTCGACCATGGGCAAGCCGCATCACGCACACTCACCATTTCGGTTCTAATCCAGGCGACCTTTTACCCCTTGAATCTTCCGGAAGTTCGAACTGTGAGGGTTCCGTTGTTTCTCACATCCTCGGATGGTTGATCGCAGAGGCCGCGATGCTCGAAATAATGAACCAGCTAGAAAGAAAACAAGGTGGGGACGGGGCAGCGAAACTGATCGACTCCCTGGTCGACTCATGAGCATTCGCTTGGCACCCGTACCAGAACGCTCAAGGGGAGGGTGAATACAGCCATCTAAAACCCCTCCAGCATGTTGAAGATTGGCCTGGTACCTGCGGGTATCAGCAACCAACCAGGAAACACAAGTACTGAGCTGGGCTTTCGAGAGAGGAGGTTCATCAGTCGTTTCAAGGTTTGGAGGGAAGAACCTCATCTGGCAGATAGGTTCAGATCGTAACGTCTTGTGTGTTCAGAGGAAACACCAGTAAGGGGGGTTCTGTGCCGCTTTGTGCCAGCACCAAGTACGGGTGCATAGTACCAAGTGGTCTCATAGCCGGGGGTGCCACTGCTCCGAAATGTCATGTAATTGGCGGTGGTGTCAAGCCAGTAATAAGGGTAGCTAGCAATTTCAGTCGTTATCTCATGCCGCGCTAGACTCGCTCTTGTTTGGGAATGACAAGCCTGCGGATTCTCTTCCCCGTCCATCCTCCGCCATCCAAGCGGATTGGACCCCCTGTTAGGACATGGAAGTGTGTGACCAGAGAAAAGAGGCACATGCGATTTTCTTGCAATTTTCATTCGAGTGGACGAGGAGAGAGATGACTTTGGCACCTGGTTGCTTCTTGGAGATGAGGACCCCGAGACACCACCGACGACGCGATTAGATGGCTTACACTCTGGGCGGACAGTACCGTACCGTCCGGAAGCGAGCTGGGGACTGAACAGAAAAGTAAGCAAGGTTTGGAAATGGAATGACGAGATGATTGCAAAGTACAGAATTGACCATCCGAGTTGTGTTGGTCACTGAATTACAGTACTGTTATCATCAGTCCCTTTCACAGCCGTTGTGTCTTGAGGCCGCCTGGCCAATTCGCCCAGCCTTCTTTTGGTTAATGGCATTGAAATCCAGCCTTCTTCTTCTTCTTACTTTTTCCCTCGCCTACTTTACTTTTCCCCTCACCTTTGGTGTTTCTCGTTGTCTCTCCTCCGCTCTACCACAGCGGCGTTGTTTCTTTTTCCTGAGCTGCACCTATGTGTTGGATATGCAAGTGCCAGCCCGTTCCTGGTGTCAGGCCATCCATCCATGGATCTGCGCCGCGCAACCGATAAAGTCTCCCCTTACCTATGTAGCTAGGCATCGGAGGTACAATGTGGTCAACGTCCTTGTGTGGACCTATTGGCAGTGGTTGAGTTGGGAACCCCTGCCTCATCCTCGCAGGGCCTCCCGAGTCCCACGGCATCCCACACCCATCCGAGAAACCTTGGCCACCCATCCCCTAGTCCCTACCTACCTAGGTACCTAGCCGGTGTGGCCTGGGCCCCAAGGCAGGCTCTTCAGGTAGGACAGCCCAGCAATGCTGCGACCCGCAGACGACTATCACTCTATCCGACGAGTGGTGTGCCTACCTACGTGCCTGCGTACCGTACTTGCTGCTTCCGCGGCCTCTGTTTCTACCACTGAAGCCGTCGGCCGACTCCTACCGTACCCGTCTAGTTTGCCCGCCACTCTCAGGGCTAGTCGCCATATCGCCCGCAACGCCCGCAACGCAACTCTGCATCGACTTGTCCGGGCGCCGGGGGGCATCCACATTCATAAGCATCGCGCCTCCCGTGCCTGTTCTACCTGCTCTCGTCCGTCTCACCCAATTGCTGTCTCTTTCGACGACTTCGCGACGGCCTTTCGCGCTCATTCACGAGGCCTCGCTCACCCAAGAGCCCTGCCGGCAGACAGGCCCTTTTTACTTCTCTCCTAAACCAATTGTTAACCGACGACACCCATCACCGCGGCTCCGGTACTGTCGATATATCTTTACGGCTTGCAACCTGCCCCCCTCTTTCGCCGATTCGGCGATTAGATAGTACAGTACACAATGGCGTCCCCTCTCAACCTCGACGACCTCAACTATGTGCACCTAGTACCTTACAATGGCTCCGGCCCTACGGGAGGCGACTCTCTGACGGAGGATCTGAACATCTGGTACGAGGTAAGGCCGTTACTCGACACGCAACCGCACCCCCTGGACTCCTGTGTACGGAACGCTGACACGAAGACTCTGTAGACCGGCGACATAGGCTGGATGATCACGGCCACAGCGCTAGTATTGCTGATGATCCCCGGTGTTGGGTAAGGGCTGTTCAAGCATGAGTTAAACCTGGAACCAGTCGCTGACAAGTCCCTCTCTAGTTTCTTCTACTCAGGATTGGCCAGAAGAAAATCAGCCCTCTCTCTCATCTGGCTTTCGGTCATGTCGACAGCCGTCACCAGCTTCCAATGGTTCTTCTGGGGCTATTCTCTGACATTTTCCCACTCCGCTGGCGCCTTCATTGGCGACCTTTCGAATTTCGGTTTCAGAGACGTCCTCGCCCGTCCGTCTGTTGGCTCTAGCCGTCTTCCCGATCTTCTTTTCGCTGTCTACCAGGGCATGTTCTCTTGCATCACGGTCGCTCTCGCCACAGGTGCTGTGGCCGAGCGTGGTCGCATGCTGCCCTGCGTAATTTTCATGTTCATCTGGGCCACTGTCATCTACGACCCAATCGCTTGTTGGACGTGGAACCCCAGTGGCTGGTCCAATAAGATGGGCGGTCTCGACTTTGCGGGAGGAACGCCGGTACACATCGCCTCCGGCACGGCTGCTCTAGCATACTCGATGATGCTGGGCAAGCGTCGTGGCCATGGCACGCACGAGCTCAACTACCGACCTCACAATGTGACACACATTGTCATCGGCACCGTCTTCCTCTGGGTCGGTTGGTTCGGTTTCAACGCTGGTTCGGCCCTGTCTGCCAATATGCGTGCTGTTGTCGCCGCCGTTGTCACCAACTTGGCAGCCTGCGTTGGCGGTATAACTTGGTGCGTGTTGGACTACAGACTAGAGCGCAAGTGGTCCACCGTCGGCTTCTGTTCCGGGGTTGTTGCTGGCCTGGTCTCCATCACACCTGGTTCTGGTAAGTGCTTAACGCCCGGATCCCGCTGCTTGTGGGCAACAGTGGACTGACCTGTCACAGGATACGTCCCCGTCTGGGCTGCCGTACCCTTCGGCGTTCTCGGGGCTGCGTTTGCCAACTACGCCACAAAGCTCAAGTTCATCCTCAGAATCGACGACGCCCTTGACATTTTCGCCGTCCACGGGATCGGCGGTCTCGTTGGCAATATCTGCACTGCTTTCTTCGCCGCCAACTACATTGCTCACCTTGATGGTGTTACCGAGATTGACGGCGGCTGGGTCAATCGCAACTGGATCCAGCTTGGGTACCAGCTTGCTGATTCGTTTAGCGGCGGTGCGTACTCGTTTGTCGGCACCTGCATAATCCTCTTCGTTATGAACATGATCCCTGGTCTCCGCTTACGTGCCACCGAGGAGGCCGAGATCCTGGGTATTGATGATGCCGAGATTGGCGAGTTTGCCTACGACTATGTGGAACTCACCAGAGAGGTGCTCAACGACATGGACAACGAGGCGGCCAGCCGTTACTCGAATGACCTAGGCTCTTTCCAGCCCATGGAGAAGAACAACAGCATTCCATTGGTGGACGCCCGCAACTTTGCAGGATCATCACAATACCAACCACAGTTCGGCCATGCTCAATGAAGCTGTGGTGGCCGAAGTTTCAGTTGCACGACCTCTTGCCGGATGCCAACCCTCGGGCTCCTGAGAAACCGCGACAGACCTTTAGTTCGACATGATCAACTGTTATTCATTCACGATACCAAACATAGCGCACGGCACTTTTCACTGGCTCGACTAGATGCGCCATCACTAACACATGCGAGCCAAGGGCAGCTGTAGGATACAACGATTTATCATACCGACCTCTCGGTGTGGAAGAATGAGGAAACGAGCGACGTCTTTTTATTTTGTAAATATACCTATTTGGATTCCCCCGACTCTACCGAAAAAATCTACGGCGGTACTAAGGGAAATGGAGATTGAAGCGATCCTGCCTTGATGGCTGTACTTGTAATTAAATAGAAAAAAAGAAAAAGGAAAAAAAGCAAAACGTTCAAGACCCGCGACGAGATAGGGTCCCCCTTTTGGACAATAAGATATTGGAATTTCCTTGTTCAACTCGACGGGTCAATGCCTCGGTGCAAATGACGTACCGCCTTCTCTCTTCTTGACCCTCTTGCTTTGTTCGGAAGCTTACGCCGGTTCCGTCATCGTTCAGAGGGGACCTGATAATGCTGTGTGTCGGTAGCTGACGTTGGCACACCGTAGGATTTGATGAAGCTTGCGATCGCAAAAGCCCCTGTGCTGACCAGGTTCCTACTGAAGAACACTCACCTTACATACCTACCTAGCACCCTAAGTACACTAGGTAGTGTTCTGTTGATCCACAACCTGGCATGAATTCCCTGAAAAAGAGCCTATCGGACACCGGTGGCTCCTGCCCTGTCATCAGTGGAGAGCTATCAATGCTGAGTGCGACTTTGATTGGATGCCTTGTAGGCGGCCACAGCACTAATGCGGTAACTTCCCCATGCAGTTGCACCAGATTTGGCCAACTCCAGCATCTTTGTTCCAGGGGTCTCTCAAAGCATCCATCCCTTTCATTGACGGCGTCGTCAAATGACAATTCATTATTGTTGACCATCTGTGTATGCCACACCCTCGCACTCTCACTTGTATTTTATCCCTCTTCATCCCTGTTACCATCATCTCATGGTCCAAGGCACCACCGACTCACCACCGACATGACGTTGGTTTGATCGACATCATCAAAAGGTTCCTGCGCGCCTCTTTGACAACCAGCAAACCACCATGGCCGGTACAAACACATCCTTTCGAGATAAAGCGCGCTTTTTCCGGCAGCTAGAATCGCTCAGCAGACGGAGTGACGACGATGACGAGTTCCACGAGGCCGAGCTGTGTCACAGACAGCAACTAAAGGCCTTCCAAGCCGTGGCGCAACCCCGTCAACCACTCCAAGAGAGAGCACAACAAGAGCCGCAGCTGCAGTCGCAATCGCCGATTCCTCAACAGCTGACCTCGAACCACAGAGGAACGTCGTCGATTCCAGTCCCGGTTCCGGCTTCGCTCACGGACCCCAAGCGGAAGGAAGTTATTGAGCGGACCCCGCTTGCCGAGATCAAGGGTACCGGAAGGAAGGACGCTCCTGCCGCCGACAGCTTTATTGAGGACACGCCCATCCCGGATTCGTCAACCAGGCCACCACTTCAGCCTATTCCGAGTCTTACTAGAAGCGTCGTTACACCTCTTCTCGCCACCAAGCACATACTGCCTCGCCGGGTTGACCATTCGCCTTCTGTCGTCGCGATGAGGAAGAGAAAGAGAGACCCTCCCATCAAACCTGTGCCTGAGGAGCAGCAGATCTTTCGCGGGTTACGGTTCTACTTCATTCCCAATGACGATATTGCGCCGGCAAGGAAGATTCGTATCCGGAAGGCGCAAGAGTTCGGCGCGTCTTGGGTAAGATCGTTGGAAACTGCGACTCACGTCATAGTTGACAGAAATCTGAATTGGAAAAGCATCGAGTCTATTGTTTGCCCGAAAGATGGCGTGACATCTTATCTGGTTCTCAACGAAGAGTATCCTTTGGATTGCATTCGGTTTAGAACTCTGCTCAATGCAGATCAAAAGCAGTATCGGGTCTCTGGTTGCCCGGAACCATCTGCTGCCCCTGCCGAACCTCCCATCGGAGCTCGAGTCGGTCAACCATTGGCAACAACCTTGCAAGATTTGCCACTCAAACCCCGTCAGTTAAACCCACAGCAACGGGGCTGTATACAGCCATCAACTCCATTCAGAAGCCAGGAGTCCTCTGGAAGGACAAACGAAAAGAACGCGACTGCCACATCGCCGTCGGCCCTCAGGGACATCACAGAGATTGTACTGCCATCGAACGCCCATGGATTCAGCAGCCAACACGTCAATGATGACGATGCTGATGATGATGAAACACCCACAATCGTCGAGAAGCACGCCATGGAGCTCGAGGACGAGCTTGAGAATGTCATTTCTCAGATGCAAGAGTTTAGGGATCTACCGCTGGAACATGATGACGACGATATGGCAACCTCGACGCAGTCACCGAAGGAGGATTCTGACATGGGAGGCTCCGAAGATGAGCGGCGAAGAAAGACGAAAACACCCGCCAAGAGTCGGGGCCGCAAAGACATGGCGTGGGAGGACAAGTTCGCGTGCCATAAAGGGGGTACTATTAGAGGCGACCAAATGAACCCGAACGGCCATACGATTGAGATTTTGCAGCAAATGTGCAATTACTATGAGCGTGTCAATGATACCTGGCACCCCATTGCCTACAGGAAAGCCATCACGCAACTAAAGCGACAATCAAGCAAGATATCCACAGCAGAGGAGGCAATCCGGCTGCCGGGGGTGGGCCAGCGATTGGCTGACAAGATTGAGGAAATCGTCACGACGAACCGGCTTCAACGACTGGAGAGTGCGGAGCAAGAGCCGATGGATAAGGTTTTGCAGCTGTTTCTCAAGATTTATGGCGTGGGCAGTGCACAAGCAAGCCATTTTGTCTCGCAGGGGTTCCGAACGCTGGAGGATCTGAAGGAGAAAGCGAAGCTCACCCCGAACCAGCAAATCGGCATCAATCACTATGACGACCTTAACACGCGCATCCCTCGTGCTGAGGTCAAGCTTCTGGGAGCGGTGGTCAGATCGGAGGCGGCAAAGTTAGACCCGGCAATTCAACTTATCATTGGAGGTAGTTATCGCCGCGGCGCCTTGGACAGCGGCGATATTGATTTCCTTGTCACCAAGAAGGGGACGAGAGCGGCATCTGATCTTACACCATTCTTACATCAGTTGGTAGAGACGCTCGAGGCACAGGGCTTCCTCGTTGCGAGGCTTGCTGGGTCCAGAGACAAGACCGATGGCAGCAAGTGGCACGGATGCTGCGTCTTGCCCAAGATCAGGGGTGTCAACGACGAGAACTATCGTCGTGTCTGGCGACGTGTGGACTTCCTTGTAGTCCCAGAGACCGAGATAGGCGCGGCGCTTATCTACTTCACGGGCAATGATATATTCAACCGGAGCATCCGGCTGCTGGCATCGAAGAAGGGGATGCGGCTCAATCAGAAGGGTCTTTACAAAGATGTGATGAGGGGCCCTGGGCGCGTCAAGCTAACCGAGGGCGCGCTGGTCGAGGGACAGGATGAGAGGAGGATCTTTGAGATCTTGGGGGTCAAGTGGAGAGAGCCCCATGAAAGGTGGTGCTAAGCAAAGCCGAGGCACGCCGAGCACACAGCATTGCGTGGAGTTGGATGGGCTCCTTTTTGGGATTATTATTTGTCTTGGATGGCTACGAAGTCTAGTTGGAGAAACCTTTTTCCCCTCCATCTCATTCTTCTTCTTCTATTTTGTAAAGCTCTTCCTGAGCTCACCAGACCGATGTGGATTTGCTCCGTTCAAGTAGATCAGGCAGTCGGCAACAAAAAGGCCGCACTCCTTGAGGTTAATTCAAGGTGACCTGTGCCCTGGAGATCTGCAATTTATTTGAGGGTTAGGAGTTTGAGGGCTACCTACATACCCCGAGTTTAATTGTACAAACACTTCAACTAGGTACTACTGTAATTTATGAGTGCAGCTTTTTCTTCTCTTTTCGTCCGCTTGATATATCTAACTATCCACTCAGCGGCAAAGGCAAATGCAGAGTCCCTTGGGTTTTGTGGTTGTGCAAATGCGATCCAGGGATGCTAGTTTATACTGCGGGATCTCATCTCAGAGACCCAGTCCGACAAACCCGTGAGCGGGGTGTGGTGGCAAGCGACGGGCCGGCAGTAGGGGTCTGCCAGCTGTAGCTGTTCTAAAATCAAAGAGAAAGAGGAAAAAAGGACGACCCTTTCCCATTAAGGTAAAAAAAAAAATTCCAGCTCGGGAAGGAACGTGTCGTGGTTCAGGAATAAAGTGGGGCGTGAATGTGGGGTGTCCCGGCCGGTACAGGGTGCAGGCGGTGACGGGCATTGAACGGCGTAATCAGGATTGATTTTTTTTATTTTATTTTTTTGCCGTGTGCTGTTCCGTCGCCCCTCCTCCCCTCTAAGTCTCTGACAGGTCTCCAATTCTGCCAGGTCCGATCATGTCGAGAAGGTCCCCCAGTTTCCTGCACCCATAGCCCCGCCGACCCTTTTTCCTTTCTTCACCGCGCCGCCTCGACTGTCCGTGTTTCTTCTCTCTTCAGAAATTTCCCCCATCCTTTCCTCGTTCTTGTGTTTAGGTTCTGTTCGATCCTCTCCCACGCAAACCTTCATTCCTCCTACTTTCCTGTAGCGCCATACACAACGCAGAGCTCGGCAGGGAAGGCTTTGTCGCAAAGCAATAAAGAAATTCAACATGGGCAACGACACGCATATGGAGGTTGACGCCGCCGAGCAGAAGCTCAAGGGCATGGAGCACTCTGAGCAGCACTACTTCAAGAGGTACGCTGGAGACCCTTCCTAGTTTGTCTGGTCTAGAGGAAAACTCTCGGGAAGCAGGATTCGTTGCTAATGTTTTCCCGCCTAGCTACGACCACCATGGTAAGTTCCGTTCCGCGATCAGAACAGCACAGTAAAAGCATCTTGATGTCTAACCGGGTGAAATATGAATCAGGCATTCATGAGGAGATGTTGGTATGTTGCCTCAGCCACCCATTGTGCACACAAAGCTGTCTGCCCGCAGCTCCGATTTTTGAATAGCCTTGCTAACCAGGTCGTTCCGTAGAAAGATGAGGTCCGCACGCGCTCGTACATGAATGCCATCGTCCAGAACAAGCACTTGTTTAAGGACAAGGTCGTTCTTGACGTTGGCTGCGGTACCGCTATCCTGTCCATGTATGGAAACCACCCACCCTCGAATCAAATAAAACAGACAGGGCCAAATGAACTGACCATATTTGCTCTTGTCCAGGTTCGCCGTCAAGGCCGGTGCGAAGCACGTTATCGGTGTCGACATGTCCACCATCATCTTCAAGGCGCGCGAGATCGTCAAGGTGAACGGCATGTCCGACAAGATCACCCTGATCCAGGGCAAGATGGAGGAGGTCGAGCTCCCCTTCCCCAAGGTCGACATCATCATCTCTGAGTGGATGGGATACTTCCTCCTTTACGAGTCCATGCTGGACACGGTCCTGTACGCTCGCGACCGCTACCTGAACCCCGACGGTCTCATCTTCCCCGACAAGGCCACCATCTTCGTTGCCGGTATCGAGGATGGCGACTACAAGGACGAGAAGATTGGATGTGAGTTTTGGTTCCCACACCTGCTTCGGCAAACATGAACAGACACTGACCGAATTCAATAGTCTGGGACAACGTCTATGGCTTCGACTATAGCCCGCTCAAGGCTACGGCCCTGTCAGAGCCTCTCGTCGACACGGTCGAGATGAAGGCTGTGGTTACTGACCCCACCGCCGTCCTTACCCTGGACCTCTACAAGTGCCAGGTGTCGGACCTTGCCTTCACCACCCCCTTCCGCATATCTGCCCGCCGCGATGACTTCATCCACGCCCTCGTCGCCTGGTTCGACATTGACTTCACTGCCGCCCATAAGCCCATCCGCTTTTCCACCGGTCCCCACACCAAGTACACTCACTGGAAGCAGACCGTCTTCTACCTGAAGGACATGCTCACCATGACCGCCGGTGAGGAGGTCGACGCTACCCTGCACGTCAAACCCAACGAGAGGAACCGCCGTGACCTCGACATCAAGATCGAGTACAAGTTCCTGACCGAGGACCCCACCCGTGCCGCCGAGGGCGTCTGCGAGTACAAGATGTGCTAAGCGCACTAATGTATCTTCATCAGGCATATCTTCTCCCCCCTATCCCACCCCTTGGACTGCCGGCCTTTGAAGAGAGGTCAGCACCGAACCACAACTGGGCTTCGTGAGAAGCGGGGTGGGTTTTATCCAAGGAAGCGGGCTTGTCCACCAGACCACGACGGGGGAAATCGCCGAGATGTCCAACTTCTGCTCCCCTGCTGTGGGGTACGAGCCTGCCTGCTACTTGTTTGCGCCCAAAAAGAGTTTTTTTTATGTTAGAAAAGGAAAGAGGAAAAAGAGAATCCAGCCTGGCTGCGTAACCTGCGCCGGCGGGGGGCATGGCGCGGCCTCCTTTCCATTTCGAGATATCTCCCTCTTCTTTTTTTGTTGCCTATTCTGGTTCTCAATGACAAGTCTTGCCGCTGATGAGCGTGCGTGTCATGACGAAGGAGAAGGAATGTAAGAGGAAGAGAAGAAAGGAGAGGAAGACGAGAGCGCGCGCGCGCGCGAGAGAGAGAGAGAGACATAGAAACCAAAAGGCATATGCAGTCTTCCACCTGCTACAATAGATCATGACTAATGAATCAGACCTGAACCCTTCCAACAAATGGACTCCTAGTCTACCTATGTTAAGTTGTCTCTTCTTTTCTATCATCATCGTCTTCCAAGGCCGTGAGACGTCAGCCGTCTTGTCTCCCCCACGCTCCAGGCTGTTAATAATGCAAACGCTATGCTGTACCCTTTCATCTGGACCGACCCCCTCCCGCAGTACTTCTACAGCTGATTCCCGGCACGATGGTTTTCCTTGTGCAAAAGCAGTCTGCATGCAAAGATAGACAGGCACAAACGAACAAAGAAGAGGAAAACTAGACAAGATCCGCTCCGCCCTCCGCCCCCTTTTTCTTCCCTCTTTCGCGTCCACGCCGCCCATGCTGATGAAAATGCCCCGCGCTTGTCTTTTCCTGCCCTCAACGCCAGCCCTTGCTAATGCTCTATATCGCGCCATGTAGTACAAAATAAAAGAATAGATTGTAAAGACCACCTCCTAAAGTCCCGTGCTGACCCAGCCCACCCTTCATCATCCTCCCTCTCGGCGTTGTATCTCGTTTCCAGCCCGGTCCAAAGGAACCCGTGGTCGTTCCGAGTGTACCTAGGTTGAATAACCGGCGGCCCTCCCCCCTTCTCTCGCCCGCTCACATCCCACCCGGCCCATGCGTCATCCAATCCTCGACCGTGTCCTTGCCCCGGAATACGACGCTGAGCATGACGGTGAACTCGTCCACCTCCCTCGGGTCCGCGAGCGCGAGGAGACCCGAGAAGTCCATCCGGCCGACCCACCAAGCCGTGTCCCCTTCACAAGACCGGTTCCACCGCTCCGCCGTCGTGGCAGTCCACAACCGCGCCTGCGCCGTGAAACCCATGTCCGAGAGCCTTAGGGCGTGATGGTGATGATGCGGGTGCGCATGTCCTCCACTGCCGCCGTGGTGTTGGCCGCCACCGCCAGCGCCAGCGCCACCGACTCCCGACCCAGGACCCCGGAGCTTGCCGTACCCAGCGCCCTGCTTCGCCGCGGCGTAGATCGCGCGAACGAGGTGGGCCATAACGAGCACGCGACGGATCGATTCGGCCATCAGCCACCGCCGCCACGCGGCCTTGAACTCCTCTTTCGTCAGCCGGCCGCCTCCTCTGCTGCCGCCGCCGCCGCCTGGGGTGGTGGAGCGCGAGTGGTCCGGCGACATGTCGTGCTGCGGCGGCGGCACGTGTGCCGCCGCTTCTGGGATGGAGGAAGAGGGTATCGCCTCCTCGGCGAAGACAGCGGCGCCCACGCGAGATTGTAGGGCTGACGTCCATGCCGCGAGGACGGGCTCGGCCGAGTCGGCCAGCACGCGCTGGCGGATGTCGCCGTCGAACCACCGCATGATTTGGTACATGACCAACGCCTGCAGGGCGGCGACCTGCTGCGGGAGGGTCCAGGTTGCCTGCTCGGGCACGTAGAGCAGGGACGTGGCCTTGGCCTCCACGACACCGAGGACGAGCGCCGAGTTCTCTTCGTTCTTGGCCGTGTACGCCGCGCACGCACAGAAGCAGTCTTGAAGCACAGGCGGAAGGCCGTCCGCGCCGTCCGTGATGGAGAAGTAGAGCGCCGGGTGGATAAAAGGGGCGACGCCGTTCTGGCTCACCCAGCGCCGCGGGAGGCTCCTAAACTGCTCGCTGCAGTAGAGCACCGCGTCCCTCGAGATAGACTCGCTGGGGGGAGGGGCTGCCATGACGGTGGGCGAGGGCGTCGGTACCACGGCGGCGGTGGCGTTTCCGTAGAACAGGGACCACGAGGTCTCCGCCTCCGGCACGACGGGGACGGGCATGATGTTGTGGATGGGGTCGGTCGGGGTGCTCGCAGAGCCGTTGAGGACGTCGGTGAAAAAGTTGAAGTCGGCGGCAGCGACGGCGGCCTCGAGCGAAGGGTAATTGCAGTCCTCGAACCCCTTTTGAGTGCACCGGCCGCAGCGGGGCAGGCGTTGGTCGCATCGACGCTTCGCCTGCTGACACGCAGTGCAGGCGCGGCGGCGAGTCGATATGAGGGGTGAAGAGGAGCTCGACGGGGCCGACATGTTGGTCGAGTCCGCGACCCGATGGGCGGTTGGTGGCGTGTTGCCTCTAGGAAGGTTTCAGGCTCGCTGGCTAGGGTGACGCCGAGGAGGGGGAGTGTATGCGTTGGCCGTGTGTGTGAGATTCTGGGCTGCAGTGTGATCGTATGTATGCGAGTGTGCGAGTGTGAGTGTATGATCGTTTTGTCGGGCTGCTCGAGCTTTGCAGCCCAAGCTACGCTCGCGACGGTAGAGGGAATGGAATAGCGCGGGCAGTACGCCCGAGATGTCACCCCCTCTTGCTCGGCCCGACTTTGCCACAGACAATATGAGCGTATAACGGCCTTTTCAGCTCCCCTATGAGAGTTCCTGGTGCGGCGTGGACGGAGTATCTAGTGGTCACCGGTCCGGAGCGGAAGCGGTTGCGGCTCTCCGCCTTGAGCGTAAGTGGAACTCCGCTGCGGGCAACGGCTTTCCGCGTGGCTGGATTTTCCGAGGGGCGGTAGACAGTAGCGAGCGGCCGTCTGGTCTTTTCGGGTTGAGCAGTGCTCCGCAGTTGCTCGCTGGACATGATCAGGTAAACCCGGGGGGGGGGGAGGCTCTTTTTTACCAACTTGTCCTGGGACTGCCACCGGCGCCTCGTCCTTTATACAAGTAGCGGGCTGTGACGTTGTTCCCTCGTGAGGTCTCGTCCATACGAGACACACACTACGAGGGGGAGTGGATTGAATTGGAGGAACCGAGAAGACACGATTGTGGCCCGATTCAGTCCAGGCAAACGTTTGTTCAGAACGCTAGCACCGAGGGCTTGGCCTTGCTGGTTAGGTCATCCAGCGTCGCCCGTGAGTAAGCATACGTAAGGAGCGGGTGAAGATGGGACATGCCCTGGTTTTGGCGAGGCCGAAGGGAAAAGACAAGTAAAACATGCCGTCCGATACCGTCGTCGTGTGCGGGACGAGTTGCCCTTGAATGGAGAGTGCCCACCCCAGCAGAGGGGGCAGCATCTGGGTACTCCGTCTGTTGCTATGTCAGCCAAGTACCGGGGGACCGTTAAGCAATATCTGGGGCGATGGAGCCATGCAGATGGATTTGAGTTGTTCTGCATTGTCCCTCGTCGTCGCCGATGTGTAGGTATGTTCCAAGCACGATCACCTCGTGGGCCTCTACGGTCTAGAGACGAGACAGTGCCATGTACGGATATGCACTGTATTCCTAAAAAGGCAATTATTCATCTAGATAGTTCTCGATGTTGCCCCACATGCGTGTCCGCGCTGCTCTGCTCTGCCTCATAAAGCCTCATGACTGCTTACAGCTTACGTAGTACAGTATTGGGCATTGGCAAATGCTTAGAAGCACATGCAGCCATCACCGCTTTCCTCCGACGTCAGTAGGATGGCGGCCCCACTTGTCTCTGGCACAGCGAACGAGAGGGCAGACCTCGTGTCTGCGGATGTGGGTGGACGTGCGGTCGGGCGCCTTCCCCGGGATTCCTCATCAAGCCATTGCGTCGCATAATCAGCCTGTCACCCTGTCTCAAGCATGCCGTAAGCACCCCGGAACCGTCCGACCACCTAGATTCTCAGCCTTACGAGAGTATCATCTTCGGGAACCTCACGCTTCCCTTGTCAGGTCGCAGAGTTGCAGAAAGAACATTAGAACTCCCTTTGCGTGCGAGAACCGATTGGGAGAGGGGGGAGGGGGGCTCGACGACTTGATGCACTGCATGTCATCCTACTTGGAACCCCTCGTAGTAGTGCCTCTCACCGTCCTCGCATCCTGCAAGCTGACGTCCCTGGGAGACATGTCGGTGGACATGCAACAGTGCCGTATTGGCTCATGGCTTCACTGAAGACGGGGGAGCGTAGCATGGCTGAGGCTATTCGAGCTGGGACGAGTCTTGTTTCCTGGTCGCCAGCAGCCACTCTTGCTTTTCGACGCCGCGCGCTGCAAACCTCGTATTCCACCCCTGGTGCCCTCTCCTTGGCAGGTTGCCCCGCGACCCAAGAAGTGAGTGCAGTGCATTGCTTGTAGGCAGCAGAATTAAAATCAAGAAATCTACTGTCGGGTCTCCAGTGTGCTGAGTGTTGTTGCCGACTAATGCGCCTCTCGCCACCCGAATTCCAAATTCAACTTCAAATTTCCCAGCGGCCATATCTGGGGGCCAGGTCCGATCACGTCCAGATCCGGGACTGGCTGGTTCGTGAAGATGGCGAGTATGGCACCATTGCGCATCGTCAACCACTCATCAGTTCGAGAAGCTAGGAAGGAATGAAACCCCGTGATCATGTCACCGCCGCTAAACACCCCTGTTTAGAGCCATGCATTTAGAATTCCCGTGTTGCCGCAGTGGTACAGACACTATGTTTAGAATAGAAGACCCGTGAGTTAGTAGTGTGGGGGGTCTCGGCGGTTGATTCAATCCCACAGCAAAGCCACACCGTTCTTGCCCACAACATCATCAGTTTCCTTTCATCTGTGGTTGTGGCTGTCGCATAGCCCGGGTCCAACCTGCAACGCCTCTAGAACGTATCCTGTGTACACCCGTGACCGGCCTGATTCTGTGTAAGCCTCGGCCTGTTCCGAAACTCGTCGCTCGAAGCTGGTACCGTCCTTCTGCTCAAGTGCCATGCGTGTCCATGTAGAGGGCATATTCCATTCGGGCTGACGGCCCACGGATATCGAAACCCTCGTATATGGGACGGTTCTCGGACAAAGCACGCCGCCCGCAGAACTTGGGCCCGAAAGCCGGCCTGGGCCGCATAAGCCGTGAACCCAAAACCATGGAGCCGCATGTGTGTCTGGCGGCCAGTCGCAGGATGGGCTACTTTAAGGCCTTTGCTTTCGGGGGAGGGGCTTCCGCAGTACCTCGGGTCTTCAACCTCGCACGGCTTGATCGAATGGAACTGAACTTCTGGGACTGGCAAGTTCAAGTAGCTTAGCTTGCGAACCGAGATAGAAGCCGACCTACCACAATCAACAGATTTTCGCACAACGGCCAACAAGAGGCCGGGAGAAACAAGGAGCTTAGCAGGTGACCACACGCATCCGGACCACAGGTAAACTCCAAGTAGACTCAATCACGACCTTCACCGAAAACGGCGACCGGCACATACCAAAAGCAACGGCGTCGGAACCCGGTAGGTTTCCAGGTCCTCATCATAAAACAGACACATCTTCGGACAGAGTCAGTTCAGCACGCCTGGACGTCGGCTACGTCGTCCGGAGTGATACGGACGTGTACAATTTCTAAATGACTTCTTCCGTAGCCAGTCTAGGGCCATCTCATTTATGCCCTGTGTGCGATCCGGGTCGCAATTTCAGTCGATCTCCGGCATGGAGGGTCCAGTGAGGCAGTGCCGCCCACTTGGATATTGTCTGGCGAAACAGGCAAGCATTGCATGACATCTAATTAATCAACTCTGCCTTGAGATGCGCATTATTACCAATGCGGTAGCGCTCAGGATGCGCGCGGCATCAACCCCCACAAAGTCCCTAGGATGGCGGTGGAAACAATCGCCAACGGTTGACATCTCGAGGGTTATCTGTTACCATTCTGTCCTCCGCCACACCAGAAAGGTAAATTGGAACGGGGGGTATTAGTATCGCCTAGCCAATCTCCGCCCTCGGCGGCACCAGGGCAAAGAGACCCGGTCCTGCTCGACTGAACAAATATATATCATTAATGTTGCAACCGTGTGCACTGCACAGGTAGCAATACCCCCTTGCCATCGAGAACACGATCTACCCAGTAATTAATAGTTTAGGGTTCCCGTCTGGGCACCTAGACAAGGGAGCGCTGACATCCTGTTCTTTGGGGAAATGTGCCCGGGGGAGGTAGCTGGGGGGTCGTTCCCCATTGCAACGCTTTTCCGACATGTATATACGAAATAGGGAAATCAGCGCCTCGTGTATATGTCGTTCGCGATTGATTATTCTTCTCTGCCCGGGAGCCACTCCTGTAGGGCCCGCATCGAAATGTCATTTGCGTGCCCCTGAGACCTCATGAAGCGCTGGCCATCTTCGGTCTTATTCAGTTGCGTCCCTTGCTCCATGGGGAAAGCAGATGATTTGATTCTCCAGTTCAGGTGGACGAGACCCGTAAGTAACAGGCTTTTCTTCTTCTTTTTCCGTTCCGAAGCAGCCACTTTCGAACAGGCAACCAATAAGAAGAAAGTTACAGCCGCTCGGGGAACGAGCCTCGGACCGAAACCGTATTCCAGCATCGGCACATGCCATCAGGCTGTGATATGTGGGAAAACCCCATGGAACTGATACGGCAGAGCCGTGGCAAATATTAGGTCACCGTCACTTGCCAGAGTTGCATTGCCTTGGCTTTGCGAAGACGGAACTGGGAGAAAAAGCTCTTTGTCGCCAAGCTTCACGGCCCGGATGACCATGCCGGTACGTCGGGCGAGGAGGGCCCAACCAAAGTGCTGGCGTCTCGCCTTGATGTCTAATTTCAAGAGGTGCATGTGAGGATGTGGAGGGTGGAGGGCATGCTGAAAGCATATTTGCCCGCGTCGTAGTCGATGCAAAGCTTGCCGAGCCGCCGACGCATTTTAAGTTGGCTCAGTTGTTGGGAATGTGGCTTGGGTGTATCCGTAGAGTCGAGATCATTCGGCTTATAAGCTGTGTTCCGGAGCTGAAAGCGAGGTGTGGCACGTTGGATAAACGGAGTATGTCTGTGCAGTCACTCACATGGAGAAGTATAAAATCGTGATTATCGGTGGTTCACCTCAGGGGTGCGAGCACAAGGCCACAAACATCATGCCTCTATCACCACCAGTTTGGATTCCGTTAAAAGTCCATGTAGGCTGCTCGGATCACCTCGGACCAACCCGCATTGGTAACTTTTTGGGTCACTCGACCAAACCTAGGATAGAAGAGGGCAGGCCCGCGTGCCATTCGATTCGGACGGTTAGATGATGCTCTTATACATGCGTATAAGCAGCGCCCAGGGCTCCGTCGACAAGGCGATGGGTGCACCGGCTTTCGACAGTGCGCACGGAACTTTGACAGAAAAAGCCAAGACGAAGTTGAATGGCGTCTGGCTGCTGGGATTGGGCGTGTGTATAGCCCTCCTTTGCTAGATTAGAAAGGTGACCGAGGTCCAAGTTCAGGGTCTACCGCCGGCGCTTGAGCTGGAAGCCCCAAATCGTTTCTCGGCATCACAGTCGCCGCTTGGCTTTCCAAATGCAGCAAAGCATGAAGGGAGTGAAACGCAAGATAAGTCGACAATGAAGGTCTGTTTGGCATCTGGCCGTGTTCTTATTGAATGGCCTTGGGAGGAAAGCTTGTGGACAAAGAAGCATAACGATGGCAAGATGATTTTGGTTTCGATTTATGGTCTGAGGACGAGAGGTAGTTTAGGTGGGGCTCGCTCATGAGAGGGAAACATCCCATGAATAAGTCACGGCAGGCATGGACGAGACCTCTTTGTGCATCGTCATCTGTTCCGGAACGGGAGGAAGGAAGCAAGTAAGCAAGCAAGCAAGGAAGGAAGGAGGTTCTCGCCGGAACGGCAAGGCACACACACGGCTTTGGGGGTCGAATGACAGACAGACAGGCGGCCTGGGGGTGGGAAAGGAGCAACTGCAAGCAGGAGAGAGCCTCGAGTCTGGCCCGAAAGGGTGGGGGTGTGACGGTGTGGATGCCATGCCACAGGAACTGGAAGGTGGAAACGGGCAGCGCTGCAAGACCGGTACGTACTTGCCCACCCGCCTGATTGGGCCTGACTGTCGCAGGAGGCTAAGAATGCGCCTGTTTAAATCTGTCGAAGAACGGTTGTCTCACCCCTGCCGCCGGCCAAGGGGGTGCAAGGGGCGCTATATGACTAGAGCATGGCACAGTACCCTGTAATGTACATACCATCGACCAACGGTGCTCCTTGTTCTTTGCCCCCCATGTTTGTTTCCTCTGCCCGCGCTTGGATCCAGCCACCAAAGACTCCTATTGGACCGACTTTTATTTCTCAGGATGCATTCGTGCTACCCACCTATCTACCTACCTTGCCTGCCAACCTCAGGGTTGCTGCGTACCTGCGTAGTGGCTAGCACGCACCTTATCTCGCGGGTAGAACTCCTTGGTTCATCTGCTAGTCAGATAATTCCGCATCCATTTAGGTGTCTATGTTGCCATGTGGGATATCGTGCCATGGTACGGATAGTGACCAGGTAGTCATAAATTAACGCGTTCGTCCAGATGCACCCGGCATACTTATACCATACGCAGTACGTGCGCTGCACGCACCCAGCATCCTTGCCCTTTTGTGATGACGCGAAGAATGTAGAAGACGGCTCAGTCCGTCCGGCGCATTGTCAACCTTATCCCAAGCTTTTCCTCCAGACCGATTCTCGGTCCATCGACAACGAAAGGAGAATTCCGACCGTATAGGTACGTAGTGTTAGGGTGTCACGGTGTCAGGCACAGCTCCAAGGTGACTGGTCCCAGGGGGTTGCTTAGGGGAACCACCACTAGGCGCCCAGAGGGGAAATGGCGCCAAATCAGAAGCGCTACTGCGACCATTGCCTCCACTCCTCCCCCAGGGGGCCCTGCGCGTGGGCATGGCCCCTTTCTGGTTACTGGCCAGTCGCCGTCTGCAATCCCACTCTACCACTACTTTGATCAGTTGCTTTCCGGAATCTCCCAAACGCTGGCCCATTTCCTCTTTTTTTGCCCTTCCATTTCCTCCTAAATGGACCGTCATCTTGGAGCCTTGAATTACTCTTTGGTTCTGTTGTCACTTTGGTGAGACATCCACGACCCAGATCCGTATGATTAGAGACAGCCACCGCCGCTCAGATCCCGTCTTTAATCATGGCCGCCCGCGACCCTCGTCCACCTCATCTCAACCTTCATCACCCACCGAAAGCCCCCGAGGACCCTCCATATTCTGAGACTCTTAACGCTTCATCTGATGTATTCCGGGGCCGTCCCTCCAACCGCGTTTCCCATCGCCCTGCAGCCTCCCCTTCGCCCTCGCCTGGACGTACCAGATCGCAGACCTTGCCCGTGGTAACGCCCACCTTCAACACTACCAAGGCAATCAAACGAAAGCCTCTCTCCTCCACAGCGTCTCAGTTGGCCGCCAGCTACGGCTCCGGTTCGACAACGCCCTCTATTCAGTCGCCTTCCGACTTTGCTGCCCCCGACGCGCGTTTCTTGAGGTCCTACTCTGTTGACAGCCCGACTCTTTACGACTACCCCGACAACAGCGTCCGCCCTCTGTTCGCACCCCCGGCCGCGCACCAGAAAAACGACACCCGGTGAGTCTCAACATCTCCCATCTTATCCCTCCAGCATTGTCCGACGTCTGCCAGGCTGCTCCATAGAAGGCAATGCTAACCTGTCGTTCTTCTTCTCGCAAGCAGACCCCCACCCGCGGGTGTGGTGCACGACACGGTCTTTTCTTCTTCCTCACGAAACAGACCAAGCACCAACCTTGCGTCTCAAACGAACCCTTCAGACGGCCTGTCGGAATCTGCCTGCTTGCCTGCCGACGTCAACCCAACCTTCTCCGCTAGGTTACCGAAACCGACACCCGAGCCGATCATCGAGGAGGACACAGACTCTGACTCCGACTCGACTTACAGTCACAACACTAATGAGAACTCTATCATGTCCATACCCACCTCCAAACCTACTCCTCCTCATCTGAACCTCGACAGCGATCGAGACGACTCCCCTCAAACCATCACTACTGTATTGGAAGTCCGCCAGCCCGAATCGCCAAGTATATCAACACAAACGCCCTCCCTCGATAAGCCTCTGCCCAAGTCACCGGCTTCTTCCAAGCTAGCCAACTTCTTCACTTGGGGATCTTCGCCGTCACCTTCGACGACAGAGTTCTCCTCTCTCTCTTCGCCCCTAGGATCACCACGACGCATCACGCTGACAGATGACACTCCTCTCACAACCGGAGTACCGTCATTGCAGCCGGAACCGAGAAAAGGGAATGCTACACCCACAAACGCTCTTGGATATTGCGAATCAAACCTGTATACGCCACCGCCTTCCTCCCTAGCCCCGTCACTGCAGATCGAAGAGATGGAGGACGAACTCAAGGCAATCAGCTCCGAGCTGGCCTCGTCCATTCGTCGTGAAATGGACCTGGAGGACCTTGTCGATAGACTCCAGTCCGAGATCAATAACCCTCAAGCGCCTGGCAGGAGAACCAGTGACTACTTTTCCGACTCGGGCTATAGCTCTGTCAAGTTCGGCGAGTACGACCAGAATAAAGAAGAGATTGAGAAGATCCAGCGGCGTGCCGAACAAGAGAAAGCCTCCATGCGCCTCGAGTTGACCAGCAAGCTCCAAGAGGAACGGTCGCGGAGAGGCGAGCTTGATCAGCAAATCAAGGAGCTGGCCGAGAAAGCTTCTCGATTCGACGTGGCGCAAGTCAATAGCGACGACGCCAACGGCCGCCTTCGAGACCTGGAGCGCACTTGCGAAGATCTACGACGCAGGCTGAGCGAGGAAGTTCAGGTCAGGTCCAACCTCGAAGACCTACTATCCGTTCTCAAGGGTGAGCTCCAAAGCGCTACCAACGAGCGTGACAACCTGCGTGATGAAATCGTGCCGCAACTCAAGGCAAAGCTCGACGGGCTTGAGGCTGAGGCTTCCGAGTACGTCAACCTCACCTACGAGTCATCCAAGATGCAACAAGAGTTGGAAGTTCTCAGGCGAGAAAACCAAGCGCTCAAGGCTTCGGGACAACAGCCTCAGCCAGAGACCCGTCCCCGAAGCTCCACCGCCCGTGTCACCCGATCCAGCTCCGTCACAGCTGCGCCCTTTGTCCTGCAGAAGGCCCCATCAGGGCTCGGGCTGACCAGGTCTAACACTGTGAAGTCTGGCGTGACCGAGTCTCGTGAGCAATTATCAGAGCGCCTCAAGGATGTCGAGGCACAGAGAGATGCCCTGCATAATGCGTTGAAGAGCCTACTCGAGAGGCAGGAGTTCCAAAACCGAGAGAACGAGAAGAAGATCATAGCCCTAGAGGCGGAGCGTGATCGGTTGATGGCTGTCTCTCCGCGCAAGGCCGGCTTCGACAGAGAAATATCTGGCTTGCGTGCAGAGATCAATGTGCTCCGCCGACGCGCCGAAGAGGCGGCCGAACAGAAGTGGCAGGTGGAGAAGGGTCTTGCCGGTCTCAAGATGGACCTCGACCGTGCTGAGGGAGAGATCGCCGCCCTTCGTGATCTGCTGAAGGAGAAGGATATTCTCATTCCTCCGTCGATGGCACGATCGAGTGCGTACGAGCCAGCCTCAGCAGTGCCCGTCACTTCAGAGTCTCTCGAGGCCGCCTTCAGGGATCTCCAACTCGCCTACCAAGACTCTCTCCTCAAAATCAAGGACTTGGAAAGCCGCGGCACCGTTTTTGCAGGAGACGAGGCCACCCAGCTCGCCTTCCAGCGGCTTGAGCAATCTCTCACGGCCGCTGTCTACGAACGCGACGCAGCGAGAGAGGAGGCTTCGGCTTACAAGGATCAACTGGAAAGCCTTGCTAGCAGCGAGGTCGCTCACCTTGAAAGCGAGCGTGCGCTCGCCGACGAGCTTCGCATGTCTGCCCAGCGCGTCGAGGATCTCGCGTCGCAGGTCCAGAAACAGCTCTCCGTGAACTCGGACCTTCGTCAACGTCTCGCGGACGCCATTTCTCGCGGGGACGCTGACCGCAAAGCAAACGCCGACCGCATCACTCGTTTGCAGAGTCGCCTCAAGAGCTTGGAAGAGCAACTTCAATCTGCCCAGATCGCCTCCGAGGAGCGTGTCGCTCGGCACGAGGAGCAGCTAAGGGAGCTCAAGGACGCCCAGAGCGCTCAACTTGTCCGGATGAGCCCGTCTCCCATTGGCAGCGGCTTCCGCTCTCCGCGCAAGGCCAGTTTGAGCCCCATGCCGTCGCCCAGGTTTCCTCGATCGCCTCGCTCTATGCCGAAGCAGTCTGTCGAAGACGACACCCAGATCGAGATGCTGCGCGTTAAAGTCGTCGAGCTGGAGACGGCGCTCACAAACGCAGACTCGGAGATGCAAGACGTCATTGCCCGCATGAGTACGGCGCAAATCGAAGTCTTGACTTTGCAGGAGGAGCGTGAGGCCGCAAGACGGGAGACCAGACGTATTCAGCAGGAGCTGGAGAAGGAGAGAATGAAGTCTTTCGAGGAACGCTTCAAGTCGCTCGGCGGCACTGTCCAGTGATTTAAAGAAGAGACAGTCTGGGCTTGAAAAAGGGTCCCTTGCACTAAGACGTAACGCAGCCTCATATATCCCGTCATCAGCATGCGGCGTGGCTCGTTTCAAGATGAGCACCGGGGCCAGGTCACATCCTTGGAAACCAACCTCTACGCTTCGCTTGGGTTCCCATAATCGACAATCTGTCATACAAGGCCACGAGGAAGGTGGCTGTGTTGGTTCATTGCACCGGCAAGCTATGCATTGGGAAACCGCAGGGCGCTGAAGGGCGCATGCGATTGGTGTTATTGATTTTTGTTCTTTTTTTCGGTATCGGAGTATTACCGCCACTTGTGGGACGAGGCAGCGTGCCCGGGTCCCCACATATCGGCTTTTTGGTGTTACAAACAGCAACTTGGACGGTCGGAAAACTACCTACAGCACATGATTTTCTGTCTCTGCCAGTTCGCAGACTCTCTATACCTCTTTATATATATACTTAGTGTGCGAGCAAGCACTGAAGGTGTGTTTGCATAATGTGTTATCTAGTTTTTATTCACCCCTTCACCTCTGGTCTTGGGACTTTCTGTTGCAGGATTGTTGCCAGGACGAGTCGGGGGAGGCTTTACAAACAAGAACCAAGTACGGTAAAAGGGTAAAAGGAGGGAGGGGTGGGGGCCATCTGGGGAGGCGAAGAAGCGATGGAAGAAAAGGCATGAGATGGACCTGGCCAAGTTTGTCAAGGTCCCAGGCTGGTAGGCGTCGGATGAGGAGGACCGAATGGAAGACTTGTATATTATATAAGAATTGATGACTTAACCAAACCTCTAAGAAAACTACAACGCCCAATCTTGACTTACTGATTCGTTTGATGCTCAACTAGACTGTTCGTTGAGGTCATGGGTCTGCCGCGCCTAAGACGGCGGGTCGCGAGAATGACTTTTGGGCTCCCCCCCCCCCCAAAGGGGCTGCTTAGATAGAGAGGGTGGACTTACGCAGCCGTTCGCATGATGGCAAAACATACACTAGTTTCCACGTAAAACACAATGGGATTCTGTGAATGGGAGCAGCCATTTCCTCCCCCGAGTAACCCATGACGGACGGGTGATCAGGACCTCTTGTCTCTGCCAATCTTCTTCAAGGTTTAGTGCAGTGCAGTGCGCTGCGCATCTTGTCAACGAGAGGAACGGTTATGGATATCAAATGTCTCGTGTCTTGTTCATCTCGTAATTCGGTGTGCAAGCCCCTTCTCCTTGCAACAACCAACCCGCTCTAGCCTTTTAAACAACGCCATAATTTTCGTGTCGTGACTCCCGGTGAGATGACTCTCCCGTCACTCTTCATCGTCCACGCCAAGTGTTGCACTATCAATGCTTGTATTCCAGCAGTGACTACCGGCTTACAATGCACCGTACCGCTTCACGATTGCTGCAACCTTGTTCGCGAGCTCATCAGCCTCGGAACGGGTGGCCGCCTCAGCGTACACGCGGCACGCGTTTTCGGTACCGCTGGCGCGAGCAAACGAACGAGCGCTGGTGTATTTCCTAACACACTGGTCGATCTCGTCCTGGGCACCCTCGGGGTGACTGAGGCGGCGTTCGGCGTCAGTGGTCTGGAAAGCGTCTTTGTTGCCAACCTCGACGCGAACGAGGCGGTTGGGGAGGTCCGAGTAGGTCGAGGCCCAGTCCTTGAGAGTCCAGCCCTTGTGGGCGAGAATCACCTCAACCATCAGCATGTCTGACAGGGCATCACCAACCGTCTGGTTGACGAGGTTGCCAGCTGCGGCAAGAGTTTCGAGGGCGTCCTTCTGGGCGGGGGACTGGGGCTTTGTCTCGCGGAATGCACGCATGGCGTCCTGGCTGAACAGGACGGTGCCGTGGCCGTTGGCCTCGAAGTAGGGGCCGATGTCGAACTTGAGGGCGGCGTGGTGCAAGTGCTTGACGCCGGTAGGCGTGCACACAACGGGCAGCCCGAGATGCTTCTCAATGTAGTTGGTGCTGGCGCCGTTGGCATAGGCTGTCTGAACAACGCCGATACGGAGGTCATTCTCGAGGCCAGCGGAACGGACGAGGTCACCAATAAAGGAAGCAGCCAATGTGGATATCCGGTCGCCGTCCAGCATGAAGAAACCGGTATCCGGGTCGGTGTAGTAGTAGATTAGGCGGTCGGCATCGCCGTCAAAAGAGCAATAGCGGGCGCCAGGGACGGGCTTGGGGGAGGCAGGGGCACGCTGCTTAGTCTTGACGAAGTCTGCTCCGCACTACCAACTGTTAGCTCGAGCAATCGAGGGATGTGATGAGGCTTACGTCGAGGTTGAGGACCTCGGGGCGGAGGACATCGTCGTTGACGACCTTGACGTCGAAGCCGGTCAGGTCCTTGGGAACGTGCTTCAGGAACTCGGTGAGCTTGGGGCCACCAACACCGTTGGAGCAGTCGACGGTCAATTGACCTTCGATTTTGCGGCCCTTGAGGGCCTTGGCGAAGGCATCGGCGAACTTCTCGTAGTAGCCTGTTTCGCTAACCTTGCCGTACGACTGGGGGGTGCCCTCGGTGTTGACGCATCGGGTAAGGTAGTGCAGCTGGGGAGTGGTAAGGATCTTGTAATCGACGTACTCGACACCAGTGGCATCGAAGGAGTCGGCAAGAGCAGCAACAAGCTTGTGGCCCGAAGGACGGGTGTCTCGACCGTAAATGACGCGGGCAGGAGCCGACAGGTCGATGCGGAGCTGGGAGGCCAAAGCCTTGTAGTTGTCGACGAGCTCCTGGTCCGAGGAGCTGTTGACAAGCTTCGTAGCGTACGACTCCCACTCCTGCTCGAGCATATCACCCATGGGGTCGACAATCTTGACACCATTGTCGACAGCGGGGTTGTGGCTAGCTGTGATCATGACACCAATGGTCTGGCCACTAAGCTTGCGGCTGCGCAGGCCGGAGAGCAGACCGACACGGAAAGTGACACCGTCGAGGAGGTCGGCCTTCATCCGGAACCCCGCAGTGCCATACTTGAAGGTGTGATTGGGCACAATGGGGTGCTTCTGGGAAGCGGCGATAATCTTCTCATCCGACATGGCGGGCGGTAGTTGAAAAGACTGGTTTGAAATGCAGTGGTTCGTAGACGGGCGGAACAGAAGAGTTTGTGAGGAGTATTTCACGAACTAGAAGAGCGGTTGATGGGGGCGGAAGCAAGAGAAGGAGGGAGAAGCAGATCTGGGGATGTTTACGAGAAAACAGTGGAGAGGAAAATGGCGGGCGGCAGTTGGCTTGCTGTACGGGCGCCATTCCTGTGTCCTCTTTTTTTGAGACCTTGTTCCTCCACTGATCTTAACTCCTAGCTCCCCAGGATTATCGCCTGGTGCGAAAATAGCAGCAGTAGAAGTAGCTGCTGCTGCTCCTGCTGCTGCAACAAACAACCTCAGCACTGCAGGCTCCGCCAGCTGACACTGGCCGTGATGCAATCCTGCAAGTCAGATGGATTGGATGCAGAGGCTAGGTAATATTAGAGGCTAGAGCACCTCGCCGCAAGTGGAAAGAGTAGGGTGGGGCGCGGACATCCAGCAGCTGAATCCATCAGCGCTTCCCTGGTATTGGGTCACGTGGTTTCGTGATTAGACTCGGACAACGCAACGCCTGCGTGAGCCTGCGCGTCGTTGCCTCCTCACCCTCTTAACCTTTTCTCCACTTCCTGATTCTTGACCCCAGTTCCTGTCCCGAGAACCAACGCGGTTCGATGGCCATCTTGACATCGTTCTCAGCTCAACAGCCGCGTCTTGCATCGCTCGCTCGCAAGAAAAACAATGCTATTTTCAGCACGCCACTCTTGGTGATGACTTTGAAGATACAGCCAAGAATACCTGTATCACGTCAGCGCAATGGCCGGCGAACATGAGCAATATGCAAACCCCTTGCTTCTTGACTGGGTAAAAGAGTGGCTCGACACCGCGAGGGAGCGTAACATGAAAAGCTTCTCGACCTACAGAAACGCCTACGACTCTCTCAAAGCATGCCCCATCACCTTCAAGCACCCGCGTCAGCTCACCCAGCTCAAGGGTTTTGGGGAAAAGCTCTCCTCTCGCCTTACAGATAGGCTAAAGCAACACTGCGAGGCCAACGGTCTGCCTATGCCTACGAATCCGCGCTTGTCCGAGGAAAGCCGCGCACTCCTCGGCGGGGCCGCCGAAGATGACGAATCTCCACCTCCTAAGAAGGCGCGGAAAGCAAAGCCATATGTTCCGACGTACCGATCCGGCCCTTATGCTCTTCTGTTGGCGCTCTCGACCTTGGACGAGGAGGCGCAAATGGGAATGACAAAGGCCAATCTGATCGAGCTAGCACAGGAACACTGTGACTCGTCATTCAGTGCGCCCAGTGACCCTACCAAGTTCTATACGGCCTGGAACTCGATGAAGACTCTCATAGACAAAGATCTCGTCTGCGAAAAGGGCCGCCCGCAGAGGCGTTATTCGCTTACGGAGGAAGGATGGGAGGTTGCCAGGCGTATCAAGAAGACGACAGAATCGGGCCCAAGGGCCGATGCCCCTGTGACAGGCCCCAGTACCCGTCCTGAGCTTCCAACGAGACCGGAAGTGGCCACAGAAGCATTGGGTAGAAGTGCTTCAATGTCAGTCGAGCCCATGGAACAAGAAAAGCCCAAGTCGGCATACGAAGGCGTCGTCGCAAATGGCCCAGTAGTCTCGGATGATGCTTCGTTGCCAACATTTACTCCAATACGGCTCGCGCCGGGGTCGTTCACAGTCCATCTCGCGTTGGATATCCGCGAAGTCAGGGCAGTGAAAGACCGCGATTATATGCAGAACGAACTCACCAAAAAGGGGGTCAAGCCCCTCATGCGGGCGTTGGAAATCGGCGACGCGCAGTGGATCGCCAAATGCCACGACCCCAACGCCCTGTCCCGGAATGGCGCAGAAGGAGACGAAGTCGTCCTGGACTGGATCGTCGAGCGCAAACGACTTGACGATTTGGTCAGCAGTATCAAGGATGGTCGTTTCCACGAGCAAAAGTTCCGACTTCGCAAATCCGGCGTCAAACATGTTGTGTACATCGTCGAAGAGATTGCAATGGACTCGGGTTACTACTCCAAAATCGAGGAGATGATCCAGTCGGCCACCGCTTCCACTCAAGTAGTTAACGGTTACTTCCTGAAGAAGACGCAAAAAATGGACGACACAATCCGGTACCTCGCGCGCATGACGTTTATGCTCAAGAAAATGTATGAAAGCAAGCCTCTTCAGGTGATCCCGACGCCGGCTCTGACGGCGCAGAACTATCTACCGCTACTGCAACACCTGCGGGAGAAAGAGCCGTTGACGGGCTACTACATCACCTACCCGGCGTTCGCCTCTTTGGCGTCCAAGTCGGATATGATGACGTTACGCGACGTTTACCTCAAGATGCTCATGACAACGAGGGGCATCACGGGAGAGAAGGCATTGGAGATTCAGAAGCGGTGGAAGACACCGTATGACTTTATCAAGGCGTACCAAGAGTGCGGTTCGGGCGAGCAGGGCCTCAAGAGAAAACGAGAGATGGTTATCAATGGCTTGCCCAGCCTCGTGGGCCGCAAAAGGATTGCCAAGGCCGTCAGTCAGCGACTAGTCGAAGTCTGGGGCGATGCTTGACCATGTAATATATGGATAGCGCCGGTCATATTAGATCCACAACACAGATTAGGATATGCCGACTTTACAGCAAATCTGATATGCAAAACCAAAGGTAGGGGAGGGCAAAGAGACAAGAAAAAAAAAGATTCCTAGAGTGCTCCTAAGACTTCCCGCTCAGCCTGTTTGCGACGATGCGCTCCACCATTTTCTCCAACGGAGCACTGCCCGCGCCGCCGAGGTAGCTCGTCAGACTCTTCTCGGCGTACTTGGCCATCATGTCGACCTCGACATTGACCGTATCGCCGGGCTTCTTCCCCGCGACGACAACCTTCTCCTGGGTATAGCTGATGAGCATGACCTCCCACCAGCCCTCGTCATCGTTGACCCGGGTGACGGTAAGACTGGTGCCGTCGAGGGCAACGTAGCCCTTGTAGACAACGTATCGCAGCACGGCCTTGTCGCGGGGCGCGAAGCGAAAGGTCAGCGCGTTGCCGTCGGGCGTGACGGCGAGGATGGTGGCGGTGGTGTCGACGTGGCCCTGGACAAAGTGCCCGCCCATGCGGGTGTCGGCGCGGACGGCGCGCTCGAGGTTGACGCGGGATTCCTGGGCCAGTGACCCCAGGTTGGTGATGCGGAGGGTCTCCGGGGCGACGCCGACCCGGAAGGACGGCGGGGAGGTCCCGAACTGGGTGACGGTGAGGCAGACGCCGTTGATGGCGATGGAGTCGCCGAGGTGGCAGTCCGAGAGTAGCGTGGAGGAATCGGGGAGGGTGATTGTGAGGGAGGTGCCGCCAGTCTCATCGTTGCGGTTGAGTTCGGAGACGACTGAGGGGATGTGTTAGTTGAGTGGCGATGGAGAGGTGAGTGAGTCAAGGGGGGGACAGGTGAGGGGCACCGGACCTCCGATGTCTTCGACAATGCCTGTGAACATGGCTGTCTTCTGTGTCTTGCCTAGGCTTGGTTTGGTGTTTGAATTCTCAACTGGATTCGGGCTGTAAAGACCAAGATGGTAAGGGTAGAAGTATGATGAGATTGTCGTCGATTCGGTAACTATGGGTATCAGATCGGTGACCCCTCCAAAAAAAAAAAACCAGACCTCCCCCCTCCCCCACTTTCTGCAATGGACAGATAGGTGACGCTCACTTATAAAAAGCATTCAAGCCATGTATCGCCTATTTCCTAGGGAATTCGCAAATTCCTGCCCCCGTATATGCTGCGTCCCGGTCAGCTTGGTACCTTTTTTTTCTTCTTGCCTTTGTAGATCAGTTCCTTCCTTATGTTCCTAACAGTCACCTCCCGCCGACGTATCGTTCATTGACCGCCTATCCTTGTAGGGTAGTAGGGTACAGTCTGTTGCATTAGCAGCGTTAGAAACCTATTTTTCTATCCATACATTTGTCAAAGTGGGTGCAATATGCCGGCGAATGGCACGGACCTCCAGGCCCATTGGGCCGGATTGGGAAAGGTCTGCGGCGAAGTGTCGGTTAACATCTATGGAACGGATTTTGCCAGCCAAAATATCCAGAATCCAATAACCACGTGCATTTGGATCCTGAGGCAACACAACAGCCATAAATGTGCGGGGAATCCCATAGAAAATAGCGACATAGTTACATATATACTAGTAATTAACTAGGGATTTTTACTATAATTATCTATATACTTTAATAATTAATAGTCTAAATTTATAAGTACTAATTAATATTGCTTAAAGTACTATATATAGTATATATAATATATACTATAGCTATTATTATAATTAAAAATAAGATAGCTATAACATTAGTAACTCTAAGTAGCCTAGCTAACTAGAGTAATTAGTATATCTAACTATAGTAATAGGTAGCAGTTCTAAATCTATAGGAGTTAATTAACCCAAATACTAACAATATATAGCATACTACTATAAAATAACTAGTAAAGCTTCTAATAGCTTTAGATATTACAAACTACCTAATAACGCTATCTATAATAACCAGGTAGATAATAGATAACACAGTAGATAGCTAATAACTGCTAGATCTAAAAGATATACAGGCCTTAAAGCTATCCTAGCTATTAACTAAAGAATAGAAGTAACTTAAATATAACAATAAGATATATATATAAAAATAATAACAATATAAGCAGGACTATAAGGTAGTTAGTAACTTAGTTACCTAGATCTATATGATAGTAGATCTAATAGTAGTTATAGAATACTGCTCTATAAGTAAGTTAATATATATATAGATATATAATATTAAGGTATATATTAGTCTACCCCTATATAAGGAAAAGGAAATTACTATAGCAAAGTATAAGAAAGTTATAAAAAGAGCTATAGATTATAAGGTAATAGATATAAAAGAGGTAGAAAAATAGATATCTAACTAAGAAAAAGTACTCTCTTATAGTATATAAGTCTAGTAGTATTTAGCTATAAAGATTAGTAAATAGTTCCTACTACTAATAAAAGTATTAAGGTATATACCACTAGTAGTATAGGTAGAGGTATATAAAAGTACTAACTATATAAGAGCTATTAATAACTAGCTCCTATATTATAAAGTAATATTAGTAATACAAGCCTATATTACTACAGAGCTAGAGTATCCCTAGGTAAAAGCTACTTATAGTACCTTTAACCTAGTTACTATAGTAATAGTTATTAATAATATTATAGAGAATTATATATAAAAGAAGCTAACAAAGAAAAAATAGTATAATAACTACTATAATAACTATAATAATAAAAGTAATAACTATAGTAATAAAAAGTACTTACTATATAATATCCCTAGGTACTTATTAGTAAGGTATTACTTTATAAGTAAAATACATCTAAGGTTTCTATAGTAACTACATAAAGCAATTATTAACTATATAAAGTAAGCTCTAATATAGTAATACATAAAAGATAAGCTAAAAAAGGAAGATATATTACTAGCCTCTATATATACCTACTTAGATAAATTTACTATAGTAGTAGCAGTAATACCTCTAGCTAAATAATAGTTAGAAAGTAGTAAAGGTAAGGCATAATTAAAAAGTAAAGAAGCCTTATCTATATAATTAGCTACCTTTACAATATCTAACTATTTACTTAAAGACTTTATTATCCTAGATTTAAAAGCAACCCTTTATATCTTCTACTCTTATTATTACTTCTTAGAGATAATCCCAGCAAAGTTAGATAACTTTATCTAAGTAAGCAATACCACTATTCTAATTAAGAAATAAAGCAATACACTTATCTATATAAAATAGAGCAATTACTAAGTGTAATTCATACTTAAAAGAGCTACCTATTATCTATTACTATTATATAACCTAGTATTATATACAATACTTAAAATAAGAAATAATTAATAGTAAGACAATAATCTAACTAATAATTATATATATATAGTTAAGAATTACTCTATAGTATTTAATATAGATAAAATTACTAGTTAATAGGTTATTAAGACTAGTAAGAACTATAATAGTCTTTATATTACATTAGTAGTATACCTAGTAGTAGTAAACGTAGATATAGTTATAGTAGCCTCAGTACTAATAGACTACTACTAAAGAAGTAAGCTAATCAAAGCCAACTACTAGCACAACTATCTCAGCTACCTAGGTAGCTATATACTCCACAAAATAACTACCCAAGCCCACAGTATATAAGTAAAAAAAGATATACTAAAGATATCTATTATATTATATAAAGTATATATAATAAGTAAAATATAGTAGTAAATATTATATTAACTATAGGAGTTAATTAACTATATAGAGGTAAGTAATTATATTATATTAGATTTTTACCTATTTAAACAAGGCTACAGTAAATATAAGTCAGCCTTACTACTTAGTAACTAAAAATCCAGCTTTATATACGACTATTACCTATAACAGTATACTTCTAAGGCTATTAAGATAGCTTTAGTAAACTTTATATAGTTAATTAAAGTATATAAATTAATAGAAGTATAAGTAATTAAGTATAATAACAAGATCATAACCACCTATCCACAGGTAAAAGAGGCTATAAAAAGTATAGGAATCCTATTTAAAGCCTTAGTACCTAATATATAAGTATAAAACAGCAGTATAGAGAGAATTACTATAGTAATTAAGGAGAAAGCTCACGCAATAAGGCTAAAGTCAAAATTACTAGCATTACTATAGCTAGAGATTCTAAAAGCAGTAGTATACTTATATAACTAAATACTAGTTAAATCTCATAACTAGAGATCTCTATATCAAATCTAGTATATAGCAAGAGAGTAGCTATTATCTATACTATACCTTAGCTATTTATAAGTATTTAGCTACCACGCATATACAATAACTTCAGACACTTAACTTAGCTATAATTATTTCTAGCACTTTAAAGCAAAGATATATATTAACTATCTAATTAGTTATATATTAACTAACTAATACTATATATATATCTCTCTAAAAAATAAAGTTATCATATCTTATAATATAATATTTAATAAAGATAAATACTTCTCTAGAAAAAAAGATAAATAGGTAAATAAGTTAAGTAATATAGATAAAGCTATAATTAATAAATAGATCTAAAAAGTAACTAAAAAGAACTTTATAAATATTACTAATAGTAAAGATATTATAAAAGAAGATATAATAGAAATTCTAAACTAAACTACTAGTAAAATACTAAAAGAAATCTATAAATATATAAAGTTATACTTTATATTAATAATACTACTAAAATCTCTAAATACTTTATTTATTATACTACTATTAGATATACTTAATATAAGAGAGTAAGAAGACTATATATATTATAATAAAATCTAATATATTAACTATATTATATATTAAAAGTGAATATATGTATAAGAATCTTAAAAAGCTATATTTATAGCTAGGACTATTAATAGTCCTTACTACAGTACCTAGAACTAGTAAGCTACTTATATAGCTAGGACTATTAACAGTCCTTACCACAGTCCCTAGAAAATCTTGAAGCAAGACCTTCTACCTAGTAAAAGTACAGGCTAGCCCCCTAACATCAGAAAAGATAATATAATAGGAGAGAATCTATCTAACTCTAGTAATAAGATAATAGTACCTTAAAATACAACTACAAGGCTAGCTACAAGGCTATACTAAAAGGATTTACTTAGGTTACTAAAGGTATATACTAACCTAAAAATCTACCTATTTATAGAGGATTTTTAAGAAGCTAAGAAAGCTTATTTATAGAGCTATAATACTATAAATAGCTAGGTTAAAGTTAGTATAGAGGAAGCTAGTAATAACTAGATACTTAACTACTAATAGGTATATACCTATAAGCTAAATAAATATAGATTTCTTACAAAGTTTAAGGCATACCTTATTATTTATAGTAATTAGTAGCTAAAAGATATAATCTATAATATATATATAATAATACTAGTAGGACTTTTATTCTAATTACTTATTATAATTATAGCTAAGTTAGACCTAGAATTACTTTAATTTAATATAGTAAATACATTTATATATACTAATATAGATAAGATAGTATTTATAAAACTTCCCCTAAGATATCTAAGCTATAGTAGTAATAAGATTATCTACCTATAAAAAGCCCTTTATAAGTTATAATAATTACTACTACTATAGTAAAAGTACCTAGAAAAGGGACTTTAAGAACTTAGATTCACACTAGTTACTAGAGAGCCATACTACTAGTAAAAGGGAGCTATTATATTCTTCTTCTATATTAATAATTACATCTTTGCATTCCCTAAGTTATTATAATAGAAAGCTAATAAGGCAATTAACAGTATAAAAGAAAGATACTACTTAGAGGGTAGTAATGAAATACAATAGTTCCTTAGCATAGAAATTCTCTATAACAAATAATAAAAAAAGATATAGCTATCACAGTCAGTATATATTAAAAAGATAGTAAAGCTAATTAATAATAAAACCTAGCTACTACTAGGTAATACCCTAATAGGTAATAAAGAACTTCTACCCTTATAGCAAATAGCAGTAAACTATAAAGTTATAAGATACCAGTAAAAAGTCAGATTAATCCTATACACAGCAGTAATAACAAAACCTAATATTATATTTATAGTAACTTAGCTAGTAAGATTTAATTATAACCTATTAGTAGCCTATTAGAAAGTAGTAAACCAAGCACTACAATACCTTAGGCATATAACTAGCCTTTACCTCAAATTTAAGCCTAATAGAGAGCTTATTATTACATTAGATACAAGCTTTAGAGATAACTTAATTAACCACAAGAGCTTATAAGCTTTTACTATTAAGCTATATAGCAGACTTATTAGCTAGAGAGTAAATAAATAGTGAATAATAACTACTTTAATAACTAAAGCAGAGTTACTAGCCTTATTATAAGCTATAAAAGAATTAATATTTATAAGCTAATTAATTACTAAGCTTACTACTAGTAATAATACTTTAAATATATTACTAAAGGTTATAATATAATATAATAATTAATAGATAATTAGCCTTATAACTAAGAAGTTAGTTTAATTATAAATATACCTTTATTATATAGATATATATTACTACTAGCTATATTAAGAGATTATAGATAGTTATATCAAAGTTATATATACCCTGTTAGTAAAGCTAATAGCAGATAGTTTAACAAAAGCTCTACTAAAGTAAAAATAGTCTACATGTCTATAGCAATTAAATCTCAGTAACTAAACTATATAGTTAATATAAAACCACAAGAAAGAATTAGCTAAGAATAAATTACTAATATAATCAAAGTAATAAGTACTATAGCAATAGATAGTTAGCTAGTATAGCCCCTAACTAAGAGGGTTAAATTACACAATCACACTAATTAGTAAAAGTAAATTATTATAGAGATATAACTAGCAAACTCTAATATTATAACTAATTATTAATATAACTAGCAAAACTTTAACCACAAGTTTCTTAATAACTAAGAGATATACATAGTTAGTAATTTTATTATTATAATTACCTCAATTAGAGCTAAAAGTTAATATAAAATCTAATTATAAAAGACTACTATTTTAAGTTAGAAAGTTATAATAAAAGACAAAAGTATAATTAAAACTATACTTTAAAGATAATTATATATATATACCTATAAAAGCTATATTAAATATAACAGTAAGCATATAAAACCTAAGACTACCATAAGTATAATACAGCTTTACTAAGTAAAAGGACCTTAGTTACTACATATTTATATCATCAAGCTTAAACTTATATAAGGAAGCTAGTAGGCTTTATAAACGTAACCACTATTAAGTCTTTTTACTTCTACCTAGGATTAAACCCTAGAGCTTTAGTATAAGTTACTATCTTATACTATAACTATCTAGTAGGGAGTAATACCACTAGACTATATATACTCTGGTTTTGGTTATTATCAATTAGTTAACTACTACTTTTTATAGTAAGCAATTAGCAGTCACAAGGACCTATAGGAATACAAAAGGAAGGTACAAAAGGGCAGCAATTACCCCATCCATCAATCAGTCAGATTAAACCTACAAATAGCTTTAATCCAAGAGGGTATATCAAAGTAGGTATAATATACCAGCAAATAGCACAGACTTCCAGGCCCATTAAGCCAGATTAAGAAAGGTCTACAGCAAAATATCAGTTAATATTTATAAAACAGATTTTACTAGCTAAAATATCTAGAATCTTATAACTACGTATATTTAAATCCTAAGGTAACACAACAGCTATAAATATATAGGGAATCCCATAGAAAATAGCAACATAGTTACACATACACCAGCAATTAACCAGGGATTTTCACTATAATTATCTACATACTTTAATAACATTAGAAACACTGTTACTAATACTACCCTAGTTAGGGCTATACAGAGGGGTTACCCTACTAAGTAGCTACATACTATAGACTTTTATATAGATATTATAGTTATAAATAGCTTTAAGAGATTATTATTATTACTAGTATACTACTAAAAAAGAAAAAGCTAAATACCTTTAGTAATAAAGAAGTAATATTACTAGTATTACTAATTAATAATATATAAGCTTATAAAGTTACTTATAAAATATCATTGAATATTAAAGTATTATTAATAAGAAATATAATAGCTAGCTAGCTTATAGTTAGTTATATAGTTATTATAAAAAGCTATATTATAAAACTACTTAAGAAGTTAATAATAATTATTAAAATACTAAAAAAGTAAGTAAAGCTCTTATAAATAGTTAAAATAAGTAATAATAATAGTAATAATAATAATAATAATAATAATAATAATAATAATAATAATAATAATAATAATAATAATAATAATAATAATAATAATAATAATAATAAAAACTTATATAATAAATACTTTTTTACTTTAACCTCTTTAAGATCTTTAAGATCTTATTATAAATTCTATTACTATTATAGTAATAGTTATAAGCTACTACTATAATAATTAATCTATTACTATTACTTATTAAGGTAAATATGTATTTTACTCTTAGCTTTTAATTTAATAGTATTATATTAATACTATTGATCTAGCTCTTTTAAATAGTATAAAAGTTAAGTTAACCAATAGCTATAATAATAATAAAGTTATAATAAAAGAAATAAATATTAAGAGATATAAAAAAGTATATTTAAATATAAATTAATAAGTAATACTAGCTCTTAAAGTTATAGATAAGTATAAAGTTTAGTAAAAAATAAGTAATTATTAAAATATTAAAAGTTATTTATTATTATAATAACTTTACTATAAAAAAAGAAAAATAACTAACCTTATTATAAAGTAACTTTAACTTCTAACTTAGTTAATAAAGTTATTAAACTTAAAAGATCTTCTTTAGTATAGATCTTATATATAATACTAATTTAGTTATATTAATATTTGATATATTATATATAATATGGTAAAGGTAAATATCTCTAGTAATAAGTAATATAATATATATATAAAGTTAAAGTTTTATAATAAAGAATATGATAATTATAATAACTAATAAAACTATAATAATTAAGATAATAATAATAATAATAATACTTAAACTAACTATAGTAGTTAGTTACTAAAGTATAAGCTAAAGAAAATAGTAATAGCTTTAATAAAAGAGAAGATTAATTAAGAAAAAGATAGAAAAAGAGATATATAATAAGATCTAATAAATCATTATTAATATACTAATTAAATAACTTATTATAACTATATCTGTAGTAATAGTAATATTAATAAGTATTTTATTATAAATAAAACTTATTATAAGTTATTTATAAAAGATATAAAAATATAATAAGAAGTAATACTTTATTAAGAAGCTAATATAAGCTTAAAAAGCCTATTAATAAGCTTATTAATTATAGTTAGCTAGTAGTATATAAAGAAAGTTGTACTAAAAATAATAATAAAAGGTAAAATTACTAACTTACTTTTTATAAGTATAGTTAAAGAAGAGAAAAGTCTAGTTACTTTAGTAATATTACTAATTATAAATAACTTTACTAATAATATAGTAATTAATTCATTATTTAGTAATAGTAAAGAAAGTATTGCAATACCAGCCTATCATTAGGATCTATTGGAGTTACCTACTAACTCCAATCCCACCAGTTACATAAAACCGGTCTAAGCTTGTTTACAGGCCTACTTGCAGGAGCCCCTTTTACTACTAGCTTAACCTAGTAGCCCTCTTAATAGTTATACTTTTTTATATATAATTAACTCTTTTTAAGACCTCTTAGTTATTACTAAAATCTAATACCTTACTTATTAATACTAATTAGTATTTAAATATAGTAACTACTTACTAAAAGATATTATAGATTAATAAGGTTTTTAAGAAAAGATAGAATTACTTTAAACCCTATAGTAGTAATAGGATAGTTCTATACTTTCTTTTATATGGATAACTAGCTTATAATACTATTATAGTAGACTTATAGTACTCTTTTAAAGGGTACTATAAGTATATAAGCTTAATTTATATAAGTTAACTTTATTATATTATAAGAAGCTATAACCTACAAGATAATAATTTTTTACTAAAAAATTATTAGACTATAAGACTATAAAGTCTTATACTTTATATATTAAAAGTAACTATTAATAACCTACTATTAACTAACTTAATATAGCCTTATTAACTTTACCTTTTTATTACTTTAACTTTAGACTTATAACTATTATTATAGTTATTTAAAAAGTAACTTTACTAAGCTATTAAATAACCTAATAGTCTAATAGACTTATAAGAGTATAATAGACCCCTTTCCTCTCTTCTAACTTCTATAATTCTTTTTACTTCTTCTCTCTTTCTAACTTTCTTTTTATACTCTTTTTCTTACTTAAAACATACCTCTAATTACCCTTAAGTAACTAATACTAAGAAAGCCTATGTAAAGAAGGCTCTTTTTAATAAGCAGTAAGTACTACATAAGAAAGGCTCTTTTTAATAAGCACTAAGAGTTATAAGACTATATAAAAGGCTCTTTTTAATAATTAATAAGTTTAGTATAAAGGAGGAAGGCTTATATTAATAGGTAATACTACTACTAAGCCCTTAGTAAAGAAAGTAAGTAAGACCCTATTAACTAAGTAATTACTTATACTACTAGTAATAATCTCTCTAATATATATATATACATTCTAGCTTACTAGAATAAATACCTATATTTAAGAGGTTATTAGGCTAATAGAGAGTAACTATAATAATATAAGAAGAAGTAATTATTATAGAGTATACTCCTAAGGCTACTAAAGAGACTATAAGTAAGTGTATAAGTAAGTATATAGTTAGTATAATATATAGATATTATAAATCTATATCTAATAGATACTATAAGTATATTAACCTATTAATTTAGAGTATTAAGTACTTAGATTAAGTCTTAGAGGGTAGCCTACTCTCTAATTATATTAAGTTATTAAATATAATTATTCTATATTACTTAACTACCTATAAGAAGTAAGGCTATTACAGTAGAGATTTATAGTAATAAGTCTATAATAAATTTAAGAATTAGTTTAATATAGATTTCAATACTACTTTAAGAGTAATTATAACTACCTTTTATAACTTTATTATTAGCTATAGTATATAGGTAATAAAAGAACCTATTAAAAGTACTATTAGTATAAGGTTAAAGAAACTAGTTAATAATAAGGACTTCTTAAGGTAGGATAATAAGATAATAAGTAAAATAGAGGCTAAGTATAAGGTCTTTTATAACTACCTTAATAACCTAGACTTTATAAGAAATATTAAATAGATATTATAAGCTACTCCCTTACTATTAATTAATAAGATATATAATAGCTATAAAAGTATAGATTTTTTATAGACGTTATATAATAAGTTAGATTATTAATAATATACCTTATATAGTAATTTATTATTTAAACCTCTTCTATTTAAAAGGTAAACTAACAAAGCCTCTCTTATACTAAGTTTATTTATAACTATTATAATAGTTAAGAGGTAGTTACTAAGTAGAACTACTCCTTTAACTAATAGGCTAACTACTTATTAATTAACTAATCTTATTAAGTTATATTTAGATAATTTAATATTAAAGTATAGTAGTAGTAACTATAAGACTCTTAACTTAAAGCTTCTAATTTTTTATAACCTCTGCATAAGGGTTAGTATCTCTAGTAACTACTATAGGTCTACTATCTTATTTATACTTATAGGTAATATATAGGAGTACTATACTAGTAACCTCTATAACTATTTAATTAGTTTTAATATGCTTATAGTAAATATTAAATTATAGTTTAAAGGGGATAAAGTCTACTACATTTATAATATAGAGTTATAAAAGCTTAGCTATAAGTAAGTTGCTTATGAATTACCTAGTAAAACAAGAGTTAAAGTACTAGACTTGCTTATTAAGAAAGTTATAAAGCTAGTTAGAGCTATAATATACTAAGATATACCTACTAATAGTAACTATTATAATACTCTACTTACTTATTACCAAGGTATACCTAAGTATGTAGCTACCTTACTTAATCTACTTATAACTTATAATATACTTTATATATAGTTAAGAAATAGTATAAGTAATATAGTAGTAATTTATAAGTAAAAGGTATAATACTCTATAAAAGGACTACCTAAGCTAGATTAGTAGTACTTTACTGACTACTACTATAATAGCTAATATAGTAGTTACTTACTATAACAAGGGTATAGTCTAAGGCTTTAAAACAACTGCCTATAAAGTAGTGTATTTTAAGTAAAAAAGTACTTTGTTTGTAATAAGGAAGGATATTAGTTAATAATATATTCAAAAGAGAAAAGAGATACTTCTTATAAGTAGCTCTAAAGAAGCTACTTTACTAAAAGATTTAAATAATAACTTTTTAACTATAAGGGTAAAGAGCTTAACTCTCTTAGTAATATAACTAATAATAAGTATATACTAGATAATAGTAAAGAGCTCTTTAAGGACATAACTTTTTTTATATCTATAACGTTTTTTAGTAAAGAGAGTATTAATAGCTAGAAGGTTTATATATAACTATGTAACCAGGCTACTTTATATGCTTTAATAAAAGAAGACCCTTTTATATAAAACCCTAGCTAAAAATGAGGGTTAGGTAAAGTCTTTATACTTAATAATTAATACTCTACTATAACTTTTTAAGGTATTATACTAGATACTAGGGTAGCCTAAGTATTAACTATAGGCTATTAATAATATATAGCTCTCTATAAGTACCTTAGAGTAGAGTTACTACTAGATATAAGCTATACTAATAAAGTAAGTATTAAATTCAATAGTAGTAATTTATTTAATTTACTTAGAGCTATTACTATACTTACCCCTATTAGTAAGCTTACTTTCTATATAATAACCTCTAGTACTCTATTTCTTTTATATTTAAAAGATATAGACTCTAATAGTATATAATTTAATAACCTTGCTAATATACTTATTAAGGGTATAACTATAGTGCTAGTAGTATATAAATAGGGCTACCTATAAATACCTTTGGAGTAGCTAGAGTATAGTATAGTATAATACTATCTTACTAATATAAAGCTATAGTAAATATATTGCTAATTTAGTTACCCCTTAGTTTATTAGTTATATAAAGTACTCTAGTAAGCTAGCTATATAATAGCAATCTTAAATATTAAAGAGATTAATAAATTTTACTAGTACTACTAGCTAAATTTAAAAGCTCTAGAAAGGTTTAAGTTTACCCTCTATAATAACTATAACTTTAACTATAAGATCTTTATTAATATAATATACTTAGATAGTAATAAACTAATACTTTATGTTATTAATAGTATAACCTCCTTTAATATAGTATAAGTTTTATACTCTATTACTATAGAGCATATATAAGAAGTACTATAGATATACTAGATTAATATATATCTTAGCTCTCTAGACTAGATTATTATAGATACTAGGCTAAATTTTTATATAGCTAAATTTAAGTATACTACTTATATACTATTTATTAAGGTAAAAGAGGTCTCTATTGAGGCTTATTATAGTATTAATAAGGTTAAATAGTACTATATAATACTATACTAAGTATATAAGATAGTCTATATAGAGTTAGAGGCTAAACCTAAAGTTACCCTATAACTTATTATAAAAGCAATTAATAATACTACAGGCTCTAATAGCCCTATCCCTATACTATTAGCCTTTAGTACATACCCTTATATTAACAATAACTCAGCTCTATTACCCTTAACCCTATAGTATATAAAAGCCATTTAAAAGGTAATAGAGGAGATTTATAATATTTATATAAAAAGATAGGTTAAAAAGGCACTTATAGTATGTAATAGACCTAATACTATAGTAAGCATAGCCCTCTCTCTATAATTACTTATTAGGGTATACTGTTAGAGTAAAGGCTAAAAAGAACTCTATTAATTAATTACTAATAATAGTACTAGTAGTACTATTAAGACCCTATAGAAACTGCGTTAATTCTCTATTACTACTATTAAGCTATAGTATAACCTCTCTAGAGTAAAGAACTCTATTAATCCTATATAACTTAGACTGCTAGTAACTCCTATAGTAAAGATACTTATAAATACTTTAATTAAACATAACTCTATTGTAGTTACTATGTAACTGCTACTAGTAAGAAGAGGCCTAGGCTAGCTAAAGAAGAATCTAGCTTAAATTTTTACTATAGAAGTTATGCTTATAGTCCTTATAATTAACTATAATTTTACTATAAAAGAAGATACTAACTATATACTAGTAATTAAGCTATATAAGAAGGGTATAATAACTATGCTTAGTAAGCTATTTAAATAGTTAGATACTAGTAAAATCTAGGGACTTATAAACTGTAGTATATTTTTTATTATTAAATATAATAAGAAAAAGTATAGTAGTATACAGATTTTTAAGTTATAATTAGTATATAAGGTTAAGAGTAAAAATAAGTAACCCTATAAAAATTTATAACTAGTTATTTAAGGTTATATAGATAATAATAAAGCTATAATTTTAATCTAGTTACTAACTATCTAATAAATAGCCTAATAAGTAATACTATCTATTATATTATTGCTTTTATAATAAGGTTATATCCTCTAGTTATATAATATAATATAAGTATATATCTAGTTAGTAACTAAATTAGTATATACTATCTTTGCCTAACTTCCCCTTAAAATTTACTATCTCTATATAATAAATATAATTATAGAGGTTAAATAGCTACTCTATAGTATACCTAAGGTAGGTACTTATTAGTAGGCTATGTATAATAACTACTATAGAAAGAGCTTTTAGATAGATTTATCTACTTTTAACCCTTGCCTGCTTATTTTAGTACCTAAAAATAACAATTTTGCAATAATAGGTATATAAATAGATAATACTATTAACCTTATAGATAAATTATTTTCTAACTATAAAAACCGCATGCTAAAAGAAGCTACTTTTATAGCTAAACTAAAGCAATTTCTTAAAGTTAACAAGCCCATCACTTTCAACAGTAGTATATTAACCCTTAGTAACAATAGTAAGATACCCCTTTACTAAAAGGACTAAGGTAAGAAGCTATAATTAGTTAACCTTAGTATACCTAATATAAAGCAATAGTATATTAAGTAATATACCTAAGATATATATATTACCTCTATTTACTAACTCAGGCATACTTTAACTATTTAATTACTACTTAGTACTAGTTACCTAGCTTAGCTAAAATTAAGGACCTTAACTAGTAAGTTAAGTAGTAGATAGATAACCTTAACTGTAGGCTATAATTTTAACTAATAAATCTTACTAGTACTAAACTCTTTATATTTGTTAATAGCTCTTTTATAAATAATAGTAATTTAATATTATAACTTAGCTTTATTATTATACTTACTAATAAGTCTAGTAATAATAAAGAGTACCTATCTATTAGTAGAGATACTACTTTTAACCTTATAAGTAATATTATCTATTTTAGTTTTATAAAATATAAAAAGGTCACCTATAGTATACTTATCTTTAAGATATATATAATAGTTACTAGAGCTAATATAGCTTATATAATTAGGACTATACTAGTAATAGTCTCTAACTACCTTAAGGTTCCTTAGATCCTTATAATTATATATACTAATTTATACTTATTATATAAGTATTCAATAAAGCTTAATACTATAAAGAAAAAGTAACTTATAATTAATATTATAGCTCTTTAGTAGTTATATAAATACTATAAGATTTATAAGGTATAATAGATCCATAGTATAAATAACCTAGCTAATAGCTTTATAAAGTTATTACTAAATAAGGTACTAGAGAAGCTTATTAATACTAAGTAAATAAAGATATAAATAAATAAATAGGTTTTATATATAAAATATATAGATATTATATTAGTAATAAGAAGTTAAATACTTTATAATTTAGACTTTTATTATATTTTTAAGCTTTTTAAACTATAGGCTAGCTAGCTACTATTTAGCTAAAATAGAGAGTTACTAGTATTATAATACTAGCCTATTATTAGAATCTGTTAAAGTAGCTAGAGTATTTAGTAGTAACCAAAGTATCCTCCAAGTAGGGGTGCCTCTACTTTTATAAGTACTTTAACAATTAACAGTCTGAGCTGCTAGCTGCATTAGTAAGCGTCTAACGCCTACCCCTACTGTTAAATTCTATAGGCTATGAGTTTAAGTCTTACTAGATTAAGGGATTAGGTAACTAATAAATCTACTAAGATCTAGAAAGAGCTGGAAATCTAGAAATCACTACTTAGATCTATTATAACCTAGACTATCCTAAGAGGGTAGATAAGAGCTTATTAGTTAGTAAATCCCCTAGTATAAAAATCAAGCTTAGTATGATATATAAGCTTGAGAGGGTATATCAAAGTAGCTAGAGTATTTAGTAGTAACCAAAGTATCCTCTAAGCAGGGGTACCTCTACTTTTATAAGTACTTTAATATAGTAGATTTATTAGTTACCTAATCTCTCAATCTAGTAAGACTTAAACTCATAGCCTATAGAATTTAATAGTAGGGGTAGGTATTAGATACTTACTAATATAGCTAGTAACTTAGACTATTAATTATTAAAGTACCTATAAAAGTAGAGGTACCCCTACTTAGAGGATACTTTGGTTACTACTAAATACTCTAGCTACTTTAATATACTTTCTCAGGCTTATATATTATACTAAGCCTGATTTTTATACTAGAGGATTTACTAACCAATAAGCTCTTATTTACTCTCTTAAGATAGTCTAGGTTATAATAGATCTAAGTAGTGATTTCTAGATTTCTAGCTCTTTCTAGATCTTAGTAAATTTATTAGTTACCTAATCTCTTAATTTAATAAGACTTAAACTTATAGCCCATAGAATTTAATAGTAGGAGTAGGTATTAGATACTTACTGATATAGCTAGCGGCTTAAACTGTTAATTATTAAAGTACATATAAAAGTAGAGGTACCCCTGTTTAGAGGATACTTTAGTTACTACTAAATACTCTAGCTACTTTAATAGAATCTATTAGAGTTACCTACTAACTCTAATCCTATAAGTTATATAAGACTAGTTTAAGCTTATCTATAAGCCTACCTATAGAAGCCTCTTTTACTACTAGCTTAACCTAGTAGCTCTCTTAATAGTTATACTTCTTTATATATAATTAACCCTTTTTAAGACCTCTTATTTATTACTAGAAACCTAATATCTTACTTATTAATATATATCTTTAATTTTATATAACTTATCTTACTTAAGATATATACTTTTACTTTTTTTATTACTTTATATTAATATTACTATTATTAAATTATATATTAACTATAGTTTATTTATTTAATAACCTTGATATTTATTTTATCTTTTCAAGTTTTAAATATCTATACTATCTTTCTTTAGTTATTTTTATTTAGTTTTAATATTATTATATTCATTTAATTAAATATATAATCTCTTATTTTATTTAATTAAAGCTCTTATTTTATTTAATTAAGAGTAGTAATAGTAATAAGGATATTATAAACTTTAGAGCTTAGAGAAGCTTAGCTAGCTTATTCTTATTTCTATTAAGCTATTTTTTAAAGTAGATCTTATAGTATTTTTTTAAAATATTAAAGTCTAAGATTTTATTAATTAACTAATAAATTAATAAAAGAAAAGCTTTATATAAATTTCTACAATAAAAATATTATAAATTTTAAAGCTTACTTATTTTTATATATTATAATAATAAATAATAAAGCTATATATTAATATAATTTATATAATTCTTTAGTTAAGGTAATAAAAAAGCTAAGAGGTATTAATTACTAATAAATTAGTTAATAAAAAGCTTTATATAAATTTAAATAGCTTTACTTTTAATATTAGTAATATTAGTAATAAATAACTTTAAAAAAGAGATTACTTAATATTTAGATATATAGATTTCTAAATCTACTAGTTAAAAAGTATAGTTTTTTATAGGGTTATATTAGTAAGTTATTAATATTAAAGTAGCTAGAGTATTTAATAGTAACTAAAGTATTCTCTAAGAGAGGGTATCTCTACTTTTATAAGCGCTTTAATAATTAATAGTCTAAGCCACTAGCTATATTAGTAACTATCTAATGCCTACCCCTACTGTTAAATTCTATAGGCTATGAGTTTAAGTCTTGCTAGATTAAGAGATTAGGTAACCGATGATTCTGCTAAGATCTAAAAAGAGTTAGAAATCTAGAAATCACTACTCAGATCTGTTATGACCTGGACTATCCTGAGAGGGTAGATAAGAGCTTATTAGTTAGCAAATCTCCTAGCATAAAAATCAGGCTTAGTGTAATACATAAGCCTGAGGGGGTGTGTTAAAGTAGCTAGAGTATTTAGTAGTAACTGTTAGAGGCTATGAGGGGTAATGAGGTTAGAGATAAAAGATAAGAGATAAATAAGATATATATTGTTTTAATATAATAGAAGAGCTTTCCGTTCACCTTGCTATCTAGCTAGATATAAGGGATATAAGGGGTTTATTTATACTTATTTTCTGTATATTCTAAGAATTTCTTAGATATTCTAGGTTGTTATCTAAAACACCTCAGTTATATAGTTTAGAACTATATTCTTATAGGTTGTTTTCTAAAACATCTCGGTTATATAGTTTATAACTATATTCTTATACGTTGTTTTCTAAAACATCTCGGTTATATAGTTTATAACTGTATTCTTATTTCCTAGATTTCTCCTTAGATAGATAGTTCTTGCTTAAAGGAACTATTCTTTGTATATAGATGTCCTGTGTATTTATAATATATAGGCGTTTTCTAAGTAAATATATAGTTATCTAGTATATACAGTATATACAGTACTATTAATACTGTGTTATATAATTCACTTTATTATATATACTATCTTTTTTATATAGATATAAGGTATTTAAACCTTAATATCTAACAGTAACTAAAGTATCCTCTAAGAGGGGGTGCCTCTACTTTTATAGGTGCTTTAATAACTAACGCATAGATAGAAAAATAGGTTTCTAATACTACTAATATAACATAGTAGTAGTTAAGCTAACTATCAGAGGGGGGGGGTTACCTAACTAAAGTCCTATAAAAGAGTACTAGGTAGGTCTACCTAAGAGATAACCTAATAATAGTTAGGTAACTTACTACCCTATTTTTATAATTAGCTAAAAAAGAAAGTTACCTAATTAGGTTAGTACTAGTTACTAATTATACCTATAATCCCTCTAGACCCTATTCTATATAAGGGTATAACCTATTTATAACTCTTTCTCTTCTCTTCCTTAACCCCTTTAATAACAACAGTAAAGCCTCTATCCCCCTCCTCTTCTTACCCCTATTCCCTTCCCTTTCCTAACTAATTTTAAATTAGTTTAGTAAATTCTCCTACTATGCCTTGTTACAAGAACACTATAAGTTCTATCCCTTTCCCTACTGATTTAGAACCCCTTTTAAATTAATTTAGCCTAAGTACTAGCAGTACTTTATTAGTAAGGTTAACAACTACCTTAACAAATGTCTAGCTAACCTCCTACCCTTTAAGTTTAATAAGGTAAGTGATTTATAATTAATTCTTTCTTACTTTTAAACTAGTTTCCAATTAATTTAAGATAATAAAATTATACTTACCCTAGAAGAGGTCTACTATTACTTTAGTAGTAAGTCTAGCTCTATTACTTATATTAAGGTATATCTAACTAATTTATAAGTAATTTATAATTAATTCTAACCTAAATCTATAACATATTTACTTTAGCTCTAAGTCTAACCTTAAGAACTATATTAAGAAGTATAAGCTAAATAGTATACTAGTTATAGTTAAGAGCTATAAGTCTAGTACTAATTCTATTAAGAATAATAATCAGGCTATAGGTAAGTGATTCAGAAGTGATTTATAAGTAATTAAGAACTAATTCTCTTTAGAATTCTATGATTATATCATTGGTTTTACTACTAGCGCCCTTAATAAGGGAGATATCCTAACTCCCTCTAAGAAGTATAAGGCCTAGACCCTACCCCCCCTCTTACGCATCTCTATACATAAGCATGGTCAAGTCTCTCTAGTAAGTAATCTATAACTAATTTAATACTAATTTATAACTAATTCTAAATTAATTCTAGCCTAATATAGCTTAGATACATAAGGATACTAGCTTTACTAGTAAGTATACTTATTATACTATTACTAAGAAAAGTAAGTTTCTAACTAATTTATAGCTAATTTATTACTGATTTTAAATTAATTTAGAGTCCTACTTTACTACTAAGTACAACTCTAATTATAAGATCTAGGCCTACTTTAAGTATAGAGATAAGATCTGAATTTAGTAGAAGTTACTTATAAATTAATTTAGTATATATTTAGAATTCCTTTAGTAAGGTAATACCTAGGGCATTTAGTAGAGTTAAAAAGAGAATCTTCTAATCCAGAATTACTTTAGAATCAGTTCAGCAGTAGTTAGTTCCTAAGTTCTTAGAATCAATGTAGAATTAGTTTTTTAAAAGTTCTTTCTTATTATTAAGTAATATAAATTTATTTCTTATAGTTTGATATAATATAATATATTTTATAAGTACTTATAATTAAATAATATATATAAATGTAACTAAACTTAATATAATATACTTATATAATAAGTTATCTATCTTTTTCTATCTTTTTATCTTTTATATAAGTTAATTTAATTATAATATATTAAATTAATTAAAATTACTTATTACTTTTTTCTTAAATTATTTTATAAATTTATATATTATATTTAGTATTTTTATAATTAACTTATTATATTAATATTTATAGTTATAGTTTAATACTTTTTCTATAACTCTCTTTTTAAAAGTTATTTCTTTTTCTAGTAGTTCTTAATATTACTTTTTCTTATTTATAATATTTTTATTTTAGTAATATTAAGTAACCTTTTAAAATATAATTAGAATTTTTTACTTTTTAATACTTATTTAATATCTATATTTCTATATAAAGCTTATAAGTCTTAGTCTTAAAAATAGTAACCTTATATAATAACTTATTAAGTTCTTTAGTTTAAAAGTTAATAAGGTTATATATTATTATTAATATAATATTTTTTAAATATTTAGATTTTCTTTTTAATAGAATTAGTATTTTATATACCATTTTTTATTATAAATAGTATCTTTAGATCTTAAAAGCTTTAACTATATAAATATAAGCTTAATAATATTAGTATTTTTAATTTAAAATCTAAATAAAAATGATAACTTTAAAATTAAAAGGTATAAGATTTATTTATTTAAAACTAGTTTATATATTATTTTTACTTATTAAGATAAAGAATATTATTTTAAAAAGTAAAATATTATTACTTTTTATATATTTTTTATTTATTATATAAGCTTTAATTTTATTTTATAAGTATTTTAATAAGCTAAATTAATATATATATATATATATAGTAAGTAGGCTAATATAGTAAGTAGGCTACTTTCTTATTATACCTTAAAGGCTACTTTTTTACCTATTTTTTAAAAATTAAGATTAAGCTTAAAAAAGATGTAGTTTTCTATATTAGGCTTTGATAAGGGTTATATTATCAGAAATAATACTATAGAAAATACCTACTTACCCTAACTCTTATATCACTTATCTAAACCTCTAGATAAGTAGTTAGCTAAGTATATAAGGGTTAGGGTAAGTAAGTATTTTCTATAGTATTATTCCTTATAATATAACCCTTATTAAAGCTTAATATGGAAAACTAGACCTTCTTTAGGCTTAATTTTGATTTTTAAAAAATAGCTAAAAAAGTAGTCTTTAAGGTATGATAAGGAAGTAGCTTACTTACTATATTAGCCTACTTATTATATATATACATTATTTAATATTAGAAACTTAAGATTTATATAATAAATAGATAATATATAAAAAGTAATAATATTAAATGTTTTATAATATTTATTAAAGTTAGTTAATTTATAATTATTATAATTATTAAGAATTAAAAGATAATAAAAATCTTTTATATAAATATATATATATTAGTTAAAATACTTTAACTAACTAATTTAAACTAATATTATTTAATATATATTTATTTTTATTTAAATAAATATATTATATAACTAGTTAGAAATTAGTTATTAATATACTAAGAGAAAAGATAATATTTATATTTTATAATAATAACCATATAAAAGTAATATTTAATTATTTATATATATATCTTAAATAATAAAAACCTATTTATAATTACTAAGTTACTTTATAAGAAGCTTTCTCTTATAATTAGAAGTTATAATAACTTTTATATATAATAATATTTTTATCAAAAAGCTAGTTTTATTAAAATTATAAATATTATAATTTTATATTTTATACTTTAATTATAGTATTACTTAAAAAACTTTAAAAGTAAAAATTATTTTTTATTTAGATATTTTTAGATTCTTTATAATAATTTAAAAAGTAAAGATAATATAACTTTTAATTAATATAGATTATATATTTATATAACTATAAAGAAATATTTATATAAAAATAAAAAAAGTAAAAAGTAAGAAAAGTAAATAACTTATTATACTATTAAGAAGTATTTATAGAAACCTTTTATTAAGTAATAATTCCTTTTAAATTTAACCTAATCTAATTTAGAACTAACTTAGAACTACTTTAAAACTAATTCCCTTATAACCTTTATTGCTGTTTCTTAATTTCTAACCTCCTTTCCTTTAATACAAGCTTCTTTTCCTCTAACTCTAGCCTTTTTTTCTCTAATTTAAGTAACTCTTTCTCTTGTACTAAGCTTTCTTCTTTATTTCTCTATACTTTATTTTACTAATTAACTACTAAAGCCCTTTATAGACTATTGCTCTAAGTATTTCTAATAACTCTAGAGAAAGTAGCTTAACTTAGACTTAGGGATTAATTCTAAATGTGTTTTAAACGCCTTTGTGATGGGCTACTAGTAGCTTTAGAAGGAGTATAAGATTGACTTCTTAATATACTTTGGGATAGCCTTTAGGATATATTTTGTAATAGTAGAAGTGACTTAGAAGGGGTTTAAGAGATAGTTTAAACTAATTCTATTAACTCTATAATAGACCCTTTATTTAACTACTGTTAGGTTTAGTATTCTAGAAGTATATATTTAATATATTTATTATCTTATTACTATTAGTACTTCTGTTAGTATATACGTTTTACCCCTAATTAATTCTAAATTAGTTTAGAACTAATTAAAATAGACTTTAGACTTCTTACTAGAGTAGCTAGTAGTAGTATTATAATACCTAATTAAAGAGATATCTTACTATATAAGAGGTATCCTAAGTATTATAAAGACTATATCTTATTTTATAATATATTAATTATATTTAGTATATCTAAAGTAATTAGAAATAAATTCTTAAGTAGTTCAGAATTAGTTCTAAATAGATTCTAATAGACTAGTAAATATAGATAAGAAGAGAAATATATTAACTACTCTATATATATAAAGCCCTATATAATACTTTAATAGTATTTATATAAAGTATAAGTTTATTCTAATTATCTAAAGTTATTTTAGAATACTTCTAATTTAAATTAGTAGTAATTATTACTTAAGCCTTATACTAAGCTTATATAGTTACTTTAGGTTTACCTTAAGAAGATATTAGCCTTAAATTAATTTCTAATTAATTTAGAATAAACTTAGAATGCCTTTAGAACTACTTACTAGCTAGGAGACTATAAAGCAGCTAATAGTCTTCTTGTTGGTAAGCAAGGCGAAAGGGGTCTGGTGATAACCAGCGGGCGACGAATAAGGGGTCTCAAAAAGGGTCAATTATGCGTGAAGAAGTGTAACTATCAAGAGGGCCGCCAGGTTGAGCTGGCGGTGAAAGTGGCTGCCGCGGGTGGGCCCGCGGACGAGCTCGGACCGGTCTCACGTGACCGGTGGGATCGGAGTTAGCGGGTAACTCCGATGGATACTGACGATGGGCTGGCATCGCAACACTTCTTCTAACTAGTAAAGTAAGAGGCTTTATATCTAGTTAAATAATAAGTTTAGATCTTAATCTTCTAAGTAATACTACTTAATACTATAAATAAAGTAGACTATATAGAAGTATATATAGTGCTTAACCTACTAGTCCTATAGCTAGTATTTAAGGTTGTATTCCTTTAAGAGGTATTAGCTAAAACCTTCTAGAATTAGTTTAGAACTAGTCTAGAAGCAGTTTAAAACTACTTACTAATTAAATTCTTGTAATCTTAGTTATTAGTAATACCTACTAAGTCCTTATTATAGAGGTACTTCTAGTAAACTATATATCTATATTACTTCTTAAGAACTTAGAATATAATAGTATATATTAGTTTATATATATCTATACTCTTATAGTTTATATATACCTATATAAGTAGGATTACTAAGATCTAATCTAGAATTAGTATAAAGCCTATTTAGAATTAATTTAGAAGTAATTCTTAACATATCTTTTAAAGAAAAGGTATTATAAAAGCCCTAAATTACTTTAACCTTATACTAGCTAGTAAAATACTTAAAGTTAGTATCTAACTAAAAGGTCTTAAAGGCTGCCTTTTTTTATAGCTTAGCTTACTCTTTATAAAAGGTAATATATATATAGTTACCTCTATTATCCTTAAAGTACTAGATATATTAAAGATAATTAGTTTAAAATCTTATATAAAAGCTTTTTAAACTAGTTAGAAACTAATTCTTAATATATTCCTACCTAGATTTAGTACCTACTTTGGGTATATTAATACTTATACTAGACTGCTAGCTAATTATAACTAATAGAGAAGCTTATAGCTTTTTACTTCTAAATAAGAGCTTTAAGAAAGTCTTTATTTAAGAGACTTGTATAGATATTAATAATACTCTTCTTACTATAGGTATTATAGAATTCCTAGAGCTCTAGAGACTAGAGGAAAGTATTTAGAATTAATTTAAAATTAGTCCTAAATTGGTTTAGAAGTAGTATAAAAAGATTCCTTACTTAAGCTAGTCTTAAGCTAGTTAATCTTTTAAATTATATTCTAAAGCCTATATATAATACTTATTAGTAGCTTTATTAGAGGGGGTAGTAGATAATAATAAACTCTATATAATATTAATAGAATAACTAGAGTTAAAGAGAGGTTAAGTAAGATCTAAAAGTTAAATTTAACTAAGTAGGATATCTAGAGAATTAATTTAGAAATAATATAATTTATATCTATAAAGAACTAATTTAGTAGGTATTTAGAATTAGTTTAGAATTAGTTCTCATACTATATTGCTTTAGCTTCTAATAGTTACTTATAAAGAGATAGTACTTCTTATAATATATCTTAAATATATTCTCTCTTTAGAGAACAGTCTCTATAAGAACTAAATAAGATTGAAACTTAATAAAAGGAAATCCTATATAATAGGTCTTATTCTTAAAGCTAGATTTACCCTAGTGCTTATATAAGGCTATAAGCTAGGAAGTTTTAGTAATAAACTATTAAGAATTAGTTTAAGATTAATTCTAAACCTATTTTAAATCTATCTTATTATAGTTCTATTTACTTACCCTATAGTCTAACTTAAGTACCTAAAGGGAGTAATTAAGGTAAAAATGTATATAGGTAGTCTATCTTTTAAACTACTGTTATTATACTCTTACCTATCTTTAAAGTAGAGTTAGTAAGAAAACCTATTCTAAATCTATTAAGAATAGATTTAGAACTACTTATACTACTACTTTCTTTTTAAGGTTAGGCTTATATACCTTCCTCTAAAGCTTTATAATATCCTAAACTATTTTAAAAGTAACTTTTTAATACTTCTAAAAAAGTAGATTTTAGTTAAAATAAGAATAAGCTTTTTCTTTAGTATAGTTATATATTAAATATAAATAAATAGTATTTTAGAAGAAGGTTAATATAGTATACTTAGCTAGAAAAGTATATATATAGTTATATTAAACCTATTAAGTATTAGTTCTAAATTAGTTTAAAATCTCTCTTAAATTAATCTAGACTTAGTTTCTTACTATATTTTAAGAAGCTTTAATATTATCTTCCTTAATTATTTAAGTATCTATAATATATAGAATACCTTTTTTACTTATTTTAAAATACTTAATAATATAAGGTATATAAATTATCTTTTAGATAAGAGTATGTATATTATAGAGGCTATGATACCTACTTTGTAATACTTCTGCTAATATTAGTATTAGACTTAGTATAGGCTTTGAATGGGGTTTATCCTAGTGCTAAGTTAGTTCTGAATGCATTCCTAATCAGTTTAGAATGCTTTCTCTAGAGTAACTTACTAGTTAAGGGGCTTAGGGAGCTTAGATAAGATCAAAGGTATACAAGGTATCTCTTATAGTACTATCTAGTTATGCCTAGCGAAAAAGTGGTATCCCTTCCTCAAGAGGAGGGAATACATTGTTATCATCTATTCAAAATAGGTTTAGAACCAATTCCAAACTACTCCCATGTAGATATATAAAAGGAAAAGTTTAAATAACCATGAGGTTACCTAACCATGATTATATAACCTCCTGCCTACCCCACTTCTGAATTGTTTTGTGGGGCTTTGGTCAGGTAACTGTCAAAGTAGCCAGAGTATTTAGCAGCAACCAAAGTATCTTCTAAGCAGGGGTGCCTCCACTTTTATAGGCGCTTTGACAATTAACAGTCTGAGCCGCTGGCTGCGTCGGTAAGCGTCTAACGCCTACCCCTACTGTTAAATTCTATGGGCCATGAGTTCGAGTCTCGCCAGATCAAGGGATTAGGTAACCGATGAATCCGCTGAGATCTAGAAAGGGCCGGAAATCTGGAAATCACTGCTCAGATCCGTTGTGACCCGGACTACCCTGAGAGGGTAGATAAGAGCTCATTGGTTGGCAAATCCCCTGGCATAAAAATCAGGCTTAGTGTGACGCATAAGCCTGAGGGGGTGTGTCAAAGTAGCCAGAGTATTTAGCAGCAACCAAAGTGTCCTCTAAGCGGGGGTGCCTCCACTTTTATAGGCGCTTTGACAGTAACCCCCCGATAGTCAGCTTACCTACATCCTCTAATGTGGTCAACAGACTGTATTTGAATCAGCTTAGCACTAATTAGTCAGCATGGTCGGCTGCTGTCGACGGCGGGCGGGCGGTTCAGGGTCCGGCGGGTGCGGGGACTCTTTGCACACCCGCGCGCGGGCTTTCGAGGTGGGGGTTTAAGACGGATATGTAAGCATCATCACGTCAGACACTCGGGTGGGATAGTTGATGGGACCATTTCCCTTTTGCTTGATGCGTGCATTTTCATTGCCTGTCCCGGAACCTCGGAATTACGGGCGCATTCCCTGTGATCCAAGATGCGTTTGTTCGGATGCCGTTGGTATTCATTCCTATGACTGCTAACAAGCGTCGGCAAGCCCACGACAAACCATGTTGAAGTCAACGTTTGTCTACCCCAGAGATGCCGTTGGTCTGCCGCGAACGTTTTAGCCAGTGATGGTTCTGTTAAGGTCTCGGCTCGCCATGAATGCATCCTGCTGACATGGTTGGATCATGACCTTGGACATCCCGGTCATGTCTCTTCAAATGCTGGGGCACACGGGGTGAGAACTCAAAGCTGAACAGCGGGGCGAACAGCCCATACACAACGTATAGAAATGAAGGACCGGGCGGTTCAAGAGCAATGACAAAGGATGAGTGCAAGCTTGCATGGCGTAGGAACGATTGATCCCCCATAAGAAATACGGGGGGGGGGGTTCAGTACATGGCCAGTACGAGGTCAGCCTCATACTCGCTGTAGGCGCCTCCAAAGTTTGGCACGATTTGGCATCGACTGACTGTTGCCAACTCGAAAGATACCACGGAATTCACCAAGGTTTCTCGTATGGGACGGAGACGGGCTTTTATCAATGACTTCATGGGCTATGGCATTCGCTTAATCTGTCGCTTAGGAGCCTCCTCTGGAAGACTAGCATGTTTGTCGATGCGAGTGAGCCACGTTTCGATGCAGAATGCAACGGGGGAATGATGGCGCTCTCCGGTGAGAATCGGAAGCAAAGTCTTGACCGCCAAATGACGCGAATCGGCCTCATAGCGGTATCGACGTCGAGTAGCAGCAGCTCCTAATAAGTTCCTGTCTTCCTTTCCCCCCGATTTCCAGGCGGCCTTCCAGCCAGGCAGAAAATGAAGAGTTCCGACGTTCAACACGAAGCCACCGGGGTTGTGGTCTGGCCGGCATGCTGGATTCACCTAGACTACTCGTCTCTTCTGGGAATTCAAGATTTACCTACACTAGATACATTCGCTAGCCAAAGTGCTTGTACTCGATGAACGGCACCCTCAAAGCCATGCAGGCTGCGGATAGATCAACCAGGTCATCACGCAGCCTCGATCCATTCGAGTTCGGGTTTTCGTCCTGAATGTGTTTGGCGGCTAGTCCGCAAGTCGTTATATATCCAAAGGTCAATACGGGGGTTGGTGAGATTTTAATGCAGGAGCAGAGCCCCACTACCCCGAAAAGTGGTGTAGACGATAGCCCGTGAGGGTAATGTGTCATGAGTATTTAGATGGCTACACGCCATGCTTGTGGTATGCTACTTCTATTCAAAAAGAGGGAGAAAAGCTCCCCGTTCAATTGTAAGCCAGCCCGCCTTCACCCTGATTGAAAACTCCGAACCCATTTTTGGTACTCCATAATCATGATGCAAGACTTTTGTGAATCCATCCATTAGGCCCGCTTCTCATCCAGATCCGTCCTCGCCCCAATGACGGGGCTAGGCTGGATCTCGTCACCCGTCGTCTCCTTCTCTCTTGCGGACGACGACAGAGACGCCTCGGTACCTTCGGCCATCACACCGTTGGAGCTCTTGGCCCTGTGCTGGTCCTTGAAGTAGCCGTGCATCGCCTCGGAGAACATTTCCGGGTCCTCCCATACCTCGGGCTCCTTCTCGCCCTGCATCGCCTGCCTCTCCTCCCACTCCTTGCGCATGTCCTCGATCTGCGCCTTGTGGTCCTTCTCGGCGTCATAGTACTTGCCGACGCCGCGGAGGCGCTCCCAGACGCTGAGATGGGTGGGATGCACGGCTACGCCGTGGTACTCGGACTCCTTGCCATTACGGATGTAGGTCCAGCGGCGCTCCTGCTCCTTGAGATCCAGGCCTGTGGTGTCGGGCAGGAAGAGCCAGGTGAGGAGCATGCCGGCAAGGCCGAACCACGGAACGACGTAGAACTTGGTCTGGGTGTCGATGTAGTTGTACAAGACGGAGGCGAGGAGGGCACCGGCCTTTCCAATGCAAGCGGAAAACCCATGGGCTGTGGCACGGATGGGAGTGGGGAATACTTCGCCGGCGACGAGGAAAGTGACCGAGTTGGGGCCGAACTGGTTGAAGAAGGAGCTGAGGAAGTACATGGCCTGGAAAGCGTGGACGCCGGCGGGGCTGGTGTAATACTCGAAGTTGAAGGCCGGGATGACAAACATGATGAAGCACATGAGAAAACCGACCTGCTGCATCATCTTGCGTCCGTAGAGCTTGTTGTCGATGAACATGGAGGCGAGGTAGTAGCCGCAAAGGGAGACAACGACGTTGATCAGACTCCAGGTCCACTTGGTCAGGAGGGAACCGGGGTTGCTGGAGATGATGGAGATGAACTGGCCCTGGAAGAGCTTGTTGCCGTAGAAGAAGACGTCGTTGCAGAACCAGGTGCCGGCGGTGGCAAGGAGACGGCCGCCAAAGTGCTGGCAGCAGTACTTGAGAGCGTTGACATCGTAGCCGGTGACACCCTGCTTCTTCTTGGCAAGGGCGAGCTGCTGGTTCGCGCGCGGCATCTTCCAGATACGGTAGTAGACGAGCCACAGGGTGCCGATGGCGGACAGTGCGAAGGAGATGCGGAAGGTGTACTGGGCGGCGGCGACGGAGTACGGGCCGTCGCCGTAGCCGCGGTTGAAGATGACGAGCAGGACGATGAGGACGACCTGGTTGACGAGCTGGCCCCAACCCTGCATCAGGAAAGCCATGGTGACCTTGCGGCCGCGGTGCAGACGGTCGTCGCGCGTAGACATGCGGCCGGCCGCCACCGCGTTCTCCATGGAAGAAGTGGCGGTGATGGGATATTCGCCGCCGACGCCAAACCCGTAAAAGAAGAGAGACCAGGCGTAGAAGATGACCCAACCTTGGAGAGAAGCGGCCCAGCTGCCAGTCAAGAGAAGCAGACCGACGAACATGATGGCGGCATCCTGGATGAGACCGTAGCGACGACCAATCCAGTCACCGATAACCTGCAACGGGGTCAGAAAACTGTCGTCTCACAACGGGCGATGCCAGTACTTACACCAATGGCAGCTTGACCAATCATGATACCGACAATCTCGAGGTAGGTGACAGAGGCAACCCAGTTCTGGGTACAGACGGTGTGCGACTTTCCCCAGCATTCAGGCCAGACGGCAGCGAAGAGCGGCTCCAAGTTACCGATGGAGAACAAGACGTAACCCTCGAGACCGAGACCGGCGCCGGGGAGGACGGCGTTGCGGAAGTACCAAGCGACGGGGGAGAGAGGGTCTTCCTTCATCATGGCTGCGGTGGCCCTGAGCTCCTTGAGGGCCTCGTCGCGGTCGACCTTGCTAACGAAGTTGACGCGTTTCCACCAGGGCAGATCGGCCCAGTAAGTGCCGTCGGGCGTGTAAGAGTCGTCGGGCCGCGTGACATGGCCGAAGATCTGGCGTTCGTATTCGGTGGTGTGCTCTGTGGGGTATTCGTCGCCCGTCTCAGGGCCGTGAGGCACGGGGAGGACGCCAATGGGCGCAGAATGACGATGAGTCGTCATATTGTGCTTGAAGAAAGCCAATCAAGGTTCCCGAAAGACTTGCTTGCGTCGTGGGTGGGAAATGAACACGAGCAAATATCACCTGGGGGTGGCTCGCGCGTAGATGACGAAAGGAAGGGCGGGGGTTGGTATTCGGATGTATGTCTCGTCGTGTGTGTCGTGGGGAGACCAAAGCTGAACCTTGGGACACAATGGGACGATACCCAAGGACGAGGTTCACACGACAGGGCGGTTCCTGGCTTTCAACCTAGAGAGAGCAGGCGAGACAAGGTGGGGTTTTGACGTTGGCCACGAGGGGAGGAGTGAAAGGGGAGGAGAGATGATCAGGTCAAGAGGGAAGGGAGCAGATATAAGCAGAGTTGATCCCAGGATGGGGTGGTGTTAGGTGGGCAAACTGGAGGAGGGCGTTCTGCCTTATGGATACTTCCGCAGTGACAGTACGTCTAGAGAAGAGGAATCGGCCGAATCCCGAGGAGACTTTGAAGCAGCTCGTCTCTGGGCCAGTGTCAGTTCAGGATTCGATCCCGTGGCAGCTTGGCCTGTTCCAGCGGCGGGCCAACGTTTCTGCTGTGTGCGGGATGCCCCCTGGTTGGTGTATCCGTGGACAGGGTAGTCTCGAAGCTTGTGCCAGGTTCAGTGACCAAAGGCAAAAAGGAGGCTAACGAGAGAGGGTAAAAGATGAAATAAGGAGGGGCCAGTGGTTCGGGGCAGCGAGCAGCAGAGACAAAGCGATAATCAGTAACCAAAAGGCGAGATGCGAACCCTGGTATAAGCGCATCCACGGTGTGGCTCGGACGAGACAGAGGGAGAGTGTGTGTGGCCACTACGCCCACTTGGACCCCCCACCTGCTGGGATCCATTTCCATCGGCCAGACCATGGAACGGCAAGGTGGTATGGAGAGAGCAACGCCCCCAGTGTCGTCGGTGGGGGATACAAAGTGCAATGTACACACTACATCTATGGTGAGTGGTGAAGATTTGTTCTGCCAGCCAGTTAACGGCTGAGAGGGGGAAGAGGGGGAATGAAGGGGGAAATATGGTAAAGTAGGTACCTAGGTAAAGGATTAAACATAAAAATCAATAAAAAAAATTACATGCAGATACAAATGCAGGAACCAACCGCGGCCGAAAGCGTCGAGACGGACCAGCTTTACGTCACTTGGATGGGCCAGTGATCAAGGCCCCAGGCACACCGACCACGTAGATCACACTACCTACACTGCGTTGCGCTGGCAAACTGATGGCAGTAGCTTTGCTAATACTACCTACCTACCTCAAGTACTGACGTATCGGGTTATGCCGACTCAATGGCAGTTTAGGTAGTGTAAGCACGAGAACTGTTTCCCGTCTTCTGCCCCCGGTCACCCGAATCCCACGAGTTACCATCCTTTTACCCAGTCTATCTTACAGTGTGCACAAGTTCCCTCTACACTAGACGGAGGTCAAAATCGTCGACTGTGAAAGCTGTCTTTTGCCTCCCTGCAGTGCACACCAATGGTGCAAGGGGGGAACTGAAAAATCCAGGCATTCTCACGCCCAGCTGACTCGCCCCGCTATTTTTCGGACGTGAGCCCTTCCTGCAGCAGCAAGGACGGTCATTCCCCAGAAAAATGGGGAAGGCAATCGACAGGGGAGTACGAGGAAGGCGACGGCGAGTGGAGCAGATGGATCGTCGAGCCAATCTCATCTTCCCGTCGTTCATCCACCCCGTCCCCATATTTAAGAAGTAGAAAGAGAAAGAAAAAAAAACAGCCGCTAAGCCCACCAGTGACCACCGTCCTTCTAATGCACGCGGCCGCCCCCCCTCTTCCTGGACGAGCTTAAAGGAATTACGTCTCACTAGGTACTCCAAGAGCCGCCGAAACGAAATCTGCACGAATGGGCCAATCAGCTGCCCGCAAAGGAAAACGTGCCAGATCGATTGACTCCCGGCAAACCCGCAGGTCCGGCCTGGCTTCCCCATTCTTGACACAGCGCTCGTCGAGCGTGGTACTGTCACCGCCCGGGACGGAAGCGCAGAAATTTTCGACGCCAGGCGGGCAATCGTACGGTACTTTGAGCGATGCGGTATAACCCCCCCGCCATACGATGTACTTACCGCATGCCGAGCCATCGCCAAGCCTCCAACACCTTCTTACCATTGTGTGCTAGCCGCCTTCAGGGAACTGCTCGTGTGCTCGCCTTCCCCTTCCTCTCGTCACCTCGTGATCACCCCCTTCCTTTTGTGTCCTCCGCCAAGCTGCCAAGTCTATCCGATCACCCAGCTACGCCTGCCACGCACATTGGCAAAGCTTCTTTGCACCCGTCCTCTCACTCTGTCTGTCTCTCCTTTCTCGCTTTCCTTCCGACGTCGGCTCGTATAATGGCTCAATCATCTACATGATCAGGAGGGGGCTAAAGCATTCTGATCGGGTCGAATGTGTAGCTGATTTGTAATAAATAAGAAATGAAAAGGAGCAATCGTTTAACCAGCGCATTGTCAACTTCAATCACTCTAATTGGTACCAGCATGATATAGAGCAAGGCACATCTGTCAGCATTAGAGAGGAGAGGCCATCCATCCATCTATCCCACTTGAACCAATACGCCGGGTGAGTGAAGCAGTTTTCCGCATTTATACCAACAGCAACAACAACAACAACACCACCACCAACTCTACGCGACCCCCCTCCTTTCCATCATCCAAACCACGATGGACGATGTGTGGCAAGACCATACTGGTCGCCGGTAATCACCGAAACATGCCATCCTACAGGCTACGAGATCGTCCGGAAAACAAGCCTCGTGCGTTGTCGAACCGCCCCCCTGTTTTTTTTCGAGTTTTTGACAGACTCGACAAACAAGTCCTAAAAGTATGCAGCCGAGAACGAAAACAATGCAACCTAGATTCCCCTCCAACTCTATTCGCGGTATCCGATAAGCTCCCATTTTGACTTTGTTCCTCCGCGTCCAAACGACCTGCCATATTTGTAACGGCCCAGGAAACCCCAGGCCCTCCAGCCCGAGAGAGATCTTAACTTTCCTCCCACGTCGCCCACCCTTCGCCCGCTGCCTGTACCCGGTTCAAGAGTCGTCGCACTTTGAAGCCGTCTAGCCCAAGGTCTCTCCCTCTCTCTCTCGGTGTCCCAGGAGCTTGACGCAATCTCAGATACAGTAAGCAAGAAAGACAAACTCTGTGTATTATAGGATGGCAGACCGACATCGTCCCATCATTCCCTCAATGGACCCCCCCCCCCCTTCCTTGCGGCCGAAGCTGCCTCCCATCCTCGGATGAAATCGACCTAGCCCGAGCTGTCAACCATCCTCAATGCTGAAACCTACCTGTGCTCACGTGCCTACCTCAAATACATTTCCATCCCATGAACGAACCTTGCCACGGCCTATTTCTTTTTCCCTCTACCCATGACGTTGCTCAGCCACGAGACAGTCAAAGTCAACGCTGCCGTCATCGCCCACGCATTATGAATCATTCCTAGCCTCCTGCCGCGTGCCTGCGGATTCACGGGCCGGGAGCCAGTTAGAATCGAGACAAGACATCAAAAACGCCCCTGGGAAACGTCTCCGTTGCTATGCCGCCGTACCGGGAACTATTGATGACCTCTTGACACGGTGCGTTGCGACAGAAACAAGACGTCAAGACGTCGGACCCAGGCAACCGCCATGAGCGACAGCAACAACAACATCATCATCATCCCCAAGGCATCTGGACCATGGCTCAAGCCGCACTTTGTGCAATCTGAGAATGATTGTATTCAGTCTTGTTTTCTAGGGCTCTTGCATTTCTTTTTCCGATTCAGCCACGACCTCCTCGACTTTTTGGCGGTCACCTCGTCGGACCAAAGTACAAATGACTAAACGCAAAATCCCGGCTCAGGGGCCCCCCTTTTGCTCGACGCAACGATACTACTTCAAGATGCTTGTAACTAAGTCATGCTTGTCCAGTCTGCATCTTTTTATATCAAAGGCCAAGTTGCTGTAACTCAACCCCGCCTCGCCAGGGACCCTGCTCCTGCCCATCCCTTTTCATGGCCCAGATGCAGTTTGTAAGAAAGAGCCTAGAATTTTGAAGACACAACAATATGAAGAAAGGAGAAGAGAAGAATGGGTAAAAAAGAAAAAGAAAAGAAGTTACAGAGTGGTGTGTGGTGGTTGTGGGTGAGCGAGGTCATCGCCATCGCAGAAAGAATTCTGTGCACAAGAATGAAAGTCGGCACACGCGAGGCAATACAAGATCCCTTGCGTCTGCCCCACGTCGCAAAATGCAAACAGTTGAAATAGAAACCCTCCCGTCGTGTGATTCTACCCCCTTCCCCCGAGGGCCTTCGGGCTGAGCCATTCCAGTTGAACCTATAAACGCCGAGTCCTTTCGAAACTGTGACATACTCAAGGAAATGATGCAGTCTGCGTGTCGCTGTTGTACCCACTAAACGCCTCGCTGTCGGGAAAACAACTGGACAAGAAAAAAAAGAAAAAAAAAAGACGAAGGGGGAGGATGCGTTAATACATGTTGTTCAGAAGACGCCTCAACCGTCGTGGGCTTCGGCGGCGCTCGACCCCGTGGGATCCTCTTCGCCTGCCGCGTGCAATTTTGTGCTCTATCGGTGCCCCAGCAAACCTGACCTTTCCAAGGGCCGCGGTGTCGGCTCCTCATCCACGACATCTTCTCGGTTGGTCGGTTGCGGTCTTGGCGTCTCGTCGACGTCAGGGGCATTGTTAGACTTGTCTTCCGAGTGGACACCACTGTCCGGGGGCGTCCGCGTAGCTGCATCCCGTAGCGTCTCGTACGAAGGCATGTCGATTTCCTTCGAAGGTGTGACAACTTGAGTGATGGGCTCCGGAGTGCTTTCCGATCCAATCGTGACACTGTCGTGACTATCGGCTCTCATCATCTCGATTCCGAGCTTTGAACTAGGCAGTAGCGGCTTGCCTCGGAATAGCTTGTCTCGACCAAGGCCGAGCTCTTCGTCCTCATCATCGGCCGAGTCTGTTCCCTCGGCGAGGCGCTTCTCTATGTGCTCTTTCCTTGCCTTCAGCTTTTCCACGGAGTGCTGCGGCGCTGACCTCCGGGTGTGCTCCATTTGTCCGGGCGCGGACTGCTGCGTTATGAGTGGTGGCAGGGCCTTGGGCGAGTTCACTAGGGGAGCGCTCTCATCCTGAGTAATGCCCAGACCGCCTTCATCCCAGTCGCCAGTGGTCTTTCGGCTGATGACCACCGGTACATCATCAGTGGACACCGACTCAGAGTCTCCGAAAAGGCTGGAGCTGATGGAGTCCTCTCTACTCAAAGTTACCAAACTGCTGCCCGGTCGTCCAGCGTACAGAGACGAGCTTGAAGTCGGGCTGTCATCTGTTCGCGAACTAGTCTGACGGAGACCGGATGGAACGGGTTGTGAGTGCCCCAAGGACATTGAGTAATTGATACCGGGCGACTCTGGTTTCCACTGGCAGAGATTCTTAAGTACCTCGGTCAACTTAGAACTCGAGATCGGCTTCTCGACCAGGGAGTCGAAGTAATGAGGTGCTTGCAGCTCTTTCAAATAGGCAGTGATGGCGACAATGGGCGTATGGGAATTGGTGTTCTTGGTCTCCCGAATCATCCGAGCGACATCGGCGCCGTTGATTTGAGGTAACCTGTACTCCAAGAAGATAATGTCGAATTTGATCTCGCTCATAGCGTATCTCACAGCCTCGGAGCCGTTGGCCACTGAAATTGTTCGACAACGCAACTTCTCGAGCAGCTTTTCCATGACCATGCGAGACACCGGATGGTCCTCGCAGATCAAGACGTCCAATGGCCGGAACATTGGGCCGCCATCAAAGGCGATTTGAGAGAGGCGGCGGGAGCTCTGGCGGCGCCGCTGCACCCGAAGAAGCGCGTTGTGTTTGTCGCCCTCGTTATCGGAAGAAGAAGGAGACATGTCGAATACCTGGCTACGACGATTGCGGTGGTGCGAGAGTACATCAGAAGCGATCGGGCTGCCTTCTTGGGAACCCACAGTCAGGGACCTTGATCTACTGCTCGATGCCTGTCTGGGTGTCGATACCAGTTTCTGAGGCGACAGGGCCAACGGCGGCGGGGGTCCGGAGCCGCGCCCCTTTACCGGAGAAGCAGCCGCACTCGTCGCCGCCTTCTGCAAGCTTGGCGGAACCCTTGGTATGTCAAGGGACGTGGGCTGGTGAGACACACCAGATTGTTGCGAGAGACTCGAGGAGTTGCTGGATGCCTTGCGTCTTCCTTCGCTGCCTTGGCCTGCAACAAAGGAGACAAGCAGGGGCGACGAGGGTTGAGAAGCCCGGCTAGGGGACGAGTTGGCGTGGCTCAACCCAGAAGGCGATTGTGGCCGGTTTTTCGCATTCGAGATTGTGCGCTGGACCGGGTTGGACAGCACCGGACTGCCCTCAAGGGCGGGGCCAGGCGAGGTGACGCTCCCGCCTGGGCTGATGACGGTCGGTTTGTTCTGGGACGCCAACGCCTCAGCACGGAGTTTTTGAATCACATCCTTGTTGGCCTTCTCCAACACTGGAAGGTTTTTGAAGGTAAAACTGCCAAAGTCATCCGCAACAACGGGCTCGCTAAGCCGCCTGCTCTTCAAGTCCCTTACATGGGGAGGGATATGGAGTGGCATCAAGTTGCGTTTGATCGAGTTAACCTGAGATCGAACACGAGATAGAGCATCGTGAGGACGATCGTGGTAGTCGGAGCCTGTGCCGGAGACAGGCGGCGACAACTGATCTTCCATCTCTTCGGCAAAAGACTGCAAGACGGCTCCGCGAGCATCGAAATATTCGGTATCCTCAGGGTGCTCGAGCTGTGGCACGAACTGCGCTTCATCCTGGAGCAAAGTCTCCCAGTTGATGGCCTCGAACCAAGGGTGACTGCGGATCTCATCGCCGCCGCAGGGAAACTTATCCTCTCGGTTGGCCCCAAGTCGTGACTGGGGTTCCATGCAGAGCAACTTGTTTATGAGATCCTTTGCCTCGTCGGAGATGGGCTCGCACTCATTCTCATCGGGCCACTGGATCTTGCGTGCGAGAATGTTCTCAAAGACTTCTTCCGCTTCATCGGCGTGGAAGGGCGGGAAGCCATAGAGGAACTCAAACATGATGCATCCAACAGACCACCAATCGCTCGTCTCGTCCTGTTTTTCGCCCTTGATGGTCTCGGGGGCCAAGTAGTCGGGTGTTCCCACGAACCGGCGGTTGGTGTCTTCCGGATCGAACAGAGCCATCGGAGGCGGCATCATAGCCGACTGAGGAGGCGTGCTCTTGCCCAGGAAGTCGACGCTGGATTGAGTACTGGCATGGTGGAGTGCCGCCATATCCGGCGAGGCCTGGCCGGCGCAGTCACTTGCGTCTTCCGGGACTGGGTGCGAGCTCTGGGTTGGCGGGTTGTGCTCCTGGTCGTTCAGCGAAAAGCTGTTGAGCATGCGCGCGAGGGTTTCGCTGCCACCACTGTCGCTACGATGGCTCGAGACACGTCGGGCCTCCGGGCCTCCCAGGGCGAAGTACGAGGGCTGCCCACCACTGGAGCCAGTATCAGGAGTCATCTGCGGCGTCATGCTGGGCGAGTGGACATGGCCGTGGAGATCCAGCGAGGTGGAGCGGGATGACGCGAGCGACGACGAACGTGCAAATGGACCCTGCTTGAGGAGATCGGGCGTGGGATCCGAGTTTTGGCTGTCAAGCGCCCGCTTTTGCCGTCCGACCAAACCCATGCGTGACAAGCCGAAATCGGTCAGCTTCAAGTGGCCCTTCTGATCGATAAGCAGGTTGTCTGGCTTCAAGTCGCGATGGATGATGCCGCGGCTATGAAGATGCTCCACACCGAGAACTACTTCTCCAAGATATTTCTTAACCCAGTCTTCAGGAAGACCGCCAAGCACCTTGATGAGGGAAGCACAGTCGCCGCCGTTAAGATACTCCATGACAAGATACAGGTAATCCTTGCTGGAGAAAGTCCAATAAAGCTTGGCGACAAACTCACTCTGGCCTTGCCACATCATAATGGCGCGTTCAGCCTTGACGTTACCAACCTGGTTCTTGGCAACCATGTCGGCCTTTTTCAAGACCTTGATAGCAAAGTATTCTCCCGTTGACTTCTTCTTTGAAAGGTAAACACTACCAAAGGCTCCTTTACTGATTGGCTTGATGATCTCGAAATCTTTGATGGACGGAGGCGCCGGTCGTGCTTGTGGTGGAGGCTGGTGAGCTGCCAATCTCGGGGATGGGGGCCCCTTCATCACGAACTCGGAATTCGCTGTTGAGGACTGTCGGCGGTGGTGGCTCACCGGCAAATGAGCTGGCGAGCTGAAGTCGCTTCCGGGCAGCAGCGGCGATGCTTCAGGAGACGTGATGCCATCTTGAGGGAACGGAAAGTTTCGCGGCTTGATGATACGGAGTGGGGATGATGGCTGATTGAGTCGCGAAGGCGATTCCTGTCTTCGGGGCGATGAGGCGCCGGGGAGGATGATGCTCCGACGATGGTGTTGTCTGGAGCTTGCCGCTCGGCGAAGGTCCCCAAACTCGGATATCGGGGAATCGGTACGGGGTGGCTGACGCGAGGTCACGGAAGATGAGCGGATACTTCCATCGCTGTCTCCATTGTCACTCTCGAAGAGCAACGATTCTCGCCTGGACTCACGAGCAGGCGCAGCTAGGTTGATGCCTCCCAAGTTGGATCTCGGCGTCGGGCACTCTCTCGGGCTGCTCGACCGTGCCGATCCCACGAAAGAGGTTGGCCGGATTTTGTTTGTGGTATCGTTGAGACTGACATTTTGCAAAGCAACTGCGAGGGCCGAAGGGTTGTCGAAAGAACCTTGAAAGAAGAGTTCCTCATGCGCGGGCGTAGCCCCCTCGTCTTCCTCCTCTTCCTCGGTGGAGTCACTAAGACGTCCGGCAGCAATCCGGGCCGCTTTCCGCATTGCCTCATCTATGCAGTCCTGAACGATGACGGCGAACTCAATCCTGATACGCTCAGCATACTCGATGATCTTGCGGTGTCTGAAAACGGCTTCCACCTTTGCCTTAGCGGCCTTTTCGGTGTCGGCGCATAGCAGAGCAAGACCCTGCTCCTGCTCCAGCGTGTTAGTGCTGGGTGACTGCCATTGCATGACCTGTGAGATGCGAGATTCGGACTGGGGAGATTGGGTCCTGATCTCGCCAGTGTTCTGCGAAGAAGCCTCCTTCACAGCCGGGGTACTGATCTCTATCGCAGTATCGCAGAGGTCAAGGAGCAACTCCACAATTCTTGCCTGGGGACGTCGAATGGCAAAAGAACGAGCTCGTGAGTGTCCAAAACCGCCCGATCTTTCCCGAGACTGTGACACCGAACTCCCGGGAGATGATTGTGCCGATAGGGGCGGGCCAATCGGTAGGCCCTTGTACTCGGCAGCTGGGCCGGAGAGCTGATCGCCTGGCAGTGGCCTGCTTTTTCTTGCTTCGAGGGCATCGAGAACCTTGACAATGAAGTGCCGGTGATCGGTCAGACTGTCTTGTGCCATCTGCACATCCATTTCCGCCCTGTGCTCTTGCAGACACAAATCGGTGTGCTTTTCAAACCACCAAGGCGAAATTTGCCGCTCGCAGATTCGACACAAAACTGGCAGTGGTGGAGGGTGATTTTCGGGGTCGTCGAGGCCGGACTCGGCCAGCTGCGTAAGGTAGCTCGCGAGGACTTCGGCTCCAGATCCAAGAGAGTCAACAATGACTGCGGGAAGGTCAATCTTGATCTCTCTGGGCGCAATATAGGGCCGAATCATCCACATTGTCTGGTAGGTGCAACATTTAGCGAGACAGCACGGTTATGAACAACGGCATCTGCACTTACGTGGCTCTCTCCTCCCGAGACTCCGTCGTAGACCATGATACCCTGGGCTTCCAGGTCGATAGCCTCGGGAACGGGGTTCTCAGCTCCATCGAGGTCCTGGACCTGAACAGCATCAATGGGCAACAACCTTGACAATGGGCCCATTGCTACTGCGAAGCGGACTCTCTGGCTCCGGGAGTCGTCCGTCTTCATCGACTCCACAGTATCCGCGAATACCGTCTTATTGTCGCTGACAATCAGGTCGGCTATCGCAGTACCTTTGACAGAATCGGGCTGAGTGCCAATCACATCGGCCCACGACGGGCTGACCCAGCGGATGGTGCCGTCGAGGTTGAGATCGAGAATGACATTCAACGTCTGCTCGGCAGCCTCTCGCAGTTCCTCTCTTTCTTCTCGGATATCTTCGCTCAGGGATCGCTCCATGACGCCGGCCTGTGAGCGGAGGGCGGTCACGGCCGGGGGCGCCAACATGTTGGGTTGCGGTGGTTCCATTGTGAGAGGGAGGCGGGTGAGATCCCCGGTTGTGGCGATACCATTGGCCGACGCGATTCGTCTCGGCGAGCGAGGACTGACTGAATGGCGTTTGTTCGGCTTCGCACGCAAGAATGTTGTGGCTTCTGCAAGTCGCGAATTGGTTCAGCTCGGGAGGAAACCGAGCGGAAGCCAGGTTGTCTGGCAAAGGGCCAAGACTACAGGCAAGCCAAACCACCAGACATGACGGGTATCGAAAGGGGATGTTTCGATGCGCGAAAGGCAAGTGAGAGAGCCTGGGTGATTGACCACAAGGCGCTGCCCACTGCTGCGGAGGTTGAGGAGACGACGTCGAAAGTGTTGGGCAGCGAGCGAACAAGGCGTTTGATTCGAATTTGAAGGAACGGGATTTCTCAGAGACGGCACACTCGAAGTGACTTGAAGGGGAGTGATCGAACGCGGGTAGTGCTGCTGGCTTGGGACAGACACCCGACTGCCTCCGTGTCTAGTCGAAGCCGGGACGTGACAGGAAGGGTCGACGATAGGGGAGAGCACAGCGAAGGCGGGATATGAGGATTGGCGTGTCCGTATGGAACAGGAGCTCGCAGTTCGATTTTCGATGGCCGTCCTGGGACCCTGTGTAGCGTCGTCAAACGAAACAGGAAACGGAGAGGGGAGAGGATGGGGGGGGGGGAATAGAGAGCCAAGCGAACAGCACAGGCAAAGTTCACGGCGCAGGGTGGCCCTTTGTGATGATGGTGTCAGTCACACACTACCGTGCTTGCCTCTGCCTTCTGCGTTAGCACTTAGCACCGCACTGCTATTAGAGCAACGGTACCGTGGTACTTGGGAAGGTACAGAGTAAGAGGCAGGTCGTCGGCAGCGCGCCCAGAGCAGAGGAAAAGCATCCACGATTGAGCAGTGGTCGCGTCCAATTATGGGGCCGGCCCTCAGCACATTCGAGTGGCCGTGGTGGACGGGTTAAGCGGGGAAAGGGACCTTTCCGACCAATCATGCAGGGATTTGCTAGGTGTGACCTAGTCAATGTACATGCATGACACGCCAAAGCTGGGTACAACGCAGCGTACCTGTACTCGAAGCAACCTAGCGCCTATTCGGAGTTAGCTTGCTCGCTAAAACACCAGCGAGAAGTCTGGGAGTTGGGTGTGACTTTGGTTGTTTTTTCTTTGGGGGAAGGAGTGTAGCAGCAGGCGCAGTCGGGAGGGGGAGGAGCAAGGAGAAGGGGAGAGCGGAGAGGGGGCTCTAAGCAGCCAGTCCCATCGACATCCAGGGCAGTCAATTAGGTACCAGACCACCTTGAATATTAATAGGACGCGATGGGACGGACTCGACACTGACCATCCCGCACCTCCCGAGGGGGCATTCGATCACGCTTCGTTCGCAGTTTGCCGGGGTGCGCAAGCTGCTGGGCATGGAGACCACTCTGAGGGGTTTTATCCATGGAAAGCAAGCACCTATGTAGACTGCAAGCCAGGCAAAAGTTGTCAAGCCATTGCTTCGATCCGGACTCTTTTCTATGCTTGTCAAAACTCCCGTCTTTTTCCAGAATGGATGGTGTTTTCTAGAGATCATAGGTAGGTAGTACTGGTACATACACAGATACATCCCTAATGCCGCTTACAAACCTCTTCGTACGTGTACCTAAAGCTTCAGGCAAACATGACACGGGGGAGGGATGGAAAGAACAAGAAAACGACAACAGTACCCAAGCAGGCCCGTCCTGTCTCTCGCCTTCCAAGGAACAGGACGTACCGTACATCAACAACAACAACACCACCCACGCAAGAAATCGTGCGTTCAGGGACGCGCAATCATGCATCTGGTCACTTTCCCTCACCACTATTGCCTCATCTGGGGTCATGTCTATTTTTTGCTTGGGGTTTGTCTTGCCTTTTCTCGCTTTCTCGTACCATCCCATTGCATCCATCCATCCCCCAAAAAAAAACCTGTACCAACAACAGACGCACAACCAATGCGATGGGTAATCGAATGCTATCGTCTCTTGGGTGCTGCGTTTTTGCCTTTACGTCTGACGCATGATACACACGCCGTACACCACCCTCAATCCTATAACGGTGGCCCCAGTGTCTTGACGCCCAGGGAAAGCAGCAGAAACAACACCACAAAGTTTTGACACGGCCACATGGGAAACTTTGCTCCTTCGCCTCCCTCGTGCTAGTTCAACATGCCTGCTACCTGCAAAATGCCGTCTGTGCCCGCTCGCTGTGGGCTCGGGGATTCACTTGACTACCTAATTGGGCCCTCTTCAGGGGTCCAAATGCCAAATGCCATCCCGCAAACACGGATATCCCATCCTTGTGCTCATGCATTTCAACATAATCTGCGGACACTGCAGCAGAGACCATATTCCCGCCTTCGTAGGTGGTATGAGACAACAGCTACTTCTTGAAAAGAAAAAGAAAAAAGAGAGAGAGAGAGATAGAGAAACGCATGCCTCTCTCTTACACATACATCGGAAGACCAGTCCTCTAGGCTGACAAAGAAAAACACTCCACGGTTCCTGATCCGCCAAAGGTTGGTCGCTTGTCTATCGTCAGTCCACCTGGCCGCCAGATATCTGCGTTTTCCAAGTCGCCCCTAGGAGACCTACCGGCTACCGTACCTCAGCACCAACTGGGGCAGCATGTTGAGGCGCTGCATGCCAGCCCCAAGGAACTCACTAATCTATCCATGCATCGTGGTAAGACACCATCAGCTAGCAGGGGGCTCTCCTCTCAACACCCTAGTTGGGTATGTGGCTTGCTAGTAGTATGACCCTATCGTGTCACAAAACGGCCTCTTCGTGCGCACTACACGAAGTACAGTACACTGTCGCATCCGCGGCACAACGGCACCTCGGCCTGTTGGACCCGTCCAAAAAAGAAGAAGAAAGGCCAGAAAGTCTCCGCAACAGGCTACGCGTTCTGTCAATGCAAAAGTACTAGGTAGTAGTGTATGCGGCCCGCGGGGCTCCTGCTCTTGGATCACCGCCGCCCACGTTCAAGTCGACGACCCCTCTTTCGTCTTGCGGAGGGCTACGGATCCCTCGTGGGGAACGGACAGATCGTCGATGGGACCATCCCAGACGGATCCCTTCGAGAATGCAAACGACTTGGCTCAGGTGGCCACTTATTACTGCGTTGATCTGCATTGGGCCTCGTTAGTCCGAGGTGTCTTGGTTTTGAAGGAAAGGCGGCAGAGGTGTTCTGGTGTAGGGTACTGCAGAACCAGACTTGCTCTAACAGAGCCAGAGGCGAGTAGGGTTCAACAAATCCCTTTCCAATGTCGGTTATCAATCAAAGACACTGAGTCTCAAGATCGTTCGGAACGTTATGGGCTCTGTGATGTGTGCAGTGTATCTGCAACTCGCCCGGCTGGGAAACGAGAGCCACGCTGCGCCTGGTCGCCCAACTTTCGTCAAAAGACGTTGGCAGAGCCCCTTGACCAGCCAAGATATCCCTTCGTGGTATATAGATATCATCATTCCTTCTTCACTGATTCCTTCATATCACATGTACCCTTCATCTGACTTCTTGCCGGCTTTGGAGGGGCCCACAAGTCCCAGAGAAGGCGTGCGTTGTCTCGCTGTTGGTCAGCTTGTCAACGGCGATGTACGGATATCCCACAGAGGATATTGGGTGCATTGCCTCATGACTGCGAATACAGCCACAGGACAGCGGCTCGGTAATCCTCCTGTACAGCTTTCAGCGTAGCATGCTCCAGCCTGCAGCTGCGTTCTCGCCAGCATCCTTTCACTGGCGGTCTGCCCACTCACTCTCACCACTCTTTCCAGTGGGTTGAACAGAGACCTTCCCATATATCAGCAAGTCGCAAACCATAGTAGAGGGTGCCAAAAATGATGGCATGTGCTTCGCCGCACCGCGGGACAACGCAGCCGGCCGTCAACGACTGCTGTGTAAGCTGAGAAACGCCATTCAAAGTCTTGCGTGTCGTGGAACGATATGTGAGTTGTCAGCGGAGCAAAGAGGGGGAGCATCATGGTCTCTAAACCCCGAGGGCAGCGATAAGAGGGAAATGTGCTCCATACGCCGTTCCGAGCAAGGATGATCCACACGAGAGACACTGGACCGAGACAGGCTGGAGCTGAAGCTGGTCAAAAGCACGCTTGAAGGCGTCGAGAACCGTTTCGACTGTTCCTGCTACGTTTTTGCAACGGCAGGCTACAGCAGCCCGCTGACACCCCCATCTCACACCGTCTATGTGTGTTTAACAAACGCATCTGTCATGGCCATCCCCCGCCACGCTTCACTCGCATCGCTCAAATCCAGTTGCTCTTCGTTTATCTTACGCAGATGCCGTACGGTTCCAAAGGCTGAGAGATCAACTTCAAGTCCTCCCCCCCCCAAAAACGCCCGCGCCAAGACTACCGCCCGCATGATGTCGCCAATCCCGTCGTCCCCCTAGCCTAACCATCCAATCGGTGGCCCGGACCGGAAGGATCTCACGCATGGCGCAATGATACGTACTGTACACACAAGTTGCACCCATTCCCAAGCACCGAATCACCTCACTTTCTCCATGCGGGGTGGGTGCTGCAGCGCAACACCCTCGTTCCCCTGCCTAGCTCCACGTTGCTTCGGTCTCTTCAGTATCTTTGGGGCCCTGTTCTGAGGTTTCACCGACTGGTACGGAATACAAATCTCTTGTTACAGTTGCTCAGCTGTCTTGCTGTCTTGCCCAGCCCATCCGAACTTCTTTGTCACCCCCCGGTGGCTACCTTTCAAACATGCTTCATGCTCCCAGAATGCTGGCTTCCCGTGCGCCTCCCCGTTCCCTTCCCATTGAGGCAGTAGTCGACATATGATAGAATTGCTCGATAGCAATCCTCGACATTTCGCAGGCAAGGTATCAGTGCCGGATGGAGGTTCTTCCTCGGAACTGGGCTGTCCACTGCGCACACGCGAGCTGACCCATTCAAGGAACTTGTATCCCCCGTCTCATCCGTCTGGCCAATCGAGACTCCAGTCTCGCAGCGCTCCTGATCACCGCTTCGGCTCTCTAGTCAGCAGATCGCACAGATGTCGGTGACGATCAACAGTAGAGTAGTACCACTCCGAATGATCGACGCCACCTCGATTGTGGCGGGTGCTCTGAGCAAACTGTTCGTCCCAAGCACAAGCCGTCTCCCTTCCCTCTGTTCCCTCGAAACACGGCGGACCTCGAGTCTTGAGAGAGAGCTCGAGTGTGGGCCACCAATATCGTATGTTCGTTGAGACATTTCACAGCCTTTCGTCCCAGCTAGAGCATGCCAGAAGCTCTGGCTCTCGGAGTCGTCTGTCGGGCCTAGCCCCCTCTTTGGAACAACCCCAGGCAACCTTAACGACTCAGACGACTGCATGTTTTACTTTGGGGTTGGAGCAGTCGGCATATCGGTGTTTGGAAAGCCAATAATCCTCCCCTGGGAACCATCCTTGGCCTAGCCCTACCTAGACCACTTGCGAAGCCCAGCTCTTGTTCCGCCTCCAGGAATGTGTAATGCCCTGCCCATGAACCGCCAAGTCAGCTGGCCAAAAGCACTGCCTTGACCTCCCATCCCTCTAGGATTGTATGCTGCCCGGTGTCGATTCGTCCCCTCCCGACCCCTCAACCTGCGGCTGGATTGGTTCAAGTATTGTGGACGGCAGATGATATGGGGGCTACAACATGCGAATTTCTTGTCCCACGCGACCTGTGGCCTTCACTGACACGGAACCCTGGGCCAGTCAAGATGCAAGATGCGAGATGCGCTTGGCTTTGGACTTGATTTTGGCCACTTTGGAAGGCACCGCTTGCAATTTGAGAGCTGATGTGGCACCTGTGGAGTGGTGCTCCTTCGGATCTACAGATGCAGTCAGAAGTCAGATCGTCGCGAAAAGGATGCTTATCATCGTAATCAGACCTTGGCGGAGTTCATTCTTCTCAATCCATCGTTGCGGGAATTGACTTTGCGGGCAGTTGCGGGTGCCGTCCAAGAGAGTTCTAGTTGTACGGCCAAGTCATCGCAGCTGCTTGGGGCTTGCGAGGGCGCAAAGAATGTCAGCCAAAACTCATATTTCATGTCACGTACTAGGTAGACAAGCCCTGACATGGAATCCTTTTTGCCAACGGCTCGTTCCCAAACCTTGAGAGCGGCAGGGGTTCCCACCGAGTCTTCCGCCGTATACTTCACTTCCGCACTTCATGAGAGATCAGACGCAGCTACCCAACCTCAAGATATGTTTAGGTTCCGACTCTGTCTCAAGGCCGAGGCTTGCGCGACATCTTGGCATATCCCTGGGTGTGGGAGGTCCCAACTAATCCACGAGGAGGCGGTCGCATTCAAAGAATGGCGAATCGAGGGGCGGCTGACAACGTCTTATCCCCATACGCGGCTGGCGAGGGCTGTCCCGTCCTGTGTCAGCCATGATGTAGGTAGGTCAATGACCCCATGCGACGTCCCCTCCGTATTTGCCTGGTAGTGTGGTGCTACTACTTGTATCCCGCAAAATCGGATGAAGCTCGATTCAGCATATTGGGAGATGCAATGATTTGGGAGAGCCATGAAGTCCAAAGTGGTATATCGCTGCTTAGTTCCTTCTTCGGCGGGCTCCGCAAGGGATTCAAGCCCGAGGGGTTCGCATCCTTTGTCTGCACCTCGTTGCGGTCCAGCCGACTGTAGGTGAGTGAGCAAGTGGGTGACTGAGTGTGCGACCAAACTCTGTTTGACTGGTTGCCCATCAGATTGCCTGTCACCCCCTCGGAGCGCAGAGTCGGAGTAAGGAAGTCTGGTGTGCGCCGGTCCTTGGTACAATCCCAACCTTTGACCTCAGGACGCGATGCCCGATGGCGGGAAGCACGACGGTAGTTGATTACGGATCTGTAGGTTAAGTGATGAACATCAACCAGAATACCCTGAGGAGGGTTGAGTTGATGACGAGCTTTAGCTATCACTCCATTACATAAGCCGTACCTAGGTATCCCATCCCCCCCCGCCCCCGACGACAACGGCAAAAGAACAACCCGAACATTCCCATGTTCGCCTGAACAAATCTGTCACGGCACCAATCATGTCCGCGGCCACCAAAACGCCATCAGCCACCGAAACACCACCGGCGGCCATGGCGACTGGGGATTCCGCCTCCGACCTTGCCCGACCAGCGTCGGTGTCCGCTATAGCCGTCTCGCGGCTGCCTACACCACCCAGGTTGACAGTCCCGGAAGGTGTGACGGTGGTCTATGCGGAGCGGAAGCGGACCGGCCGCATCGCAGGTGCAAAGTTCAAGGCCGACGGCACGCCTTACATGCGCTCCGGCCCGCTGCCCAAGCCGCTGCACGAGAGGGCGACGTACAAGCCGCGCGCGCCGGTGAAGCGGACGGAGCGGTCATACACGAATCAGCGGAGAAAGAGGTGATTATGTTCATGGAGGGCCACCAGATCGCATGCTACGACAACGACGTGCGGCCGCGGCGGACGCGAAACGACGAGCAGGGGCCTCAGCAGCCGCCGGTAGAGAAGGGGTACCGGTGGCCCACCCTCAGCGAGGCGTCGGACTGGTTCAAGGTGCCCGAGGCGACGATCTACGGCTGGTGGAAGAGGAGGGACACGATCTTGCAGAGGGTGCCGAGGAAGCCGACCAAGGCTGAACAGAGGCGACTGACGGAGGAGGAGGAGAGGAAGAGGAGGGAGGACGGGAACAGGCAGGCGCTGTGGAGGCCATTGGGTGGCCGGCGAAAAGGCCCCCTTCTGGCACTTCCGAGACTCTCGGTATTCATTTTGCTTCAGGTGCTTCCGCTACCTCGGGCGCCTTTGACAGTGGCGATGACGGATCAGGAGAGGTGATGGAGTGCGTCGAAGAACCTTCTCGGCCAGTCCCCGGACGCGAAGAGACGCCTGAGGGTGTGCCGGTGCAGGGGGGGAAGGCCTGAAGAGGCTTTGGGCGTGGAAGGGATATCGTCACCGGGACAGACGCTTCCCGCCACAGGATTGGCGGCTACCTCGGAAGGATCGGCAGCCGGCGGCACGCCTGCCGCGAGCACCCCCAGCTGCCACACCCGGGGAGGAGCGACGAGGTGAATCCGTTCCGGCGGCAGCGATACCGGCCTCTCCCGGTCGCAAACCTCCCGCGAGAGGTTAGCGACCCCGACTGGGCAAGCTCCTCGAGGTGACAGGGCCTTGCCAGTCTTGACGGGAGACTCCGCGGTCCGAGTCTGTCGGTCGGGGGCTAATCAGGAGGGCATGCATAGCGGAGGAGAAGGGACCACGTGCGGCCACGTATAACAACACATCGCATCATCCGAGGTGAAAAGAAAGTTATCGGACGGTGGATCAGGGGAAGAGGCTTCCTTCCTGCCGGTCGAACGCATGTGGTCAGCACGGAGTTGAGTATGCCAGAAAGAGGGTTGCTGGGGATTCAAATGTAATATATGTGACAGTACACGATGGCATGATGGGCGTATGGTTCTTATCGAAGAGAGTGCATGCTTCGACTACTCGACAGTATCAAGCTTCGTGCCATGTGCCGAGCGACTACAATAATAAAACAAATAATAATTGAAAATACAATTATTTCCTCTTTCAATGTCCTTCGATCTGTTGTTGTTGTTGTTGTTGTTGTTGTTGGACCTCGGTGACCTGCTAATACAGGACGCGGTACTACAGAGCATGCCCGTCAGAGACGATCACCCATCATGGGCTGATGTTCTACATGTCAACACGTGAAGATTGCAAATTCCCTACCTTTCGGCGGTAGGCTGAGTAGGTAGGTAATGCAGCTGCAACATCCGATATGACACTCGCGAGAAGCCATCACTTCCCCTTCGGCGACCTTCCAAGACAGCGAATCCCAACAACGCCTTGCCTCCGCTATGCGGCGCATGCGGCCAAGATACGAGCATCTAATCATGGACCACGTGCAAAAATGAGGCAGGGAAGAGCGCCCACCCCGCGTTTGGTGCGTGCTGTGCGGCGTGCCCCATCAGTTTCCTCCAGATTACGCGCAAATGACGAGTCCTCGCCAAGGACAAGGTCCGGTCCAATGATGCTCAAGGGAGGGAATGATCCCGGGTCGGTTAATAGATGGATCATAGAAAGACGGCCGGCCCCTTATCTCGGTAAATTAACGTTTCTTCTTTGCCTGATGTATTAAATCTCGTCGCTTGACAACCTGGCGGCAAGACATTCGCCATTCGCACCCTGCATCTGTCGCTGACAGCACGATGCCATCGCCAGCCAACGCATCGCGTTTCAGTGCCCGCAGAACCCTGCGGCATTGTGTTGCCTCGAGGAAAATAGCATAGCGTATACATACGTCTTGCCTGATTTTAGCGGTTCCACAACACGATAGCACAACAACCCAAGGACATGACCGCACGCCAAACGTCCTTTGGAAAGTCGTGTTCGATCCAGCAATATCTTAACTTAATTTCGATGTCAACAGTTTACGGACCTCTCTGCAGCCTCGGACGAAGAGAAGCATGCCGGGCTCCCTTGGACCACATTCGCAACGTATCAGAATCAGCGAATCTCACGCTATCGATGCCCATTCCGCCTTCTTCAGTTCCAGCCATTCCCCCTTCTCGACCCAGAGGTTCTCGAGCCATGCGGCCAGCTTCTCGTCTTCGTGCGGCAGAGTCTCGAGGGGAAACCTGCGGACGTGGACGTGGAACTTGTAACCCAGCCGAGAGCTCAACCCCGGCACGCTCAGAGTATCCCACATGCTTGGCGCCGCCAGGAACTCGCTCCCTCTCTGGTAGGCGATTGTAACGTCATACACGGCCTTCACATGAGGGGCCTTCCTGAGATGCTGCACCGTGGTGATGAAGCCTTTCGTCCGGGGATACAACAGGTGCTTGGGCTGCGGCCTGCCCGTCTCCTTACACCACACCAGCGACTGCTCGTATTTCTTCTTGGTGAAGCGAGTGGCCTCACTGAAGCTGATAAGCCCTGTTTCCTCGGTGAGTCCCATGTCCGGCGACGCTACATAAGAGGATGCCCGCTAAATGACTTACAGGTCGGCCACTGCCTATTCGTGATGCCAGCAAACACCCTGTCAAGCTCGTGCCTGTCCTTGGCCCAATTGCGGCTCACCATGGGCATGCCCATCGCCCACAAGCCCCAACCAAGGAACGGGACGATGCGCAACTGGATCTTGGCGAAGTAACGGCATCGACCCAGCATCCCGGCCTTGATGGCAAGAGCCTGGATCATGTAGAAGTCGGCCCATCCGACATGGTTGGCGACCACGACCGCCGACTCACCGCGTGGGACGGCATCGCCGGAAAATGTGAGGTTGGCGCCGTTGAAACGCTCAAAGATGACCTGGATCCAGTACCACACCGTAACGGCGATGCGCGAGGACGAGTTGTAGACGAAATCCGGAGCGAACCACTTTAGAGGCAACTGAAGGGAGATGGCCGTGTCGGCCAGCAGCAGCCACAGCACCCAGGGGGCCAAGATGGCGGCTCCCCGGAGGTGAGTGAGCACGTTGCCGTGGCCGGCCATGGGGCGGCGATGTAGTCGGCGTAAAGAGTGCCCGGATGGAGGGAGGATGGGTTCCGAAAGCGAGACGTCACGGCACGATTGAGAGTGGCGGTGCGAGAGATTATCGCGTTCTGCGTTCTATTGTCGCAAAACTGGTGACGCCCTTAAAAAAAAGCAAAAAAAAAAAAAAAGGCTGGAGTGCTGGACCTTCCGGTGGACGAGTCGAAGTGCGGGCGGCAGAGCGATCTACAATCCAATCCAAGCTGGCCCTGCCCTAGCCGAAAGAGTGTTTCGAAAGAGAGAGAGCCGCGTGCGCGCGTGACTTTTGGCCAGCAGACCAACTAGTAGGGCGAAAGTTTCAAGCCGGCGAGAGACAATCCGGGCACTCGGGGTTCACTCGTCGTCTTAGAGACGGATGCGTCTGTCTGTCTCTTGCCGCTCGATCGATAACTCATCTATCGCCGCCGCATTTGCTACCGCCAAGAGTGAGGTCTCAGGTTTGCCGGGTTTTGAACTAAAGATCTGTCTGCTCTCTCCACGAATGGATGTTACTAGAGTACGACAACACAGGTCAGGAAACGGGAAGAAAAAAATTGAATTAAGAGAGGGAGAAAAAAAAAGGATAAACAAGCGACAGCTGGGCCATAGTGGCAGGTCTCGACTCGAGAAAAGACGCCTGGGCCCCCTGGATTCCCTGAGAGGGAAGTATGACGGCATGCATTTTTCCCCCTCTTCTTTCCTTTTGGTGAGATGCATCGTTGTTCTTTCGGGGCCGACGAGCGGTACGCGCCTAAGTTAACTTAAACAACGAGAGCCGATGCCCCTCATCACCTTCGAGGCCAAGACAGGGATTCCTGGCCTCTCTCCCTTTCCTTTTCTTCTTCTCCCTCCTTTTCACGTGGGTCGGGTCATGGAAAGACCGAATGCGATGCAGGGTGCTGTCGGTGCGGTGCAGGCAGGATGCGATAGGTTTTCGACATGCCGGCTTCCATGTTGACGTGCGTCAAGCTGGTTCATGGACTGATTGATGCACGTGTCGAAAGCTCGACACCAGGAACACGGTAGTCAAAAGCGCATGTGGCATGCGTGCATGATGAGCAAGTGTTTTCTTGCAAAAAACAAACCGAAGGCGGGCTGAGAGGCCGTGGGGCCCAGTTGCTACAGTGGGCGACGCTTGGCCTTTTTTCTTCTTCTTTTCTTTCCCAGGTCGTCCGATGTCGACGTCGTCATTAGACTGAGAGGCCCGTGTGCGTGGGTGTGGGTTGATTGGGAGACTCGAAGTTGGGATGTCGCAAAGATTCACTTACAAGATGGCCTGCATCGTGCTGCGCTCTCAAACGCGTGCACGCACGCACGCACTCACAATGGTTGGGGTTATTTTAGGGGAGGGAGAGAGAGAGAGAGAGAAGGGTTGGCCAGCCCAAGCATTAGAGTTCCTCGTGCTGATACGGACGTATGGGATATTGGATTATGGCGAGAGCTGACGCTTCCAAGATGCACAATGTTGCCGAGCGAGCAAACAAGCAAACCTGTGCTTGAGGGCGAGAGCTGCCATTCTTAGCCCCTGGGGACCTGTCGGCAGTAAGTAGGTAGGTAGGTAGGTGGGGTACTTACCTAGGTACCTATGTACTGAAAGCGGTGTCTGCTGCTAGTCAGCGCCGACGCATTGCTGTGTGCTCTTACATAGTACCTCTAGGTAGGCAGGCAGGTCGGTAGAGCTAGTCTCAGGCAAAGCACCTGACTGACTGCCCTGGTTCTAAATCACCCACTTACGAGGTAATTGTGTATCAACCTGCCGGCAACCTTCCAAAGCACAACAAAAATGTGAGCTTTCCTTCTTTCCTGTGCTTTTGGGGGCGGAGGCTTCTTGTTGCTGCTCCTCCAAGGTGGACCTCTCTCCCCCACTCTCATCGAATGTCAACCCGGCCCGGTCGATCATGCTATATTCTGCACTATCCGTCCGGTCTCGTACCAACAAGACCTGTTTACTACCACGGCAAACAGAGCATCTGGTCTTGGGGTGAAGTCGATGCGTGCTCACTTCCCAGTCCAGAAAACTTAATGAACCACACACCCGCCCCAGCAGCGTTGCGTGGCCTTGGATAAAAAGCCAAGGCCTGTGTCTTTCTTTTCTACCCCTCTCTCCCTATCAGTGTGTACGACGTGAGCTTGACCATTTGCGGATGCACCGAATCCAGACCGGTCTGGTCCGTCGACCGTCACCCACGGAACCTCGCACCGTTGCCAGTATAAAAAAATTGCTATTATTTGTCACCACCCTGGGCGGGGTTCCCTTAGGTAGCCTTCTACCACGCTTGGCTGTTGCCTATGGACCAAGGTACCTAGTTAGTGGGGTTAGCATAGCCCTCCGAGTCCCTGGCGATGGACGCTTAAAGGTGCCTTTGGTCAATCTGCGTATCCCGACGACGTCTTTCTCACGTGCTACTAAGGCAGACAGAGAGAGGGGGCTTTGAAGAGAACTGGGTGGAACACCATTGATTCCGAAGAAGCAACAAGTCGGACTCTTTGAGCAAGTCCCTGGTTAACCCCCCGCTCCCAACGAAAAAAAAAAACCCCCCAGGGAGACCTGGTCTGGCTTGATGAACTTGGAGGAACCGCTCCCGCAAAAGAGACCTGTTTGTGAGCTGCATATCAAACCATCCAACATCAGCCCATGAACATCAATCGCACCTTCAGACCTTTCCCCTCATGTCGTTGTACGGGACCGGCAAGCCGGTTCTCCATCCGAGAAACGGACGGGCTGCCGCTGAAACCCCACATATCCTTCCATCAATCTCCCTGCGGCTTATCCAGACTCAAGGTTCGAGTGTTGAGTCGAGCGAGTAATTGACTGGCAGACTGACTGGTTACCCGCCCGTTCACCTCTCTTTCTCTCTCTCCCTCTCTGTGTGTGTGTCTCTGTTTGCCTTCGCGCCCCCCCGCCATCTTGTCTTAGAAGAGGGCGGTGGCGCCTCTTCTCATCAGCTCGATTCGTGACTGTTATTAGCCACCAACAAACAACAACACTTTCACCACCCTGGAAGAAACGAAGCCAAGGGTAGTCGACACGCCCCCGGTCTCTTCCACTCGCCCCCTACCCCATCTGCCTGTCGCCTACCTAACCGGTGGTTTTCTCTGTCCCCCCCCCCCCCCGGTTAGCTGTTCTCTCCTCGTCTCCTTGAACGTCGACTATAACTCCCCTCCAACCTTCATTCCCTCCTAAAAAAAAAAAACCCCTCGAAAGGTAGACGAATGGGCTGCATCTAGGGCACTCAGAGGCAACAAGACACAAGACGGCCACTGCAACAGTCCAGCCCCGAATGCACGACGTCCTCCTCGTCTGGACCGTGTCAAACAATTCTCAAACAGGGCGGACCAACTTACCTAGGTACCCTGACCTATCCCTACCTTACCACACTTACTTACCCTTGCCTCCCTCCGGCAACCAACCCGTGCCCTGCTCCGTTCGTTGCCCCTCCTCCCCTTCTCGTCGCAACCGCATAGCCTCCCTCCTCAGACAGCTCGGACGCCAGAATTGGGTTTCACGTTCGGGAGCGACTTCTTCCCAAATAACCATAATCGCGGTCCGGCTACCCACCCACCACATGCTACAAGCCTTGGACGGCTCAACCCCTTTCCACTGCAGCATCCCCTTTTGCTTTGACAGACAACTGTCACCGTCAGTCACCATTCACCCATTCAGTATCGCATTGCCAGACGAAGCTGGAGACGGCACAATTGTGCTTCAAACCCTCCTCCCAAGGTAAGTCCCTCAGCCCGCCCGGCTGTCGCCATGCACCCGGATCGAGACGTATTTCAAATAGAATTCTCCCTCCCGGTCCCCCCACCATCGCCGTCAACTTGCGCCGCGCGCCATTTACATGACGACATTGCCTTGCAGCATTTCCCTCTACCTGTCTACCTTCTCCCTCCCTCCTTTTCTCTCTCTCTCTCTCTCTCTCTCTCTCTCTCTCTCTCTCGCTTCCAAGGCTTCCTTTTCCTTTGATCTGATGCACCTTGGGCGACACAATGACTGATCCAGGTAACGCAGCCAGTTACCTCACACCGCCGAACCTGTCATCGTCCCCCACGCGCAAGCAATCCCTGAGCTCGTTATACGAGAGGCCAGCGATGGCTTCTTCTTTATCGCCCGACCAGTATGGAAAGCAGCCGTCACAGGGGCAGTATGGCGGCGGCGGCTCCGGCTCGGACCAGGAGAGGGGACCTCTGAGCTCCTTGAATCTAGGATTCCTCAAGTCCCTCACGGAAAAGAGGACAACACGAGGTAAGGGAACAGCTACAGCGGCAACTGCATAGCACCGAGTAACCTAACACACGGCCATCTGTAGACGGCCAACCGCCCAAGAGAAGAGGGCCGAAGCCTGACAGCAAGCCTGCCTTGACGCGGCGACAGGAATTGAACCGCCAGGCGCAACGGTAAGCTGCAACCCCCCCGTGCTAGAGGCTTCGGCGGTGCCGTCTTGCATACTAACGGCGGGAACCTGCAGCACGCACCGTGAAAGAAAAGAGCTATACATCAAGGCACTGGAAGACGAGGTGCTTAGACTGAAGGAGATCTTCAGCAACATCTCTCAAGACAAGGACAAAATAGCCGAGGAGAATCGGCAGCTCAAGCAACTGCTCGTCCAGAACGGCATTCCCCTCTCCCACTACGGCGACGACATGGTCAGCAACCCCAGCGTGGGCTACACATCCAGCGCCAGCCAGTCGGGCAACAGCTACGGCCACAACGCCTTCACGCCGCCATTGACATCCACGACAGCGCCATCGATGTCGCCCTCGTCTCACGGTCCGTCTCACTCCCACTCACACGGTCCGCCCCCTCCCCTTCCCCAGATGGGCAGCCAGCAGCTGCAGAACAGGCAACAAGGACAGGGTTCTGGCAGAGGTGTGGACCTCGAACAGGCGGGCATTGACTTCGTCTTAACGTACGATAACCACCACCCCTCGAAGGCATACCTATCACCTCCCCCGCAGTGAAGAAAAAAGTGAAGAGGAAGAAGAAGAGGAAGAGGAAGCAGAAGAGAGAGAACCTGTCATGAACACCCAAGTCCTGGACACCATCTGGAGCTCGGGTGCGCGTGAGAGAGGGAGGAGAGGGGGAGGGGGAGGGAAAAAGATTTGATGAACTCAACCCGGGAAAAAGAAGAGCTTGCTGACCAGTGCGATTTTATCGAGGGTATACAACAGTCTCGAGAAACCCTGCATGAATCACATGCCCTGGCTACTGGAGAGATCAAGCGAGATGGGCGGCGAGCCCTGCGGCCACGCGCTGATGGCCTCCTGCCCGCCGGCGCCCTTCCCGGAGCTGACGCCGGACATCCCGTTCGGGTACAGCAACGTCAACGGAGACCTGGACTCCCAGCAGAGGACGTGGGAAGTCAGCAAGGGCAGCCTCTCGGCCCTGCTCGACCTCAGCAAGAAGCTGAACCTCGACGGAGAAGTCACGCCCGTCATGGCCTGGGGCATGGTTCTGGGCCACCCTAGAGCCTACGAGCTGCGGGTCGAGGACTTCCAGAAGCTCACTGACGAGCTCAAGGACAAGGTCCGATGCTACGGGTATGTGTCGAACATGGTCTCCTTCCCCCGTCGATGAGGGTTTGGTTGCATGCGCTAACTGGGCCTCAGCTTTGGCGCCGTCATGGAGGAGTTCGAGGTCAGGGACGCCCTGGAGAACGTCTTCTTCTCCGGGCCCGAGATGATGTCCTACACCTACTAAGGGTACAACGCTGGCTTATGAAGGAGATGCCGTTTCAGTGTGTAAGAGGGGCTTAGGGATCAGCTCGGTTTGTGTCTTTGGGTAGTAACTGTGGGGGGAGTATGTACAGGAAATACTTTTGATACCACGGCCACAATGAGACTGGGCAATAACAACAATCGAGGAAGCCCGAGGACGGTTGCTTAGAGTGAAGTCATGTCGAATAACTGGCAGCACACCCTCTCAACAGATGCACCCCCCTTTGTTAGTCGCAACATGTCATTATCATGCACCCACCGCCTCAGAGCCTATCTGTCTGTTGCATGGGTTTTTGTGTTTTGCGACCATCCATGCCCATGGGCCCCAACTACCGCGACGAGGACGGCAGCTGGCCTGTGGCCCCGCGACGCGCGGAAACGAGTGGCTGTCAGACGCTGCCAGGTGTCGAAACACAACTCTCTGAAATTTTGCCCGCTGTGCCCCACAAACTTCCACCCCACCAAATCCGAACAGACGAAAATCAACGGCGAGAGAGGAGGCGCACTACACCAAATCCTTGACGACTTTTCCAATCCTTTTGCCTGAAGCCCGAAAGCGCTGCTGCACCCCCTCCCCTCCCGACGCACAGCAGACCCCCCGATTTCGATTCGAGCAGTCTTTGAAAGCTCTCCCCTCCCCGCATCCGATCCGAAGGGAAACGCAAATCCTCCAAACATGGCTCAGGAAACCGACTGGGTCAAGCTCGTCGAGACTTGCCCGTCCGGCGATGGCTGGGGCCCGCCCGTCACCAGCGACACCACCCTGAACGGCGTTCCCTATGCGCCTTTCTCCAAGGGCGACAAGCTTGGTCGCATGGCAGACTGGACCTCCGAGGGCAAGGACAGGGAAGGCCGCGGCGGAAGACAGCAATACAACCGCAACTACCGTGGTAAGTCTCTCTGCATCAACCCTATTCGTCGAACCCTAGCGGGACGGGAGGAAGGAACATTGTCGCTGACCCTTGCCGTCAACAAAACAAAGACCAACAAGTTTACGGTGCCGGCCACGCCATCTCCTTCAACGCTCCTCCCGCCGAGGACGAGTCCACCTTCTCCGTCGTCAGCAACACTCGTGATAGCGCCAAGACAAGATTCGGCCGCGGCGCCGTCTTCACTCGCGGCGGCCGTGGCCAGCGTGGCGGTGCCAGCACGACTGCTCGCGGTGGCCGGACCACGCTCGCCCGCGGCGGCCAGCAGGGAGGCCGTGGCGGCTACGGAGGTGGCGGCTTCGACCGGGGCGGAAGAGGCGGCGGCCGCGGCGGCCGTCGTTTCGGCTGGAAGGACTACGACAAGCCTGCCCGCAACCGCGATGCTAGCGTCAACATCAAGGCGGACTGGAAGCTCCTCGAGGAGATTGAGTACAACCGCCTCGCCAAGCTCAACCTGGATGCCGATGAGGGCGAGGACGTCGACGCCTACGGTTTCGTTTACAACTACGACCGCTCGTACGACAAGCCTGCTGTCAAGGGCTTTGAACGCAAGCTCAACGCCATCGACCGCGCCGCCTACAATGTCACGACTTCTTCCGATCCTGTGATCCAGGAGCTCGCCGACAAGAACGAGGCCTCCATCTTCGCCACCGACAGCATCCTCTCCATGCTGATGTGCTCCCCGCGGTCCGTCTACCCCTGGGACATTGTCATCTCGGTGCAGGGTAACAAGGTCTTTTTCGACAAGCGCGACAACGCCGCGCTCGACATGGTCACGGTCAACGAGAACGCCGCCGACTCCCCCATGGACGCCTCGGACGGCTCCAAGGACAGCATCAACATGCCTGGCGCCCTCGCCGAGGAGGCCACCTACATCAACCACAACTTCGCCAACCAGGTCGTCGTCGAGGCCGAGAACCAGAAGCTGGAGATGGCCCACGCCAACCCCTTCTACAACGCTTCCGAGGACACGGACCCCCCCGCCTCCAAGGCCTATAAGTACCGCAAGTTCGACCTCTCCACCAACAGCGAGGAGGACAACACCTACCTCGTCGTGCGCACAGAGGTCGACGCCGTCCAGAAGAACGCCATCAGCGGCGAAGACCAGCTCGTCACCCTTCACGCCCTCAACGAGTTTGACAGCAAGGCCCAGGGCAGCGGTGGCGCCCTCGACTGGCGGACAAAGCTCGTCAGCCAGCGTGGTGCCGTCGTCGCGACGGAGATGAAGAACAACTCGTGCAAGCTCGCGAGGTGGACCGTTCAGAGCATCCTTGCCCGCGCCGATGTCATGAAGCTCGGGTATGTCTTTCCATGTGTTTCCTCCTTGTCTTATTGTTTCTCCTTCACTTGAAAACCCACCTCCAACGTCCCAGCACGCTAACATACGCGATCCAGTTTCGTGTCCCGCGCCAACCCCAAGTCCAACGACAAGCACGTCATCCTCGGCGTTGTGGGCTGGAAGCCGCGCGATTTCGCCAACCAGATGAACCTGTCGCTCTCCAACGGCTGGGGTATCGTCCGCACTATCGCCGACATGTGTCTCAAGCGCGAGCAGGACACCAAGTACATCCTCGTTAAGGACCCCAACAAGTCCATCCTCCGCCTGTACGAGCTGCCCGCCGGCAGCCTCGACGACGACGAGGAGCACGAGGAGGTGGCCCAGGAGGGCGAGGGCGACGAGGAGTAAGAAGGGAAAGTACCTTGAACGGAAAGAGAACCCTTTTTTCGGCCCTATCTATGATCATCTAAAGATCCGAGGCAGAGAGGGGGAAACGACACGGCATGTTGGCCTGTATATGTTGTGTGAGTGTTGCGCGACAGAGAGATTGTAGAGACGGAGACGAGAGAGTAAGCGAGGCGAGGAAAGGTGGAAAAGGGTTTAATTCCAGTCCAAGATGCCTGGGTTGAAAAAGGGCATGGCTTGCACAGTCGGCCACGATGTAAAAAGTCTTTCTTCGACGAGGGGTAGGCACGTATAGACGTCTATGGAGTAACGCATTACGGTCATTTCTTCACCCTACGCCTTTGCCGTGACGCTTGTCGCTTTTTTTTCTCCGCCCCCCCGCTGCGTTTTTTGCTCTCCTCCGTTTCCCGCCTTTGACTGGTCGTCGCGCGCGGTCCAATATCTCGCGTCTGTTACGCCGTCATCATCCTAGGTGGGAAAGTCGGCTATCTGCGAAGTTCGCCGTGACGGGTCCCTCGCACGCATCCACCCTTCGAGAATCCTCGGGAGAGGACGTTGGCCGGGGACGGTCCATGCATGCTTCAATGCTCCCGTCAAGTGGTTGCTAGACTCTCCGTACATACATGTGTCTGCTTCCAAGTAGTACCTGCCAGGCCGTTCGGGGGGGAAACGGCCAACACTGACTGGGAGGCACACCTTCACGTTAAATCACCATCCGTGTTCGACTACTCATCGCATTCACTAAAGTTCGGTAGTTGGACTGAAGAGCATTTGGAATCTTTCCCATTTCTTTTCCTTTCCTCCGTCCCTAACACAAAAAAGAAGTCGTTTTTTTGGAATCTCTCTAAAATGCCCAAAACGCCGAAAAATGTCCACGATAGGATGCCGTTCGTGCCAATCATTAAACCGCCAAAGAGGGGTTTCCACGATTTTCCTCTCCTGTTCCTTCTCCTTTTTGTTTTCATCTATCGATTGTCCAGGTTTATGTCCCTGATGCTCTAGAATCTCTCCTTCATCCGTGCAGCGACCGTCCGCAGGTTGCCGTAGACCTTGGAAGGCGGCTTTCCGAGAATCAGACTGACGATGGATTCACGAGCCATGTGAATATTCTTGTAGGCGCCAAGGATGTGGATCTTGCTGTCCGCCAGGACGATACGGGTCTTGCTGGCGTTCTCGATGGCGACTTTTCCGACGTGTCAGTGGTTGCGACTCTGGTTGCAGGAATAGATGAGAGGGGGTTAAATCCATACACTTTGTCTTGCCGTCCTTGCCCGCGATACGGCCGATGGCACGGCCTTGTGCCTCGTTACCCATGACCTGCTTGACGTCACGAATCTCGAAAGTCTCGACTGTGGGCTGTGTTAGAACCTGCACATCATACGACTGCAGAGCGTTGGGGCTATCTTACTGTAGAGGTCGTCCAGACGCAGCAGCGCAATGGCGTCGTCAACATCGAAGCCCAAGGTGAAAGCCTTGACAAAGTCCTCGCCCTTCTGAAGAGCGCCGTCCTCGGTGGTGTGCTTTGAGGTACGGAGCTCGACCTGTTTCCGGCGCGGGTTCATACGAACCTGGAGCTTGAGGTGCTCGACAAGCGGCGGGTAGACTGAACGCTGGGTGTCAGCGCGACTTGATCCTCGAGTGCAATGAAAAGTCCGGTGGTAAGGGGGGATGCGTACTCTTGGGCCAAGCGGACTTGAGAGGTGTGAACCTATGCGGAGGCACGGGGACCTTGCGAGTCTCTATTCTGGTGACGGGGTCCTGGGAATAGCGTTTTAGTTACTGATACTGGCAACATGAAAGACGAGGCAGGGAGGGTTGGCGCACGATGTCTCTGGCGGGTGCGAAGCGTGGGCGGTTCTCTTCGTCGACGACCATCTCACCCTCCTCTCCATTATGCGGCACGCTGGGAAGTATCGCATCCATCTCTTCAGGGAGGGTCGGCGCATCAAGGAGGAGCTCCTCGTCTTGCTGGGGCTCTTGGAGAGTAGCCTCGAATGGCGGGGCAGCGGCCTCCGCCTGCTTGATGGCGGTCGGGGCAGGCATGGTGGGCGTTTATTGTTTTGTTTCCGAGTACTTGATAAACTATGAGCTCCGAGAAACGGTGAGAGACTTGATCGCGAGGGTGTATATCAGCCTTTGGTCGTCGAGGTTTCTGGGTTGGGTGTGCGTTCGAGCCGAGTCGGTCTGGCGGGGGTGTGTGGTGGTAGTCGGTCGTGAAGAAAAAAGCGGCAAATGCGACCCTCCTCTCTCCCCCCAATTGCCCGTGCTAGTATCGATTTATCGCCGAATTCCAAAATTTTGTGTTTTGTTATCGATAAGAGGGAAAGGCCCGGGGTGGCAGGTGGGTAGAGACGGTGCCAGGTACTTCGGCTCAGGTAAGCCACACTTGGCTGAGGTAGGTAGGTACGCAGATGGCCAGGTTGAGGTCCAGGCTCACTGCACAGACCATGTTTTCTACTTTGCGAAATTTTTCTGATGTGAGGTGATGCCCCATACGTACCTAGGTCCTGGGGTGCTAAGGTACCTTTGGTGACGGATCCTGCCGGGTTCAGCGAGGTAAACTAGAGCTGCGATAGCGCGTCATGGATGACTTTTTACAGGTGCCCTTCCCTGGCCTAGCTTTGTATCTCAAGTCATTTCTGCATGAGCGCATGAAATGTGCCAGCATTTGCCGTGCGTCTCCCTCGATACCAAACTGCTTCACCCCTCTCTGCCTCTCTGTTTGGCTTCTTTGCGGTAAATAAACAGCGTTCTGTTTTCGTTTTTATATACCCTTGCCATTTCGTCACTACTGTCTCTCTGTTCAACCAAGAGACAGGATGAGCTGGAGACATGTCTAACGCTTCGACGACTCTATTCGGGCGTCGTGTCTGGTCCTGCGCCTACGGATCGGCGCAGGCTTTGGGTCTGCGAGGGACGACCGTCACTACCGCGACTGCGAAGAATATCTGCCTAAAGGCTAGTCAACCGGTCGTCAGCCCCTCATACACCAAAGCGAACACTTTCAGAAGGTCGATACATTCGGGGCCGCAACACTCGTCCCCCCGGCCCAACATTCACACTGCGCGCCGAAGCTATACGGGCAGCGGCCTGCTCCTCGTCGGCTTCACAACCAACCTCGCGCCCACACAGGCCACAGCAGCATGCGCCGCTGCGGCGGAGTCTGCCACAACTAGTGGCCTGACCAAGTCCAACGTACACCAGCTAGCCAGGCAAGCCTGGCGACGAGGTATACACAGCAACTCGAGAGGTGCTGGTTCCGCCGAAAGGAGCCATGAAAGTCCCAAAAGTGGGAAACAAGAGGAGAAGGGCACGACGGCCCGTTCGAAGCAGGATGTACCGAAGCAGGACGTACCGAAGCAGGGAGACCAGGGCAAGTCAGATATACCGGACCCCGACGCCGAATCTATTACATCCGCCATGTCGAAATATCTGCACATACCGAAGATGCCGCACCGGCCCACCCGGGACGAACTATTAGCCGCTGCGAACGGGTTCCTGGGTCGCATGAAGGTTCGGTTCAAGTGGGTGTCCATCAGGAGCATGCGGCCGTGGAACATTGATGAATGGGGTGCGTTCGTGTCGTGGTTCCTCTTCGGTCACCTTGTGTGGATTCTCGTCGGAACCACGACGTTCTTCTCCCTGGTCATCTTCAGCATCAACACCGTTTTCGCGCAGGGTAAGTTTCATCCTACTGCTGGACTGCTTCCGCCACTGACAAAAGCCCTGCAGAAACCCTCGCCAAGTGGGTCGGCGATTCCCTGACCGAGTCTGCCGGCGTCACGGTCATTTTCGAGTCGGCCATCGTTCCCAAGTGGGGGGACGGTGTGATCAGCTTCAAGAACGTTTTTGTGTCGCGGCGGCCAGGACAGATCACGTCTTCGGTCAGCAAGGGTTCTTCCGAGAGCGCCGCGGCGATAGCGGCCACCGGAAAGCAGCCCGATCAGGACGGCCAAGTCATGGAAGAGGACGACGGCAACTACACCCAGTACGACCTGACCATCGCCACGGTAAACGTGACCTTGTCGTTCCTGAAATGGTGGAACGGGAAGGGTTTCTTGAAGGACGTCGAGGTGAAGGGCGTCCGCGGGGTGGTCGACCGCACATCTGTGCAGTGGTCGGACGAAGCGGTTGACCCCCTATCTTACCGGCACACCCATGAGCCCGGGGACTTCGAGATCGACTCCTTCAAGCTTGAAGATCTCCTCGTCACCGTTCACCAGCCCAAGGGGTTCCGTCCATTTTCAGTCAGCATTTATTCTTGCGAACTGCCGCAGCTCAGGAAACAGTGGCTGTTTTACGATTTCCTCTCGGCGACGCACATGTCCGGGTCGTTCGACGGTTCTCTGTTCACGATTCACCCGCGCCAAGTCCACGGTACCATCGCTGGTGAGAATGGAGATGTAGCAGAAGATGTTGGGGAGCCGTCGGCCTGGAAGAAGTTCAGTCGTCTACGCATCGACGGTCTCAAGATAGACCACCTCAACCGAGGTGTCGAAGGCCCGTTCGGCTGGATTTACGAGGGCAACGTCGACATCGTTGCTGACGTCATGTTCCCCGCTGACATTGACGATGGTATCACCAAAGTCATGTCAGACTTTTACGATCAGCTAGAAGACGTCGTCATCTCCAACCGCATGCGCCTGCTGCAAAAGGATCTCCTGGCGACCACGGCCTCGGACCTTTTAGGGCCCACGCCCACAGAAGGCCATCTTTCCCAAGCCGCACCGGGGCCCGCCGGGGATGAAGCACAGGAGGAGTCTTCCGAAACACCCGGCTTTTTCGACTCTTCGGAAGAAGACCGAAGGTATTTGATCATGGATCTCCGGATTCACTTGAACGATGTCAAGGCCGCTGTGCCTCTATTTACCAAGGACATCTCATACATTAACCAGGCTCTTGTACGTCCCATTGTGGCCTACATCAACGCCAAGAAAACATACATTCCTATTACCTGCCGCATTGTCAAGCGAATCACCGACTTTGACGGCAGCTGGTCAATCTTCGACTGTGGGCTCATGGACGATATGTCGGCCGAGACCTACGAGGCATTCGCACGCGATATTGAAGACCAGCAGAGCCGCGTTCGTCGGCTCAAAAAGGTCGGCTTCTGGACCTTGAGTCTCGCCGTTCACGCACTCTTCATGGGAATGGCGGGCAACGTCATCTGAGTAACTTGCATAACGGCTCTGCTCTCTTGCTTTCACTTGATTTCTTCTTTCTGATTTTTGCTTCTTGCCCTCTACGCAAGCACGGCCGTCTGTAATGAGCGTATGATTTCTGCGTGGGGCGTGGCGAGGCGTTCCATCTTGTATAGAAGGGGAAGGGGAAACAACGACGCCATCAACTATGTACATAAAACGGGCGGGGATAGAGTCTTGCAGCTTTGCCCTGGGGGCAGTCTTGATACGGTTTCCAGACCCTCTCAACTCAATACTGCTCGGCTGACATTTGTCTATTTATCCTTAGGGGCGAGGCGTTACCTTTCGATAAATGGGAATACATACACTTGGTAAGGGAAGAGGCAAACAACGAAATAATTGATACCCCCATTTCAAGATGCTCGGTCGCTGGATGTGTCTATGACTATGCTCCCACCTCCAGTGTTGTTACCACCACAAGACTGACCTGACCGGCACACCTCTAAAAAGAAATGAAAAAAAGAAAGAAAGAGGGGCACGACTTCGGTGTTGTTCGTAGCATAACGCATTAATACACACGCATACGTCTACCGTCCGGGGTCAAGGTGGTAAAGATAAATAATGCTCATTGCGACAACACTCGCCGCCCCACCGCGATTCTCTGGAGGTGAGCTGCGTGTGCATGAGTTCGGGTAATGACAACCAACAGCCCAGTGTACCTGGTGTCCATCTACTCCAAGCAACAAGACAAAACAAGCACATCGACTGGGAGGTGGTGGAAGGGTTGCCTGCTCGCATGGCAGACGTGATTGAGATAGTAGGGATCTATCTATTGAAAGGGGGGCCGCGCAACCACATGTCGGTCGCGAGGAACGGAGCTGCGTCCATAGCCGATGAGACTTGTTCACGGGCGGTGGTGGCTCACACATGGAGGCGCCAACACGAGGAGTATACCAGCAGCTCAAGGCAGCTAGTTGCTCATCGGCTGGTATGGGCGGCCCCTGCAGAACCCCTGGAAGATGTTGAGTTGTAAGATGCACGGAGAGAACACCGTTGCACGATGTACCCCTTGAATGATATTCAAATCCATCGTATCTTGCTATTCCTAGCCCGGCCTGTTTCCTCGTCATTCGTAAATGACTTTTTGTTCCCATGCGGGAAGATTGATGCACCGAGAAGCCCATAGACTCTCTACACTGAAATGAGGCCCCTTTGACCAGCGTCTTTCTGCCTTTCAACCGCCACCGACTCTCCATCCTCCAACGATCTGACCCCAGCCCGCAACTCCCAACAGCACCAAACAGCCTGCGAGCCCTCTTTACCAAGTGACACGCTGCTGCGCAAAGGCGCAGCGAGGGTCGGTTTGGGCGACAGCGACGCCGGAACTTGAATCTAAGCCGCTGCCACACGTTCCGGTACGAAACCGCGCCAGATCTGTTGGCACGAATTGGGCTTGCGGGGGTATAAGAGGCTGGAGTCTGGGCGTGGGAGAATATTGCACCCCTGCCTTCTGCTTCACATAAAGTCGTCGCTGGAAAGGGGTTAGTGGCGGTAAGGAGCAATAGGGGACCGGTCAACTCACTCTCCGAAACCGTCATCCTCGTAGGTCTCGGTGTCGGCAACGGGGGCACGGCTAACAACGGCGGAGACCTTGGTCTTGGCGGCCTTGCTCTTCTTGTTGCCACCCTGAGCGGCCTTCTCCTCCTTCATCTTCTCGTTGCCGAGTGCGGTGAGGGTGCTGGCAATCTTCTTGATCTGGTCGCTGGGCAGTTCCTTGGCGAGGGCCTTGGTGAATTCCTGAAGGAAAAGGCCGTAGTGAGCTTTGCGGGCGTTGTTGGCGAGGATGGGGGTCAGGGTGGTGCGGAGGTGCTCAAACTGGGTCTTGGTGGTGGGGTTGAAGAGGGGCATGTCGGCGATGTTGGCCGTCTTGGTCGGATCATTAGGATCGATCTGAACAGCGGTGCCGGCGGTGTTGGCCTTGCGGCCGGCAGGGACGCCGATATCACCGAAGAGATCTTCGGCGTGCTTCAGATCCGACTCCTTCTCGGTGCGACGGAGGCGCTCTCTCTTCTGAGCCTCGGTCTCCTCCTCGTCAGAGTCCTCGGCCTCGAGACGAGCGCGCTCCTCCTTCAGCTCGGCGATACGCTGAGCCTTGGACTTCTTGCTCTTCTTGGCCTCCTCGAGGGCCTTGGCCTTTGCCTCTTCGGCCTTCTTGGCCTTCTCGCGCTCGACCTCGGAGTCTTCGGCGGCATCCCAGGAGTCGAGGACCTTTTTTTTTGGGAAGTAGCGTGTTAGCGGACATGGAACGAGATGGGAAGGAACGGCATCGCCAACATACGTCGTCCTCATCCTCCTCATCCTCGAACTTGCGGCGGACAGGGATGGCGCCGCCAACGGGGGAGGCAGGGCCGGAGCTCTCGTCGCCGCTCTCCTCTTCGTCTGCAGGGAAGCATCATGGTTAGTCCCGTTACATAGGGGTAGCAAGCAATATCGTGTGTGGTGGGCCGAGAGGCAGTGGTTGCGCCATCCAGACAGGACAGATCATCGCGACAATTTGCCTCTCACGAGAATTTGTGTGCGTGTGTGCGGGACAAACCCAGGCGTTGCTTACTCACCCCACTTCTTGGGAGGCATGATGTCAGATAGCGGTTGCGCGGGGTAGAAAGAAAAACAAAAACAGAGGCGGGGGCAGATGTGAAGAACGACTGCGCAAAGAGCTGGGCAGTCTTGGAGACGTTGGATCAAGGGAAGAACTTTTTTTTTGCTTGTCAGAGTTTAGGAGAAGAAATGGAGCCCGTTGGTTACTGGCTGAAGTCGGAAAGGAAACAATTTGTGGAAGGAAAGGGGGCCCTATGGTTGGGCTGGAAGGAAGTAGAAGGGAGACCCAAGAAAGTGAAAACCCCAGCCAAGGCCGAAGGCAGCAGCCAGCAGCGGGGGATCGATCGGACGCTGGAGCTTCGGTCGTTCTCTGTCCAGCCAGCCAGCCCACTTACATCCATCCGCCCACCCGCAAAGGCACGGCTATGGCGCTTGCGCTCATCATATGAAGCACCTACTTACTGCAGACCCTCAATTCGAGGTACTTCCGTGAACCGTTTCCGTCGCCCGAAAGGGGCACTGCAAGTGAATACCGGCCGAAGTGCCTACATATTCTAGGGGCTCCGATCAACCACAACGCGTCAAGCCTCTTGCCGCAATGGCCTTTTCCCCACTGGCTGCTCTACTGAAGGACATGCAAGGGATGCCTACTTGGTATCAGTTTGGGTGACTGTTGAAAATGACTTAGTGGTAGAACCTATTATGAATGTCTAATGAAACCGCCGAACTATACTATACATACTAGCTCTAGCCACCTGGAATCCAGTCTCAGAATACCACACATAGCCACAAGAAGTGCTTTGGCTGCAGTAGTAGGATTGTTCGCAAGCCGCCTAGATCTTGTTGAACGGACAGTGGTGTAAACCGAGCTGCTTCAAAGCCACGTCAAAGCAGGAGGGCGAATTAAGTCAATAAGCAACACTGGAGGGGATCAAGTCTATCCAAGCTCGCCAATTGGCACTCGCGCCGCAGGCTCATTGCACAATACTGTACTCTCAGTATTAAGCATTCGGGCAGCGTCTGGCAAGGTTTTGATGACTCTCACGTTGCATCCTGGATACACTGTATTGCACTCTAAGAGAACCGCTGGACAAGGAAAACGATGGTAGAGCCGGTGGAAATCAGAAGAAGAAAAAGCTGCCTTTATATCAGTTCCTGTTCTTCCTCAGCAAGTTTCGCATGAGTGCTTTCGCACACATTGCCGACATCTTTCTTATCAATCTAGAAGAATGCCGAGATGGCTGACCAACGCTGTTACAAGCACTGAGACCAGCCCGCCAGCCCACCAGCTAGCCCACTAGCCCATTAATCAGCTAGCTAGCTAGCCCACTAGCTAAGTACCTTAACTTTTCCTCCTATCTATTACTAGGTATCTATTTAACTTAATCATTCTAGACCGCCATAGGCTGCCCAGAACAGTTCACCCAATATATAGTATAATCACTATATAGTTAACCCTATAAAAGCACCTCTGACCTGTGCCGTATCTCAATAATCCAATGCACTACAGATACCCAATAAGTCAGAGCAACTGCTGACTTAGACCTCACTTCAACCATGGCGCGAGTTGCCCCGTGGCACCCGTCCATCGGTGTAGCTCAGCGATAGCAATCAGCCACAGCCAGAGTCAAGGGCCGTGGCTTGACATACCGGCGACTACGGCACTGTTAAACATACAGTCACATGCAGAAAGTCTAAATACACTAAAAAATGTACTACCTTAAACTCCTTATTTTTACCTCTTAATATCTTAATACTTTAGGTACCTATATAAATATCACGGGCAGGCCCCAGGGGGGCTAAAGGGGTAATTACCCTACTGCCGTGGCCCTTATAAGCGTGCGCGCAGGTTAACCACTCTGGCATATACACAAAAGGATACAGGATTTCAAGGTACAGACCTTAAAACCAACCACGCTTAAGTAAGCACATCACTGGCCAGTGCCGTAACACATGTCACTATACCCTCAACGTCGTGATAGCTTCAGAGCCACTGATAGGCAGGACTAACCTACCAGCCACACGATGACTCCCTTGAATAAGAGTATTATTGTGTACCTTTCTGTGCCACTTAAGAGGGACCACCTTGGATACGTACCTTAATCCCACCTACCTATCTGTAGATCAGCTCCATACCTAGGTAAGCACCTTAACCACTTAAAGAGGTCTGGTTGTGTATCCCGACTGTCTTCTTCTTATTGGTGGCGCCACAACCCTGCCATCGTTGGGTTTATGATTTGGCCTCATTTTGGTCATTGGCCTTCCTGCGATTTTCCAACCGGCCACGACTCGAGTCTTCCAGGAGGATTGGCTGATGCCTATTAACACAGTCACTCTTGCCTTTGCTTTGCGTCAGGCGAGCCTTCCACATCGTACACCTTCACAAACAGTGACTCACCCAGAGAACCCTGCGCCTCTTCTAAAAAAAAAAACCCCTCACTGGCGAGCTCGCCCCCCTCCAAGCAAAAACACCCAGGTACCCAAGGTACGTACCGCCCCTTACTGATTGGGGTCCACTTCCAAAGGCCTATATAACGCCGTCCACTCACCACCCGTTTACAATCTTTTTCTCCTTCCTTTTTCATCCGAGTGCAAGGGCATTACGCGTATCAGTGAGGATTCGTCCGAGATCGTGTTTTTGCTAGTTGAAAACTATACTATGACCACTCCTGGTTGGCTTCGTGCTGGCCAGGGAATTTTTGAACAATCAAGATCTTTGATGAAGACTTCCCTTATTTGCTTTCATTGCTTGCGGTTCCGAGCTGAACCGTGGTGAAGAAGGTCAAACGCCCTTTCTTTGTGAGGCCGCGTACGTGATTATCGCAGAATGGCGACGGAATAGGCAGGCAGCCTGTGTACCGAGTCGATTTCTTCCGCGTAATGCCGACTTGGTAGAAATTCGCCCTTACAATTTTAGTTTTTGGATGACGATCTTGGAGCCAAGCCAAATTTCTCTACATTCGAGAGTCACAAGCCCTGCGATTGAAGACATGTCCGACATCCGGCTCCCTATCTGTTCTCGGCCAATTTTTCCATGACAACTTCAGGGATCTCACAAGTCCACGCCGTCAAACAGACGATGCCCCGTAGCCCAGCAGGTACTCGTCCGGGTGATCATGATCTGGCGGCTCTCCGCCAATTGCCTCAACCCGATTTCGCCCCGGGATAGTGACGCGGCATACACGTCGCACCCCTGGCCAAAGTTGTCTATCTAGTCCAGTGTTCAATGGTGGGAGACGCGGAGACAAGATGGCAGACAGAAGGTCAGACAGATATATGAGCCATACTTCCTTTATTCCCAAGGGTTTCGCCATACGCCGATTAGTCGATGAGTTCCCATCCTTGTTATGTACTGTTGCGTTTCTAACATGAGGAGTAATCAGGAGGAGACGCCTGCTCCGTCTCTGAACTCAACGAGAGGAAGATTTCTGATTTTGAGGGGGGGGGGGGGGTACGATCCATCTTGTGTCCCTCTTGGACCTCCGGGGTGGAAAGGCCGAGTTGGGCGGCGAATGCGCCCAGACCCCGGAACATAGTCAAGCGTTTCGCGGGATTTGAAAGCCTGTGATACCTACGTAATAGGCTTCCCGGGCTTCCAAAGCCTGGCTACGCGTGTGCCTGTCGGCAACCGCCGTCTGGACTTTCCAATTAGTAGGGCTTTGTCGCACTTTGGGAACATGATTCAGCTCCGCCGACGCTTCGAGAGACGTTCGCATCCTCCTCTGGGTGGTTTCCGCGTGATGAACCAAGGGATATTGACATCGACACGGATGCCGACAAGTTCGTGCTCAAAGGCATTTGTCACCCTCCAGTCCAAGGTACAGGACGGTTCATACAAGACGTTGTCATTCATGTCACAGGCTCGGGGACCAAATGTAGGCACATGTTTCGCGTATTCCTGTCCCGTCCCAACCTGCGCCTCAGAAAACAAACCGGCGTCAAGTAATAATACGGGATGTCTCGAAAAGAAGGTAGATTTGAGGCGAGTAGTATTCTGACCAATCGTGTTCGCACGAAAAAGTCGCGGAACCTCTGGTTAATACCCAAGGCCAAGGGCCCTTTGACAGCAGCTGGCCCTTCCATCCCGACAGGACCCGATGCCAGAGCCGCACAGCTTGTTCAGCTGACCCAACCCACGCTGCCGTCGCCCTACCTACGGGGCAACATCCTGGTGGCCGCGGTCTCTCGGAGTGTCTCCCGGACCTGCTGTACCTGCCTTCTGACGCTTTTACGTACCATTTTCGATTCCTGCTCACGGTTACCCGGCTCATCTTCGTAGTGGCCTCCTCTTGTCCCTGCAATTCATTCGCCGGAACCGTCATCGCTGCCACATGCTCTCATCTGTAGGCATGTATATAAGACTTTGGGCCGTGAGCCTTCCTCAGGCCGAACGACCTCGTTCTCCTCGACACCAAACAAAATAGCAACACCACGGTTGAACACCAATTGATCTCAACACACATCTGCCATTCCTACTTTTCAAGTCACTGGGCTTGGGACAGTCAACACACATCACCCATGCTTTCATCACGGGCATCCACCAGACTCTGCGCGCCGAAGCAGGCCGCCCAACTGTCCCGGGCGGCGGCGCTTCGCAACATCGCCGCCTCCTCCTTCGTAGGCTACTACCACCCGGCCGCCGGCCTCCGCGTCTTGGCCGTCGCCTCCCCGCAGCCCGGCAGTGGCGGCGGACGGTCCTTTTCGACAACGCCTGCCACCCGGCTCAAAGACTTCTTCCCCGCTAGGGAGACGGAGCACATCCGCAGGACAGCACCGGCATGGCCCCACCCGGGCTACACTGAGCAACAGATGCACGACGTCGTGCCGGACCACCGCGAGCCGCGTTCGGCCAGCGACTGGGTGGCCTGGAGACTTGTCCGCCTAGCTCGGTGGTGCATGGACCGGGCCACGGGACTGGGCAAAGGGCAGCAGGTCGACAAGAAAAAACCGACGACGTCGCTGATCGCTGACAAGCCCCTGACCGAGTCACAGTGGCTGGTGCGGTTCATCTTTCTTGAGAGTATCGCCGGAGGTAAGTCTTGGACACACCACTCCATCTCGAAGAAGAAGAAAAAGAAGAAGAAGAAGAAGAAGAAGAAGAAGAAAACTTGTTGTACGTTAGGAAGCTGACCCGCCATCAGTTCCGGGTATGGTTGCCGGCATGCTGCGGCACCTCGGCAGCCTGCGCCGCATGAGGCGCGATAACGGCTGGATCGAGACGCTCCTCGAGGAGAGCTTCAACGAGCGCATGCACCTGCTGACCTTCATGAAGATGTCGGAGCCGGGTTGGTTCATGAAGGTCATGATCCTCGGCGCCCAGGGCGTCTTCTTCAACGGCATGTTTCTGTCGTACCTAGTCGCGCCCAAGGTCACACACCGCTTCGTCGGGTACCTCGAGGAGGAGGCCGTGCACACCTACACGCGCTGCCTGTACGAGATCGACCAGGGCCTCCTCCCCAAGTGGTCCGATCCCAATTTTGTCATTCCCGACATCGCAGTTCAGTACTGGAATATACCGGAGGGACACAGGACAATGAAAGACTTGATCCTGTACATCAGGGCCGACGGTAGGCGATTCCCGCGAACCCCCTTCGCAAATAGCAACATGCTGACGACGTACCAGAGGCCGTCCACCGGGGTGTCAACCACACCCTAGGTAATCTCAACCAAAAGGAAGACCCGAACCCGTTCGTCAGCGAGTACAGGGACGGTCACAAGCCGAACGCTGCGCTGAGAGCCCAGGGGTTTGAACGCGAAGAGGTCATCTAGAAGATCACAACCGAAGACAGCCGCGATATGACCACATCGCCTGCCTGATTCGTGTTGAACTACCCATGATGACAGAATCGTCCGTGGGGACACTAAGTTTCCTTGTGTTTCGCCGAGAGTTGCAGGAAAGAATGAAATCAAAGACTGGAGATACCATTAGAAAAGGAGACCGGCTGGCGTAAAGGCGTTTGTTTTCTTGGTAGACGGGCAACCCTCCGCCCCACTCAATGAATATATAATGCCGGGGAAGATGCTGGGCATTTAAAATTAAACGGACTATTAAGTTTAACTCCGAATGTTGGCTTGGCGGATGGGCACATAGTGTTTGAATGGCTTTCAAGGCGGACACCCCGGCCCTCCAGCTTTGGACGTTACGTTGGACCGCGTGTCGCAATCCGGGACCACAACTGTTCAGCTGGCGGCGTTGGCAATGAAGGCAACCAGACAATGACTACAATGACAGCTCGCTGTTGTGGACAAGGGGGGGGGGGGTTGACGATACGCGAGATGACGCGAACAGCGCAGAATGCGCCCTCTTGACAAAAGCCGGTATGACGACTCACTTGGAAGAAAAAGAGGTCGTCGGCCGGCTTGGTAGTTCGCATCTTCTCCAGAAGGATCAGCGAGCACAGCCGCACCATGGCACGATCTTGCTCGTCGATGCGGCCTCCCTTCCGGGACAAACCAAATGCGACTGTAAACCACGCCCGGCTACCGGGTGTTGGCCTACAGTGGCCTGATCTTTGGGGGGGGTTGATGGGCTGCCGGGCGAGGGGCCAACCTTTCGAGAAGGAAACGATGGAATGCCGGGGGCGTTGGCGATCCCATCTCCGGCGAAGCGACACGCCTATGACGCGTCGCCCCCCTGGCTTGACATCTTGGCCGCATGCCAGTTCCAGGTGTACGGTCCGGTTTGTATTTCCGAAAGGTTTCTAAAAATGGATTTGAGTAGGCCGGGGGGACACTGACCCGAGGCCCGCCCCGTTATGCCTTGCCCTACCCCCCCTTGGCCCCGACGTGTGGAGAACAAAGGGTCCTGGAAAGGTTGAAGACCAAGCATCATGGGCTCCGGTGGTCTCGGGAGAGGGCCATTTGTCGAATAAGCTTTTTCCTGCCGCGCGGCGGGATTGCGCACAGCGAACATGGAATGGCAATGTCCTCGAATTGACATCATGTTTGGCAAGTCCGGCTTTTGGGGGCCACGAAGCCCGTGTGGCTATGCCGGGCGCCACCCAGTGTCCTGTAGCGAGCGGCGGTGACCCTATTTCGGGATAGTTTGCACCGGTTTGTTGGGTGACACGCCTAGCTCTGTGATAGTGGACGATATGGGTTCTGGTAGAGGACTTACATAGCACATAGTTGATCAAGGCGAGGCGATTGGATTTCATTCCGGTTACTGCCCAGGCCGATGATAATTTCCCACGCAGGCAAAGACCAAGAGGGCCGGTCTCGTCCAAGATTCGCTGCTGCCGCGAGCATCTCGTGCCTTCTACTTGGCCAGGTGCATTGCGATCTGTACCTCTGGGAGCAATGTATGTGACGAGCTTGTGCAGAGTCGCTGACAAGTTGGCAGAGCTGGTTGAGTTGCGGCCATTACCTCTAGTAGATGCTTTGGTTACTGGCCAATAGGCGGTTTGATCGCGGGAAGGATGAGCGTCAGCATCCTCCTGTGGGGGGGGGGGCACTCAGCCGCCCTACTTGAGAGAACAAAAGACGAGACCAACTCATTTGACTGTAGTCCCTCGGCCTCTGGTCCCATATAGTGTCGCCCACAGTTCAAGGGTTTGATTAACGAGAGGTGATGGCCTGAGTGGTGCAGGCGTTTGATGAGGTGCTCATCTGGTCGCCCACTCTCATCTCATGTTTGGCGCTCATCCTTGCCGCTGCTCCATACGGGCTCTTCCATCCGATGTCAACAGAGGGCGTTAGGAGTGGAACATACACAGCTTTTTTTTTCACCCTCTTCCCCAATAGAGATGGATCATTATGGTACGCAGCATCGCAGTTAGTGACGGACGGTCAATTACATCAGGTAGTTCTGGTGAGCTGGATATTAAAGGTGCGCAGTGGGTGGACGGGGCCTGTCAATCATTATCTGACAGCCTAGCGTCTGACTACCTACCAACCTAGCGTAGAATGGGGGCGGGAAATGCCATACGAAGACGGCGGCAAAGGCACATAAGGAACGTGGTGACAGGTCACCGGAGTCTTGGTGCCGCCGGGGGATGTGATGGGCACTAGCTGGTGTCAGTGGGTGACACAAAACGAGAGATGAAGAAAAACCAGACCGAGCAGGGCCGGAAAGACGATGCGCGCTCGCAGCCAAAGCCAAAACCAAAACCAAAACCAAAGCCAGACCCGGAGCGAGCCACAGTGCGGAGAACCAACGCACCGTCTGCCGTGGAACTGAGACGTCCAAGTGAGGGTGTTACGGCATAGAAGCAGCAGGATAAGCGCCAAGGCCAAGCGATGGACAGTGTAATTTCAAATTACCGGGTCGCGTCAAGCACCACACGTACACGTACTACCTACCTAGATTGGATGGCACAGACCGGAAACCAGAAACCCGCCCCCAAGGCAGATTTCGAATAAGCAAGAACGCCCAACCTCACAGCTGCAGTTCCGACCCAAACCTGGAACCCCCCCCCATCCATGGCATGGGCAAGTTGTAACGTGACCCCTGGAAAAGGCGGTCTCTCTTGAGGTCGCGCAGGTACACAATAATGCTCCGACACAGTCTGTTAAGCACAGTACAAGTATCGTGGTCAATATTCAACACGGTAAAGGGAAGCAAATGACGGCCAGGAGCTGCGTGTAACAGATGGGCCATGCTCGAATCTATCGGTAAGTAGGTCTCAGGACGCTAGACATGCTTTCTACATGGATAATAATAAGACGACGGGCGGCCAGACGAGATGGGTCTTTTGGTGAGATTATGGGATTATGGGTATCAATAATTCAGACGACCTTTCGTTTCGGAAGGGTATAGACAATTCGTGTAAGGATAAGGAAGCCAAACCCCGCCCCATCATTCTCTTACCCTGCTCCTCAGCATCGGCATCGTGTATTGTTGCCTTGCATAGTATCTCGGATGTTCTTGTTCCTTTTCCTGTTCCTGTGCCTGTTTGAAACAACCCCGACCCCTCTCTGTTAGGTACACTAGAGTGTGTGGCCGTTTTCTGTTCGTTTCTTTGACCCTGGACGTTATGCGCCAGCAGAGCAAGGTTTCCGTCGGCCCTCTGATTTGAGAATTCCTTGTTATCCCACATACCTACTTGGGCCGCCCTCGGTGCCAACACGGTCGAGCTCGGTCTCGGTACGAGTCTCCCCCAGGCACCCTCCCCAACGCCGGCACTTGTGGTGTGTGTCACCACTTTTTGCGACACCTGTTACCACAACCTTTCTCCAGCAAACCGTCGATAGCGTCCGGGGGGGGCTCTTCCTTGCGTGTCCGTACAGTATATAGATTTTGGACACTGTTAAATTGCTGGCGTCGCCCGGCGATCCTCGAGAACCATCTACACATTAAGACTATCATCTGCTTTTCGCATTTGGGAATTATTAGCATTACGCCTCATCGTAGGTAGCTCATCTCAATGGTCCTTGAGCACTAATTCCCTGGCTGGTCAGCGACAGTCATGGCGCTGGGCACACCATTCCACCCTCCGCGTTGAAACCTGAGCTTTGAGCGATTGACTATCCGTCACTGTTGCAACTGCTGTGCAGAGATCCCTGCGCGATACTTTATGAATTTCGCTTTGCTGGCTCGCGACGTCGTAGTGATCTATCCCATCCTATCCCCTATCCCATTCCATCGTGTCTTGCTCCACGCATTCGCACACGCGGCCGGTATTGGACGTTGAACGGACCTTGGAGCCAACAGAACGTCATCATCTGTGTTCTCGCCCGAAACGCAACGATTCGAAGGGGGGAGGCCAGCTTCCCTGCAGCTGGCGCTTCACGGTACATGCACACACACATTCTCTCTCTCTCTCCAACTCTCTCGCTCACAAGCGCGAGGGACGAGATGGCTCCAATTACAGTGCAGAACAGCGCACTGCAGAGCAGAGCAGATAGGACCCAGCCCAGCAAAGCGCATTCCAATCGCAGTCGGAGCGCGCCGCTGGGGAGGTACCTCGACCTGACCCAACCGCCAGAAGCCAAGTACGAAGTACCTCTTCCATACACACACACCAGGTCTATCTGCAAGTACCTGACTACCTGGCATCCGTCAAGTCGAAGACGCCGGTCGACAGATCCATCCTCAAACGTGCACAGCCTTGTGGGAACCACCCAGGCTGGGCCGCTTAAGTGGACCTTTTTGAACCAATCACAGCACACACTATCCGCTTCTCCTTCCATTAGGTACCTAGGTACCTTGGTATTAGCAGTCCTCCTCCTGTTCCCCCTCCCTCCACCCCCTCCCCTCCCCTTCTGACCCCCAGCTGCGACCCGAACACAGAGTCACAGACCCCAATTCCACATCCTGGTGTCGGGTCTGCCTGTCCGGTCCACGTCCCTCCAGTGTGTTCTCTGCCCACCGGTCCTCGCTTCCCCCATCAACTCCTCCTCTTTCGCACACTATAGCATATTACCACTCCGTCTCGCTCTGCCGCACACACGCATCCTCTCTCTCTCTCTCCCCCCCCAAACGCCACTCAACAAGCTGCCAACAACCACCTCCCAAGTAGCTTTCCATCTCGCTTTCGGCGCCGTTGCTCCTCTTCCTTGTCGGCGTCGTCGTCCTCCTTCTTGCCCTTACTCAGTCGCCCTCGCACTTGCGTCAACCTACTCGCGACAGCGAATAACACCTCGTCGCACTCGACTTCTCCCCCCGCCGCCTCCAGTTGGGTGCAGTCAGCTCGCGCGTCAGCACAGCCCCAGGGCGGTGCGGTGCCTGAAAGGCTGACTTGTCAACTGCCTCGCCCCGATTCTAAAGACAGCAACGCAACACTGCATTGTACACACTCACTCGCACATACACGCGTCGGCGCACACGAAGTCCCTCCGTCCCGACTACCGGCATCCGTTTACATCATGGATCACCAGGGCCAGCGCGGCCGCTCACCGTCTGCGGGGCATCAGCAGCCTCATATAAGACACCCGTCGCATTCTCCGTCTCCGAACCCCTTCCAGCCCAACACCGAAGCAGCTTCAATTGGTCTCGGTCTCGGCTTGGATCAGTCTGCTACCCAAATATTTAACGGAGCAGCGCCCGCCGACTTTTCTAGCTTTAATAACAATTCCAACTTCCTCAACGGTCAGCAGCCCGGCCAGCAGTCTTATAATCAACCCGGAGCCACCTTCACCAGCCAGGGCCAGCCCAACTTCCTTGACCCCAACTTCCCCTCGGGCGACTTCGCCTTGTTTCCCAACCCTGGCCAGGGTGATTCGCAGTTCGGTACTGGAGTCTTTGAACAGAGCCTCAACCCTGACATGAACAACATGGCCATTCCTCAGAGCCATCACTCTCCCACTCCCCCGCATCTTCTCAACCCAGACCCCCACCAGACGCCCTCTGCGCGTCAGTCTCCCGCCTTCAACCAGCACCAGTTCTCCTCCCCGCCGTCGGGTCACTCCAGGCATGCCTCGCTTGGTCCCGAGGCTGCGCTCCTGCCGAATCAGCTGAACGAGTGGAGCCAGCCCCAGTTTCAACGTCATAGGAGATCCCCTTCCGAGTACTCGGACGTTTCGTCGGCTGCCCCGTCACCGAACCTCGTCAGCGCCGACAGCTTCGATGGCCTTGACCAACGTCATTCGCCGATGCAACGGCCTTCGGACCCCGGCCTTTACCAGCAGATTGGCTTTGACAACTTCACCATCTCGGACCCCGCGCTCAACAGCCCCAACCTGCAGGGCCGGAGCCCCTCGCATAGTCCGGCCGTCTCCCCCCGCATTCTTCCCCAGTCGATGCCCGAGCTGAATCAACAGCACAACTTTGGCGTCAGGAATCAAAGTGCCGGCTTCGTCGGCGGTAATGGCTACACCGGGCAGGAAGCGTTCCCGACCCTGCAACAACCGGACATGCCCCAGGTGGCACCGGCCATCAACATCGAGTTCGCGCCTGCGGCAAGGCAAAACAGCTTCGAGCCTCCCAAAAACCAGATGGATCAGGATTCTCTGACTCCTCCTGAGCGAGGTGAGCAACATGCGTTCCTGATCGTACACAATGAGGCTGACAAGACACGTGACAGGCCGTCCTCGGTCCCGGCCCCGCGCAGTGACGGATCCCTTCAACACTTCCGCTGGGGGCATGGCGCGCCAGAGCTCAGTGGGCAGCTTGTCACCTTACTCGGGTTCTGACCTCTCCGGCCGCGACTCCTCTCGATCCCTCTCACCGCTCCAACGAGGAGCCACAAGCCCCAATCGCAGACGACAGTCGACCTCGGCCGTACCGAACAATGTGATCGCGCTGAGGCTGGCGGACCCCGAGTATCAGAGCTCTCAGGACAACGGCAATGCAAAACGGGTACAGAAGCACCCGGCTACGTTCCAGTGCACTCTGTGCCCGAAACGCTTTACTAGAGCCTACAATCTACGATCCCATTTGCGAACCCATACCGACGAGCGGCCCTTCGTCTGCACAGTGTGCGGTAAGGCATTCGCTCGTCAACACGACCGAAAGAGGCACGAGGGCCTGCATTCCGGCGAGAAGAAGTTTGTGTGCAAGGGAGATCTCAAAGCGGGCGGCCAATGGGGTTGCGGCCGCAGGTTCGCGCGTGCCGATGCTCTGGGCCGACACTTCCGGTCGGAGGCGGGGCGGATCTGCATCAAACCCCTGTTGGACGAAGAAATGCTCGACAGGCAGCGTGCCTGGCAGGAGCAACGGATGCAACAACAAAACATGCAAAACATGGCGGCTCAGGGCGCTATGGGCATGGAACCAGGCTACCCCATGGACGCCAGCGGGCAGTACATGTTGCCGGCTGCTCTACTTGCTCAGTATCCGGCATTGGCTCAGATGAACTGGTCGGCGCAGGACCCAAGCAGCGGTCTCGATGACGACATATCAGGTCGGTCGTCTTTCGATGCTAGTGACTACGAAGGCGACGACGGCGGTTATGTCAGCGGACCCGGCACAGGATTCGGTGAAGGGGGCATGGGCCAAAACTTTGGCGAAGTTGGTTATGCCAGTGATTATGGTGGCCGTTAACGATGGACGTGATTTTTTGCTGACCTTTTTTCTGGCTTTTTTTTTCCTCCCCCCCCTCAATTCTCGGACCTTTTTTTTATATCTTTTTTGTGCGGCCAATCGCCTATGACACGTACTTTATACTATTCGTTCCTGTTTCTGGGGTGTGGCGCTTCATGAACAAGCGTCGGTTGTAAGGGAACGTTGCGACCAACGCCCACAGAGGGCGCTTAGGTGATGGTCTGGTCACAGGGTTTAGAACTCGTTGCTATAGATACCACCATGACGATATTCACAATTATCATTTCTCGCAAGTCAGCGTCATGTGCTTGGGCTGGACTATCATTGTGGAAGGCCGTATGAGGGGAGGTAAACATGCGGCGTCAGGCCGTCCTTGTCGATGTACGAGTGATGATGGTTTCGGGGTAATTGATCGATACTTATCGGCGATAAGGATGTGGTTACATCATTAAGCAGGGACCGCGGGGTCAATCATGCGCCCCTCACTTGTCACTTGAGGCCGGAGGAAGTAATTCCGTTCATATTATCGGTGTCCTATTCAATTGATCATCTCCGAGGCTGATTACTGTAGCAGTCTCGGCGCCGAGCTCGATCCAAAAGCCACGCCCACCTCTGGGATTGTGAGTGGCAGATGCGGCCCATAAGCAGGAGGCCCGGACCCCCGGCGCCGGAAAGGGATTTGTTGGCCTAATCCCGGGCTCCAGAAGCTCCGGGTGACAAATGTCGCCCCCCCCTCCGTAAGCTCCTGTGGCAACATACCATTTTCCACGTGGTACTCTACCCTCTACCGCCTTTGTTTGGGAGGGGAATGAGACATAGCAGGGGCCGTACGGAGGGTCTCCAGGAACGGTGTCTGATCCGGCGCGTTGCTTTGTTGTGCGGGGCGGTTGGCACTTTAAGAGTCTATGATGTGGAAATCCATGGGAGGTGTGCCGTTGGCATGCAACTAACTAGCAGTGTGGATAGCCATACCGCGGGCCCTGGACCACCATACACACACACCCACATGCAAGCATTTGTAAGCTACGGGGCGGGGGGCGGAGAGGGTGGTGACGATGGACGGGAGGGGGAAGCCGTTGCAATGCGGACACGGGCTATATACATAAGGGAGGCGCCTCGGATGCTAGCTAGACTTGAAGCTATTTCAACGTTTACGACTGGTTTGAGTTTCGAACCCAAAACTACTTAACACCCCTCCTGCCCTCTGCATTACCGCCGCATCTGACCGACGAAACACCTCACGCACTGACACCACTCATCCTTCATCGAGACCACATCGAAGACGGCAACCATGGTGCAGAACCAAGCAGTCAAGACCGTCGCGGCGGGTGTCGCAAAGGTTGTCGACGTGCCCGTCCCCGCCCTCCCGGCCGACGACTACATCCTCGTCAAGACGACGGCCGTGGCTGTCAACCCGACGGACTGGAAGCACGTTGACCTCGCCGACAAGGCGGGCTGCGTCGGCATCTGGGTCGGCTGCGATTACGCGGGCGTCGTCGAGGAGGTGGGCAAGGGTGTGACCAAAGACTTCAAGAAGGGGGACCGCATCTGCGGCCCCGTCAACGGATCGTGAGTGGTCGCAGTGTCCATCCTGTGCCGCTGTCAGCGCGGGCAAGGCGAGAAGGAAGCCTGACAAGTTTGCTGACGAGGAGTGGCCAGGAACGCGCTGAGGGAGGTTGACGGCGCTTTCGCAAAGTACATTGTAGTCAAGGGTGACCTGCAGATCAAGACGCCGGATAACATCTCTGACGAGGAGGCCGCGACGCTCGGCATCGCCGTCACAACGGTCGTATGCAGCCCCCCGTCTCCTTCCAACCACACCACACACACACTCTCTCTCTCTCACACACACTCTCTTTCACCCCCGGTGCGCGACAAGACTAACACGAAGCGCAATTGCAGGGCCAAGGCCTCTACCAGACCCTCAACCTCCCCCTCCCCACTGCCCCGACCACCGACCCGTCGGCCACGATCCTCATCTACGGCGGCAGCACCGCCATGGGTATCTCGGGCATCCAGTACGCCCGGCTGTCCGGGTATAAGGTCCTGGCGACGGCATCGCCGCACAACTTCGAGTACCTAAAGTCCCTGGGCGCGAGCGAGGTGTTCGACTACAAGTCGCCCACAGTCTCGGAGGACATCCGCCGGCATACCGGCGACGGGCTCACGCTGGCGTGGGACTGCCATTCGACCGCAGAGTCCGCCGTCCTCGTCGCCAAGGCGCTCTCGGGCTCCAAGGGCGGCGTCATCGGCACGCTGCTGCCCGTCGACAAGAAGGTCGTGCAGGAGGCCAACCCCAAGGTCGAGGTTAAGATGAGTCTGTACTATAACGTCTTTGGAGAGGAGTTTGGCTACTTTGGTAAAGCATCCCCTCCTGTCCTTCTCGTGATACGATCGTCCTCTTTTCTCCCCCCCCCCCGGGGGGGGGGGGACATCCTCCACATTTCCTTCTTTATTCTTTTCTTTTCCTCATCAGACTGCTAATACCACCCGCAGGCAAGAGGAACGCAGTCCCCGAAGACTACGAATTCGGCAAAAAGTTCTGGGAGATTAGCCGCGGCCTCCTGGCCGGCGGCAAGCTCAAGCCCGTCCGCGTCATCAAGAACCAGGGCGGTAGCGGCCTCGACGGCGTTGTTGTTGGCCTCAAGGAGCTGAAGGAGGGCAAAGTCAGTGCCGGAAAGCTCGTCTACACCATCTAGGGAGGCGGCCGTCAACGTGCCAGGAAAGGGAAGAAGGGGGAGGAAACAAGGCGGGTATGGCGTGGAACATTGATACTTTTGAGTTACAATTGGGCCTTTTTGCCCACAATCAAGAAACATGAGATTATCGCTGAAACAAGCAAAGAGGAAAAACCATGGTATCTAGAATCATCTCAGGAAGAGTGAGAGGAACAAAAAGAAAAATAAAAAAAGGCCTGCTATCCCGAATATGTGTGTGGGCGTGCGCGCGTGTGTATCGGTATTTCGCCTCACGCAGAGCCCGCCTACATCTTGGTCCGACCGACCCTTTGGGCAACCTCGTCGAGTATCTTGTTCACCAAGTCGCGATGCGCGCTCTCCATCTGTCCCTTGACGAGGGGCATCAGCATCCGGCTCGACTCGACCCGCGTGGTCTCGACGAGGTCGTAGTCCCCCTCGACGTAGCCGCCGAGCTTTCCGGCGCTGTGCTCGCCGGGCCACCGCTCCTCGGGCCGCGGCACGACAAGCCACTCGGACCAGACGCGGACACCGGCGGGGGCCCTGGCCCGAGCGCGCAGTCCGTTGGGGATGTTCTGCAGCACTGCAGGGAAGTTGATCTCCTTCTTGACGCCGGGGGCGACGGTGACCTTCTCGTAGATCTTGTACGAGGCGATCTTGAAGCCCGTCTCGAGGAACCACTCGTCGTCGACGACGCTCTTGAGCGGGACGGGCACCCTTTCGTACCGCGTCACCAGCGGTTGATGGCGGATGACGGGTGACTGGGACTGCAACATTTCAATGACAGCTTCCGCCGGGAGCATACTGGGCAGTGGGATGCGGATCGTGAGGTTGTGGTGGGCGGGCATCGTGACACACTCTGTTTCCCCGGAGGTCGGAGGGGGAGGGAGGGCTTGCGACGCTGCTTACTGGGCTTCTCAATGGCTCGCTCGTCGACTTTGTACAGCAGTAGCGAGAGCGGCACGATGTGGAGGGGGAATTCGAACCATAAGAAAGAAAGAAAAAGACGTTGTCAGCAGTGACGGTGCCGGATAGCTAAGGGAAATGGGATGCGTCCAAGGGGCACGATCAAGTCAGCTTGGTTCCCTGTCGGTTCAGGATCAGCGGGGATCCGTGTTCCTTTTGTCTGGAAGGCGCATGGGAAAGCAGAGAGCCTTGCCCTACATGAACTGCGGTTTCCGGCGGTGCGAGGAAGCCGTGGTGGAGGGGTCAGCCATGTTTTGTTTCGTCTGATGGTCTGTTCTCCATACTTAGGGACGACGGGGAAGGGGGGACATCCTGACGCTGAGTCGGTGTCGCAGGGGCCTTGTACAGAGCAAGTACGTCAGACAAACAGGTCGAGGTAACACGAAGGATTTTGGCGTCGCGAGGTTACCAGTCGGGGCAAGCAATACTGATGGCTTAGTTTGCCCATGCATTCATTGACTGAGAGTCCGTGTGAGATCTTACAACCCTCGCCTGTCAGGCTCACAAGTGCGACTTTCACTCGTCGCTGAGAACATGAAACAAGCGATGATACTATTATTAACCCCTGGCGAAGGAGTCAGTGTCTTGGACTGAGGGTGAGCTCCAGCTGAGGCGTAACCACGGGACAACAGAGAAGCCGATCCTGAACCCCGGTCTGGGGATCAGCCGGACTGCGTATTCGAGAGCCGCTGTTGGTATGGCTGCTGTGGCTGATGCTAAAAGGCTTACCGGGCATCGGGGGGGGGGGTGGCCAAACACGGGTAGATAGCTGCTATCACTGTTCAACGGGACGTGCGGTGCATAGTCGCATCTGACCTTGGGATGCAGGGTCGTCTTTCTCAGCGGCAGCATAGGCTCCGGTCGGAAGCGGAACGGTCCATAGAGATCCGAACATGGGCCTTCGGGCCCGTCCCAAGTCGGTCCCCGGATTTTGCTTTCTGCAGCCTCCGGACTTGTTTACCCTAGAAGACCAGCCCTATTATTGCTTGGTGCGTGCGTGAAGCAGCGTCAACCAACTTCAGACATGGCTGCAGAGAAAGCATATGGTCTGTGGTTTAACAATTTAGGGATTGCGGCGGAGCATAGCGCGTGGGATTGAAGGCCTGCCGTCCATACCTATGTCTCGAACCCATTGCATGGAGTCGATACCACCAGCGATATGGTGGGTGGTGGATGACTATGTCCTCATCCCACTAACCAGTCTCTGTCGGCTCGGACTTCAGACAGCGGTTCGAACTGGGTCGATGCATCGATTCCAATGCCGTTCGAGTCGAATGCGCACCTAACAAAGCCAGTCAGTCATTCTGTACTGTACCTACTGTGTTATCCTCCCTATCGACCCATAATTCTAACCTGACCGAATATCGTAGGCCTGGTGGAACTGCTGCCACTTCGGGCCTGACCGCCAGAACACATCAGAAGAGGTTGAAGTCGACCGAGGAGCCTTCACTGATCGATAAATCTCCCGGGCGCATCAATCTGACGCATGCACCTCGAGGATTCAGTCTTTGACAACGGCATGAAATCTTTTCTCCCTTCCTTCCTTCCTTCCTTCTTCTCTTATTTTCCCTCCTCTCTTTCTCTTTGTCTCTGCCTGCGTCATACAGGAAAGGCTCATAGTGACATGTTCCATGTTAGTGAGGGCAAAATCTCGCCTGCGTTGCTTCTCCCCACTGACAACGAAGAGAAAATAGCTGCGGCATCCTTCCATCGTCCAGGCACGATGGTTTAGCGTGGCTGGTTGGTGCGAATTGGCTCCAATGTTGTTTGAGGAGTTGAAGCGGTGAAGAGACGCCATACCAATTTGGGCGATGCAAGTGGAGTGAGGTGTGCCATGCGCTGCTGGAAGGTGGGACAAGCAGACGAGACGATCCATTAGTGTAGAGGCGTGCAGCTTGCATCTTTCAGACAGGGCCAGACTTGGGATGTGCATGAAGGGCATGTAAGTTCCCGATGCTCACGCAGCCAGGCAGTGCCGTCAGCGGCCTACGAGCACACCCGTCGAGATGCGGGCTACTGGCGCTGGCTCGAGATGACTGGACGGGCATCGGCCATCGTGCAGATGCCAGATGGGGCTCCGGGGTGGTAGTGTACACACCTTGCGGAAGTCCTTCTACTCTCGCGAGCGCATAGCTGCCCAGTCGGTAATGTATCGATACCTCATGTCCTGGCTTGGTGTGTCGGTACGCCGGTACAGCGATGGCAACAGGCCTGTCGAGTCGTCATCCGCATGGCAACGACTCCATGAAGGCGCGTCGTTCCATACACATGATAATGAGACATAATCGATTGAGACAGAGATGTAGCAATGAGTGCGGGTAATGGGCATGGGACTCTCGCTCCCGCTCCCATCCCGCCGACTTTTTGCATCTGCATTTCACGCGTTACTCTTCAAATTTGGATGCATGGCCGAGCCTGCCTGTCATCCATAGGGTATTGATGGGCCTGCACACCACCTCGTAGGACTTATTCTGAAGGCAGTCTGGTACTTGGCGTGGTTGGTGCAATGTGGAGGGACATACATGGGTGGGTAAGGAGTGGCTGGATGGGAAATATGTCTCTGCCAGTGAGCGCTCTAGGCCCATGTCGACCAGCAGACCGCAAGACTCAAGAGAGCATGAGGTAGGCCAGTTGAGGTCAACTCCGAGGAGAACATGGGCATCCGGGGTTTTCCGGATAAGGGCTTTGGCGGGGTGCCTGTGATACACAGTACATAGGAATTATTCTCTGACGGGTGCGATTGACGAAAAGGTTGAGGTTGCGAGTGGCTTATAGCAGAGTGTCATCATGAACAGCATGGAAGACCGCGGCGCGAGAATGACAACGTGTGTACAGCAAAAGCGAAAATGCAAGGAGTTACGTTGTTAATGGCGGGCTTTGATGACAGGGAAGAGGGATGATGGAGGAGGTGCGTAGGGTCTTCGCTACGTACCTAACTACTTCCTACCTGTGCACCTACGATGTAGGTAGGTAGGTAGGTACACTACCTAGGTAGGTAATTTAGGAATCAGAGCCCTGTAACACAACAAACTGTCAGGTTTTTTACTTCTCGTTGTCCTCGTTACTTCCGCAAGGTGCGGCTACGTGCCTTCTCGTAACATTCGCCGAGGTATCTACCATCTAGGTGAGGAGGTATCTACTACGTAGTAGGTAGGTAGGTATGAATGAAGGTAGTGGCAACCCCGGTGTGGTAGGTTCGGAAAGGGAAGGCAGTACGGGAGGATAGGGTGCTGGCGGCAAGGGCGTTTTGTTTGTTGGATTGCCGAGCCTAACTAACTCGTACTCTTAATTACCCCCCAATTATTATCTTAATTGTGTTGTTCCGGTACCTTTTCATTTTCACTTGGATTTCTTTAGGAAGGATGCTCATGACATACTTACCTACCTGAGGGAGGGTGCATGTTGGAAACCCATTCCAAGCCGAGTTGTGGTCTTGGGAGATACTTTACTTGTTGGTTGGCATGTCCAAAGCTTGAAAACTTGTATGGCGAGCTGTCGAGCGTACAGTATCTCCTGACCTCTTCTCGGCCCTCCCGTTCCCGCATCGTGCGCCATGTGTTGCCCGAATGCCCACCCGGAGCGGACGGGATACTGGAGAGATGGCATCACCTGGGCGGCAAGCTGAAGAGGAGAGGGGTGTCACAGTGGTGTGAACCAAGTCAAAAGACAGCACTTGTAGGGATTCGCATGGCCCATATCACACCGGTTCGGCCAATGGAACGTCGATACCGCCCCTCATCACCGGCCGAGGTGCCAGGGGTTATGACATGCTACCCACTGGCGGAACAAGGAAGGACCAATGCTGCGCTCTTGCCGACCGTGTCACCTCCTCTCCAGTCTGTCTCCTCCCACCGTCTATCATGGGCCGCCATGCTGCTCTACTACCTAGGTAAGTAGATCTATTGCCGTTGACACTACGGAGAGGCGGTACATTACATGCATGCAGCGGAGTCGGCTACGGGGAAGCAGCGACTGGAAGACTCACGCCTTTGTATTGGGCATGATAGGACGGAACGGCTGTGTGTATGGATACCAGGAGGACATGGGCGGTATCCGTACCTCAATCAAGCATCAATCAACATCCATAATGATTATTTCTCCGGCCTGCCTTGCCTCACCTTCAACCTACATCTGTAACATACCTACTTCGACACACACACACACACATCCACCCTGTTGACTCATTCTTGTATACCTTCATTTTGTATTCAAGCCGCCGTCTCCTCCCATGTGTCTTTGACTTGTTTCTGTTATACTTTTTGTCGTCTTGTTCCATGACGAGGCGGGACTCTTGAAAGAAATAAGACAATACAAGACGATACGATACGATACCACACGATCCAGGACGACATATCCGCACCGCAAGGCCAAGAAAGAAGAACAATTGGCCGTCAACCAAGCGAAGTCTTCCATCGAGACAGGCACAATTCTCTCTGGCTCTCGACCTCGGGCAATTGTCTCCCAACCTGGCCGGTCCCAGCCTGAGCTTCCATAGGTAGATGGTAAAGACGAGACGACGTAAGGACGCACCGCGACTCGGATCACGTTCCTGACCGACACCGAACATCGACTGGCCATTCGCCCATCCCGCCGTTGGACAAGCCAAGCAGAGCCCGGAGTCGATAGAACGAATTGCCTTGCCAGCTGCAGGTGGTTATTGCCTGCCTTGACTCCTGCTTTATATTTGGCGGTCTGCAACACCATCCACCAACTCGTCACGCCGCGACGATCTAGCGACGACGTGCCGGGCCATTGGCTCCCTATGCAGAAAGTGGCTTGTAAGAATCTTTCCACCCCGCCTCCTTTTCCTTTCCCTATCCTACCTGGGTGGCCTCCAGCATCCCTATTGATCAGTTTTTCGCCTGTCTGGTTCAACCTCGCCTCAGCCAAGGGGGGGTCAAGTCGGATTTCAAAAAGGGGCTCAGAGACGGCTTGCATCTCCGGGACCAGTAGAAAATGTTAAACGGATGGTTGACTTTCCTCGGACAGCTCTACGAACCAGTTCGCCGGTGATCAGACGCTTGTGTGCCCGGCGCATTTAGTGAGCCAGCACCAAACGGACGGCTACACCAGAAGCTGCATCCCTGTCTATCGCTTCCACTTGGCCCGTTATCGTCCATTTATCTATCCATCCGGCAATTCTGAACAAGGGGGGGACCAGGAACGTAATTGATTGAGGGAAGCCCAGAAGCACCACCACTAAAGCAGAGGGCAGAGGGAGGCAAGTATACTACCTAACTTCGTCGCCCTGCCCTGCCCTGCCATTACATATCTTATCCGACATTCTATGACCTTTCTCCCCTGCCGCAATCCGTTCACCTCCCCTTACCCTGAAGGTCTGCCTCCCCTTCCCCTCCCCCTCCCCCAGGTCCCTTGCGCTGCGTAGCGCCAAGTGGTTCGTTCCCGTCCCTTTCATCCCACCTCTACCTCTACCTTCCAGCCTGCGCAATTACGTCTTTTCAATCTACGCGCAAAGTGCCTCTCTTTTTCTTCTTTCCTTTTTTTATCTTACTTAAAAACTGATTTGCACCAGCTGTGTCTCAGCTCACCTGGCGGAGTAGGCATCGAATTTACGGGACGCGCTTTATACAGTCCTGTCCCCCTCGCGCCATCAACCCGGTTTTCGCTTTGTCTACCCCGTTCTTCGGTCCAACGACCTCGCGTGGGCGCAAACCTACTTCCTCTTCCGATACCCTTTTTATGACGACGAACTCGACGACAGACTTAACGACAAACGCAACGACGACGAACACGACAATAACGAAAGCTGCCATATATTCCAAACCTCATATCCGGTCGTTCCTCTCATCGACCCTGCCCAGCTTCTATGGTTCTCACACCCAGTTGCTGTAACACAATTTTCACTTCCCAACATGGCTGCGGCCGCGGTCTCGACGTTCTCCCTATTAGGGCGGGCAGAAGGCGCATATGGATGGAGGACAGCGATCCAACAAGCAAAGATTGAGTGGGAGGAGGCCGATATGTGCATTCGCTTGCGCATGATTGCGCGCGCCTGGGAATCTGCTTCACACCACCGTCAGGTATGACCCGAGGCTTTTTCGTCTGCCGTCATCTTTTTCCCCAATTTCTCCTCTCAGGAAATCTTGTGCGCGCCAGAACCTTGACGCCGCCGCGGGCTCGTTACAGGTCTAACGGCTTTCGTTCGGCATAGAGGCTGGTCAGGAAAACATCCTAGGTGGAATCGGGGGAAGTGAGGCGCATGACGCCCCCCGCCCCCCATTCCACTAACACTACCTTCAGATGAACTTCGGAGCTAAGCTGATCCGCTGACATCCCTAGATTTCATCCCACCGCCGACCCCTCAAAACCACATGTGGCATCTTAAGTCCACTGAAAGTACCGGAATGCGGACCGCGATGGTTGCGACGCTTTAACCCGCCATCTGAACCCTCAGAGTCCTCTGCACAGGTCATGGAGCCGACAAACACTGGCGGTTTTGCTAGTCGGAAACCCTCTGGCTTCTCCTTGGCCCAGCCCCAGATTTCAAGCGCCAACAACAGAGAAGGACGTCGCGACGACACCGTTATTCACGATCCCACGCAGAACTTCCTCATCGATTTTGGCTCCGAGGAAGGCTTCATTCAGGTCGCGAAAAAAAAGAAGAAGGCGCCAGCCAAGCCCCCGACCGCTAATAACAATAGTAACGATGACGATGGCACTAAGAAAGATGACGAAGGTGCCGGCGACGGAGGTGATAAGAGCGGTGATGCAAGCAACGACGGCGGTGCTGCCGGTGACGGCGACGGCGGCGACAAGGAGACGCCACCGCCGGCCGACGATCCACCTCCGGATGACGATTGGGGATTCACAACCACAAAAAGCAAGAAGAAGGGTAAGAAGAACGACGACCCACCAACAATCCCGGCACCCGATCTGGATTCCTTCGACGAGATTAAATTAGACGATGCAGGCGGAGGCGGCAACGGCACGCTTGACATCGATTTCGGCTCAACAGAAACCAAGAAGTCAGGTTTTGGCGCATGGGGTACAAGTTGGGCATCAGGCACGGGATTAGGGAGCACGTGGGACTGGTCCGGGGCTAACAAAAATGCAGCCGCAAACACGCCGGCAGAGGCCAAGGAAGAGGTCGATTCGAATCCATGGGGCCTCAGCACTGCAAAGTCGAAGAAGAAGACAACGACGCTTGGTTTCAGCTTCGGGGAGGACGCAGCAGCCGACCCGGAGCCGGCACCCGAGTTACCAAAGGAAGAGGAAAAGAAGGATGATGCCTGGGGCTTCGGTTTGGCATCATCGAAGAAAGATAAAAAGAAGAAGAAAAACAGCATTTGGGGCGAACCTGCGGAAGATGAGAAAGAAGAGCCGGCCAAGGAAGAAACTCCCGCTGACGACCCATGGGGCTCATGGGGCATCACAACCAAGACCAAGGGCAAAAAGGACTCTGAAACTGAACCACCCAAAGAGGAGACAAAACAGGACGACATATGGGACACCTGGGGCCTGGGCAAGAAGAAAAAGAAAGAAGAGCCGGTGGTGGTACCAGAACCTGAACCGCAGCCTGAGCCAGCGCCCGATCCACCAGCTGACGGAGGGGATCCTTGGAGCTGGGGAACATCGGGTAAGAAAGACAAGGACAAGAAGAAGAAAAAGGGTCTACTTGACCTTGAACCGCCCAAGGCGCCGGAACCGGAACCGGAACCACAGCCAGAGCCGGAGCCGTCAAAAGTCGATCCTTACGCAGGCCTGTCCAACTCGCAAAAGAAAAAGAAGATGAGGGAGATAGCAGCCGCCGAAGCTGCCGCCGCCGCTGAAGCTGCCGCCGCCGCTGAAGCTGCCGCCGCCGCTGAAGCTGCCGCCGCCGAAGCTGCCGCCGCTGAAGCTGCCGCCGCTGAAGCCGCTGCCGCTGAAGCCGCTGCCGCCGAAGCCGCTGCCGCCGAAGCCGCTGCCGCCGAAGCCGCTGCCGCCGAAGCCGCTGCCGCCGAAGCCGCTGCCGCCGAAGCCGCCGCCGCCGAAGCCGCCGCCGCCGAAGCTGCCGCCGCCGAAGCTGCCGCTGCCGCTGCCGAGGAGGAACAGGCCGCCAAAATGGCCGAGATCGCCGAGGAGGAGACACAATTCGCTGCCTTGGAGGCCAAGAAGAAGTCCAAGAAGGGTAAATTGACAAAGAAAGACCAGGCCGTCTACGATAGACTAAAGCAGTCTATCGACAAACGTGCCGCAGATCAAGCTGCTTCGGAGGCTGAAGCTGCTACCGCCGCTGATGCCGATGCTGTCGATGCTGCCGCTGAAGCAGAAGAGGCCGCCCGGATCGAGGAGGAGGAGCGACTCGCCAAAGAAGCCGAAGAGCAAGCAGCAAAGGAAGCAGCCGAGGCAGCAAAAGCAGCAGAAGCGGCTAACGCCGCTGCGGCAGTAGATGAGTCCGGATGGGGTGTGACAACCAAGAGCAAAAAGAAGAAGAAGGGCAAAGCTGAACCTGAGCCCGAACCGGTCCCTCCACCGCCGCCACCCGCCCCCGAGCCTGAGCTCGAGCCCGAACCGGAAAAGAAGGACGATGACTTATTGACCAGCCTAGAGTCCTCTAAAAAGGACAAAAAGAAGAAAAAGGGCAAGACTGCTGCTGAACCTGAACCCGAGCTCGAGCCGATTCCCGAACCTGCTCCAGATCCTCCCGTAGCTGAGCCGGATCCGGAGCCGGAACCGGAGACAAAGAAAAAGGAGGAGGACGACTTCTGGGCCGCTGCTTCTTCCAAGAAGGACAAGAAAAAGAAGAAAGAGGCGGAAGCCGAAAAACCGAAGGAGGACTCCTGGGGCATCTGGGGCCTATCTTCCAAGAAAGAGAAGGATAAAGACAAGGACAAAGACAAGGAGAAGAAGAAGAAGAGTAAAGAGGCGCCGTCTGCAGAGGAACCAAAGGCAGATACACCCGCAGACGATGACTTGGCTTTGAGCAAGTCAGAGAAGAAGAAGAAGAAGGACGCCATGGCTCTGGTTGAGTTTGGCGGGGAAGAAGACGAGACTACTCCTGCCGAGGAAGCCCCTCCCGCCGTGCCCGATATTTCCGACCCACTGGATGGTGACGATTTCTTCAGCTCCTGGAACATTGGCAAGAAGGACAAGAAGAAGAAGGGAGTCGACGCTGAGGTGGCCTCAGTGAAGCCTGATGCAATTGAGGAGCCGGCAGACGACATCTGGGGAACATCGTCATCCAAGAAAAAGAAGGACAAATCCAAAAATGAACCTGTTGAAGTTATGGACGAAGAGCCCAATATGGATTCCGTACAACCGGATTCGGTCGAAGAGACTAAAGATAAAGGCGAAGATGACGATTGGGCCGCCTGGGGATCCTCGAAAAAGAAGTCTAAGAATCGTAAGGACATACTCGCCGACCCTCCACCGCCAGCTCCTACCCCTCCCACCTTGGACATGACTGAGCCTGAAGCAGAACCAGAACCTGAGAAAGACAAATCCAGCTTTTGGGGCGACCTGACCTCTTCCAAGGACAAGGATAAAGACAAGGAAAAAGAGAAGTCTAAAAAAGAACCCAAGCTGAGCGAGAAGGAGCTCAAGAAGCTCGAGAAGGAGAAGAAGAAGGCAGAGAAAGAAGAAGCTGCACGCAAGGCTAAAGAAGAGGAAGATGCTGCAGCCGCTGCGGCCGAAGAAGCAGCCAAGGAAGAGGAGGAGCGTCTCGCTCGAGAAGCGGAAGAGGCCGCCGCTGCCGCCGACGCCGAGGCTGCCGAGAAGGCTCGGGTCGAGGAGGAACAGGCCGCCAGAATCGCCGATGAAGACGAACAGTTCGCTGCCCTGGAGGCCAAAAAGCTGAAGAAGGGCAAATTGACAAAGAGAGATCAGACCATCTATGACCAGCTGAAGGAGTCTATCGACCAGCGCGCCGCGGATCAAGCTGCTGCAGATGCGGAAGCTGCCGCTGCCGCTGAAGCAGCAGAGGCCGCTCGCATTGAGGAAGAGGAGCGGCTCTCCAAGGAAGCCGAGGAGCAAGCGGCGAAGGAGGCCGAGGAACAGGCAGCGCGTGAACAAAAAGATGCTGAGGCTGCGGACAAGAAGTCGAAGAAGACTTCCAAGACAGAGAAGGAGTCCAAGTCCAAGTCCAAATCCAAGGAGAAAGAAAAGGAAAAAGAAAAGGAGAAGAAGGACAAGAAAGATAGGAAGGACAAGAAGAGCAAGGATAAAGACAAGGACGAGGACCCCGAACCGGCTCCGGAGATCGACAATGAAGATGACCTGGGCGACATCGAACTGACCGAAGAGCAAGTAGCAGAGCTCCTTGCGGATCCCGAGCCTGCGGAATCAGACCCTCCCGCACCCACTCCTGCGCCGGAACCCAAGCCATCCAACGACGCCTTCAGCTTCTGGGGTGTGAACACCAAGAAGTCTAAGAAAGGTATGTGGTCTCAGGCATGGGCCCCCAGTCTCTCTGCACTGCCCTATACCTACCAAAGTCTCACCGAGACCATTGAAATTAGACGTCTCGTCACCTCGAGGGTCGATCCAGGTTACAAAAGCTGACTCGTCTTCATTCTAGCTCAAGAAGGTGCGAATCTCGGCTGGAATGACACAACTGCCTCGTCCGCCCTAAACAACAATGCTCAGACCTGGATGCAACCATCTGTGGCTCGTAAGGGCAAAGGAACGAACATTGCTGACAGGTTGAAAGCATTTGAGCCAACGCCGCCTCCGGAAGACGAACCAGCTCCTGTTGTCGAGGAACCTGCCCCCGAGGAAGCGCCACCAGCGGATCCGGCCCCAGAGGAGGAACATATTCCCGATGATTCCGTTCCGCCGCCTCCACCTCCACCGAAAGCCTTGACTAAAGAAGAGAGGAAACGACTCAAAAAGGAGAAGAAGCGTGCTGAAGCCGAGCCTGCACCACCGCCGCCACCTCCTGTTGAAGAGCCAGCATTAGTCGATATCGAGGAGCCAGCTGACGAGAATAAGCCATCAGAACCCCCAGGAGCTTTCCCGGCCGATGAAGATGAGAACGAAATCATCGAAGTGATTGAGATGCCGGTAGAAAAGAAGAAGAAGAAGAGTAAGAGGAACAGAGAAAGGGACCTTCTTGCCGAAGATGTCCCTCCCCCGCCAGCTCCACCACCGCCCCCGGCCGTACCTGAGGCCCCAGAGCCAGGAGAACCCAACGCCGAGGAAGATGTATTGCCACTTCCAACGGAGGCCAAAATGAGCAAAAAGGACCGGGCCAAAATCAGCCGAGAAGGTTCGTCGTGGGGCATGTGGTCGGCTTCGGCGCCTCGCGACAGGGACAGGGAACGAGACCGCGATCGGGGTCGCGACTGTGACAGAGAGCGAAGTTCCAAGCATAAGTCTGAAAGACGCGAGAGAAAACAGGCAATTGGCGTGAAAGAAGGGGGCAAAAGCTCGTCCAAGGGTTCGAGCTCTGGAAAGGGCGATCATGCCGAGAGAGAAATGGAGACGTCAGCACCAACACGACCAAAGCTCATGTCCATGTTCAGCACCCCTCCAATTTCGCGCGCCACTTCAACCCGAGATCGGCGTCACGGATCTAGCGCCCGGCCGTCACGTCGTCACTCTGTCGACGTCCCTGGCTTAGCATCACCACCTCCAGAGGATGCGCCTCCAATATCTTCGAAAGCTGCTAAAGTCCTAGGCGTCGACAAATCGAGCAGACGCCGCAGGCGTGCTCCTGCCGAGGACGACGATATCGTAATGGTCGGGGCAAATGGTGATGGGGAGGATGCTAGCCCTCCTAAGTCCTCTCGCCGGCGATCTAGGCAACCCAAAGACGACGATATTGTCATGGTGGACGCCGACGGCCCTTCCGAGCCACTGCCCATGAAACGGTCCAGCTCGAGCACCAAGAAAGGCCTTGGTGGACTATTCAGCGGCCTTAGGACCCCGAAGACCGAGCGCCCGGACCCATTGCGAAGACGCCACACTTACGCGACTGATGATGAGACTCGGCGCGAGCGCCGCAAGGGTTCTTCTGGCGATGCCGAAGAGGCTGACCCCGCAGCAACGACTGACATGGATCAGGAGGCCCGCCGTGCTGCTCGTCGTGCCCGCCGTGCTGCAAGGGACGCCGAGGTCGTGGATCCGGCTGGCGATGAGGCACGCCGTGCCGCCAAGGAAGAGGCCAGGCGTGAGCGTCGTCGCCGGAGGGAAGAAGAAGAGGCCGAGGCGCGTAGGCAAGAGGAAAGGGAGGCGAGGCGCGCAGAACGACGAGCCGCCCGTCAACGCGAGGCAGAAGAGCTGAGAGCGGCCGAGGACCGAGAGGCTGAGCGAGCCGAACGGCGACGACGCCGCAAGGAACGTGAGGCCGCTGCCGCCGCCGCCGAAGCAGATGCGGAGGCTAGACGAGCGGCCCGCGAAGAACGCCGTCGCGCCCGTGATGCGGGTGGAGCAGAAGACGACGAGGCTCGTAGGGTCAGGCGAGAAGCCCGACGTGCTGCCCGTGCGGCCGGGGAAGCGACGGACGCAGAAGAATTCCGCCATCGAAGCAGCCGAAGACGGTCCACCCGGGAGTCGGGTGACGAAGCCATGCATTCATCGCGTCACCGCTACCGGCGCAACGAGGAGGCGAGGCCGGCCTGGCCCCATTCTGGTACCTCATCGTGGGTCAAGGAGCACTCCGATGCTGGTCCGCCCCCGGAGGAGGGCGGCCAGACGGACACGGTGCCGCAGACCGAGGACGAAGCCCGTCGCGAGCGGCGCGAGCGTCGGCGCATGGCAAAGTACGAAGACGGCACGGCCGACGAGGCCGACGATCGCCGCCGCAGGGCTCGCCGCGAGGAGCGTGAGCGCAGATACGGAGGCGGCAGCGGGGGCGTCGGCGCCGGCGGCTCGGAGGGCAGCGATGAGCGGCGCCGGCAGGCCATGTTTTCTGATGCGACGGCGACACCGCGGGGGAGCTGGTGGAGGAAGCTGACTGGCTGATGTCTTGTTGCGCTACTATGTATACGAATGGACCCGGCCAGCGAGCGCCGGTAGATTTCTGGAGGACGGATTTACTGTTTTTGGTTCTTGCTTGAGACGTCGTGAAAAGACATACCCCACCCATACCAGCCCGCTCACGATGTAGCTGGCATATATACCCGCCATACAAACCGAGTTATAATTGTCATTTCTGTCAAATACATGAACATTTTTCTTCCAACACAAACAAGCATACTCACACGGGTGTACCCTCTCCGGCTAGTTTCGGGCCTCGACCAACACATGGATACGGTATTGATACGCAGGCATGCATGCACCTGAGGGGTTTCTTCCCCCTTTGCATAAGGAGAAAGGGTTAAATGGGGAAAGGAGGGGCAATTGCCCATCATGTATCTGTGCATGTCTGCAAGGGGAGAAAACAAATGCATGGGTCGATAAGCAGCTAGTTGGAGGTGGAACCTCTCTGATCCACCTCGGGCCGAAGCAACAACAATGGTACGGATTTTCTTCGCCCGCTCTCGTTCCTAGCCATTATATCCCTGGGACGGTTCGCGATAAGATGAACGAAACTAAGTATTAACTATGTATGGTATCGCACTGCCGAACTAAGGTAGGCATGGTTTGAAAAATGCATTGCAACGCCCAATGTCGGGCCACCGTGTCCTTCTACTGCTTCCACATGACGCCTCATCTTAGTAAGTGAAGACAATGGTTCTCAACAGACGCTAAAACCGAGTAGCTAGATGGGGGAAACAACGGACTGACGCTTTATCGCAGACCGGTCAGCTTGAGAAGATCGTGTTGATGAAAATAGGCGCGGACGCGCTTGCCGTAGATGTCTGAATGGCGAGTCAGTCCTGCTACCATAGTCACGTACAATCGGGCGCGAAACTTACACATCGGAATGCTCGAAGCGCAGACCACCACCTGAATACTTGCGATGGCTATCATGGTGGGCTTGATGCCACCAGCAATGATCCAATCGTAAGCGCTGTATGTCAAACCGAAGCTGAAGATGTTCTTAAAGATGATCATGATGGTGAAGCCCTCGATGGCGAGCTCGCGGTACGCGTCGACAATGTACAGGGAGCTGGCCACTGCACCGATGACCATTCCGGCGACCTCAAGACCGAAAAAGACGAGCGGGACGCTATAATGGTACTGCTTACTGGCAAGGCCGGCTGAGGTGATGGCGAAGCCGTACAGGCCCATGCCGCCGATGATGAACATGGGAATCACCATGACGATGCGGAATTCTGGCTCGTAGATACCGCCGTTGCGACGAGTCATGAATTTGGCACTCCAGTCGGAGAAGACGCCGGCGATGACGAACCCAAGGATGGCCCCGACGAAAGCGCCCACGTAGGCGTATCCGGCGTTCACTTCGTTCCAAAAGTAAGGCGGACCCAGGAAGATGGCGGCAACAATAACACCAATGAAGACGGTCCAACCGATCATGGCGCCCTGAATCAAGCACCCCCACAGGAAGGCGGGCTGAATAAACAGCGGGAACGGGCGTAGAAGAAGCTTCCAGTAACTCTCGTCCGTCTTGCGGCCGTCGAACAAGGCAAGCGACTGGATAAAGGTCTTTTTGGGAGTATGAGCTCCTCGGCTAGCTTCCAGCCCGGGTGCAGTTGTCGATGAGCCGGCGGTCAACTTCTCGTGGTCGTCGCTGGGCGGGCTGCTCGGGCTGTGCCTGAAGGAGGCGGGCTCGTCAGCAAGTTCGATGGACTCGGTGCCGATGTCGGTGTTGAGCGCGGCGTCCCGACGGTAGGACGTCTCCGGGCACAAGAAGAAGACGGCGGGAAGCATTATGGCGCAGAAGATGGCCTCGAGGTAAAAGGTCCACCACCAGCCGATAGTGTGGGTAATCTTGCCGACAACTATGGGGGTGAAGAAGGCGCCTCCAAACACAGCCAGGTTCGTGAAGGCCATACGCGAGCCGCGCTGGTGGACAAAGTATAAATCACCGACGGCGGCATTGACAAGGGTCTCGAAGGGTGTGCAACCGATGCCCTGGACGATCCGGGCGCCCAAAAGCGAGTTGTAGCTCGTGCCGACGGCGCCGGCCCAGGCAGAGGAAGCGATGAGGATGCATGTTCCCAGGATGAAGAGGTGGCGCTTACCCCAGACACGCGCAGATGGTACGAAGAAGATGGCGGCGGCACCAACGCCGAGGAGAAAGTATCCGGTCAGGAGCGCGACGTGGGTGAAGTTGCTGCGGAAGAGCAGAGTGATGGTGACGGTGTTGGCGGCGAGGATGGGCCCCAGAGCGGTCGCAAAGATGGCTGTAAGGGAGAGGACGAGGGTGATGAGGTCTCGCTTCCACAACGGCCAGTTGAGGGGGTCGTTCGGGTCGTCGGAGGGTTGGGGGATCTGGTGAAGCGAGGGTGTCAGCCATGATGAACACGTCGCGACGGGGGCGCTGTGGGCGACTCACGAGTATGATGGGCACGTCGCCGCTCGAATCGACTTTCAATCCGTGGTGGGCATCGGTCGCGGCCTGTGGGCGGGTGGGATCATCAAAGTAGCGCGTCGTCCCTGGAGTTTCGACGTTCGGTGTCAGCTATGAGATGACAGTAGGCCAATGCGGCATCAGAAGAGCGAGCGCGGACGGGCGCATGGGCGACTTACCCGGCACATTGTCCAAGGTCTTGGACTCGAGAACACCGAGACCCATGGCTGCAGGTGATCGGAGTTGTACAGATGCTAGTGTGATAGCAGTAATTGTGGTAGTCAAGGAATCATGGCATGATAAGACCGAAAAGAGGTAGACGGCCGGCACACGGGAGGCAGCCAGGCATTGTCATTGAGAACAAGGACCTGGAGAGGGGAACGGCCACCAAATGAATGATGAATGAATGCGGAGAGCAGAAAAAGGCTAATCCGTCGCTCCGGGTCCTTTCCTCCTCTCTCTCCATCCCTAGGACCCTAAGTTACCTTACGGAGTACCTAAACTGAGTCGGTCATAGTGGAGCTGACGGGGTCATCATTCTCGCAGTACGAATGCGATTAAGTACCTATCTAGCGTACCTACCCGGGAGGGGGGGGGTTCTGGACAGTGCCTTATTATTATGACCGGTGAGATACATACGGTACATAATATCTATTTTCTATATACTGTATCTAGAGGGATGCATATGATTTCCTAGCCCCTTTTGACCTTAGATCTACTTTCTTCTCTAAGTCTTTAAGATTGCTTGGTAATGTTGATCTCTGTCAATCTGGTCTGGATGACCAGGTATAGACATAAAAAGGCAAGAGTAAAGAATGTGGTCAGAGAGAAGGAGCTGTAAATGATAGGAAGGATATGTACGGTACATAATATCTAGTACCTACTATATTGGGTGGGTTGTTAGTGACCACTGTGGTCACTCTAGATACATTATGATGGGGCACTGTCCAGAACCCCCCCTCCCGGGTAGGTACCTAGGTACGGTACAAGGGTACCATCGGAACTTTACAGTAACACCTTGGTACTGGTATGTCTGTTCTTCGGCGCCTGTGGACCTGGACCGCTAGGGTTTATTAAGATGTGGGGCGCCCATTAATGTTATTGTCTTGATTTTTGTGGCTCATCAAACCTTGCAACAACAAAAAAAGAAAAGAAAAGAAAAGAAAATGAAAAAGAAAAGAAAAAAAGAGAGAGAGAGAGAGAGAAAACGAGCTTGCCAACCGGCCGGCCAACTGAGATTACCCAGAAAAGCCCGTCTTGGCCAATTTCTCCAACTTGCCTCTCTGGGAACCATGTATCGAACCCCCGGGGCTCCAGCAAACTCAAGAAGCCGGGCGGGCGCCACCCACCCCCCGAGAGCCGCTGCGGCCGCTGGTGCGCCGACAAGCAAACTCCTCGGTATATTATCTAGTTCAGGGGCCAAGAAGGAGGAGAACGGAACAAGCAGCGATAAAGCGACGCAAGCTTTGGCCTTCGTACCTAGTAGGTGCCGTCTCGGGGCCCTCATCCTTAGGTGTCCCATTCTGTGGTCGGAGCTTTCCGTCTTTCTCTGCCTCGTGCGTTGGACGAACCTAAACTTAATGCCTGCGTATCTACCCGGCTACTGACGGCAAGTCGGTAATAGGCAGTGGCAAACTCTGTAGTCTCAAACGAACCTTGGTATCCATTCTGCCATGTGACCCTTCTCTCTAGCGGATGAGAGCCTTGCCGTTCAGCGCTTGTGGCCATCTATTTTGTACACCCCCCCTCATCTCGTACGGCACCACTACCTTGGTCGCTTGAAACGAGGTGAAAGTCATCTCCAGAATTACAAGAAGAAATACAAAACTGTATGATTTACCTACATATGCCACTGGACATTGGTACTATTTTGTCGCGACAAGTGACGTCATTGGCTTGGGATTTTGGTGCTGATATTGCATGGGAGAGTTGTCAGTTTTGTCTGGCCATGAGGGGGGTCACTGGGGTATGCGAAAGGGGCACTTAGATCTATGTCTTGACTCTGTGCTGGCATCTGTTACTCATGCATGACTGCCGGACTTGAGTCCTCGAGGTAGAGTGCGATTTTCACTACATGTATCCGACACTCAGATGCCCTCCAGTTCGATAACACCACTCTGAGTTTAGTTATGATATTTAGTGTTCCGACTTTCGGGTATAGCCCTCCGGCCTCCGTTGGATAGCACCGGAAGACTATTATCCAGCGATCCGGGGCCCTCGCCTTCAGCACTCAGGGTATGCTCGGCCGCTGATCATGATTAGTGATTAGTGGCCAGGAGGTATGTCCGGTGTGCATAACTCAGTCGGAGATATATCCGGGCGGCGCTAAGCCTTATATAGCTGCTGCAACTAGAAAACTAGATTTATGTAATGTATCTTTTCGAATAGGTCGCACTTCACTACCAAAATAGGAATAGTCTTATTCAAGAAGGTTTTTTACTGTTATTCCTAGGTAGTACTGCTAAACTGGTAGCTAGGTGATTAGTGATTAGTAAGTAGGCTATTGATGGACTATTTAAGTAACCCACCCACCCCACTTCCGCAAAGCCCCCACCTCCGCAAATCCCCATAACCACCAACACCACCACTATCACCACTTTATTCCTCAGGTCTGCCGCCCACCCATATGCAACTTTCGGCCTCGCTGGATAATTCGGATGCGCTGGATTCATCCGGACTATCCATATTGCCGATATCCGTATTTCCTGATAGCTGGCTCTGCCGTATGGCTGCAAATCGACTGTTGGGGGATGTAGGGGCCTTTTTCCTCCTACAGTTAAGCAGGTTATCTAGCTGGGCCCTTAATGCCCTGTTTTCCTGCTCTATAACAGACCCCTGGAAGAACTCTTCATCATACGCCTTTTGCACCTTTCTAGATAGGTGACGGATAGTATGGGTATCCTGCCCATCCTTACCCAACTGTTGGAGTTGATATAGTTGATGCCGTAGTTCGGCAGGCCGGCGAGGGGTTGACCATGGGATAACAGATACGGATTCATCCCACTGCTGGCTGCCAGCCTGGATGGGCTGGCTGGCCTGGATGGGCTGGTTGGATGCCTTGGATACCAGGGGGTTGGATAGGGGGCGCCTTGAAGAGACCGGCCATAACCCAGCCCCTTTCCAGCCAGCCCTTATATTCTGGCTGGTTATTGCCGCATCTCTGGCCTCTAAATAACAGGCTAGAAATGCCCTTTTGCCAGCCACTGTTGAATCCGTCACTATATCATCCATCGATTCAACCCCCTTCCTATAGGCGTGCTTTAATGGGCTGAAGACAGCCACATCTAGAGGCTGGAGGACTGCAGAGGAGTGCGGCGGCAGATATAACAGCCAGATGCGATGCTGCCAGCATTTCCACATGAAGTCAGTGGTTATATGGCTGTGATGCCCATCTAGAACCAGCAGTCTATATGCCCCTGGTTGGCTGGGTTGGGTATATGGGATGAAGACCTTCTCCAGCCATCTAAGGGCAGTCTGGTCAGTCGTCCAGCCATTATCAGTATATTTGAAGTGCCACCCTTCATATCTAGATAGGTTGGATGGGAACCACTGGGTTTGGAGGGACTTGCCCTTATATATAACCAATGGGGGTATGCGCTGCCCATCAGCAGACACACATTCCAACAGTGAGATCCATGCCCTGGATCCAGGCTGTTTTTTCTGGATATATCGCGATGCGGCAGAGCCCAGCACCAGCCCATTAGTCCCTTTGCCCTCCATGATGCCAGTCTCATCCATATTCCATCGGTTGGATGGATGGATGCCCTTGATCTCTGGGATATCCAGACGATCGAGGAATTGCTGGATGATTTCTGGCGAATGGGCTCGCCAGCGCCTGGCATCTATCGCCCTGGATCGCTTGGTCCGGATTAATGGGTTTCGCCGCAGAAATCGCCGCATCCACTTCCTCCCTAGAGGTTGCTGCCCATCGCCCAGCATACGCTCTGCCAGGCCCTTCAATTGCCCATGGGAAATAGGGCAGCCCAGAGCTTCCTGGGTTAATATATAGGCAACCAGATTATCCTCCTGGGACTGGGTTAAACGCTGCATATCGGCAAAAGCAGCATTCCTACTTTGCCTACCCCTTTTCAGCCGATAATAAAGGGTATGGTATGGGATGCCCCATTGCTGGGCAGCCCTACTGATAGGGCGCCCATCTCGCGCATCTGCCAGCGCCCGTTGGAGCTCAAATTCGTAGTATTGCTTCATGATGGGTTGAAGAAGATATCCTCAAAAAATGGCGTTGTTTGGCGATATATGGCAATTGTTGTGATAGTTTGAAAAAGGTGGTGATGTTGATGGAAGAGGATAGATGCGGCATTTTCGGCATTTGCGGAGGTGGGGGCTTTGCGGAAGTGGGGTGGGTGGGTTAAGTGGCTAGCTGGTGAGCATATGCCCATCACAGTGGTACAACGAGCAATACATGACGTCGTCTTATCGTGATTGCCTACTCGCGGGATGCTCTGCGGTAGATTCCACTCTGTATTAATAACACTCTCAGGAAGGAGAGATTACTGTACCTAAAGGGGCGTTACAGACCATTGCTTCCTCCCTGATAGTCGGTCTAGCATTTTCTTATACGCCGATATCAACAGCAGGCTATCTTGATTGCATTTCGACCTTCAACCCACTAGATTCCGAAATATGTCGACCCTGACTGTAGATTTTTATGTACGGTTCGAGACTATTAGCCGGAAAGTATGGGCTGTAAGTCAAACTCGTTTGGGAAGACTTTAAGTGTCCGCAAGGGAATCACAAATCCAAATATGCCAGTTCTCGGTGGAAGAGTTGACCGATAGAGAGCAGATCTATCCCTTGCTCCGGAATTCTTCTTCGAAATTCAAGAAACGTGCTTCTACACGCTGAGTGATCCGCAGCTGGGTATAGAAAGACCCGGTTGGGGATCGATAACCTATATTGTACACGGTAGATTGATTGGGAGTCCACCTATCTCTTTTCACAACCATCACAACTGGCGTATGGTATGTCAGTATTATTCGAAAGATAGCGGAAACGTCCTGCAAAAAGTGACAGTCCGAAGGTCAAGCGTGCACAACCCGATCCAGCATCTTCTGGCTCTGTGTATCGACTTTGCAGAACCCACGGGCAAAGGGGAGCCAATGTGTGGAGCGCGTGTTGTTATTACCCGATTTGGCAATCCACAGATGGCGGAGAGCAGGAAGGGCACAAAACAACACTGACTTACACCAAAGACGGCAATTCTTCCAAATCTGGCTACCCTCAGTATTTACATCAAAGAGCAACCAAAGTCTCATCGCCAAACATACCAAGGACGCCGTTGTATGGTTAGTCGGTTCGTCAGCCCTCCTATCGTCTTCAAAAGACGAGAAGAAAGTGGTCGATATCCTAACCGTCTTCGGAATGTCACAAGGCTGGACAGATATGCTCAATATCTTCCCGCTCCCGCCTTCTCTGTCTGACGCAAATACCGATCTCTTTGTGTGGCTTCCCCTCTGTGGTGCGTTTTGTATGGGAAACTCCTTTGTTCAAGCCTTGTATTTTGGCACCATGCACCATTATCGGTTTCACTCCCCCCTTTTTTCCCACTAGAGTTTGGGTCAAAGCGACCTGACCTGTACGCAACAACGCTGACCGAAGAGACCCAGCAGGACGTCAATCAAGATTGCGATCCCGTCGAAGCGCAGGGCCACTTTGGATCTCGGTACCCAAATTGAACCTCTGAACAATGCCAGATCGGTCTAGGAGACGTTTTATACACAATATTGTGCTAAGGGACAGACTAGTCGGCGGCCGTCCACGATTGGACGGTATAGTCCTCGCAAAGACTAGGTTTGGCGGCGGCCCAGGATTTCTAGAACGCTGGCTCGCGTGTTAGCCGCCGCATGACGCGCCGCGGACGGAACTCCTGCCGAGCAGACAGTGTGAATTTGGCGCCTTTGGTAACTTTCAGAGTCGCATAACAAGCCCGGGCATTCCAGATGTGTGCCGGGCCGACTGACATTCGACTATGCTTGCGAGAGCGCGCCCTTTACGGATCTGGGTACCCCGACTGGCGGCATCTTGTGCGCCTTACACTTAGGCCGTCGCGATAGGCTTGAGAGGGTTGGAAGCTTCAGAAAACAGCATCTTTGAGCGACGTCAACCGCCCCCAGAAACAAAACAATGATGGCCAAGTTTCTCCTGTTAACCACAGGGGTCAGTTTAAATACAGAGAGTAAGGCTCAGCTTAAACACGTTACACAATGGTAAAGATTGGCGGCGATCCAGGCAATGCATGCTACGCGCCAAAAAGCAATGCGATCACTACGCTCTTGCGTATCAAGCTTTTCGAGTGGCGGAAAAGGAGTACGGAGAAAAATGCCCTCGGGTAATTGTGACTCGAAATAAGCTCGCGCAGCATCCCTCGACAGCTTGCACGGTATGTAGTTTATCAAGCACTGATCAGAATGTCACAGGTCCATCTCCCAGATCAAAAGAACGAGTGGTCTCCAAGCCCGAGGTGTCCCCCGCTGAAAAAGAAATCCATCGTCTCCAGAGAGAGAGCGTAGTCAAACTCGGGGGCCAGTGTTTCTCCCGTGAAAGAGACGGGGGTTTGACCGGGCTGCGGTCCTGGTGCGTCCCGTTGTGGCTGTTCTGCCATCTGCGACCAAGTCGGAGCCGCCGCCGTTCCTTGCGATTGTATTCCGGCTACCCTTGACAATCCCGCCCCCGACACCCCGTGGTGGGCCCCGAGAACGGCGGGACCTGACATTGCTCCATCGGCGGACGAGCGGCCCTCGATACGTAAAGAGACCTTCTTCAGGGCTCTCTCGAGCCCGAATTGTATCGCCGACGGCGCGCTGTTCCCCGCGACGCCGTTGTGCTTCTGTGCGGCGCGGAGCAGCGCCAACACCTCGTTGTCCACGTCAGACGGCAGGCTCCCGCCCGTCGCCGGCTCTTGCTCGTGCTTTGAGATGATGAGCATCGCGTACGCTACGCACAGCCGGTGGAACTCGGGCAGCTCTTCGGCGCGGGAGGCCGGCATGTTGACGAACGCTCGGACGACGTCCGTCGCAAAGGTGCTGACGCGGGATTGCGTCATGTCGGGGGTCCCTTGGGAGCCCTGCTGGCCGTGGGCTTCGCTGTTCGCCGCAGCGTCGACCAGGTGAAGCCTTGGCGAGTTCAATAAGGAGTCTTGGTCTGGCGCGGCCTGGTCGTGTTCGAGCGAGCGCCGGGCGAGGATCAGCCACGCGATGGAGTAGCTTATTTTCAGTGTTGATGCGGCAGGGAGTTCTGTCCATTCAACGCGTCAACTTTATACTTTTCTTTCTTTCTTCTTTCCTTCACCAAGCCATCCCTCTGGATCATGCCTCCAAAGTCGGCTACGTGCGCTACATTGTATTGAGGGCCATGTTCGTCAAGCAGGTGGTTGTTTTGCACTGAACTCACCAAATAAGTAGCTCCACCTGGTCCTCCACGCGGAAAGCTCCACGCATGTGCCGTCGCTGCCCAGGTATAGCCTCTGCGAGAATTTGTCCTGTAGTGTCAGGTACAGCATTATTTCGGCGTACAACATGGCGTCCCGCATCGTTACCTCCTCAAAGTTGAGCAGGAGTTTACACTGCCGGAGGTATGCGGCCGGGACAGTCGCTGGTCGGCTAGTGGTCGCCGCCCAGCTGGAAGATGGCTCAGCGTCAGCATCTTGTCTTTGAAAGCTTGGATACAGGAACTTACTGCAGATTTACCAAGCAGGTGTTGGCCCAAAGCCTCATAACCCTCTGGTCCTCCTCCGTCGACGTCCCGGACTTTATCCGCGATAGGATGTCCGAGAAGTTGATGCTAAGCATCGCCTGCTGTGCGCAGTGTCCGCTTACCAGCCAGCTATCGATATATTCGGGTCCCTGGTATCGCCACGCCATCAGCCCCCCGTCTGTGCAATACTCATGTCCCCATTTCTCCCGCGTTGCAAGTCGAATTCAAGATTGCCTACGAACCGGGCTAAACGCACTCACGTACCGACGGCGCCGAAGCCCACAGGCTCATGATCAAAATCCCCATCAACTCCTCCAGGGGCAGCGGGCTCGCAATCATCAGCTGGCCCATCTGCAGTCGAACGTGCTCGAAAATACGTCGGTGCAGCATTGACGAGCTGTCCTCCGAAAACCGCATCGCATGCAGGCAGCAGACGTTGTACAGAAAGGGCGACGCGTGACGGAGGTTCCCGTCTCTAGGGGCGAGGTCGACCTCGCTGTTGATGAGAAGGGTGTGCCGTCGTCGGCGTACAAATCTGCATAGTGCTTAGTTTATGGGAGAAACCGTCTCCTGTAGCCAGTCTAAGTGCTTTTTGGGGGCCATATGAAGTCAGCCGGGGACAAAAGCTCACTTGGCAAGTAGATCGCGGGCCGTCTTATCATCCAAAAGACCCAGGGATACGACGTCGGCCTGGACGTCGAATGTCCTTCGATGCCCCCCGCTCAGCTGCCTGCCGACTTTCCGTACGACTTCCGCCGGGGACAAGTAGACGTGCCGATCAGCAGGCTCCACATCTTCGTTACTCGGCGCCTTGGCAACGTCGACGTCTCCGTCACCGTTCTTGTCCACAGATGCACAATTCGGCTGCGGCTGCGATTGCTGTGTCTGGTGGCCAGCCGGCAGAGTCCGTCCCGTGTCTGGCCGGCTTCCAGAGGCGAGCGCCTGCACCGTCGCCTTGAGGTCGGCAATCGAGGCCTCTAGGCTTCGGAACCTGTGAATGACGAATGTTCAGCATCTGTACTGTGTGCAGCCGTCGGCTTCGAAGAGTGCAATACGTCGGAGAGGACGGAAAACAAATCCGGTTTACCTTCCTTCGATATCGGGCTTAATCGGTGCTTCACGGGAAGAAACCGAGTGCGTATCGCCGCTGTCGTTCCACGTGCACTTGATCCTGTGATAATCAGCATTCTTGCACTCCTGCCTTCTCAAACTGCCAGATCCAGCTCGCTTGGTTCGCTTGCCCTCCATGTGGCTACCGTAACCCAAGGACACTGGCCGGCCGACGTACCTCAGCGAGCGACACCGCGCACAAGCATCCGACTCATCGTCAAGCTCGCATCGGCACTTCTGCCTGCGGCACGTATCACACGAGAGAATACGCCTCTTCCGCTTACGGCCCGAGTCCTCCCTTCCCTCCTCATCCCGTCGGCTTTCATCGCTCAGCCTGCGGCGGCGAACGCCATGTGAGTCCGCCCCATTCTGCATCTCTCCCTTTCGAAGGCACTCCGAGACCGCTAGCTCACGAGACGGTTGCGGAAAGCCGTGAGACACAACGGGGTTGTAGTAGGTAGGTGTCTCTGTGGTGGTTGGCTCGTGGTGCTCTCGGACGAAACAGGAGATACACGGAGATCTCAGCGAGCCTATCGATTGGCTGAGAGGACCCCGCAACCTCATGCAAGAGTGCGCGGGTGGGGAAGGAGTTAACCGGAAATCGACGGGTCGCCGCCCGAAAACGTCCCGAGGACTTGAGCTTGGAAGGCATGCAGGGACTCGAGAAAACGGTATTCCGTTGGTACCTTGGGTAGTTTAAGCTTCTAGGAAACTCTATATTTATATAGCACCAGCGACCCTGCGATGACTGCCTGTTTTCGTACCAAAAAGACAACATATCAATATCCGTAGCAGATCCCATCCCGTCATTGCTCTTCGCCTCGCTGACTAGGGCGAGTCGCATCCCGCTTGAATACAGAAATGGCTACCATGACAGAGACAGAGAGGGCACCGGTGGGCAAGAAGCGAATCTTCTTGAACAGCTACGATGGCCCGACGTATAGACTGGTGTCCACGAACCCGCCGCGGGACTGCAAGCCGGATGAGATCCCCATCATCGACCTGGAAGGGATGAACGGGGACCTTCACGCCCGCAAATCCGTCGCTCGTGACATCTTGCACGCGGCGAAAACGAGCGGGTTTTTCTACATAAAGAACCACGGCATCCCGGAGCACATCACGGACGCTGCTCATAAGAAGGGCATAGAGTATGTCCCACCAGTGACCAGGAACCGGGTCTGCGCTGTTGAACCGAAACCCGCCTCTGGCGTTCCGGGAATCGCCAGGCTAACTCGATGACAGGTTCTTCAAACTGCCAGAGGAGCAAAAGCGGAGGCTGGAGTCCAACACCTCGGCCTACGGGTATTGTGGCTTCCGGGAACGGCAGGCCAACCCGGACGAGTCCAAGGATAGGAAGGAGGCCTTCATGTGCCACTACGAGCCCGAGTTCGACCCCCTCCACGAGGGCGACCTCGATCAAGTGCCCGCGCATGTCAGGCAGCATCTCCCCAAGGAAGACTTCGACTGGGTCGACGAGGGGAGCTCTGCTGTGCTCCCGGGTTTCAAGTCTTCAGTGCTGGCCCACTGGCGTGCGTGCCTGGCGCTTTCGCGCCGTCTGATACGCGTCATCGCCCTGGCCCTCGACCTACCCGAGGACCACTTCGATCTCTTGACAACGTACCCAGGCGGCGATTTCGCGATCAACTTTTACCCGGGCCACGGTGACCAGCCGGTCCAAGACCCGGACGAGGTCGGGGTCGGCGCGCATACGGACCTGCAAATCCTGACCCTTCTGTGGCAGGACGGGCACAAGGGCCTACAGGTGCTCAACGGGGCTGGGGAATGGATGTGGGCGCCGCCCATCCGCGGCACGTTTGTCGTCAACATTGGGGACTTCTTCATGCGAATGACCAACGACAGGCTCAGCTCCACAGTCCACCGGGTAATTCAGCATGGCAGGGAAGACAGGATCTCGATGCCCTTCTTCTTCGGTAATTATGAACCGTCTTTCCAGCGTCCCGAGGATGAGGTCTCGAGCCTCGCTCGCCATTAATCTTGTTTCGTCCATCAGCAGGGTTGTATTGTTTTAGCTGACCCGCCGATCTTATCTTGTGCAGGATTCAACTTTGACGAGAAACTTGGCGTTCTACCAACTTGCGTTGACGAGAACACCCCAGCCAAGTACGAACCTATAACGTGCGGTGAGGTCAGTTTATGCATCTTGTTCTCGTCAAGGAAGCAACAGGCGGCTCCTGACACGAAAATGAACAGCTTATTGCGAAGCGCTTGGCCCTGGCCAAAACCGCTATCTAGCGAGGCAGCTTGGGGATTTGCCTCGCGGGGTTGGGCTCGCAGGAGGGATCGGTGAGGCCGAAATAGACAATCTCGATTGTGGTGGGTTGGTTGGTTGGTCAATTGCTCGCCACAACCAACGGAATGGCATATTCTGGAAAAAGGCAAATGAGGGCCCGGCGCGCTTACCTAGGTATTGGCAATGGGAGTCGGCTGGATCTCAACCATCGCCGTGTTCACATTATACCAGGTGGACGGTGGACGGTGGACGGTGGTGGACCGCTGTGGAACCCTCCCCCACCCAGACGCTCGGTCCTGTCGCCTGAGAAGAGAGAGATCGTTCAATGTAAGCAACTACCATGCCATCACTAATCGGTGGCCCTTGGTAGCGGTGCATTGTGGATAGCAACTGAACTCTACTTTCTGCAAGCATGTCCCTTCAACTACAACTCGAGACGATGTGATGTCTCCCACATGGCGGGACCGGTGCCATAAAAAGGACAGACTGGTCTCAATATAGAAGCCGGATCAGTCCGTCGAGCTGTCTCTGTTTCGGAGTCTCGACCCCCGGGGGGGGTTCTTCTGGTAACGCAAAGGCTGATGGCCGAAACAATACACATCTTATGCAACTATCTACCTCAGGAGGTTGGGGCCAGGGCAAGCAAGGGCTTGTACCCGCACGAGCGCCGCAGAGAACAAACGATGAGCCAAGAATACCACGAAGCGGAACGAAGCGGATGAGGGCGTCAACTGAGGTTGTTGGAAGACGAAACCATCAAAAAGTCCAGGAAGTCTTACTCGGTGAGTTTCTCCATGGGACTTGCAGGTGATTTAGGTCTTCACTGGCGCGCATAACACTATCCATGCGACGGAGAGAGGCACAGCCGGCTGGAGGCACGGTATCGGATGAACTATCGTCTTCGAGGGATTTTGGAAGGTCTCGTGGCCCTAGGGACGAATCTATGTCGCAGCTTGAACGTTAACTGAGAGCTTTTATCGTACGATTTCCAGAGCCAACTCATCAAAGGCCGAGGGTGTCGGGTTTCATCGAGTTATTTGAAGGGCTCATCATTGACGGCTGCTTATGGAGGAAATTGGCGGTTGGTTCGGTTGATTGACGGCGCACCCTTTGGCGCGCTATTCAATTTCCATCAACAAGCGCTCACCTAGGCCGCGCGTCGGGTAACGCATCACGACTCTCTAGTGGAAGAACAGAGATACCGTGTGGTGCTTGATGGTTCAAGGTAGGGATATATCCTACCCCATTGACGTGTTTTCCCGCCAAGGGTTTTTGACACGGAGCTTTTGTCGAACATGGAGAAGCACGTTGCATCAGACAAGCCTTTCGCGATGCAGTGAGCTTCCATAAGTTGAGATGTGAGCCCTCGTTAGGTAGTCTAGGATCAAGGTTGACCTCGTGCGGATACATTCCGCTAGACGAGGCAGAGCTTTGTTGTTACCGAAGAGGGTAAGGTTACATTCAAAGCAAAAGCAGAGTACATACCGGGCTCCCGACCACTACCTGGCCAGGTACATGACACAAATGTTTCGTCTGCGCCCAGCACGTCATTGTGGAAGCCGAGCGGTTCCCGCAATGCCACTGGCAATGGTGGTGTATCTGTAGAGAGAGGCGACGCTGAGCCTATTGTTATCATGTTATGTATGTCTACTCTGGGCTCCAGCTTGGGGGTGTGGAGGGCTCGCCGGCTTCGATACCCGAGCTGAAGACATGCCAGTGGGCCACGGCATGCGCCATGGGCAGAAATTTAGCCCCAGAGTCTCCTTGGAGCGACCGTTGCGCTCCCTAACGTTCAACGTTGGTGTAGTTGATACGAGAGTTTCCGGGGGATAGGGCGGCTGATGATGTGGAGACGGCCATGTCAAAAAGTCTAGGTACCCCGTAGCTACCGGTACGTAGCTTGCTGGAAGGCTAGAGGAAGTGACCAGAGATACCTGTAGGCAGTAATGTGTCAACCAGGATCTCCACTGGAAAGTGGAGAGATCTGATTTCTGACAAGCGCCAATCGCTAACGGCGCCTCGGACTATACCTACAATCTAGTGTATGTGCACTACCTACCTACGTATCTGTGCAGTATCCAAGTGGACCAGAGAGGCCCGCCCTGCGACCGTAAAGTTGAGGGCGCACTGGCTGGTACAGGGTTGAATGGGTTAGATTGCCTTAGCAAGTTGCCCTTTAGACTGAGATAAAAGCGAGTTTGGGGGCTGTTGACGCTGACAATGGCACGCCGGAACGGCGGATAAGCCATAGCCGCATGATGGGCAGGCCATCGAGGTCTAGCTGTCGCCTGCCACCCGCCACGGTCGAAACACTGTTCTTTCCAGGTAGGTAGGTATGGAGTGTCGGCAATCCTGGAAGGAACAAGTGACGAGCCATTAAACGCGGAGGGAGGTCTCGGGTACCTGGGCAGAGAGAGAGAACAGCACGAGCCTGCCCCTCTTACCTTGAGTCGGTCGGTCGGGGAAAATAAAAAATAAATGAAACGAGAGGGGAGAAGATAATAGTCTAGGTCCGAGGGGACAGCGCACCGACCGTCTGGCCGGGTAGTAACCTACCCACCTTCCCTCAAGGTACCTAAGTGCTAAGGCAGTTATTCCCAAGCAGAGTCTAGCGATAACATACAATGCTGACTACGGTTCGGAAGAGTTCCGAGCCAAGTCAATCAGCATTTGTAATGCATATTCGTGATTGTACACTATTATATTCTGAAGGAGTGAGATCTGGATCGGTTCTGTACTAACTACAGAGAGGTAGGTATACTACCGATAATCGGCAGTCGCCGCCCTTTTCGACGGGACCCACCTCAATTCCATTTCCACCAGTCATGTTAGCCGGAGACTCCTCCGTTGCTACCGAGGTACCTAGGTAGCGAAAAGTGCGAGTGGCAGCGGGGAACAACGGTTGAAGGCCTCAACCGGACCGAAGAATCACGGACAGCCTTACTTTTAGGGAGGAATGTATCGCTGCGCCGCAATCTGCCAAACCAACCTCGGCTTTCATCCATCGCTGCAGTAGGTCAACGTGACAACAGGGCGGTATGCACCTTGTCAGCACTGCTTACCTGGTATCTGCCTACCTGGGCAGGTCCTTGGAACTGTAAGGGCTCTGTTTCTGTTTACCTAGGTTACGTTACCTAGGTATTGTACACTACCTACGGCAAAGATTTGTGTGCCCCACTTGACGACGTTCTCGCCAAGGACGCACGGCCGGCGAACATGGTCAGGCGCATAGACGCATCGCGCCTCCCATCGAGGGAGACCAGGTAAGGCCTCTCTCTCTCTCTCCCCTCTCTCCTCTTCTCTCCGGCCACGACTTGCACGCAATAGTGTACTCTTACTCATTATCGTTCATCCACCGCTTCCTCTTCCTCCCCCTCCCCCACCTCCTCCCCCTCCCCCACCTCCTCTCGTCCCATGTCCTTTCTCGCAAGACTTCCCCAGTATGCATCCTGTGTTTGTACACCACCTTGGCTGAGAGAGGTTGCTATACCTAGTTACGAAGGTAGTCAGCCGCCTTCAGCCCCAGGGGTGCATCACATCACCTCGGTAGTTTAGGCCGCCTTGGCTAAGCATCTCAAATCAAGAAAAACCCCCAGGTCAACGGTGCCACGGGTGACGTAGAGGCCAAAACGTCGGAACTAACATCAAGTCTCCCCGATCCCCGATCCCCCTTTCTCCCCGACGAGGCTCGATACCTACCTACTCAAGGCAGACGACGCTGACACGGATTGCTTATCAGGACCCTGCAGCCGGCTGATCCCACGGTATCGTTTCTGACAGTCAGTTGTCTCGGTTCCCTACTCTCCATCACATTAAGCATTCTCTGTTCTGTAATCATTCGTCTTTGGTAGGGTTGGTCCACTCCCCCCAAGAAGCCAATAGCCGACAGCCGTTTTGGACCGACAGGAGAGCATCTTCACTTCGCCAATGCCACCACAGTTTCCATCAGAAAACAGGCAAATACCTAACCACCAGTCCAGTTCGAGATTGGGCCTAACCGAGGAGGAAGGGGCTGGAAGCAAGGGGAAAGGGGAGGGGAAGCCAGGCCCCCCTCCCCCCACCGGCAGGGGGCTGGATGTACCCTCAGGCCCTTCACCGTATATCCACTGCCAAGACATCAGCCCCATTTCACTCGCTCTTTCTCTCTTTCCTTTTTAACTTCAATGCCGTTTGATGTAACTTCTCGTTGTTGGGCATTTCTTCTTCTGGCCCAGTGCACTTGGACATATATCTCCGCCCAAAGCTCGATGATCAGGATAAATCCATCTATCTGGCTTGGGTGTCAAAGTCACAATTGGAAGCCCTCTTACGGATGGACGCCTCTTACACTTTACTCCACATCGCTCTTAGAAATAACTGGATGGTCGACCAGCCGGCCGAGAAGGATTCGACACGTATGTAAAGGGATCGTATTGTTTTTTTTTTTTTTGCAGAGCACGGGACCGGCTCCGCGACCAATTGTCTATTGATCCTACTGGCCGGTAAGCGGGTTATGTACAGAAGAAGACGGCAGTATGTGACAGGTGGACCGCCAAGGAGAAGATCCACTACCTACCAACCTATGCAGCAACACTTTGGGTTATGGAAATCTGATTACGACTCCTACTTGCTCAGCCCAGGCCAGGCCAGGCCAGACCGGACCTGGCCGGACAGTCAAAGACTGCTTGCTCCGTATCTTTGCATTTTAGGTACCCAAGATGAATGAATAAAAAAGATAGCATCAACACCCCTCCCCACGCAGAAAACACTACAAACGCACAACACACACACACACACACACACACACACACACACACACACCTGCCTGTATACACCTAGCTAAACCCACACCCACACTCACTGCACACACCTGAGCATTGGCGGCGTGTCGCGAATGCCACTGGTGGGGGGCGAGGAGGGCGTCACCTGGAGCGAAGGCGCGGAATGGGCCCGGGGCACTTCCAAACGTATCCATCCGCACATTCACCACTTTGTCGCGCTTGACCAGCCTGCCATGCTGAGATCCACGACAGGAGCCCTATCACTATTGATCTGTTGTAACAATGTGGACTATGATGAACATGCTTCTTCCAGGGGCGAGGGACGCGGGGCAATAACGTAAGGCGAGAGAGGTAGTGTGGCATGATGTGTCGTAGGTATTTTCTGGAATCCGATGCGCGACGCCTCGCATCACATCACATCGTAGCCCAACGTGCCGTGACCCCATCGCGGCTACGATGCGCAATATATATTAGGACTTTGCTTTGGCATTCCATTTTGCATGCAATAACAGCAACTACTACCACTTGACAGCATGGGTCACTCTTCATTGTTCCGATCGAACCCGGTGAACAATACTGTCTGTTTCTACCTGCTTGGTTCTCTCTTTTACCTGCCGTCCGATACTGCCGCGGCTCGGCGAATCAAGCTGCTGGTTCGGACGGGATCCTCGACATCGTCCATCAGAGTTCTTGTATGTGTTTTATTTGCTTCTCCCTTCTCATCCACCCATCCGCTGCTGGCGCGTTTTCTGCTTCTTCAAGCATAACCGGGGAGTCGGAGCCTACTCCGGCCCCTATAAGTCAATTTCCCACCTCTTCCGTGTACTTTTTTTTGTTTCCTTCCACGGTTCCAGGGGGGGTTAGAGGAAAACCACAGAAAAAAACACCACACACTCCGCTCGGTTGTTGACGAGCGATGCCCCGAAACCGACCGGCGATTAAAAAGAGATAAAAAAATTCACCGCCCCGCCTCCTGCTCTGCTCGCCGAGCCCGCTCGCGACACCGTTAGAACAGCTCGACGTCTTCCTGACATAAGCTAGGCATACTACACGACACGGCATGCGCTCCGGCTAGGGAGGGCCCGTCCCGCACCGCAAACCGCACTTGACGATTCTTGTCTTTGCTCGGTAGGACGGAGTCCGGTTCAGCGTCTCCTCCTTTCCTCGCATCTCCTCCTTTTCCTAGGTATCGTGTGGCGTGGAGACTGCTCCATCTACTACGCCTTGCCACCGGAAGAAGTGAAAACCACAGGCTGAGCCACCTGACCGTGAGGACGCCCGTATGCTTCTCGACCAAACTTCCTGGCCCCAACGTCCACCATCGAGCCGCCTTATCACGGCGTAACGCGAATGCTCGAGCCCAGTGCCACCTATCAGTCGCAGCCGCTGCTCTAGCCATTCCTGCCACTAGGGTTTTCTGCGGCCTCGGCGGCCTGGACTGTTGTCCCGGTGTGGACCACACGCATCCTCCTTGCCGCGTAGCCAAGCATGCAACCCCTTCGTTCTCAACATCAACTACAAAGTCTTGCTGAGGGATCCGAATCCCCTCCCCCCGGATCCGACCGCCCTCTCGATTCATTCACTTCTAGGTGAATCATGAACACCGAACCTTCGTCTGTCGCTTCGAGCTGGGCGGGATCGGCTACAGGAATGTCGGCCCATCGAAAGGAGCGGGGCCACATCGCGCAGCGGGTAAGTCTGATTATGTGTCTTTGTCTCTCGTCGAATGTCGCCGGGCTCGCCGGCAACCCTGCTTATCGTTCGGTTGCTATATCATATCCGAAGGCAAGCCCCAATGGGTGGGCGCGATGACGAATTGACTGTCCAGTCGCTTGCCACAGTCCCTCGACTCTGCTCTGATCACAATCCCCCCACCTATTAGAACACTCATCGTTCGCCTTAGATACAAATCTGATAATGTCTCAATAGGCTTGCGAGGTCTGCCGCCGCAGGAAACAGAAGTGTGACGAAGAAAAGCCAACATGTGGATATTGCTCCAAGGCCCAACTGGAGTGTGATTACGGAAGCCCGAAGCCGACCAAGTGAGTCTACTCCCTCTTTTTTCCGCTTCTGTCCCTCGCTTGCACATTCAACTCATCTACCCCATCTGTGCCCTCCCATTCCCCAATGCCTGTACCGAAGCGGCATGCGATGGAGATGGGAAGTCCTCCATCAGCATCATGCTAGCTGGCTAATTAATTTGTTGGTGTAGGAAAGACAAGACATTGGTTGAGTTACTTGACCTTGTAACCAACATCAACCAGCATACCAGTCACATCCCGGAAATCTCTGCCCAGCTTCTGAGATTGAGAGACAGCATCCCGACACTTCTGCCTACCGAAAGTAGCGCCGGCAGTGATGTAGGCTCTTCAACAGCCACCGTGCGGCCTTCGATTCAACCGGGCCTGAGTCTGACGCCAGGGCACCAAGCTGCGCGCCACTATGCTTCCGCCGCGAACAGAATCGTGACCTGGCCTGCAGTACGGCTGACACTCGAAACTGTCCGACCAAAGATACCCGGCATCCAAGCAATTTTCGAGGGTCCAGGATCGGCCTCCGTTCTATTCGAGCAGCGGAGAGACACCCAGTCTCTATTCCGGGGCGGTTTGGAGTCCATGGGTGCACAAGATCGCATTACTCTGGGTATGACTCCTGACGACCCCACGCCACTTCAAATGACGACCATAAGCCCACACATTCTTGCGGAGCGCATCAGAATCTACTTCAACACCTTCAACCGGGTTCACCCTCTTTTGGACCGTCAGTACTTCATGGAAGTTGTGTTCCCTGGAGTGCTCCACAACCGTTTCTGCGAGGATGCGGCATCTACCTTGTTGTGCCTAGTAATGGCGCTTGCCGAAGTAGCCATCGCAGACGTATCAGGAAGAGGGTTCTCGGCATTCCAAGGCCATCAAGATGGCGAGTCAAGCAACACTACAGAGTATATCGAATACCGGCCCCCGGGCATCGAGTTCTTCAACGAAGCGAGGCGGCGCCTGGGCTTTTGCGTGGGCGAGTGCAGCTTGGAAAACGTGCAAATGTTGATTCTGACGGGGTATGTCATTCTCGAGTGGCGCATTCTTTGGCGCCAGTTCCGGGACCCGAACATTTGCTAATCAGGGGCTGGTCTTCCTCGTAACAGGTTGTATTACGAGTCTTGTTCTCGACACATGGTGAGTGTTAACATGACAGGTTTCTTTGGAGGGGCTCGACTGACCTATATTGGGTAGGAGTTCTGGAATATGATTATATCAGCGTCCTTGGCTTGCCATGCACTGATTGTCAGGTACGAGCGTCCCTCAAGGTCCGTTGCCGGCCGGGATCTAGTTAACTGGCCATCGTATGGGCTGATGAGCTGATCAGAGGACGCAGCAACTCGGCTGAAATGTATGCTGCCCACGGCGATCAGTTCTGTCGGGCGTTTTGGTATTGCTCCATGATGGAAACGTACGTGCAAAGCTGTTTCATTCAACGAACCCACACCTGCCACCCATCCTACGCTCTCACCGTACCCCTAACGATGGTCTCCTCCCATCTCGTTCCAATTCCTGGCTGGGGCTGATGCACTGGTGCGTGGGGAGGAGGCGAGTAAAACGCAACCGATTCGGATCATGCCCCCTGCCACTGGTTCTGAAATCTCACTATCTAACAACTTCTACTTTGACATAGATGCGTTCAACAGGAGTTCGAGCTGTCCGTGGCAGGCCTCGACAAGTTGGGGTCGCGAATCCAGCTGCCCCAGTTTCCCGATTATGTCACCACGACCGACGAACTTCTTCGCGCGCAGATGTACAATGACAGGATGTCCCATTACGGCGAAATATTTGTTTATCATCTCTCTCTCGGAAACCTTGCCTTTAAAATTCACAACAGTCTGAAGCAAGGTGAGTTCCATGCCCGCCCCACGTCCAGACAGCTGCAGATTATCCTTTCCTCCTCGCAGCCTAGGCTAGTGTACGACGACTGTCCATGAGAAACCAGTTCCTATCGCTTTTTGGTTTCCGATGCTGCTGTCTTCGTTCCCGTCGTGCTGCACCATTTGAGGCCAGGGCCGACGCCTAGGCACCGGGCGGCTTCTTATCATGCTTCTTCACACTGCGTGGCGGCTTTGTTGTTGTTCTTCTCACATTCCCCTTACTGATGACTGGCATATTCTCTAGTTACTGAAGCGTCAATCTCCATCTCGGGTCAGACGATTCCCGGACCAGACGGTCTTTTACGAACCATCGTTGATAAGCTGACGAGTGAGCTCGAACAATGGCACGGGTCCTTGCCGGATCACTTGAGCTGGGACAGGAACCTTCCCTCCGTTATGTATTCGGCTCCCGATCTTCAGGCTTCTAGCCAGTCATTCTACGCCCAGACCATCTATGCGGCCGATGCTATGGATGCGTTGCATTCGGCTCCGATGAGCAATTTCATCGGGAGCGACATCAACCCCAGTACGAGCATCGGGTATCCCAACTCGGACGGCGTGTTGCTTGCGATCATGCGCTCACGATACTACCACACCGAATCCCTGCTCTATAGGCCCTTCGCTTACAAAGTCCTTCACGAACACCCGGACAACCTAACCGAAACAGACCTCTCGGCAACGACGAGGTTCCTCCATGCCTGCGTTCTCTGGCCTATAATGGTCCCGCCGGCCTCTCAGCATAAACGCTTGATCCCCTGCCTCTATTTTTGGTCGCAAAATATCCTAGACATACTCATCATTCTGCGCCTGTCCCTCATAAACCCCACGCTCTCCAAGATCCGACAAGGCCATTGCCGCCAGGGATTCGAACAAGAAGCCGAGTTGACGATCGAGTGGGGGACCGCATGGATCCGAGATCTGAAAGACATTGATAGAACTGCACAGCGTTGTTGGATGATCCTTAAAGGCCTTTACCGACTCGATGATTGAGCGAGAAACAAGAAGCATCAGGAGCGCAAAACCGGACGAGGTCGCTTGGCTTGGTAGGGAAGCATGATTCCAGCTCTGTGGCTGTTGGGGAAGGGGGCTTCGCGCGGGATTGAGATGGCGGGACGAGGCCGTAAGGGGTAGGTTCTTAGTCGTTTGAGGCAGCCTCATATTTTTCGTATCATGTATGACCGAACAAGTAGAACGGAAAGTAGTGGATGTCACGAAAGTCGGCAACGAAGAGGACGACAAGATCGTGGAGGTGTCTCTCATGTTCCAGCGTGCTTGCCCCAGCATCGAGTCTTTTCTCTCTACGAAGACCGGCTTCTACAACCTGGATAACTGCAGAAATCGTTGACATGGTGTAGGTCCAGCTAAAGGCAGGCCTCCTGAGCCGGCACTAGATTTCTTCGCTGCCAAGGGACTGCGGCTAAGAGCGCGTGAATGATGGCAGCCTCGCTTCCAGGAGACGAATCAATAGTACCCCCTTTTCGAGGGAAGGTGGCATCGATGCCGCAGCAGATTGGAACAGGCAGGATAGGATGTTCAAACCCCCGCCCAAAGCTACGTCAGCCCCTCCTTCGGTCAATCAACCGGCCATTCTTTTGTCAACTCGCTATCAGCATCGACAATCTTTATGGACAAGGCTTCCAGCATCGCCACTATCAGTACTAATCCCCGCGACTTGTGAGTTTCGACAAAGTCAATAAAGTCCGGATTTGCTAACCTACAGACACAGACATATGTAACTCTCGTATCGCTCATTGCACCATCTCCCGACGCCGCAGCAATGGCTATTCGCAACGACTATCTTTCATACAAGCGAGACACTAGATGTCTACTCTATTGGGTGATTCACGCCTCCAACTTCGTCCTCAAGACAAACAGGAAGAGGAATCGCCTCTGGAAGTCGCCCGTCAGGTTCAACACGTCCGGGACAGTCACTGTCAATGAATTCACAGGAATGACTAGGCTCATTGGGGAGGAGATGCGCTCCGTTCCGTTCATGGTTCTGGAATTACTCCGCTCGATGATTCTAGCAAGAACGGCTCACTGGGATGGGTTTCAACAATACACCGAGGGAGACCCCCAAGTCGAGAAGTCCTTTGCGTCTGACAGGATATTCACAATCGCCCTCTACAAGGCTTTCGAGGTCTTCGAGGCTCTTTGCCCAAACAGCCAGGGCGCGGGCCAGGAATCGGGCAGTAGGTCCCAAGTACCCGATGTCATCGAGGAGATTATTCTCGCCAGGGACTTCTCAGTCCGGGATCTCAAAACATTGGACGACACTGGGTCAGAAAATGGGTCAAGTGATGATGTCTTCATAACTCGGAAGCGTGTTAAAAAGAGAAGCGGAACAAGCAACAAAGGAAAGAACAAGAAGAGGGCGAAGACGACACAGGTTTATCCCGGAGACGTGACTCTGGCAAAAGTACCATTGAATGACTATTGCTTCCTCAGAACGGACGACGAACAGACGACGGAGTACTAAATGGCCGTATGCTCGTATTTCCAGGAGTGTTCTAGTCTCCGTGACTACCTCCAAGGTATATGGCGTGAGGTTGCATATGACGGCCTCAACATTGTTGTTGCCGGCACGTTGGCTCAGCTGGCCATTGGGATGGTGATGAAAACCGAGGCAGAAGTCTTTGCCGACTTTCCAGTTCGGACCTCCTTTGAAACACTCGAGAGGGCCATCACGCTAGGGAACGTACAGAAGGCCGAGGACGAGTTTGGCGCGGCCATGCACTTACAGATGTCGGAAGACCAGGGCCAAGACGGCGACAAGGCCTCTTTCGATCTCAGAGAATACATCATGTCCTACACCTGCCAAGATCTTGTCGACTTTGTTGTCGACTACCAACAGAAGCGGGACGGGGTGCCAACCAAGCCAATGCTCGCCCAGATCGCGAATTAGGACCCCGAATTTGACTTGCAGCGAGCCACGCGAGAGGAGAGGTTGAAATGGCGTCGGGCGTACACGATCAAATGGCTGTACGATCTCGTCAACGTCTATGCGAACCCGGCCGTACAACATGGTGATGAAGAGCACCAAGGCCTCGAAAACATGGACTGGTCCCCCGAGAACTCGCGGGTTTCCCAAAAAGCGGTTATGGGATTACAAGATTTTGCGAGCATCGTGACCTCGCTCGCAATGCAGAAGCCCGGCACCTACGTTTCAGAACGCATTCTACCACACCAAGTCTTTGTCATGCAATGCATTGTCGGCGCTTTCGCCGTGTCGCGCGGCTGGTCCGTCGATATGTTGAAAGGGCACGTCTTCATGAGCCCGCCCCAGAGTTTCAACCCGACCAGAGAGATTGAGCTGTACTTGGATCGCAAATACGAGAGAGGAAACTCGGGGTGTCTGCCTGCTCTTCACCTTTTGATGGAGCTTCTCAAGGAAGACGAAAATATCCGCAGGCAACAAGGTTTCCACGAGGGCTGGATCAGCACCATGCAAGGACTCCATACTTCTTGGAGCTGCCTCGGCAATTCAGTCCACTTGCATGAAAAGTACACATTCCCGGATTCCACCTTCTCCGAGACCTACGCCAATGGCCTTTGGGAGTTGTCTCCCTTCCTATGTGCCGTGGGACTCACGCATAGCGTCGAGTTGGCATTTCGATACTCGATGAGTCTGTGGGACTCACTGGTCATGGTCCCAGCGATGTTCCATCTTTACAACATGCTTGTGAAAGCGGGATACCTTACAGTGCCAAACCTTCTTTACCACAGCATACAAAACTCGTTCAGGGACTGTATTTTCGACAACGGCGAAGTACCGACGTACAACTTCGGCCGGAATCTCACAAGACGAGTGAAGGATCTTTGGGATATAGGGAAGCAGCGGCTGAGGAGCGCACGGTGCGCGATAGCAAAGAAGTTTCGGGGAGTACATGGAGCGGTAGACCCCAGCTTGAACTTGGCATTCAGAAAGAAACCAAACTTGCTACTGTACCGAGATGCCGACTGGGACATCGAAAGCATTCCGGACGACGATCTCGAACCACGATCTTCGCTTGCGATGCTCCGCATCTTCCAGGCAGAACAAGTATTCGATCCTCAAACAGGGAAGGATGCACTCGAAGAAACAGACCTGATACGGCGCGCCAAAACGGAGCTCAAGGTAGACGACGACGAGCTCTTGTGCATGGCGAGCGCGCAGGTTAGTATGGAGCTGGCTAGCCGGGCAGGCACTCGGCTAACTGGGGAACAATTACTGAGGCTTGTCAAGAAGGACATATACAACGATGTCTGTGGAGATTCACCCTCGTCCGGCCTTAACCATCTTTGGATTACTGCCATTATCCTGTTTCACTACAACAGCATCGAGGCGGAGCTGCACCGCCTGAAAATTCCGTTGTTCATGCATACATTTTCATCTGATTCGCCGGACAAACGGCTGTTAGTCCTAAGTCACGCCATGAATCGTCGCGATGAAGGGTGTCTCCAGGCCATGGCCGGCATGTTCCAGAGCTTCAGGGAATCGTTGAAGAACTTCGTCTACTGGGAGGACATGGGCAGGGCAGCGGACATGCCGAACAGAGGCTCCGGGGAAGGGTCGACCGATAAGCAATGTCCAGTCATGTGAGAAAGACTAGACTAGTGTGCAGGCGACCTAGTGTGTAATTTACTTTAGCGTTGGCTTCATCTGCGAGAAGGTTGAGGGTGGTGGTCCTCAAGCAGCGGACGTGGCTTAGGTCTAGCGAAGCGTGCGCGCAAAAAAATATAGATCAACAATACACGGCGAATGGGTTAAAGATGGTAGAACTAGACGTGCCTGCCGGCTTGGAAACCAGAAAGATGGCTTGGCATACCGGGAAGGGGTGGGGAGACGTGTTCGCAGGGGTCGAAAAAGACTTCTTCGCGAGGGTCCTGCCACGGGTGACTCCCTGGACTAGGTAGGGTGCGATGAGCGCCTACTAGTATATAATCGAGAGGCGGTGACCTGGGGGAAAAGGGGGTGAGGCCTCCGAGAGAAGGAAAGATCAAGAGACGTGAAGTGAGGCAGAAGCCGCGGTGCAGTAGTTGACAGATACGAGGGAGATGGCGAGGTTGCGTCGTCGATGGGACGCCGGAGGCCATATGGGAAACGTTGCTCGGACGGCCGGATGGAGAGCCATTCGCCTTCCCCGTATTGGGGGAACGACCGCCGGAGGGCGTGAGAGACGGGGACGTCACATCACATGGTAGCATCGCGGAGACTAGCGAACGCAGTTACGTGGCTTTGCGCCGCTTCGACTACCGACGAGAGCGAGCGCATTGCTCGTCGTGGCAGGGTGGAACTTGTTCAGAGGAAGAAGGGGGTGTCGAGCCGCTAGGTGATCTCGCATATCGACGACGTAGTGGCTGGTCAGCCTGCTCCGTCCTCGACACAAACTGTGGGAGGATGGGGGGTGTGTGTGTGTGTGGTTTTTTGGCTCGACGAACTAGCCGACTAACCATATCGCTAGCTCACGGCGTAGCTTACCAGCTCACCGGCCATGCATCCAGCCGCCAGAGCGCGGGCTCATGTCCCCCGTCCCCCGTCAAGTGGACTTGTACGAGGCCGCTAGCCCGGCGTAGGTTCCGTCGACTACCACGAGCCGCGGCCCGGGTGCGCCGCTAACGAAAGTAAAAGTGTATGGGTTCGGCCACGGGAGGGGAGTGGGGTGTGTGGGGATGGAAAAGGGCGGGTTCGGACCGGCGCTTGCTGCTTGTTGCGTGCCTCATGCGCTGTCCCCGGGTTCGATGGCCCACGTCTGCCGATTGGATTTCTCTCGGTGCGGGATTGTCTTTCAGGCAAACATGGCACGAGACCCTGTCTCAAGGACCGTCTCGTTGACGAAAGGGAGGGGAGAGCATGGAAGAGGCGACTAGCTCCCGGCCGTGTCACCCGGTTGTGGCTTGCGAGTACAAGCCAAAATAGTCAAAGCCCCTCCTCCTTCCCGCGGCTGGGCAATGTCTGCATTTGTTTCGCGGCTGCCAGCGCGATACCGGACCAGGTCTGGGCCTTGGCGGCCGACCTCTCCCCGATCGTGGGTCGGACGCGGCGCAACCAGGCCAGGAATCGATCCTACCCAGCCACAGCCAGTACCCCAGTAATCACGGGGAGAGACGGGTCGAGCACGCCAGGACGGTTCCTCTCGTAAGTGTTCCGGCGGTGCCCTGTGGTTTGCATTTGTACTTCCCGCGTAGCTGCCCGGCAAGCTTCCTTAGCCGCTGCTTGGCCTGGCTGGGCCACCTCTGGGCCTGCGTCTCCCTCTCCCGTGTGCCCAAGACCGTTCCCGTTCTCGCAAGTGCTGAGGGAGGCGACAGAGGGGCCGCGCAGGCGTTGCGTGGCGTGGTACGTCTGTTGGCCCGCCCTGTTTTACCCATGTGTTTGTGTGAGAGAGCCCGAAACACGCAGCTGCGCGGGCAGCAAAAGCTTCTTCTTCCTTTTTCTCTTGTCTTTGTCGGGTCTTTGCCGGTCGAAAAAGAGGATGATCGGCCAGCATTCAACAGGAAGAAAAGGAGAAAACGAAGAAGAAGACAAGTCAGACAGCGGATCCCTCCCCGGGGCCGGGCGGGCCTCCATGTATGTTCGTCTCCCTCGGCGGCCAACAGGGCTAAAGAGACACTGAGTGGCGGCCGAGGGGGAAGAAACGGCTAGATGGGTTGCACGGACCGGGCACAGGACCCGAGATAAGACGGGGGCGCCCGATTTTCTCAGTGCAGGGTTGTCTCCAACAAAATGCGAATCCTGCCAGCCTCATGCATTTTGGTGATTGCGGCGGCTGGGCGGCAGCGGCGCAAAATGCAGACAAGAACAGGCGGTCCGGGTCCGGGCGAGCGGGCGAGTCTGCATGATGTAGGTGGTTGAATAACGTGCCGGTGCCCATCAATGCCATTCAGTCCAAGCCCCCCTCCCTCTCTCAGTGGTGTGCTGTGGAATGGAGTGTGATGCGTACATAGCATGACGCACTCTTTCGCTTTCCGCGAGCGCGCTCCCGAGTCCTCTGGGAGGGGGATTGAAGGTGAGACCCGGCTCGGGGCTGACGTATGGAGACGACGGTCCGGTATGCGGGGACCAAGTTTGGGTGGTGGCCGCGGGTCGACGACCAAGCGACCTTGGGTACCCGGCGGGCGGGGGTGGGAGGTGGGTTTCTTCATCTTTCTTCTCCGCCTCATCCTACGGAAGAGATGGTCCTCGGGTAACTGTGTTGTTTATCTTTTTTTTTCCCTTGTGAGAGTGGGTGGGAGGGGGTCCTTTCGTCCGGAATAGGGAGACGAATGGAGGCGGGATAAGCGTCGGAAAAGAAGAGAAGGGAAAGGAAGAAAGGCAAAATTGAATTAAAACCAAAAGAACGTTTGCCCGTCTGCTCGCGGCGGCCCAGTCGAAGAGAGGAGACGAGACCACGCGTCAATGGGCCTCGATACAAACTCTGGACGATGTTTCAGTCTCTCCCTGGCGGTCAGACACGGCGGTAACCCAAACAACGGATGACCGGGTGGAGACAGGGACCGGGGGTGCAAGCATACATAGACGGGGATGCCGGCGGTTCAAGGTCCGGGCCCGGAGACGGCCAATATCTGTCTTTTCATTCCGGGACCGTCCAACCCCTCTGGACAGGTTAGGGGGAGGAGGAAGAAGAAGAAGAAGAAGAAGAGAGGATGGGGGAGGATGGAAGGCAAGCGAAGGCGAGGGGCCGCAACTGTCCACACGAACCTGTCCACACGAACCCCGTCCCCACCCCAAAAGTGTTCCAGAGTGGGGAATTCTATATTTGCCTTTCTCCTTCGTGGGGCTGGACTACCTAGACGACCCTGACTTAGCATGCATGCTACGAGTGACAAACCTTTTTGATTTCCCAGCAAATGAAGCTGTTCTCTCTCTCCCCACCAGGCTGCAGCGCCCAGAAAATTTTAAGCTTTATTGAACCCAAAAGAAGTGGAATCGGTGGCCAATGGGACGCCTCGAGGACAAGTCGGCGTCGCGCGGCCTTGCGGCATATTGAGTGCTGTCATGATTCCCGTTGTATGAGAGACAGAGAGAGAAAGAAAGAGGGAGAGAAACCAGCCTTTTTGCCAAGGTCAGTAGAAAACACGGATAAGGGTGGACAGGAATGTACGTACCCTAGGAGGTAGTATGGGGTTGCTGATGTTGCTGAGGGAATGCCAAGGAAAGGGGTCGCGCTCGAATCGGGCTAAAGCATGTCATGTCACTGCAGACACCTTCTGCGTCGAGTACCTAGGTGGGTAGTGTGTTAACTGTGAAGAAGCTTCAGCCTTTTGCCGCCCCCGCCCCCCTCCCTACCTCCCCGCTCCTCGCGCCCAGCTGTTTGATCTTTTTCTCTCTCCTTTCGCCCCTACTCTACCCCCTGACCCCCCTCGTCGCCGCTTCGTCTTCTAGTCATCGCATCATCACTGCTTGAACGCTCAAACCCGTCTACGATACATCCACGCTCGCCCACCTGATCGAACCCTGCCAAGCATCACGCGAAAAAGCACACGCTTCCACGGTCGAAGAAAAACAACATCAAGAAAACCGAAGGAGAAAATAACAAGACCGCCGTCGTCATGAAGTCCTCCGTAGCCGTAGCCATTGCTCTCGTCGGCTTTGCCGCCGCGCAGACCGACCTCCCCACGTGCACTGTACGTCGTCCTTCTTCTTCCCCCTAAACCTCGGGCCGCAAGCGCCGCCAGACATCGCAATGGCTGCTCATGGTTCATATGCTGACCCCGAGCGCGCGCTAAATAGCAAAGCTGCGTCACCCAATTCACCTCTGGCAACGCCATCGCCGGCTGCAGCAACCTCGACGTCAAATGCATCTGCTCCAACGAGAACTTCCTTGAAGGCATCGCCTGCTGCCTCGCCAAGGCTTGCCCCGAAGCTGATCAGAAGACCGCCGTCAAGTACGCCCAGAACATCTGTACCGGCGCCGGCGTATCCGTGCCCGATCAGGTCGTCTGCAAGACCGCCAACCCGTCGGCTTCCGGCTCGTCTCCTTCCCAGAGCGGTCCTGCGCAGACCAGCGCGCCCGCCTCCGCCACAAACACGCCCAACTCATCCGCCGCAACCCTGGGACCCGTCGCCCTGCTGGGAGGCCTCGTTGCTGCTCTGTTCGTCTTGTAAGCTGGGTTCGGTGGAAAAGCAAACGCTGGTGATGATGATGGCGTGTCCCAGAGCAGCACTCGGGAAATTTGCTTTCCGTCCGATGACGGGCCGCGGTGGTTAGAGACGAAAGCCCTCTGCTGCCATTGCCATTGGGCCCGCGGCTCTTGTATTAGTAACAAACGTAAGGAGTTGAAGTCGGTTTTGATTGTCTTTGATCGTTTTTATTTTCCTGTATTTATTTGTCTCGTCCAACGAACACAAGGAATACACGCGGCTTGAATGTGTCACCCGACCTCTAAGTGAGGGCCCTGATGACGATGAGGCGAGGACACCTGCCGCTAGGCATGCTCGCTATGGACAAGGGAACGAGAGGCGCCATCACTGACTAACGGACTGTGCGGCATGGGGAATACTTCGTTTGGTATACAAGCCCGTCCTTCGCGGTCAGACTGACATTCGGATTGTGTGCGGCCGACGAGGAGCGGTGAATCGACGACATGGCTTCCCAATCAATCCGGCAGAGCCTCCGTGAATGTATGCGTCAGTCACGTTGGAGCGTCGTCAGGACCCTTGGACCCTGACCGTACATCACTCATCTGCCGAAGAACTTGCCGCAGACCCGACGCGTCCGAGCCTCACACCGCCAGTTCACCGAGCTCAACGTGAGTCGCGTCGGGAACGTGCATGTCTTGCCGCCAGGCTTCTTTGGGGCTTTGGAAGAGAGAGAGAAAAACCCTACTCTGTCTGGGAACCCATCAGACGATTTGGGGGCCACATGTACCTTTCCCAAACACCACCCAAGAGCTTCTTCTTCCTTTTCGAAGCTGCTAAGAGGGGTGTCGGAAGGGCCCAGGTGAACGCGGCGTCGAGGACCCTTTCCCACCCCCCCTCCCCCGTCGCGTGGGCAGAATGTTGAACGAACATGGTGGCAGGATTCCTGCCATCAAATGTGATGCTCAACGGGCCGGCCGGGGATCGTTCTCTCGGCGACATCACGAGGAAGCGCAGGTCTGTAAGTTTTGTAATTGCTCAGCAAAAAGAAAAGCAACCAAGGAAGGAAGAGAAAAAAGAAAGATAGGACAAGATAAAAGATAACCAGGGACAAGACAGGGACAGGATGGGGGGGGGAAACATGTCCTTGCCCATCGAAATAGCCGACAAGCAGAACGATTGTCGACGATTATCCGGCCCCCTGTACGTGGTCAACCCTAAACTTTGCTGACTTTGTCGCAGATGAGCGGATGCGGCCCGGCTTGAGGTTGTCGCCGCCTGTTGGGAACGTCACCAAAAGCGCGGGAAGTTGGGGGACGTACAGCAAGCAGACGAGGGAGTTGAATAGCCGCGTCATTAGCCATGTGAGGCTTTGGTGACCCCGGGAAACCCCCCGTTCGCCGGGGGCGGGCAAGAGATAGGAGACGAGATCCGTCGTTTCCATCCTTCGCAAAGAGATGAGATGCTAAAGAATCAATGCAACGGTAGCAACCGTTTCAATGCAGATAGATCGGCGCCTGCTAGTCGATGCTAGGCGTCGTGTATACGGCAGTTTGGGAAGAACTAGTCCTGTCGAAGTCCGAGCCCGCCCGCTCGCCCCTCCCCGCGCGGCCCATTTCTGGGGGACGCACATTCATTGTACAGCGGTCTCTCTTATCCGGCGTGGCATCGCAGCCCGTATACGATCTCGCCGGCGCCGGGGTGGGCTAGGGTATGTTAGAGGGGAAAAGAAACGAATTCCCACGAGTCGGCAGACAGCCGACGAAAGATACTGTCAAAGTGGGTGCAATATGCCGGCGAATGGCACGGACCTCCAGGCCCATTGGGCTGGATTGGGAAAGGTCTGCAGCGAAATATCGGTTGACATCTACAGGACAGATTTTGCTAGCCAAAATATCCAGAATCCAATAACCACGTAGATTTAGATCCTAAGGTAACACAATAGCTATAAATATATAAGGAATCCTATAGAAAATAGTAATATAGTTATATATATATATATATATATATATATATATATATATATATATTAGTAATTAATTAAGAATTATTACTATAATTATTTATATATTTTAATAATTAATAATCTAAGTTATAAGTATTAATTAATATTACTTGAAGTATTATATATAGTATATATAATATATACTATAGTTACTATTATAATTAAAAATAACATAGTTATAATATTAGTAACTATAAGTAGTCTAGCTAATTAAAGTAATTAATATATCTAACTATGGTAATAAGTAATAACTTTAAATCTATAAAAGTTAATTAATCTGAATATTAATAATATATAGTATATTATTATAAAATAACTAATAAAGCCTTTAATAGCTTTAAATATTATAAACTACTTAATAATACTATCTATAATAACTAAGTAGGTAATAGATAATATAATAAATAGCTAATAACTACTAGATCTAAAAGATATATAAACTTTAAAGCTATCTTAACTATTAACTAAAGGTTAAAAGAAACTTAAATATAATAATAAGATATATATATAAAAATAATAGTAATATAAGTAAGACTATAAGGTAATTAGTAACTTAGTTACCTAGATCTATAATATAATAAATTTAATACTAATTATAAAGTATTATTTTATAAGTAAGTTAATATATAGATAAATATATAGTATTAAGATATATATTAATTTATCTTTATATAAAAAAAAGAAATTACTATGGTAAAGTATAAAAAAGTTATAAAAAAGCTATAGATTATAAGGGAATAAATATAAAAGAGATGGAGAAATAGATATCTAACTAAAAAAAGTACTCTTTTATAGTATATAAATCTAGTAGTATTTTGCTATAAAGATTAGTAAATAGTTCCTACTACTAATAAAAATATTAAGATATATACTACTAGTAGTATAGGTAGAGGTATATAAAAGTACTAACTATATAAGAGCTATTAATAACTAGCTCCTATATTATAAAGTAATATTAGTAATATAAGCTTATATTACTATAGAGCTAGAGTATCTCTAAGTAAAAGCTACTTATAGTACCTTTAGCTTAGTTACTATAGTAATAATTACTAATAATATTATAAAGAATTATATATAAAAAAAGCTAATAAAAATAGTATAATAACTACTATAATAACTATAATAATAAAAGTAATAACTATAGTAATAAAAAGTACTTACTATATAATATCTTTAAATACTTACTAATAAGATATTACTTTATAAGTAAAATATATCTAAGGTTTTTATAGTAATTATATAGAGTAATTATTAACTATATAAAGTAAGCTCTAATATAGTAATATATAAAAGATAAGCTAAAAGAGAAAGATATATTACTAACCTTTATATATACGTACCTGGATAAATTTACTATAGTAGTAATAATAGTACCTCTAATAAAATAATAATTAGAAGGTAATAAAAGTAAGATATAGTTAAAAAGTAAAGAAGCCTTATCTATATAATTAGCTACCTTTATAATATCTAATTATCTACTTGGAGACTTTATTATCTTAGATTTAAGAGTAATTCTTTATATCTTTTACTCTTATTATTACTTCTTGGAGATAACCCTAGTAAAGTTAGATAACTTTATCTAAGTAAGTAATACTACTATCTTAATTAAGAAATAAAGTAATATACTTATCTATATAAAATAAGGTAATTACTAAGTATAATTTATATTTAAAAGAGTTACCTATTACCTATTACTATTATATAACTTAGTTTTATATATAATACTTACAATAAAAAAAATTAATAATAAGATAATAGTCTAACTAATAATTATATATATATAATAAAGAACTACTTTATAATATTTAATATAAATAAAATTACTAGTTAATAGGTTATTCAAGCTAGTAAGAACTATAATAGTCTTTATATTATATTAATAGTTTACCTGGTAGTAATAAATATAGATATAGTTATAGTAGCCTTAGTACTAATAAACTACTACTAAAGGAGTAAGCTAATTAAAGCTAACTATTAGTATAAGTATCTTAGCTACTTAGGTAGTTATATATTCTATAAAATAACTACTTAAGCTTATAGTATATAAATGAAAAAGAGATATACTAGGGATATCTATTATATTATATAAAGTATATATAATAAGTAAGATATAGTAGTAAATATTATGTTAACTATAAGAGTTAATTAACTATATAGAGGTAGGTAATTATATTATACTAGATTTTTACCTATTTAAATAAGGCTATAGTAAATATAAGTTAGCCTTATTACTTAGTAATTAAAAATCTAGCTTTATATAAGACTATTACCTATAATAGTATACTTTTAAAGCTATTAAGATAGCTTTAGTAGACTTTATATAATTAATTAAAGTATATAAATTAATAGAAGTATAAGTAATTAAGTATAATAATAAAATTATAACTACCTATCTATAGGTAAAAGAAGCTATAGAAAGTATAGAGATCCTATTTAAGGCCTTAGTACCTAATATATAAGTATAAAATAGTAATATAAAAAGAATTACTATAGTAATTAAGAAAAAAGCCTATATAATAAAGCTAAAGTTAAAATTACTAGTATTACTATAGCTAGAGATTCTAAAAGTAATAATATACTTATATAACTATATATTAGTTAAATCTTATAACTAGAGATCTCTATATTAGATCTAGTATATAGTAAGAGGGTAGCTATTATCTATACTATATCTTAGCTATTTATAAGTATTTAACTACTATATATATATAATAACTTTAGATACTTAACTTAGCTATAATTATCTCTAGTACTTTAAAGCAAAAGTATATGTTAACTATTTAATTAAATATATAATAACTAACTAGTATTATATATATATTTCTTTAAAAAAGAAAGTTATGATATTTTATAATATAATATTTAATAAAAATAAATACTTCTTTAGAAAAGAAGATAAATAAGTAAATATGTTAAGTAATATAGATAAGGCTATAATTAATAAATAGATCTATAAAGTAATTAAAAAAAAACTTTATAAATATTACTAATAATAAGAATATTATAGAAGATGATATAATAGAAATTATAAACTAAACTACTAGTAAAATACTAAAAGAAGTCTATAAATATATAAAGTTATACTATATATTAATAATACTACTAGAATCTTTAAATACTTTGTTTATTATATTACTATTAGATATACTTAATATAAGAGAATAAGAAGACTATAAATATTATAATAAAGTCTAATATACTAACTATATTATATATTAAAAATAAATATATGTATAAGAATCTTAGAAAGCTATATTTATAGTTAGAACTATTAATAGTCCTTATTATAGTATCTAAAACTAGTAAGCTACTTATATAGCTAGAACTAATAATAGTCCTTACTATAGTCTCTAGAACTAGTAAGCTACTTATATAGCTAGGACTATTAACAGTTCTTACCGCAGTCTCTAGAAAATCTTAAAGTAAGACCTTTTATCTAGTAAAAGTATAAGCTAGCTCTTTAATATTAAAAAGAATAATATAATAAAAGAGGATCTATCTAACTCTAATAATAAGATAATAGTACCTTAAAATATAGTTATAAGGCTAGCTATAAGATTATACTAAAAGGATTTACTTAGGTTACCTAAGGTATATACTAACTTAAAAAACTACCTATTTATAGAGAATTTTTAAGAAGCTAAGAAAGCTTATTTATAAAGCTATAATACTATAAATAACTAGATTAAAGTTAGTATAGAGAAAGCTAGTAATAACTAAATACTTAATTACTAATAAGTATATACTTATAAGCTAAATAAATATAAATTTCTTATCAAGTTGAAGGTATACTTTATTATTTATAATAATTAATAGCTAAAAGATATAAATTATAATATATATATAGTAATACTAATAGAACTTTTATTATAATTGCTTATTATAATTATAACTAAGTTAGACTTAGAATTACTTTAATTTAATATAGTAAATATATTTATATATACTGATATAAATAAGATAGTATTTATAAGACTTCTTCTAAGATATTTAAGCTATAGTAGTAGTAAGATTATCTACCTATAAAAAGCTCTTTATAGGTTATAATAATTACTATTACTATAATAAAAGTACCTAAAAAAGAGACTTTAAAAACTTAGATTTATACTAGTTACTAAAGAGCTATACTACTAGTAAAAGAGAGCTATTATATTCTTCTTTTATATTAATAATTATATCTTTTTATTCTCTAAGTTATTATAATAAGAAGCTAATAAGATAATTAATAATATAAAAAAAAGATATTACTTAGAGGGTAGTAATAAAATATAATAGTTTCTTAGTATAAAAATTCTCTATAATGGATAATAATAAAAGATATAGCTATTATAGTTAGTATATATTAAAAAGATAGTAAAGCTAATTAATAATAAAACCTAATTACTACTAGATAATATTCTAATAAGTAATAAAGAACTTCTACTCTTATAGTAGGTAGTAGTAAACTATAAAGTTATAAAATACTAATAAAAAGTTAGATTAATCTTATATATAGTAGTAATAATAAGACCTAATATTATATTTATAGTAAGTTAGTTAGTAAGATTTAATTATAACTTATTAGTAGCCTATTAAAGAGTAATAAACTAGGTACTATAATATCTTAAGTATATAGCTAGCCTTTATCTTAAATTTAAGCCTAATAAAGAGCTTATTATTATATTAAATATAAGCTTTAAAGATAACTTAATTAACTATAAAAGCTTATAAGCTTTTACTATTAAGCTATATAGTAGACTTATTAGTTAGAGAGTAAATAAGTAGTAAATAGTAACTACTTTAATAACTAAAGTAGAGTTACTAGTCTTATTATAAGCTATAAAAGAATTAATATTTATAAGCTACTTAACTACTAAGCTTACTACTAGTAATAATACTTTAAATATATTACTAAAGGTTATAATATAATATAATAATTAATGGATAATTAGCTTTATAACTAAGAAGTTAGTTTAATTATGATTATACCTTTATTATATAAATATATATTACTACTAACTATATCAAAAGATTATAGATAGTTATATTAAAGTTATATATACCATATTGGTAAAGCTAATAGTAGATAATTAATAAAGGCCCTATTAAAGTAAAAACAGCTTATGTTTCTCTAGTAATTAAATCTTAATAACTAAACTACATAGTTAATATAAAACCATAAAAAAGAATTAACTAAGAATAAATTACTAATATAATTAAAATAATAAGTACTATAGTAATAAATAATTAGCAAGTATAATTCTAACTAAGAGGGTTAAATTATATAGTTATATTAGTTAATAAAAGTAAATTATCATAGAGATATAACTAGTAAGCCCTAATATTATAACTAATTATTAATATAACTAATAAAACTTTAACTATAGATTTCTTAATAACTAAGTAATATACATAGTTAGTAATTTTATTATTATAATGACCTTAATTACAGTTAAAAGTTGATATAAAATCTAATTATAAAAGACTACTATTTTAAGTTAGAAAGTTATAATAAAAGATAAAAGTATAATTAAAACTATACTTTAAGGATAATTATATATATAGACCTATAGAAGCTATATTAAATATAATAGTAAATATATAGAGCCTAAGACTACTATAAGTATAATATAGCTTTACTAAGTAAAAGGACTTTAGTTACTATATATTTATATTATTGAGCTTAGACTTATATAAAAGAGCTAATAAGCTTTATAGATATAACTGCTATTAAGTCTTTTTACCTCTGCTTAGGATTAAATCCTAGAGCTCTAGTATAAATTACTATCTTATACTATAATTATCTAGTAAGGGGTAATACTAGTAGATTATATATACTTTAGTTTTAGTTATTATTAATTAGTTAATTACTATCTTTTATAATAAGCAATTAGTAGTTATAAGAGACCTATAGAAATATAAAAGAAAAATATAAAAAGGTAGTAATTACTCTATTTATTAATTAGTTAGATTAAACCTATAAATAGCTTTAATCTAAGAGAGTATATTAAAGTAGGTATAATATACTAGTAAATAGGATAGACCTCTAGGCCTATTAAGCTAGATTAAAAAAGGTCTATAGCAAAATATTAGTTAATATCTATAGGATAGATTTTACTAGCTAAAATATCTAGAATCTAATAACTATGTATATTTAGATCCTAAGGTAATATAATAGCTATAAATATATAAGAAATCCCATAGAAAATAGTAATATAGTTATATATATATATATACTGGTAATTAACTAGGGATTATTACTATAATTATCTATATACTTTAATAGATATAGTCTATTATGTTAGTAGTATCTAAAACCTACTTTTTTATCTATATATTAGTAATACTATTACTACTACTACCTTAGTTAGGGCTATATAGGGGGGTTACGCTACTAAGTAATTATATACTATAGACTTTTATATAGATATTATAGTTATAAATAGCTTTAAGAGATTATTATTATTATTATTACTAGTAAACTATTAAAAAAAAAGGGTTAAATACCTTTAGTAATATAAAGGTAGTATTACTAGTATTACTAATTAATAGTATATAAGCTTATAAGGTTACTTATAAAGTATTATTAGGTATTAAAGTATTATTATTAAGAAATATAATAACTAACTAACTTATAACTAATTATATTATTATTATAAAATATTATATTATAAAACTAATAAAAAAGATAATAATTATCTTAAAGATATTTAAAAAATAGGTACCTATAAAGCTCTTAAAGGTAGCTAAAGTTAGTAATAATAATAATAATATTAATATTAATACTAATAATGGTAAAATAATAATAATAGTAATAATAATAATAGTAATAATAATAATAAGAATAATAATAGTAAAAAGCTTATATAATAAGTACTCTTTTACTTCAATTCTTTTAAAACCTTATTATAAACTTTATTATTATTATAATAATAATGATAAGCTACTACTATAATAATAGTCTTATTATTATTACTACTTACTAAGGTAAAGATCTCTTTTACTATTAGTTTTTGATTTAGAGATATTATATTAATACTATTAATCTAGCTCTTTTAAATAGTATAGATAATAAATTAGTTAATAGCTAGTATAATAATAAGGTTATAGTAAGAGAAATAAATATTAAAAGATATAAAAGAGTATATTTGAATATAACTTAGTAGTTAATACCAGCTTTTAAAGTTATGGATAAGTATAATATTTAATAAAAGGTAGGTAACTATAAAAGTATTAATAGTTATCTATTATAGTAATAAATTTATTATAAAAGAAAAGAAATAGCTAGCCTTATTATAGATTAATTTTAATTACTAACTTAGTTAATTAAGTTATTAGACTTTAGAAATCTTCTTTAGTATAAAGCTTATATATACTATTAATTTAGTTAAATTAGTATTTAATATACTATAGATAGCTACATAATAAAAGTAAGTATCTTTAGCAATAAGTAATATACTATAATAGTAAACTAAACTATAGTAATTAATTACTAAAGTATATATTAAAAAAGATAGTAATAAGTTTAATAAGAGAGAAGATTAATTAAGAGAAAGATATAAAAAAGAATTTATAAAAGAATTTAATAAAGTATTATTAATATACTAACCAAGTAAGTTACTATAATAGTATTTAAAGTAGTAGTAGTATTAATTAGTACTTTATTATAAATAAAACTTACTATAAGTTACTTACTAAAGATATAGAGATATAATAAGAGATAATAATTTATTAAGAAGCTAATATAAGCTTAAAAAACCTACTAATAAGCTTATTAATTATAATTAGCTAGTAGTAAATAAAGGAGGTTATACTTATAAGAGGTAAAGTAAGTAATAACTTACTTTCTATAACTATATTTAAAAGAGAGAAAAATCTAATTACTATTTTAGCCTTACTAACTATTAATAACTCTACTAGTAATATAGTAGTAAGTTTATTATTTAATAGTAATAGAGAAGTAAGCTCTTATGTCTAATAACTATATTAATAACTATACTAAAGTTAGCTATTTTCTTTACTATAATATAATTACTTATTAATTAACTTATTATTATTATAACTACTATAGATTTCTTATGTAATAAGAAGTATTAATCTAGTACTATTATTATTATTACTATAGTATAGTAAGTAGTTACTCTTAATATAATTACTTAAATTAAAAGATTTTATTAGGTTGTTTATTAAAGTTAATAGATAATTTAGATATTAAGGTTTAAATACCTTATATCTATATAAAAAAGATAGTATATATAATAATAAAGTGAATTATATAACACAGTATTAATAGTACTGTATATACTGTATATACTACATAACTATATATTTACTTAGAAAACGCCTATATATTATAAATATATAGAATATCTATATACAAAGAATAGTTCCTTTAAGCAAGAACTATCTATCTAAGAAGAAATCTAGGAAATAGGAATACAGTTATAAACTATATAACCGAGATGTTTTAGAAAACAACGTATAAGAATATAGTTATAAACTATATAACCGAGATGTTTTAGAAAACAACGTATAAGAATATAGTTCTAAACTATATAACCGAGGTGTTTTAGATAACAACCTAGAATATCTAAGAAATCCTTAGAATATACAGAAAGTAACTATAAATAAACCCCTTATATCCCTTATATCTAGCTAGATAGCAAGGTGAACGGAAAGCTCTTCTATTATATTAAAACAAATATATCTTATTTATCTCTTATCTTTTATCTCTAACCTCATTACCCCTCATAGCCTCTAACAGATAATATTAATAATACAAAGATAGTATTAATAAGACCCTTAAGTAGCTTTAGAGCTTATTATCTAGTTTAATAGTAATATAGTATATACTAAAAAAGTAATATAAAAAGAAAGATATATCTATATCTCTTATTAATTAGATATAGAGATTAATTAAGACTTTTATTTATATATAGTAACATTATAAGTATAGTAAATATAACTCTATTACTTCTAAGTAATAAGGTAAATTACTTTATATTAGGTTACATACTATAAGTAATAAAATTAATAATTTATTACTCTTTACTATTACTTATAGTAATGAAATAAGTAACCTTAAGAATAAGAGATTTAATTAGTTAACTTTACTTTAATTATTATTATTATAGTACTAACCTTTATAGATATTAATCTCTTTAGATCCTTATCTTTATAGCTAACTACTATTTCTTTTTTACTTCTCTACCTAAGTTAATAAGTCTCTTAATCTATATATAACTAGTATCTTAAAAATAATGATAATAATACTTTTAATATTAATAAATTATATAGTAATAAAGTTAAAAATCTAATTAAAGTAATAGATAATAGGTTATTAATAGAGTTATATAATAGTAATAAGTAATAATATAATAAAGTTAGTAGAGAGTAAAGTAATAGGTAAAGTAATAAGACTAAATAAGTAATTATTAGAGGAGGATTTCTTTTACTTATTAATAATATATATTTTCTTTTTACTACTACTTTAAAAGTAGTACTTTTTTAACTATAGAAATAACTTTAACTTTATTTCTATTAATAATAACTATATTACTCTTAATTAATTTTCAATTATTAAATATATACTATATTTTATTAAAGTTAATAAAAGAATAACAAAAGTAGCTCTCTATCTATTTTATCTTATAGTTAACCTTTACTATATAGTTATACAGTAGCTTCTTAAAGTCTTATATATCCTCTATATCTTTATTCTAAATAGAATACTACTTATAAAGAAGCTTTTTAAGGTTATTAAATACCTCTTTAATAAGGTTAAAGTTAAGTAAGTATAGTAATAGATATAGTAGGTATATACTAGCTAATTTATATACCTCTTATATATCTTATTAATAGTAAAAGCTAGTAGTATTTATTATAAAACTAACTTTATTATAAAAAAGATATTATACTTAGGTAATACCCTCTCTTAAATCTATATTATAAACCTGTTACTATTAATTATATCTAAGTATATTAATATATTAAAAATCTTATTAACTATAAGAGCTAATAAGATCTAATATTACTACCTATATTTAAGTTTATTCTTATAATAAGGTATTAGGCTTTTTAATACCTATCCTATTCTCTATATACCTATAAAATTATTAATATCTAACTTATTAATAAAGACTAATTACTTTAAGTAGGATTATTAAATAGTATATACCTAAGTATATTATAATATATGATCTATCTAAGTAGTAATAATATAGATAGATTTTAATAACTGTTCAATATTTTAAAGCTATTAATTAATTCTTAACTTATAGATCTCTATAGTATATTACTTATAAAAGAAATCTAATATTTCTTTAAAACTAAAGTTATTATAATATATAAGAAGCTTTAATAACTTTTATAGTTATTATACTTCTAACTTAATATAATTTAGCTTACTTAAAGTATATACTTTTACTTACCTAGTTATTTTATAGTAATATTATTACTATCTTATTATATATATATTATAACCTATTTAAACTATAATATCTTTATCTATTTTATTCTCTAAAGTCTTTAGTATCTATACTATTTTACTTTACTTATCTTTATTTAGTCTTAGTACTATTATATTTATTTAATTAGATATATAGTCTTTTATTTTATTTAATTCAGACCCTTACTTTATCTAATTAAGGGTAGTAATAGTAATATAAGGATATTATAAACTTTAAAGCCTAGGGGGGGGGCTTAGCTAACTTACTCTTATTTCTATTAAGCTATTTCTTAAGGTAGACCCTATAATTAGTATTATTGAGGTTATAATATTATATACTATATATATTAATAGGTAAATAATAAATAATAGAGTAAAAACTATAATATATAATATATATAAAGAAAAGAGAGGCTATTATAAGCTACCTAGTTAAAGTAAGTAGGTTATAACTAGCTTACTTATAGTAAAGACTATAATAAAAACTATAGGTAGTGTTATAGTAGAATTATAGTTCTCCTACTACTATATTATTAGAGTTAAGCCTAATAATACTAATTAGTCCTATAATAATAGATATTATAATACCTATAGTATTTCTCTAAGATATTAAAGTCTAAGATTCTATTAGTTAGCTAATAAATTAATAGAAGAAGAGCCTTATATAGGTCTCTAGAGTAAGGGTATTATAGACTTTAGAGCCTAGAAAGGCTTAGCTAGCTTACTTATTCTTATATACTATAATAATAAGTAAAAAAACTATCTATGAGTATAATCTATATAATTTTTTAATTAAAATAGTAAAAGGGCTAAGAGATATTAATATTTAATAAATTAACTAATAAAGAGTTTTATATAAGTCTAAATAGCCTTACTTTTAGTGTTAGTAGTATTAGTAGTAGGTAACTTTAAAAGAGGGACTGCTTAATGTTTGGATATGTATATTTCTGAATCTGCTAGCTAAAAAGCGCGATTTTTCATGGGGTTGCATTTGTGGGTTGCTAACGCATAGACGAAAAAGTAGGTTTTGGACGCTGCCAACGCAACAGACTGTATCCAACTCCCAAAGCCGCCGTGGAGGCCGACAGCAGTCGCTGCCACCACACACCATGCTTTTGTTGTTTGACTCGGCCCGACTTACAGGGCTTCTTCACCCCCACAAAGCTGCCCGCAGGTGGGCAAGGGAGACTCCCACACCCGGGACAGATTGACGGCACAAGAGTCGCTTGGTCGGCGTTGGGGAGTGCGGGTCGAGTACGGCACGAAGACGAGATACGAGATACGAGATACGAGACACGCCCAGGCAGATGGATGAAACGGAGTAGCCTGCGGGTCAATGATCTGCAGATAAATACCTTCGTAGCCATTTACCCCGTATCGTGCCGCACGGCATGACATCTCCTCGGCGGTTGCATCGATAGACCATCTTCTCCCGTCGACTAGAACTGTGACATGGACGCAAGGCCCCGTATTCCGGATATTATTCAACGCGTAACGGATCCAGCTCTCTCACTTTTGCTTCTGCCTTCTCACAGGGCGGGCAAGGTCCCGCCCAAATACCGCCCAATACCTTGCTAGCGCTACTCGTAGACCTGTCTCTCTCTCTCTCTTGCTCCGTCAGTTCTCTGTCATACTCGTTCAGCACTGACCTAGTCCGTGTATGGTTGGTCGCATATGTCAGTTAGTTCATGCTCTCTGTTCTGCAATCACGAGCAGGAAATGGGAAAACCTCATCTGTCAGGACCTATCGGGATGGACTTGGAACCCTCATGATTCGCCCAGGGCTCCGATTGATACCATCAATCAACTCTGCCAGTCGCCGTGCAGGGACATGGGAGTGAGAGATCAGACAAAGGAATTTTGGGGTCGTTGGGATGGGTGGAGGAGGATATTGCGTAGTGCTTTGGTCTTTGAAAAGTCTGGTATGAAACCCCGACGGTGGGTATGTCTGCGAACGCTTTGACACCTTAAACTCCTGGATACCTGGTCTTACAAGGGGGGAGAGAGCAGCAGCGCGGCGAGGCGAACCGCGCTGATGGAGTGGTGAGGTGGGTTTTTGTCATCGTCAGCCTCTGCCCGGAAGGTCTTCTGCACCAGGGAAGAACGACTCGGCGGTGAACTAGTGGAATTCATTTCGTCCAACAAGGGGGCCACCACTTTTGTACCATGAATCGGATGGCCGATAACGGTTCACTGCAATCCGCCACGGTTTGTTGCCACGGCGTACTTGTCGTTAAATATAAGCCCTCGAGAAGCGGTTCGTTATTCAACTGGGTCAACTGACGACGGCGTCGCGGTCACGAGAACATAGTACTTGCCTATCTTGTGGAGATGACCGCGGTGCAGGGCCATTGGAAAAGAACAAGAAAAAAGGAAAAAACAAACGGCATACTCAGTACGCCCCCCTGCACCAGGCGATGGTTCTACACATCTGGATCGGGAGACATACACAAATAAGATTTTGGCAGGCCAGCCACGGCTCATGCCCGCAGTACGACATGAATGTGCTGACGCAGCTGTCCCCACACACCAGAGCCCCCGTCCCATCATGTTGGTGCCGTCCGTGTGCGGTCAGACAAAGCACTAGACGAGTCGACGATGGTCTTGTATTTGCGATGATACCACCGTAGCAAGCAATGCCCTGGGAAACCAAGGCACCCCCGCGCCGCTTTGTGCTCTTCTGTGTTGTTTCTCATGAGATTGTCTATTGAACCCCCCTCTTTCTTTTTTTCGCTCAGCTCCGGCCCAGCCAAGGCAAGACTGATCACGCATGGAACCGTACCCCGGCGGGCCACCCGGTTGGCAAAGCACCGTTTGGAACCGAATCCTGTGACACCGCAATTGCTCTCGGTTCCGCCTGAGTACCACGGCTATGATGATGCGTGGCTCTTTCAAACATGGCAAGCCGAGGCGGCGTTCAAATAAGCAATTGCCGAACGGGGCTTCCCAAAGTCCGAGGCAGCATTTCTCTTTTGGGGTTGCCGCGGCAAGCGGGCCGAAACCTGTCTAGTCTTGCCCAAGAGTTGCGCGAAAGCGGTACGGACAGGTTAAGCCTGTAGGCATGTAAGTCTCCGTCCAAGCGACTGGAGTGACGTTGTGAAAGAACCTTGAGCGGGCAGCCAGCCCGTCTGTCGTGGGGGTGAAGAGGGGGGGTTCGCAACTTGTAGCGTAAGCCACTGATCTGATCATTTGTGAGCACTGGCCTGATGTCCCTTCACAAGTTGTTACGCGCCACAAGTTGAGCGGCTACCCAAAAAGCACAGCTCACGCCATTCGACCTTCCTCGGATATTAGGTTCCTCCCTCGGCTTGGTGGGTGTTGCGATCCTGTCATATACCAATGAGGCTACCAGTCAATACGTCAGCGGCACGGCTCCGGAAGCCTTGAATCTCTCCATCTGCATCCTAGTTGCAAACTTGCCTTTCGAGACCAACCTAAGCATGGTATGCATGTTCAATAGTAGTAGGCAGTCCTCACCTCGCAAGGTAATCCAGAAGGAGTACCTACCTCAAGCGTCGTGGGGTCGCAGTCGATTGGGACTGGAACCACCAATATTAAGCGAGGTCCCAGACAATGGTCTCGCGCAGTTTTGATACAGAGTGCTTTTAGGCAAATGGTGTCAAAGGGGTCGATTGTACCGGAGACCTCGTCACTGCCACATAGGTCGTTGATCCTCAGTGACCAGACTCATTGGCACAGTCCATGGAATGGCGTGTCCTTAGCGGCTGGGCTGAAACCGAGGAACGGGTATTATCGTGAGCTGTCGAATAAAGCTATCGCAGGTACATGGCTCTTGCGGGTTGCCATGTTGTAGATGCTGACGAGAAGGCGATAATCGTCGCCTAATATGGTCTTTGAACGCCCGTTTGGAATTATTCAATTCTGATGACGATCAGTTGGTGTCAAGGTTTTTTTCTTTTCTTCTTCTCCTTCTTCTTCAAATGTCTGACCGTGCTTCCCGTGCGATGGTAGGTTCTGGCGCTTTGTTTTGCGTACCTACCTAGGTAGGTAGGTAAGCAAAGCTGCATACGAGACCGAGGAAGGCGTTGCATCCAACAACACCCGGACCTGGCTCCGGCGTGGTGCAGGCTTGCAGCTTGCACGGTGCGGCCCACTTGCTGGCATAGTTCCTCGATGTGAGCACACTGTCAGGTGTGACACTTAGGTAAAGTAGTTAAGAGCATTTCAACCTCGGACAAAATGCTGCAATCGTCCACGACAGGTCGAGCTGACAAGGCGAGGCTATACCTGGGCGAGGAGGTGTACCGGCGGCGGAACGTTGCAGATGTCATTATTGACAACAAGGAGATATTTAGGGTCGTTTACCGATAGATAGACTTGCCACCACTCGCCTCGAGGCAAGGTTGAATTTCGCCCAGAGTATCCGGGGCAGGCAGGCCGCAGTGGTGAGTAGGGAGTTGGGAGGCCTGGACTGCCACACACACACACACACACACACACACACACACACACACACACACATACACACACAGAGATAAACGGCCGAAGCCGTGTATTGACGAGTCAGCCCCCTTTGGCTTAATACACCCCTCGGTTTATCATTACCCCGTGTATTGTTACAACAAAATACAAGTATGTCGGTGCAAAAAGAAAAAGAAACACTGTCAACTGGGATGTCCTACTATGAACATATCCAAAGTATTTGGAAGGGCCGGCGGCTATATTATAGCAAGCATCCTGTGAATTGCGAGACGGGTAAAGACGGTAGAGCAGCATGGATGTTGTAAGCGAGGTCAGATACTTCAATTAAGGTGCCTCCCGCTATGGGGGTCTCGTACCTAATTGATGCTCTGCTCGTACCACCACACAGAGGTACCATGCCGCATTTTATAACCATCTGTGCATGGGATGGACGGCCGCCGAGGCTGGGTCACCCCGAAATTACCATAAACAGAAGCAATGTGTGTCAGCCGAAATGGCGAGAGATACGCCGAGTAGACCGCAGGGGTCGGGCGTGTTATCATCAGAACGAAAGAACTTGGCGCAAAGTCTAGATGATATTTCACGACCGGTCATGCACAGAGGGTAACCGCCGCTGAGTGTGGTGATGGGGGCCATGGGTGGAGGAGTGGAGAGGTGGAGTATCTGTGCTTGGGCCCCGACCCGACAGAAGACAGATGTGAGATGTGAGGAGGCTTCTGGCTTCGAGGAGGTGGGCCAGGGGGGAAAGAGAAGCAGCCCCATGTGGAAACCCAGACGAGAAGAAGCCGGTGACAACGACGGTAATGGGGGCCAGGCGTGCCAGTCAATCCGAGGTAACGGCACCATCCAAGTGTTCCTGGAACGGGCTGACGGTGTACTAAGCCCCAATCACACGGTTGATAGTGGTGTAGGACAAGTCGAGACTCTAGGGTTAACCTGGACTGGGGATGCTTCTACTTTGTAGCTTGAGAGGGGGTTGAGAATGGAGTTTAAGGAAGAGCGAGCGTATGGCATGTGCGAGTGCAGAGTGTAGGAGAACGGCACGTTTATTCAACCTCTGCCCTTGCACCTCATGCCCTGACCTGGCCTAGAACTGAGGTCAACTACTTAAGTACCTACCTAGATCATGATAGGTATGAGGTCAGCAAATATACCCAGTAAGTAGGTAGGTACTTGGTGGTAGTAAAATTTCCGGGAGCAGTCTAGGGGCTCTGGGGATAAGAACGAAGCGGCACTGGAAACGCAAGGTACGTACCGCACTGAATGAGGAGGTGGGATGGGGCTCAAGGAAAGTATACCTACCTACCTTGGTAGGTACCTACCTGTAGGTATTGCTGTACGGCAACAGGTATCCATACGGAGTCCAGACCAGAGGATTGAATGCCTTCTCTCCTTCTGTTTATAGTATGTAGATTACCTAGGCACCTACCTAAGGTAGCTTTGCCGTGTTGTCTTGGACTCGAGCCGTCTTACCTCATCCGTGACCATGCATGAGCGTGGGTAACGCTGGATGAGCACAGTCCAGCAACACTCGGGCAACTAACTACCTAGGCAACAAGTGTTTAGAAATTACCCCACGAGCAAGCCAGCAGTCACCTCGATGTTGATTCACGGGTGAACAGCCAACACAAACAGGAGGGCCAGCAACAGCGATAAGAAAGGAAATGTCACAGGTAAGGTGGGGGTGGGGAGGGGGCTGTTGTTTCCGCTTCTTTCTTTTCAACCTCATCCTCGATCCTTCCGTGGCAAGAAGACACACAAACACACAGGGTCAAAGGAGTATCTCGGTGAGCGCAGCCCCCGTCCAAGCTGAGGTTGGGTCGGGGGCAGTGGACAGCGGTAGAGCGGTTTGCGCAGTCTGCGCAGCAGAACAGCAGAGCAGCATCATTGGCTGGCCAAGGGCCCGGTCAGACTGGACTGGACTGGCAAGGCATGGAAAAATGGTAGGTTTCCTTCTCGACCGTTACATACATAGGTATGCACCCCGCCAGGAAGCAAACACCTACTATCCTGAACGGAGCCCCCACCGAGAGCTTGTCGACAAGACAACAAGTCCCGTCTACAGTCCATCGCCGTCTCAACTCCTCTTGCATCCCAGAACGATCAACTATTCAAATCCCGAACGAACAAGGCGTACAGAAATGGGGTTGAAGGAGGAAAGTGACGCCAGACCGGGGGGAGGGCAGTCAAGAGGAAGAATACCGAGAAAAGATGAAGATCGAGGCAAGTGAGTGTGTGGCTGCATTGCATGCCTGGGCCGGCGCTTCCTGGACCCTTCCTTCCTTCCTTTCCCCCTCCCCCCTCCCCCCTCCCCTTCTTTCTCTTCTTCGGTCATCCCTTTACAGGTAGGTAGGTAGTGGGCTCAGTTCTTGCCTCTCATCCTGGGAGTACCTAGGTAGGTACCTACTACGTGGTGCGTAGGTAGGTATCTACATTCGGTTCTTACTCACCTGCATCTGAATGCACTCTGTGCATGCATCTTCTCCACCCTCCTTCCTCCAGCCAAAAGGGGAAGGGGGGGCGAGAGAAGAAAAAGAAATACTACAAACAAAAAAATAAATAAACCACCAAAAAACCCCAAACCAACATTGCCTCTCATTCTGCAGCCATTTAAACGCCACTGCTGCAGAGCACGTCCCTGCCACTACACGTTCTAGTCTTTTCTTTCCTTTGCATCTTCATCCTCAACATACCTACGTACCCACGCCAAATGGCCCCATGTTTGACGCTTACGACTGTCCACCCACACATACTCTTGCGTCCCCGTCTGTTCATGTCACTCGCTTCCTTGGATCTCCTGCGTCGCCTGCTGACAAGGTACGGAGGTGGTGTCCGTCCCTTCAATTCTTCATCCCTCCCGCATCATTCTGGGTCTGGTACCAGGATCCCCCCTTCCACTGGCTTCATTATCGTCGTCCAACCTCGCTTCCATCATCCCCTCGCCCCGTTTCGAGTTCGCGAAACTCGTTGCCCTTCACCTCACCTCGCTTCACTCTGCCTTACCATCTTCAGGCGAACGATCTACTCGTACACTCCTGTCTACTGCCACTGGCACTGCTGTTGGCACTGAGCGGCGCCCCGAATGCCAATAGCGGCCTCCGTCATGTTATGTCAAACAGGTCCGTCCACGGTCTCTGCAACTCGCCAATGGCTGCCAATAATTGATACACTGATATACATGTATATGTCTTCACCAATACGCCAAGCAGGCTCACTTTGTCTTACCCACTCGGTGTGGGCTGATGGTCATCTCAAGCCGTGTCAGACTGAGGTACGTAGTCCGGGCGGTCCTCGTGAGGTCGCACAGGTACGGTACACAACAACCTACCTCTCCAACACAGTCGGATAAACACAGTATACCTCAGTATCATGCCCAATACTCGACAGACGACGTGTCAGACACACACACCCCCCTCGATCCTTCAACGTTCAGGACCAGATACCTACCTACCTTTGGTACGGTGCGGAACGGGACCTTTGCATCATTTCTTTCTTCTTTGTTGCGTTGTCATTTGTTTTTACTACCCGCATACCGATCGGTCGCATGCGGCATGGTACATACTTTGCACCTTGGAAGCGCGTTACGTAGTAGTGTAGATAGGTACCTGTAGGAGAAGGAGAAAGCCCAGCCTCTTATGCCAACGTCCCCCCCGGTCTCCGCCTGAGCGCCCATTTACCATGCCAAGACGGCCCGTACCATGACTCTGCGCGACGCCAAAGCATCGAACCCAAGCAATCCAATATCGAGCATCAACCGCTATTTCTCTCTGTTAACCTACCGCATCACGTCGTTCATGCACTTGGCCCGCAACAAACCACCCATTGTTGATTCGGTGTAAACGACCGCCGCAATGGTACCGAAGGCCAATGTATGACAATGCTTCGCCGTCTGGATGCCACCCGTACCCGATGGAAGAAAAAAAGAAAGAAAAAAAGCAACGTTATCGCGATGAGCAGCAGCCTTGTCAAGTCCCGAGGCGCAGGTCGAGGTGGAGACAGAAACGGAGACGGAGACACGGAGACTCGTTCTCGCTGAACCAGACACAACGCCTTCTCATCTCGGTGTGCTTCGCAACCAACCAAGACATCCCGCTCGCTCTGACACTTCCGGGAGGATAGACCAGCTTGGCCAGGTCGGTGCGCTGGCAGGGATCCCACCCAGGGTGCTTGCCTGAAGACTCGAACGGACGGGCTCCTCCGTCTCATTGAACCTGGTGCTGCCAATGGCCGCTGTGCTGTTCCACATTCGCAGCTCCCAGGCGCTCCGTGTATGCGTTACCGACAAGAGCCACACCACGTCCCACCGTCTGTTCTCGCAGCTCGCGAAGCCCAACCATGTCACAACCATTTTCTTGCCTTCTAGTCTTTCCGCTGAGAGACTTTTCAGACCGGACGTGATCCGCGAACGGACGGACGGACGGGGCGTTAGCAACCGTCCTTCCCTCCTCCCCCTCTTCTCCGTCATTGTCTGTCAAACCGTCCAACCAGCGAGAGTCCTCGCGTCACTTCTTTGCGCCGTAATGCGTACACTGGAGGAGAGGAGCAGCAGAAACACCTTTTTTGCCTTTAGCCGATGTCGAACCGAGGGGTGTGTTCTATGAAGAGCATTTGGGGTTTTCACCTTCCCCCCCGCCTCTTCATCTTCCCTCGAGACAGCAATAACCTCCTGTGCATCATCATTGTTATTATTCTAATTCATTTGCCCTTTCTTCTTCCTCTTCTTTTGCCCCCTCCCTTCCTTTCTCTCCTTTGCGTATATTGAGCAGATCTGATCGAGCAACCAACCACCAGGCAAGCCCGCTTCTTCGTCGCTCGACCCCCTTGGACCTCTGAGTCCGTCCTTGGAGCGTGCCATCAGCGTGCTCCCCATTTTCGGCACAGGGCGTGGTGATAGTAGATTTACATTGCAGATGCCACGAGGTGTGTAGTTATGACCAGGGGTCCAGCCAGATACCTCTGTGTCCCTTTTCGTCCCCATGCGCCCCCCCCAGTCCACTGTCAAAGCCCTCCATCGCCTGATGGGGGGAATCAAGCACTTGCGCCCACTGTCACAGACCTGGACCTTGCGAGGAGGAGAGCACCTCAACCCTGGACCTCGTCGTCCGTCCGTCCTAACGACCGTTTTTGTTTTTTCCCCCCCTCTCTTTTCTTTCCTCGACGCAAGCGCTTCCGTCATGGCTCAGACATGGACAGGGTAGCTCAAATCCATCCACGGTTTGCTCAAAACCAATGCTTTTGCGCCTTGCTTCTCCATTCCCTTCTCGGTACCTGCCCTACCATACGCCCTGGCCCTGCTTCTTGTTTCACTCGTATATAATCCATCCGGCCTTGACCCCACCATGCGCATGCTTTTTGCAACAACAGCCTCTGCTGTCCAAGTACAAAGAGCCGTCGTGTCCTCTGACCTCTGATACCTCCTCAACCTCGCCGTACTCTCTCTCGAGCAATCCACTTGCCGCGCGTGTCATCTCTTCTCTCTTCTTCCGTCTGTTCAACTTCGGACCTTTGAGACTGAGCCCATTAAAGCTCAACCAAACTCTCTCCACGCTCTATACAAATAGGACCAGAGAGGAACATCCCCCTCGCCTTCCCGGGGCAAGCCAGACTCGCACAACGTCACATGGTCTGCCACTCTCACACCTCGTCCACCACTTGCACACGCACACACACATCTTTTCCCCTACATAATCTATACACACTTTCTCCGGACACTCACTGCGACGCCCCAACGACTCGTGCCTAGAACCCCGGCTTCTCACCCCTTAGCTCAAGGCATCGACTTCAGTCTTTCGCAACCAGCCGCCCAAGATGTGTGAATACACCAAGAACTACTACATCTACACATCGTGCATCGACCCCGGTGCCCACTTCTTCCGGACCTCGATGGACGGTAACCGGAGCCGGGCCTGCTGCAACGGACCCCATGAGCGGTACATTGTCGTTCCTGGTCACTGCCCCCTCTGCAGCGGCTAAGCCGAGCCTCCTCTTTCTGCGGAATAGCATCAAGGTGTCCTCAAGGCTATGGGCCTTTCAGACCGGAACAAGGCAGCCGGGTATCATGCGATCCGACGCAGCTGCCAAGTCGACCCTGCCTATAACAAGGCACTGCCTCGGGAATAGTGGTCGGCGCTCTCGCCATCCAACCGGATTCACTCGACCGGGAACCAATCTTTTCACAAGACAAACACGACAAAAGGCGTTGAGTGGTCAAGGGGGTGGCCGGGGCTGTCCACTCGATGGATGTTGCGGTTGTATCCGAGATGGGGGGTTGAGAAACAGTGAGACGAAATGTAACTGGGCCGCCGGCCGGGGGAAATCATGAGTCGTCGGACGAGGGGCACGGGGACTGCAACGAAGGCCGCATTCCGCCACAGCCGGCCTTTTTCTTCAAGAAGACGTCAGGGTGGTATCGTCACGCCTGTCATGTGCGGCTGGGTCGGTCACCAGTGAGCCGGGTCCCCCTTTTTCTCTGCAAACACAACCGCATATCTGGACTCGACATGGAAGCGATAGTATCTGGAGGGAACAGGTGAAGAGGGGCAAAAAAAAGGCACACAGCGAGCGAGCGAGCGAAGCGTTGTTGCATCTTTCCCCCTCCCCCCTTTTTTTATTTTTCTCTATTTTATTCCTTGGTCATTTTTGTTTTTATGGGATGGGGTTCTTTCCCCTCTTTCTGCGAATTTCTTGGGTTTAGAGAGGAGGGAAGGAGGGGGGGGGGGAGGGTGGTCTTTTGATCTTCCCATCGTCACATATCTCTCCCCGAATTCGTCCATTTCATTGACAGGGGGAGTTCTCCTCACAACAGCATAGCAAAGCAGATCTGTGTTTGCAGAGACACGTATATATGTGTGCGTATCTGTCATTAGGCGTGTCTCTCTGTAATTGTATCGAATTCGGGACAGGCAAAGCTATCTATCCTACGGGCGTTTAACACAAAGGCAATCGGGTAACGGCGCAAAAGCAAAAAATGGACGGGGGGGAGGGGGGAAGGGAGGCAGGGAACAAAGTTGGCCGCCGCGGCCGCCACCACACACGCTCGCTGGTGGTGTCTCTTTTATTTTTTTTATTTTTTATCATATTCATCGTCTAAAGCCTTCAAATGGGAAATATGAGCTATCAATCCCGCGCCACTATTTTGCATTTCACAACAGGGGGAGGGGTCTTGACCTCTCAAGCCGACGACTCGACATTGTTTCGTTCTGCCCACCCCTCCCCCCCCTTCGCCCGCATATGACTCTCAACGGGGAGAGCCAAGGTGGAATGGGGTTCTCGCTACCTCTCTCTCTCTCCGTTTTCTTCACGGTATTGTCCTCTCTTCTCCCGTGGCCGAACAGGGCGCCCACCCGCTCACGCCCGTGGGTGGGGTAGGAGGGTGTTCTAGTCGGCCAAGGCCAGCCAGGCGTACATGTTTTCCTTCCCTTTTTTTTTTTTTTTGCCTATATGTAGGTGAGGCCTATTGCATCATGCCCCATGCTCAAACTGGGGGTAGGTGCGCGAGGAGAACCAACAAGCTGACCCTGCGATGGGCGTGACCGCCGAGTCTAGTTTCCTCTCGCGGAGGAATCTCCGGTCGTCGCCTTGCTGGGGAAAGGCGGGTGCGGGGCAAAACCGGCCCCTGGCCGAGCCAGACGGTGGCCTAAGGAACGAGGGTCAGTTGGTTTTTGATGACTGGGCCAGATGGGCGTGATATCGCGAGAGAATGGAGGGACTGCTGCTGCTGCTACAGCAAATATTGGGGTGTGACTATGACAATGACTATGACTATGACTGTGTGTGTGTGTGTGTGTGTGTGCGCGCGCGCGCATATGCCCACAGAGACGGGTGACCTACCTGCTGCGGCATAGGCAGCCGCATACCCACACACCGTCCAGGAAGACAGAGCAAAGGCCGCAGGTGTTATCGAGACTCTACGTTAGAGGAGGAGGGGGGAGGGGGGTATAGCAATAGCAGAGCCGCCATATACCCTCCTCGACCTTTTATTTTTCCTCTTCAACCTTCGTCTGCATCTCCAGACAGGGCTGTCTCTTGCTCGCTCGCCTCAGGTTTTACAGCTGTTTGAAGCCCCTCTCGCTTCCGGTCATTGGCATGATTGGCAAAAAACCCTCATCCTTTCACTTGTTCCCCCTCCGCCTGCTGTCTCCCCCGCCCCCTGGTTCTGCAGACCGGGTCATGGAGGGTTGCCAAAGATATGGACCTTGACAGCCCTTAACTTCGCCTTTTGATCAAAACGAGCAAGTTGATTCGAGGAACCATCGATTGGGCAGAGCTACTGCACTCTGGTATATATCTCGCCCGTCGTACCTATAGCGGAAGCAAAGCAACATATACTATGGTACGTTTTAATGGTTGATCGGCTTTTCCCCATAAGCACTAGTCCCAACGGAGAAAGACAACGCTGGGTCAACCCCACAGCCTTTGGCATCTCACTGGGCATGCTAGAGGAGATGATGAGCTTTGCACGGCAGCCGAACTCTCGTGATGCGCGCCATCCAACCTTTGGCGGGCTGCTTGCGTCTCTTCCGTCCTAGGACCCCTGTCGTGCATGCCGGCTAAGCCTTGCGACGCCATATGCACAGCATGACGGTACCTAGACCTACAACTTGCGACTTACTCACCCTGTTCCGCATGCCTGCCATGGGGCGCGCAGCTTTCCTTCGCGCTACCAACTGGCTTGTCTCGGGGGCCGTTGGAAGGTGTTGCGTCCTGGTTGCCTGACGTGTTTTTTAGGTCAATGATCTTCGCTTGTCCGCACTGATCTGTCGAACCGCCCCTGGCCCCGGGAGGAGGGCAAGGGGGCAACTGGAAAGGCAATCGTTTCGTGCTGACCCGCCTTGGCAGCACTCGAATGAATGGCCGCTGGGGTACATTGTATGTACTGCCTATCTCTGCTGAGAGGGCAAACCCGGTGCATACTTCTGATCCTGTCACGGCCACGTAGCCCAAGGGCAATGAATGCGATAGGATGCCGAGAATCGTGGGCCTTGGCGGGGACAGGACGTTATGAGGCGCCTGCACTGTTTGTACCTGGGGCCTCGGGCTTGACCGTTGCGGAGAACCGAGGGCCAGCTCGATATGACGATCAATCTGTTCAATGTGGTAGCGAACCCTGCAATTACTTTGGGTGTCACAAACCAAGCGGCCTTTCTCCTCTTTTTTCGTCGAGCGTAATGGCTTGTGAAAAGTCGAGTCAAGTTCTCATGCTGGAAGACACTGGGCTACCTTGCCACGCCGGGTCGCGCATGACTTGTCATCTCAGCAAGTGTGTCTCGGTGAGGGTAGGTGGACATCGCGAGATGCTGCTTCTCAAAGTCGAGGGCGTGAGGTCGGTATCTTAGCACCATTGGGTCGGCTTGGCTTTGGTACTAGTCGCTTAACGTGGGGGGGGGGGGACGGGACACCATGTCCCGCGGGTCGCCCCCGAGAGGCCCATGCCAATCAACGGCCGACTTGGCTGGTGAGCGCGCATCCTTGCTTACGTTGCACCCGGTTCAAGGCGTGTTAGGTTAGCGGGAATAACCTGCTGTCATCTCTGACTCTCCCTCTCTCTTTCGGCCGCTCGTTCGGGGCCGAAACAGCGGCCGCCAACTTTGTCCACAATGGAGGGGGTCAACATCCAAAGAGAGCGCCGTTTCCGGCTCCGTGTGCGCAAGGTTGCATTGCCGATACGTTACGGATCTGGCACACGTAATCCAACCATGAGATTTCCAGAGATCGTCCCGGACCCCCCTCCCCCCCCGGGTCCATCTTCAACCATCCCGGCGACGGTGCGCTAGAGTTCCCGTCCACCCCGGATAGCCGTAGCTGAGGACAGATGTTGGTTGCACGTTGGAGGCCTTGATTGCGCGATCCCCCAGGCCTGGGATATGTCTCGTGTGTTGCTGCTAATCATTGTTTGCAATCGTAACCCTTGCAGTTCGCTTTGGCATTTTGGCGGTCCAGACTGAATTGATGAGGACAGCTTGTTCCCCCCCTCTCCCCAAAATTCGCCAATTGGGCCTGGAGGCTGGAACTGGGGTAGGTTGTTGTTTCAATTTCGGATCGTCTCCGCCTCATATTGGACGAACGGTCCACGACGGTACACCCGTACTGTCCACAGAGCCAGCCACTGGTCGTATAAGATGGGCGAGTCAGCTCCTTGTTGCAGACACCTAACACACAGACGGCCAGTCATTGGGACGGTGTTCTCGGTAGTGCGCCAGATCCCGGACGCGAGGAGCCGGCCTCGTCGTGTTCATGAGGCGGATCCGCACATTGCAGCATTTACCGGCTAGTGTAGAGGCGATCCATGGTCAGTGGTTCCTAACCGAGAACCAGAGACTTGGTTGCCCTTCCCTGGGCCGGACCACATGTCCGAATTTAGTCTACATTTCCCTAAACAGTATGTCAATTTCCGCTTCGTCGCGGCTATATAAAAAGAAAAGAAAAGAAAATGACAGGTCTCCTGTTATGTTCGGCTGCCGATCGATGAAGCGGAGCAACGCTAGTGGATGTGAGGACTGACGGAATGCATCTAGCCCTAAACGCAGGCGCCAAATGGCGGGTCTTTTGACTCGTAGTGTCACAGCCATGTATCAATTACCATGTAATGTCGTGATATTGCGTGAAATTGCGAGGTTGCAAAGTACTCGGCTGGGCAGATGATCTCCGAGCTCTTGGAAGGCCGTTAGTGGAGCCCAGAATAGGTATCCCGTCTATGCCGTCCCGGTCGCAGGTCTAGCCGGCATATCCGCAGGATGATGAACTCTTGCCGTGATACTAGGTCACATACACCAGACAAGTGCCTGCCTAGATTCGCCTGCCCACGCCGCTCTTTTCCCCTTTGCCTTTCTCTCTCTCTCTCTCTCTCTCTCTTTCCTCTGAGGAGCCAAGGCAAGAGTGCCAGAAATTTCATATTGGCTCAGCTGCATAGGTATTCGATTGAGGTGGGTACTTCCAAATTGTGAATAGTAACGAATGGCATGTGGTCGGGTAGGGCGCAAAGCCATCTCGCGCAGAGGAGACAAGCTGGGACCGTCTCTAGTCTCTATTCCCTCTGATACGGACCTGCTGTATATCATATCAGCAAAACAATAGAGTACAAAAAGCAGGAGCTCCTAACGGGAATGCCAGATATGGCAGTGGCAGTAGCGGTTGCGCTAGCGGCAACGACAGTGACCGAGGGAGCGGATCCGGCTTCCTCTCGAATAGGTAGGTACCTAGGTATTCAGAGCTCCCTCCCTGTTAGCGGACTTGGTTCCGCTCCAAGCTCCATCAGCAAAGACAGCAAGACAGCACCATCGCCGCCGCTCATTCTCTCTGCGGCTGGTGAGACAGCTGGGCCGGCCTCTTGAGTCCAACATGGCTACTTCTCGACATGGAAGGCTGGATCAAAGGTAACTCTGCTGCGGATCGTCTTCCGCCTTCCTTGTCACAGTTTCACCGCACAACGGCCTTCGTCTTTTTGCTACCTACCTGTGGCAAGCCTTGTTCTCAACATTTGCCTCTGCAATCTCACTGCTATCGACCCATCACACTCCTGTTTCCTTGCCTCAAACTTGTTCTCCGGTTGTCTCAAGCATTATTAGCCTGCGGCGCAGCGCGGTAGCAACGATCCCATGGAGACGCCGTCTGAAAGCCCATACTTGGGTCTGAGTACGCTCAGCTTGTGAATCTGCCAAGAGCGTCTCCCGCCGGGCCATGGTCAGTACCCCCGGGGTACCCGTCGCATTGTCGTCAACCTCTAGCTGCACACCCTTCGTTTCTCGCCATGTTTTGCCTACGGGTTCGAGATGAGGCACTCGCAGCACCTGCTACCCCAACCGAAGTCCGTCTTCAAAGTATCATCATCCTCGCAGTAGCCGTCGTATCCCTGGTCGGCGCAGGATGGATCATGGCCAACTGGGCGGTAAGCCCTGCGGCTGCTTCCATGCCGACCCATAGGTACTGACCATCACCTCAGATATTCCCCCACCTTCGCTCGTTCCGCCACCATCTGATTACTGGGCTTGCCATCAGCGACGCACTCATGGCGCTTAATTTCCTGTGCTCGACGGCAATGAACGTGCAAGGCAACCTCATAGGCGCTCCTACAAACATTGGCTTCTGCAGCTTCAACGGTTTCATGACGCAGATCTTTGTCATTCAGACCGATTACTGGGTTCTGACCATCGCCGTCTGCACCTACTTCATCTTGGCTGGTCACAAGACCCAGTCCACCTGGGTTCAAACCCACGAACTCGTCATCTGGGCATTGCCCTGGTTCTTTTCCGTTCTCTGGGCCTCCATTGGTCTCGCCGTCTTCGGTTATGGGGACATTGGTGCTTGTGAGCCATGTTCTGTCACATCCAATCCCGCTCATTCCCGAGTCCTGACGGTTTGATAGGGTGTTGGTTCATCTCGGACACCATCCGCCTACTCGTGAACTTCATCCCTCGATGTGAGTCTACCACATCGGCGACGGTGGCTTTGGCGAATAACTAAACTTCGTCGTCGTAGGGGTCATCATAGTCATTATGTTTGCTCTGTATGCACACCTATCGTTCGTTCTTTACAAAGCACACATTCGGCTGAGCTCGATTCAGGAAGCTTCTCCTCGTCACCCCGAGTCCGGACCTACAACCGAGGAGGGAAGCCGGATGACCAGCATCGACGAAGGGACCGAAGGTCGCTCAGCAGTTTCAGTCCGAAGGCTCAAGAGGGTCAGTTAAGTCCACTTCTTTCTGCATATGAGGCTGAGCTAACGTTTCCCAGGTTGCACGGCTTATGCTTCTCTATCCCCTAGCTTATGCAATCATCTGGTCTCTGCCAACCGCTATCCGGGTGTATCAAGCAACAGAGAACAAGTCGGCAGCTTTTGCACTGCAGACGGCCGACAAGGCGTCCATCGTCATCCAGGGTTTCGTGGACGCTGTCATTTACGGCGTGAATGAGACGACACTAGTAAGCTGGCGATCGCGTTTTCTCCGTCAGCGGCATTCATTTCTTCATAGAACGGACTCCCACAGCGGGCACGGTTTAGCAACAGACGTAAACAGAAGAATGCTCCCTCAACCATACAACATAAGGGGATTCGAGGCTACTATCCCAAATTTTGCAGGACCATCCGAGGTAGAAAGGGATGAGGCTTCCAGTTTCAACGAGTTGAGAGACTTGAGGGCCCAGACTGCCTCAGTGGGCGGTGAAGACACTTCTGTCGGAGACTTTGGAACTGCGTGTACGGGCGGGGAACCAGACACAGTTGTTGAAACGGCGCCATAGCGTCCTTGGTGAGGTGGCGTGAACAGTCATTGACCAGAAGAAACGATATGTCCATGGTTAGAAGATGTGCAGTGCCTCCCACGCGGACTGAACTTGGCCTAACGCAGAGTGCAAATGTAACAGTTTAAAATGAGTATTTCTTCGTCACTTCTCGAATCAACTCGCCGTCCTCCAGTAAAAGTGGTTTAAACTGACGCCCTAAGCCATTGGGGCTCGGATAGGCTCGGGTTCATCTCATTACTAGCCCATGCCCATAATAGTTGTCATCCCACACATTCGTTACTCGTGATCCCTGCGAGCGCCTTGGAGTTCGCGACAAACCCCGAGGCACGTTCTTGCATAGCGTTCTGATCTAGTGCTTGCGGCCGGCAACCTCCTCGACGGCAAAAGCTGCGGAGACATCCTTGGCGACGTCAGACTTTTTGACCATGCGCAGGCCGCCGACGAGCATGACCAGGCCCTGGATGGCCAGGATGACGATTAGCGTCACAAGCGCGCCGATGACGCCGGCCACGGGCGGCGAGATGCCGTTGCCGCTGCCGTCGGTACCGGAGCCCGAACCCTTGGAGTCGGCGCTGCCGTCCAGGCCCAGAGCCGCGGCGCAGGTTCCGGTGGAGTTTCCGCAGGCCGTGCACCAAGTCTTGGTGTCCTCGACGGCGAACCGGCGCATCTCGTCGACGAAGGTGGCCCAGGGCAGGACGGTCTCGGCGCGGCCAAAGAGCGGGTACGCCGTCAGGGGGCTGGCGCCGGCGGAGCCATTGGCGAAGCGGAAGCGCACCGAGACGTCGTCGGCGGCGGGACTGGCCGACGTGGCGTTGGTGACGAGCTCGAAGACCATGGACGAGGCGTAGTCGACGACGGCCCTGAAATCCTCCGACACCTCCTGCAGCTGTGCGAGGCCGAAGAAGGAGGAGAAGGCGGCGTATGCGCCGAACTGGACGTTTGCCTTGACAGCGGCGCCGTGGAGCGTCGCGTTGAGGCCCCGCAGGACCTGGCCGGCGAGCACCTTGCCGGCGATGGCCCGGATAGGGTCGCTCTCGTTGAAGGCGAGGTTCCACTCGTGGATGTTAGCATAGTCGGTCAGCTTGCGGACGGTGGCGTCGGTGAGAAGGTCCGCGGCGGGGATGCTCTCGTTGTGGATGAGGGCGACGTTGACCAGGTCGAAGATTGTGTAGGCGTTGGCGAAGGACGCGGCCTTGTCGTCAAAGGTGCCGTTGATGACGGGCAGCAGGCCCTGGTAGAAGGCGCGGGACTCGGCCTCGAGTGCGGCGTACTCGGGCGAGGAGAAGTAGTTGTTGGAGCTGACGACGGCCTTGCCGCACCCGCTACCGCCCTGGAGCCACTCGTTGCTCTCGGCGTTGGCGCCGGTCGCCGCCGCCGTCGCCGTCGCCGCGGAGTCGACGGGGACGTACTGGTACCCGCCCAGGGGCGCCTCAATGCGGGACCCGTTGGCGAGGGCGTCGGCGGTGCCGACGGGCGGGTAGAAGCCCTGGAGAAATGCGTAGGCCGAGGACTGCAGGACGGCGTCGCTTGGGGAGGTGACGGCGAGCTGCTCGGGGCGCGCGTCGTCGGCGCTGATGGAGCGGATCTGGGCCGTGGCGTTGTTGCGGACGTAGCGCTCGCCGTAGTGCAGCCCGGAGGTGTAGACCTCGTGGGCGCCAAGGTCGGTGAAGCGGACGGGAGGCGTCTTCTTGGCGGTGCGGTCGCCGTGGCGGTGGAAGACGTAGATGCCCAAGACCGTCTCGGCGGCAGCCGGCATGATAGAGAGGCCGAGGGCCAGGAGGAGCTTGAGTTCCATCGTGGATCTTCTTTTGGTGAATGCCGACACGGAGTCTTTCTTGGCCTTGTCCGTTCAGACTCGGATGTTTATGCCGCCCTGGTTACGGAGTGCTCCACCGGGTAGTAGACTGGTTCGAAGGTCTTGGCCTTCTTCCAAGAGGACGAAAGTGCAACGGCGAGTTTATATACGAGGGGGGAATGAAATCGCGCACTCGGTGTGATTGCCGTTCGGGTGTGGATATCGCACCGTCAACGGATCGTCATAAACACCTCAGTTCGGCGTCCGTCGCGTCCTGGACAGACGGCTATTTGCGGAGACAACGACACCCGGCCTTTTGCAGATGCCTTTTTGAGGCCAGGAAAACGGCAGTCCGTCGCGAGTACGAAGTGCCCTGATCAGATTGTGGTGTATGACTGCGAGAGGGTTCCAACAGCCCCCTCGAGAGCCCCGGATGTCAACTTCTTTTTATCCTGTCGCGGCCAGGCGGACTCTCCAGGGTCCAACCTCTCGAATCGGCGAGGGCCGCTCTAACCGTAACCACATGTCCATTTCCCCTCTCCCCACATACAGCTTGACCCGCCGCCAGCCTCCGGGACCAGTCGAAGGCTCGCGATAAATGAGGGGCAGAAAAAGCACTAAACCGCCGCGGGTGGTGATTGGGTCAAGGCCAGTCATGTCCTATCAAGCGATCAGATGTTACTCAGCGCAAGGCCGTTGCCGCAGAGGATTCGTCGCGGGCTCAAGCCACTTGTTATGCACGTACGAGATAGGATCTACCGGTATCCTGAAATTCAGTGTATAACTGCAGCTGGATGAAGCTCAAGTGCGCCGCACGCGGGTTGAGGGGTGGTCAGCGAAGCTGATTCGCTGGCAACGGCGATGGACGTGCGACATATCTCCGCTCTGTTCCGCGGCAACGGCAACGGCGACGGCTATCGGCGACGGCTTTTCGGTCATCAAGATGCGTGAAATCCACAAGTCCCAAATCGCAGGCGAGGACGGCGTTCATCACCCTTTTTCTAATACGTTACCATTCATACCTTGTCGAAATAAAGCGGGACGGACGGCAACTGACCAAACGCCTGGGATGCACGCCGTTCCGAAGCAGTCGCCCATCTTGTTTTTCACGCCAACTCGATACCGTCTCTTTCTGTATCTGCCGGAAGGATACAGGGTCAATCGTGCCTCGGGGTAGATCCAGAGGCTCGATAGCGTGGGCGTGCGAATAGCTTGAGCGCGATGCGTCGTGCGGGTAAGCGCCCTGGAAGTGAGTACCAGCGACTGCATTTGTTGCCAGCTCCACGACAGCTGGTGCGCCCAGAAAAGTCCCCAGAATCGACCATGAATGCGACGCATAACTGCTCCAGCTCTCGCTTCAGGCTTTCCTTCGCAAAAGCCGCGCCGACCGCGGGCGTCGCCGCTCATTCCGCTTCTTGAATTTGATACCCAAACGCCCAGCGCTCGCCGTTCGCATAAGACGCCTACGATTCAGTGTCATAGTTGTTGTAGTTCCTGATTGAAGAACCCGGCAGATGTCAAGAGGCACCGAAAGGCAACAGGAACTGGGACGTTCACATCAACTGACATTATCCGCACTCTAAGTATCTAACAAGCAGGGCAGGTGAGCAATCGCTGCCCATGCGATATCGACTTACTGTCTCAGGCCTCTTCCTGTACCCGCGGAGTCTTCAAAGCGTTCTCTTGGATATACAAAAACAGATCCACCGGTCTACAGCTTGGAGTCCTTGCGCCCGCTCTTGACGTGCTTCGAGAACTCTCCCTTCAGGAGGAAGTCCGGATATTGCATGTTCTCGTCAGTTCCCACTGCCAGCGCGCCTCCTCGTCTCCAGGCGCCACCGTCAACAGGGATCGCCTGACCGTTGACAAAGTTGCCGGCGTCGCTAAACAGATAAACCGTGGCGTCGGCAATGTCCCGGACGACACCCCAACGGCCCTGGGGCACCAGGGCGTCGGCCTTGGACTGGTCCTGCTTGCTGCTGGCCAACCGCTGCATACCCTCCGTATCCTTGATCGGACCCGGGGCAATGACATTGCTCGTGACTCCGAAGGGGCCGTACTCCAATGTCACTGAGGCCATGAGGGAGTCGACAGCGGCCTTGGCGGCTGACACATGAGCCTGTAGCGGCATGCCCGTCCAGTGGAAGGTTGCTGAGACGAAGATGATGCGACCGCCTGTCTGGCCGTTGTTGTTAGGTGTAGGGTTCTTCTTTGCCGACTCGACCAGATACGGGATGGTAGCCTTGATGGTGTTGAAGGTGCCGAGGACGTCAATATCAATAACGGCCTTGAAGGCGTTGGGGCTCATGCCGGACAGGGGTGCAACAAAGTTACCAGCGGCACCCGCACTGTTGGGCGTTAGTTCCGGCAAGACCCCGTCAAGGTCGGTAACCTACATGACAAAGTCGATGCTACCGAGCTCCTTGGCACATCTGTCTGCGGCGTCTTGCAGGCTCTGGGGCTGAGAGGAACATGTCAGGGTTAGCATTTCTCGACGCATGTGGATTCGAGTGATGGATTGGCCGATGCATACATTTCTCACATCACAGGCACCAATGCCAATGACCTTGGCGCCGGGTCTGGCAGTAGCCAGGTCCTTGGCCATGGCCTCCGTCTTTTCGACATTGCGGCCAATAATACAAGCATTTGCTCCGAGTCGGACGAGAGCCCGGGTTTGGGCGCTACAAATACTTCCAGCGCCGCCGGTGACAAAGGCGACTCTATCATCTGTGATGAATTAGTCAAAATCAAGGGCGGGCGCAAAGAACCCTAGGCTACTCACTAAAGATTCCATCCTTCCACACCGGACTGAGATACTCGAGCTCGGGGACGGGCATGTTTTCAAGGCGTAGATACGGAGGGTGGACGGGAGACAATGGGTGGCTGATATCACAATATGGAGGGCTATGATGACGTATGGAAAGGGGGGATCTCTTCTATGAGATGAAGGCAGCGGATCGAACGCGCGAAGTCGGACGATGGGGAAAAACTGATGGGTCCGCTGGTTGCACGGAAATCGGAGAGTGTAGGCGATCGAAATGTAGCACAACTACAGGAGACTAAACAAAGTCCGGTCGGTGCAATGCTTGTGTTTGACATGCAACGGCGACGGCAGTGCGCAACTCCAAATGGCAGCGAGCGGTAGTAGCGCGACGGACCTCGGCAAGGGCAGGTTGCAGGTGCGGTGCGGTACGGCGTGATTCGTGATTAGTGATACGTCTGCTGAGTCATCTTCTTCTTGACGGAAGAGAAGATGTTTCCTCATCACCCGCTCCTGCCTTCTCCGCCCGGCGTACCTACCCGGGGGTTTTAGTCAGCCCTTGGCTGCGCTAAAAAAGCTTTGGAGGGGGTGTTTAGCTGTGCCAAAAACCTAGCACCCCCGGGTAGTAAAGTTTAGTGCGTCTACCTATCTGCACAAGCGCTCCACTGATGAGACAACTTCATCTCCCCGCAAACACCTTCCCTAATCGCTCCTAGCGCTTGCTCTTCAACGGACCACGTACCATGCTACTTCAACCCAGAAGCCGACGAATATCAGTAAAGCCACACATCATCTGAAGAATCGCCTCAAAAGAGTGGATGACCCATCAGCTCAGAAACCTGGCACCCTGGCGACAGTATCGATAGCAGCGAGACAAGCAAAACTGGAATCGCCCACTCCAGACCCCTTGTCAAGCGACAACGGCTTCACCTTCCTAATCTTGCGAGCCACCTGGAGAATTGGACTCTGTCCCATCTTCAGTCTGTCGGACTAATGCAACTACCCAAGCTCGCGGCGCGGCCGGAGTCGGCGATTGGCCTGTCAAGAGGAGCGGTCCCCCGTTCTGGTCTGCCATTGTCGTACGTTGGGCCTATGATTCCTGTTGTAGAAACGATACGCACACAGCATGCTGTTGGAACTTGGAAAACTGGAACCAAGGCATTATCACCCTTGACCCCGCTGCATCTCTGCGGCCAACGTGCACGATGACCTCTGGCTAGGTAGAGAGGGGTAAAGGATTACGTCCTGCAAGGATAAATGATTCGCAGCCTCATTATATCGTGGACCACGTGCCAAGATAACCAACTGAGCACTGCAGCAACGCACAGAACGACGCCCATGCCAACAACGGCCCGCATTGTGGCTAATAATGCAACGAGCATCCACCAAGCCCTCAGATAACCTTGCATCTCTATCAAACTCCCCAGTTCGCCGATGACACTGATGATAGCTCATCCGATAGGACTATGTATGTATGTATGTACATGCCTGGTATGGCTGGTCCTCAACCACGCACAATGCTCACCTTGTTCTTCAACAGCATCGCTTCCTCAACCATGAGTTTGGCCAGCTCTATTCTCCACCACCATATCTCTGCTAAAGGAGACCGGGATGCACTCGTACCTCCTCATGTGAGCTACCAATTGTTCTTATCACTTTCCACAGTTTACCATCCCCTTTCACCACCAATGCCCACCATGCATCTTCTAGCCGCCTAGAGCCTCTCGGATTCGCCGACAGCTACATCATCCATGCGAGAACACCATGTGAAGAGAAGGAACAAATTCCTAAAGATCAGGTTTGACGACTGAGATACGATGATGGATATGGGTCTTGAGGTGGCTTCCGAGCAAATACGATAGGACATCACATCTGCACATGACTATCGTTACCACGCAAGACGCGATCTGAGTCCTTTGCATCAAAACGATACCGAACAGCCCGAAGAAGAAAGAAATCACCCATGCTATGTTCACATCCTGGATTCGTCAGCCTGATACATCGGCCCAAATCCGCGGTTCGTCACACTGGCGGTTGGTAGTTCGGGAAGATCGTTTCCAGTCAAAGCCCACCACGCTGCAGACGCCTGCTTCTTTGGTCTAGAACCGTTGGTCGTCATTTTTGATACGCCTGTAACCCTTGCTTATTGGAAGCAAACAATATCCATGGGCTGATAGTGCCCCCTGCCACCAACTTGCATATTCGTCCTCAGCCAAGAAGAGGGGTCGTATCCGCCGTGACACAGAAAAGGATATATGGTCCACACTCTCAAATTTACTTCTTCTTCCCTTCTGAGCAAAGAACACTCGAATCGGCTCTTCGCTCTTTAATCTCTCGAGCAGCTGCACGATGGCTGACAACCAAAACGACACGTTGCCCAACGGCGCAGCGCCCGCCAATGATACTGCGGCGAGCAATGGTCCCACTATCGTGGCCGACGAAAATGTAACGACTCCTGACCATGAGACCTAATAGTAGTTGTGCATCCACTGACTTTCGATGAAGCTCACAGATGATGCCGCCTCCGACGTAGCGACCGTAAGCATAAGTTGCTCGATAAGGGTGTTGTAGCATTTTCTAACTCTTCCAGAGCCTGGCATCTTCGAGCACGAGCTTGGCCAGCTCAATTCTCCAGCACCGCCTTGAGAACGGGAGGACATACCACAAGTACAAGGACGGCAGTGAGTTCGCTCCCATCTTTTCAGCCACGGATAAGCATGTTCTGAATAGATATAAGAATACGCCTACCCCAATGACGAGAAGGAGAACAACAGACTAGGTACGTTGCGATGTTCACTCGAGCGAATCCATTCTCATGTCCGACCCAGATCTACAGCACAACATCTATCTTCTCACTCTCGACTACAAGCTGGGTCTTGCTCCTCCGAACGACGAGAACTCCGGCGTTAGGCGCGTTCTAGACATTGGAACGGGTACTGGACTTTGGGCTATGGACTTTGGAGATGAGCATCCTGAAGCCGAGGTAAATCCATCATCTACTTTAGAAAGGATTTATGCTTACACAACATGGGTGCTTGGTGTTGATCTCACGCCAGTGAAGACAGAATTGTATGGCTTAATTTCCATTTCTTCTTGCTCTTACTGACTTATCTCAGTGTCCCACCTAATGTTCGGTTTGAGGTTGACGATGTAGAAGAACCCTGGCTGTACAGCCAGCCTTTTGACTACATTCACATCCGTGGCATGACATCAAGTATTGCCGACTGGAAGAAGTTCCTAAAGCAAACGTACAAGTATGTGCTTTGAAGGCTCGTGGGAACCGAACTAGCTAATATCAGTAGCGGCCTCGTACCTGGAGGATACGTCGAGATCTTTGAAGGTAACTTCCGACCTGGGTGTGATGATGGAACCCTGACGCCTGAACACTCTATCTCAAAGTGGGTCGACCACATCGAGCAATGCGGCAAGTTCTTCGGTCGTCTATTTACTGACGTACCGAGTCTGGTGCCTATGCTGACGGAGATTGGCTTCGTCGATGTGACTGTTTCCAAGTACAAGTGGCCCATGAGTCCTTGGGCCAAGGATGAACACTACAGAGAGCTTGGATCATGGTGCCAGGAGAATTTGATGGAGGGCCTCGAGGCCTTCAGTATGGCCCCTTTTACCAGGGCCCTTGGCTGGACCCAAGAAGAGGTCAATGTCTTCCTGGTTGGCGTACGGAAGGAATTGAGGGACAGAAGTATACATGCTTACAATCCTCTGTAAGTCACCATCTTCTGGCTTCTTTTCGTCTCTTGTCTTCCTTTATTTCCTCCTTCAGCTTGATTCTGCAGCTCAGTATCTAACCAAAGACAGGTGGGTGATCTATGCCAGAAAGCCTTTGGAGGGGGCCGAGTAGACAGATCTAGTCTTATGGCCCTCGCCAAAGCAGTCCATTCACCGGACCACCGCATCCACACGGGCACGAAACTGGGTTAGATGAACAAGGGTTTTCTCGAATCATGATCATGTAATCAACGTATCACAGCATCATTCAATGAAAGATGATGACGTTATTACTTGATTGGAGAATTTCATAACTTCGAAGACCAGTGTAAAGTATAAACTGCATGGTGATCTTGAACACGGCGTGTTTCCAATTGTGGCCTCGTCAACACACACTTATTCCTACCTAGGTAGATAGCGGTCAAAACTGGCCGCATGGAGACGACACCTAAATAGGGGGTAAGAATAAAGAAGGATAGCGGCCAATACTGGCGACTATGGCACATATGTACATACATCGGGGTTTTGGATGCATGGAGCTTGGTCTTAAGGTGCATGCTGTGAGGTCTCGCACAAGATCCGACATTTTACACAGAACAGTTCAGCAGCCAAGCAGCGTTCCTCAACTGAGGGACACCAGGAGGTGTGGCGGTTATGCACTTTATGCAGGAATTTGTGCAGCCTCCTCAACCTCGGCGAAGCTTCGAGAGCGGACGCTAAATCAGTGCACGGATAATTGAAGATCAGCTGGCCCTGCCCCATACAGACGACCCACACGAGGTACCCACCCGATCCCGACCAACCAGATCGCCACGAAACAAGCAAATACAGCCCCTCTGTTTTCCCGCAGGCGGCAAGGCGGGAATGTGTTGAAGTACGTAATTACCGCGATAATCCTTGGTTAGTTTCTTGTATATATCTGCTACTATATGTCTATTTCTTAGGGGATTCCCTATATATTTCTAGCTACAGTGTTGCCTTAGGATCTAAATATATATACTATCAGATTTTAGTTATTTAAATAGCAAAATCTATCCTAGTAATGTAGCTAATATTTTACTATAGACTTTACCTTATTTAATCTAATAGGTAGAGAGATCTATACTAGTTACTAGTATATTATATCTACTTTAATATGCCTTCTTAAATTAAAGCTATTACTAGATTTAATCTAATTAATTTATAATAATTATTACTTTATTATAATTACTTATTATATCTTTTATAAATCTATTATACTTATTAATTACTTATTATAAAAAAGTAATTAACTAATTAATAATAATTAAAATTAAAATATATATAAATTAATAATATTATCTCTTATTAGATAATTATAATATAAGATAGTAACTTATATTGAAGCTTTAGAGTTTAAATCTAGGTAGAGGTAAAAAGACTTAATAATAGTTATATCTATAAAGCTTATTAACTCTCTTCTCTATCTAAGCTTAATAATATAGATATAGAGTAAATTAGGTCTTTTTATATTAATAAAGTTATAAGATATCTCTTAATTCTATCTAAAAGTACTTATTATTATATTTAATATAACCTCTATAGGTCTATATATAGTTATTCTTAAAGTATAGTTTTAATTATACTTTTACTTTTTTATTTTATTTTTTTTATTATAAAATAGAGGTTATTTATAATTAGCTTTTATATTTATTTATTACTCTAATTAAGGTAATTCTAAACATAAAATTACTAACTAAAGAAGTTATATAGTTATTAATATATTAGTAGTTAAAGTTTTATTAGCTATATTAATAACTAGTTATAATATTAAAGTATATTAGTTATATCTCTATAATAATCTACTTTTACTAACTAATATAACTATAAAAATTAACTATCTTAGTTAGAGGTTATACTAGTTAACTATTTATTACTATAGTACTTATTATTTTAATTATATTAGTAATTTATTCTTAGTTAATTTATTCTTAGAATTTCTTATTAACTATATAGTTTAATTACTAATATTTAATTACTAGAGAAATATAAGCTATTTTTACTTTAATAAGGCCTTTATTAATCTATCTACTATTAGCTCTACTGATAGAGTATAGATAAATTTAATGTAACTATTAATAATCTTTTAGTATAGCTAATAATAATATATATCTATATAGTAAGGGTATATTTATAATTAAACTAACTTCTTAGTTTCTAAGCTAATTATCTATTAGTTATTATATTATATTATAACTTTTAGTTATATAATTAAGGTAATATTACTAATAGTAAGCTTAGTAATTAATTAGTTTATAAATATTAACTTTTTATAGCTTATAATAGAGCTAATAACTTTACTTTAGTTATTAATATAGTTATAGTTTATTACTTATTTACTCTTAAGCTAATAAGTTTATTATATAATTTAATAATAAAAGCTTATAAGCTTTTATAGTTAATTAAGTTATCTTTAAAGCTTATATTTAAAGTAATAATAAGCTTATTATTAAGTTTAAATTTAAAATAAAATTCTCTATATATTAGAAATATTATAATATATAATTTACTATTCTCTAGTAGGCTACTAATAGGTTATAATTAAATCTTACTAAGTAACTTATGGTAAATATAATATTAAGCCTTATTATTTTAACTATATATAGAATTAATCTAATCTTTTATTAGTATCTTATTACTTTATAGTTTATTACTATTTACTATAATAAGAGAAGCTCTTTATTACTTATTAGAGTATCATTTAGTAGTAACTATACTTTATTATTAATTAGCTTTACTATTTTCTTAATATATACTAACTATAATAGCTATATCTTTTATTACTATCTATTATAAAGAATTTTTATACTAAGAAAGTATTATATCTTATTACTCCTCTCTAATTAATATCTCTTTTTTATACTATTTATTACTTCATTAGCTTTTTACTATAATAACTTAGAGAATATAAAGATATAATTATTAATATAAAAGAAGAAAGTAATAGTACTTTTTTACTAGTAGTATAGTTCTTGAATAACTAGTATAAATCTAAGTTCTTAAAGTCTCTTTTTAAAATACTTTTACTATAGTAATGGTAACTATTATAATCTATAAAAAGTTTTTTATAAGTAAATAATTTTATTACTACTATAGTTTAAATATTTTAGAGAAAGTCTTATAAATACTATTTTATCTATATTAATATATATAAATATATTTACTATATTAAACTAAAGTAGTTTAAGATCTAACTTAGTTATAATAGCTATTAATAATTAAAATAAAAGCCTTACTAGTATTACTATATATATATATATTATAGATTATATCTTTTAATTACTAATTACTTTATATAATAAGATATACCCTAAACTGTATAAGAAATCTATATTTATTTAGCTTATAGGTGTATACCTATTAGTAATTAAATATCTAATTATTACTAGCTTTCTCTATACTAACTTTAACCTAGCTATTTATAGTATTATAATTCTATAAATAAGCTTTCTTAGTCTCTTAAAATTTCTCTATAAAAAGGTAGTTTTTTAAGTTGATATATACCTTGGGTAGCCTAGGTAAATCTATTAGTATTATAGAGGTTATAATATAGTTAACTATATATATTAATAGGCAAAGTAATAAGATAATAGAGGTAAATATTAAATCTCTATTATATATAAAGAAAGTATAATTATTATAGACTACCTAATTAAAGTAAGTAGGTTATAACTAGCTTATCTATAGTAAAGACTATAGTAAAACCTATAGATAGGGTTATAGTAGAATTATAGTTCTTCTACTACTAAGTTATTAGAGTTAAGCCTAGTAATACTAATTAGTCCTATAATAATAGATATCATAATACTAGTAACTTTCTCTTATAATAAAAAGTACTTAATAAATGTAGTAGCTTAAAAAGCTTAGAAATATAATAAGATAAAAGAAATTAAAGTATCTAATAACTTATTACTATATAATCTATTATATATATAATACCTATTTATTTATCTATATATATATTAATCTATTACTAATAAGGCTAGTTAGTATAGTATTTAATAATAACTTTATAAATCTATTAGCTAGGTTATTATTACTACAGATCTATTATACTTATAGATCTCTTATTACTTATATAACTATTAAAGAGCTATAATATCTATTATAAGGTACTTCTTTTTTATAATAATAAGCTTTATAAGGTACTTATATAGTAAGTATAAGTTAATATAGATAACTATAGAGATCTATAGTATTTTTAGTTAATTAGTTGCTATTATAAGTATTATACTAATTATATAAGCTATATTAGTATTAGTAACTATTATATATATCTTAGAGGTAACTACACTATAAGTAACTTTCTTATACTTTATTAAACTAAAGTAAATAATATTATTATAAATTTAGAAGCAATTACTATTACTTAGTAGTTATACTATTATTTTATTAATATTTTACTTATTAGTAATAATAATAATAAAGCTTAGTATAGTATAGAGGTATAACTTCCAAGTCTAGAGGTTAAAGAAAATCCTTCTTTATATATAAAGAGATAGGTTATATCTATAACTATAGTAAAATAGATCTTTAATAGTTAAAGTATTAGTTATAGTATTAGTTATTATATTAGGTATAACTAAGTACTTATACCTTAAGTCTAGTTACCCTAGAGTAAATAAGTTAGTTAGAGATAGAATATCCATAACTGACTAGTTTCTCCTAGTTACTTATTCTATATAGTTATATATATATTTATATACTGTTATAAAGCTTATAAACTATAGATTTCAAATTTAAAGCCTATTTATTAATATCCCTTATCTTTATAAAGTTATTGAGCTTCTAAGTTATAGGGTTAGTATTCTAACCCTAACCCTAGAGTTATTATATTTGAAATAGTTATATCTAAGTAAGAAGGACTATTATTTACTTCTCCTTATTATTAAAACCCTTTAATAAGTAAGATCTATGAAGTAATATCTTAAGGTAGATATTATTATTACTTTTTATAAGTTATAGATTATAAAGAGTAATAAGTATAAGACTATATTTTATATATAGTATAATCTCTTTAAATAGATAATAACTTTATTTAATCTTATAAATATATTAGCTAGCTTCTAATACTATATTAATAGTATTTTATAAGAGTTTCTTAATAACTTTATAATTATATATCTAAATGATATATTAATATTATTGTGATACTAGCTATTGCGGAACTGATTAGTATTATTAGGCTTAACCCTAATAACGCGGCGGTGGATTAACTGTAATTCCGCTGCAACCCCACTAGGCTAATAACTAGCGATTTGCTAAAAGTACTCCACACCTAGTAGGGAGTATTTACTACCCTTTTTAACCAAGCAGCCCATAATGGTTATACCTTAAATAACGCATAATAGAGATCTAGTATTTACCCCTATTATTAGTATTACTTACTTATTAATATATATAGTTAACTATATTATAACCCCTATAATTTTTATATTAATTCGTAGTTAACTTTATAGTTACTACTACTATAAAAAACTATAGATTAGTAAGGGTTTTTAGAAGAGGCTATAGATTACTTTGACTAGGCTTGTGCCTTCTATTTAAAGCAATAGTCTATAGTACTACTTATTGTTAACTTTAGGTCATGATACCTTTTACTTGGTGAAAAGCCTTTTGTTAACTAGGTTATTACTTAACTATTACTAATTGTTTCTAGCTTAACCCTATAATACATTCCCTTAATAACTTACGGTATACTAGAATATATAGCTATCACACAGATCTAATAACTTATAATATAAGAAGTTAATTCTTAACTACAAAAAACACCTTACTTTGTATACTGCTGTTTAAGTAAGCTTTTATAGCTATTACTACTACTATAATAGTAAAGAAAATTAATACTAAAGAGTACCTAGATAATTATATAGATTTTTACCTTCTTATAATAACCTTTCTTTTTATAATAATAAGCTAGAGAAGTACTTCGTTACTTATATAATTACTTTTAAATACCTATTTTTAAATACTAGAGTATACCTGGTTAATTATACTACTATACTAAGAATACCTAAAGAAGTACCTAATTAATTATATATATATACTTCTTCTCTTTTATTTTATTATATTATCTATATTACTAATAGTAATTTCTCTAATAAATATATATATTCTTTAGCTTATTAAAGAAAATACCCATATTTAAGAAGTTATTAAGCTAATAGAAAGTAGCTATCATAGCTTTACTTAAGGTGAGTAGTAATAATACTATAGGTATTATAAGTTATAATCTAACTATTCTAAGTAATATATAAGAGATATAAGTACTACCTAAGATATATATATAATACTAACTATATATAATACTAGGTATATAGAGATTCTTATATCTTAAGTATATACTAGCTAGAATAATATATAAAGTAAAATTCTAAATAATAATAGTATATTATATAATAAAATATAAAAAGAATAATATCTATATTTAAAGACTTTTAAAGAGATTAATTACTAACTTTAATAAATAAACTAAAGATAACTTTAATATTATTAATAATACTCTTTATAATATCTTTTATATCTTTATTATTAATTATAGTATATAAATAAATAAAGACTAATACCTTAAAGTATCTATATAGATATATTAGGTAATTACTAAAGATAACTATAAGCTTTAGAATAATAAGGGTATTACTACTATTAATAAGAGAAATCTAAAGTTTATATAATACCTTAAGAATCTATACTTTATTACTAGTATTAAGGATAATAATAATAATATATAGGAACTATTAGTAAGAACTACTTCTTCTAAGTATATCCTAGAAATTAGTCTATTATATGAAACCCTATAAAGGTAGAATTAGCCTATAAGCTAGCCTTTATAATAAATATTTATTAATAACCTAAATTTTAAGTTATTATTAATAAAGAAAAGTTACTAATATAATATATTATATTAACCTATAATTAAGGTATCTATTACCTAGTACTTAGCTATATACTTACTAAACTTATTAATAGGTAATAGTTTTATTCTATAGTAAGTAATAAACCTTATAAAGCTATACTCTAATAATACTTCTATAGAGTATAGTAATAGCTAGTATAAGATAATTAATACTAAGTTATCTATTTTCTTTAACTTATATATAACTATAGGTATTTATACTAACTAGTATTCTATTACTATTAAGGTTATACTTATAGCTAAACTATAGAAGTATTATAACTCTACTCTTTATAAGATTTAAAGTAATTTTAATATATTAATTATAAAACTTAAGGTATACTTTAAAGGTAAAAAGGTTTATTATATCTATATTATAAAGCTTTATTAGCTAAGTTTTATATTAATTACTAATAAAAGCTATAATAAAAGTAAGCTAGAGATCCTTAGCTTACTTATTAATAAAGTTATATTACTTATTAAAGTAATAAAGTAATAAACACTTCTTAATAATAAGAAGTATTATAATACTCTTATTATATATTACTAGAGTATTACTAAGTATATATTAGCTCTTATTAACTTACTAGTAAGCTATAATACCTTTTATATAGAATTATATAATATAGTAAGTAATACTATAGCTATTTATAAATCTAAAGCTTAGTTTACTACTAAAAGTCCTCTATAAGACTATAAGTAATACTAGATTAATTAAAAATATAATAACTATAATAATTATTACTAGTAGTAATAGCTATATAATAATCTATATATATACCTATTCTATACTAAAAGTAACTTTATAAATAAGAAATACCTTAGTTATAGTAAGCTTAGCTATTAGTTAATAAAATATAATAATAATAACTATAGGTAGTTATTTAAATAATTTAAGTCTTAGTACTTTATAGAGGTACTATAGACTTTTATCTAGTTTCTTACTAATTATAAAAGTAATAAGCTTAATAAGGCTAATAAGAGTAATAATAATAAGTATTCATTAAATAATAAAGATAATCCTCTTAATAATATTAGTTTCTTTATATTAATAGCCTTTTATAATAAAAAGATAGTAAATAGTTTAAAACCTTTTAATTACTATAGGAATTATAGGGGTTGTAATACAGTTAACTATATGTATTAATAGGCAAGTAACGCCAATAATAGAAGTAAATACTAGATCTCTATTATGTGTTATTTAAGGTATAACTATCATAGGCTACCTAGTTAAAAAGAGTAGTAAATACTCCCTACTAGGTATAAAGTACTTTTGGTAAATCGCTAGTTATTAGCCTGGTGGGGTTGTAGTAGAATTATAGTTAATCTGCTGCTGCGTTATTAGGGTTAAGCCTGATAATGCTAATTGGTCCTGTAATAGCTAGTATTATAATACTAGTAACTTTCTCTAGTAATAAAAGTGCTTAATAAATAACAATAGTCTAAAAAGCTTAAAAGCATGATAAAAACAAGAGAAACAAAAGTATCTAATAACTTATTACTATATAACCTATTATATATATAATACCTATCTATTTATCTATATATCTACTAATCTATTACTAACAAGGCTGGTTAGTGCGGCATTTAGTAATAACTTTATAAATCTATTAGCTAGATTATCACTACTATAAATCTATTATATCTTATAGACCTCACAACGTTTATATAATTACTAAAGAGCTATAATATTAATTATAAAGTACTTCTCCTTTATAGTACTAAGCTTTATAAGATACTTATAGAGTAAGTATAAGTTAGTATAGATAATAGTAGGGATCTATAGTATTTTTAGCTAATTAGTTACTATCACAAGTATTATTCTAATTACATAAGCAATATTAGTACTAGTAACTATTATATATATTTTAGAGGTAAGTATGTTATAAGTAACTCTTTTATACTTTATTAAACTAAAGTAGATAACATTACTATAAACTTAAAAATAATTACTATTAGTTAGTAGTTATACTATTATTTTACTAATATCTTATTTATTAGTAATAATAATAATAAAGCTTAATTATAATATTAGGTTACTATTATTAGTAAAGAATCTATTAACAAAGATAAAGAGTTTTGCAGTTATTAAGTTAATAGGTAGAAACCATAGTCTATAGTTAAGGTTGCTTATCTACTATTTGATTCAATAGTTAAGATCTCTAATCTTATCTACTACAAGTAATTAGTATTATATAGTAATAGAGTAGTTAAAGCAAGCCTCAGGCTAGCAAATCAAAGCAATATACACTCTATAGGCCTGTTACTTAACATACTATTACCAGGCTTCTAGCAATAAGTAGTTAATAGGCTATAGTTTCTTACCTTAGCCCTTTTAGTAGAGCTAGATCTTACTATTAGTAATAAGTAATATAATACTGCTATTAAAGGTAATAGGGTTATTAATAGTAAGTTATTACTTAGATTTTACTATAAAAGTAGCCTTTATAAGTTTAACTTTCTTATGGTTAGTAAAGGCTTAATCTAATATTCTAATAGTATTATTAGTCTATATACTAATTATTTTAAAATTAGTATTATCTTAAGTAGATACTAGTAGGTAAGGGTTAAAGGTTAATATATCTATCTAGAGATTCTCTCTATAGTAGTTATTATATATTACCTACTAATAGGTACCTATCTTAGAGATACTATATAATAGTTTTATAATAACTATAATAGTATTTATAGGGTAGTAATAGTATATTTCTATAGGTAAATATATAAGAATTATATAATTAAGGTTAGTAGTAGACTAAGTATAGGCTTAGGTAATATCTCAAAGCTATAGTTATAATCCCTAGTACAGGAGTAATAGAGTAATAGCAAGGATAATCTATTATAATATACATTAGATTATTAGTAACTATATAAGAATAGTGCTTTTGCTATTATCAGTATATCCTTAGATAATAAGGTAGCTCTTCTTATAGGGTTACTTGGTCTTACCTTTTACTTTATAGATTAATTATAACTTAAAGATCTATATCTCACTATACTTTTATTTATCAAAAGAGACAATATAAAAGATACTACAAGTAGCAAGACTATTAATTTTAGCCTTATTAGATACTTTAAAGGGCTTACTAGGCATAGTAATAATACTTTTCTTATATAAGTTAATAGTAAGTATATAGTTAGACTCCTCTTTAGTAATTAGAAAGGTATTTACTAGAAACTAAGCTTATAAAAAAGCTTCTATAAAAAGCGTTTAAATTAGATCTTTATAGGAATAGCTATATAGCCTATACATAAGCTACTTATCTAATAGGTTATTACTAGTAATAATAGTATTATACACTTCCTTCTAGCTTAATAGTTATAGTACTATTGCTATATTATCTTATACTTATAGGGTAAGCCTCTCTATAAGCCTATTATTAATTAATATATAAAAGGGTTTAATAGTAGTAATATAGAAGTTATATAGTCTATAGGCTATCTCTATAATATAAGTAGTACTATCTATAGTAATAAGGCAGTATAGGCCCTACTAGCTACTCTTCTCTTACTATACTTAGATAAGTAACTATAGTAGTAATAATATAATAGGGGTAGTATCTAAGCTATTATAAGCTATAAGTACCTTATTTACCTACCTTTTAGTATAGAGTTACTATATTTTCTCTATTACTTTATAAATAGCCTTAGTATATTACTAGGTAGTTACTAGAAGTAGTAAAGTATTAGAAATCCATAGATAAGTACTAAAAATCAGAAGTATAGATATAAGGCTATCTAGGTTAACAGTATTATTAATTACTTTTACTGTGTATTATAGTGTAGCTTTAGGGTTAATATCTATTTTAGCTTAGATAATAGTATATATATACTATAGTACTATATAATACTATTTAACCTTACTAATACTATTATAAGCCTTAATAAAAACCTTCTTAACTTTAATAGATAATATATATATAGCATATTTAAAGTCTACGATATAAAAGTTAAGGCTAGTATTAGTAATAATCCAGTCTAGTAATCTAAGGTATATATTAATCTAGTATATGTAAAGAGCTTTCTATATATACTTAGTAGTAATAGACTATAGAAAACAGGCTATATTAAATATAGTAGTACTATTAATAACATAAAGAGCTAGCTTATTACTATTAAGGTAGATAATATTAATAAAGACCTTATAGTTAAACTTATAGTTATTATAGAGAGTAAGCTAAAATCTTTTAAAAGCCTTTATATTTAGCTAGTAGTAATTATAAAACTTATTAATCTCTTTAAGTAAGGAGATAGTTACTTTGTGGCTAGTATAGCAGAGTACCTTATAAAGCTATTTAACCAATAGGTAGCTGAATTATTGATATATCTACTATAACTCTATATTAGTTAAATAGTAATCTACTAGGCTTTACTCTAGTAGTTCTAATAGTATCTATACATAACTCTATTTATAAATAATAGGTATAATAGTATTACCCTTAATAAGTTAGTTAGTAAGGTTGTTAAAGTATATGCTATAGGTATCTATATCCTTTAGATAGAGAAGAAACAGTATATCTAAGGTTATTATATAAAATATAAAGTTACTTAGTAGGGTAGGTACTATAACTATTTTCAGGGATTTAAAGCTATTACTACTACTAAAATAGATACTTACTTTACTAGTATGTGATATATCTATTAGTAAATCTATAGTAAGATACCTATAAAGAGCCTTATACTGCTACTAGCTAGTGGTTGATATATAGGTAGCTCTAGTATTAGGTATAATACTCTAAAAGGTAGTAGTAGAGTATTAGTCTTTAAAAGTAAAGATATTATTACTCTTGCTATTACTTTTGTTAGGTTTAAAAGCAGTAAGGTCTTTATAGGTAAACATATAAAGGGTAGCTTATTTATATAAGTAGGTATAAAGTTCTAGGCTATTTACTATTTTTTTACTATAAAAGGCTATTAATATAAAGAATATAGTATTATTAAAAGTACTATCTTTATTATCTAGTTAGTACTTATTATTACTCTTATTAGTCTTATTAAGCTTGTTCTCTTTATAATTAATAAGAAACTAAGTAAAAGTCTATAGTATTTCTGTAAGATACTAGGATTTAAAGCATTTAAACAACTACCTGCAGTTATTATTACTATGTTTTATTAACTAATAGCTAGGCTTACTATAGATAAAGTACTTCTTGCTTGTAAAGTTGCTTCTGCTATAGGGTAGGTATATGTATAGATTGTTGTATAGTTGTTACTACTAGTAATAGTTATTATAGCTATTATACTTCTAATTAACCTAGTATTACTTATAGTCTTACTAGACATTTTTAGTAGGAAACTAAGCCTTAGATTTATAGATTGCTATAGTATTACTTACTATATTATATAACTATATATAAAGGGTATTATAGCTTACTAGTAGGTTAATAAGGGCTAACATATACTTAGCAATACCCTAGTAATATATAATAAGGGTATTATAATACTTCTCATTACTAAGGAGTCCCTACTACTTTATTACCTTAATAAGTAATATAACTTTGTTAATAAGTAAGTTAAAAACCTCTAGTTTACTCTTTTTATAATTTTTACTAGTAACTAATATAAAGCTTAACTAACAAATTTTATAACATAGGTATAATAGACCTCTTTACCTTTAAAGTATACCTTAAGTTCTATAATTAATATATTAAAATTACCCTTAAACTTATAAAGGGTAGAGTTATAATACTCCTATAGTTTAGCTATAAGTATAACCTTAATAGTAGTAAAATACTAGTTATTGTAAATACCTACTATTATATATAAGTTAAAGAAGGTAGGTAACTTAGTATTAATTATTTTATACTAGCTATTACTATACTTTATAGAGGTATTATTAGAGTATAGCTTTATAAGGTCTATTACTTATTATAAGGTAAGGCAATTACTTATTAATAAGTCTAATAAGTATATAGTCTAGTACTAGGTAATAGATATCTTAACTGTAGGTTAATATAATATATTATATTAGTAACCTTTCTCTACTAATAGTAATTATTAGTAAGTAGGGTATTAGGTTTCTAGTAATAAATAAGAGGTCTTAAAAAGAGTTAATTATATATAAAGAAGTATAACTATTAAGAGGGCTACTAGGTTGAGCTAGCGGTGAAAGGGGCTCCCGCGGGTAGGCCCGCGGACGAGCTCAGACTGGTCTCATGTAACCAGTAGGATTGGAGTTAGCGGGTAACTCTAATAGATCCTAATGATAAGCTAGCATTATAATACTAGTAACTCTCTATTTTAGCTAAATAACAGCTAGCTAGCCTACAGTCTAAAAAGCTTAAAAATATAATAAAAGTCTAAATTATAAAGTATTTAACTTCTTACTACTAATATAATATCTATATATCCTATATATAAAACCTATTTATTTATTTATATCTTTATTTACCTAGTACTAATAAGCTTCTCTAGTACTTTATTTAGTAATAACTTTATAAAGCTATTAGCTAGGTTATCTATACTATAGATCTATTATATCTTATAAATCTTATAGTATTTATATAACTACTAAAGAGCTATAATATTAATTATAAGTTACTTTTTCCTTATAGTACTAAGCTTTACTAAATACTTATATAGTAAGTATAAATTAGTATATATAGTTATAGGGATCTAAGGAACCTTAAGGTAGTTGGAGACTATTACTAGTATAATCTTAATTATATAAGCTATATTAGCTCTAGGAACTATTATATATATCTTAGAGGTAAGTATACAATAAGTAACTCTTTTATACTTTATAGAGCTAAAATAGATAATATTACTTATAAGGTTAAAAGTAATATCTCTACTAGTGGATAAGTACTCTTTATTATTACTAGACTTATTAGTAAGTATAATAATAAAGCTAAGTTATAATATTAAATTACTATTATTTATAAAAGAGCCATTAATAAATATAAAGAGTTAAGTACTAGTAAGATCTAGTAGTTAAAATTATAGCCTACAGTTAAGGTTATCTATCTATTACTTAACTTATTAGTTAAGGTTCTTAATTTTAGCTAGGCTAGGTAACTAGTACTAAGTAGTAATTAAATAGTTAAAGCATACCTTAGGTTAGTAAATAGAAGTAATATATATACCTTAGGTATACTACTTAATATACTACTACTTTATATTAAATATACTAGGGTTAACTAATTATAGCTTCTTACCTTAGTTCTTTTAGTAAAGGGTTATCTTACTATTGTCACTAAGGGTTAATATACTACTATTAAAAGTAATAGGCTTATTAACTTTAAGAAATTGCTTTAGTTTAGCTATAAAAGTAGCTTCTTTTAGTACACAGTTTTTATAGTTAGAGAACAATTTATCTATAAGGCTAATAGTATTATCTATTTATATACCTATTATTATAAAATTGTTATTTTTAGGTACTAAAATAAGTAAGTAAGAGTTAAAAGTAGATAAATCTATCTAGAGGCTCTTTTTATAGTAGTTATTATATATAGCCTACTAATAAGTATCTACCTTAGGTATACTATAGAGTAGCTATTTAACCTCTATAATTATATCTATTATATAGAGATAGTAAATTCTAAGAGAAAGTTAAATAAGAATAGTATATACTAATTTAGTTACTAACTAAGTATATACTTATATTATATTATATAACTAGAGAATGTAACCTTATTACAAAAGTAATAGTATAATAGAGAGTATTACTTATTAGGCTATTTATTAGATAGTTAGTAACTAGGTTAAAATTATAGCTTTACTATTATCTATATAACCTTAGATAACTAGTTATAATTTTTATAGGGTTACTTATTTTTACCTTTAACCTTGTATACTAACTATAACTTAAAAATCTATATACCTTTATACTTTTTCTTATTATATTTAATAATAAAAAATATACTATAATTTATAAGTCCTTAGATTTTACTAGTATCTAACTATTTAAATAGCTTACTAAGTATAGTTATTATACCCTTCTTATATAGCTTAATTACTAGTATGTAGTTAGTATTCTCTTTTATAGTAAAATTATAGTTAATTATAGAGACTGTGGGTATGACTTCTATAGTAAAAGTTTAAGCTAGATTCTTCCTTAGTTAGCCTAGGCCTTTTCTTATTAGTAGTAGTTATATAGTAATTATAATAGAGTTATGTTTGATTAGAGTATTTGTAGGTACCTCTACTATGGTAGTTACTAGTGGTCTAAGTTATGTAGGATTAATAGAGTTCTCTACTCTATAGGGGTTATACTATAGCTTAATAGCAGTAATAGAGAATTAACGCAGTCCCTATGGGGTCTTAATAGTACTACTAGTACTATTATTAATAGTTAATTAGTAGGGTTCTTTCTAGCCTTTATTCTAATAATATACTCTAATAAGTAATTATAAAGAAAGGGCTATACTTACTATAGTATTAGGTCTATTATATACTATAAGTACCTTATTAACCTACTTTTTTATATAGATATTATAAATCTCCTCTATTACTTTTTATATAGCTTCTATATACTATAGAGTTAAGAGTAATAGGGCTAAGTTATTATTAATAGAAGGGTATATATTAAAAAGTAATAGTGTGGGAATAAGGCTATTAGAGCCTGCAGTGTTATTAATTACTTTTATAGTAAGTTATAAGGTAACTTCAGGTTTAGCCTCTAACTCCACACAGACTATCTTATATACTTAGTATAGTATTATATGATACTATTTAACCTTACTAATACTATAATAGGCCTTAATAAGAACCTCTTTTACCTTAATAGATAGTACACAAGCGGCATACTTAAATTTAGCTATATAAAAATTCAGCCTAGTATCTATAATAATCTAGTCTAGAGGGCTAAGATATATATCAATCTAGTATATCTATAGTACTTTCTATATATACTCTATAGTAATAGAGTATAAAAATTATACTATATTAAAGGCGGTTATACTATTAATAATATAAAGTACTAGTTTATTACTATCTAAGTATATTATATTAATAAAGACCTTATAGTTAAAGTTATAGTTATTATAGAGAGTAAACTTAAACCTTCCTAGAGCCTTTAAATTTAGCTAGTAGTACTAGTAAAATTTATTAATCTCTTTAATATTTAAGATTACTATTATATAGCTAGCTTACTAGAGTACTTTATATAGCTAATAAACTAAGGAGTAACTAAATTAGTAATATATTTACTATAGCTCTATATTAGTAAGATAGTATTATACTATGCTATACTCTAGCTACTCTAAAAGTATCTATAGGTAGCCCTATTTATATACTACTAGTACTATAGTTATACCCTTAATAAGTATATTAGTAAGGTTATTAAATTACATACTATTAGAATTTAAATCTTTTAAATACAAAAGAAATAGAGTACTAGAGGTTATTATATAGAAAGTAAGCTTACTAATAGAGGTAGGTATAGTAATAGCTCTAAGTAAATTAAATAAATCACTACTACTAAATTTAATACTTACTTTGCTAGCACAGCCTATATCTAGTAGTAACCCTACTCTAAGGTACTTACAGAGAACTATATACTGTTAGTAGCCTACAGTTAACACTTAGGCTACCCTAGTATCTAGCATAATACCCTAAAAAGTTATAGTAGAGTATTAATTATTAAGTATAAAGACTTTACCTAACCTTTATTCTTAGCTAGGGTCTTATACAAAAGGGTCTTCTTTTATTCAAGTATATAAAGTAGCTTAGTTACATAGTTATATATAGACCTTCTAGCTATTAATACTCTCTTTACTAAAAAATGCTATAGATATAAAGAAAGTTATATCCTTAAAGAGCTCTTTACTATTATCTAGTATATACTTATTATTAGTTATATTACTAAGAGAGTTAAGCTCTTTACCCTCATAGTTAAGAAGGTATTGTTTAAATCTTTTAGCAAAGTAGCTCCTTTAGAGCTACTTACAAGAGGTATCTCTTTCCTCTTTTAAGTGTATTATTAACTAATATTCTTCCTAATTATAAATAAAGTACTTTTTTACTTAAAATATACTACTTTATAAGTAGTTATTTTAAAGCCTTAAACTATACCCTTATTATAGTAGGTAACTACTATATTAGCTATTATAGTAGTAGTTAGTAAAGTACTACTAGTCTAGCTTAAGTAGTCCTTTTATAAGGTACTATACCTTTTGCTTATGTATTACTGCTGCATTACTTATACTATTTCTTAACTATACATAAAGTATATTATAAGTTATAGGTAGATTAAGTAAGGTAGCTATATACTTAGGTATACCTTAATAATAAGTAAGTAAAGTATTATAATAGTTACTATTAGTAGGTATACCTTATTATATTACAGCTCTAATTAGCTTTATAACTTTCTTAATAAGTAAGTCTAGTACTTTAACTCTTGTTTTACTAGGTAATTCATAGGTAACTTACTTATAGCTAAGCTTTCATAACTCTATATTGTATATGTAGTAGACTTTATCTCCTTTAAACTATAATTTAATACTTACTATAAGTATATAAAACTAATTAAATAATTATAGAGGTTACTATTATAATACTCTCGCACATTACCTATAAGCATAAATAAGATAGTAGACCTATAGTAGTTACTAGAGATACCAACCCTCACGCAGAAATCATAAAAAATCAGAAGTTTTAAGTTAAGGGTCTTATAGTTACTACTACTATACTTTAATATCAAATCATCTAAATATAACTTAATAAAGTTAGTTAATTAACAAGTAATTAGCTTATTAGTTAGAAAAGTAGTAATACTTAGTAACTACCTCTTAACTATTATAGTAGTTATAGACAAACTTAGTATAAGAGAGGCTTTATTAGTTTACCTTTTAAATAGAAGAGGTTTAAATAATAGGTTACTATATAAGGTATATTATTAATAATCTAACTTATTATATAACTTCTATAAAAAATCCATACTTTTATAGCTGTTATATACCTTATTAATTAATAATAGAGGAGTAGCCTATAGTATCTATTTAATATTTCTTATAAAGTCTAGGTTATTAAGGTATTTATAAAAGACCTTATACTAAGCTTCTGTTTTACTTATTATCTTATTATCCTACCTTAGGAAATACTTATTATTAACTAGCTTCTTTAACCTTATATTGATAGTACTTTTAATAGGTTCTTTTATTATCTATATACCATAGCTAATAATAAAGTTATAGGAAGTAGTTATAACTACTCTTAAAGCAGTATTAAAATCTATATTAGATTAATCCTTAAATTTATTATAGACTTATTACTATAAATCTCTACTATAATAGCTTTGCTCCTTATAGGTAGTTCAGTAATATAGGATAATTATATCTAATAACTTAATATAGTTAGAGGGTAAGCTACTCTCTAAGATTTAATCTAAGTACTTGATACTCTAAATTAATAAGTTAATATACTTATAGTATCTATTAGGTATAGATTTATAATATCTATATACTATGCTAACTATATACCTACTTATATACTTACTTATAGTCTCTTTAGTAGCCTTAGAAGTATACTCTATAGTAATTACTTCTTCTTATATTATTATAGTTACCCTTTATTAGCTTAATAACCTCTTAAATATAGGTATTTCCTTTAATAGACTAGAAGGTATATATATATATTAGAGAGATTACTACTAGTAGTATAGGTAACTACTTAGTCAATAAGGTCTTAATTACTTTCTTTACCAAGGGCGCAGTAGTAGTATTACCTATTAATATAAGCCTTCCTCCTTTATACTAAACTTGTTGCTTATTAAAAAGAGCCTTTTGCGCGGTCTTATGACTCTCATTACTTATCAAAAAGAGCCTTTCTCACACAGCACTTGCTGCTTATTAAAAAGAGCCTTCTTTACATGGGCTTCCTTGGCGTCGGTCGCTCAAGAGTAATTAGAGGTATATTTTAAGTAAGAAAAAGAGTATAAAAAGAAGGTTAGAAAGAGAGAAGGAATAAAAAAAATCATAGAAGTTAGAGGAGAGAAAGAGGGTCTATTATACTTCTATAAGCCTATTAGATTATTAGGTTATTTAATAGCTTAGTAAAGTCACTTTTTAAGTAACTATAATAATAGTTATAAGTTTAAAGTTAAAGTAATAAAAAGATAAAGTTAATAAAGTTGTATTAAGTTAGTTAATAGTAAGTTATTAATAGTTATTTTTAGTATATAAAGTATAAGACTTTATAGTCTTATAGTTTAATAATTTCTTTTTTTAGTAAAGAATTATTATCTTATAGCTTATAGCTTCTTATAATATAACAAAGTTAACTTATATAAATTAAGCTTATATACTTATAGTATTCTTTATAGGGGTACTATAAGTCTACTATAATAGTATTCTAAGCTATTTATCTATATAAGAGAAAGCATAGAACTATCTTACTACTACTATAGGGTTTAAAGTAGTTCTATCTCTTCTTAAAAAACCTTACTAATCTATAGTATCTTTTAGTAAGTAATTACTATATTTAACTACTAATTAGTATTAGTAAGTAAGGTATTAGGTTTCTAATAATAAATAAGGGGTCTTAAAAAGGGTTAATTATATATAAAGAAGTATAACTATTAAGAGGGCTGCTAGGTTAAGCTAGCAGTAAAAGGGGCTCCTGCGAGTAGGCCCGCAGACAAGCTCAGACCGGTCTCACATAACCAGTAAGATCAGAGTTAGCAGGTAACTCCAATAGATCCTAACAATAGGCTAGCATCACAACAGTAATTTAAAATCTAGGTTATTAATAGATATCTACTATAAGAGCTAGCTTATAAGCTAATTCTTTCTTTATAGAGTTTTATATAGTATAGTAGTTTCCAAGCTATACTTAAAGGTAGCTCTTATTAGTAGCTCTTATATATTATTACTATTATCCTTAATACTAAAGATAAAGTATAGATTATTAAGGTACTATATAAACTCTAGATTTTCTTTACTAATAGTAGTAATACCCTTATTATCCTAAAGCTTATACTCTTCTCTAGTAATTGCCTAGTATACCTATATAGATACCTTAAGGTAATAGCCCTATTTTACCTATATACTATAGTTAATAATAAAGATATAGAAGGTATTATAGAGGGTATAGTTAATAGTATTAAAGTTATCCTTAGTCTATTTATTAAAGTTAGTAATTAACCTCTCCTAAAGTCCTTAGATATAGATATTATCTTATATATATTCTATTATATAATATACTATTATTACTTAGAGGGTTACCTTATGTAATACCTCAGGTAGTATATACTCTAGGTATAAGAATCCCTATATACCTAGTATTATATATAGTCTATATTATATAGGTATTTTAGGTGGTCCTTATATCTCTTATATATTACTTAGGGCAGTTAGAATATAACTTATAGTATTTATAGTATTACCGCTGCTTACTCTAGGTAAAGCTATTATGACTACCCTCTATTAGCTTAATAACCTCTTAAACACAGGCGTTTCCTCTAGTAAACTAAAAGGTATATATATTTATTAGAGGGATTACTACTAGTAGTATAGATAGTCTAATAGAGAAAGGAGTATATATATATAATTAATTAAGCACTCTCTGGGTATTCTTAGTAAAGTAATATAATTAACTAAGTATACTTTAGTATTTGAAAATAAATATTTAAAGGTAATTATATAAGTAGCTAGGTGCTTCTCTAGCTTGTTATTATAAAAAGAAAGGTTATTATAAGAAAGTAAAAAATCTATATAATTATCTAAGCACTCTCTAGTATTAATTTTCTTTACTATTATAGTAGTAGTAACAGCTATAAAAGCTTGCTCAAATAGTAGTATATAAAGTAAGGTATTTTTTATAGTTAAGAATTAACTTCTTATATTATAAGTTATTAGATCTATTGAATAGCTATATATTCTAGTATACTTTAAGTTATTAAGGGGATATGTTATAGGGTTAAGCTAGAAACAATTAACAATAATTAAGTAATAACCTAGTTAATAAAAGGATTTTTACTTCGTAAAAGATATCATGACCTAAAGTTAATAATAAGTAGTACTATAGACTGTTGCTTTAAATAGAAGGTATAAGCTTAGTTAAAGTAATCCATAGCCTTTTCTAAAAACTCTTACTAATCTACAGTTTTTCATAGTAGTAGTAACTATAAAGTTAATCACTAATTAGTATAGGAATTATAAGGGTTATAATATAGTTAACTATATGTATTAATAAGTAAGTAATGCTAATAATAGAGGTAAATATTAGATCTCTATTATGTATTATTCAAGGTATAACTATTATAAGCCGCCTAGTTAAAAAGGGCAGTAAATACTCCCTACCAGGTATAGAGTGCTTTTAGTAAATCACCGGTTATTAGCCTGGTAGGGTTGCAGCGGAATTACAGTTAATCTGCCGCTGCATTATCAGAGTTAAGCCCAATAATGCCAATCAGTCCCGCAATAGCTAGCATCACAACAATTACTTATATAACTAAGCTACTCTTTATATATTTACTTATTAAGACCCTATTACTTTTAACTCTAATAAAAGTAATAGTAAGAGTAATAATATCTTTACCTTTAAAGACTAATACTCTACTACTGCCTTTTAGAGTATTATACTTAATACTAGAATAGCTTATATATTAACTACTAGCTAGTAATAGTATAAGGCTCTTTATAAGTATGTTACTATAGATTTACTAATAGATATATTATATACTAATTAGGTAAGTATCTATTTTAATAATAATAAAAGCTTTAAATTCTTTAGTATTATTATAATACTATAAAAGTATTATAACTTTACTTAAGATATTATTATTCTTACTATTACTTTCATTAGGTTTAAAAGTAATAAAATCTTAATAGGTAAATATATAAGAAGTAACCTCGTTATATAAGTAGGTATAAAGCTTTAAGTTATTTATCATCTTTTTACTATAAAAGACTATTAATATAAAGAAACTAGTATTATTAAGAGGACTATCTTTATTATCTAGTTAGTACTTATTATTATTACTCTTATTAGCCTTATTAAGCTTATTACTTTTATAATTAATAAGAAACTAAGTAAAAGTCTATAGTACCTCTATAAAGTATTAGGATTTAAAGTACTTTAATAACTACTTATAGTTATTATTACTATATCTTATTAATTAATAACTAAGCTTATTATAAATAAAGTACTTCTTATTTGTAAAGTTACTTTTATTATAAGGTAGGTATATATATAGATTATTATATAGCTATTACTACTAATAATAGTTATTATAGCTATTATTCTTTTAATTAACTTAGTATCACTTATAGTCCTATAAGAGACTTTTAGTATTAAACTAGGCTTTAGATTTATAAATAGCTATAGTATTACTTACTATATTATATAACTATATATAAAGGATATTATTGCTTATTAATAAGTTAATAAGAATTAACATATACTTAGTAATACTTTAGTAATATATAATAAAGGTATTATAATACTTCTTACTACTAGAAAGTCCTTACTACTTTATTACTTTAATAAGTAATATAACTTTGTTAATAAGTAAGTTAAGAATCTTTAGCTTACTCTTACTATAGTTTTTATTAGTAATTAATATAAAACTTAGCTAATAGAGCTTTATAATATAGGTATAATAGACTTCTTTACTTTTAAAGTATACCTTAAGTTTTATAATTAATATATTAAAATTACTTTAAATCTTATAAAGAGTAGAGTTATAATACTTCTATAGTTTAGTTATAAGTATACCTTAATAGTAGTAAAATATTAATTATTATAAATACTTATAGTTATATATAAGTTAAAGAAGGTAGGTAACTTAGTATTAATTATCTTATACTAATTGTTACTATACTTTATAGAGATATTATTAGAAAATAGCTTCATAAGGTTTATTACTTACTATAAGATAAGGCTATTACTTATTAATAAGTCTAATAAATATATAACTAAGTACTAGGTAGTAGATATCTTAACTATAAGTTAATATAATATATTATATTAATAAGTTTTCTCTATTAATAGTAACTTAAAATCTAAGTTATTAATAGATATTTACTATAGGGGCTAGCTTATAGGTTAATCATATCTTTATACGGTTTTATATAGTAAATTAGTTTCTAAAGTATACTTAAAAGAAGTAACCCTTACTAATAGCTTCTATATATTATTATTATTATTCTTAATACTAGTAATAAAGTATAAGTCTTTAATATATTATATAAACCCTAGATTTCTCTTACTAATAGTAGTAATACCCTTCTTATTTTAAGGCTTATAGTTATCTCTAGTAATTACTTAGTATATCTATATAAATACTTTAGGATATTAGCTCTATTTTATCTTTATACTATAGTTAATAAAAAAGATATAAAATATATTATAGAAGGTGTTAGAGGCTATGAGGGGTAATGAGGTTAGAGATAAAAGATAAGAGATGAATAAGATATATATTGTTTTAATATAATAGAAGAGCTTGTCGTTCACCTTTTTATCTAGCTAGATATAAGGGATATAAGGGGTTTATTTATACTTACTTTCTGTATATTCTAAGGATTTCTTAGATATTCTAGGTTGTTATCTAAAACACCTCGGTTATATAGTTTAGAACTATATTCTTATACGTTGTTTTCTAAAACATCTCGGTTATATAGTTTATAACTTTATTCTTATACGTTGTTTTCTAAAACATCTCGGTTATATAGTTTATAACTGTATTCTTATTTCCTAGATTTCTCCTTAGATAAATAGTTCTTGCTTAAAGGAACTATTCTTTGTATATAGATATCCTATGTATTTATGATATATAGGCGTTTTCTTAAGTAAATATATAGTTATCTAGTATATACAGTATATACAGTACTATTGATACTGTGTTATATAATTCACTTTATTATTATATATACTATCTTTTTTATATAGATATAAGGTATTTAAACCTTAATATCTAACAGAAGGTATAATCAATAATATTAAAGTTATCCTTAGCTTATTTATTAAAGTTAATAATTAACCTCTTTTAAAGTTCTTAAGTATAGATATTATTTTTTTATATTTTATTATTTAATATATTATTATTACTTAGAGTTTTACTTTATATATTATTCTAGCTAGTATATACTTAAGGTATAAGAATCTCTATATACTTGGTATTATATATAATTAGTATTATATAGGTATCTTAGGTAATACTTATATTTTTTATATATTACTTAGGTTAGTTAGATCATAACTTATAGTATCTATAGTATTACTATTACTTACCTTAGGTAAAGTTATTATAACTACTCTTTATTAGCTTAATAACCTCTTAAATATAAGTATTTCCTCTAGTAAACTAAAGAGTATATATATTTATTAAAGACATTACTACTAGTAATATAAATAATATAATAAAGTAGAAAAAAGAAATATATATATATATAATTAATTAGGTACTTCTCTAGGTATTCTTAGTATTAAAAAAAGGGTAAAGTAGTATAATTAATTAGATATATTTTAGTATTTAAAAGTAAATATTTAGAAACAATTATATAAGTCGCTAGGTACTTCTCTAGCTTATTATTATAGAAAGAAGATTATTATAAAAAGTAAAACATCTATATAATTATCTAAGTACTCTTGAGTTATTATAAAGTATAAAAAAGTAAAAAGTTAGTATAAACTAAGTACTTTTTTAGTATTAATTTTCTTTATTACTTTAGTAGTAGTAATAGTTATAAAAGCTTACTTAAATAGTAATATATAAAGTAAGGTATTTTTTATAGTTAAGAGTTAACTTCTTATATTATAAGTTATTAAATTTATAAGATAGCTATATATTCTAGTATACTATAAGTTATTAAGGGGATATATCATAAGGTTAAGCTAGAAATAATTAGTAATAGTTAGGTAATAACCTAGTTAATAGAAGGCTTTTTACTTAGTAAAAGGTATTATAACCTAAAGTTAATGATAAGTAATATTATGGATTTACTTTAAATAAAAGGTATAAGCTTAGTTAAAGTAATCTATATATTATGGCTAGATTTCTGATAGTAGGTTTTCTACTAAAGTATAGCTGAGGCTGCGATAATAATTAACAATATCATACTTACTAGCGTTCTTACTAATATATTAGTTACTTAGTAATTAGTTAGGTAGTTAATAGATAGGTAGTAGCTTATATAGCTTAAGAAGTAGTTCACAAAGATAAGCAGGTATAAGAAGTCTAAAAGTTATCCAAGGATATTTTATAAGTTAATTACTAAAGAGCTATAAAAGGTAATCTATCTAAGTAAAATAAACATCCTTATATCTTACTATATACTCTTAGATTACTGTTTACCTTTACTAATCCTTAGTATAGGATTAGTATCTTATGTTTTTGATCCCTAGTAGGGAATTAGCTTGGATTACTAGTAACCCTGTTGATCTATTACATAACCTTCCTTAGTTCTTCTGTTCTACTAGCTGTACCACACTCCTATACCTTAAGTATCTTACTATCTAGTAGTCTTAACTAGGGTTCTTTAGGCTATACTAGCTACTAATAGATTCTTAGGTTATAATATTAGGTCTCTTTCTAAAAGGCCTTATCCCAAAGGTTACTATAAGTAAGTAGTTCCTCTTAGATTAGAGAGTTATTAATTATACTTTATTAATAATACTAATACTATATCTAGTTATATAAGTAAAAGAAAAGTAAATTCTAAGATTTTTTAAAAAACTTATAAATATTATTCCCTTACTAAAGTAGTTAAGTATTATAAAGTTAATATTATACCTTATACTTATTATTTTAAGTTAAATAAGGTCTATAAAATAGCTAAAGAGTTATTATAATATAGTAAGTATATTTATTTTAATAATACCTAGTATAATAAAAATAATATAGTAAATACTTATAAGTATTTCTTCTTTTTTATTATCCTTGTAATTACTAATCTTTTTCCTAGTAAACTGTTGCATAACAGAGCAGCAAAAAGTAAAAGAGAAGGAGTAGAAAGTGGAGGAGGAGATAGAGATTCTCTAGACTTAGCTTGCTATCGCGCTAGGTCGCTTATCCCGTCTACAGAAGCAGAAGTGTTTTCTAAAGAAGAGAGGTTTAAAGTTAATTTATTAAAGCATGTAATCTTTAGATAAGTTAGAGGCTAAGGATTATAAGGTAGCTAAGATAGAGGCTAGAGTTAAAAATAACTTAGCTACCTAAGGTGCTAGTAATATAGTTAACTAGAGCTTACTAGGGGTAGGTCCTAAGTTTATAGACTTAGGTTTACTAAGTCATCTTTATAGTACCATTAGACCTCTACCTAGTAATATTAGAGGTTCTTAATTAATTTCTATAAGTTATCTTTATACTTATATCCTTTTTATTTAATAAGATATTATTCTTTATTATTTTTATAGTATCTATTAGTAATTCTTTTAACTTTATACTTTAGTTTATTAGTTTTAATAATAATATAGTTATTTATATTTAATTCTTATAGTACTAGTTTAAGTAGTATAATATAAAAGACTAGGTAGATCTTTATTATATCTAATAAGTTAAGTTTATAGTTAATATCTAAAATTTTCTATAGGATTTTAAAAGGTCTTAATTTCTTATAGTTAAGTTTGTTACTAGGCTGTTTAGTTTTAATATTTTAGTATATGAGGTATGTGCTATCTCCCTCTTTAAAAGTTGGTCTCTTAATCCTTAAAGGGTTAGCATATTTCTTTATTTGTTATCTAATAAATTCTAAATCTAGGGCTACTTAATCTTAAATTTCTCTGAGTTTGGTAATATTAGCTATATCTTTTAGTACTTATAGTTCTTTATAAGGTTCTCTATAGGTAGTTAGTTTAAATCTATAGTTTAAGTAGAATAGTAAGTTTCTAGTGCTTTCTCTAATAGTACTATTATAGGTGAATTAGGCTATAGGTAGTAGTAGTACCTAATTATCTTAGTTATAGTTAATATAATATTAGAGATACTGTTTAAGTATCTAGTTAATTCTTTCTGTTTACTTGTTAGTTTGTAGATAGAAAGAGGTAGATAGTTTGTGGTCTAAGCTGAGTTATAAAATTACGGACTTTTAAAACTTCAAGATAAATAGCTTATCTCTATTTAATATAATTTCTTTTGGTAAGCTATAATTACTAATAATATACTTAAGAAAAGTATATATAAGGTCCTTAGCTATACTAGCTTTGAGGTATGGGATAAAGTAGGTATACTTTGTAAGTTAGTTAATAATAATAAGGATACTATTATACTATGTCTTTGTAAGTAGTTCTCTTGACTTAGGTAATTTAATAATAAAGTCTAAAGAGATTAAGTACTATGCCTCTAGGGGTACTATTAATAGTTAATATGCTTATATAGCTTATAAGGGCTGTTTTTACTCTTTTTATATAGCTTATAGTCCTTAATTGCTAAAGCTACTTGTTCTTATGTAACTTACTTGTTATAGTATTGTTAAATTCTTTTGAAAGTTTTTATTACTCCTTAGTACCTATATGCTCTAGTACTGTGTATCTTATGTATCTGGTTATCTATTATTCTACTAGTTGTACTAGTATTAACCCATATACTAATTATAATAAGTTTTTATACTAGAATAATATTACTATTCTTATTATGTTTAAGGATAACCTATGTTTCCTTTAGTACTAAGACTTTAAGATCTAGTTATTAGCTAAGAGTATTAGCTCTTTTATTCTCTATTTCTTTATAATAGATAATCTTAAAGTTATATCCTAATAGGAATTCCAACTATTAAATCTATTATTTGTTTAAGACTTTAGAAGTCATAAAGTATGTGAGGTTTTTATAATCTATATATATAATTACCTAATACTTTATTCCTAATAGATAAGGCTTCTATTCTTAAAATACTTTAATAATTACTATAAGTTCTTTATTATAGATCTAATAGTTTAATTTAGGTCTATAAAATGCTTTTAAGTAAAATATATATAGGTATAGTTATCCTTCCTTATCTTATTATCTAAGTTATCCTTCTATTACAAAGTCTAAGGCATTAGTCTTAACTTTAAAGGGTTTGTCTAAGTCTAGAATCTTAGTAACTAGTTTAAATATAATAAGTTCCTTAAATCTATTAAAGAATTTATTATATTCTTCTATCTACTTAAACTCTATATTCTTATATATAAGTTATTATAATCCTCTAATATAGGTAGTATAGTTCTTAAGGAATTGTTAATAAAAATTAATAAATCCTAGGAACAATTGAATTTCCTTGATGTTAGTAGGTATTAGCTAGTCTCTAACTGCTTTAACCTTCTTGTCTTATATTTAGATTTCTCCTAGTATAATAGTAAATTTGAGGTAGTCTACCTTCTAAGTGTGGAATTTACTCTTCTCTAGTTTAACTAAAAGCTTTGCTTTTTAGAGCTTCTTAAGTACTTTATATATGTACCTCTTGTGTTCTTTAAGGTTTTTAGAGAATATAAGGATGTTATTAAGGTAACAGATAATAAAGATATTTAGATACTTCCTAAGTATATAATTAATTATTATTTAGAATATAGTAGGTATGTTAGTAAGTTTAAAAGGTATGATGAGGGTCTTAAATAGTCCTCTATGTGTTTAGAATGCTGTTTTCTATTTATCTCCTTTCTTAATTCTGATGAGGTTATAGGCGCCTTTGAGGTTAAGTACTATAAACTAGTTTGCTCTATATAATAGATCTTATAGTTCTAAGATAATAGGTAATAAGTAGCTGTTTTTCTTTATAATGTTATTAAGCTTCTAGTAGTTAACACATAGTTATAGTTTTCTATTCTTCTTAGGTATAAATAGGATAAGATATCTTACTAGTGAGTTTAATAGTTTGATGTAACCTTTTACTAGGTTCTTATCTAGCTATTTATTAAGTGCTTCTTGTTCTATTAGGTTAAGTCTATAAATTAGCTTAAGCTTAGGTATTTCCCTTTTAGTAGTTAGATCTTATAGTTATATAGTCTATGCTCTAGTAGTCCTATTTCTAGTTCTTTAGTAAATAGTTATGTATATTAATAGTATTTAAGAGGTATTAATCTTAGTTAGTCTTCTTCTAGGCTTTGTTTATCCTACCTATCTAGTATATTTGTGATCTTTGTGGATATAGAACTTTGATCTTATATAGGTTTGATCCTTTTGATGTAAGCGATGTACTTCCTTGGTTGCGTGAGTTTACTTAGGAGTTGCAGCATGCAATACTGCCTTATAGCTAAATCTCTCCACTAGAGTTAGCTTGTTCTCTAGTTTATATTAGGGTTATATTCTTGTAGCTATAGGATTTCTAGAATTATATCTATAGTTTCCAAGTTAGTAATATTAAAGTTAAGTTCTTAGTATTAGCTATGGATTATTAAAGGGAGGTATATAGTCTCCTTATTAATAGTTTCTCTACTATACTAAACTTATACTTCTTTAACTATCTATAGGGTATATAGGTCTTCCTTATATACCTATTTAATACTTTGTTTATTTACTACCCTAGATAAGATAAGGTTAGCTTATACTCTACTATTAATTATAACCTTAGTAGGCTAGCTATTAATTAAAATAATAAGAACAATATAACTATTATCTCCCTTAGTCATTATATAAAGGGTTTTTATATTATTTTTAGCTATTAGTGCCTTTCTTATAGGTAGTATAGGGAGTTTTTTAACTTCTTAGGGGCTTTTTTAACTTATTCTCTCTATATTTATACTTTCTCTTTATAGTATTATATATACTTATTAAATAAGTAGTTAGACTAGTATCCCATGAGGTAGTTATAAACATTGTATAGGGTATTTTAGGCTTGGCTATAGGATAAGCTATAGCTAGTAGTACTTCTTTACTTCCTATATGCTAATTTTGTGGTTCTTATAAACCTTAGGAATAGGTTTATTATTACATTATTATAGGAAGAAAGAGTATTCTCTCTTCTTTAGTTAATATATTAAGTATTTATTATAGATATAATCTACTTAAAATACCTTATAGTATAGGGGGTCTTTCTTATTAAGTTGTTTATTATCTCTAAACATAGGTTCTTCTCTAGTTAATACTATTAAGTAGTACTTAAGGTTAGTATCTTCTATTCTATAAAAGTAAACTTCTTATTTATTACTATATTTACTAATTTCTAATTATCTTTCTTTCTATACTTTTTCTTCTATCTTAATAATAAGTAGATCTTCCTAAAAGTCTATATAGGTCTGGGTTACTAGAGGCTTATTAGAGTTATATTAGTAGTCTAGTATAGGTAAGAGTGATAAGGATAGGATGTTATTTGCTTAGTTCTAAATATACTGGTTTGTGCTAGTCTGTTTGGGAATAGTTGGGTTTATGTAACTTATCTTAATTAGCTACTTAGCTGTGTGTTATTTTTTTTGCTTAATAGAATAAACTTATCTAGAGAGGGTTCTAGTTCTTCCTCTTAATTAGAGCTAGTTCTCTATACTTTAATAGTGCTCTTAGGTATTAATTTACAGTAACAAAGTTAAGGAGGAGAGAAGGAGGTCCTTTTTTCCTTTCTAGCTACTATAATAGTCCTAGTAATAACTTATTAAGGTTTCCCTTAGGATTTAATAATATCTTTATATAAGGCTTAGTTAAACTTATTTTCTAAGTTAAGTTAGTAGATAGGGTTACCTTATACTTAAATTTACTTAGGTAGTTGTTTTTTAATTATATTAATAACTTCTTAGTCCTAAAGTATCTTATCTTTAAGTATATCTAGGGTATCTTAGGCTTAGATTAAGTATATAATCTTTTCTTAGTTTTACTATTTAAGTTACTATATAACATTAATAGCTTGTGGTATCTTAGGGCTACATAGGGCCTTCTTACCTATTATAATAGTCTTACCTTTAGGTTCTTTAAGGTATTAGCTTACTTATTCCTTACTATCTTAGTAAGTTAGGTAGCTATTATTATAGTAGGTAGTTTATAAGAGTTATAGGTATAGGACCTCTTTTTAAGTAATATTTACTTATCAGTTACCTTTTACTAGTACCTTGTTCCAGAGTTATTTTAGTTATTAGTAGTCTCTAGTATAGTATCCTATTTTCTTATAGTTATAGTATTTAATAGTTTTAATATCTTTAAGTAGCTAGTTCTCTTATTTTCTAGCTATACTAATATTTATAGGTCCTATATGGTATCTATATGATATGCTTAGTTAATTTTATAGTTACTACTAGTTGTTATTCCTTTCTTGCTAGTAGTTACTAGGGTTCCTTAGTTTCTAAGTATAGTACTTACCTGTGTTAGCATTTAGTTACTAGTTCTTACCTCTCTCTTTTTGCTGTTTATAGAGGTAGGTATTAATCTTAATAGCAAGTTTGATATATCTAAGGAAGTCTTCTAAAGTACTAATAATCTTAGTAAGTTTGTTTTTAATATCTTCCTTAAGTCCTTAGTAGAACATGAAGATTAGGGATTTATCTATAATATTAAGTCTAGTAGTAAGTTATTAGAACTTAGCTATATAGTATAAGGCAGCCTTGGTTTACTTAAGGTTTATAAGGTCTTGCTTAGCTTATTGTTTTTTATTAGGGTCTTAGAATAGTAACTTTAGGGCTTGTTTAAATTCTATTATACTTCTAAAGATTAACTAAGTCTTATAGAAGTATATACTTAGTTCTCTATTATTTCTAAGAAATTCTTTCTAAAATAGCTTGAACTATAAGAGTACTTTGCTATATAAAAAGATACTAGTATAAATAACTCTCTTAGTCTTATTATAGAAGTTAGTAGTATAAAAGGTTTAATAGGTACAAACTTAGATTAGGAATCCTTTTAGCTATCTACTTTTGCTATTATAAGTTTCTAGAGAGTTAAGTTTAAGCTTATCTTATCCTTTAACTAGGGTTAAGATAATATTAGCAATAGCTTAGAGTATCTTAACTTCTTATCTAAGTATAATAGCTTTACTATTTTTAGCTTCTAGCTTAGTAAGGGTATTATTAATAATAGATTATATTTATTATAGGTTATAGTTATTAGTTCTCTTAAGTTATTCTATCTAGGCTATATTATTATTAATAATATTAGCTAGCTATTTATTATATCTAGTATTTCTTTTAACTATCTTATATATAGCTATATACTAGTCTGTGGTAAGGATAGCCTTACTATCTTTATTAAAATTAACTTTAGGTATTATAGGTTTATTATTAAGATCTATAGCTTAAGCAAGCTTCTAGTCTAGAGACCTAGAAGTCTTGGAGATACTTAAAGATAGGTTAGTCTTAGGAGAAGATATTATAGTTATACTATTAATTAGTATTATAGGGTTAACTTACTAATAGAAGTAATTAAAGTATTATAGCTAGATTCCTAATAGTAGGTTTTCTACTAAAGTATAGCTAAGGCTATAATAATAATTAACAGTATTATACTTACTAGCATTCTTACTAATATATTAATTACTTAGTAATTAGTTAAGTAGTTAATAGATAGGTAGTAGCTTATATAACTTAAGAAGTAGTTTATAAAGATAAGTAAATATAAGAAGTCTAAAAGTTATCTAAGGATATATTATAAGTTAATTACTAAAGAGCTATAAAAGGTAATCTATCTAAGTAAAATAAATATCCTTATATCTTACTACATACTCTTAGATCACTACTTACCTTTACTAATCCTTAGTATAGGATTAGTATCCTATGTTTTTAATCCTTGGTAGGGGATTAGCTTAAATCACCAGTAACCCTATTAATCTATAACATGACCTTCCTTAGTTCTTCTGTTCTGCTAGCTGTGCTGTACTCTTGTACCTTAAGTATCTTACTATCTAGTAGTCTTGACTAGGGTCCTTTAGGCTGTACTAGCTACTAATAGATTCCTGGGTTGTAATACTATAGCCTCTTTTAAGAAACCTTACTAATTTATAGCTTTTTATAATAGTAGTAATTATAAAGTTAATTACTAATTAGTACTAGTATTATAGAGGTATAATATAATATATTATATTAATAAGAAACTAATAAATAATAAGAGTAAGAGCTATAGTAATATTATATATAAAGAGAAGTATAACCATATAGGCTGCTTGGTTAAAAGGGTAGGTTATAACTAGCTTACCTATAGTAGAGACTATAGTAAAACCTATAGGTGGGGTTGCAGTAGAATTACAGTTCTTCTACTACTATATTATTAGAGTTAAGCCTAACAATACAAACTAGTTTTATAATAATAAGCATTATAATATTATTATTTTTAAAGTATTTATTTACTTTTATAGTTAGATTTACTTTTAATTATATCTTATAGTTATAGTTTATAGAAATAACTATTTTATTTTTCATTATAGTATTATTTTTTAAAGCTTTTATTACTCTAGGACTTATATATTTTAATCTATTATACTATTTTATATAAGTATTATAACCTTTCTCTATTTTTATTTTATTATATCTATATCTATTCTTATTACTATTTCTTATAGTATTTATATAGTTATTACTACTAGAGAACTTTAGAAGTTATTTCTTAGATAAGATATTTATATTTATATAGTATAAGTCTTCTTTAAGTTCCTCCTTATAGGAGTCTTTTTAGTCTTTATATCTATTAAAAAGACTTTATTATCTTAGAATAAAGAAGCTATACTAAGTCTTCTTAGTTTATTTTAACTTATTAAATTTATACCTAGATTAAGTATATAAAAATAGTCTTTTAGTATATATATATTCTAGTTATTATTAAGAAAACTTATAGTAATATCTCTTATTATAGTTATTTTCTTATATATTACTTCTCTTTAGAAGATAGTTTTATTTATATATTTTATATTTATAAAAAAATCTTTATTATATACTATATTTATAGTAGTAGGAGTATTAATATAAAAGTTATATTTATTTATCTCCTTTATAAATCTATTTATATAACCTATTATATTTATATTATTAAAGAGAGGCTTATTTATAATTATAAAGAGATAACTTATAATATTCTCTAGATTATAGTCTTTCTCTTTTTTATAATAATATCTCTAAGCTAAGAAGTAGGATACCTATAGATTAATTAGTAAGCTCTTAATAAGAGGTTAGCCTAGCTATTAGTTATTAGTATATATATATAGAAAACCTCTTATACAAGAGTAACTAGCTAGAAGTAGTTAAGTTAAATTCTATATTATTAGTAACCCCTATTATTATCTCTTTATTATAATATTTATCTATTACTTTTCTAAGCTCTACTCCCTAGGCAATCTCTTATAATTATTTAACTTTAATCCTCTTGGATGTAGCCTACTTAAGAATAGAAGATTTATAATTAACTAGATTATCAGTAACTACTTACTAACCTATTAATACCTAATAAGAGCTAGCCTTTTTTAGCTTATTATTAAACCTAACTCTAGATAACCCCTTAGATATCTCTATATTAGTACTTTAGCTAGTATAGATAATATAAAAGTAAAATACCTTACTTCTATAATTACTTACCAATTACCTAATAATAATAAAGAGATAATATAAGTACCCTTTAGTATATATAGATAATATACTACTAGAGAATAGTATACTAGGGTAAGTATTAGATTAGCTAGTAGTAATATAAGCTAATAACTAGTTATAGCTTAATACCTTAAAAAGCTACTATATTAAATAAGCTCTTATAAAGATAACCTTATTACTATAGATATAGTAATATAACTACTACTTTATACTTAATGTAATAGGTAGTAATAAAGTAAGAAGTCTATAGGTAATATTTAAAGTATTTATTTACTAATTATATATTAATCTAAAACTCTAAGAGTATTATCTTTATAACTAACTTTATAATACTTAGTATTAGCCTAGCTAGTTACCTCTATAACTCTTTACTAAGTAGTTAGTAATATACTATACCTTAGGTATAGACTCTAAGGATAGTAAACTACTAGCTTTCTTATTTTTCTACTACTTATAACTAGGGTTATAAAGAGTATTAATCTAGTAGAAGTACTCTATCTAGAAGCTATAAGATATTACCCTTATTACTAAAAGGCTATAGAAAGTCTAAATAGATTAGAATCCTAATTAGGTATTATAGGTATTAGAAATACTAAATTATATATCTATTACTAAGCTATTAATAAAGAGGATATACTTTAAAATACTAGAATCATTCATTACTAATATATTAAAGAAGCCTTATAATAATAAGTATTATAGTATATACCTAAAAAAGGGTTATAATATAAAAGACTATTATAGTAAAAAGACTTATAGTAAATATAATAAAAAGAGTATATTATAAGGATCTATTATACCTTAGTTAATATTATTATAACTAGAAGTAATACTACTACTATTAGTACTATATAGGTAGACTATTTACTATATTTTTAGATAATAAACCTAGATTTCTTAGATAAAGAATAGTAAATCTAAATCTATTAATAATAGCTTATAAAATACTTAGTAAAGAGATTCTATTATAGTAGTTAATATAGCTAGTAATAAGAGTACCTAATAGGTAGTAATAGCTCTAAAGAAAGAGAGTACCTAACTATATAGTAATAGCTTCTTCAGTATCTAGTAACTTAATAAGAGATAGATTAGAAAATAAATAATATAGATATGATTAAAAAGTATCTAATAGGTAGTAATAGCTCTAAAGAAGAAGGTACCTAACTATGTAGTAATAACTTATTAAATACCTAATAATTAACTAATTTAATAGTTTAAATCTAAAGTAATACCCAGTAATAGCTTTTAGAGTACTTAATAAAATAAATAGTAAAATAATAATAGTTTAAATCCAAAGTTATAATACCTAGTAATAGCTTAGAAGTACCTAGTAAAAGTATAGTTTAAATCTAATAGTCAGTAAAATAATAAGAATCTATACCTATAATTAGTAATAGCTTAGAAAAAGTACCTAATAATAGAAGTATAGCTTAAGGACTAGACCTTAAAAGAGAAAGGTAATTATAATAATATCCCTAGGCTAAGGGGTAGGATACCTATAGATTAATTAGTAGGCTCTTAGTAAGAGGTTAGCCTAGCTATTATTTATTAGTATATATATATAGAAAACCCCTCATACTAAAGTAACTAGCTAGAAGCAGTTAAGTTAAATTCTATATTATTAGTAACCTCTATTATTACTTCTTTATTATAATATTTATCTATTACTTTCCTAGGCTCTACCTCTTAGGTAATCCTCTTATATTTTTCTTCTTCTTCTTTTACTTCTTTTAGTATATTAGAAGAGATATCTATATCTATAGTATCTAATATAGTTATATTTATAAAAGAATCTATATTATTAGAATTAGAATTAAAAGACTTTTCTTCTGTTATAGCTCTTTTAGCTATAAGGGTTTTTTATTTCTTATATAGTTCTTTTTTTTATTTACTTTTTTATATTTATAAACTATTTCTTTTATTTTCTTATCTTTATTCTTTTAGCCTTTTAGGGCTTTATATAAATAAAGAAAGTTATAGTTTAAAGCTATATAATTCTTTAATTTATAATATATATAGTATAACTCTTTCTATTTTTTTAGGGTTTTTTATTATAATTATAGTTATTTCTAATATATATAGTTTTATTAGGCTTTCTTTTAGCTTTATCTATTAGATTTATAAAAAGAGAATCTAAAGTAAAGGTATTAGAATCTTATCTTAAAGCTTAAGTTATATTAATTATAAAACCTTTATACTTATTACCTAAGCTATTTAAGACCTAAGTAATTATAACCTATTTAGATAAAGCTATAGATTTTAAAGCTAGGTTATCTATAAGCTTTTTAACCTTAGTAAAATAAGCTTCCATAGAATTAAAAAAGTCTAAAGAGGTATTGAAGAATTTCTTATAAGTTGGATATTTATTAATAAAACTAAAAGGTTTATATAAATCCTTTAGTTTCTTTTAAGATTTATAACCTATGAAATAGTCTTTTATAACTAATAATAGGCTATTCTTATAGATAAGCTTTATATTTATTAATACTTTAAAATCTATAGTTCTTTAAGCTATAGTAATTAAACTAGTTTTTAAACTAGAGTTTATATCTTTACTTATAAGTAAAGCTTTAAATCTAGCTATCTAGATTAAATAATTTATACTTCTAATAAGTCTAGAAAATATAATCTTCTTTATAATTATAATTATAGTTATATTTCTTCTTTTTTATATTCTTATATTTTTATATTCTTTTAGTTTAAAATTATTTAATTAGTATATTGGGTTTTCTAAGGTTTTAAATGAGTATATTTAATTTTAAGGTTATAATTAAATTTATATTAAAAAAATAGATATTTATAGTATATTTATTAGATTTATTATATTATATTATATTATATTATATTATATTATGTTATATTATATTATATTATATTATATTATATTATATTATATTATATTATATTATATTATATTATATTATATTATATTATACCAATTTATTAACCCCTAGATACTTATAAGCTAAATCTACTAGGGACTTTTCTAAGCTAGAAAGTAAACTAGTTAGTATAGTAATCTAGTTAACTACTATATTAACTTAATTAATTAACTATTAATTAAGAGGTCTTAGGTTTAATTCTAGTTAGAGGTAAAAGAAAAGATCCTTTATTAATTAGATTAAAAATAAATTAATAAAGAATACTTAATAATTAAGAGATTATTTAAAGCTATAGTAATATAAAACATAATAATTAATAATATAGCTTACTTAATAATTTAATCTCTCTATTTTATTCAATATAGGTTACTAATTATAAGTTATAATTAGCTTAGAGTTATATATCCATTAAATTTTTATTAATATAATTTATCTTTTAGATAATTAAGTTTTTATAATATATATATATATATATAATATCTTTTTAACTTGGTAAAAAGAAAAGTTAAAAGTAAACGTAAAAGAATATATCTTAGACTTTTAATTTAAGCTTATAACTAACAAAAGGTTAAGAATAGAAAAGTATAGAATAAAAAAGTATAGATATATTTTTAATATAGTATAAAAGTATAATTTCTAAGTCTAAAGGTTAAAGGAAATCCTTCTTTATATATAAAGAAATAGGTTATATCTATAACTATAGTAAAATAGATCTTTAATACTTATAATATTAATTATATTAGGTATAACTAAGTACTTATACCTTAAGTTTAATTACTCTAGAGTAAATAAGTTAGCTAGAGATAAAATATCTATAACTAACTAGTTTTCTCTAGTTACTTATCTTATATAGTTATATATATATTTATATATTATTATAAAGCTTATAAACTATAGATTCTAGATCTAAAGTCTATTTATTAATATCTCTTATCCATAGAAAGTTATTTAGCTTCTAAGGTATAGTATTATAGAGTTAAAGTTATTATTATTTTAGATAGTTATATCTAAGTTTATATATAACTCTTAATTAACTAGATTAATAACCTTAAGCTTATAGCTATATTTTAACTACTTAAGGATTATTATATAGACCTAGTTATTAAGGTAGTTAATATAGTATCTAGATTTATTAGTATTCTATATTTTAAAAGAGCTAAGGCTAAAGTCTTACAGTTTACTCTAGTACTAAGTAAAGAAGTCTCTTACTAGGCTAGTATCTATCTCTACTCCCTTCTAGAGTATCTTAATAGGCTAGACTACCTTACTATAGTTAAGCTTTAGATAACTAAAAAGCTAGTTACTAATAAAGTAGTTAGTAATAGGTAGCTAGCTTTAGAGGCTATAGAAGAAGTTAGCTATTTCTTTAACCTATTATAGCTAAGCTAAAAAGCTAGCTTTATCTATCTATATTATAAAGGTATTAATAGTAATATCTTTAGTATCTATAAGTACTTAGAGCTAGCTAACTATCAATAAGCTTACCTAAAGGTTACTGCTATCTTAAAGAATCTTAAGGTATTAATATATACTTATATTAAATATACTATAGTCTTAGATAAGTTATTATATAGTTAGTATTATTACTTTTTTACTTATATAGTTATAAAGTAACTATTACTTTATAGTATATTATAAAAGGGTAGCCTTTTTAATAGCAATTAAATTCTTATTACTTTAGTAAGGTATAATAAATATACTATAATAGAATAAGTAGTTTAAGTAATATTAATATCTATCTATAATTTATCTTAATAATTAGTTATTTTAGTGAGAATATAAGGAAAAAGAGGACTGGGCTTGGACTGGGTGCGACCCCCCTTTTCTCGCTGTGACCCCCCTTTTTTCACCCCCTCTTTGGAGGGGGTGTTTAACTTTGCTAAAAACCTAGCACCCCCGGGTACCCATCTTACCATTTTTCGACACCACACTTGTTCTAACCCAAGCCACAGGCCAGGTTAGGTTGGACAAAGAGCACCTCCACCCCCTCTCCCTTCCGTCAGCGACAGGCGGCCCGACTCCACACCGATCCCTCCGGTCGTCACATCTTATCTATCCCAAAAGGTACCTAATACACGTACGACCCGACCTCGGGAATTAGGACGCTGCCTGCTCCCCATCATCGAGCTTCCAACAACACCTCCCCCCTCACCAAAGTCGCTGAACCATCCCATGATGGGTTCCAAAGGAGTTTCCCTCCTAAAGTTCGTGGGGACTGTTTCCCTCGGCCTTCTGACCGTACGTTGCTACTGTCCCCCCACCCTGTCGAGACTCCTTCAGTCTGCCTGGGCCGTAACATAACCCGGCTCGTCGGATTATCAGTGACGCCACCCCTCCTCGGCCTCCCCTCTTCCTCTCCCCGCACTCAGCATTCCCAGGTCTCAGCAGTTCCTCATCGCGCGAGGCGCTTCACCTGTCCAGCCACCAGACCTTTGCTGACATTGCGCAACTAGGGCCTCTCCTACTCCCTCTCGACCGTCACCGTCCCCTCGATCCTCTCCCTCCCGTCTGCGTCCGACGCCCTACGCGCCTTCAAGAACCTTTACCCCGGCGCGACCGCCCGCCTGCGCATCTTGACTGGCGTCTCCGCCACCTCCTTCCTCCTCGCCTTCTTCCTCTCCCCGCGCGCTTACCGCCACCCTTACCTCGTCTACTCCTCCGTCCTTTGCCTGACCTCCGGTCTCGCCGAGACCATCACCCCCTACGTCCTCAAGGGCTCCCCGGAGTCGTCCAAGGAGTCCATCGCCGCCCGCCGGCAGGCCATCCGCGAGCGTGAGGAGGCCCGCAAGGCGGCGCGCCTCGCCCGCCAGGAGGCCCGTATGGAGGCCAGCTACGAGCTTCTTGGCGACGCACACAGCGACGGCGCCGGCAGCGCGAGCGGCGACGACGCGACGGCGGCCGAGGAAGAGGAGGCCCTGAACGGCGAGGAGGTCCGCAGCGAGGTCGAGGGCTTCAGAAAGACGCAGCTTGTGCAGTCTGCCGTTGCCTCCTTTGGCTTCCTGTTGTCCGTCATTGGCATCTGGGGCGATGGCGCCATCCAGGTCTTCCGGACCGAAACTGTCATTGTTGGTGTATAAGGTGATGTCCGGATGAAATTGGGGACGTATCAAGCCATGAGATTGTTTTGCAAATAGGAAGGGGTTGTGGAATTGTGTGGGCCTAGGAATAACAGCGCCACAATATTGCTGGTGATAGTGAAGACGGTCAGAGTCGTTATATATCCTTCTACGGCTACCCCGGTCTAATAAGGGGCTGGAAAACATGGTAAAAATAGACCATTAAAGCTCAACTACCACCCAGGCCTGAGCAACAGTGGTGCTCTCTCCCTTGAGTACCGCTACTTGCTAGCTTCATCCGCAACCTCTTTGGACTAAGATGCCAGTGGGGTGACATCGACTCCTGCTGCGGGCTCTTGGACTCGCTTGCAGACCGCATCGGATACTTTTGCGGTGAGCAGCCTCATATTTATATATGCGCTCAAGACTTGAGTCTCTCGCTGCCAGCCATATCGTCCTGCGCATCCTTGACAAGGAAACTAAAGCAGGGTCAGCCCTCGTTTCTCTAGAACCGAACCAACGTGCCGCGGAAAACTCACTTGTACATCAGTATTGTGGGAGGAATCGTGCCCAGATGCCACAGGCTGTGCGCATCCAGAGCACCCCACAACGGCGGGAAGTCGAAGAGCTCCAGACTCATGACCGTGATGACGCTCGCGACGACGATACTCGGCCAGATGGCCCACCCCCTACGCGACTGCCTGTACTTATTGAAACTGAACCACAGCCACATGATGTTTTGGACCATGCCAACAATGACGTTGGCCGTCATGTTGTACGAGTAGTCCCAGCGCACGCCCTTGAGATACGCAACGTGCCCCGCGTACAGCAACACGCACAGCAGGGTCCACGCGCGCAGGACCGACCTCCGGCGCGGCGTCGGGCGGTCGAGCCGCATGATGCGCACAACTGTGTAGTACAGACCGTACAGCACGCTCGCGCCCGCCGCGAAGTAGTCGAGCTGCTCCGTGGCGACGAAGTCGCGGGTGTGAAAGATGGCGCTAAAGGTCCAAGAGGCCATGCCCACGCCGGCGAGCCACTCATACCACGGCCGCAGGGGATACGAGGCCGGGATGATGGCGCGGAGCTTGCGCCAGCCGTCGTGATGCGCCCAGAGGTTCCCGAGGCTGAAGAGGGTGCTGAAGGGCTCCTGGATGCCAAGAATACGGTGAAATGGCCATTTCCCGTGGAATTGAACCACGGGCTCGCCGGCCGCGACACGCTGCTTCGTGATTATGTGCTGACACGTGTAGTCGCATTCGGAGGCGCAGGACCAGAGGAGGAGACGGCGGTGGAGGGCTGAGGTTTCGGAACCTTGATTAGCTTCAGGTGCGCTTGAGGTCCGCAGACAAGAGGGGAGGGATGTTCGGGAGCAAAAGACGTACGGATCGGCGTGGCTTCTTTGCCTGGAGCGCAGTTTTCATCGTGGCAGACCTGCAGGGCAGCAAAAAAGCCAATGTCAGTCATTGGGTGCCGAAAGGAGTGTTACTCGCGCGGCGAAGATGGCACTAACCTGAACGCATTCTCGAAACTCTGGCAACCGATCGCCGTAGGATGCCTCGACGGTGGCCACGAAAACGAGGAGAGCAACGAAGAGGACTAGGAACAGAGGAGACTGTGATCGTCTCCCCGCTCGTGAGCCGTTCATGGCGCCGGCATCTATCGCCTGTGGAATCTCGCGTGGTCGGAGGGAGGGAAAACGAGAGGTAGCGGCGCGGTGTATGTGCGGGTGATGTACGGACCGGCGGTCGAGGTTGAAAATGGTCTGTGAAGCGACGGAGTGGCAAACGGACTCTGACGCGGGAGATGGGACACAAGGGTTCGGAGGTCTCGGGTAGCTACTGCTCTGTCACTGTTACACTGGTCGAATCGAGGCAACGGCTGGCGGGGAAACAGCGCGTCTGATTGGCCACATTCTCTGGGGCAATCAGCTTTGATGGGGTGTTCCGATCTCTGAACAGGGGGTTACCTGACCAAAGCCCCACAAAAGAGTACCAGGTGGGTCCGCCTAAGAGATAACCTGACCATGGTCAGGTGACCTACTACCCTATTTTTATAATTAGCTAAAAAAAAAAGTTATCTAATTAGGTTAGTACTAGTTACTAATTATACCTATAATCCCTCTAGACCCTATCCTATATAAGGGTATAACCTATTTATAAATCTTTTTCTTCCCTTTCTTAACCCCTTTAATAATAATAGTAAGGCCTGTTAGATATTAAGGTTTAAATACCTTATATCTATATAAAAAAGATAGTATATATAATAATAAAGTGAACTATATAACACAGTATTAATAGTACTGTATATACTGTATATACTACATAACTATATATTTACTTAGAAAACGCCTATATATTATAAATACATAGGATATCTATATACAAAAAATAGTTCCTTTAAGCAAGAACTATTTATCTAAGGAGAAATCTAGGAAATAGGAATACAGTTATAAACTATATAACCGAGATGTTTTAGAAAACAACCTATAAGAATATAGTTATAAACTATATAACTGAGGTGTTTTAGATAACAACCTAGAATATCTAAGAAATCCTTAGAATATACAGAAAATAAGTATAAATAAACCCCTTATATCTCTTATATCTAGCTAGACAGTAAGGAAAACAGAAAGCTCTTCTATTATATTTAAAAACAATATATATTTTATTTATCTCTTATCTTTTATCTCTAACCTTATTACCCCTCATAGCCTATAACAAGGCCTCTATCCCCCTCCCCTTCCTACCCCTATTCCCTTCCCTTCTCTAACTAATTTTAAATTAGTTTAGTAAATTCTCTTACTATGCCTTTCTATAAGGATACTATAAGTTCTATCCCTTTTCTTACTAATTTAAAACCCTTTCTAAATTAATTTAGCCTAAGTACTAGTAGTACTTTATTAATAAAGTTAATAGCTACCTTAATAAATATCTAGCTAACCTCTTACTCTTTAAGTTTAATAAGGTAAGTAATTTATAATTAATTCTTTCTTACGTTTAAACTAGTTTCTAATTAATTTAATATAATAAAATTATACTTACCTTAAAAGAGGTTTATTACTACTTTAGTAGTAAGTCTAGCTCTATTACTTGTATTAAAATATATCCAACTAATTTATAAGTAGTTTATAATTAATTCTAACCTAATTCTATAAAACATTTACTTTAGCTTTAAGTCTAACCTTAAGAACTATATTAAGTATAAGCTAAACAGTATACTAGTTATAGTTAAGAGTTATAAGTCTAATACTAATTCTATTAAAAATAATAATAAGGCTATAGGTAAGTAATTTAGAAGTAATTTATAAGTAATTTAGAACTAATTCTCTTTAGAATTCTATAATTATATTATTAATTTTATTACTAGTACTCTTAATAAGAAAGATATCCCAACCCCCTTTAAGAAGTATAAGGCTTAGACCCTACCCCCCCTCTTATATATCCCCATATATAAGTATAGTAAAGTCTCTCTAGTAAGTAATCTATAACTAATTTAATACTAATTTATAACTAATTTTAAATTAATTCTAGCCTAATATAGCTTAGATATATAAGGATACTAGTTTTACTAGTGAGTATACTTATTATACTATTACTAAGAAAAGTAAGTTTCTAACTAATTTATAGCTAATTTATTACTAATTCTAAATTAATTTAGAGTCCTATTCTATTACTAAGTATAACCCTAATTATAAGGTCTAGGCTTACTTTAAGTATAAGGATAAGATCTAAATTTAATAGAAGTTACTTATAAATTAGTTTAGTATATATTTAGAATTGCTTTAGTAAGGTAATACCTAGGGTATTTAGTAGAGTTAAAAAGAGAATCTTCTAATCTAGAATTACTTTAGAATTAGTTTAGTAGTAGTTAGTTCCTAAGTTCTTAAAATCAATTTAGAATCAGTTTTTTAAACGTTCTTCCTTATTATTAAGTAATATAAATTTATTTCTTATAGTTTAAAATAATATAATATATTTTATTAGTACTCATAATTAAATAATATATATAAATATAACTAAACTTAATATAATATACTTATATAATAAGTTACGTATCTTTTTCTATCTTTTTATCTTTTATATAAGTTAATTTAATTATAATATATTAAATTGATTAAAATTACTTATTACTTTTTTTATTTTTTTTAATTATTTTATAAATTTATGTATTATATTTAGTATTTTTATAATTAACTTATTATATTAGTATTTATAGTTATAGTTTAATACTTTTTATATATATGTCTTTTTAAAAGTTATTTCTTTTTCTAGTAGTTCTTAATATTACTTTTTCTTATTTATAATATTTTTATTTTATTAATATTAAGTAATCAATTAAAATATAATTAGATTTTTTTACTTTTTAATACTTATTTAATATCTATATTTCTATATAAAGCTTATAAGTCTTAGTCTTAAAGATAGTAATCTTATATAATAACTTATTAAGTTCTTTAGTTTAAAAGTTAATAAGGTTATATACTATTATTAATATAATATTCTTTAAATATTTAGATTTTCTTTTTAATAGAATTAGTATTTTATATACTATTTTCTATTATAAATAGTATCTTTAGATCTTAGAAGCTTTAACTATATAAATATAAGCTTAATAATATTAGTATTTTTAATTTAAAATCTGAATAAAAAATAATAACTTTAAAATTAAAAGGTATAAGGTTTATTTATTTAAAACTAGTTTATATATTATTTTTACTTATTAAGATAAACAATCTTATTTTGAAAATAAAATATTATTACTTTTTATATATTTTTTATTTATTATATAAGCTTTAATTTTATTATATTAGTATTTTAATAAGCTAAACTAATATATATTTATATAGTAAGTAAGCTAATATAGTAAGGAGGCTACGTCCTTATTATACCTTAAAGGCTACTTTTTTAGCTATTTTTTAAAAATCAAAATTAAGCTTAAAAAAGGTCTAGTTTTCTATATTAGGCTTTAATAAGAGTTATATTATAAGAAATAATACTATAGAAAATACCCACTTACCCTAACTCTTATATCTCTTATTTAAACCTCTAGATAAGTAGTTAGCTAGGTACATAAGAGTTAGGGTAAGTAAGTATTTTCTATAGTATTTGTTAGAAGCTATAAGGGGTAATAAGGTTAGAGATAAAAGATAAGAGATAAAATAAGATATATATTATTTTAATATAATAGAAGAGCTTTTTTCACCTTACTATCTAGCTAGATATAAGGGATATAAGGGGTTTATTTATACTTATTTTCTATATATTCTAAGGATTTCTTAGATATTCTAGGTTATTATCTAAAACACCTTGGTTATATAGTTTATAAATATATTCTTATACGTTGTTTTCTAAAACATCTCAGTTATATAGTTTATAACTATATTCTTATAGTTTCTTTTCTAAAATATCTTGCTTATATAGTTTATAACTATATTCTTATTTCCTAGATTTCTCCTTAGATAGATAGTTCTTGCTTAAAGGAACTATTTTTTGTATATAGATATCCTATGTATTTATAATATATAGGCGTTTTCTAAGTAAATATATAGTTATCTAGTATATACAGTATATACAGTACTATTAATATTATGTTATATAATTCACTTTATTATTATATATACTATCTTTTATATATAGATATAAGGTATTTAAACCTTAATATCTAACAGTATTATTTCTTATAATATAACCCTTATTAAAGCTTAATATAGAAAACTAGACCTTATTTAGGCTTAATTTCAATTTTTAAAAAATAGCTAAAGATTTGGCCTTTGAGGTATAATAAGGAAGTAGCTTACTTACTATATTAGCTTACTTACTATATATATATATTATTTATTATTAGAAACTTAAGATTTATATAATAAATAAAAAATATGTAAAAGTTAATAATATTTAATTCTTTATAATATTTATTAAAATTAGTTACTTTATAATTATTATAATTATTAAGAATTAAAACATAATAAAAGTCTTTTATATAAATATATATATATTATTTACAATACTTTAACTAACTAATTTAAACTAATATTATTTGTTATTTATTTGTTTTTATCTAAATAAATATATTATATAACTAGTTAGAAATTAGTTATTAATATACTAAGAGAAAAGGTGATATTTATATTTTATAATAATAATTATATAAGAGTAATATTGAATTATTTATATATATATCTTAAATAATAAAAACTTATTTATAATTACTAAGTTACTTTATAAAAAGCTTTCTCTCATAATTAGAAGTTATAATAACCTTTATATATAATAATATTTCTATTAAAAAGCTAGTTTTATCAAAATTATAAATATTATAGTTTTATATTTTATACTTTAATTATAGTATTACTTAAAAAACTTTAAAAGTAAAAGTTATTTTTTATTTAGATACTTTTAGATTCTTTTTAATAATTTAAAAAGTAAAGATAATATAACTTTTAATTAATATAGATTATATATTTATATAACTATAAAGAAATATTTATATAACTATAAAGAAATATTTATATAAAAATAAAAAAGTAAAAAGTAAGAAAAGTAAATAACTTATTATATTATTAAGAAGTATTTATAGAAACCTTTTCTTAAGTAATAATTTCTTCTAAATTTAACCTAATCTAATTTAGAACTAACTTAGAATTACTTTAAAATTAATTCTCTTATAACCTTTATTGCTATTCCTTAATTTCTAACCTCCTTTCCTCTAATATGAGCTTCTTTTCCTCTAACTCTAGCCTTTTTCCCTCTAATTTAAGTAACTCCCTATCTTATACTAAGCTTTCTTCTTTATTCCTCTATACTTTATTCTACTAATTAACTACTAAAGCCCTTTATAGACTATTACTCTAAGTATTTCTAATAATTCTAGAGAAAGTAGCTTAACTTAGACTTAGGGATTAATTCTAAATATATTCTAAATACCTTTATAATAGGCTTCTAATAGCTTTAGAAGAAGTATAAGATTAACTTCTTAATATACTTTAGGATAGCCTTTAGGATATATTTTATAATAGTAAAAGTAACTTAGAAAGGGTTTAAGAGAGAGTCTAAACTAATTCTATTAACTCTATAATAGACCCTTTATTTAACTACTATTAGGTTTTGTTAGAGGCTATGAGGGGTAATGAGGTTAGAGATAAAAGATAAGAGATAAATAAGATATATATTGTTTTAATATAATAGAAGAGCTTTCCGTTCACCTTGCTATCTAGCTAGATATAAGGGATATAAGGGGTTTATTTATACTTATTTTCTGTATATTCTAAGGATTTCTTAGATATTCTAGGTTGTTATCTAAAACACCTCGGTTATATAGTTTAGAACTATATTCTTATACGTTGTTTTCTAAAACATCTCGGTTATATAGTTTATAACTATATTCTTATACGTTGTTTTCTAAAACATCTCGGTTATATAGTTTATAACTGTATTCCTATTTCCTAGATTTCTTCTTAGATAGATAGTTCTTGCTTAAAGGAACTATTTTTTGTATATAGATATCCTATGTATTTATAATATATAGGCGTTTTCTAAGTAAATATATAGTTATGTAGTATATACAGTATATACAGTACTATTAATACTGTGTTATATAGTTCACTTTATTATTATATATACTATCTTTTTTATATAGATATAAGGTATTTAAACCTTAATATCTAACAGAAAGTATATATATAGTTATATTAAACCTATTAAGTATTAGTTTTAAATTAGTTTAGAATTTCTCTTAAATTAATCTAGACTTAGTTTCTTACTATATCCTAAGAAGTTTTAATATTATCTTTCTTAATTATTTAGATATCTATAATATATAAAATACCTTCTTTACTTATTTTAAGATATTTAATAATATAAGATATATAAATTATCTTTTAGATAAAAGTATATATATTATAGAAGCTATAATACTTATTTTATAATACTTCTACTAATACTAGTATTAGACTTAGTATAAGCTCTAAATAGGGTTTATCTTAGTACTAAGTTAGTTCTAAATATATTTCTAATTAGTTTAGAATGCTTTCCTTAGAGTAACTTACTAGTTAAGAGGCTTAGAGAGCTTAGATAAGATTAAAGGTATATAAGATATTTCTTATAGTACTATTTAGTTATGCCTAGTAAAAAAGTAGTATTCCTTTCTTAAGGGAAGGGAACATATTTGTCAAAGTGAGTGCAATATGCCGGCGAATAGCACTGACCTCCAGGCCCATTAGGCCGGATTGGGAAAGGTCTGCGGCGAAATGTCGGTTGACATCTATGGAACGGATTTTGCCAGCTAAAATATCTGGAATCCGATGACCACGTGCATTTGGATCCTGAGGTAATACAACAGCTATAAATGCGCAGGGAATCCCATGGAAAATAGCAACATAGTTATACACACACCAGCAATTTAACTAGGGATTTTTACTGTAATTATTTATGTACTTTAATAATTAACAGTCTGAATTTACAAGTACTAATTAATATTACTCAAAGTACTATATATGGTATATATAATATATGCTATAGCTGTTATTATGCTTAAAAATAAGATGGCTACGATGTTAGTAACTCTAAGCAGCCTGGCTAACTAGAGCAATTGGTATATCTAGCTACAGCAACAGGTAGTAGCCCTAAATCTATAGGAGTCAATTAACCTAAATGCTAATAATATACAGCGTACTACCACAAAACAACTAGTAAAGCCTCTAATAGTTCTAGATATTATAGACTACCTAATAATACTATCTGTAATAACTAGGTAGGCAATAGATAATACAGTAGATAGCTAATAACTACTAGATTTAAAAGATACATAGGCCTCAAAGCTATCCTAGCTATTAACTAAAGGATAGAAGTAACTTAAATATAATAATAAGATATATATATAAAAATAATAGTAATATAAACAAGACTATAAGGTAGTTAGTAACTTAGTTACCTAGATCTATATAATAGTAAATCTAATAGTAGTTATAGAATACTACTCTATAAGTAAGTTAATATATATATAGATATATAATATTAAGGTATATATTAGTCTACTTCTATATAAGAGAAAGGAAATTACTATAGTAAAGTATAAGAAAGTTATAAAAAGAGCTATAGATTATAAGATAATAGATATAAAAGAGGTAGAGAAATAGATATCTAACTAACAGAAAGCGCTCTCTTATAGTACGCAAGTCTAGTAGTATTTAGCTATAAAGACCAGTAAATAGTTCTTACTACTAATAAAGGTATTAAGGTATATGCTACTAGTAGCATAGGTAGAGGTATATAAAAGTACTAACTATATAAGGGCTATTAATAACTAGCTCCTATATTATAAAGTAACATTAGTAATACAGGCCTATATTGCCACAGAGCTAGAGCATCCCCAGGTAAAAGCTACTTACAGTACCTTTAACCTAGTCACTACAGCAACAGTCACCAACAACGTTATAGAGGATTATATACAAAAGAAGCTAATAAAGAAAAAACAGTACAATAACTACTATAATAACTAAAATAATAAGAGTAATAACTATAGTAATAAAAAGTACTTACTATATAATATCCCTAAGTACTTACTATTAAGGTATTACTTTATAAGTAAAATATACCTAAAGTTTCTATAGTAACTACGCAGAGCAATTATTAACTATATAAAGTAAGCTCTAACGTAGTAATATATAAAAGATAAGCTAAAAGAGAAAGATATATTACTAGCTTCTATATATACCTACTTAGATAAATTTGCTATAGTAGTAGTAGTAGTACCTCTAGTAAAATAATAGTTAGAAGGTAGCAAAGGTAAGGTATAGTTAAAGGGTAAAGAAGCCTTATCTATATAGTTAGCTGCTTTTACAATATCTAACTATCTACTTAAAGACTTTATTATCCTAGATTTAGGGGCAACCCTTTATATCTTTTACTCTTATTATTACTTCTTAGAGATAACCCTAGTAAAGTTAGATAACTTAATCTAGGTATTTAATACTACTATTCTAATTAAGAGATAGAGTAACGTACTTATCTATATAAAATAGGGTAATTACTAAGTGTAATTTATACTTAAAAGAGTTACCTATTATCTATTATTATTATATAACCTAGTGTTATATACAATACTTAAAATAAGAAATAATTAATAATAAGATAATAGTCTAACTAATAATTATATATATATAGTAAAGAACTACTCTATAGTATTTAATATAGATAAAATTACCCGTTAATAAGTTATTAAGGCTAGTAAGAACTATAATAGTCTTTATACTATATTAGTAGTATACCTAGCAGTAGTAAATACAGATGCGGTTGTAGTAGCCTTAGCGCTAATAGACTGCCGCTAAAGGAGTAGGCCAGTCAAAGCTAACTGCTAGCATAACTATCTCAGCCACCTAGGTAGCTATATACTCTACAAAATAACTACCTAAGCCTATAGTATATAGATAAAAGGAGATATACTAGAGATATCTATTATATCATATAAAGTATATATAATAAGCAAAATATAGTAGTAAATATTATATTAACTATAGGAGTTAATTAACTACGTAGAGGTAGAGAATTATATTATGCTAGATTTTTACCTATTTAAACAAGGCTATAGTAGATATAAGTCAGCCTTACTACTTAGTAACTAAAAATCTAGCTTTATATAGGACTATTACTTATAATAGTATACTTCTGAGACTATTAAAATAGCTTTAATAGACTTTATATAGTTAATTAAAGTATATAAATTAATAGAAGTATAAGTAATTAAGTATAACAACAAGATTATAACCACTTATCTATAGGTAAAAGAGGCTATAGAAAGTATAGGAATCCTGTTTAAGGCCTTAGTACCTAATATATAAGTATAAAATAGCAGTATAGAGAGAATTACTATAGTAATTAAGAAAAAAGCCTATATAATAAGGTTAAAATTAAAATTACTAGTATCACTATAGCTAGAGATTCTAAAAGCAGTAGTATACTTATATAACCAAACGCTAGCTAAATCTTATAGCTGGAGATCTCTATATTAGATCTAGTACGTAGCGAGAGTGTAGCTATTATCTATACTATACCTTAGCCATTTGCAAGTATTTAGCTACCGCGCATACGCAATGACTTCAGACACTTAACTTAGCTATAATTATCTCTAGTACTTTAAAGCAAAGGTATATATCAGCTATCTAATTAGTTATATATTAACTAACCAATACTATATATACATCCCTCTAAAGAATAAAGTTATTATATCTTATAATATAATATTTAAAAAGATAGATACTTCTCTAGAAAAAAAGATAAATAAGTAGATAAGTTAAGTAATATAGATAAGACTATAATTAATAAATAGATCTAAAAAGTAACTAAAAAGAACTTTATAAATATTACTAATAGTAAGGATATTATAGAAGAAGATATAGTAAAACTTCTAAACCAAACTACTAGTAAAACACTAAAAGGAGTCCACAAATATATAAAGTCACACTTTGTATTAATAATACCACTAGAATCTCTAAATACTTTATTTATTACACTACTATTAGATATACTTAACACAAGAGGGCAAGAAGACCATATATATTATAATAAAATCTAATATATTAACTATATTACATATCAAAAACAAATATATCTACAAGAATCTTAAAAAGCTATATTTATAGCTAGGACTATTAACAGTCCTTACTGTAATACCTAGAACTAGTAAGCTACTTATATAGCTAGGACTGTTAATAGTCCTTACCATTATCTCTTGAAAATCTCAAAGTAAGACCTCCTACCTAGTAAAAGTACAGGCTAGCTCCCTGATATTAGAAAGGATAATGCAATAAGAGAGAATCTATCTAACTCTAGTAATAAGATAACAGTACCTTAAAATACAGCTACAAGGCTAGCCACAAGGCTACACTAGAAGGATTTACCTAGGTTACCTAAGGCACACACTAACCTAAAAAACTACCTATTTATAGAGAATTTTTAAGAAGCTAAGAAAGCTTATTTATAGAGCTACAATACTATAAATAGCTAGGTTAAAGTTAGTATAGAAGAAGCTAGTAATAACTAGATACTTAACTACTAATAGATATATACCTATAAGCTAAATAAATATAGATTTCTTATAAAGTTTAAGGTATACCTTATTATTTATAGCAATCAGTAGCTAAAAGACATAATCTATAATATATATACAGCAATACTAATAAGACTTTTATTCTAATTACTTATTATAATTATAGCTAAGTTAGACCTAGAATTACTTTAATTTAATATAGTAAACGTATTTATATATACTAATATAGATAAGATAGTATTTATAAGACTTCCCCTAGGATATCTAAGCTATAGTAGTAGCAAGATTATCTACCTATAAAAGGCCCTTTATAAGTTATAACAATCACTACTACTAAAGCAAAAGAACCTAGAAAAGAGACTTTAAGAACTTAGATTTACACCAGTCACTAGAGAGCTATGCTACTAGTAAAAGAGAGCTATTACATTCTTCTTCTATATTAATAATTATATCTTTATATTCCCCAAGTTATTATAATAGAAAGCTAATAAGGTAATCAATAGTATAAAAGAAAGATACTACTTAGAGGGTAGTAATAAAATACAATAGTTCTTTAGCATAGAAATTCTCTATAACAGACAACAACAAAAGATATAGCTATTATAGTTAGTATATATTAAAAAGACAGCAAAGCTAATTAATAATAAAACCTAGCTACTACTAGATAATACCCTAATAGGTAATAAAGAACTTCTACCCTTATAGTAGATAGTAGCAAACTATAAAGTTATAAGATACTAGTAAAAAGTTAGATTAATCCTATATATAGTAGTAATAACAAGACCTAACATCACATTTATAGTAAGTTAGCTAGTAAGATTTAATCATAACCCATCAATAGCCTATTAGAGGGTAGCAAACCAAGCACTGCAATACCTTAGGCATATAGCTAGCCTTTACCTTAAATTTAAGCCTAATAGAGAGCTTATTATCATATCAGATACAAGCTTTAGAGACAACTCAATTAACTACAAGAGCTCACAAGCTTTTACTATCAAGCTATACAGCAGACTTTTTAGCTAGAGGGTAAATAAGTAGTAAATAGTAACTACTTTAATAATTAAAGTAGAGTTACTAGCCTTATTATAAGCTATAAAAGAATTAATATTTATAAGCTAATTAATTACTAAGCTTATTACTAGTAATAATACTTTAAATATATTACTAAAAGTTATAATATAATATAATAATTAATAGATAATCAGCTTTATAACTAAGGAGTTAGTTTAATTATTAACATACACTTATTATATGGATATATATTACTACTAGCTATATTAGGAGATTATAGATAGTTATATTAAAGTTATATATACCTTATTAGTAAAGCTAATAGTAGATAGTTTGATAAAGGCCCTAGTAAAGTAAAAATAGCCTGCGTTTCTATAGTAATTAAATCTTAGTAACTAAACTACGTAGCTAATATAAAACCACAAAGAAGAATTAGCTAAGAATGAATTACTAATACAATCAAAGTAATAAGTACCATAGTAATAGATAGTTAGCTAGTACAGCCCCTGATTAGGAGGGTTAATTACATAGTCATACTAGTTAGCAAAAGTAAATTATTATAGAAGATATAACTAGCAAACCCTAACATCATAACTAATTATCAATATAACCAGTAACACTTCAACTACAAATTTCTTAATAACCAAGTAATATATATAGTTAGTAATTTTATCATTATAATTACCTTAATTAGAGCTAAAAGTTAATACAAAATCTAATTATAAAAGACTACTATTTTAAGTTAGAAAGTTATAATAAAAGATAAAAGTATAGTTAAAATTATACTTTAAGGATAATTATATATATAGACCTATAGAAGCTATATTAAATACAATAGTAAGTACATAGGGCTTAAGACTACTATAAGTATAATATAGCTTTATTAAGTAAAAGAACCTTAGTTACTATATATTTATATTATTAAGCTTAGACTTATATAAGAAAGCTAATAAGCTTTATAGATATAACTACTATTAAGTCTTTTTACCTCTACCTAGGATTAAACCCTAGAGCTCTAGTATAAGTTACTATCTTATACCATAACTATCTAGCAGGGGGTAATACTACTAGACTATATACACTCTAGTTTTAATTATTATTAATTAGTTAATTACTACCTTTTATAGTAAGTAATTAGCAGTTACAAGGACCTATAGAAATGCAAAAGGAAGGTATGAAAGGGTAGCAATTACCCTATCCATCAATCAGTTAGATTAAACCTATGAATAGCTTCAATCCAAGAGGGCGTGTCAAAGTGGGTGCAATATACTAGCGAATGGCACTGACCTCTAGGCCCATTGGGCTGGATTGGGAAAGGTCTGCGGCGAAATGTCGGTTAATATCTATAGAACGGATTTTGCCAGCCAAAATATCCAGAATCCGATGACCACGTGCATTTGGATCCTGAGGCAACACAACAGCCATAAATGTGCAGGGAATCCCATGGAAAATAGCAACATAGTTACACACACACCAGCAATTTAACCAGGGATTTTCACCGTAATTATCCACGTACTTCAACAATATTATCATTATCTATTTAAAATAGGTTTAGAACTGATTCTAAACCACTCCCATATAGATATGTAGAAGGGAAAGTTTAGATGACCATGAGGTTACCTAACCATGGTCATATAACCTCCTGCCTACCCCACTTCTGAAATTTTTTGTGGGGCTTTGGTCAGGTAACCCCCGATGGTCAGCTTACCTGCTACCACCCCCATTCCTTCAGGTTTCGTCAACTTCAGCGTTGCTGACATAATCCCAGCCGCATCCTCCGCCGCCTTAATCACCCCTAGCATCAGGTTTTTTTTCCTTGGCGTTGCGTCGCCATCGTTCCCTCTTGCCATTGGGTGACTCTTGTGCCGGGTGACAAGTATCCACAACACTGCCTCGGGGGGTGGTGGCCTTCAAGATTGTCGGTTCCAGAGGCTAAATTCACAGCCAGTCTCACCTCTCTTGGGATACGGCTTGTGGACCTGGTCCCAGAGTAAGCGCTTCTCGACCAGAACGCCGGGGTCATCCATGGTCTCCGGGTCTTTGGGTAAAGTAGAGATGAGCTGTCGGCCATAGTTGATGTCGAGCCACGGGTGGTCAGCCTTCGGCCCCCGAATAATCTTCATGGCGAATTCCTGGGTCCATACTGATGGTCCCCAGCAGTATTCTTCCGAGCCCTGTTGCAGCGCTACCTTGACAAGTGCGATGCATGGCTTTGTTGACTGTATCGCCGGCTTGTTCCTTCGTCGTAGGATGAGGTACATAATCTTGCGCTCTAGGCTCATCTTTCGCGCATCGGAGCAGTCGTCCCAGGTGTGGTCCTTCGCGTTGTGAATGAGACAGCCTTTGATGTAGCCACTGTCGTCTGGGAAGACACAATCACCTAGCCAGTGTCCAGAGTGGCCGCATTGATTGCAGACGTTGTCCTCGTGGAAGCGATCTCCCTCCAGCGACTGTATTGTCGTGATCTCATTTAATGCGGCTTCCTCCTTTCTCATCTCAACTTTGCCTTGAAAGGGCGGTTTGTTTCGTCGGTAATCAGCATCGTGCAGGCGTGAGCTGTTTGGCGTTCCAACCATCTGCGACGGATGCACTACTTCAACCAGTCCGTCTTGTGGGCTCATTCCAACATAATTTTGATGTAGCCCACTGCCCGTGATTTGTCCGAGATACTTCTATTCGCTAGAGCAGTCGCTATTTGCGTTAAAGTTGTTGCGATGACACTGCTGGGGGTATAGAAAGTATTGGGCATGGTCTTCCCCGTCGAATGCTGGTTGCAAACGGATGTTCGAGCCAGCGTGGTCAGATCGAACGGAGATGCTGTTTCCGCGAGGTTGATAGCCACAGTCGAGCTGTTTTTCAACCTTGCATCTGGTTCCTTCAACATTTTAACCTGGCTGAGTGTGAATGGCAGCGTTTTGGTAGCCAGTCTTGTCTTTGCCAAATTGGCGCGGAGGTATCGCCATGGCGACGGGCGGCTGACACGGTTGAACGATCTTGTCGTAGGGCGAACAATCGTCGATCAGGGGCCGCATGGAGCTTCCGTATCGCGTGTTTGTGTCTCTGGTATCGAAAACTTTGCTTCTTTCAATGCCCTGGTAGCTGTTTTCATGGGTGTAACGTTCTACCTCCAGGCTCCTGGGAACTTGCAGAGGACCGCTTAGCGTAGCTGGTCTGGGAATTCGCTCTTCCTGTCGATGATGAGAGTGGATTTCAGCCGTGTTGCCGACGAAGTAAGGGTCGAGCCTGGTCCTGGAGTCTGTATGGGCGACTTCGCGCTAGGGCTGGGTTGGAGGCAAGTCACCATGGACCTCTCTCATGCGTTGGTCTTGGTCGTGAAACTGACGACGGCTATCATCACTGGGATCTTTCTTCTTGGCTCTCGGAATCTTACGGACCCTTTTCATCTCTTGAGTTTTGGTGGAACAGCAGAGAAATAGAAAGATGTATGACAGATAGATTGAAGAGAGAGGGGGGTCGAAAACAGGAGACGAGAAACCGTACTGGTGGAGGTTGATTTTTCAGGTATGACAACCGAGGACAGTATGGCATCACATGACCTCCCTGAGCTATTTGACAGGGGATATTTTAATGGCTAAGGCCAAGTTGAATACATGGTCATCCGAACGTGAAGCCCCTGGTGCATTTCAAGTTAGCGGTACAGCTGATGGCACAACATAGAACCAAGCCGTTCGTAACCGTTCGTACAAGATGTTAAAACCTCTGTTTTGCACACCTAGTGAAATGGATCAGAAAAACCAAATACCATGACGGCATAGTGAGAGTTCCAACCAAAGTAGCGTGGGGTATTGTCAGTGGATGACTCTGTATATTCAGCTATTCGTGTAGTATGAAGATTAACACCAGGTATAGCCGCATGTAAATCATTTCAAGTGCGGACATATCTATGCCCTATGTGCGTAGCTTAGGACCCTTAAAACGTTAATGTCTAGAACAGTTCCTAGATGTGGCTCTTTCTACTTCCTTAAGATAAAAAGCTGGGGATTAGTATAACTGTTACATGAAGCAAGAATAGAGACAAGGAATCTCTAAGCCACGAGCTGAGTGAGTGACCTTGGTTCGAGTTTCTATTAGGTTGAACCTTCCAAAAAGTTTTTATAGTAGAAGGCAGGAGCTCCCCAATCTTTCCCTCCCGCCTTATCTCACTTCGCTGCCTAGGTAGTAAGTGCCCACCTTCCTTACTTCGTTCACATCTCACTGTTCATTCACCCTTGACTATTTCCGATCCCCTACTTTGACTTCTCACGCATAACACACTTACTCAGTCTATTCGAATCGATAAAACTTTTCGTTCACGATCAGAATAGATCAGTAGGTCTTTGCTGATACCCGTCTGTCTTTACACGCCAGACCATTTTACTAACAACTGTTTAGTCGATAAACATGTGTGGAGACGCGCCCACTCCAAGCGTAAAGAGAGAGCAATCTCCATCAGTCACCCTACCTCCACCGTCCATTAAACGACTCAGGCTGTCTTCCGCCGCTGTTGAGCCTGTCTTTGGACGGCTTGAAGTTACCGCAGATATCAACTCTGAGGACATCATCCGGGTCAGCAGAAAGCGTCTGGGAGATAACCGACCAGTCATCGACCACCTTTCGGATGATACATTTGCCATCTTTGGTTCCCGCGAGCAAGTCCACGCCATGATTGACAAGATTCTTCTCTATAGCGACAAGTCTACATTCACTTGCATTGCAAGACTCGTGTCCGACACGGAGGAGGCGGTGCCATTCATCTCTACGCCGACCGTGGCCCGGAGCGTGACCCATGGGTTTCTTCACAACAGCACCGGGGAGACCAAGGCAGTTCAAGCCCCCGACCTCGACGGTTCAGTGCTCTCTCGCCGCAGTCTCGATGCTGTGCTAGAGAAGTGGTCAGCTTGCGGAAGACCCGACATCAAGCTGTTATCGCTTGTCGATGAGATGAAAGCTCTTGAGCCACAAGCTCGTTCCGTTGAGTTGCTCGTGATAGAGCAATATGCCGCCAAGAACCCGGATGTAACCGCGTTGCACTTCGAATCAATATTCTCGGCAGGGCAACGTTACTTTTACACTTGTATGGCAGTACAGTGGAAGACGCAGATCGGAAAAGATACGATCCGCTTCAATCTTCTTGTGCACTTCTGGTTAATGTCTGTTAATCCACAGCTGGGTTCCCGGGATTCACTGCTGTTGGTACACGGCTCTGATGATCTCAAATTCCCGTGGAACAAACTAAGGCCTGACGATATGGCAGGTGGTCCTGATCGGTCATATGGAATCTTCCTCCAAGAGCGCAAGGAAGAAAAGGAGGCACAAAAGGGATAGATCGTTGATCTTGGACACTCGCCGCACTGAGGCAGGGCCTTGTCACCCTCGATTGACTCTAGAGCGGCACTGTTCTGGACGCGACGGATACACGATATGATACACAAATGAGCAGTTCATGGGAGTACTGGGCTGGCGGTTTCCATGGCATGGGCGTTACACGATGCCAAGACGAATTGTCAGAGTATCCGTAAAAGTTGACCGGAAAGACTGTCAAATTCTCATCCTGATCCGTCTTCCTGTCGTCCCTTATTGACTCAATTTACCTTGGTACTGTGAACCAACAGCGTCTCGTATCATGTCTACGCACACGCACACATCACCGCAAGTCGGCACGGGTTCATAAACCAAGCGCAGTTCGTAAAAGGTGTATATGCTTATATGAACGAGGACAACGGGCTAAATTGTCGCTCCCACTCCTTTTTTATTTTTCCCTTGACCACCCCGAAACGCCAGAGCAAATGAAAAGACGATAAGAATCAAAATCAGCCCAGCCAGGCGGCATGATGATAAAAGCCACAACACATCCGCATGTGTGTCTCTCTAGCACTTCGTCTCTTTGATATCATGTACTAACCCCCACTTCCACCGTCTACTCATTACCATCTATACCCTCCCCCCTCTCGCCGTCCTCTACTGCTCCATCGCCTCGTCGTCACCGGCGGCGGAAGTGGTAGCACCATCGTCCCCCCACAGGCCATCGAGCTTGAACTCCTGAGCCCACTCTGTGACGATGGTCTTCTGGTCCGCCGCGCCGACGTCGTCGCTGATGGGCGCCGCCGCTGCGGCGCCGTCGCCCTGCACTGCCAGGACGGGGGCCTCGACCCAGCCCTGGATACGGCCGTCGCGCCAGTCAGTGACGACGGTCATGGCGGCGGCGTTGATGTTGGGGATGCCGCCGCGGCCCAGGCGACCGCGCTTCCGCGCGACCTGGACGAGGAAGTCGGTCGTGATGTCGCCGTCGGCGCGGCTCGGCAGCAGCGGAGGCAGGTCGTAGGCGTCCGTCAGCTTCTGCAGCAGCTCGGGGGTGGCAGACAAGCGGCGCAGGAGGAGAGTGACGGCGGGGATGGGATCCTCGATGTTCTTGGGCGGCACGGCGTTAAGCAGCACGAGGTGGGCGTGGGCGTCGGTCGCGTTCTTGAGCGACACCAGGCCGGAGGTCGTGCTGTTGGTGGCCGAGGGGAAGACAATACCGGGGGAGTCGAGGAGGGTGAGCTTGCTGTCGATCTTGACGGCACGGATGCTGGTGGTGACGCCAGCCTCGGCGCCCGCGGGGCACGCCTTGGAAGCGCCGCGGCCGCCGCTGAGACGGCCGAGGAGGGCGTTGATGACGGAGGACTTTCCGACGTTGGGGTAGCCAATGACGCCGACCGAGACGGCGCGCTTGAGCTGGCGGCTGGCGGCGTAGGACTTGAGGGCGCGGAACAGGTCGGCCGATGTCTTCTGCACTGTCAGCTCCTTGTGGTTGAAGGTCTGGGCGTTGGGCGCCGCGTTGGAGGCGCGAAGGGGCAGGGTCGGGAAGTAGCGGCGCAGGTGGGTGAGCCAGTCTTTGAGGACCTTGGGAGGCACCAGGTCGATCTTGTTGACGACGAGGATGAGGCGCTTGCCACCATTGGCGGCAGCCATGACGCTGCGTTCGACGTCGCGGGAGCGGGTGGACTCCGGGTCGCGGGCGTCGAGGACGTAGAGGATGACGTCGGCCTGCTCGACGACGTTTTTGAAGACCTTGTCGAAGGCCTTGCGGGAGGTAGCGTTGCCGACAGCGATCTCGGGCGCGGCGTCCCCGTCGTCCGAGTCCTCGTCGTCGTCGTCCATCTCGTCGTCGTCGTCGCCGCCGTCACGGAGGTCCTTTTCGTAGCTCTCGGCGGCGGCCCTCGCGCTCGCCAGCAGGGCGGCCATGGGGTTCGACTCGTTGACGTCGGCGTCGTCGTCGCCCTCGAACATCATGTCGTCGTCCTCGACATCGGCCATCACGTCCTGACCCGTCGACGTAGCCTCGGTGACGCCGCCCGTCTTTGCGGCCTTTGCCATCTCGCGGCGCTTCTGCGCCTCCTCCTGCTTCCGCAGCTTCTTCTCCTCAATCTCCTCGAGGATCTTCTCCTTGTAGGGGAACAGGTTCGGGATGCCGGGATCCTTCTTGAGCTTGGAGCGCCATTCCGGGTTCTGCTTGGCGAGCTTTCTCTGTTTCCTCTGCTTGGCCGCCGACGCCTTTTCGATCTTGTGGCGAAGGCGCACGGGGGTCCTCTTGGACTTTGGCTCTGCGAAGCTGTCAGTTAATGCGGGACGGTCAGTTTCTTGCAAAGTGCGACGTACTCTTGGGTTTGTTGATCGAGCCGGCCATTTTTAAAAGTTGACCCGGGTGACTTGAGGTGTTCCTTTTCCTATTTTACTGGGAGGGTTGCTTCCTGCTAACCTCGACCGCCGTAAAATTTCCTGCGCCTCGGTCTTTGCAGTGCAACTTTCAAAAATTTGGTGGGAGGACGGGTTCTGCCGCCCCACACCGCTCCCTATCACTATCAGACCCCACCACCAGCGCTTACCGCCCGGATCTAAGCCTGTTGTGGCAGCCCCGCCATTAGGATGACCCCCTCCATGGCCACCAGTCTTGAGGGCGAGAGGGTGCTGGAACCAGTGGACTGGAGACGCTTAGCATACGAGGAACCTGAAGGCTGACCGAAAGAGCCTTATGACGGTGTTGGGTCCGCCGGAGGGGGCTTCGTCGTGGCGGATTACCAAGGTTGTCGTTGCCGACTCGACTCAAGCGATCCCTCAAGAGTCATCAGTCGCCCGACAACCTCAACTTCATTCAGCTTCGAGTCATGCTTTCTCACCCGTACAAATGATTAGTTACAATCAGAGGCACTTAAAGTCGGGTTTTCAGTTGGAAACGCATCCCGAGACACATCAAAAATAACAATCATCACTTATTTCGCCAGGTAATGTCGTGCTTCCACCTCCCAAAAAAGGGAGACAACTGCTGAAGCATCTGTCGCCGTCAGTCACTTTAAACATGTCATACACGGCCCCTCCACAGCGCATCACCTTCGATGGCTTTCTCTTTGACATGGACGGCACCATCATCGACTCAACAGAGGCTGTCGTAAAGCACTGGCACACGTATGTCCACCGACCCGACTCTAACCACCAAGGTCTCACGGCCGGCGTCGTCCCTTGCATCAGGACATCTCCCCCGCCCCTCTCCTGAACCATCCCCACTAACACCGCTCTCCCTTGCAGAGTCGGCAACGAAATAGGGGTTTCGCCCGAGGTGATACTCGAAACATCCCACGGCCGCCGGAGCATCGACATCTTGAAGATTCTGGCCCCTGAGAAGGCGAACTGGGAGTGTGAGTTGCGCTCAGGTCTCTTCTCGTCCGTCCCCTTGCTTCGCTCTTAACTCACCGGCCGGTCGCCATCGTTTCTCATCGTTTGGCACTGTTTCTCACACGACAGAACCCCACAACACAAGCAAGGGGCCCAAGGAGGGGAGAGGGGGAGGGTTGGCTGACGTGTCTACCGCAGATACTCGTGAGATGGAAGGCCGCCTGCCGAAACTCTACGGAAAGGACGCCATCGAGATCCCGGGGGCAAGGGCGCTGCTGGACGGTCTGATCAAGGAGGGCGCGCCCTGGGCCATCGTCACCTCTGGAACCGAGCCCCTCGTCGGCGGGTGGCTCGGCGTTCTCAAGCTGCCCCAGCCCGAGCACCTCGTCACCGCCGAGTCTGTGGAGAACGGCAAGCCGGATCCGACCTGCTACCTCATCGGCCGTGAGAAGCTCGGCCTGCAAGATGCATCGAAGCAGATCCTCGTACTCGAGGACAGCCCGGCTGGAATCAAAGCTGGCAAGGCGGCGGGATGCAAGGTGCTGGGCCTTGTCACAAGCCACACCGTTGAGCAGGTCATGAGCGCCGAGCCAGACTGGATCGTCAGAGACCTCGATTCCGTCAGGGTCGTCGAAAACAGGGATGGTGTCGTCACTTTGGAGTTTTCCAACGCCCTCGTACCGGGTCTCAAGGCGTGAGGAATGGAGGCTCTGCTAAGTAAATCAATAGACAGAATTAGACCTTGCGTGCCTAGACCCCAGTATCACAGAGCCGTGGTTCGCTATTCCCTTGGGGCAAAAGAAGGGAGAAAGCCAGGCCATTTCCGTGACAAATGACCGGCTAGTGCGTCTTGAGGATGGCATCGACTGTATTCTGCCTTGGCTTGTGGAGAGTAGTCTGGATCCGAAGGGGGGGCGAGACGACATCGACGGGAGTACGCCTACAGTGGGAGATCCCAACCACAAGCACGATCGTCGGCTGCAGTGTTTGCTTCAACCCGTGACAGCAGCCTAACAGCAAGACGCCATTGATCGCTGCGAGAGGTGAGTCGCGTAGGCCCAAGACCTTGTCTCCGACGCAGAGACAGGATACACCGGATGTCGTGTTCGGAACATGTACGACCTCGGGATCCAAGAAGATCCCCCTCCTTTTCGGCAGAGCCAGGTGAGCCTGCACTCGCGTGTAGTCTCGCCGACGAATCGGATTGCCGAACCCCCACGGCTTCGCACAGCATCGTCATACCTGCGATTCCATCAGCTCGGCCGCGAAGCAGAGCAGAAGCGTATCAAACTCCCGCCGACGGCCTTTTTTTCTTTCGCCAAACCATGGGGCAAAAAGCCCACAACATCAAGGTTCACGGAGGAAAAGCAATGTCCAAAAAGGTCTCAGTCCGGCGGACGCACCGCTTTTGGATGGTAAAAAAAAAAAAAAAGCAAACAGGAGCGGCGGCTGTCGTTTCACGAAAAGAGTCGTGCAGGGAAAATCTGACGACTTTGCCAAACGCTCTCAGTTGCCTCTTGTCCAGCTTGTGGAGAGAACCTGAACGGTCCCGAGGCCCTGGTTGTGGCGCAACTTTGCATACCTTGTGACGACAAGGCCACTGCTAGCGGCATATCGACGTAGAAGGCGAGACGAGAGTGAACGGTTCGTGGGAGGGATTATGTTCGAGAGGAGGTGCAAGGTCCCGAACACACATAAGCTTGCCCTGTCAGCTCCGGTCTTCGTGCTAACGGGCCGGCTGCCTGCAGGTCGTAATCACCCAGGCACAGGCACGTCTTTGCGGGAAAAGGTGCAAGCCGAATCAGAAACCAGCATCTTGCAGCAATTCTGGAGATCCCTAATGCCTTGGCCTTTGGGGCGTCGCTCAAGTCGGCGACAACTGTGATGGGGTGGGCGGTACGGTACCAGCTTGGCCTCCCCTCTTCCTCCTCATCCCCCGAATGATGATGTTTGGCGAGGGTTGGGCGAGCAGCGAAAGTCCCCTTGAGCCATGCTCACCTCGACTTGCACGCCATCTCTGGCTGGCGAGCGGGCAAACGAGGCTGTCGGTGCTTGGTGGCTGCAAGCACATTCAGTTGCTGATAACCCGCGGACGATGTCGAGACAGCGGCACAACGAGGGGCTCCCCATGTACAAGCATTGGCGTCGAGGCAAAGGCCCAGGAGGAGTTGTTTGCTATTAATCCACTGCTATTCAAGTGCCAGCAGACGCCCGAAGACGCCACTCCCACATGTGCGACGGCATGCACCAACTTTCGTGTGGACAGATGCAGTTAATCAAGGGACGGACCGGACCAACACAGGTTTAGCCCACGATAGTGTCGTTTTTAGAGCCCTTTTCTTCTTCTCTATTAGCCACGCGAAGGACTACTCCGGCCAGTCTTGAAGCCTGACCAAGTCTCAAGTCCTAGTCCTAGTCACAGTCGTTGCATCCTGTAGGCGTAGGCCGACGATGACATTCCACCACATGCGGCCACCGAGGCAGCGTGTTTCCCACAGGACCGGGGGAGTGGTGAAAGCGACCTCAATCCCTCCCGCCGACGGTGATTGCCATCTCTACTAGCACGATGAGGATAATCGAATATTGAGTGGCGGCGCATACCATCATTAACGGGGATTTCAGGGCGACGAGTCCTCAAAAGCGACCACTCTCGCCGGCGCCGTCGGATTCGATTAGTGCGAAGCCATGGTTGGCCGAGTTCCCGTCGCCAAGCTGCCGGGCCAGGCGGGAAAGCCGCGCGCCAGTCGTCAACGAATGAACATATCGTATGCAGGCGATATGGATACCTCGAGCCTCGAGACAGAGGCAGCTCGTCACCGGGATGCGGCTTCCGGCCCATCCACATGTTTGCATTGGGGCGGTTGTCAGCGGGACAGACGTGCTCTGACTCGAGTTGACCCTGCCGTGGGGCAGTGCCATGGCTTAGCGAGCGAGAATAAAATTGTACCGTTGTAGGGACGAGGCTCGGAGAGGTTCAGGTCGGTGTTGGTGTGGAAACTGACATGCGCAGCAGCCCGGGCCGGCTGGCATGCAAGTGTTGCTGTTGCTACACTACACGCGTGCTCTCCCCCCTTCTTTTACCTACGGCCGTGACGAGGGCCCCCTGATCCAGGTAGTTTGATGAGAAAGGCAGGGGGACCGGCGGCTTGTGCGCCGGGAGGAAAAGAGAGCAACGGAAGAGGGACAAAATAAAGATACAAGAGAAGGGGATTCCCCCAGCAAACAACCCACCATGCCCTAGTCGGCAAAGGGGAAAACGAGCTTGCTCCATCTATAGTGCAGGGGCAGGCCGGTATCCCGTCCATTTCATCAGTCGTCACGGCCGGCTATCGCACGTGGCTGCCAGGACACCGATGTTGACCACCGCCCCCCCCAAAGTCGCTCCATACTACTCTAATGGTGACGCGGTTCACCATGCCATGTAGTTGCTGCAGTGCATGATAGGACGAAGGGACCGAGGCACGCTGTGCCTTGTATCTATATCGTCATGGACCTCGATAAACCGGGTAACTGCAGGGTTCGAGTGCCCGGTCCCGTGGTTCTTGTGACCGCAGGGGAGTCCAAGACATGGTTACATTACGGCTTGTCGCGGTCAAGCTCGCCCTCCAGTAACTGAGTGAGCCCCCCTTTTTCTGCGCATACTACGGATACAGTGTACGGATGCTCGAAGGGGAAGAAAAAAAGAAAGAGGGGGAAAAAAAAGTAACTTCATCTCCCGTGGTGCAGATTGTGCCAGGCGCACGGTCATGGCCTCCTTGAGTACTACGTAGTAAGCAGAGCCTTACGACCGTCATCCCATGCTCGCCTTGGAGTCGTCTTGGAAAACACGAATCCACGCGAAGGGTCGGCGAGGCTTCGTTGGCGTTGCGCCGTCTTCCTCATTCGAGAAGGCGCTGCTGGTTGATCATGGCGCCTTGGCAGATGATGTCCCCGACCGGTAATGGTCCTCGGCGGACAAAACTGGGTGAGGGGAGGGCATCCCGATTCCGTGGATGAGGGCCAGACACTAGAATAGAAGTGGTTACACCCGGAAGGTCTCCCAGGTAGACAGCCCACATAGGACAAGGTCTTGCAGAACATCATCTCCGGAGGTGGGCTCTTCAAATCGACAGAGTGGAACAGCGGGTAGATGTCGGATGAGCAGATGAAGACGGCATCGACACCTGTAATCTTGGGGCGCAGCAAGATCTGGGTCGGCACTGCAGAGCTAGCAGGGACCGGTCGCGATGTACTATGTAGCCGGCAACAGGTACCTGTGCCGTGTACGTACGGCACAAGTCGCTGCACAACGGATGGGCCGAATCACCGAAGTGGAGGTTGTGCTACGCACGCTGGCTCGTATATCGAGCGATGCACCCGAAGCTGGTCAAACCGTCAAACATGTCGATGGATTGCACTGGTCATGTCGCAGCTACCCTCTCGCAATCTGGATCCAGCATGCTTTCCGTAGGTAGAGATGGGTCTCGGCCGGCTGTTGGTGTTAGCAAGGCATCTGTGGCTTGTTCCTCACTCTGTTGCTCACGTCGACTCACGCAAGAGACTGCGCCTCAGTGACGTCTCCAACGAACCAGCCTTGTTCACAACAACGCGAAATGACCCCATTGTATTGTATCAAGGTTCGTGTTGACGGTGGCAGATCGCCCAATCAACGAATGCCCTCGAGTTTGCCGAGGGGGGGACTAAGACACCTTGTCTTGGGCTTTGATAGCTTTCCTGACTGACGGTTGAAATTATCGGCAGTACCTGAATCAATCAGTCTGGCGCCGTTGGCCCATGGCTGCGAGTGGCATCTGCCTGGTGCTGGGTGTCGAACAGGACGTTTTGGGTGCAGAGGGATTTGGAGAGGCCTAGACTCCTCCATCAAGCACTGCGGCCCAACTCGCTCCTAGAAGAGCTTTCGCAACAAGCGACCCCCATCCAACATGAGGAGGGGGACCTCTTCCTAGGTAGGTAGGTATAATGTGTTGACAGTGTCTCCCCTCCCCGACTTGGTCTCGGCAACACCAATCGCATCTTGCGACGGCGTACGGTATTGTACTGCGTAACACACCGAAGTGCTGTATTGGATGTGGGATGGTCCCTTGCAATTGGCTTGGTCAGAGTCGGCCAGCGATGGGGTTACAACGTCCACGGAGAAGTGACGGTCCGGAACGCCCTCTCCCTCCTCCCGAGTAGGTATGTACACCAGCCAAGCCCGTAATCCAGACCTTGAGAGACCAGCATCACGGGAAACCCCATCTGGTGACTTTCCGCCACTGAGAATGGTATGTGTTACTCGGCTGTTGACCACCCAGTCTTTTTCTATTAATGTAAAGCTCGTCCTGGTGCTGCAGTCAGACTGTGCGCTTTGCATGGTCGGCACTACGGGCTGATTCGATTCGTCCATGTAGAGCCGTGCTGCATGACTTGACGGTGCAGGAGCCAGCGGTACCACGCATCATGCATGTCCACGAGTGACTTTCCGATCTTGTCTGGCGCGAGCAAACCCATTTTTGTACTCTATTCCAGACAGTGGAAGTGGATAGTGCCGCGATCGAAGACCGACGGCTTAATATGTTGCCCAACTTCCAGGAAGCACTTTCTCCCCCCCCCCCCCCCATAAGTCTACCGGCCTGGCAAGAGAAAAAGAGAGAGAACAAAAAAAAAGGCAGATTAAATGGATTGCGGAATATCTCATTCGAAATACCGACTGGGTGTCCGTACACCAGACGAACCGCCACAGACCAGATCGTGGTGGTCGGGAGCTCAAGGTTATCTGGCTTCTGGTAGCTGCTGGACGACACGGGACGAGAAACGGGCTGAAAACCCCAATCATACATAATTACTGCAACGGCTTGCCAACGACGCAGCCGATGAACGCACAGAAACGATCTACACGTATGCTTTCCCCAACTTGTTTTGTTTCGACGCAAGGGGCCGGTCCTATAGCGCACATCTTAAGAAAAGCCAACCCCACGAACGAGGCTTGGTAGGCACTGACCTGGGTCTGCACGCCTCGATGCCACCACGGGAAAAAATAAAAAAGGAACACGCGGCTAACCGTAGCTCCTTGCTATCGCAATCGCCTAGGGCCGTTTGGTATCAGCCGCCGCCTTGGACAGATACTTGGGAAGCGCGATGTGACTCCATCACGCAACAGCCTAGCAAGTTCCTAGCAGCCGGGTTCAAGACCCATATGTAGTACCTATTCAGCTGTCTACAGGGTGGGAAATCGTAGCATTACGGGGTTGTCGGTAGCAATCCTATACCTAGATTTGTTATCTGCACTGCTACCGCTCAACTTCAGGCCTTCTTTCTGACATCCTTCGCCAGCGAAAGCAACCCCGAGAGTCAATACGGGAGGGTCCTGTCAACATTCCTCCCGGGCATTTTAACTTTTCTGCAATTGCGAGTTGGAATGCACAACTTTCTTCACCTTGCAAGGTTGCACATATCAGCAGAGGCACACGCTCCAGAAATAGCAACACACCTGTCCTTTCCTCCTTTCCTCCTTTTTTCCCTTTCCTTTTTCTTTTTGTGACCCTACGACGGTGACGGCTCGGGACAAGGCCCCGCCCTTTGACTTTGAGGAATCCGGAGAAAGGGTCATACGCCAAGGGATCTTGCCTCCTTGGATCAAAAGGGAAACCCGGCTAGCTTCAGAGACCGATCATGGGTCGGCCTCGGGAGAAAGCTTCCCGTAGCATAACGACGCTAGCCCTTGATGCGGAATGAAAGCCGTTTGCTTGCAATCCAGGCTCGCTTTCCTTCCCATCGCATAGCCATGTCGGGGGTTCTGTTGGCCCCCTTGGCGATAGCCTCATTTGTGTTTGCAGAGCTCTGTTGCTTCTGGGGGGTGGCCAGGCCCAGTGGCAATTCCGCACCACACTGTCGTATATGCGACCGGGAACCATACGGTCCTTCAAGCTGCTTGCTTCATTTCAACCCACCACAAATATCGGACAAGCCCACCAATGTCTGTGATATTATGCGACTGTCAATATCGGATCTACCAGAGCCGTCCGTACTGCTACATGATCGGATGTGGCAGCCATGGTTTATGAGACGGCGCGGGAGGACAAGCCTTGATCGTGCGTATGCTGCGGCGGCGCGTTCTGCGCCGCGGGGAAAAGGAAAGTGTGCCGCTGCACGTTTAGAGGGCGGGTGCTGACAACGGGCTTAAACAAAACAAAAACAAAAAACGCCACAGCGTAGGTGACGATGATGGAAGTACGAAGTACTGGGGACAGACAGGTGCATGTTCTCGAGTCAATGTCACCTGGACGGACGGACCCATGCGGTCTACTATGTATGCGGTCCATGCGGTAATGTTGCCAGCTGTGAAGCATCCTGGCTTGGTCTTCGGGGGGTTCGGATGGGCCCACCCACACGACCCCTCCCCCCCCCTCCCCGACAAGTGGCCGTCGACAGTGTGAGATGCGACCGAGGGAGACAGGTTATGCAAGTTCGGACGAGCTGCAGCGGTCCGCGGTTGTGGCGGGTTCAAGAGGCCACGCCATCGGACCTGACCTCCTTTGTTGTGCAGCAGCGACAACGGCAGCAGTGAGTGCAGCGTTGAGAGCGAGGCGTCTATCAAGAGGATGTCTCATCTCGAATGGGCAATGGCTTGCGCTCCGCCATTGTCAAGGTTTGACGACTTTGCGACCCGTCCACCCAACAACGCCGAGTGAGACCGTGAAAAGCAGGTAGGTGGGGGGACCATTCGGGGCTGGCTTGCGGGAGCAGCAGCGCCTTGTGCCTGGAATCAAGGGAGCGAGCAGCTGCTGTCTGCTCTGCCCTATCGTGTTGAAGTATTGGGCATGATACTTTTACTGTGTTTTTCCAACTGTGTTAGAGTGTCATTGTGTACCTGTGCGACCTTAAGAAGGATCGCCTGGACTACGTACCTCAGTCTGCTCTGCCCTGAGCGTCTTGGGGCCACCGGCTTGGACCGAATGGGGTGTAGCCAATGTCAAGTTGGGGACTAGGCCATGCTGGCCCAGCTGAAAACGTGATGAAGCTGCCGGTTTGGTACTGCTGGGTCGCGGCATCGCAGGTTGGGTTGGGTGATCTTTACGGACAGGTCGGCTCCCGAACCAATCATCCACCATAACCTCTACGAGGCGGACGGTGCTACAGCAGCAGTGTCTCTCGCATGCGAGCGTTGCATGCTGGGAGGAGCTGGGAAGGCAAGGCACCCCACTATTTCGTCAGTTGACGGTTGATCATGACGGACGAGGATTGTGATGGCGGCCTGAAGCCCTTGGCGGCAAGGAGAAGAAAGGATGAAAAGAAAGGGAAAAAGTCGACGCGTTTTTGGCGTCCTAGAGCTGCGTTAGCGCGGCGGGGGCTCCCAGGGGCAGATGGCAAGGTGACAGGGGCCGCTTGGACTCGCGAATGGCAGGGACCGGGGGTGCAGGGTACGGAGCAGAGGCGGCCTTGTCCTAACTCAAAGCCATCTCTGCTCTCTTTTCGCCCAGACCGGGCTTTGGAGCAGTACAAGGCAAACAAATGCAACAGCCGGTCTGCGCGGCGGGCAGCCTAACCAACTGGCACTGGTCGCAATGGTTGCTCCATTCGTCGCGTGGCAGTCAGTACCTGTGGCAGTCCTGTACAGCAAAGCCGCGAGGACAGACGAAGGAGGCGTTGCCATCGTATGCCATTTGACGACTGTGAGCTGACTCGGGATCCTGGGAGCCGCCCCGGGTCAGGTGTGCATACACAACACTCGTGTTGGATTGGCGAGTGTAGGACAGGATGGCTGACAGGTTGGATCAACGAGGGGGCCGTGGCTCGCCCAGCTGACGTTGGCCGGCCGTGTGTTTTGGTGTATTCCAGCGTCGTGGTTTTGCTCTGTTGGTGTCGTAACGCGGCCGGGAAGGGAACGGCTGAGCGGAAGGCAGTCACACGCTGGACGAGATTCCAGGCCGCGCCATACCTGGCGATCGACAACAGACCGCCTGCGCAGTAGCGTCTGCCATCCATCCCACCGACGGCTCATGTACTGTAACCGCCCAAGACCCTCAACTGCGCCGCAGAGCGAATCCAAGGCCGATAGGGAATATTTCTCATAGGGGGGGGATTGACAGCGTTCCGAGACAACGAGCGACACAGTCGTCCACTCGAAGGCAGGATCGAGCGTGGTTCGTGGGGAAGCCAAGGGTGGAGCTGGATGCTGTTCCAGCCGCGATATGCAAAGAAGAAGAAAGGTGCCGATCTGGATTAACACGGCGGCAGCGAGCAAGGATGCTGCGGTGAGGCTGTTCGTGGGCTCGGGCAAGCAGCCAAGGAAGTGTTTGTACATACGGACACGGGTACCGACGGAAGCAATGAGGGTGAGAGTATCTATCCGTATCCGTACTCTGTACGAAATGCAGCCTGTTGTTCGAATGCCAAGATGGTTTGGGAGCCGTTCATTTCGCAAAAATGACGATGGCAGTGACGTGACAGGCCCAAGCACATCGTGACGAATGATCACGGCCGGGAAGAAAGAGCCAGAGAAATCAATAAGCTGTCTAGAAGGCACGGGATAATGAATGCATGGCCCACAGCGATGATTGAATTTAGATAGTGAGGAGCTAATTGTAGTAGGTACCGTCCGAGGAGATGAAATTGTGGAGGCATGTAGAGAAAGAAGCAAACACACAAGAGGTCGGTTGGTTGTTCTACCTAACCCAGTCCATCTGCCATGTAGCCGTTCCCGTTTGTATCGACTTCGTCGTGTGATTGACTCGCTCAGCCCAGAAACAAACCATATTGTGTGGGACTTGGACGATGAGAGCAGGTTGAAAAAGAAAAGGGAAAAACAAAGGACAAAAAGAAAGGGGGGAGGGAATAGAATGAGCAACTTTCTTTGGTGGGTCGAAACTGCTTGCGCAAAACGACGGTAACGACGGTGACGATGGCTAGATGGATTTGAATTTTGTGGTCAATTAAGACGTCGACGAGTGGAGGAGGACAGAGCGTCGAGCATCTCCCTTCTCTGTACGAGGATTCAATATGAACTCAAGCCCCGTGGGTTCGCGTCGCAATAGCGTGCCAAGGGAGCTGCCACGAAGAAGAGGCAGTTGATGGTCTAGCCCACTACTCCGATCATTAGGGGGTTTCGCTGGGCAGTTTTGTTCCCTGGTGTACCATACCTACTTACTTGAGGGTATTCCCCTCCCTCAGCGATGCCCTCGAGGAGAACGAGGCAATCAATGTAGGTGTGGTCAAAGGCCGTGTGTGGCGCCCACCTATTAAGCAGAGGCTCGCCTGAAGTATTGTCTACGGTCCGCACTGTCCTTGGACCGGCGAGTCCGTGCAAGCACGCGGGTTCTGTCCGAGAAATGGTCCGTGTTAACGTGGGCCCATTGCACACTGTATAATCTGTTTGGGGCGCGGGGACAACAGGCACGGAAAGAGACGGTACTGCTACTACCTACTATGATGTCCTTTCTGCTTCCGGGGACGAAGGGGTGAAAGCTCACACTGGAAGTAAAGCTTTTCCCCCACATGACCTCCCTGATATCGCGTTGAGCAAGGTACCTGGGTAGGTGCATACTAGTACGAATAGTAGGTAGTATCCATGGCATTAAGGCAGAGAAGAGTACGTACCTTCAACCCTAACGTACCTAGGTAGGTACCTAGTAGTAAGTGGTAAGGAAACCCCTCCATCAGAGTACCGTACCTACTCTCCCAATCCCTTTCTCGTCCCGACCAACACATGTACCGGCCGGCACAGTAAGGGACATGAACACCTTGACTTTCTCCTTAGTGTCCTGTCAGGTCGTTGCGACACGGATGTGCGCCGCGGAATCTTATCATGCCCACCTAGGTAGATACGCTACCTACCTACCTACCTATCTAGGTAGGCAGGCAAGGTGCAACATACCTACGTACAGTATTGCCTCCACCCCCACTTGCCGACGACATTAACGTTGTCGAGTGCTTCCCCCCAACTGTTGGCTTAGTAGGTAGGACAGGAAAGAAAAGCAAAAAGCATCATTAGAGGGGGAAAGTCAGCGAGGGGAGCCAGTCTTCTCTATTACACAGGTAATGGAGCCTTGGGGCCTTGCGCCAGCTCTCATCTTACAAAGCGTCTAGTGAGCGCTAAACAAGAGCCAGACTTATCAATTCGCCCCGGCAAACTATCTACCTACCTAGTGGCCAAGCTGGTACCTAGCCCGGCCAGCGTCCCCTCCGCAAGTGCCATGCGGTAAATTCACACGCCAATCCGGCATATCCCATAGACTCCTTGTGCGCATCAAGGCGGACTCTTATCCACCCCCCAGTCTTCCTGCAGCGCTGTCGCTGGTCCGACCTTGTCGTATTGCCTCGCCCGAAGCAACACAGACCTTTAGCCGGTCTTCGCCTCCGCCCCGGCTCAGATGTTGCCGTCGTTGGGATCGTCACGACTCACCACCGTTCGGCTTGACCTTGTGTGCTTGCCATGACTATCCCCAGCTCGGCCTGGCCCAGGCCGGCTTGAATCTGTCTTCTTGGTATACGTACACCATCTACGGATACTGCCATCTGCTTGCCGTACGTCGGTCGTGTTTCCTCGTTGCCCCCCGCCGAGTTGACTCCAGTCAAACCAAGAGGGATCCATCATGTCGTGTCCCTTGCGGCCATACTGCCCGACTGCTTGGCCCCATTTCAAGGGCAACGAGGCTTTGTCATAACCATCAAAGTGCACTCAGTTATCGCCCTGTCCAACCGCTCGTCACTTTACGCATTGCCCTGCTCATCTCTTTTGCCGCAGAGCTCGGTCATCTTCTCCCCTTGAACCTTGGACTGACAGGCGGCGCATTGACTTGTCATTCTGTAATGTCTCGCTCTCGTCCCTTTGACCGTTCGTCACCGCCCTGTCATCGTGTCTGTCAGTCAGTACATCTGCCACGGACGGTACCTTACCTTACTAGCCCCCCGGGGTCTCCCGTCACACATCACCGCGAGTCCTCGTCCACCCACCAGCACGACGCTTGCCAGCCTATCTTCAGCCCAGAGCAGGGGCCTTTGGGTCCAAAGTCTCTGGTGAGGCACCAGCCGACATGGGTGGGGCGCCGGTCGTCCAAACTCAGGGACGCAAAGACGCTTCGTGGGCCAGGGTTTGGGACGGACCCCGGTGGCCGGGAGCCAGGGTCAAGCATTAGAGGGGGTGTGGGACGAGATGGGATGGGTGGTGAATGGGACGAGTGGATGTCCGTGTGGATGTGAAGGGTTCACTTTCAATTCAGGTGGGTGCAACCTTCCTCGCCCTCCCACCTCACTCCTTCCTGGCCTGCCTCGCCTTCGATGCCGCGCACCTACCTCCTCCAGAGTTGGAGTCGGGGAAGGTCAATACCTACCTACTACAGGTACCTACATACATGTTTCTCTGTGCAGCTCATGGCACAGATCGCTCAAGGCGGCCCCCCTTCCACCCTTCCCCCCCTTCTGCTGACATGGGCACACACATGTACATGCAGACGGCACACTTTCCATCCACCGAATCTCCTCATACAGATACGCTTTGCGAATACACTAAGAAGTACTCGCCCTCGCCCTCGCAGCCTCCTTCGGTCCCCATCCACCGCAAGTCGTCTTTCCCACGCCTCTCCATCCTCATCTATCGGCGGTTGCCTGTTGTACAGTTCACCCTGCACTGGGCAGTCTGCACGTCTCCTGCACAGCGTTCCGCTATTCGGATCATGTCCTATCCTGCCATGCCTCCACTGCTTTGCTTTGCTTACCTACCTAGGTAGCTTACCATACGATTACTTAGTACCATAGTACTATGCAGTTTAGCTGGCTTGCCCTGGTCCCCATTAACCCTCCCCTGGGGCTCTCTCTCCCCTTTCCCTTTTCCTTTCCCTTCCTTCCCTCTCAGAGCCCAAGAGTCAAGAGTGGTGACCCCCTTGCTCCCTTGGTCTCCCGATACCTCCACCCATATGATCTCCTCGCTGCTAGGGGGTACCCGGTGGATAACGAGAGAAAGAGAGGCACCCCCCTTCATGCTGACCCATGCCCTGCCGCCACCCCAGCGCCTACCTGCCGCGCGACTTACACCCACGTCGGCTTGCACACAAACACACACACACATACATACACACATACGCTCAGCGCTCTGTGACGATGGGTCTACGAGACAGATGAATACATCTTCCGCCTCTCACCCCTCCCCCCCTTCCCGACACTACTTCCTCTCACTCCTTCTTGCCATCGTTTTCTGTGCCCTTTCCCTCTCGTCAGGCCTAGTCTGTGCTCCTCCAGGCCCTTGCCTAGGCAGATCGAAAACCTCGCCCTCAGGCCTTGGGGGGACTTTGCCAGACCTTGCTGTCTCACCTCCTGCCCCGTTTGATCTTAAAGCGGACAAGCTCCCCTCGATTTTGCTGTTCCGAATCCCGCGCCTCTCATACCCACGTTCTCTCCTCGCACCTCTCTTAATAATAGGCTTTTAGCCTCCTAACCTCAAGTCATTCTTTCACCTCTAGTCCATGAGTTGAGCCTGCCTGCCTCCATCGTTATCACAGGAAAGACTTACACGCATATGCCTGCACCCGCCACGACGCTGATCACCCACTCGTGCTATCACATTCGTTCACATCGCCATCCAACCACGGATTAGGCCCCGTCGACATTGACTGGTTAACAGTTAAAGCTCATGCAGCTTTGCCATATCAACAACAATGGCGTACTACCAAGACTACCAGGCAACGTACGACTATGCTGCCTTCAGCACACCGTTTCCCGGGAACCTGTACCAAAATGAGTACAACCTGGAGTTTTACCGACAGCAAGCCGCCATGATGAACAGAGGCATGTTCCCGGGCGCTGGCGGAAAGGCTACCGAGTCCAAGCCGAGACTTGCCAAGGACGAGGTCGACAAGCTCGAGAGGGAATTCCAGCGGAACAACAAACCCAACAGCAGTCTCAAAAAGCAGCTTGCTGAGGAAATGCGAGTGGACATCGCAAGAATCAACGTACTTATATACTCCCGCTCGCTGTACCCGTCTTGCGGCATCCACTGACCCGAGTCTAGAATTGGTTCCAAAACCGGCGAGCAAAGGCGAAGCAGGAAAAGAGGGCACAGGAGAACGAGGCTCGCCGCAAGTCTGGGCAATTTGCCGAGGAGCCTAGCAACTCCGAGACCATCAAGGAGTCATTCCAAGACCACGATGACGACCTTCGCCCGTCCACCGCTCCCTTCCCGCCCGTCAAGTCACAGCCGGATATGGATATGGCTTCTGCCCATGAAAGCTCGCCATCCGAAGGGACCGAGACCCCAGAACAATCAACAGAACAACCACACGCCTTTGCCGAAGAGACAGAGTCGGACTACGCCTCACCCGATTCTTCCAACTCGTTCGCTCACCAAGAACTCGACACTCGCTACGCCTTGGCCTCTGACCCGTTCTTCTCGGATCAGTCCTCGTGTGACTTTTCTTCATCCATGCCTTTGGAGGTCAACGACCAGGTCCCTGGCCATCTGACTCTATCCATACCCAGCCAATACATGTCCCACCTCTCAGAGTCAGCGAGTGCTTCGTCCCTCTCGTCATACCACCACCTGTCCAGTGCAAGCGACTTTGGAGATTCATTGGCTCCTATGCCGTCGCATGGTCTGTCCGGCAGTTTGACTGAGCCGATTCCCATCAACGTCAAGCAGGAGCGAATGCACGCCGAGGCCTTCGACAAGTTTGACCAATTCTCGCCTGCGTCGATGTCTCATTCGCCACCCGACATGTCCACCTCAGACTTCCCTTTCAAGTCACCGCCGACCATTGACATTGCTAGCAGGAGAAACTCCAAGCGGCCAGCCCAGCTTGTCAGCTGCATGAGAAGCCAGTCGTACAACTACTCTGGCCCCGAGACGGGTATTGAGATGCCGAGGAGAATGGAAGCTCCGAGCCCGATGCGTCGGGTGGCATCTGCAACGGGCAACTTTCCCAGAGGAATCCAAAAGATGGCCAGCTCGGGCCCGAGATCGCCCCTGTACTTTGACCGTAACCAGGAGAACCTTCTTATCCAGATGGCCTCAAGGTCCCCGGTATCCCGAAGCCCAGCAGCGCCACCCACGCCCAACACACCCCTTGTCCCTAACCATCAGACGGTGCGTGAGACGACTGTGTCGTCCATGTCGTCGGCCGAGGACGAAAAGAGTTACAACCTCCAAAACACCCTAACGGTGCCCCAGTACAGCATGGACCCGACCATGAGGACGCCGCCGGACACGCCCGGGATGCTGACGACGATGCCCAACTCAATGTTTCCGACTTTTGACTTCAACGTGCCCGATGACCCTCTCCCTACGCCCAGCTTCGGTGGCTTTGAGCAGGAATTCTACACAATGTCTACGAGCCTCCCGAGCTATGTCGCACACGGTTGCGCAAGTCAGCCGGTGACACCTTCATACCCGCCCAGCAACATGGGGCCGGCATACTACTCGTCCTACGGCGGCAACAACACCGAGTACAACTGGTCGGATACCTCGGCCGTCTCAGTTAAGCTGTCGCCCGACCAGTCACGGTCAAGACAGTTCCAGTTCACCAACATGACGGCACAAGACTTTCATGGAGAATGAGCCACTGCTTGTCTCGGTGGCTTTTTGGGAGGGGATCTTGCTCTCGCATCTGCGTTGGTGATGGGAGTACTTCGGGCACACGGGCCTTGACGAGGCGGCCACGCTCTGGGGCTTTTGTTTACCACACCATTGCCCACGGGGCGCTGTACAACAACGACAACGCAAGGTTTCAGGCGCGTAAATTTTCTAAATTTTTATTATTTTTCCATTTTATATGTTACTTTGTACCTACAGCGACAGCAAAAATCATCGGCGATCGGCGCGTTACCGGGCTTGGAAACTATTGCTCCCCCCTTCTACTACTTTGTTTGGCAACGATTTTCCTATTTGTTTTCTGCTGTTCCTCCATGATACCTACTGCATACACATTAAGCAAAAACATTCTCTTAACCTAATGTAATGACATACATACGGCTTATGTCAAGCTGGCGGCGGCGCTGTTTGTGGCTGAAGCAAGAAGCAAGAGGGAGAGGAAGGGGGGCGCAGCGGGGGCGCAAGGACCCGGATATCCCAGCGGAAGGAACGGAACAGTCTAGAAAAAGGGGGTTCATGGTGTTCAATCAAGGTCGGTGGCCATTGAGTCATGGGCGGGAAAAGGAGGAGATTGGGATGTCGCAAATACCGGTTGGCACACATGGACGACGTGGATCCGAGGTGTGGGATGGGTGGTATGGCGTTAATCTTCCAACAGTCTTGGGATACGCCAAGATAGGAGTTTAGAATCAAAAAAGAGAAAGTTAGCACTACTACTACTACTACTACTACTACTACTACTACTACTACTACTACTACTACTACTACTACTACTACTACTACTACTACTACTACAACAACAACAAACACGGCAAGGTACAACGTGTGGAAATCGCCAGCCTCCGGGTAACATACCGGCCGGCGAGTCCGCGGCAGCGGAGTCCTGGTCTGTTTTGTTTCTCTTGGCTTTTCTGGAATGTCTCGTCTTCCCAGCTGACGTCTCGAGGAAGCCCCGCCGCAAGCCCGAATACCGTGTGGGTAGTAAAAACAAGCATCTTCGTACAGACGACACGCCCTTGGCTTAGCTTTCCGTCCCCGAACGCCGAAATTTCTCGTCCGGGTGCGCGGCGGCACGAATATCCCGCAGCCTCCCTCCCTATTTCAACATGTGCATCACGGTGCGATGTTGTGTGTGGGGAGATGAAGCCGAGGCTGTGGAGAAGGGTGTGTGAGGTTGCAGCAGAGTTCGGGCTGAAGAACGCCAGCGGCATGCGTCCCCCCGCCCACTGGAATTCGATTCGTCCGAGGTCACGAGTTCCTAGGGGGGCGGTGGGGTTGTTTGTCATTGTTCACTGGAATGATTCGTGTGGGGAAATAAGAGAAGCAGCAGGCACGCACCAAGCAATCGGCGCTTGACGTATGCATGTATGTTTCACGGTTCAGGGGCCATGATTCTATGGTGGCGGACTTCTGCAACGACATTCCTCGAAAGAAGCACACACAGACACACACACGGCATTCCGTTTCCACTGCGCATATCCACCTCCCCCTCTCCCCCTCCCATCAAGCGCATAGCGCCGACTTCATGACAGAGGAATGCGGGCGAGACTTTCCTAGTTCCGTGCTGTACTATTCCCGTTTACAACCGGTGACCACATTGTCGATGCCCCTTACCTTACCCGCTCCGAATACCACGCTGCCAAGAGCCACAAGACCTTGGCAACGTTCCTCGGCTGGCAACGTTCTCTGGCTGGCAACGTTCCCTGGCTGGCACCGTTGTCGCGCGGGACGCTCGAGAACCGGCTACTACTCTCTGGACCAAACAAGAAGCCGACTACTGTTGATCGGGGTAAGTCCGATGCCGAGGAAGCCTTGCCTGTGTGAGTTGATGTGTCCAACCTTGGTTCTTCGTCTTTCCGTTCTCCCCAATCACCCACCACCTTCCAAACCTCCCCTCTCACTTCGTCATTTCATTTCCTTTACCCGTCCTTGAAAGCCGGCATCCACTGCCGTCCCCACGCGGTCTATATTGTGTTGTTGCCCCTTTGGTAACCCCGCCGCCCCTGGAAAGAAGCCATTATTGGTAGCCACTCGACAGCAGCATCATACTAGGCCAATTCGAGTGCGACTGACGTCTCTACCTCGCCCTCCCAGACCTTTTCCCGGAGTTATTCCGCCTTCGCACCAAGTGCCGATCCTCGATCCACGTAGACAACGCGGGGATACAAGCATAACCCTACGACCGGGTTACCTACTTGGGGTGAGCTCGGAGAGCGAGCAGCTTTTGCTGCGTCCTCATTCGATATCCCGCACGGCGTATCCCCTCGTTGCGTAGAATAGCCCCCATCAACAGATGTCGGCCCGACACATCCAGGTTGGCATAGTGCTTCGCATCTTGGTCAAGTTTCTTGGCGGCCTTTTGGTCACAGCTTTGTAAAGACGCCCTCGGAGGCAGGCCCTTTCCGTTCGTGATGAAGACATCGCAGTATAAGAAGGCCAGCGGCGCCGGCCGTCATGGCATCTCGCAGCATGTGCCTGCCGTCCCAAAACAGCCACATCCTGACCGATACGTCCCCCTCAAACGGTATCTCTCTGCCGTCCCAACCATGGTCTTCCTTGTCTACGCGCTGGCAACATGCCTCTCCCTCTCCACCCCGGCGTGGTCTGCGGCTCTTGAGCATAGGGACGCCGCGCCCGTCGTTCAAGTCAAAAATGGCTCCTACCTCGGTATCCACAATGCAGACTTCAACCAGGATTACTTCCTCGGGATGCCATACGCAAAGGTGCGTGAACCATAGCCAAGAACAAACCTGAATTCAGCGACCACATGCTAATTGCTCGTACCGTGCTAAAGACCCCTGAGCGATTCCGCATTTCTCAGAGCCTGGACGCAACATGGAACGATACCCGCCCCGCCACGCAGTACCCCAAGCACTGCATCGGCTACGGAGGGGATATGGTCGGCTACGAGTCCTCCGAGGACTGTCTGTACCTTAACGTCGTCCGCCCGGCCGGCGTGAGCCCCGACGCGAAGCTGCCCGTGGCCGTCTGGATCCACGGGGGCGGTCTGGTATGCCAATACCCGCCTTCCATCCTCCACCGGTGCGTTGACTAACATGAGCAAAGTACATGGGAGGCTCGGCCGACAAGCGTTACAACCTCTCCTTCATCGTCGACAACAGTGTGAAGCAGGGCACCCCGCTCATCGGGGTCAGCTTGAACTACCGCCTCTCCGTCTTTGGGTTCCCCGGCGGCAAGCAGGCCCTCGAGGCCAGCGCCACGAACCTGGGGTTCCGGGATCAGCGCTTGGCGCTGCACTGGGTCAACGAGAACATTGCGAGCTTCGGCGGCGCGCCGGACAAGGTCACCATCTTTGGCGAGAGCTCCGGCGCCGAGAGCGTTGCTGGGCAAGTGCTGGCATATAACGGTAGGTCACTGATGATCCGCGCGGGAAAATGAAAAAGAAAGGAAAAGACCTCTCGACTAACACCAGCAAAGGACGCGACGACGGCCTCTTTAGAGCGGCCGCTGCCCAGTCCGGCTTTGGGGGCGTTATCCCTCGCGGGTTCGGTGGCTTCAATTCGACCACGTTTCAGACGACATACGACCACTTCGTCGGCAACATCACCTCGTGCGCTTCCACCGTCGGCACTCTCGAGTCCATCGAGTGCCTGCGCACCGCACCCCTAGAGGAATTCAACGCCGTGCTCGGCGCGACGGGTGCCCCCTTCTCCTTCACCCCCGTCAAGGACGGCGACTTTATCGCAGACTTCGCCACTAACCAGCTCGCCCGCGGGGACTTTGTCAAGGTCCCCATTCTCATCGGATCCAACTCCGACGAGGGCACCTCCTTTGGACAGGGCAGGGGGCCCAACGGCGGCCCGGTCAACACGGACGAGGACATGGCCTACGCCGTGGCCAACATCATCCCGTCGCAGGCTAAGGAAACGACGGGAAAGACCGTCGATGAGCTCGTCAAAGAGGCCTTGGCGCTGTATCCCAACAATCAGACCATCGGCATTCCAAGCCTCAAGACGTGGCCGCACATCATCCAGCCCGGCGAAGACATTGCCGTTGCGCTGGGCCTGCAACAGCGCCGCACCGGGGCTTTCTTCGGAGACATGTATGTCCGAATCGCCTGCTTTCTGTTCCACCCTGCTTGATCTTTGGCTGACTTTGCGGCAGGTACTTTGGGTTTCTGCGACGGAGAGCCAACACCGTCTGGGCGGAGAACGGCGTGCCCTCCTTCGCGTACCGCTTCGACGTCACGCCGAACCCGTTCCCAGAGTACATTGGCGCCACCCACTTTGCAGAGGTAAGCCTCTCCTTCCCTTTCCTCGTATCCCCTTCTCCTTACGACGTTCCCGGGACTGACACCCACACCCCCCATCCAGGTTGCCTTCGTCTTCGACAACATCGACGGTCTGGGCTACGCCACGAACCCCTTTGGCGGCAACAACACGGCGTACACGACCAAGGCTGTGGCGCTCGCAAAAACCATGTCGACCGCGTGGGTCAACTTTTTCGTGTCCCTCGACCCCAATGGTGCGCCAGGGCTGGGCGAGTGGCCCGTCTACGACACCAAGGGCGAAGCCGGGGTGGGAAGCGACGTGGTCTTCGGTATCGACGGCCCCTTTGTGGAGACGGATGACTGGCGCAAGGAGGGCATGGCCTGGATGATGGAGTACGCGCTGGGTATCTTTGGAAACTGAGGGAGGCGGGTGCGTGATGGCAATGATGGCGGCCCTAGCAACGTTTTTCTTACACGGCATATATTTGAGTACAGTCTCGGAACATAAGTTAGCACACATGAACAGATTTTATAAGCCACTGGAGAAACTGAAACCCCGTCGGGTGATGCATCAAGGGGAGACTCTTCTAGAAGAGCGGAATCCCAGCTGACTGATTAAATATCATCGGAGCGGTGTTGGCGAATCGCCACCATACAGTATACTGCGCCCAAATAATTCAACTTAGTCGTCTCGCAGATATTTCCAATCTCTTCATCGATTTCCCTGACATGGCTCCCCGACTTCTGTAGCGAGCTAGCGAAAGCTTCCGCAACAAGTGGCTCATTTTCCCCCCTCTCTTTTTGACCCGCCCTGTTTGCCTTGTCCGCAAGCTCATCCATGCCCTTCTGCCGATCCGCTGGACTAGCACTGAGAGGAAGCTCAGCAGCCATGATCATACAGGGATTGATGAATCTGGCCGCCACTTTTCGGCAGAGTTCGGTCTATTTGACTGTGAAAAGAAAGTGCTCCCGCAGCGCCACGATAGTTCGGCTAATGATTCTAACCCCCTATCCATCGACCTCCCTCAGACTGATCAGGTTGAATGCGTTCTTATCAATGTTGGCATCGATTATGTCAAGGTACATCTGCGTATGATGCCGTCCAAGCTGCTCAATGATGTCGGCCAAGATCCCGAATAATCTTGCAAAACTGTCGCATACGGCCGAGCATACTTTCCAGGGCTCCAATGGATTCATATGTAGGGTTGTCACGACTCTATTTACGTTGTTGCTCTGCAATCGACCACCTCTACACGTCCCCCCCCCCTTTTTACAGGACTTGCGTTCCATATGCCGCATGTCTATCTCGTCTCTCCCGTACACGCACGACACCTCAGGACGCCCCTCTGACTGCCGCCAAATGTCCTGCCGCATGGCTTCCAGCTCCGTCTACATACGCCGGCGGCGACGCGCTGAGTCCATCATAGGGTGGCACCAGCGACGAACACGCAGTGGACTCGCACGGCGCCAATATACGGATCTTCTGAGTGTGCTTGTACTGCCGCACTTCCCCCGCTACGGAGAGGTACACGTGCCAGCGGAGCTCATGCTCGACCTTGACGCAGTACGTCACAAACGTCGGCGTGACCGTCTTGTCCAGGCAACCCGGCCACTTCCTCGTCATGTGACGGACGCAGCCCGAGGCGTCGACTTGGAGTTTCAGCACGGCGCCGATGTCCAGCGGCTCCTCCTCCCGGCCAGACTGCAGCACAATGTCCTCTCCGATGGGGTAAGAGCTGCTTGTCTTCGCGAGGCACATCTTCAGTTTCTTGCTCAGCTCGAGGGACGATCCCCCGCAAGGGAAAATTGTGCTGAACTTTGAGTGTAGGTCCAGCTGGATGCTCTTTACCCGGATTAATGGCGGCATGTCTTTGATGACATCGGTAGTCTCCTCCCTGTCTAGACCTGCATGTAGTAAAAAGGGAATGCTAGACTCGCTCCCCATCTGTATGATGGTGGGATATTGGACGTTGAGCGTGTAGTGAAACGAGGGCACTTTGGACGAGCCAAACAGCTTCTGCGCCTTGTGCACCCAAGACAACTTGACTTGCTCCATTCCCGGGAGCAATCGCAGTGTTCTCACGCGCCCGGCTACGTTCTTCTCTGCCAGGGCAAAGCCGCTGATGGGAGGCGTGGGAAACGGGAGGACTTTGACGGGTAGCGTGGCCTTGACTTTGGCGCCCTTGCCTTGCACAACCACCAGCTCGGCCTCAATCCAGTACTCGACGAATCCGTGCCACTGTTTGCTGGCCCCGTCGTGTTCAAAGTAGAAGCTGGCGGGAAGCTGCTGTTCGGCGATGCTCGCCGCGGACCCGACTCTCCCGTTCGAGTACAGAAAGCACGACCTCCTCTCCGTGTCCCCCCCGCAGTCGTTCAGTGACACGGCGTCCGTGTGCGTCGGCAGTGTCAGGGCGAACGGCCAGGCCACGTGCCCGCTGCCGGAGGCAATGTGGATGGGGCCCTCGTGGACGACGTCGGCGGCGACGTCGTCGGGCCAGAAGTTGAAGCGGCTGCGGCGGTAGACGTACCCGTTATCGCCATCGCTCATATAGACCCTGGCCTTGGCGCGGCCGATGAGGCGGACGCGAACCGCAACCAGCGGCGCGACCATGTCGGACTTGCGCTCGACATGGCCCAGAATGACGCTGCCGCCGTGTAGAGGCGCTTGCGGGTATACGAGCTGAATCGAGAGGTCGGGGCTCTGTTTCGAATCGGTTCGTGGCATGATGCCCTGCTTTTTGAAGCGTGCCCGAATATATCAGGTCCCGTATTTTTCGTGAGGGAGAAAATGAAGGAGAAAAGGAGATGTATATTAGAGCCGAGTTCGCGTGGTTGCGAACCTGTCTCCTCTACCTTGACGGAGGATCGAGAATGCTCTCGCAAACAAGCATAATATTCCAAAAGCAGCGCCTCGATGCCATACTTATCAGCCCACCGGGCCGTCGTGTAATTGCGGTACAGCCAGCGCCAGAGAGCAACCGTGGCGATGGAGCAGGGCAACCGACGATGCACGTCAGCCAGCCGGGCGGCGCAAGAAGTGCTTGGCACGCAAGGGGGACAACCCGAGTGTCTACCTACCGGTCGTGGCAAGAACCCTACAACCCCATTGGCCTCATTCATCGACCAGCTTACCGACTCGGTTCCCCTTTGGGAACACCGAGATCAACCAAGCACACGGGGTCGCCTGACCGGCCATCAGGCGTGTTCTGGCCCCCGGCCTTGTGGCTTGAGTGGATACAGCTGGCCTGTTTCACAGTCATGCGCCCGACAATTCAACCCCTGTTCTATTACAGTCTGTTGCATTGGCAGTGTCGAAAACCTACTTTTTCATCCATGCGTTAGCAACACCATCACTACCACCACCCTAGTTAGGGCCACGCAGGGGGGTTACGCTGCTAAGTGACCACATATACCATATACTTTCGCGTAGATATCATAGTTATAAATAGCTTTAAGAAATTATTATTATTATTATTATTACTAGTATACTACTAAAAAAAAAGGGGTTAAATACCCTTAGTAGTATAGAGCTAGTATTATTAGTATTACTAGCTAATAGTATATAAGCTTATAAGGCTAGTTATAAAGTATTATTAGGTACTAAAGTATTACTAGTAATAAGAAGTATATTAGCTACTTAGCCTTCTATTAGTTATATAGTTATTATAAAAAGCTATATTATAAAACTATTAAAGAAGTTAATAATAATTCCTAAGATACTAGAAAAGTAGGTATTAGTAAAGCTCTTATAGGTAGCTAAAGTAAGTAATAATAGTAATAATAGTAATAATAGTAATAATAGTAATAATAGTAATAATAGTAATAATAGTAATAATAGTAATAATAGTAATAATAGTAATAATAGTAATAATAGTAATAATAGTAATAATAGTAATAATAGTAATAATAGTAATAATAGTAATAATAGTAATAATAGTAATAATAGTAATAATAGTAATAATAGTAATAATAGTAATAATAGTAATAATAGTAATAATAGTAATAATAGTAATAATAGTAATAATAGTAATAATAGTAATAATAGTAATAATAGTAATAATAGTAATAATAGTAATAATAGTAATAATAGTAATAATAGTAATAATAGTAATAATAGTAATAATAGTAATAATAGTAATAATAGTAATAATAGTAATAATAGTAATAATAGTAATAATAGTAATAATAGTAATAATAGTAATAATAGTAATAATAGTAATAATAGTAATAATAGTAATAATAGTAATAATAGTAATAATAGTAATAATAGTAATAATGATAATAATAATAATAAGAATACTAATAATAAAGAGCTTATATAATAGGTACTCTTTTACTTTAACCTTTTTAATATCCTATTATAAACCCTATTACTATTATAGTAATAGTAATAAGTAGCTATAGTAATAGCTATCTTATTACTACTACCTACTAAGGTAAATATCTATTTTACTATTAGCTTCTAATTTAGAGGTATTATATTAGTACTATTAATCTAGCTCCTTTAAATAGTATAGAGGTTAAGTTAATAGATAGCTAGTATAATAATAGGGTTATAGTAGGAGAAGGAAATATTAAGAGATATAAAAGAATATATTTAGATATAACTTAGTAGGTAATACTAGCTTTTAAAGTTATAGATAAGTATAAAGTTTAGTAAAAGGTAGGTAACTACTAGGATATTAATAGTTATCTATTATAGTAATAACTTTATTATAAAAGAAGGGAAATAGCTAGCCCTACTATAGATCAATTTTAACCTCTAACTTAGTTAATTAGGTTACTAGACTCTAGAGATCTTCTTTAGTATAAAGCTTATATATAATACTAGTTTAATTATATTAGTATTTAGTATGCTATAGATAACTATATAATAAAAGTAACTATCTCTCGTAGTAAGTAATATGCAATATTTAAAGTCTAATAGTAAGTAATAAGGGTATAATAATTAATAATACTATAATAACTAATAATACTATAATAATTAATAAGACTATAATAATTAATAAGACTATAATAATTAATAAGACTGTAGTAGTTACTTACTAAAGTATATACTAAAAAAAATAGTAATAAGTTTAATAAGAGAAAAGCTTAGTTAAGAGAAAGATATAAAAAAGGATTTATAAGAGAATCTAATAAAGAATTATTAGTATACTAACTAAGTAAGTTATTATAATAGTATCTAAAGTAGTAATAGTATAAATTAATACTTTATTATAAATAAAACTTACTATAAGTTACTTACTAGAAATATAGAGATATAATAAGAGGTAATACTTTATTAAGATACTAATATAGGCTTAAAAAACCTACTAATAAGCCTACTAATTATAATTAGCTAGTAGTAAATAAAGGAGGTTATACTTATAAGAGGTAAAGTAGATAATAACTTACTTTTTATAACTATACTTAAAGAAGAGAAAAATCTAGCTATTATTTTAGCCTTACTAACTACTAATAACTCTACTAGTAATATAGTAGTTAATTTATTATTTAGTAGTAGTAAGAAAGTAAGCCCTTACCTCTAGCAACTATATTAATAACTACACCAGAGTTAGCTGTCTCTTTAGCTATAGAATTATTACCTATTAATTAACTTATTATTACTATAACTACTATAAACTCCTTATATAGTAAGAAGTGTTAACCTAGTACTATTATTATTATTACTATAGTATAATAAGTAGTTACCTATAACATATTTAATTAAATTAAAAGATTTTATTAGTTAGTTTATTAAAGTTAATAGGTAACATTAGTAATATAAAGGTAGTACTAACAAGGCCCTTAAGTAGCTCTAGAGCTTGTTATCTAGCCTTATAGTAATATAGTATATACCAAAAGAGTAGTATAAGGAGAAAGGTATACCTATATCTCTCATTAGCTAGATATAGAGGTTAATTAAGACTTTTATCTTTATATAGTAGTATTATAAGTATAGTAGATATAACTCTATTACTTCTAAGTAATAAAGTAAATTACTATATATTAAGTTAGATACTATAGGTAGTAAAGTTAATAATTTATTACCCTCTACTAGTACTATTAGTAACTAAATAAGTAACTTTAAGGATAGGAGATTTAGTTAGTTAACCTTACTTTAGTTATTATTATTATAATACTAACCTCTATAGATACTAGTCTTTTTATATCCTTACCTCTATAGCTAACTACTACTTCTTCTCTACTTCTCTACCTAAGTTAATATATCTCTTAATCTATATATAACTAATACCTTAAAGATAATAATAATAATACCTTTAACCTTAATAGATTATATAGTAATAGAGTTAATAATCTAATTAAAGTAGTATATAATAGGTTACTAATGGTATTATATAATAGTAATAAGGAGTAATAAAGTAATAAGAAGTAATAATATAATAAGGCTAGTAGTAGGTAAAGCAGTAAGGCTAAATAAGTAGTTACTTAAGGAGGATTTCTTTTAACTATTAATAATACATATTTTTTTCTTTTATTATTACCTTAATAGTAGTACTTTCTTAACTATAGAGGTAACTTTAACTTTACCTCTATTAACAATAACTATACTACTATTAATTAATCTTTTATTATTAAATATATACCATATACTATTAAAGTTAATAAAAAATAGTAAAAGTAGCCTTTTATCTATTTTATCCTATAACTAACCTCTACTACATAGTTATAAAGTAGCTTCTTGAAGTCCTATATATCCTCTATATCTCTATTTTAGATAGGATCCTGCTTATAAAGAAGCTTCTTAAGGTTACTAAATACCTCCTTAATAGGGTTAAAGTTAGCTAAGTATAGTAGTAGATATAGTAGGTATATACTAGCTAATTTACATGCCTCTTAGATATTTTATTAGTAGTAAAAGCTAGTATTATCTATTATAATAACTAACTTTATAGTAGAAAAGGTACTATACTTAAGCAGTACTTTCTCTTAAATCTATACTAAAAACCTATTACTATTAGTTATACCTAGGTATATTAATATATTAAAGATCCTATCTACTATAAGGGTTAATAGAACCTAATACTGTTACTTATATTTAAGTTTATTCTTATAATAAAGTACTAGGCCTTTTAGTACCTAGCTTATCCTTTATATACTAGTATACTTATCTATATCTAACTTATTAATAAAGATTAATTACTTTAAGTAATATTAATAGATAGTATATACCTAGGTATATTATAATATATTATCTCTCTAAGTAATAATAATATAAATAGATTTTAATAACTACTTAGTATCTTAAAGCTACTAACTAATTATTAACTTATAGACCTCTATAGTATATTACTTATAAAAGAAGTCTTATATCTCTTTAAAGCTAAGGTTATTATAGTATATAAAAAGCTTTAATAACTTATATAATTACTATACTTCTAACTTTATATAACTTAGCTTACTTAGGGTATATACTCTTACTTACTCTATTATTTTATACTAATATTACTACTATTTAACTATATATATACTATAGCTTATCTATACTATAATCTTAGTATCTATTTTCTCCTTTAAAGTCTCTAGTATCTATACTAGCTTTTTTTAATTATCTTTATTTGGTTATAATACTATTATATTTATTTAATTTAATATATAACCTCTTGTTTTATCTCTTATCTTATCTAATTAAGGGTAGTAATAGTAATATAAGGATATTATAGACTTTAGGGGCTTTTGGGGTCTAAGGGCTAAGAGGCAATCTAAGAGCTAAGAAGTAATTAAGCCTTCTTATTTCTATTAAGCTACTACTCCTATTAGAGTCTAAGATTTAGTTGGCTAGCTAATAAATTAATTAGTAAAGAGCCTTATATAGGTCTCTAGGGTAAGGATATTATAGACTTTAAGGCTTACGCAGCCTACTTACTCTCATATACTGTGATAATAGGTAACAAGGCTATGCGTTAGCGCGGTCTATATGATTTCTTTATCAGGGTAGCAGGAGAGCTGAGAGGTATTGATCGCTAACAAATTGACTAGCAAAGAGCCCTATATAGGTCTGAATAGCCTCACTTTTGGCGTCGGCAGCGGGTAACTTCGAAAGAGGGACTACCTGATGTTTGGATATGGCAGATTTCTGAATCTGGCAGCCAAAAATCGCGATTTTTCATGGGGTTGCATTGGTGGGTTGCTAACGCACAGACGAAAAAGTAGGTTTTCGACACTGCCAACGCAACAGACTGTATCCACTCCGTTGCCCGGAGTGGCCTCCGCAGATGGAGCATGGAAGCCGGGCGCAAAGATGGCCTCAGAGGAGTTTGGGTCGCCGGCCGCGGTCCAACTGGTGACCGCCAGCAATAAATGACTCGGCAGACACAATCGCCCTTTTGCCGTTTGACAAAGGTGAACATTTGAGAGAATAGCGTCAACCGGTTCAGATAATTGGGCGAGTCCACTCATTGCCTACTCCGATAACTGTTGTTAGATTCCAAAGAACGCTGAAACCAAATTGGTGACTCGCCACGAGAACAAGAATGATTTCGTCATGAAGTGCTTTAATAGTTTCGACTGTGCTTCAAAGACGAATGAATGTGCACCCTCCCGGGTGGAATCGCTTTTTTAATATTGTACGATGTGCCCCTGAATATTGCCGTTCGGGCCTTTGACCACCACGGACGCGAAGAGTGGAAATGAGCTTGCGGGCGTGTGTAAGACCGGAGTACGGCACAAGGACCCCGCATATTGCTTATAAAGCGTGGACCAACCCGGATGCCGCGCGGGCCAAGTCTCCTCCGAAGCGCCTATTCCTGGTTGCCTGGCGCCGGCACCGAGATGGGGCCACCGTGCCCGCCCCCGCCTCTCCGGGTTCCCTGATGACGATGACGGGGTGCGGACGGACACATTGCATATCGCTCATGCCACCAAATATTACCTACCAGCCTGGTACTATCAACCTGGTAGAGCCAGAACCCATCAAGCGAAAGAGCAAAGTCTCACGCCCAAGGGGACTCATATTGTTGGGCTGGTCTCGCTTAGATAAGCAGCAAGGTGCTCGCTCCGTGAACCCTTCGACGCCGAATGATGACCACACGTAGATGTCGGTCTACGGAATGAAATATACCTCGCTCCTGCATCTCCCAAGCTCAGGCTCTAAATGAGCGGATCTCATCCGCAAAGGCCGTCCACACGACATAGTGGTTTTGCGGAGAAAGACACAAGGGGTCAAAAGAGACGTCATCCAATATAACAGTAACAAGACGCGCCAAGCATGTCCGCCTTCCCACCCCCCATCATCCCGAACGCCCTTCGGCCCGGCGCAAAGATCGCCCTCCTCTCACCCTCCTGTCGCATAGACCCGGAGGTCTCCGCCCCGCTAGCCCGCGCCAGGACCCTCCTCCGCTCTCTGGGCTACACCGTGACGACCATCTACTCCGGGGCGGGAGAGCGGTCCCCAAGCGGCGGCGCCGACCCCATCGACGCCTCCATCCGCAACCGCCTCGCCGAGCTCCGCGCCGCCTTCGCCGACCCCACCGTCGACATGATCTTCTGTACCACCGGCGGCTCCACTATGACCGAGCTCATCCCCTACCTGGTCAAGGACACGGCCCTGCACGCCCTTGTCCGCGCGAACCCCAAGCTAGTCGTCGGCTACTCCGACATCACCGTCCTGCACTGGTTTCTCCGCGCCCTCACGGGCCTCCGCACCTTTTACGGACCCTGCGCAGCCCTGGAGCTTGGCGGCGACGTCGACGTCGCCGCCTTTACCCCGGCCTCCATCTCCTCCTTCTCCCCGTCCGCCTCGGTCCCAGAGGACCCGGCCGAGGGCGACGCCTACGTCCACAAGTTCCACCTCGCCACCCTCCTCCAGGCCGTCTCGCACCCCGGCCGGCCCCTCAGTCCGATCCCCCGCTCCCGGTTCTACGCGCCCCTGATCCCCTCCTACTTGTTCCCCCCGTCGTCGCCCCCGCCGGCCAACACGCGTGCCCTCCTCCCCTCTCCGGCCTGGACCTGGCTGCGCCCCGGCCGCGCCGAGGGTCGCCTCTTTGGCGGATGCCTCACGGTTGTCTCCCGCATCCAGGGCATCCCGTCCATCACCCCCGACTGGCGCGGCAGGATCCTCTTCCTCGAGTCCGCGGCGGGAGAGGGCGACCAGACCAAGGGGAACCCGCTGGGTAGAGTTCAACAGGCCGTCGCCGACCTTGCGGCGCGTGGCGTGTTTGACGAGCTCGCTGGGCTCGTCATTGGGCGGCCGTACGGGTATAACACGGAAAGAGAAAGGGCCCGGTACGCGGCCGCGTTTCAGGGTCTCCTTTGCCACGGCTGCCTGGCGGATCGTAAGTTTCCCATCCTGATGAACGTCGATGTTAGCCACACATCGCCCAAGGTGACATTGCCGATGGACGCACTGGCGGTCTTGGACTCGGACACGGACGAGTTTGCCATCACAGAGGCTGCCGTGCTCTAGCTAGCTAGCAGCAGCAGCAGCAGTATCAGAAACAGCAGTGTTGAAATCAGGAACCAAAGCTTAATGATTTTCAGCCAGGGGGAACGAGTTAGGGTATTCAGGTGGCCGGCAAGCCTCTGGGTATTATTTGTATTACGTGTTTATGACATATCTCACCTAGGCATGCTCGTGTCAACCTCATCGCTTCCCAACCTTCCTGGTGTTTCCCAATCATGGTCGTGTTTTTCATGTGGGAGAAGAAAAGAAAAGAGAAAAAAGAAAAGAAAAATCAACCCACTCCCCAGCAACGATCAAGTTCCTTTGAACCCCGCCAACCAGAAAAGGCACAAAAAGACACTCAATGAAATGACTCCGAACGCTTCGCTGATGCAATTTCTGGGGGTTTCCCGGTATGTATGCGTGTAAGTTAAAGGTGATCGCGTGATGTTGTAGTAGAAAACTGTCGACGCAATCGCTGTGCCTCATGCCGAGTAGTCCGTCCTCGTCACCAAAACTACTGGCAGATCGACGCTGTGTGACGTTGTTTGATGCGGCCCCTGAAGCTGCGCATCGATAGAATTGTAGTGGTTAACGCCTTGAGGCAACTTCTGCGCCTAGTAGAAGCCGTCGTTGGTGTTGCTCCTGGAGCTGGGTGTCGACTGGACCGAGCTGCTAGCGTCACTAGGCGTGGGTGGTTCCACGACTTGGCTGCGAATCGTCATGATCCATTCGTGCTGAAGGAGCTCAACAGCGGACGCGCGCTGTTTGGGGTCCCTGGTGAAGCACCTCTTCAAGAAGTCGATACCCTGGGGGCTGAGCTGGTCCGTCGACGGCATCTGGGGAGGGTTGCCCTGCGCAATGTTGTACATGATGGCCCACTCGTTGTCCAGGTTGGCCCAAGGACGGCGACCGGTTGCCATCTCAAGAATGACACAGCCCAGAGACCAAATGTCGACCGAACCGGCCCTGCCGGGATTCTCGCCCTTGATAACTTCGGGAGACATGTACATGGGTGTTCCCGTCATGGACTTGTTGGGCTTCGTGGAGGAGAGGTCCTGCACGAGGGTCTTGCCTTGCCTGGCAATGACTTTGGCGGCTCCAAAGTCGACGTATTTGATGATACCGTTGTGGTCGAGGAGAATGTCTGCCAACAATAAGCATCACATCATCAATCCAGGAGAGAAAGAAAAAAAAGGAAAAAGGGTGGCACTCACTCTCAGGTTTAATGTCGCGATGGGCAATACCGCTCTCGTGGAGGTAAGCGAGACCCTCTAGCAGCTGCAACGCGTAAACCATAATGACTTGCTCGTCCTCGATACGGCCATGCTCCAGCAGGTTCGCCAGAGACCCGCCCTGACAGAACTCCATGAAAATGTAGACTCTGTCGCGGTGGACTTCGATACCGTAGTAGGACACGACGTTGGGGTGGTCGAGAACCTCCAAGACGCCCATTTCATCCTTGATCTGCTCGGCAATGGTAGGGATTAGCTTCGGGTCCTGCAGACGGATTTCCTTGACGGCCATTAGGTGGCCAGAGTCTAGGTTCATGGCGGCGTAAACGTTGCCAAAAGTACCGCCGCCGACGAAGTGGCCCTGTTGCCAGCGCATCGTGATGTTGGTAGCCGAGGATGAGAGGTAGGCCAGGGACCGGTCGACCTCGTTGTTTCCCTCCAGGACGCGGCCGAGCGCCTGTCTCTCAGCCTCCTTGGCCCTCCTGATCTCGTCGACCTTCTCGAGCTTCTCCAAGCGCTGCTCCGTGATGTACTTGGATGCCTCGTGGTCGTCGAGCATCCGATTTTTATCGAGACGCTTGAACTGACCGAGCAAAGCCTCGACGCGCTCCTTCTCCGCCTGCGCCGCCAAGTTGGATCTCGCTCCCATAATGTCAAAGTGCGAGATGAGAAGAGCCATGCAGCCGGCTACCTTGGCCCGAAGTCTGGCATACTCCTCCTCGCCCAGAGCCAGGATGTGTCGTCCTCTGGTCATCCCCATGGCGAACTCCAGAGCAAGGACCGCCCAGCGGAACGTCTTTCGATCCGATGCGATACAGTCGTCGCAGATGAAGCTGACCCAGTCCAGTGCAAGCTTGGTGAGCTTGAGGTTGTTCATTTGTTTCCGGTTGCTGTCCATGACAAGCAGCGAGCGCTGGCCGAACTCGGTCGCGAAGACGAAGCAGGTCTGGATGAGCTCTTGAACCTGCCTGCCCTCGGTCTGTTTGCGAATGATCTCCACGCTGTCCATGAAGTTGTTAGACAGCTTATATGCGACGCGCCTGATCTCCATGAGTCGCGTGTTGACCTTGTGCAGGTTGGACCTCTGTTCCACCACCAGGTCCACGTGCATGTCGACAGCATCGATAAAAGCCCTCCTGGCGTTGACTAGCCGCTCTTGGGCGCCCACAGCGACCAGCCTCATGTGGCCCTTCTTCAGGTCGACATTCCGTTCCCGAACCGAGAGCTGGACCACGTCGCCGAACCAGTGAGGGGTGCTCTCGGGACGTAGTATCAGGAGATATGGGTCGCTGGGGTCTTCTGCGAACTGCTCCGGCGAGCTGAGACCCAAGATGGACTGGATCGCGTCGTGCCTGTCCATCAGAGAGGGCGACGCCATGATGAAAATGCCCTCCTGTTCGTAGAGATCTGTAAAGACCTGGAAGTGGCCTGACACGATGAGCCTGTCGTAGAACTCTTGCAGCTTCTCCGGCGTGAATGCGATACTGAAGTCGGACGCGTTCTCGTAGTTTTCACTCAACATCTTGGAGAAACGCTGCAGCATTCTCTGTCTCACTCGGACCGAATCCAAACACTGCTTGTACCTCTTGCTCATCTCGGCGGTGCTCTCTTTCGGCTTGACCTGGAGCTCCTTCTCAAAGGTAACGCTGAGACGGTTGATGGCCTTGAAAGTCAGTGAACTGAACTGCTCGGCGACCTCGACGTCTCCGCCCAGAAGGTGGCTGCCGATTTCGTTGGCAAAGTCCCATTCCGCAAACAAGAGCTCGGCCTCCTTGAAGGTGTTCTTGTTGCCGCTCAATTTCCAATTGAGCATTTTGAAGTAGTATTTGAGGGCGTCCAGCACGACCTGGTCAAAGGACTCGTCGATGCAGGGCGGGAGCTCCCAGCCGGGCTCTGGTTGCGTGACGGCAAGGCATTCCAGTTTGATGCGGATAGCCAGCTTCAAGAGCAACTGGAACTGACTGATCATCTGGTCTTGCATCATGGGGTTTTGCTGTGCGGACTCCTTGACCTTCTTAGCGTAAGCGAGCCGTACTTTGATAATCTCTTCAATCAGTCGAGATGGGAAACTGATGAGCGTCAGAAGCTCCTCGATGTACGGCGGAAGATGTCGCTTCTGGAAAGCGGCGAAGTTGCGGATAAGCGTCTCCTTGGATTTGTTGATTACAGTCGAGATGCCGGGTAGCATGCCCTTGTGAGCATCTTTGTTCTTCTCGTCGTCGAATTCCTCGTCATAGAGCGACCTCAGGCCGTCCTCCTTCATCAGCCGGTCGAGGAATGACGACTCATCGCCAATGCCGTTGCCAACGGGCGAACGCTGCCGTGTCCGCGTGAAGTCCAACTCTTCGTTGCCGACCCACTTCTTGAGAATGGCGAGCTCCGTGTTGATGAGCTCGTTGGTGTTGTACCACGCAATGATGGACTCGGATGCTTCCTGGAAGAGCGGAGAGCTGGCCGACTGGTGCTCCGCCGCCAACGAGGTCCAAGAGGGGTACAAGCCCTCGGCCTTGTCGAGCTTCTTGACCACGTCCTTGACCTGTTCGTACGGCGGCTTCCCAGCCTCGCTCTCACCCTTGACAGAGAAGTTTATGATTTCGTCGAGGGTCCGGTCCAGCGTCGCGCGCGCCTCTTCCACCATTCGTCTTTGCACCGGGAGGTGTCTTCCACACACCTTTGAGCGAATGCCTAGCCATAGCTCTGCCTTTTGTCCGCTCTTCCCAACTGCTTGCTCGTTCGATCCGATCAAGCGCTTTTTTTCCTGCTTGACGACGTCCCCGGTCAGGACGGCCTCCAGCATGCCGTGCCACTCGAGCCGTTCCCGGTTGGTGGGGTCTTTCAGGTCTTCGTCGCTCGGCTGCAGTTCGTCGTTGCCGTAAAACATGATGGTCTCCTGGTCGTATCTGTCGTCAAAGGGGCCCTCGGATGAGGGCGTCTCGCCTTCCGAGTCGGAGTCGCCGGCCTGGACCAGGCCGTTTATACCGCTTACGTATCCGCCGTCGAAAGGGTATCCATCGTTGTGGTCCTGGCGAAGCCTCTGGACGTAGGCCCTTTCCTGCTGACGGAACCTCTCGCTCGGACGAGGGCGACCTCTAGACGATGCCCGAACGGATTCGACAAAAGAGGGGGCGGGCTGAGGCCTGCGGTGAGCGGCCGGGGCGTAGGTGTTGGAGGGGGTCCTCGCCGGGGCGTTGGGACGCTGAACTCTGGGCGCGGCAGTGCCGTTGGCGTGGGTGGCATCGCCGTCGCTGGCGTTGCTTCGCAGACTGCGCGTGGTGCCGCCGTTGGCTGTGGCAGCCTGGACTAGGTTCGACATGGAGCCGGCGATGTGGCCCTCGGAGTATCTGGCAAGGGAACCGACTTCATCCTGGCGCTCGAGTGCGTGGGGGTCGTCTGGGTGGGAATCGGCAGACGAGGCAGAGTTGTCCGAGTCGACGGCGATGGGCTGGGGGCGAAGAGGCATGATGTTGTCCTGGCGCAGTTCGTCGTCTCCGTTGGAGAATCTCACGGCTCGAGGAGACGGCTCGGTGGACATGATGCAAGGGCTCAGCCTGTATATCAATTCGGATTCGGGCTGGAGGCGGGTCCCTCTCCTGTCCTCTTGTTTGGTGGTGGTGGTGGTGGTGGTGGTGGTGAGGCGATGGGGTGTCCGATGCGGGCGTGGTCAGCCGTTCGCGCCGCGCTCTGCCGCTCCAACGCTGCAGCTGCGTGTGGATCCTGTCCAGAAAAGAGGGACGGGACACAGCAGCATGCAGAGGTGAACCGGGGGGCGACGGAGGACCTCAGTGCAATGCGGTCAACCGTTTGGGGTGCAAATGGAACGGAAATTAGGATGACATGAGGCAACCGTATCCGCAGTGGTTGGAGAAGCTTGGGAACTTAAGATGGATGGGGGCTACGTAGTAGACCGGCTCGAATGGCGAATTGGGGGGGATTGACCGTAGCTCTCGGTGTGGGCGGGAAAGCGGGAGGAGCGAGAATGGGAGTAGGGAAGGGAGAAAAAAAAGGCCAAAAAGAAAATTCCACTAGAGTGGAAAAGAAAGAAGGAAAAAAGATCACGATGCAGTCGGAGCACCCACGATCGAAATGATAGCTCGACGTGAAATTTGATATGGAGAGGACGGAGCGAGCCCAAGGGACCAGCGAACGAGGATGGAGCACAACCGCTTTGTCCGGACGATGCTGGCGGGCGGCGATTGGCTGGGCCGGAGGCTAGAGGTTCAACATGGGAAAAAGAGACCCAGCAGCTTCGAGCACAAGGATGCGATACGGCGGGCAACCAGCGGGGGGTAAAGCGCTAGCAGCGCGGCCGAGACGGCGGTAATTACGGAGTAAGTGTTCGTAAAGCACAGTACCTACCTACCTACCTAGGTAGGTAGGTATACGGCAAGGTGAGTACCCAGGTGCCAGGTACGGTACCTACATTACGGTACGGTACCCGTTTGCAGAGTCGCCCAGGATCGATCATAGTGCATGCGATGCTTGGAAGCACTCGCCCTCTCTTTATCGAGGCCGAGTAGTTGGAACATCGTTCCTTTGGCAAAGGGGTACCGCGGTTCTCTAGCCACCTTATATATATATAGTACTGAAATAGAAAGCGATTTGACTCGACTGTGGCACGCACTACCAACCTTGGGTACTTATCTAAGGTAGGTAGGTTAGGTATTATACATGGGTAAGGTACCTACCTAGGTAGGTAGTTTACTCAGTGCGGTACAGTGTGGTGGTTCAGAGGTGTGGCTGCGTGGCACACCCCCTTGGAACCATGGTAGTATGCGATCTTCCTTCCCTGTGTGGCCGTGGTCATCGAGCCATGAGCTGTGCGATCGAGAACAAAAAAAAACCCGATCACATCTGACAGGTCCGCCATGCCGCCAGACCTACCTACCCACCTAAGCCTAGTGCTACTGTACGTCCACCATCTCCAGATACTTGTGGCGAGTGCCCACGTAACACCCCTACCATGGCGCGCCCCGTCGCACACTGGCACCAGTTACCGACCTACCTACCTACATCCGTAGTGCACACCGATTACTAGTGTAGCTTCGACGTGGCGCGCTGCTCGTGGCAGAGAGCTGAGTACGGCTATTTGGACCGTGTGGCTTTGCTATCTGGCCTGTATCTAACCATATTAAGCAAAGTCTCCACACAGCCACATTACCCCCACAACAGACCAAAGTACCTCAACTTTTACAGTACAAACTTCATTATCAAAAGGGATGGTCTTGGCCTATCCCGACCCGGAGCGAAGCATAGGAAGCAGGGTGGGTTAGTACTATTCCAACCCTCCCCGGCGGAGCCGTTTTGGAATTGTTTTTAGGGATTCTATTGTATAAGTTTGTATGACAAAGTTGAGGTACTTTGGCCTTCTGTGGCTATCATGGTTATGTGGCTGTGCCTGCCTTATATGGTTAGATACGGGCCAAATAGCAAAACCACACGGTCCAAATAGCCGTACTCCTCTATAGAGAGCTAGGCCTTTTGCTTGCTCGGGCCTTGCCTTGGATAGTCTACAATGACCAGGGCAGGCTGGCAGGCGTGAGCCGACTTCGTGCCCTACCATTCGTCGACAATGTTACTCAAATAAGCAGCCGGCATGCTCGAGTCTGGTAAGTTGCGTGGGTAGAGCGAGAGGTACCGTTCCGTCGACAGCATGTTTGTGAAGAGGAGCATTGCCTGATGGTGTCGTGTAGGTAGCGTGTACAATAATAGCTCTGTCGTGCTTGCCTGTCACGCACTCTCTTCTCATACCTGATGCCAATCTGACGCTCTGCGGTCCATCGAGCAAAAGGCCGTCGCCGATCTTGTGCCATCGATGATGGGCTGCGGCATGGGCTTGTTGAGAGTCGAGACGGAGAGGGAAGAACTTGTCTGCCAGTCTGCCCAGTGGCTGCGAGCTGGCTCCTCCCGCCTTTCCTGTCTCTCCGCTGTGCTATTCTCGCAATTCTAACCCTCCCCTCGAATCACTGGCTAGCCATTAATTATAGTACTCATGCCCCCCCCCTTAACCAAATGGTATTCTGTCATTACAAATTCTTCTTTTAGAGTACCTACTTTAGCGACCGTGGGCCGTAGCTCATGGTGTCTTGAGTCAATTGTGCATTCTCGTCTCTTGCAAGAGAGATTATGTTACCTACTTGTCAACGACAAACCCTACGTCAACCTATCAAGACATATTCCGTCATGTTCTGTCATGTTCCTGCAAAATAAATGATGGAATTGTGATGACAATGGTAATGAAGAATAAGATTGACCTCGAGGTAGTGCCTCTTGCAATAGACCCCTTGCATCGACCAAGCTCACTCGTAATGTGGACTGACTGAAATGACACCAAACTTCAAGTACTTGCTGCACGTTGTCCAAACGTGCATAGCCAGCCTTCTCATGGAAGCATTGGTCGAAATCACCCGCAATTTGGACAACCTATTTTATTTTATTTTTATTTTAGAAAAAGGATCTCGATGGAAGTCATGGCCTATCCAACACCAAGCTTTGTCCGAGAACATTGTTGACTCCAGGGCACGGGCGTGAGAGTCCGTCAAGCCTGAGCTACTGACAGAGGCCCGGCCAAGGCCCTCGCATCCTCAATCAACAACATTCCCCCTAGTGCAAAGGGTTGAAGGGTTGCGAACAACTTGGATGACCAGTCCAAGCACACTCACAGTTGCAATCACATCCCGCCTCCCTCCATTCAAGTGAGTGGCTGGCTGGCTGGCTCACCTTGGGGATGAAACTACTTGTTGTGTAGGAAAACAGTTGTAATCGCAGGGAAAGGGCTGCATGCATTCGCTCAATGGACCGAAGTGCTTGGAAAGACAGATATGTCGTTCCTGGTACCGCAGGTCCACGATGGAAGATAACCGCGCAGGCGCGATTATGAGACCGTAATCGCCGTAAACCGCCCCGGCACTTCAACCCCATCCCGCGGATGTCATACCGAGCACTCGGGTCCTGGACCGAGAGCACTATCTCCAATTCGCCAATCATGGAGCTGGAAGCTAGGTTCACATTGGTCCCGTACCCTTCTTATCGCATGCCGATCGCTTATCGGTCAAAGGAAAGCTCCCTCCGTCCCTCGGACCGTCCGACGTTCCTTACCTACCCCCCCCCGCGTCGACACGCTAATCTTCTCTCCTTTTACTTTCTCCAAAGGTAGGGAGACTAACTGTCCTTTGCTCTTTCTTCCCCCTTCTGAATCATAAGGACAGATTCCAATTCACTCTAGAAATATGTCACGATCTCGATTGGTAGCAGCCGTGAGGACGGCCCGGCCGCTCTTTGCGCCCGCCCGGACCCTCGCTGGACTGACGACATCCTCCACCACGGCCCCAGCCCCTAGAACGGCGACTGGACCGGTATGCCAACCGGCGCACTACCGTCTCTATTCCTCCTCCGGTTCCCGCAAGAACTGGAAGGAAAAGCTCGCCGCCTTCTCCAAGCAGGACAGGACGCCGCTGTACGACTTCCACATCGCCCATGGCGGTAAGATGGTCATCTTCGGCGGCCACCACATGCCGGTGCAGTATGCCGGTCTCTCCCTCGCCGAGTCTCACCACTTCACTCGCGCCCACGCCTCCCTCTTCGACGTCAGCCACATGGTGCAGCACCGCTTCACCGGCCCGCGCGCCGCTGCCTTCCTCGAGACCGTCACTCCCTCGAGCGTCGCCGACATGGAGGTCAACACTAGCAAGCTGAGCACGTTCCTGTGGCCGGGCACGGGCGGCATCGTCGACGACACCATGATCACGCGCCTCGGCGAGGAGGAGTTCGCCGTCGTCTCCAACGCCGGCACCCGGGAGAAGATCTTCAAGTATCTCACCGAGCAGACGGCGGAGCTGCAGAACCCCGAGGGCAAGGAGTTCTGGTGGGAGGTGCTCGAGGGCTACGGGCTAATCGCCCTGCAAGGCCCCCAGAGCGCCGAAATTCTCCAGGAGGTCCTCGATCCGGCCGACGGCGTGGACTTGACGAGCCTGCACTTTGGCAACACTGCCTTTGCTCGGCTGAGGTACCAGGTCGACGGCCAGTGGAAGTCGACATCGGACAAGGCCATGATCAGCCGCGGAGGCTACACGGGCGAGGACGGCTTCGAGATCTCGTTCAAGTCGACCAACGGCGAGGCGGACCCGGTGGCGCGGACGCTGCTCAAGGTCGCCGGGCCCGAGAGGCTTCAGCTTGCGGGTCTCGGCGCGAGAGATAGTCTGCGCCTTGAGGCTGGCATGTGCTTGTACGGTCACGACATTGACGACACGACGACGCCGGTAGAGGGCGGCCTGTCATGGATCATCCCCAAGGAGCGGAGGACCAAGGGCGGCTTCCACGGTGCCGAGGTCATCAACAAGCAGATCGTGCCCAAGAGCAAGGGCGGCACTGGCATCGAGAGACGGCGCGTGGGCTTTGTGGTGAGCGGTGCGCCCGCCCGCGAGGGCGCCGACATCTTCACCAAGGACGGCGAGAAGGTCGGTGTCATCACCAGCGGCTCGCCCAGCCCCACGTTGGGCAAGAACATTGCCATGGGCTACGTCAAGGAGGGTCTGCACAAGTCGGGCACCGAGTTGGACGTGGTGGTGAGAGGGAAGAAGAGGGCGGCGACGGTGGCCAAGATGCCGTTTGTGCCCAGCAAGTACTTCAAGGGGCCGACTCCGGCGCCGGCGTGATGGCCGGCGGGGCTGTATCAATAAAAAGATTTAAAAATATATCCCAAACAGTTCCAGCACCAACTCAATCATCGTCTCATCCTTCTCCACATGCAGCAGGCAATATTATCCGACGTAGGCACTCAAGCCGGGCTTACGCCATTCGAGTATTGATTGGCATCTGATAAGATCAAACATCGGGCAGAGTTTCACGCCCACAATGTAAGGTCTTGAGACGTGTAGCCACTTCTTCATGGGAAGCCATCACGGAAGCGCAAAGCGATGACGACCCTCAAACGAGCGGCTCGATGATCTGGCAACGATAACCTGGAGCGCAGCAAGCATGGGAGAGGTTGACTGGCAGCGTGTGTTTGACAGGATTGTGTTGCGGTTGAAATATGAAGGAGAGAAAATGGAAAGAAAGAACGATCGCAAGAAACTTTTGGTGTCTGGTGGACGGGGCCATGACGCTAGAGCGGATACGGATTAGTTTCGGGTCTTTTTGGCCGAAGTGGGGCGCTCTGGAATCGTGCTTTTGGAGGCATCTGAGCCGAGTTTCGTTGCTTCGACAACTCCTTCCGACGGGTACACTTGCCTGGCCGTTGCGCGTCCGAATCCTAAACCCCAAGTTCAATGCGCGGTTGGTGGCTGTGGGCGGTCCATTCTTATTCTATGACAAAGTGTGCGCTTTGCCAAGCTGGTCACGACGTCCGATGATTCCAGAATCGGCTCGACTTGGCGTCGATCTGACCGGTTGATACACTGACAGGACAGGACCCCTAAAAGGGATCGGACGTGGTAGCCAGTGTGCCAGTCAACTGACCAAATGATTGAGGCACACCGCATGATGGGGACTCTGCAGCTCTGGGCAAGGCGAGTTCATGTGAAGTGTCTTGAATCTTGATAGAGCTTCCGTCCGACTTTGTTACCCTGCTAGCTTTGTTCTTTTGACATTCCAGAAGGGTTTGGCCAGCAGACCAGCAAGGTGTAAGGTTGACTAACTGTTGGGCATGACGTCAGGAATGCCCGCTAAGAGACCGGCACCAGCCGATGGTACCAGAATGAGTATGGGGTTTGTCGCGGATTTCGCAAGCACTGAGCATGAAGAGATGTCTTGGTGTCCCCTGGTGGAAAAAATGAGAAAGAGAAGAGCAATCCATGGATGTGTCGCGTATGCGAATCACGCGGACCGTACCACGAGAGCGGCTAGACCAAGCAACGGCCTGGAGTAAGTGCCGGATTGACTCGCGCCAACCAGCCCACCCCAGGATGCGTCGACGCGGACTTTCTCTCCAAACCAACGATCACGCTACCGGTACGCATCTGACGATCTCCAGGCCGAAGTACATGGCGACAACAAGGGATGAGATGGGCCACGGGGGCCGGTCAGAGGCCTTGACTGATCGGCTCCCGTGCGGTGCTGCTATTGAGGGGAGGACTGCCCAGGCTCGCGGTTGGTTGTCTCAGGCTTGAGCCATGAGGTGGGTGTGCTATTGAGTGTCGTATGGTAAACCAGGAGAAATACACGTGTTGGAGCCCAGCAGCTCGATTGGCTCGCGCTTGATGCTTTCAGCCTCGTGGACCGTCCTTCGTGTCGGTGGATGTTGGATGTGAAGATGAGGGGAACAGTGACCCCTGTCCAGTTAGGGTTTCACTTCTGACCGTATGGTGTGTGTACCTTGATGGTCTTCTTGTACGTTGTTTGCAGTGACCTGCACGGGGACGACGTGAGGGGGAGGCAGGGAACCAATCCCCTTCTTCGAGATGCATCTCTAGAAGGGATTGTAAAGGATAGTGTACAAACTGTTCTCCCTTTTCGAAGGGACATAGTGTTAAAAACAGTGTGTTAATTATAGTGGTTTACTCGTCGATACTTTATCCTCCCCTGCCCGCCAGCTTCTGCACTGTCTACTATAACAAGTAGCCCCCTTTACATCATTAATATTGCTAACGCACACAATACATCTTAGAAATACCACAGTTACTCTTTAAATATCTTAAGCTCTATCTTATAGTAGAATTTGTTGTTAAATAAAAGCTCTCTCTACCCTCTATAGAGGTCTTTAAGGTCTTCCAGACCTTTATAGACCTTATATTAGTTTAGGATCTAGTTATTAAGCTATAGCTTTGATATAAATATAAGAAGTATTATAAGCTCCTTATTATTATATTTAATAGTTATTATATAAGGCTCTTTAAGCTTATTAAGGTAATATCTTATAATAACTACTCTTAGTCTTAGAGACTAGGTATTAGTAATATTAATTAGGCTATAACTAGTATTATAGTTTATAAAAAGAAATATAAAGTAGAATATCTTAATACTTCTAGATATATATATATATTTAATATATTAAGGTAAAGAGTAATAGTAGGATAGTTATAGTAGAAGTAAGGTACTAGGTATAGTAGCTTAAAAGAGGTATCTCCTAAAGCTCTATCTACCTTAGTTAATTAGAAGGTTTAGTTATAAGATTCTATAGTATTGTATTTCTATCTAAAAACTCTATTATTATATTAAAGTATTAGGCATGATACTTTTACTATATTTTTCTAACTATATTAGAGTATTATTATGTACCTGTGTGACCTTAAGGGGGACTACCTGGACTATGTACCTTAGTACAAACTGTTCTAGCCAGAAGGCACCGTCAAATTAAATAGAACAGGCGACGGCGCTCACCTGCTTCTGGGTTCAGAAAACGCACCTGGTCTCCCTCCCCCAGGTCGAATCGCACCAGTCAGCAGCAATATCGGACGCCACCGGACATCATCACTCCCCACTTCGGCCGCCAACCTGTCCCTTTTTTTTTTAAAGAAAAAATTAGGGGAAAAAAAAAACAAAGGATTGTCGAACTGGCTGGCAGGCAATGGGAGGATCACCCAGTTTTTGGTACCTGTGTACACTAGGATCTCCCACCACCACTATTCCCTTAGCAGAAATATGGCAGCCGGGATGTTCCCAATAAGGTGGACCCAACCGTATGTTTCTCTTTCCCTCCCGCTATGCTCCCTATTACCGGCATTAGGAGGAGTGGAGTGGTCACAGACTTCCATCACCTCCAGCTCCCCGAACCCCTGTTGCCCACCTCGTCCAGTCCTGGAACCCCTGGAATGTGGGGGGAGGGAAAAGAGAAAAAGAAGGCGAAGCTACGGTGACGCAGAAGCCAAGCCAGTCCCTGCCGGGCTCATTAACCCCAGTCTGTGCCGCGCTCACGCTTGCATTATTTTCTACGTGGGTAGCAACTAGCAAAGCTCGGGATAGGGAAATCATGGTTTAATAACCTCGAATCGGGCCCCCGTCATTCATCCAACACGTTGCCACTTGTTTCCAAGCTTCCTGCCCGTCGCGCGACGGTTCACTCTGTTCATTCAGCCCCTTCACCACCGCAAGCAAAACCGGCCGTCTGTCGTGCCCTGCGTCCGAGCTACAGCATCATTGGATCCCGCCAACACGGCTCCCGCGTCCTCAGCTCCCAGCAATGCGGTCTTTACCCGCAATAGTGGGCTTGCTGCCGCTGCATCTCGCCCTGCTTCAGCAGTTCCTGCATGACGTCCTTGCGACACCTGTCGCCAGCGGGCAGCAGATAGTTCTTGGCCCCGAGGCTGTAGACGCAGATGCCGTCGCTCCAGAAGGGTCCCGTCGTTTACACGGGAAGTTTCTACACATTACAGGTATGTTCAGATCCTACCGGAGGGCACCCTACGGCGACGCGCGATCGTCGTGACTGTAGTCCTGACGTTTTGGGGAGGGCGCTCGCCCCTCGCTGCCGGTCTGTGTGGTCTCGACTGGGAGATGAACAAAGGTACCAAGGTTGCTAACAAACGCGCATCCTAGACTTTCACCCTGACCAGTTCTACAAAACTCACTCCTCTACCGAGGAAGGCCTCGCCTGCCACCGAGGCGATGGATCCGCCGGCTACTACGGCGCGGAAACCTCTGACTGCGATACGCCAAGCTCCCTCGTGAATGCCACCTTCGACTGGATCGCCGCCAACATCGCAGACGATATCGACTTCGTCATCTGGACCGGTGACACTGCACGTCACGATAGTGATGAGAACATCCCTCGTAGTCCCGGGCAGGTGCTCGGTACCAATCGGTGGGTTGCCGACAAGTTTGCCGAGACCTTTAGTGACCCGAAAGATCGTACGCGCATGGCCGTGCCCGTAATCCCTACATTCGGAAATAACGACATCCTTCCGCACAACATTCTCTTGCCGGGACCCAATAAGTGGCTGGGATACTATGCCGAGATCTGGAAGCGCTTCATCCCCGAAGAGCAACGCCACTCGTTCGAGTACGGTGGCTGGTTCTACGTCGAGGTGGTACCCAGTAAGCTGGCAGTCTTCAGCCTCAACACGCTGTACTTCTTTGACCGAAACGCTGGTATCGATGATTGCCAGCAACCTTCCGAGCCGGGCTTCAAGCAGCTGGAATGGCTTCGAGTGCAATTGCAATTCCTACGTGAACGCGGCATGAAGGCCATCCTGATGGGCCACGTGCCTCCTGCTCGGACAGACAGCAAGAAGAACTGGGACGAGACATGCTGGCAAAAGTACAATCTTTGGATGCAGCAGTACCGCGACGTAGTCGTGGGTTCGCTCTACGGCCATATGAACATTGACCACTTTATCGTACACGACACGAAGGAGATCAACATCAACATTCTGGGCGGGTACGCAGTTGACGACGATGTCGTACGTGAAGCATTCGAGGACGAGCTTGAGATCCAATCGGCACAGGACTACCTGTCAGAGTTGCGACAAGGCTGGGCGAAGCTTCCGCCTGTCGACGTCAAAGCGCTGGAAGAGGATGAGCTCTATGAATTGGACGCACAGGGCAAGAAGGGCAACAGGGACAAGAAGAAGAAGAAGAAGAAGCCTGGAAAGGGCTTGGGTGGCAAGTATGCGGAGCGATACCACCTATCTTTGGTCGGCCCCAGCATTGTGCCCAACTACTTCCCCACGCTTCGTATCATGGAGTACAACATTTCTGGCTTAGAGGACGCAGCAGTCTGGGCAGACTCACTTACCAAGGCTACGCCGTCAGTGCTGCTCTCGGTCGACGACGCTCACATCCACGAGGACCTGAAGCACGACATCGACGCCGCCCGGAAGAAGAAGAAGGGCAAGAAGGACAAAAAGGGAAAGAAGCCAACGCCAGAGGACCCCAACCTGATCATCCCGCAACCACCACCTGCAGGCGCCGGCCCTGGCCCGGCCTATGCGCTCCAGCCCTTGACTTTCCTTGGATACACCCAGTACTTTGCAAACCTAACATACCTCAACAACGACATGACGCAAGAAACCAAGGACTTGTCTGGGACAAAGTGGCGGGACGGCATTCACAAGGACAAGGATCCCAAGTCCAAAAAGCCAAAGCCGCATCCCTTTGCATTCGAGGTTGAATATAGCACCTTCACCGACAAGATCTACAAGCTGTCGGATCTGACGGTGCGGAGCTACGTCAAGCTGGCGAACCGCCTCGCCAAGGAGAATGCCAAGGGCAAGGCGCTTGCCGAAGACTTTGCAGAAGACGACGATGAAGAAGAAGAAGAAGAAGCACAAGAAGACTCGGATGATCAGAAAGACGCGATAGACTTAGAAGAAGAAGAAGATGATGACAACGTAGACGAAAAAGCCGTAGACGATGAAGACGATGTAGAAACAGAGAAAAAGAAGAAAAACGGCGGCAAGAAAGAGAAGAAGAAGAAGCATAACAAGGTGTGGCTGCATTTCCTTAAGCACGCGTTCGTCAAGACGTTGCCCCAGAAGAAGCTCAAGAAGTTTTAGAGCATTGCATGGCCTGGACAGCGGCGGGAGGTTGGGCGGCACGCTTTCGTCGGGGCATTTGTTGCATTGTCGGTCTCTGGCATTGTTTTTGCGTGTTCCTTGTCTTGTTGCATGATTGTGGATACGAAGGCACACTGGCGTTTCGTGGAGAAAGGGGCATCGGATCGAAGGGTAGCGAAACCGTTGATTTTGTTGATTTTTTTTCTCTCTTGTCTCGGTCTTGTTTCTATCTTCTTGGATATTCTTTTTCTTCTTCGAACCGAGTCGTGTCACCGGTCGACCCGGCAGCCTTGCTGTAGCATTTGTAAATTAAACCAGCTTGTTTTTCGAGACGTTTTTCTTCAAGCGTCGGTGACGAGGTGAGGACTAGAGCTTGTAAAACATGCATACACATACATGGTCTCGATAGGGAACGCATCTCTGGGAGCGCAAAGCGGTGAGAAGGCATACACTGCCAGTTCATGACTTTTGGTCTACCGTGAATCCCCGTCCCGCTTCCATGCCGTCTTGTCGCCCGGCCTTGGTGCGCCGAGATCTGAAAATTTTGGCGGGCCGGCACAAGGGCCTCTCTAGATTCCGGTACGTACAGCAACGAGACTGCCTCAATCACTGTCGCTCTCAGCCGCCGGGGAATCAGAGAAACCGTTCCACTCCTCTTCGGGCTCGCTCGCCTCGTCACCCTCGCCCTCGCCCTCTTCCACGATGTCGAGCGCGCCGGAAATGTCCCAGCGGTCTCCCTTGGCCGCGCGGCCGACGTACTTGACAAACCGCAGCGTGCCGCTGTCGCGCATCACGAGAGTTAGCTTGTTCCACGCCGCGGCCTGGAAGAAGAGAATGTTGTCATCGTCGCCGCTCGACTTGTAGACGGCGGCGTCCTCGTCTTCGTCGGCGTCGTCGCCCGCCATGTATACTTCGTGCCCGCCGACCTCGAGCTCCTCCACTGGCTCTGGCTCTGGCTCGCGCTTGGCCTTGGCTTTGCCCTTATCCCTGCCCTTGCCCTTGCCGCGCTTCTTGCCCTTCCCGTTCGGCTTCTCTTGTTCTTCTTCTTGGTCCTCCTCCTGCTCTTCGGGCTTGTCCCCATCCTCGTCCTCGTCACCCCATCCCTTTGACGGCGTGATGCCAAGGTTGAACTCCAGGCGCGGCTTGCCCTCGTGGCCCGTCGCGAGGGTATAGTCCTGACCCCGGCGGAAGCGGCGTGCGAGGAACTCATGGCCCTCGACGACGGTGCCCGTCGCGACCTGCAGCCACTCGCGAAACTGGCGCGATGGGAGGAGGTGGTCCAGCAGCTCCGTCAGCGGGTTCTCCTCATGCGAGCTGCGCAGCTCGTCGGCGCCCGCGGGCTGCTGGTATAAGAAGCGGTGCTTGTGCGGCGGACGGGCGACGCGCCATGCCGAATTCTTCTCAATGGCAGTGTTGCCCTCGGGCAGGGGCGTCTTCTCCTGCGACTCGACGTACTCCCGCAGCCGGGCGGAGAACTTCCTGGACAAGATATTGGAGAGCGTGATGCTCGAGTTCTCCTCAAAGTGCTCCGAGATCTGCTCGAGGGTGTCCGGGGTGAGGTACGTCGGCGCAATGTACTTGAGCAAGAACTCGAGGCCGGCCTCGTCGAAGCCCTCGAGGCTCGCCGTGGGCTTGTCGACCTTGACGGGCCGCGCGGGGGGGGTGTCGTGCTGGTCCGGGTTGCCCTGGAGCTGCATGAGGCCCGAGTTCTTGACCTGCTTCTCCTCGGCGCCCTCGATGTAGCCGTCCTCGCCGGGCTGCGGGATGTGGAACCAGCCGGAGATGGCCATGCGGATGCGCCCGCCGTCGCGCTCGAGCTGCTCCTTGGTCTCGGCGTGGTACACCTCCTCGACGTCGTGGAAGGATTCGCCCGGCTGCACGGCGAAGAAGGACAGCTGATTCCACGCGGGCGGGATGGCCTTGGTGTGGTCCGGCGCCGGCGTCTTGGCGATCTCGCCGTCCTTACCCCTGCGCTCGTCGACGGGGAACAGCCGCAGGGCGCCGCCCCACTCGGGCTTCCACGGCGTGTCCGGGTCCGTGAGGTAGAGGATGTAGCTGACCTTGCGGCTGCCGATGACGTCGTCGTGGCATAGGAGGTAGCAGCCGGGGGTGTAGATGTTGATGGCCATGTCGGTCTTGCGGCCGCTCAGGGGCCCGCATCCGGTGATGTGAGAGACATAGTTGCGGAAGGTTTCCGAGTAGACGGCGTCGCGTAGGGAGAGGAGCGAGGGCAGCTTGGCGAGAGCGTCGTCGTCGAGGCCGTCGAGGTTGGCCAGATCGCCCGACTGGTGGATCTTGTAGATGTCCGTCTCCTTGGGGGTAAAGGAGACGTTTTCGCGAATCTCGTCGCGGACGGAGCGCAGGAGGCCGTCGTCCACGAGGCCGTTGATGACCGAGTGCTTGTAGGGGCTCGAGTTGGCATACTGGCGCGTGTACGAGTCGAGAACCTCCTTGTCGAATAGGCCCTTGCGGAATCTCGACTTTGCGACGTCGGCCGAGAGAGCTGTTGACGTCGGTGTCAGTGGACGGATGGGCGGACATGGCAAGCAATCAGCATTGCACTGGGGAGGCTAACTCGTCTTGGACTTCTTCTTGGACGCCCTTTTGTCGTCAATCCGGGTATCGGCCTTGCGCTTCATTTCGGGCGGTTTCAATTGCAGCCTCTGGAGAGAAACTATTTTACTGCAAGAAGGGGGGGGGGGAGAGTGTTTGGCAGCCTCCAGGTTTATATCTGGGACGAGCACCATCTGCTCTCTCGCTGATGGGGACCCGAACGTGGGCTGAGGTCCCACATAAATTTTTTCCCACAGCAGTTGTTCTGGCGGCAAATCGTCCCATGGGCCCCCTGCCGAGTGCTCTTCCATGCATGGGACGTCTTGTCTATTTCTCCCTTACACCGCCGTCCGCTAGGGTGCGCAAATACATCTGGATTCTGGTCGCTCCTATCAACCTGCGGCCTATCCATTCTGATTGGCAGCAAGAAACTAGTGGGAGGCGGATCCGAGGACGCATCTCTTCTCAGAGATGCGTTCAAGAACTTGCATGGCATAAGAAGCGCCGTTACGAACCGCCAGCCTGCTGACGATCGACCAATGTCCCCGTGCAGACTGTCTGTATCCGCCCCGAGCCTTATTCTTGTTCGCCCCAGGCGCCCGAGGTTGCGCACCCTCTAAAGCAATGCACCAATCAGATAGGAATCTGATTGGTATTATTCTCAGTCGTACCTAGATAGTCAGTGTTTTGTTGATTCGTACTCTTAATCCCACCGGCCGCCTTTGTAACCCTTGGTGTAGCCGCATGCCTAGGCCCCGGGTCTTGCCAACGGTCCTCCCAGCGCGGCAGACTGGACGCCGACCCTCGGACGAGCCGTCGCCAACCGCCGACCCCACGCCCCGCAGTTCTCGTACCCCTCCATCCCCGCCGTAGGAGCAATGCGTCGACGCCTCGCAGAACGTCATGCATCCGTGGATGAATGGCGTCTGAATTAGCGGGCTTCCAGCAGACCAGGATGCTGGTCTCCATCGGGCAGCTCCTTCACTCGAACCCATATTCATCGCCTAATTTTGCATCTCGGTTTGCCCCGCTTCAAGGGCGGACGTGCCATCGTCAACGTCCCATCTCAGCTTGCATCTCTGCTCCCTCATACTTTGTTGCCCTGAAGATAGTCTTGTTTCTCTCGTGCTTCTCACATCACTCCGAAACCCCTGTCTAAAGCCCCGTATCATACGTCTTACCGAACCGCGAGACCTGCGCCATGTCTGTTCAACTAGACATTGCGGCTACCAGAGCCAAGTTTCCGGCGCTAGCCCGGGATCAAGTCTTCTTCGACAACGCAGGCGGAAGTCAGACTCTAGGCACCGTTATTGAATCGTGCGTCTTTCTTGTCGTAGTCGGAGTGCAACACCAGGCTCACACTTATCAGAATCCGGGACTATTTGTTGCAGACGAACGTTCAGCTGGGCGCCTCATACAAGGCCGGCCAGCAGGCAACGGCCGCGTACGGCGAGGGCTACCAGGCCGGCGCAAAGTACATCAATGCATCCCCTGACGAGATCGGTAGGAACCAAGTGCTGCAATTTCACACCTGAGGTGAGGGGCTCACTGACATCGGCGCCAGTCTTCGGTGCCTCGACGACCCAGCTTTTCCGCAACCTTTCCCACGCCCTTACATTTGACAAGGGTGACGAAATCGTCGTTTCCGCAGTCGACCACGAGGCCAACATCGCCTCCTGGCTCGATCTCGCCTCGCGCCAAGACCTCACCGTAAAGTGGTGGAAGCCCGCCGATGCGCCTAACCCGAAACTCACCGTCGAGAACCTCAAGCCCCTGCTCTCGGAAAAGACGCGTCTTGTGGCCTTCACCCACGCCAGCAACATCCTTGGCACGATTCACGACGTTGCTGCCATCGCCGCCGCCGTCCACAACGAGACGCCAAATGGTCTCGTGTGCGTCGACGGCGTGGCCTACGCCCCGCACCGGCCCCTGGACGTACAGGCATTCGGCGTCGACTTCTACGCCTTCTCGTGGTACAAGGTCTACGGCCCGCACACGGCGATGCTGTACGCCAGCCGTTCTGCGCAGGACCGCCACATGCGCTCGTTGGGCCATTTCTTCAACCCGTCCGACTCGCTGGAGGGTAAGCTTGGGCTTGCCGGGGGCAGCTACGAGCTCGTCTCCGCCGTGCCGCGGGTGTTGGACTACCTCGGCACGCCTGATTCCGAGAGGTGGAAGGACAAGGTCGAGCAGGAGAGGCTGCTGCAGTTGACACTGCTCGAGTACCTAAATGGCCGCGACGACGTGACGGTATACGGCGAGACGGACGCCGGGACGGAACGCCGCGTGCCAACCATTAGCTTCAGGGTGAAGGGGTGGGGCGCCAAGGAGCTCGTCGCAGCTGTGGAAAATGAGACCGACTTTGGCTTCCGATGGGGCCACTTTTACTCCTACCGCCTCGTCAAGGGAATCCTGGACCTCGACCCCGCGGATGGCGTTGTGAGAGTTAGCATGGTGCATTACAATAGCCGTAAGTCAAACAAGACCTTTTCGAACCTGCGAGCCACGCTAATCGTTTCCAGTCGACGAAATCAAGAGCTTTGTCGCAGCCTTGGACAAGGCACTGGGACAAAAGGTGTAGTAGGATCGCGAATAGATGTTTTGAAATTAAGATTAGGAAGACCAGCGACTCCAGCCTGCTATTGGAGGGTTGCTGTCCGTCTGACACCTATCTATGTACGCTAAATATCAAAACCCAAGGCTCCGTTGCTTTTCCCTTGTAACAAAAACAAAAACAAAAACAAACAAAAACAAAAGCTGCAACTACCTGAAAAGAAAAAGGTCATAAAAACGTGGCCGTAAACAGGGCCCAAGGGCGTGCCTCAGAGCTTGCCGTTCTTCGTCTCGACGGCTTCCCTCAGAATCGAGATGACTGCTGCGGGGTCCTCGGCGCCAAAAACAGCGCTACCCGCGACGATCACATTGGCGCCCGCATCAGCGGCCTGGTGGACGGTGGACCCCGTAAGCCCGCCATCGACCTCAATGTTGAGCTCAGGGTACTTCTCGCGCAGGGCCTGGACTTTGGGCAGCTGCGAGGCCATGAATTTCTGTCCGCCGAAACCGGGCTCAACCGTCATGATGAGAACCATCTGTGGAGAAACAGCTATCAGTCCAATGCGCGTCCGCGGAGGCACCGTTTTCTGCAGTGACAGGGCCTCGTAAAATCAGAATGTGGGATGGGAAAACACTCACGTCTGGCCTCTCGAGGGGGTCTTCGCTTTCGAGCAGTTCCCACACCACATCGACGGACGTCGCAGGCTTAAGCGCAACACCGGCGAGCATGCCTTGTTCGTGAATAAAGCGAATAAGCGCGCGGGGGTTCGTCTTTTCGTTGGATTGGATCTCTGGGTTGTCGGAGTCGGAGGAGAAGGCGGCCTCGTAGTGGAAGCAGTACAGGTCTGCGCCGGCCTCCTTCATGCCCTTTACCCATTTCTTGGGCTGGAATGGCGATGAGCGTCAGCCAGACTGCGTTTTTGTGGAGGACAGCGCACAACCGGGTATTGTTGCCACCCGGTTGCACATGCCAGGGGAGATGGGTATTCCTACCTCGGAAACCATCATGTGGCAGTCGAATGTGCCCTTGGCCCATTGCTCGATGGGCTTCTCAACATGGCCTCTAATCTTAGCGACGACGCCAGGGCCCCACGAAATGTTGGGAACAAAGTGGCCGTCCCTATGATGCCAGAATGGTCAGCTTGGCAACCTTGGAAAAGTGCGAGCGTCGCTTCTACGACCAGTTCCTTTCAGGAGAGAACTGATCGCGAGGTGCTCGCGTGCTCAGTTTTCATGGCGGTGGGGTATCCGTACATAATGTCAACATGAAGCCAATCAGCCCCTTGCTCAATGGTTTTGGAGCATTCGTGGCCAAAGTGGCCAAAGTCGGCCGCGAGAATCGAGGGTGCTACAATTGCCTTGGGTGCCATTTTGTCGACCGCGAAATGGGCGAGCAGGTGGTTTGTGGTAGAGAGTAGAGAGTTGGGAGTAGTAGGGAGGGGAAGAGGGAGGTGTGCGTGGGTGCGGGTTGTGTCGCGGGTGTGTCTGATTTTTGTTCGTGGGCAGACAACGGCCGCACCGCCCTTCGGCGTTTGGGGGAAGGGTTGGAGTACACACGATCGGACATGCGGCCGGAAGCTGTGGTAAGCTATGGACCCTGAACCACGAGAGCTCTCTCTCGGTGGGGTTTCTGTTGGGATCCTCCCACACTGGAGATTCTAGAATCACTACTGAGTAACCATTGAGGGGTTCACGTTTTAAGTGTGGGGTGACGGCCCCCCGCTGGGCACGTACCGCTCGTATGTTAAGCTCCGGAGTACCTTTCTAGGTATCTACATAGCCCCCACCTTTCCCATTGGACCGGCGGAAATCAAGGTATGGAGCCGACCCCTGACGTTAGGAGAGTGTCATGATGGGCCTCGGGTGATTTTCCGCCGCCACGGGCTTGCTCACCAAATGGTCACACACATGCCGTAGTGTAGGTCTCTGCCGCACATCATCTTGGTGGCGATACCGGGCCACCAAGAGAAGCAGTCCGTGATGTCTCTCCGTGGTGTCGAGTCTTGGCCCATCGTCACAATGCTTCACTGGACAAATCACTCGACTTGACCGTTTTCCGGTCACATGTCCGGACAAGGTTTTGTGGAATAGCCAAGGTACATACATAAACGATTTTCCGGCTGAGAGCGTTGACCGACTAAACGACTAAACAAACGTGCAAGGGGGGAAGACTCCCGGTCCACTCTAAACTGCCTGAGTAATGCTTGTCCCCCGTGTATACTTACAAAACAGCGCTTCGCGAGGCACCAGTGGCCATGCTGGTCGCCATGGAAACACCTTCAATTGTCAAAGCTGTACTTCAGCCAGCCGCCCAGTGCCTTCAGACTCTCCCATCGGACGTTCTCGTCGGATTCTCCCATTAGCTCCATGATTCTTGTTTTCAGGCCGAGCTTCTCCAACTGGTATCGCTTCTCGGGCACCTCCTTGACCAGCGCTCCAACGTCGTTGCACGCGATTGCCAAGACGGCCTTGTCGTTGTCCCATGGCTTCTTCATGATCTCGGCCAGCTTACGCGTGATTGCTCCGTTCTCGTACTCCAGGGTCTTGCGCGCATTCTCAGCCCAGAACACCTGGCTTCTGTGAGGCGGCGACCATCGAAGGTGGCCGGACTCGACCTCAGCAACGTATTCGTCGAATGTGGTCTTTGTCTTGGTATACTCGTCGAGAAGCTCCTTCAGTTGCTGCGCATCCTCGAGCAGGTCAGGGTCGGTCATGTGGCGGCCGCTTAGGTTCTCAAGGAGCGAGGGCAGCCTCGCAAGCACCGCCGTAGGGAGGAGGGATTTCTGGTTTTTGCTGAGTAGGTTGAAGAGCGTCGAAACAACCAACCTGGTCGTCTTCTCCTTCGGGGACAGACGGAGCAGCTGGGTATACAGCAGAACAATGTCGTATTCGCTGCCACGGAGTTAGTTTTCAAACGATCTGCAAACGGGTCTGGACGTACTCGTTCAGTTCGTCGCCGATTTTTTCGGCTTCAAAGCTCATTTGCCAAATTACCAGGAGAACATGGTACAGCAACTGCAGACCAACACCGCCGCCGAGCGAACCCTCAAAGCCGGGTGCTCTTGTGGGCGCAGTGCCACTCCATATACTTGCCGACGAGCTGCCGTTGCTTCCAATACCTGCCGCTGTTCTGAGGATCTCAATCAGAGGTGCAATCGTCTCGCTCCTTTGATTCCAGAACTGCTGTCTAGAGGCATGTCCGTAGAGAATGGAGGAGTATTCCTGGACGGCAATGTCCTGGAGACCAGCATCGGAGCTTTTCGCGAGGCCAGATAGGTATGAGAGAAGTACGGGGATGGCATTTTTGGTTGCCTGCGACTCGTCTCCTGCGAGCGACATGAGCTTGGTCAAAGCCGTCGAGGTGAGCAGCGGGATCGGATCCTCGGTGTTGTTGGAGTGGGCGAGCAAGGGTAGGAAGTGTTTGTAGGGGTCGCCGCTCTTGAAGATGGCCTTGGAGAGCGATGGTACACCTATAGGTTGGAGATGGTGGTATTAGTTGGCGGTTTCAAAAGAGCGGCTAGACCTCAGCGCCGATAGGTATCAACTAGAGGCGAGAGGCGAAAGGGTCAAGTGCGACACAGGAATTGACTGCAGAGCGATAGGTTTGGCTAGGAGAAAGGTGTAGAACATACTGGGCAAGAGATCGGCCAAGAGGACGAGAATGTACTGAACGATCTTAGCCTGCTTCCCCGCAGACTCGAGCACGGATGGCTTCCCCGGTTCGCCCACGAAAAGGAAGCGGTAGCCATCTAGGTCTCCTTCTACAATTTCTTTCCTTGCTTCGGGCTTCTTCGCCTTGTCGACGGCACGGATGCGGGCCAGATGGTCCTCAGTGATGGTGCCTGCTCGAACAGCGCCATCCCAGGGGATTGGCCGCTGGCGGATGTTGTCCTGCAGCGAACCCAGGTACGTGGGAGTATCGAGCGACATGGCGGGGCAAGTCGAGGGGATGTAGCGACCCAGGCGACTTCAATTCGAGATGGACCTGCGTCACCGAGAGTCGTGCTGTTGAGGAAATGGAGAGAGATGGAATCGGCGTGCGGAGGCTCGCAGGTGGTTCGCGGCTGCAAACTGTCTGACGAACGTAATGCTCTCAAGCCGCAGCCGCAGCCGCGCCCGCCCAGTTTTGGGGGCAGTTCCCTGCTCCAAGTCACTGCGTCAGGTTGAAGGCATTTGATTGGTTTGGGGTCCAATTCTACGTCAGCCACAGGCTGAAGCTCTGGGTGCTCCACCACAGCTTCACTGTGGCCAATGAAGACTACCCGGCGCCAGTGAGGTGAGTGAGTGCGCCGTTGCGGCGGTGCACTCGGACTTCCCTCGTACCCCCCATTCCATGAAGCTTGGCCCACCATCACACACACACACACCCTCCCTCTCTCTCTGTCAGGTGCTGCTCTGTACTCCAAATAGCGTAGCGGCGACCCATTTTGCCTCGGCGTCCAACCACCCGATTTTCTCCAGGGATAATTGTCAACGATGCTCGGTTCGCTAGACGGTGCCAGAGCTGACTGCTGCTTATTCGTTTGCTCTACGGAGTGCACGAGTTACCCATGTTTGAAATTGGCTTGCTAGCCCAGGCTATATGCAAGGCACTCTCGGGCAAAGTCCCTTGAATATCACGGAGGGCGTCGTTAGCCAGGGCCTCACCGTCACTTCGTGATGGGCTGTGGGCCCTTCACCTGTCATCATAGCTTGCGTCGGTCGACCTCGTCAAAGTTGCGGAACCCACGGACTGCTATCTGCCGGGATCTCATCACGATGTAGGAAACTAAGACAGCCGAAGCGCGAAAGTTGCCATTGCGCAAAGAGTTAATCCTATACGATGAGAGATGCTGTTCATCCCGCCCATGTTGTGTAAGAGTCAAAGACTAGTCTGTCTCATGACAGATAGGATGCAAATGAGCATGATTTCATTTGAAGGAAGCTACATGATGGATGCCAAGCGTAGGGTGCCAATGAGAACATCAGTGATCAGAAAGAGTAAAGAAACTCCATGGAGGAACATCTCCTCTCCTCCCTTCTCCCCAATCCAATCTAGGTAGGTAGGCAAGGACGAGTAGCGAATCCATAGCCTAAACACAGGCTTTCTCTGCCTATCGATTGTCGTCCAGTGGACGGGCCGACCCCTGCAGGTAAACATGTGGAAACAAGGCGCTCTAGGCCAGGCCGGGCCAGTCACACAGCGACCCCGTCTGCCAGCTCACACAGGCATCCCCCCGCACCGGGCCACTTACAACTCTCTGTCTTCCGGGTGTCTTGGTTTTCCGGTACAGGGAACCACTTCTCGGCGCCCGATCTTCAGGAACCAGAGCAGAAACCGCAACAACCGTGACGGAATCTCGCAATCGAGACAAGTCTCCAGAGAAACCTTGTCAGAGATTGGCCAGCTAGCAGGCAAGCTAGACCCCTGCGAAACATTGCATTAATCGAGGGTAGTATTGTGGGATTGTCTGTGTGGGTGCGGCTGTACGTGCGTGTAGTGACAGCGGCACCAAAATTAAGAGGTTGGACTCGGTCGATGAGAGGAGGTTGGGAACCGACACGCGAGGGGAAAAGGGGAAAAAAAAAGAGGACTGCCTCTCTGCCCAAACCAAGTAATACGGCATTTCCACTTCGCCCGCGCCCTCTCTCTTAAACCAAACCTACCTGCAGACTTCGTTATTTCTTTCGATTTCTTGGTTCTTCCCTCCCTCCCCATTAATCTTTACCCAAAGACGCTACAGCATTCCAACGATTCGGTCACTGCCGACCCCCTCCGCACACTAACAGGCTAGGTCGGCCAGCACACTCATACGGCCATTACCGCCTGACACACGTCTTTTCCTGCCGGCCATTAATACCTCATTTCTTTTGCTACGAGCTACAACACAAAATCGCATTCCTCCTGCTCCTTCTCTCTCTTCTTCCTACCGAGAGACGCTCGCGAGGCTGCGAGACAGCTCATTCCACGACATCACACCATCGAGCTGGCCATCCAGGCAAGCGTGAGCGAGAGCTCACTTACAATCCCCACCTCGCCGTACCTTCGGCTCCATCACATTCCTGGCTTTCGACAACCTCCCGGCACCTTCCGCCAGTATGAATTGGCGCAAGCACTCGGTTGCGGCCCCCTTGGTCGCCGGTTTCCTCCTGCTGGCGTCCGCACCCCCTCTGGTTTCTGCACACCCTTACCCTCTGCAAAATGTGGCCAACAACCTTTTCTATGAGCTTGGAGACAAGTTCATGAAGCGCGACTGCGTCCAGCGTTGCGGCGTTGACTCCCAATACTGCTGCGGTTCCGGCGAACAGTGCTACACAGTCAACAATATCGCTGGCTGCAGCACCATCAATGGTGGTGGGGGCTATGGCATTTACACCACAACTTGGACCGAGACCAACACCTTCACCAAGACCATCACAACCGATTGGCCCGCAACAACACCAGCCGGAGGAGTGGGAGCTGGAGGTACTTGTGTCCCACAGCACGCAGGAGAGACAGCATGCGGCAGCATTTGCTGCGCCGAGTATCAGTACTGTGCCTATGCGGGGCAATGCGCCCAGCGAGCTGGCTGGGGTGGAGGTATCACCACCGTTACCTCTGGAGGCGTGACAATCACTACCCAATACTCGGCTCCTTACCGCATCACAAGCACCGGGGCCACGGGCACCTTTGCATCGGCAACCTCGACTAGAACCGGAACCGTCGTGCCCGTCACCGACGAGGGTACCGGCGGAGGTTTGAGCGGCGGCGCCATTGCTGGTATTGTTATCGGCACTCTCGCTGGCCTTGGTCTGCTCATGCTGCTCTGCTTCTGCTGCATTGCACGCGGTCTTTGGGGTCTCATCTTTGGCGGCAAGAAGAAGAAGGAGCACAGTCGTGAGCGGGTCGAGGTTGTCGAAGAAAGATACTCGCGCCACGGCAGCCGTATGCCCTCTGCCCATTCCCACCGCCCTTCGCATACCGGCTGGTTTGCGGGCGGCGGCCGGCCCGCACCCGCTGCGCGCCGCAGTGAGGAGAAGAAGGAGGGCGCCAAGTGGTTGGGCCTCGGAGCCGCCGCCGCGACATTGCTGGCGCTGCTGAACGTTAAGAAGGATAAGCCAGCGCAGAAGCCGCGGTCGAGCTACACGGATTCGTACTACTCGTACACAGGGACAAGTCCCAGTGAGTCTTCTTCGGATTCTCGGACTCGATCGGATCTGACGTCCTACCTAGGCAGCTCCAGCTCGGGTGGAAGAACTCACCGAACCGGCCAAACACGCGGTACCCGTACGACGCGCCACTCGCGGAGGTAGCGAAGCATTGTTTTCGGACATCTTCTCGACCTCGAAAGCTTGCATACGCACTCGGTCGCCTTCTTTATAAGGCCCTGCCGAAACTCCGAACATGCTTCAATACGTATATAAATTGGTATTATTATCTTTTCTTGTCTTTTTATTTTTAGCTGGGCGTTACAAAGACAGTCAATTTGGACGTTCGTCCTGGGTCCTAAAGACTCGAGAGACGGGCCACAACGCCCTACGAGAGACGAATGAAGAGGGTTCGGCGACGATAAGAGGACAAAGATTGAACGAGGAAAATGACAATGTTGGATGGACAGGGTCAAAAGGGGGCTGCCTAGTTTGGAGAGGGCAACGATAAGGAGTGCCTTGGGGAGGGTGGAACATCTCTTTGGACATCGAGCGCTTTCCTGCCTTTTCCTGCTTTCTTATTTTCTTCTCCTCCTTGGTGTGGCTTTCTCTTCATCACGAGAATCACACATCACAACCCCCAACCGACATAGCATGTACGATGTCCAGAATTCTTTTTGACGGCATAGAGGGAATTTTGGTAGGCAGACTATCGAAACCAGCAGCTTCTTCAGAGTCGCCTATAATGCAAGGAATGAAACAAGTATATCCCAGTCAGGTCAACCTTGTTCCCCAACTGTTACTCAGCTGGTGGTTGTGGCACGTGTCTCCAGTTGCCACGACCCAAGTCCGTCGGAAGAACCAAAAGTCGGGATGAACATGTACCGTGCCTGCTGCTCAGCTCGTGTCATGGAACAAATCTTGTTTCAATGCACTCTTTATTTGCAGTATTGTGACCCTGAGCCTCCGTACTGGGTTAGTTGTTGGAAATACAGTTCGAGGATTCGCTTCGAAGGCGGCTATGCTGCACGGAAGGCCTTTCAGCTTTCTGTTAGTGTGGCCCAAGTCGATTGAGTAGCCCTACCACATATCAGCATTTGACTACGACAACAATCAGGCATCAAAAAGTTTATGGTAAAAAAACCCGATGTTGTGGCGAGGACAATTGGTATGAGTCGGACGAGATTCGCTGATGCTGCTGATGCTGCCGATGCTGCTGCTGTATACCAGATTCAACCTTCTGTCCAGGCCCACCAAGCTGATCACATAATCACGTTGCTAGGTGTGAAGAGTGTTTTTTACTGTTCTTTTTTACGCTTGCGTGTGTATCATTTCACCATGAAAAGCTTTCATGCAGGTAGTAGTTATCGTATAGTGTTGTAGGGGGTAAAATCCGCTCGGCGAAACAGAGCTGGCAGCGTCTTTCTTGACATTTTGGTGTGATTCATACGGTAGCCCTTGGGCTACGCGATGCAAAAAAATTGAACCCCGGCCGCGCCTATGTTGGGACCCAGAACCCAGTTGCTCTTTTTGCAAAGTCCTCAGAAAATAACATGCCCGTTTTGACTTTTTTTTTGGATTTCCCCGCTCCCCTCCATGTGCCCAGCTTCCTTACATCAAGAATCCTTAATTTCTCGGGATTTGAGAGATGCGTTTAAGCATCCTCCTCGATGTTGCCCTTCTCGGAGACGTACACACCATCCAAGAACTTACGGATATCCTTGTTGCGGACCTTGCAGATCTGCTGGATATCGGCAGCGGACTGGGAGACAGCCTCAAGAGAGTTGCCAGAGAGGACGAGCTCGTCCTTCTGAGCGGTGGAGACGGCAACGTCAACACCCTCGCGCATGACGACGCGGCGGACGAGCTTCTCGCCGATGAAGTTACTGGGATACGTCAGTTGCCTGTTACGTTCATGTCATCGTACCGATAGGGCCCAACATACCGGATCTCGACCTCCCACAGACCAGTCTCGGAGTTCTTGTCCAGGTTGACGTTGATGGGGAAATGGGCGTAGACGTAACGCATCTTGTACTTGAAGCCCTTGGTGACACCGACGATCAGGTTGTTGATGAGGGTGCGGACGGTGCGCAGGGTGGCGACGTTCTTTCTTGAGCCGTGGTGGATCTCAATGTTGATGGTGCCCTTGACCGGCTGGGAGAAGTTGACGGCCAAGTGGGACAGGTCCTTCACGAGCTTGCCTACAAGTAGTGTCAGCCAACGTGGCTTTGGTAGTCTCTCGTCGCGAGGCGCACAGCAGTCGGCGTTGAGGTACCGTCGGTCTCGGCCCTAGGAGAGAGCGCGATGACTGAAATAGAGGGGAGGTGTTGTACATACCACGGGGGCCCTCGACAGTGACGACGCGGGACTTAATGTGAACCTTGACTGTTGGAGAATCCAAGTCAGCATGCATTCGATTGCCTGCCACTACTGCTCCTTTCGAGCTCATCCACAGTCTAAAACTTTTCAACCCAAAAACACATGCCGCGTTGTCCGCCTCGAGCGCTCGCTGGTCCCCCAGTCTACCCATGGTTTGCAGCCTCAGACCAGGGTCATGGGAGCCAAAACAAGAGAGACATAAAGAGGCCGAGGCCCGAAGAGCGAATGGAGACACGAGGTGTTATAGTATCCCAAAGTTCAGAGTTCGGCGGAGCTCGCAGGGGGCCGCATCGCGATTGACGAGTGGGCGTAGGAATTCTCGGTGTATTGTGTGCTTGATCGCTGCGTGTCTTTCGAGGACGACGCTCACGACATCGGCTTTGAATTTTCACGTACCATCCTGAGGGACCGTCAGGCTCTCCTGGGAGTGAATGTATCTCATCTTGACGTCGGGAGGGGGGGAGGATTGTCGACTGGGCGATCTACTGGACGACGGGTCTGTTTCGTTGGGCGATGGACAACTTTTTCTCGAAACCAAAGGACGAACTTTTCGAGTCTCGCTCAGAGTTCGATTGGGAGCCCAGCGGTGCGCCGAATGATGGGGGTTTGCGAGCCCTGTGTGGTCTGTGCGTTTTCTCTCGAAAGCGGTAGGCGGTGGAAGGAGCACCATGTGTTTCAAGCCACATAGCTTTCTCGATCAGCCACAGAGTGGCGAGTTGGTGGATGCCTATCTGACGTGCAAGTTCTAGCCAATGAGAGAGACCGTTCCCGACAGCTCCAATTGTTCGCCCACCTTGATTGATAGCTGGCTCGGCGCAATCGCAGGCAGAGTGCACGGAGAGAGATACGTCAGCCGCGAAGCTCTCCTACTCCCCTGACTTCCGGTATCAATCGCTGTAATATACGATCCCATCACCGGCCTCCAACCCGCGACCCAAATACTTGCAGCTGTAACGACGCCCATTCTTTCTCTCCGAACCGGTACGAACACCTGTCGTGCGCGAGATCCGGGCATCCCCGCATACGCCAAGATGTCGTACTTCTTCTCGACCCCCGTCGACATCGACATCGTATTGGAAGACGCCGATGAGCGGTCCATGGTGGATGTCAAGCTCGACAAGAACCGTCGCGAAAAGGCGCCGCTTTACATGGATGGAGAGAGCGTCAAGGGCGCCATCACCATTAGGCCCAAGGACGGCAAGCGGCTAGAGCATACGGGCATCAAAGTCCAGTTCATCGGCACGATAGGTAAGCTGTCGAACCACCATCATCTGCGTGTAACCAAGCAGAAGGGCTCCCTCCCGCCTGAAGCTGACTACATTGCTTAGAGATGTTCTTCGACCGCGGAAACCACTACGAATTCCTTTCGCTCGTTCAAGAGCTCGCTGCCCCTGGCGAGCTGCAGCACCCGCAGACATTCGACTTCAACTTTAAAAATGTCGAGAAGCAGTACGAGTCGTACAATGGCATCAACGTCAAGCTTCGCTACTTTGTCCGCGTCACCGTGTCTCGCCGGATGGCCGACGTCATCCGCGAGAAGGACATCTGGGTCTACTCGTACCGCATACCCCCCGAGATGAATTCATCCATCAAGATGGACGTTGGTATCGAGGACTGCTTGCACATCGAGTTTGAGTACTCCAAGTCAAAGTACCACCTCAAGGATGTCATCGTTGGCCGCATATACTTCTTGCTGGTCCGCCTCAAGATTAAGCACATGGAGTTGTCCATCATCCGGAGAGAGACGACGGGCGCGGCACCAAACCAATACAACGAGAGCGAGACGCTGGTGCGGTTCGAGGTACCCCCGCTCAGTTCATCCTTCTGGAATGCGCTGGATACTGACAAACCGGGCAGATTATGGACGGCTCGCCTTCGAGAGGAGAGACAATTCCCATCCGCCTCTTCCTTGGCGGCTTCGATCTGACCCCGACATTCCGGGACGTCAACAAGAAGTTCTCAACCCGATACTACCTCAGTCTGGTGCTCATTGACGAAGGTCAGAAACCTTCCCCCTTTCCCCATACGCTGTTCATTACATCTTGTCCATGCTAACGACAAGACGTATCAGACGCACGGAGGTATTTCAAACAATCGGAAATCATTCTCTACCGCCAGGCCCCGGACGCGGTCGCCGGTCCCAATATGATAATGGCTGCCGCCCCTGAGAACCCCAAGCTCATGGGCCCCTCTCCCCTTCAGGCATAGAGACCCCTGAAAGTGGACGGCGTGGTTTACAAATAATGCCGTGGTTGTTGTTGATGATGATGATGATACAGGGGTTGCGAGGAGCTGTCATGATAGGTAGTCTTCTTCCAGTCGGTCACGCGCAGTTTTAGCATAAGGTCACGGCGTTTTGGGGTAAAGACAGAGCTGGGTCTGCTGCACTGATACGAAAAAATATGAGATTTATTCATCCCTTCCAATGCGGAACCTGTAAGCAAACAAAAGCCAAAGTCCAATCCATGCAGTTCGTGAGGTATCTGGTGCCCAGGATCATTCTTTCTGTCCGGGATCGTGTCGATTACTTGTACAGCTCTTTCCTTTTTCGTTCTTGTCTTTCGTTGGTTACCCTTTTACCTGGCTCCTTGGCGCTTCTACAAAATATCCATGACGTCGTCCGTCTCAAAGCCGAACTGGTTGTTCTGGATGGCGGCGATCCTGTCCAGCTCGTCCTGGTACTGCTTCCGCACATCGGCCAATGTAACAACCCTGCGTTTGCCTTGGAAGTTTGTCGTCTCCCTCGAATTGGGCGGCGGTAGCTCCTCAGAAAAGATCCACGCCTGCTTGGCGTCGACGCAGCTCAAGGCGTTGATGAGCAGCAGGTACTGCTTGGTCACGGCCGTGTCTAGAATATCCTCACCAATCAACTTGTCGCCCTCGCCGGTATGTTGTAATTTCTGGATACGGTCGAGCAGCACGGTAGCGGCCCCACGATAGTCGTTGTGCTTGATCCTCCACGAGTAGAGAATCTGGTGATACGGGATGCCGCTGAGGACGTCCATTGTTGCTTTGCACCGCTGAGCCAGAATTTCGTCGATCGAGTCCTGCAGGCCGGGGAACGGCAGTGACATGAGTTCGGTGTTGTGGTAGGATTCGCACATCTTGTCAACCAGCTTCCGGAGGGACGAGAGCTGCATAGCCTTGTCCTTCATGGCCAAAAGACTTGCGTGGGCGACGTCGAAGCGTGAGAGCACCGTCGCTGCGTTGAATTGGCGGCTGAGCATCTCACTCCTGACTAGCGTACCTTCGGGGCTGGCGTGCGAGTATTGGATGGCAAGGCCAGCAAACTCGATAACGAAGGAGTAGGCTTTGGCTTTCTCGAAGAGAGCTACAATGTGGCAGTGATACCGAGCTGGTCCCTTATTGAGCAGGTTCCATTCCGTGTCATCTAGGAGGCCGCTGCTGTGTCGATCGATATCGACATCCTTGACGCCTGCATCTCATGTTAGCAAGGTTGGAAGGTATGGATGGAGGTCGGACATACTCATGCCGATCGCCGCTTTACGGAAATGGAAGGCGGCTTGGGCAAAGTCCTTCAAAGAGAGGAACACGCGGCCCTGAATGTAGATAGCGAAAGGCGTCTGGGTGCAGTAAGGCGTGAGCTCCAGAGCAAGGTCAGCACGCTCTCCTCTAATGAGGGAGCACTGAATCAGAGTGGGCGACACTTCGACGTCGCTGTTGGAGGCACAGAGATCTGTGGCGATATCCGTTATGCTCGCCGCGAGGGGTTCGTTTCGATTGTCGCCGAAACCGAGGAGATGACCCACGTTGCCTTCCAGCGCAGTGATCGTCTGAAACTCGTCGCCTGATCTCTTGGAGACACTTGGCGAACCAGAGAATGAACCGTTGCGCTCGTGCTTGTTGCCGAGGGGAACCGCGATCTCGGTCCTGGATAGCCAGCGAAGAAGCTCTAGTCGGCGAAGGGACTCAAGAAATTGTCTGAATACGGCACCAACGTCGAGTCGCTTGGAGAGCATGTCCTCTTCCTGCTCCCAGTCGAACTCCATGTGCACCAACAACAAAACCTGGCTGAAGATGATCGTCCACTGCAGGTCAATCGTCTCCTGAACGGCTTTGACGATCAACTTTCTTCCAAAATCCGTCAGAGGTTGACGGGCTTTGCGGCTCCCGGAGTCGTCTGTGGCCGCAACCAAGCCAGATAAACTCTCGTATAGATCCATTGTGACGCTGGTGTAGTTTTGTCCCAGGCTCTCAATGACCTGGGCGCAGTCTTCGTCGCTTACGGTGCGCCATAAAGCGGTGGCGTCGAACAAATGTTGGATTCTCTCATAATCCGTCCTTGGCGTCTCTTCGAATATTTCGGGTCGCAGTGCAGCCGTGCAAACTTGTTGGATGCTATCGGAAATTGCATCGAGGAAGCCAACTCCTGTGGCCACCAGGTTCGCCACCCTCTCCGTCCCCTCTTCCGGTCGCGAAAGGTTGTAGTACAACCGCTCTAGTGAGCTGCATTCTCTGACGGCAGATATGGTGTCTGCACAAACAACCCACGTCGTTTCGGAGTCTGCATCAAGGACCAGAGAGACAGCTTCGCCACGCTGCTTGTCCAATTCGATGAGAAGACGGTAAAATCTCCGCCATTGTGTCTCGCTGCTGGCTCGGAACTGCTCGTAATCCATACCACCAGCCGAGTTCCGGTCCAAAGACGCTGTGGAGGCTAGTATGGAGCAGATTGACTCCGCCAAGCCCTTTTGACTTTTGGAGCTTCCGCCCTCCTTCTGTGAGTAAAGTCCCTTTTCGTAGATGGACAGAGCTGTTTCGAGGGTGGCCTTTGTGAAGCGGCCAGGCGCAAGGATGAGTTCCAACCACTTTTCGGTTGGGTCGGTCGGGTCAGACGGCCCAGAAGTCGGTGCTGTTGGGTAGCTGGCATCAATGTGGACCGACACCCACCCACTTTCCCAAGACTCGGCGATGCTGTCCCTGTTGAGGTCAAGCTCCTGAACCCTGTACGTCATATTGTTCTTCCACAGCGTCCATAACTGGATCCCACCATCGACAAGATTTGAGAGGACAAAGTCCGCCAAGGTCCAGACATCCGACAGAGAGGGCGACGGGGGAACGAGCGTTGTGTCTGGGAAGGCGTCTTCAACGTAGACAGTATCACCATCGCGGGCCTTGATGTTCCAGAACTTGAACTCTCCCGCTCCAACGGGCGAGTACGTGGCACACATCCGGTTTCCGGTGCCGTCACCAACCACCTGCAGAAGATTTGCTTGCGTCGGTTCAATCTGCCACTTGCCGACCTCCTGGGGGTTGCGGTCGGCGTTGAGGATGTCTCCAGCGAAGAGGATCTGACCGGTTCGCAGATTCCAGATGCGCATGCGGTGGTCTAGACAGACAGTGAAGAGAAATGCCGCATCATCGAGGCCGAGATCCGTCACCTGTATCGACGTCGCTGCGCTTGCTTCCATATGAATGTTGCGGTACCGGATAGTGTGGTTCTGTTTGAAGGGAAGGTAGCTGCGAATGCCTTGAGCCCAGCCTTGTGAGTTGTAAATGGTCTCTTTCCACGGGCTGCTTGTCGCTACAAAGTGTCAACCATGGGCTCGGCTACGGGGGAAGACGAAGACCTACAATCATGAGTCTTATTCCGGTCCAACCGCACCAGCCCTCCGTCGTGTAGAGAGATGACAACCTGGTCGGTGCTCGCAGCGACCATGCGGTGCGGGTGCTTGAAACTGAAAACCTTTGGCTGGTAGGCCTTGCAAGCGTCACCCGGACCGGCCTCGATTGCGGAGCGCTTCCTGAAGAAGTCGGGTCGTAGGGTGAAGGAGTATAGGGAGTTGGACTCGTCGAGTACGAACATGGATAGCGCGTCGTGTTCCCGGGGATCAGCGAAGGCCACGCAAGACGGCTGAATCGGCACTGTGAATCTGAAGTTGAGAATGAGGGGAGCATCGGCGACCTTCTCCTGGCGGCAGGTGTCGACGACACGAAGGCTCAGGACCAGGCCGTCCTCCAGCAACCTCCACAAGAAACTGCGCGGTGCGGCGTGCCATTTGCGGTGGTAGACCGACGATGCAGGCGCCAAGCTCTTCAGACGAAAGGCGACCTCATCTTCGCTAATGTTCTTGTCGCTGTTCGTGAGCTTACGGGTCGCGCCTCTGCCGTTCGACGTCAGCGAGGGGACGCGGATATTGACGACGGAGGAGGCGGAGGCCGGTTCGAGATTGAGACGGGTCTCTCGGTAGAGGTATTGAGTGTCCACAGAATCCATTGTTGTTGCAGCCCTAGCCTGTAAAAGCCTCTAAGTCCGTCAAAGAAAGGGAAGAGGCCGCAGGATTCGCGGGTCAGAATCGGCGCATTAAGCAATCTTGCGACTGCAAAAGTTCGTCGCGATTCGAGTTGATGGAATTTCCAGTTTGGAGGCTCCAACGCGCTGGTGGGGCTAATCCCGATACGGCAACCAGCTCAATACAGTTTCTTAGCACAGTGTTTCTGATTGTGCACGGTGTACTTGTTGACGTGGGAACAATGGCCGAGAATCGTTCACATCGCCGGGCATTGTTATAGGTATTGATGGGTCAAATTGGTCGAATTGTTCCGTTGCAAATTCATATTTTTCTCATCTAGTAAATGTTGAGGACCTAGTTTGCGTCCGTCAAAGCAGAAATACCACGACTCCGTCATGAAAGAACCTATTCGTCCAACGCCAACACCAATGCATGCCATCTCTCCCAACCGGGGCGTATCAAAGCTCACTCATATGCGCATAACACCATTGAAACCGCTCTCGACCAATCGCGCATCACTGCACGTTGCCTAATCTTTCTCCAGGTCTTTGGGGCTGGGGTCGCCGATGCCATCCTCGTTGATCGCAAACAGACAGTCGCTCTCGGGCAAGCAGGGACTGTCGTAGATCTTGGCGATACGGGTCTCGCCACGCCCCTTTCTTAAGCTGATTCTCGTCGTGCTGGCGTGAGCGATGATGTTACCGCCTATTGGCTTCTTCGGATCAGGGTTGAACATGGCACTAGGTCCGCCATCAACCTGAGCAACGACCTGGTTCGTGATGACGACAGCAATACCGAACTCGTCAGCGAGACGCTGGAGTGTACGCATGAATTTGGCAAGATGAGTCTGCCTTGAGGACAGTTCACCTCTTCCCAAAAAGTCGGTTCTGTAAAGTGCCGTAGCAGAGTCGACAATGAGCAGGGAGAACCGCGTCTCGCACATCATAGCACCAGCCTGCTGGAGGAGCTGGAGCTGATGGTCCGAGTTGTACGCACGCGCATAGGCCACGTTGTCGAGGACTTCCTCTCCGGAAAGACCAAATCGGTTGGCAACGGCAAGCAGACGGACAGGCCGGAACGTGCCCTCAGTGTCGATGTACAAGCACTTACCCTCGCCACCGCCCATGTCGAAGGGTAACTGGCATGTCACTGCAAGTGTGTGACAGATCTGACTCTTTCCCGTGCGGAACTCGCCAAAAAGCTCGGTCACCGACCCGGTCTCGATACCACCGGCCAGAAGGGTGTCAAGCTGTTTCGAGCCCGTTGTAATAGAGATGAGCTCACTGCGTCGTTGATGCATTTCAGTAGCGGTCGTGAAGCCCATCGGAACAAGTTTCGAGGCTGCGCAAAGGGTCAGCCAAGTCCGATTTCAGGCACGTAAGAAGAATTAGGCCTACCTTCGGCGAGGATCTTGGTAGCCTTTTGCTCGGAAATACCCTTGATCTGCTCAAGCATCCGGCGTGGGGTATACGCGACAGACTCTACTGTGTTGAAGCCTCCGTCGACTACCATTTGAATATCACGCTTCGTTAAGCCTGCGACCCCCTAAGCACGACACCGCATCAGTATCTTCCGCTTCAAAGGGGCTACTCGTGGGGATATTGTACCTCAAGTGCGGAGAGTGGCGTTGGCGCGCCGGGTCCAGTCCCGCCGCTCTCGTCGCCATTGTGACTTTCCTCGTATCCGTCCGGTTCGGCCATTGCTCTGTTGATTTTCTGTAGGTGAGATTCTATGTCACTGTCTGGTTTGTACGTGAGAAATGACTACGAGGCGTCAAGAATCAGGTTGTGCATGCGAAGAGGAAAATGCTGAAGGGGGGGGGAGACGAGTAGACTCTAGAGACGCGTCGAACAGGACCGTGGGGTGGCGATGTGCGAAGGAGAAAACACGCCAAATCACGTGATATAATTAAGTGTCTGCCCCACCGTGTGCCTGGAATTAGCGTCCCGCTAGTCCCTTCTCGGCTCTTGCTTGTGATTACGGATACAGAATCCCAATCAATTTCCATTTCACAAAGACTCAGCCGAACTTTTGCTAGCTGACATGTGCAAATCAGCGGTTTTTTTTAGAGGGTGGTTCTTGTTTTTGTTGAAGTATGTGGATAATTACGGCGATAATCCCTGGTTAATTGCTGGTGTATGTAGGTGTAACTATGTTGCTATTTTCCATGGGATTCCCTGCACATTTATGACTGTTGTGTTACCTCAGGATCCAAATGCACGTGGTTATTAGATTCTAGATATTTTAGCTAGAAAAATCTATCCTATAGATATTAACTAATATTTTACTATAGACCTTTTCTAATCTAGCCTAATAGGTCTAGGAGTCTATATTATTTACTAGTATATTATACCTACTTTAATATACTCTCTTAGATTAAAGCTACTTATAGGTTTAATCTAACTAATTAATAAGGTAATTACTACTCTTTTATACCTTTTTTTTATATTTCTATAGGTTTCTTATAACTATTAATTACTTATTATAAAAGGTAGTAATTAATTAATTAATAATAATTAAAACTAAAGTATATATAGTTTAATAGTATTGTCTCTTATTAGATAATTATAATATAAGATAGTAACTTATACTAAAGCTTTAGAGTTTAATCTTAGGTAGAGGTAAAAAGACTTAATAGTAATGATATCTATAAAGCTTATTAGCCCTTTTATATAAGTCTAAGTTTAATAATATAAATATATAGTAACTAAGGTTCTTTTACTTAGTAAAGCTATATTATACTTATAGTAGTCTTATGTCTTATATATTTATTATTATATTTAATATAGCTTCTATAGGTTTACATATATAATTATTCTTAAAGTATAGTTTTAATTATACTTTTATCTTTAATTATAACTTTCTAACTTAACATAATATTTTTCTATAATTAAATTTTATATTAACTTTTAGCTTTAACTAAGGTAGTTATAATAATAAAATTACTAATTATATATATTACTTAGTTACTAAGAAATTTATAATTAAAGTTTTACTAATTATATTAATAATTAGTTATAATATTAAGGTTTACTAGTTTTATCTTTATAATAATTTACTTTTACTAACTAATATAACTATATAATTTAACCTTTCTATTTAGAGCTATACTAGCTAACTATTTATTACTATAGTACTTATTACTTTAATTATATTAGTAATTTATCCTTAATTAATTCTTCTTTATAGTTTTATATTAACTATATAGTTTAGTTACTAATATTTAATTACTAGAGAAACATAAGCTATTTTTACTTTAGTAGGGCCTTTATTAAACTATTTACTATTAGCTTTACTAATAGGGTATATATAACTTTAATATAACTATCTATAATCTCTTAATATAGCTAGTAGTAATATATATCTATATAGTAAAGGTATATTTATAATTAAACTAACTTCTTAGTTATAAAGCTGATTATCTATTAATTATTATATTATATTATAATCTTTAGTAATATATTTAAAGTATTACTACTAGTAGTAAGCTTAGTAATTAATTAGCTTATAAATATTAATTCTTTTGTAACTTATAATAAGGTTAATAACTTTACTTTAGTTATTAAAGTAGTTACTATCTATTACTTATTTACCCTCTAACTAATAAGTTTATTATATAGCTTAATAATAAAAGCTTATAAGCTCTCATAGTTAATTAAGTTATCTCTAAAGCTTATATCTAATATAATAATAAGCTCTTTATTAGGCTTAAATTTAAGGTAAAGGCTAGCTATATACCTAAGGTATTATAGTACTTAGTTTACTACTCTCTAATAAGCTACCAATAGGTTATAATTAAATCTTATTAACTAACTTACTATAAATATAATATTGGGTCTTATTATTACTACTATATATAGAATTAATCTAACTTTTTATTAATATCTTATTACTTTATAGTTTATTACTATTTATTATAAAGGTAAAAGTTCTTTATTACTTATTAAGGTATTATCTAGTAGTAATTAGGTTTTATTATTAATTAGCTTTACTATCTTTTTAATAATATATTAATTATAACAGCTATATTTTTTATTATTATCTATTATAAAGCATTTCTATATTGAGAAATTATTATATTTTATTATTACTCTCTAAGTAGTATCTTTCTTTTATACTATTACTTATTTTCTTAGCTTTTTATTGTAATAACTTAGAGAATATAAAGATATAATTATTAATATAGAAGAAGAATATAATAACTCTCTTTTACTAGTTATATAGCTCTCTAGTAACTAGTATAAATCTAAGTTCTTAAAATCCTTTTTCTAAGTACTTTTATTATGATAGTAGTAATTATTATAACCTATAAAGAGCTTTTTATAAGTAGATAATCTTACTATTATTATAGCTTAGATATCTTAGGAAAAGTCTTATAAATACTATCTTATTTATATTAAAATATATAAATATATTTACTATATTAAATTAAAGTAATTCTAGGTCTAACTTAGTTATAATTATGATAAGTAATTAGAATAAGAGTTTTATTAGTATTACTATATATATATATATTATAAATTATATCTTTTAACTACTAATTACTATAAATAATAAGGTATATCTTAAACTTTATAAGAAATCTATATTTATTTAACTTATAAGTATATATCTATTAGTAATTAAGTATCTAATTATTACTAGCTTTCTTTATATTAACTTTAACCTAGCTATTTATAATATTATAATTCTATAAACTAGCTTTCTTAGTCTCTTAAAAATTCTCTATAAATAAGTAGTTTTTTAGGTTAATATATATCTTAAGTAACTTAAATAAATCCTTTTAATATAGCCTTATAACTAGCCTTATAGCTATATTTTAAGGGACTATTATCTTATTATAAGAGTTAGATAGATTTTCTCTTATTATATTATTCTTTCTAATATTAAGTGGTTAGCTTATACTTTTACTGGGTAGAAGGTTTTACTTCAAGATTTTCTAGAGACTATAATAAGGACTATTACTAGTTCTAGCTATATAAATAGCTTACTAGTTCTAGGGATTATAGTAAGAACTATTATTAGTCTTAGCTATATAAGTAGCTTACTAGTTTTAAGTATTATAATAAGAACTGTTAGTAGTTCTAGCCATAAATATAGCCTTTTAAGATTCTTATAGATTATATTTACTTTTAATATATTATATAGTTAATATATGAACTTTATTATAATGTTTATAATCTTTTTACTCTCTTATATTAAGTTTATTTAATAGTAGTATAATAAATAAAGTATTTAGAGGTTCTAGTAGTATTATTAATATTAAGTATAACTTTATATATTTATAGACTTTTTTAGGATTTTATTAGTAGTTTAATATTAGATAGTTAATATATATCTAATTAAATAGCTAATATATACCTTTACTTTAAAGTACTAAAGATAATTATAGCTAAGTTAAGTATCTAAAGTTATTATATATATAATAGCTAAAACTTATAAATAGCTAAGGTATAGTATAAATAATAATTACCCTCTTATTATATACTAGATCTAATATAGAGATCTCTAGCTATAATATTTAGTTAGTATATAATTATATAAGTATACTACTACTTTTAGAATCTTTAGTTATAGTAATACTAGTAATTTTAACTTTAGTTTTATTTTATAGGCTTTCTCTTTAATTACTATAGTAATTCTCTCTATACTACTATTTTATACTTATATATTAAGTATTAAAGTCTTAAATAGAATTTCTATACTTTTTATAGCTTCTTTTACTTATAGATAGGTATTTATAATCTTATTATTATACTTAATTACTTATACTTCTATTAATTTATATACTTTAGTTAATTATATAAAGTTTATTAAATGTTATAACCTAGGAATCTATTAGTAGCTAGTATAGCCCAAAGGACCCTAGTCAAGACCACTAGACGGTAAGACACTCAAGGTGCAGGAGTGCGGCACAGCCAGCAGAACAGAAGAACTAAGGAAGGTTACGTAATAGATCAACAGGGTTGCTGGCGATCTAAGCTGATCCCCTACTAGGGATTAAAAATACAGGATACTGATCCTATACTAAGGATTAGTAAAGGTAAGCAGTAATCTAAAAGTATATAGTAAGATATAAAGATATTTATTTTACTTAGATAGATTACCTTCTATAGCTCTTTAGTAATTAACTTATAAAATATTTTTAGATAACTTTTAAACTTCTTATACTTACTTATCTTTATAAATTACTTCTTAAGCTATATAAGCTACTACCTATTTATTAACTACCTAATTAATTACTAAGTAACTAATATATTAGTAAGAATACTAGTAAGTATAATACTATTAATTATTATTATAGTCTTAGCTATACTTTAGTAGAAAACCTACTATTAGGAATCTAGCTATAATACTTTAATTACTCTTATTAGTAAGTTAACCCTATAATATTAATTAATAGTAAAACTATAATATCTTCTTCTAAGACTAACCTATTCTTAAGCGTCTCTAAGACTCTTAGGTCTCTAAACTAGGAGCTTGCCTAAGCTATAGATCTTAATAATAAACCTATAATACCTAAAGTCAATTTTAATAAAGATAGCAAGGCTATTCTTACCACAGACCAGTACATGGCTATAAACAAGATAGTCAAGAGGAACGCTAGACATAACAAACAGCTAGCTAATATTATTAATAATAACACAGCCTAGATAGAATAACTTAAGGGGACTAATAACCACAACCTATGATAAATATAGTCTATTATTAATAATAGCCTTACTAAGCTAGAAGCTAAAAATAGTAAAGCTATTATACTTAGATAAGAAGTTAAAATACTCTAAGCTACTACTAATATTATCTTAACCCTAGTCAAAGGATAAGACAAGCTCAAACTTAACTACTTAGGAACCTATAATAGCAAAAGCAGATAGCTAAAAGGATTCCTAATCTAAGTTTATACCTATTAGACCTTTCACGCCACTAACTTCCATAACAAGACTAAGAGAGTTATCTATACTAGTACCTTTCTATGTAGCAAAGCACTCTTATAGTTTAAGCTATTTTAGAAAGAATTCCTTAGAAATAATAGAGAACTAAGCATATACTCCTATAAGACTTAGTTAATCTTTAAAAGTATAATAGGATTTAAACAAGCCCTAAAGTTATTATTCTAAGATTCTAATAAAAAATAATAAGCTAAGTAAGACTTTGTAAACCTTAAGCAAACCAAGGCTACCTTATACTATATAGCTAAGTTCTAATAACTTACTACTAGACTTAATATTATAAATAAATCTCTAATCTTTATATTCTACTAAGGACTTAAGAAAGATATTAAAGATAAACTTACTAAGATTGTTAGTACTCTAGAAGACTTTCTTAGATATGTCAAACTTGCTATTAAGATTAATACCTACCTCTATAAAAAGTAAAAAGAGAGGGGTAAGAACTAGTAACCAAACGCTAACATAGGCAAGCGCTATGCCTAGGAACTAAGAAACCCTAGGAACCACTAGCAAGAAAGGAATAACAACCAGTAGCAACCATAAAACTAACTAAGTACGTCCTATAGATACTATATAGGATTTATAGATATTAGTATAGCTAGGAAATAAGAGAACTAGCTACCTAAAGATACTAAAACTGTTAAATACTATAACTATAAGAAAATAAGATACTACACTAGGGACTACTAATAACTAAAATAACTCTAGAATAAGGTACTAGTAGAAGGTAACTAATAAGTAAATATTACCTAAAAAGAGGTCCTATACCTATAACTCTTATAGACTACCTACTATAATAATAGCTGCCTAACTTACTAAGATAGTAAGAAATAAGTAGGCTAGTACCTTAAAGAACCTAAAAGTAAGACTGTTATAGTAAGTAAGAAGGCCCTACGCAGCCCTAAGATACCATAAGCTATTGACGTTGCTTAGTAACTCAAACAGCAAAACCGGAAAAAGATCATATGCTTAATCTAAGCCTAAGATACCTTAGAGATACTTAAAGATAAGATACCTTAGGACTAAGAAGTTATTAACATAATTAAAAAATAACTACCTAAGTGAATTCAAGTATAAGGCAACCCTATCTACTAACTTAACTTAGAAAACGAGATTAACTAAGCCTTATACAAAGATGTTATTAGATCTTAAGGGAAACCTTAATAAGTTATCACCAGGACCATTGCAGTAGCTAGAAAGGGAAAAAGGACCTTCTTTTCTCCTCCTCAACTTCATTACTGCAAAACCACACCTAAGAGCACTATCAAAGTATAGGGAACTAGCTCTAACCAAGAGAAAAAATCAGAACCCTCTCTAGACAAATTCATACCACCAAGTAAGATAGAATGATAGATAGCTAAGTAGCTAATTAAGATAAGTTATATAAACCCACCTATTACTAAACAAACTAGTATAAACTAGTGTATTTAGAACTAAGCTAATAACATTCTATTCTTATTACTCTTGCCTACCTCTAAATATTAATATGATTCTAATAAACCGCTAGTATTACAAACCTATATAGACTTTAGGGAAAACCTACTTATAATTAATACCAAAGAGGAAGCTAGAAAAGAAAGATAACTAGAAACCAGCAAGCACAGCAATAACTAGGAAGTATGCTTCTATAGGATAGAAGATACTAACCTTAAGTACTACCTTATAATACTAACTAAAGAAGAACCTATATTTAGAGATAATAAATAACTTAATAAGAAAGACCCCCTATACTATAAGGTATTTTAAGTAGATTATATCTATAATAAATACTTAATATATTAACTAAAAAAGAGAGAATACTCTTTCTTTCTATAATAATATAATAATAAACCTACCTTAAAGGTTTACAAGAATTACAAAATCAGTATATAGGAAGTTAAGGAATACTACTAGCTATAGCTTATCCTATAGCTAAGCCTAAAATACCCTATACCATATATTAACTACCTTATAGGACACTAGTCTAACTACCTATTTAATAAATACATACGCTACTATAGAGAAAAAGCATAAGCATAGAGAGAACAAATCAAAAGAGCCTCTAAAGAGTTAAAAAACTCCCTATACTACCTATAAGAAAGGCACCAACAGCTAAGAATAACATGAAAAACCTTTATATAGTAACTAAGGGAGATAATAGTTATATTATTCTTACTATTTTAATTAATAGCTAGCCTACTAAGATTATAATTAATAGTAGAGTACAAGCTAACCTTATCTTACCTAGGGTAGTAAATAAATAAAGCATTAATTAGGTATATAAAGAAAACCTATATACCCTATAGATAGTTAAAGAAGCATAAGTTCAATACAGTAGAGGAACTATTAATAAGGAGACTATATACCTCCCTTAAGTAATCTATAGCTAATACTAAGAACTTAACTTTAATATTACTAACTTAGAAACTATAGATAAAAATTAGGAATCCTATAGCTACAAGAATATAACCCTAACATAAACTAGAGAACAGGCTAACTCCAGTAGAGAGATTTAGCTATAAGACAGCATTGCATACCACAACCCCCAAGTGAACTCACGCGACCAAGGAAGTATATTACTTACATTAAAAGGATCAAACCTATATAAGATCAGAGTTCTATATCTACAAAGATCACAAATACACTAGACAGGTAAGACAAACAAAGCCTAAAAGAAGACTAACTAAGATTAATACCTCTTAAATACTAGTAATATATATAACTGTTTACTAAAGAACTAGAAATAGGACTACTAGAGTATGGACTATATAACTATAAGATCTAACTACTAAAGGGAAAATACCCCAAGCTTAAGCTAATTTATAGACTTAACCTAATAGAACAAGAAGCGCTTAATAAATAGCTAGATAAGAACCTAGGAAAAGGTTATATTAGACTATTAAACTTACTAGCAGGATATCTTATTCTATTTATACCTAAGAAGAATAGAAAACTATAACTATGTGTTAACTACTAGAAACTCGATACCTATTACCCCTTATCTCAGAACTGTGAGATCTGTTATATAGAGTAAACTGGTTTACAGTACTTGACCTCAAAGGTGCCTATAACCTCGTCAGAATTAAGAAAGGAGATAAATAGAAAACAGTATTCTAAACACGTAGAGAACTGTTTAAGACCTTTTTTATGCCTTTTAGACTTACTAATACACCTACTATATTCTAAATGATAATTAACTATATACTTAAGGAGTATCTTAATATCTTTGTTATCTGTTACCTTAACAATATCCTTATATTCTCTAAGAACCTTGAAAAATATAAGAAGTATGTACATAAGGTACTTAAGAAGCTCTAAGAAGCAAAGCTTTTAGTCAAACTAGAGAAGAGTGAATTCTATACTTAGAAGGTAGACTACCTTGGATTTACTATTATACCAGGAGAGATCTAAATACAAGACAAGAAGGTTAAAGCAGTCAGGGACTAGCTAATACCTACTAATATCAAGGAAATTTAATCATTCCTAGGATTTGTTAATTTTTATTAATAATTCCTTAAGAACTATGCTACCTATATTAGAGGATTACAATAACTTATATACAAGGATACAAAGTTTAAGTAGATAGAAGAATATAATAAATCCTTTAATAGAGTTAAGGAACTTATTATATCTAAACTAGTTACTAAGATTCCAGACCTAGACAAACCCTTTAAAGTTAAGACCAATGCCTTAGGCTTCGCAATAAGAGGATACCTCAGACAATAAGATAAGAAAGGATAACTATACCTATGTACATTCTACTTAAAAGTATTTCATTGACCTAAATTAAACTACTAGATCTATAATAAAGAACTTATAGTAATTATTAAAGCATTTTAAGAATAGAAGCCTTATTTATTAGAAATAAAGTATTAGGTAATTATATATATAGATTATAAAAACCTCATATACTTTATAACCTCTAAAGTCCTAAACAAACAACAAATTCAATAGTTAGAATTCCTATCAGAATATAACTTTAAGATTATTTATTACAAAGGAATAGAGAACAGAAGAGCTAATACTCTTAGCTAATAACTAGACCTTGAAGTCCTAGTACTAGAGGAAACATAAGTCATCCTTAAGCATGACAAGAACGGTGATATCGTCCTAGTGTAGAAACTTATTATAATCAGTACTCGCGTCAATACCAGCACGACTGAAAGAATAAAAGATAACTAGATATACAAGATATACAGCGCTAGAGTATATAGATACTAAGGAGTAATAAAAACTTTTAAAAGAATTTAATAACACTATAATAAGTAAGTTACATAAGAATAAGTAGCTTTAGTAATTAAGGACTATAAGCTATATAAAAAGAGCAAGAACAGCCCTTATAAGCTATATAGGCATATTTAACTATTACTAGTACCCCTAGAGGTATAGTACTTAATTTCTTTAGACTTTATTATCAAACTACCTAAGTCAAGAGAAATACTTATAAAGATATAGTACAATAGCATTCTTATTATTATTAACTGACTTATAAAGTATACCTACTTTATCCTATACCTCAAAGCTAGTATAGCTAAGGACCTTATATATACTTTTCTTAAGTATATTATTAGTAATTATAGCTTGCTAAAAGAAATTATATTAGATAGAGATAAACTATTTACCTTAAAGTTTTAGAAATCCCTAATTTTATAACTTAGTTTAGATTACAAACTATCTACCTCTTTTTACCTATAGACCAACAGATAAATAGAAAGAATTAACTAGATACTTAAACAGTATCTCTAATGTTATATTAACTATAATTAAGATAATTAGGTACTACTACTACCTATAGCCTAATTTACTTATAATAGTGTTATTAGAGAAAGTACTAGAAACTTATTATTCTACCTAAACTACAGATTTAAACTAACTGCCTATAGAGAACCTTGTAAAAAACCACAAGCACTAAAAACTATAGCTAATATTACTAAACTTAGAGAAATTTAAAGTAAAGTATCCCTAGATTTAGAATTTATTGGATAATAAATAAAGAAATATACTAATCCTTTAAGAATTAAGGGACTAACCTTTAAAGAGAGGGATAGTATATACCTTATATACTAAAACATTAAAACCAAATAGCCTAGTGATAAACTTAACTATAAGAAATTAGGACCTTTTAGAATCCTATAGAAAGTTTTAGATATTAACTATAAACTTAACTTACTAGATATAATAAAGATCTACCTAGTCTTTTATATTATACTACTTAAACTAGTACTATAAGGATTAAATATAAATAACTATATTATTATTAAAACTAATAAACTAGAGTATAAAGTTAAAAGAATTATTAATAGATACTATAAAAATAATAAAGAATAGTACCTTATTAAATAGAAAGGATATAGGCATAAAGATAACTTATAAGAACTAGTTAAGAACTTTTGATATTGCTAGGTAGAGGTCTAACAGTACCACAAAGGGGACTTAGTAGACCTAGGTCTGCAAACTTAGGACCCACCCCTAGTGAGCTCTAGTTAACCACGTTACCAGTACCCCAGGCGGCTAAGTCGTTTTTAATTCTAGCCTCTATCTCAGCTACCTCACGATCCTTGGCCTCTAACTCATCCAAAGATTGCATGCCCTGATGAATTAACTCTGAACCTCTCTCCTTTAGAAAACGCTTCTACTTCTGCAGATAGGATAAGCAACCTAGTACAATAGCAAGCTAAGTCTAGAGAATCTCTATCTCCTCCTCTACTTTCTACTCCTCCTCTTCTACTTTTTGCTACTCTGTTATGTAACAGTTTACTAGGAAAAAGATCAGTAGTTATAAGGATAATAAAAAAGAAGAAATACTTATAAGTATTTACTATATTATTTCTATTATACTAGGTATAACTAGAACAAATATACTTACTATATTATAATAACTCTTTAGCTATTTTATAGACCTTATTTAACTTAAAATAATAAGTATAAGGTATAATATTAACTCTATAGTACTTAACTACTTTAGTAAGAGAATAACGTTTATAGGTTTTCTAAGTAATCTTAGAATCTACTTTTCTTTTACTTATGTAACTAGATATAGTATTAGTATTATTAAGGAAGTATAATTAATAACTCTCTAACTTAGGAAGAACTACCTACTTATAGTAACCTTAGAGATAAGGCCTTTTGGAGAGAGACCTAATATTATAACCTAGGAATCTATTAGTAGCTAGTATAGCCTAAAGGACCCCAGTTAAGACTACTCGATAGTAAGACACTTGAGGTACAGGAGTGTGGCATAGCTAGTAGAACAGAAGAACTAAGGAAGGTCATGTGACAGATCAACAGGGTCGCTAGCAATCTAAGCTAATCCCCTACCAGGGATTGAAAACATAGGATACTAATCCCATACTAAGGATTAATAAAGGTAAGTAGTAATCCAAGAGTATATAATAAGATTAAGGATATTTATTTTACTTAGATAGATTACCTTCTATAGCTCTTTAGTAATTAACTTATAAAATATTTTTAGATAACTTTTAGACTTCTTATACTTACTTATCTTTATAAACTACTTCTTAAGCTATATAAGCTATTACCTATCTATTAACTACTTAACTAATTACTAAGTAACTAATATATTAGTAAGAATGCTAGTAAGTATAATACTATTAATTATTATTATAGCCTTAACTATACTTTAGTAGAAAACCTACTATTAGAAATCTAGCTATAATACTAATGCTATTACAATAGCTTTAGAAGTATATTATTATAGGTAATAGTTTTATATAAAGCTAGATTTTTAGTTACTAAGTAATAAGGCTAACTTATATCTACTATAGCTTTATTTAAATAAGTAAAAATCTAGTATAATATAATTACTTACCTCTATATAGTTAATTCACTTTTATAGTTAATATAATATTTATTATTATATTTTACTTATTATATATACTTTATATAATATAATAGATATCTTTAGTATATCTTCTTTTATTTATATATTATAAGCTTAAGTTATTATTTTATAAAGTATATAGCTATCTAGGTAGCTAAGATAGTTATAATAGTAGTTAGCTTTAACTGGCTTACTTCTTTAGTAGTAACCTATTAGTACTAAGACTACTATAACTATATCTATATTTACTATTACTAGATATACTACTAATATAGTATAAAGATTATTATAGTTCTTACTAGCCTTAATAACCTATTAATTAGTAATTTTATCTATATTAAATACTATAAAGTAATTCTTTATTATATATATATAATTATTAGTTAGGCTATTATCTTATTACTAATTATTTCTTATTTTAAGTATTGTATATAATACTAGGTTATATAATAGTAATAGGTAATAGGTAACTCTTTTAAGTATAAATTATACTTAGTAATTACCTTATTTTATATAGATAAGTATATTACTCTATCTCTTAATTAGGATAATAGTATTACTTACTTAGATAAAGTTATCTAACTTTACTAGGGTTATCTCTAAGAAGTAATAACAAAAGTAAAAGATATAAAGGGTTACCTCTAAATCCAAGATAATAAAGTCTTTAAGTAGATAATTAGATATTATAAAGGTAGCTAACTATAGAGATAAAGCTCTTTTACTCTTTAACTATACCTTACTTTTACTACCTTCTAACTATTATTTTACTAGAAGCACTACTATTACTACTATAATAAATTTATTTAAATAAGTATATATAAAAACTAGTAATATATCTTTTTCTTTTAGCTTATCTTTTATATATTACTATATTAAAGCTTACTTTATATAGTTAATATAGTCTATTATATTAGTAGTATTAAAAAACGTACTTTTTTATCTATGCATTAGTAACTTACTAATGTAACCCTATGAAAAATTGTAATTTTTAGCTACTAGATTCAGAAATCTGCTATATCTGAATATCAGGTAGTCCCTCTTTTGAAGTTACCTGCTGCTAATACCAAAGGTAAGGCTATTTAAACCTATATAAAGCTCTTTATTAGTTAATTTATTAGCAATTAATACCTCTTAGCCTTCTTACTACTCTAATAAAGAAATTATATAGACTGTACTAATGCATAGCCTTGTTACCTATAATTATAGTATATAAGAGTAAGCAGGCTATATAAGCCCTAAAGTTTATAATGTTCTAACCCTAGAGACCTATATAAGGCTCTTTATTAGTTAATTTATTAGCTAGCTAACTAAATCTCAGACTTTAATAGGAGTAATAGCTTAATAGAAATAAGAAGGCTTGATTACCTCTTAGCCCTTAGATTACCTCTTAGCTCTTGAATTACCTCTTAGCCCTTAGGCCTCTAAAGCTCTTAAAGTTTATAATATCCTTATATTACTATTACTACTCTTAATTAGATAAGATAAAACATAAAATAAGAGATTCTATATTAAATTAAATAAATATAATAGTATTATAACTAAATAAGAATAATTAAAGGAAGCTAATATAGATATTAAAGACTTTAGAAGAGAAAATAGATATTAAGATTATAGTATAGATAGACTATAGTATATATATAGTTAAATAGTAGTAATATTAGTATAAAATAATAGAATAAGTAAGAGTATATATTCTAAGTAAGCTAAGTTATATAAAGTTAGAAGTATAGTAACTATATAAGTTATTAAAGCTTCTTATATATTATAATAACCTTAGCTTTAAAGAGATATAGAACTTCCTCTATAAGTAATATATTATAGAGGTTTATAAGTTAATAATTAGTTAGTAGCTTTAAGATAGTAGGTAGTTATTAAAATCTATTTATATTATTATTACTTAGATAGATAATATATTATAATATACCTAGGTATATACTATCTATTCATACTACCTAAAGTAATTAATCTTTATTAATAAGTTAGGTATAGATAAGTATACTAGTATATAAAAAATAGGCTAAGTACTAAAAGGCTTAGTGCTTTATTATAAGAATAAACTTAAATATAAGTAGTAATATTAGGTCTTACTAGCTCTTATAGTAGATAGGATCTTTAATATATTAATATACCTAGGTATAACTAATAAAAATAGGTTTTTAGTATAGATTTAAGAGAAAGTACTGCTTAAGTATAGTATATTTTGTACTATAAAGTTAGTTATTATAATAGATAATACTAGCTTTTACTATTAATAAGATATCTAAGAGGCATGTGAATTAGCTAGTATATACCTACTATATCTACTGCTATACTTACCTAACTTTAACCCTATTAAGGAGGTATTTAGTAACCTTAAGAAGCTTCTTTATAAGCAGGATCCTATTTAAAATAGAGATATAGAGGATACATAGGACTTCAAGAAGCTACTTTATAACTATGTAGTAGAGGTTAGTTATAGGATAAAATAGATAGAAGGCTGCTTTTACTATTCTTTTATTAACTTTAATAGTATATAGTATATATTTAATAATAAAAGATTGATTAATAGTAGTTTAGTTATTATTAATAGAGGTAAAGTTAAAGTTATATCTATAGTTAAGAAAGTGTTACTATTAAGGTAATAATAAAGGAAAAAAATATATATTATTAATAGTTAAAAGAAATCCTCCTTAAGTAATTACTTATTTAGCTTTACTACTTTGCTTACTACTAGCCTTACTATATTATTACTCCTTATTACTTTATTACTTCTTATTACTATTATATAACGCTATTAATAACCTATTATCTACTACTTTAATTAGATTATTAACTCTATTACTATATAATCTATTAAGATTAAAGGTATTATTATTATTATCTTTAAGGTATTAGTTATATATAGATTAAGAGATATATTAACTTAGGTAGAGAAGTAGAGAAAAAGTAGTAGTTAGCTATAGAGATAAGAATATAAAGAGACTAGTATCTATAGAGGTTAGTATTATAATAATAATAACTAGAGTAAGGTTAACTAATTAAATCTCTTATCCTTCAGGTTACTTATTTAGTTACTAATAGTAGTAGTAGAGGGTAATAAATTATTAACTTTACTACTTATAATATCCAACCTAATATATAGTAATTTGCTTTATTACTTGGAAGTAATAGAGTTATATTTACTATACTTATAATACTACTATATAAGAATAAAAGTCTTAATTAACCTTTATATCTAGCTAATAAGGGATAGAGGTATACCGTTTTCTTTATATTACTTTTTTAGTATATATTATATTATTATAAGGCTAGATAATAAGCTCTAGAGCTACTTAAGAGCCTTATTAGTACTACCTTTATATGACTAATATTATCTATTAACTTCAATAAACTAACTAATAAAATCTTTTAATTTAATTAATTATATTATAGGTAACTACTTATCATACTATAGTAATAATAATAATAGTACTAGGTTAATACTTCTTACTATATAAGAAGTCTATAGTAGTTATAGTAATAATAGGTTAATTAATAGATAATAATACTATAGCTAAGAAGATAGCTAACTTTAGTATAGTTATTAATATAGATACTAGAGGTAAGAGCTTACTTCTCTACTACTACTAAATAATAAATTAATTACTATATTACTAGTAGAGTTATTAGTAGTTAGTAAGGCTAAAATAGTAGTTAGACTTTTCTCTCCTTTAAGTATAGTTATAGAGAGTAAGTTATTACCTACTTTACTTCTTATAAGTATAACCTTCTTTATTTACTACTAGCTAATTATAATTAGTAAGCCTATTAATAGGTTCTTTAAGCTTATATTAGTATTTTAATAAAGCATCACTTCTTATTATATCTCTATATCTTTAGTAAGTAACTTATGGTAAGTTTTATTTATAATACAGTACTAATTTATACTACTACTATCTTAGATATTATTATAGTAACTTACTTAGTTAGTATACTAATAATACTTTATTAGATCCTCTTATAAATCCTTTTTTATATCTTTCTCTTAACTAAGCTTTTCTCTTATTAAACTTATTACTGTTCTTTTTTGAGATATACTTTAGTAGGTAACTACTATAGTCTTATTAATTATTATAGTCTTATTAATTATTATTGTATTATTAATTATTATAGCCTTATTACTTACTATAAGACTTTATATATAATATATTACTTACTACTAGAGATAGTTACTTTTATTATATAGTTATCTGTAGTATATTAAATACTAATATGACTATACTAGTATTATATATAAGCTCTATACTAAAGAAGATCTCTATAGTTTAGTAATCTAATTAATTAAGTTAGAAGTTAAAATTAATTCATAGTAGGGCTAGCTATTTCTCTTTTTTTATAGTAAAGTTATTACTATAATAGATAATTATTAATATCTTAGTAATTGCCTACCTTTTACTAAACTTTATCCTTATCTATAACTTTAAAAGCTAGTATTACCTATTAAGTAATATCTAAATATACTCTTTTATATCTCTTAATATCTCCTTCTCTTACTATAACCCTATTATTATACTAGCTATTTATTAACTTAACCTTTATACTATTTAAAAGGGCTGGATTAATAGTACTGATATAATACCTTTAAATTAGAAGCTAATAGTAAAATAGATATTTACTTTAGTAAGTAGTAGTAGTAAGATAGCTATTACTATAGCTACTTATTACTATTACTATAATAGTAATAGGGTTTATAATAGAGTATTAAAAAGGTTAAAGTAAAAGAATACCTATTATATAAGCTTTTTATAATTAGTATTCTTATTATTATTATTATTACTATTATTACTATTATTACTATTATTACTATTATTACTATTATTACTATTATTACTATTATTACTATTATTACTATTATTACTATTATTACTATTATTACTATTATTACTATTATTACTATTATTACTATTATTACTATTATTACCTACTTTAGCTACCTATAAGAGCTTTACTAATACCTACTTTTTTAATATCTTAAGGATTATTATTAACTTCTTTAATAGTTTTATAATATAGCTTTTTATAATAACTATATAACTAGTAAGAGACTAAGTAACTAATATACTTCTTATTACTAGTAATACTTTAATACCTAATAATACTTTATAGGTAGCCTTATAAGCTTATATACTATTAGCTAGTAGTACTAGTAATACTAGCTCTATACTACTAGGGGTATTTAACCCCTTCTTTTTTAGTAGTATGCTAGCAATAATAATAATAATAATAATCTCTTAAAGCTATCTATAACTATAATATCTATGTAAAAGTATATAGTATATATGGTTACTTAGTAGGGTAACCCCGCTGTGTAGCCCTAGCTAGGGTAGTAGTAGTGATGTTGTTGCTAATACATAGATAAAAAAGTAGGTTTTTAACACTGCTAATATAACAGACTGTAATTACTTTATATAGCTACTATAAAAACCTTAGGTATATTTTATCCATAAAGTAATACCTTATTAGTAAATACTTAGAGATATTATATAGTAAGTACTTTTTATTACTATAGTTATTATTCTTATTATTATAGTTATTATAGTATTTATTATACTATTTTTTCTTTATCAGTTTTTTTTATATATAATTCTTTATAATATTATTAATAACTATTACTATAGTAACTAAACTAAAGATACTATAAGTAACTTTTACCTAGAGATACTTTAGCTCTATAGTAATATAAGCTTATATTAATAATATTACTTTATAAGATAAGAGCTAGTTATTAATAACTTTAATATAGTTAGTACTTTTATATACTTCTACCTATACTACTAATAGTATATACCTTAATATTTTTATTAGTAGTAAGAACTATTTACTAGTCTTTATAGCTAAATACTACTAGACTTATATACTATAAGAGAGTACTTTCTCTTAATTAGATATCTATTTTATTATTCATTTTATATCTATTACTTAATAATCTATAGCTCTTTTTATAACTTTCTTATACTTTACTATGGTAATTTCTTTTTTTTATATAGAGCTAAACTAATATATACTTTAATATTATATATCTATATATATATTAACTTACTTATAAAGTAATACTCTATAACTACTATTAGATTTATTATTATATAGATCTAAGTAACTAAGTTACTAACTATCTTATAGTCTTATTTATATTATTATTATTTTTATATATACATCCTATTATTATATTTAAGTTACTTCTAGCTTTTAGTTAATAGCTAGAATAGCTTTAAAGTTTATATATCTTTTAGATCTAGTAGTTATTAACTATTTACTATATTATTTATGTTATAGCTAGATTCCTGATAGTGGGTTTTCTACTACAGTATAGCTAAGGCTGCGATAATAATTAACAGTATTATACTCGCTAGCGTTCTTACTAACGTCTCAGTCACTTGGTAATCAGTTGGATAGTCAATACATAGGTAGTAGCTCATATAGCTCAAGAGGTAGTTCTTAAATATAAGCAGGTATAAGGAGTCTAAAAGTTATCTAAGGATATTTTATAAGTTAATTATTAAAGAGCTATAAAAGTCTATCCTTAAATATATCTATGTCTATCCTATATATAAGCCCTATCTCTAGTACTATTACTAGATTATTTAGATATCTTTTATATCTAATATATCTATAGATCATTTAGATATATTATATATCTAATATATCCTTATTTTATCTTTATATAACCTATATTATAGTTCTTCTACTTATAAGAAGTTATTAGTTTACCCTATACTCTTTTCATATAAATACTATACTATACTACCTATATTCTACTTTATTTAGTAGGGCTATATAGCTTATAACTTATTAGGTTATAATATTAGGTCTCCTCTCTAAAAGGTTTTATTTTTAAGACCTATAAGTAGGTTAGTTTCTTCCAGGTTAGGGAGTATTAAACTTACTTCCTTTATTAGTACTTATACTATATTAGGTTATATTAAAAAACAAAAGGCTATAAAATTACCTAAAGTTTATTCTAAGAAAACTAAGTAGTATAACTCTCTCTTAAGGCTTATTATAGGTAATTATATTATTATACCTATTTATTCTTTTTATAATGTGTTAGATATTAAGGTTTAAATACCTTATATCTATATAAAGAAGATAGTATATATAATAATAAAGTGAATTATATAACACAGTATTAATAGTACTGTATATACTGTACATACTAGATAACTATATATTTACTTAGAAAACGCCTATATATCATAAATACATAGGATATCTATATACAAAGAATAGTTCCTTTAAGCAAGAACTATTTATCTAAGGAGAAATCTAGGAAATAAGAATACAGTTATAAACTATATAACCGAGATGTTTTAGAAAACAACGTATAAGAGTAAAGTTATAAACTATATAACCGAGATGTTTTAGAAAACAACGTATAAGAATATAGTTCTAAACTATATAACCGAGGTGTTTTAGATAACAACCTAGAATATCTAAGAAATCCTTAGAATATACAGAAAGTAAGTATAAATAAACCCCTTATATCCCTTATATCTAGCTAGATAAAAAAGAAAAATGACAAGCTCTTCTATTATATTAAAACAATATATATCTTATTCATCTCTTATCCTTTATCTCTAACCTCATTACCCCTCATAGCCTCTAACAGGTTATGAGCCCAGCTCTAAGACCTAAGAAAAGTTAAATAAAAAAGACGCCTTTAACGAGAGTTGAACCCCCAACCTCTGCCTTTGCAGGCCTTTTTCTCAACACAACAATATACCCAACCAAGATATACGCCTTCTACTAAAGGCAATACCTTTACCAATGGATACAAAGATAAACCTTCCACGCCTTGAGGGGACTTCTAACTATACCACTTGGGCAGTTAGAATCCAAGCCCTTCTTATATCCAAAGATATCAATATTGATCTTCAGAATCCACTTTCTGAAGAAAACAAACAATATAATAATAAAGCTTTAGCTTATATCCAGTTATATTGCTCTGATGGGCCCTTAAGAGTTATAAAAGACTCTATAACAGCCCCAGATGCCTGGAAAAAGCTAGCTGATTTATATGAACCTAAGGGTTTTACAAATGAATTCCTTACTTGTAAAGAATTCTTTAATACCTCTTTAGAGGATTTTAATACTATTGAAGAATATCTTGCTAAAGTAAAGGAGTTAACAGATAATCTAGCTAATAATAAGCTAGAATTACCTAAGAAGGTTATTATTGCCTGGGTTTTAAATAACCTAGACGATACTTATGAGGGTTTTATAACTAATATAACCCAAAGCCTTCGAAAAGACCCTGATTCTTATAATCTAGAAACGCTATTTTCTAGCCTTTTAGATGAGTATAAAAGAAAAAAGGGTTCTACTATTATAGCCTTAACTAAGGCAAATACCTATTCTAGGGTAAATAAAAAACCTTGGAAAAAACAGAAAGGCCTTTTCTGCCGTAACTGTAAGAAAACCAACCATATGGAAAATAACTGTGCTTTTCTTCACCCAGAAAAAGCTCCTATATGGTGGAGAAATAAGGACAATAATAAGAATAATAATAAGGATAAAAGGAGGAAAAAGTAGTTAATATAACTACTAATACTGAAGATATGGACTTAGATATAAGTCTTACTTCTTCTGAAGGAGGAAATACTCCTCCTGCTTATAATACTTTAGCTTATAATGATATTCCTTTTGAAAATGTAAGTATAACCTATAATAATAATAATAATAATAATACTAATAATATAACCCTAGGTGATTTAATCAAGGAAAAACTAGGGAAATAAAACAGAATGTATCTAGGAATAATAAAACTGTTACTTTTTGCCTTGATACTGCTGCTACTATACATACTATAAGTGATACTAAATATCTATATAATATTAAATCTATAAAAGAAGATATAAAGTGGGGAAAGCAGAATCTTTAACTGCTAATTATAAAGGAGATATAGATATCTTAATAAATAATACTATCTATACTATAAAAGATATTTATTATATCCCACAACTAGGTTTAAATCTTCTAAGTCAAAATAAATTAGATAAAATAAATATAGCTTCTATATTCTATAAAAATACTTCTATCCTATATAATATAAAAGAAAATAAACTATTAACTATAGGAAAGAAATTAAATAGCTTATATTACTTTAGTTTCTATATACCCTATAATAATAATAAAGATAATACTATACTTAATACTACTATAAATAATAGTAATAATAAAGATATAGCTATACTATGGCATAATAGACTAGGTCATTCTGCCTATTCTTTATTACCTTATTTAAATAAGTCTACTATACTAAGTAATAAAGATAATATAAATATACCTAAAATAGAGAATACTTGTGAATCCTGTTTAAAAGGAAAATTTATAACTAAGGTAAATAAAATAGCTAATAATAATAGGCCTATAAAAGAATATCTAGAGGCTATAGCTTCTGATTTATGTGGACCTATAACCCCTATAACTTATGATAAATATAGGTGGTTTATTATATTTATAGATATATATACTAGATTTTCTTGGGGATATCTCTTAAAAACTAAAGATGCTGAAGAGATATATACTGTATTTGAAAGCTTTAAAAATCTAGTAAATAATAATAATAATAATAAAAGAATAAAAGAATTTAATACTGATGGAGGTAAAGAGTTTGATAATAAAAGAATAAAAGTTATATATGCAAATGAAGGAATAATACATAATATAAGACCTCCCTATACACATGAACCTAATGGAATAATAGAAAGAATAATAAGAAATATAGTAAATAAAATAAGAACTTTATTATATAGCTCTAATTTACCTAAATATTTATGGGGAGAAGCTTTTCTAGCTGCTATATATATATATAATAGAACCCCACATTCATCTATAGACTATAAAACGCCTTATGAAAAAAGATATAATATAAAACCTGATATATCTAATATAAGGGTCTGGGGGAGTATTTGTTACTATAAAAATAAAGACCCTAATATTAAAAAACTAGATATAAGAGCTAATAAAGGCGTTATAATAAACTATGGCAATAATGCATATAAAATATGGGATATAATACAGAAAAGACCTATATGGTCTAGAGATATTACTATTCTAGAAAATAATTTTATAACTAATAATAAGGAAGATAATCTAGAAGATAATCTAGTTATAGAAAATACGTTTATAAGTAATAATAATACTAATAATAGCAATAATAATATAACTAAGAATAATATAATAATAGAAATACCTAAAATAAATAAAGAAGAATATATAAGAATATAAAGAAGATAATAATCTTTTTAGTACTATAGAAGACTATCCTTCTATTAATATACTAGCTCCTTTAAATAGAAGTGAAAATAAGGCTTCTTATATATTATCTTCTAATATTTTATCTGAACCTTCTACCTTTAAGCAATTTTTAGAAGATAATAATAAAGATAACTGGATAGAAGGTATGAATAAAGAAATTAAAGAACTAGAAAATAATAATACCTGGAATATTAAAAAAAATAATAATAACTATAATATTATAAAAGGAAGATGGATATATAAAATAAAAGAAAAAACAAATAATAACAATATAGAGTATATATATAAGGCTAGGTGGGTAGTTCAAGGGTTTAATCAACACTTAGGTATTGATTATTTAGAAACCTTTAGTACTACTTGCAGGCCAGAAAGCTATAGATATATATTAATTTTAGCTGTTTCTAATAACTGGTATATGCAGCAATATGATGTTACTAATGCCTTTGTCCACGCATATATTGATAAAGATATATATACTATATTACCTACTGGTTATATATATAATAGAAATACTAATAAATTAGAATTTAATAATAATAACCCTTTATATAATACTAAAGAGTATATATGTAAGCTAAATAAGGCTTTATATGGACTGAAACAAAGTCCTAGACTATGGTATAAACACTTAAAAGATATATTTCTTAAACTAGAATTTAAAATACTACCTTATGATGAGGCTGTATTTATATATAATAAAAATAATAATAAAGTAATATTAGCATGTCATGTAGATGATATGTTAGTAGTAGGAAATAATAAAGAATTTATAAATAATCTATTTGATAACATATTATTAAAATATATAAAAATAAAATCCATAGGAGAACCTAGTATTTTTCTAGGAAATGAAATATATATAGATAAAACTAATAAAGGTATATATATACATCAAACAAAATATACTAATAAGATATTAACTAAATATAATAAAAGAGAATTATACCCTTATAATACGCCATGGATAATAATATAAAATTATATGAAAATAAAGGGCAAGCTACTAAGGAAGAAATATTAGAATATCAACAAGAAATAGGTGCTTTGATATATTTAGCACTAAAAACAAGAATAGATATAACTCTCCCTACTATAAATTGCTCTAGATTTATGAGTAATCCTTCTAAAGAACACTTTATAGCCCTTAATAGAATATGGGGTTATATGAATAAATACTACAATTTAGGAATATATTATAATTGTAATAATATAGATAATTTTGATATAATAGGCTATACTGATTCTAACTGGGCTGGAGACCTTAATGATAGAAGGTCTACCTCTGGTTATATATTTACTTATGGATATTATAACCTTATAAGCTGGAATTCTATTAAACAGAAAACAGTTGCTTTAAGTACCTGTGAAGCTGAATATATGGCTTTAACAGAAGCTATAAAAGAAGCTATATATTTATATAATACTTATAACTATATAAGAATAAATCTAGGATTTATAGAATTAAGTAAACCTAAGATTTTAATAGATAATGAAGCAGCTCAGAAGTTAGCTGAAAATCCAGAATTTCACAAAAGAGTTAAGCATATAAATATAAAATATCACTTTACTAGAGATACTATAACAAGTAAACAGATATATCTATATCATATTAATACTAAAGATAATATAGCTGATATATTAACTAAACCTCTAGGTAAAATACTATTTAATAATATAATAAATACTATAAATATAATAGATAAAGATACTATACCTGAACATAATAAACAGAAAGAAAACATAAATAAACAAAATGAATATATAGAAAATAAAAATAAAACAATACTATAATAAATATATACATATATATATATATATACAATGTGACTTATAAAGAAGAGTAATAGTATAATAATAAGAAATATATAAATACTAACTCTTATTTTTTTCCTATAAATAAAGGTTTTAAAGAGTATAGTAAAGAGTATATATTTAAGTATATATACTTAATAAAAAAGGCTGTCTTAATTTTTCCTATGAAGGTTTTTATAGATAAGCTATATATAATAAATTATATACACCTTAAGGGGGGGTGTTAGATATTAAGGTTTAAATACCTTATATCTATATAAAAAAGATAGTATATATAATAATAAAGTGAATTATATAACACAGTATTAATAGTACTGTATATACTGTACATACTAGATAACTATATATTTACTTAGAAAACGCCTATATATCATAAATACATAGGATATCTATATACAAAGAATAGTTCCTTTAAGCAAGAACTATTTATCTAAGGAGAAATCTAGGAAATAAGAATACAGTTATAAACTATATAACCGAGATGTTTTAGAAAACAACGTATAAGAATATAGTTCTAAACTATATAACCGAGGTGTTTTAGATAACAACCTAGAATATCTAAGAAATCCTTAGAATATACAGAAAGTAAGTATAAATAAACCCCTTATATCCCTTATATCTAGCTAGATAAAAAAGAAAAATGACAAGCTCTTCTATTATATTAAAACAATATATATCTTATTCCTCTCTTATCCTTTATCTCTAACCTCATTACCCCTCATAGCCTCTAACATAATGTATAGTGTTTCTCCTTATATAAGACTTCTCTAGCTAATTCCTCTTATTATACTAAATACGTTTATAGCAATAAGTTATACTACAATCTCTAAGGTCTTTTATCTTAACAGCTTTATTATATTAGTAATTAATATTAGAAGCTTGAAGATGCTTTAAAAAAGGCAGAAGAAGAGTATTGTACTCTAGATACTAAGGTTAAGCATTTTCAAAAGCAAAAGAAAATATAATTTAAAAAAATAATATATATAGTATATTATAGTATTAATAGTATTGAAGAATTAGAGTAAGTAAAAAGAGAAGAGGTAGAGGTAGAGTAGTATTACCTAGAGAAGGCTTATTCTCTCTTTACTAGTTCTAGTTATCTCCCTATAGATTTTATTAGAAAATAGAATATAGTTTATTCTAATATTATCTTATTACCTTTACTAATAACTAACTTTAGTTAGTTAGAGGCTAGATAGTCTACTAGAAGTCTTAAAAGTTCTAGAGTAGCTACTAGAAGTATTAAAGGTTCTTAATTAGTTCTTATTATTAGTAAGTAAGGTATTAGGTTTCTAGTAATAAATAAGAGGTCTTAAAAAGGGTTAATTATATATAAAGAAGTATAACTATTAAGAGGGCTACTACGTTAAGCTAGTGGTGAAAGGGGCTCCTTCAAGTGGGCCCGCGGATGAGCTTGGACTGGTCTTACGTAACTGGTGGGATCGGAGTTGGTAGGTAACTCCAATAGATCCTGATAATAGGCTAGCATTGCAATACTAGTAACTCTCTATTTTAGCTAAATAGTAGCTAGCTAGCCTATAATCTAAAAAGCTTAAAAATATAATAAAAGTTTAAATTATAAAGTATTTAACTTCTTATTACTAATATAATATTTATATATCTTATATATAAAACCTATCTATTTATCTATATCTTTATTTACTTAGTACTAATAAGCTCTTCTAGTAACTTATTTAGTAATAACTTTATAAAGCTATTAGCTAGGTTGTCTATACTATAGATCTATTATACCTTATAAATCTTATTGTATTTATATAACTATTAAAGAGCTATAATATTAATTATAAGTTACTTTTTCTTTATAGTACTAAGCTTTATTAAATACTTATATAGTAAGTATGAATTAGTATATATAGTTATAGGGATCTAAGAAACCTTAAGGTAGTTAGAGACTATTACTAATATAATCCTAATTACATAAGCTATATTAGCTCTAGTAACTATTATATATATCTTAGAGGTAAGTATATTATAAGTAACTCTTTTATACTTTTAGAGCTAAAATAGATAATATTACTTATAAGGTTAAAAGTAATATCTCTACTAGTAGATAAGTACTCTTTATTATTACTAGACTTATTAGTAAGTATAATAATAAAGCTAAGTTATAATATTAAATCACTATTATTTATAAAAGAGCTATTAATAAATATAAAGAGTTTAAAACTAATAAGATCTAGTAGTTAAAATCATAGCCTATAGTTAAGGTTATCTATCTACTACTTAACTTACTAATTAAGGTTCTTAATTTTAGCTGAGCTAGGTAACTAGTACTAGGTAATAATTAAATAGTAAAGTATGTCTTAGGTTAGTAAATAGAGGTAATACATATACCTTAGGTATAATACTTAATATACTACTACCTTATATTAGGTATGCTACGGTTAACTAATTATAGCTTCTTACCTTAGTCCTTTTAGTAAAGGGTTATCTTACTATTATTACTAAGAGTTAATATACTACTATTAAAAGTAATAGGCTTATTAACTTTAAGAAATTACTTTAGTTTAGCTATAAAAGTAGCTTTCTTTAGTATGTAGTTTTTATAGTTAGAGAATAATTTATCTATAAGCCTAATAGTATTATCTATTTATATACCTATTATTACAAAATTATTGTTTTTAGGTATTGAAATAAGTAGTTAAGGGTTAAAAGTAAATAAATCTATCTAGAAGCTCTTTTTATAGTAGTTATTATATATAGCTTATTAATAGGTACCTGCCTTAGGTATACTATAGAGTAGCTATTTAACCTCTATAATTATATCTATTATATAGAGATAGTAAATTTTAAGGGGAAGTTAGGTAAGGATAGTATATATTAATTTAGTTACTAACTAAGTATATACTTATATTATATTATATAACTAGAGGATGTAACCTTATTATAAAAGTAATTGTATAACAGAGAGTATTACTTATTAAGCTATTTATTAGATAGTTAGTAACTAGGTTAAAATTTTAGCTTTACTATTATTTATATAACCTTAGATAACTAGTTATAATTTTTTATAGGGTTACTTATTTTTACCCTTAACCTTATATACTAACTATAACTTAAAAATCTATATACTACTTTACTTTTTCTTATTGTATTTAATAATGAAAAATATACTGTAGTCTATAAGTCCTTAGACTTTACTAGTATCTAACTATTTAAATAGCTTACTAGGTATGATTATTATACCCTTCTTATATAGCTTAATTACTTATATATAGTTAGTATCCTTTTTTGTGGTAAAAACGGAGTCAATTACAAGGACTATAAGTATAACTTCTATAGTAAAATTTTAAGCTAGATTCTTCCTTAGTTAGCCTAGGCCTCTTCTTACTAGTAGTAGTTACACAACAACTATAATAGAGTTACATTTAATTAGAGTATTTATAGGTACCTCTACTATAGTAGTTACTAGTAATCTAGGTTATATAGGATTAATAGGGTCCTCTACTCTAGAGAGGTTACAATATAGCTTAATAGTAGTAATAGAGAATTAATGCAGTTCCTATAAGGTCTTAATAGTACTACTAGTATTATTATTAATAGTTAATTAGTAAGGTTCTTTCTAGCCTTTACCTTAATAGTATACTCTAATAAGTAATTATAGAGAAAGGGCTATACTTGCTATAGTATTAAGTCTATTATATACTATAAGTGCCTTATTAACTTGCTTTTTTATATAGATATTATAAATCGCCTCTATTACTTTTTATATAGCTTCTATATGCTATAGGGTTAAGGGTAATAGGGCTAAGTTATTGTTAATATAAAGGTATATACTAAAGACTAATAGTATAGGAATAAGGCTGTTAGAGCCTATAGTATTATTAATTACTTTTATAATAAGTTATAGGGTAACTTTAGGTTTAGCTTCTAACTCTATATAGACTATTTTATATACTTAGTATAGTATTATATAGTACTATTTAACCTTACTAATACTGTAATAGGCTTTAATAGAGACCTCTTTTACCTTAATAGATAGTATATAAGCAGTATACTTAAATTTAGCTATGTGAAAATTTAGCCTAGTATCTATAATAATCTAGTCTAGAGAGTTAAGATATATATTAATCTAGTATATCTATAGTACTTTCTATATATACTCTATAGTAATAGAGTGTAAAAATTATACTATATTAAAGGAGATTATACTATTAATAATATAGAGTATTAGTCTATTACTATCTAAGTATATTATATTAATAAAGACCTTATAATTAAAGTTATAGTTATTATAAAAGGTAAACTTAAACCTTTTTAAAGCCTTTAAATTTAGCTAGTAGTACTAGTAAAATTTATTAATCTCTTTAATATTTAAGATTGCTATTATATAGCTAGCTTGCTAGAGTACTTTATATAGCTAATAGATTAAGAGGTAACTAAATTAGTGATGTATTTACTATAGCTCTATATTAGTGAGATAGTATTATACTATGCTACACTCTAGCTACTCTAAAAACATCTATAGGTAGCCCTATTTATATACTACTAGTACTATGGTTGTACCCTTAATAAGTATGTTAGTAAGGTTATTAAATTATATACTATTAAAGTCTATATCTTTTAGGTATAAAAGAAATAAAGTACTAGAGATTATTATATAAAAAATAAGCTTACTAATAGAGGTAGGTATAGTAATAGCTCTAAGTAAATTAAATAAATTACTACTACTAAATTTAATACTTACTTTACTAATATAGCCTATATCTAGTAGTAACTCTACTCCAAGGTACTTATAGAGGGCTATATACTATTAGTAGTTTATAGTTAATACTTAAGCTACCTTAGTATTTAGTATAATACCCTGAAAAGTTATAGTAGAGTATTAATTATTAAGTATAAAGACTTTACCTAACCTTAATTCTTAGCTAGGCCTTATATAAAAGGGGTTTCTTTTGTTAAAGTATATAAAGTAGCCTAGTTATGTGGTTATGTATAGACCTTCTAGTTATTAATACTTTCTTTACTAAAAAATGCTATAGATATAAAGAAAGTTATATCCTTAAAGAGCTCTTTACTATTATCTAGTATATACTTATCATTAGTTGTATTACTAAGAGAGTTAGGCTTTTTACCCTTATAGTTAAGAAGGTATTATTTAAATCTTTTAGTAAAGTAGCTCCTTTAGAGCTACTTATAAGAGGTATCTCTTTTCTCTTTTAAGTATGTTATAAACTAATATCCTTCTTTATTATAAATAAAGTACTTTTTTGCTTAAAATATGCTACTTTGTAGGCAGTTGTTTTAGGACCTTGGACTATACCCTTGTTATAATAGGTAACTACTATGTTAGCTATTATAGTAGTAGTTAGTAAAGTACTACTACTCTAGCTTAGGTAGTCCTTCTATAAGGTACTATACCTTTTGCTTATATATTACTACTATATTACTTATACTATTTCTTAACTATATATAAAGTGTATTATAATTTATAAGTAGATTAAGTAGGGTAGCTATATACTTAGGTATACCTTAGTAATAAGTAAGTAGAGTATTATAATAGTTACTATTAGTAGCTATACCTTACTGTATTGTAGCTCTAACTAGCCTTGTAACTTTCTTAATAAGTAAGTCTAGTACTTTAACTCTTATTTTACTAGGTGATTTATAGGTAACTAACTTATAGCTAAGCCTTTATAACTCTATATTATATATATAGTAGACTTTATTTTCTTTAAACTATAATTTAATATTTACTATAAGTATATTAAAACTAATTAAATAGTTATAGAGGTTACTAGTATAATACTCCTGTATATTACCTATAAGTATAAATAAGATAGTAGACCTATAGTAGTTACTAGAGATACTAACCCTTATATGAAGGTTATAAAAAATTAAAAGCTTTAAGTTAAGAGTCTTATAGTTACTACTACTATACTTTAATATTAAATTATCTAAATATAACTTAATAAGGTTAGTTAATTAAAAAGTAGTTAGCTTATTAGTTAGAGAAGTAGTTATACTTAATAATTACCTCTTAACTATTATAGTAGTTATAGATAAACTTAGTATAAGAGAGGCTTTATTTGTTTGCATTTTAAATAGGGAGGTTTAAATAATAGGTTACTATATGAGGTATTTTATTAATAATCTAACTCATTATGTAACTTCTATAAAAAATCCATACTTTTGTAACTATTATATACCTTATTAATTAATAGCAGAGAAGTAGCCTATAGTATCTATTTAATATTTCTCATAAAGTCTAAGTTATTAAGGTAGTTATAAAAGATCTTATACTTAGCCTCTATTTTACTTATTATCTTATTATCCTATCTTAAGAAGTACTTATTATTAACTAGCTTCTTTAACCTTATACTAATAGTACTTTTAATAGGTTCTTTTATTACTTATATACCATAGCTAATAATAAAGTTATAAAAGGTAGTTATAACTACCCTTAAAGTAGTATTAAAATCTATATTAAACTAATCCTTAAATTTATTATAGACTTATTACCATAAATCTCTACTATAGTAGCTTTAATCTTTATAAGTAGTTAAGTAATATAAGATAATTATATTTAATAACTTAATATAGTTAGAGAGTAGGCTACCCTCTATGATTTAATCTAAGTACTTGATACCCTAAATTAATAGGTTAATATACTTATAATATCTATTAGGTATAGATTTATAATATCTATATACTATACTAACTATATACTTGCTTATATACTTACTTGCGGTCTCTTTAATAGGCTTAGGGGTATGCTCTATAGGAGTTACTTTTTCTTATATTATTATAGTTACCCTCTATTAGCTTGATAACCTCTTAAATATAGGTATTTCTTCTAGTAAGCTAGAAGATATATATATATATATTAGAGGGATTACTATTAATAGTATAGGCAACTACTTAGTTAATAGGGTCTTGCTTACTTTCTTTACTAAGGGCTAAGTAGTGGTATTACCTATTAATATAAGCCTTCCTTCTTTATACTAAACTTATTACTTATTAAAAAGAGCCTTTTATATAGTCTTATAACTCTTATTACTTATTAAAAAGAGCCTTTTATATAGTCTTATAACTCTTATTACTTATTAAAAAGACCCTTCCTTATATAGTACTTACTACTTATTAAAAATAGCTTTCTTTATATAAGCTTTTTTAGTATTAGTTATTTAAAGGTAATTAGAGGTATGTTTTAATTAGAAAAAAGAGTATAAAAAGAAGGTTAGAAAGAGGGAAGAAGTTAAAAGATTTATAGAAGTTAGAGGAGGAGAAGGGGGTCTATTATACTCTTATAAGCCTATTAAGCTATTAGGTTATTTAACAGCCCAGTAGAGTTACTTTTTAAGTAACTATAATAATAGTTATAAGTCTAAAGTTAAAGTAATAAAAAGGTAAAGTTAATAAGGTTATATTAAGTTAGTTAATAGTAGGTTATTAATAGTTATTTTTAGTATATAAAGTATAGGACTTTATAGTCTTATAGTCTTATAATTGTTTAGTAAAAAATTATTATCTTATAGGTTATAGCTTCTTATAATGTAATAAAGTTAACTTATATAAATTAAGCTTATATACTTATAGTACTCTTTATAGGGGTACTATAAGTCTACTATAATAGTATTCTAAGCTAGTTATCTATATAGGAGAAAGCATAGAACTATACAACTACTACTATAGGGTTTAGAGTAGTTTTATCTCTTTTTAAAAAACCTTACTAATCTATGGTATCTTTTAGTAAGCAGTTACTATATTTAACTACTAATTAATATTAGTAAGTAAGGTATTAGGTTTCTAGTAATAAATAAGGGGTCTTAAAAGGGGTTAATTATATATAAAGAAGTATAACTATTAAGAGGGCTGCTAGGTTAAGCTAGTGGTGAAAGGGGCTCCCGCAGGTAGGCCCGCGGACGAGCTTAGACCAGTCTTATATAACTAGTAGGATTAGAGTTAGTAGGTAGCTCTAATAGATCCTAACAATAGGCTAGCATTATAACACTTATAAGTTATCTTATATCTATAGCCTTTCTATTTAATAGGATACTATTATTCTCTATTTTCTATATATTTATTAATAATTTATTTACCCCTATATTCTAGTTCCGTTGGTTTAATAATAATATAGTTATTTATATTTAATCTATATAGTACTAGTTTAAGTAATATAATATAGAAGACTAGGTAAACGTTTATTATATTTAATAAGTTAAGTTTATAATTAATATCCAAGACTTTCTATAAGATCTTAAAAGGTCCTAGTTTCTTATAGTTAAGTTTATTACTAGGCTATTTAATTTTAATATTTTAGTATATAAGGTATATACTATCTCTTTCTTTAAAGGTTAGTCTCTTAATTCTTAAAAGGTTAGTATATTTCTTTATTTATTATCTAATAAATTCTAAATGTAGGGCTACTTTATCTTAAATTTCTCTGAGTTTAGTAATATCAGCTATAGCTTTTAGTACTTATAGTTCTTTATAAGGTTCTCTATAAGCACTTAGTTTAAATTTATAGTTTAGGTAGAATAATAAGTTTTTAGTACTTTCTCTAATAGTACTATTATAAGTAAATTAGGCTGTAGGTAGTAGTAGTACCTAATTATCTTAATTATAGTTGATATAATATTAGAGATGCTATTTAAATATCTAGTCAATTCTTTTTATCTATTTATCAGTTTATACATAGAAAGAGGTAGATAGTTTATAGTCTAAGCTAAGTTATAAAATTAGAGATTTCTAAAACTTTAAGATAAATTGTTTATCTATATCTAATATAATTTCTTTTAATAAGCTATAATTACTAATAATATATTTAAGAAAAGTATATATAAGGTCCCGAGCTATACTAGCTTTGAGGTATAGAATAAAGTAAGTATACTTTATAAGTTAGTTAATAATAATAAGGATACTATTATACTATATCTTTATAAGTAGTTCTCTTAACTTAGGTAATTTAATAATAAAGTTTGAAGAGATTAAGTGCTATACCTCTAGAGGTACTAGTAAAAGTTAAATATACCTATATAGCTTATAAGAGCTATTCTTACTCTTTTTATATAGCTCATAGTTCTTAATTACTAAAGCTACTTATTCTTATGTAACTTACTTGTTGTAGTATTATTAAATTCTTTTAAAAGTTTTTATTACTCCTTAGTACTTATATACTCTAGTACTATATATCTTATATATTTAGTTATCTATTATTCTACTAGTTATACTAGTATTAATATATATATTAATTATAATAAGTTTTTATATTAGAATAATATTACTATTCTTGTTATATTCAAGGATAACCTATGTTCTCTCTAGTACTAGAACCTTAAGGTCTAGTTATTAGGTAAGAGTATTAGCTCTTCTATTCTCTATTTCTTTGTAATAGATAATCCTAAAGTTATATTCTAATAGGAATTCTAACTATTAAATCTATTATTTATTTAAGACTTTAAAGCTTATAAAGTATACAAGGTTTTTATAATATATATATATATAATTACCTAATGCTTTATTTCTAATAAATAAGGCTTCTATTCTTAAAATACTTTAATAATTACTATAAGTTCTTTATTATAGATCTAGTAGTTTAACTTAGGTCTATAAAATACTTTGAAGTAGAATATATATAGGTATAGTTGTTCTTCCTTATCTTATTATCTAAGTTATCTTTCCATTGCAAAGTCTAAGGTATTAGTCTTAACCTTAAAGGGTTTATCTAGGTCTAGAATCTTAGTAACTAGCTTAGATATAATAAGTTCTTTAACTCCATTAAAGAATTTATTATATTATTCTATCTACTTAAACTCTATGTTTTTATATATAAGTTATTATAATTCTCTAATATAGATTATATAATTCTGAAGAAATTATTAATAAAAATTAATAAATCCTAGAAATAATTAAACTTCCTTAACATTAGTAGGTATTAGCTAGTCTCTAACTACTTTAACCTTCTTATCTTATATTTAGATTTCTCCTAGTATAATAGTAAACCTAAGGTAGTTAACCTTCTAAGTATAGAAGTCGCTCTTTTCTAGTTCAACTAGGAGTTTTACTTCCTAGAGTTTCCTTAGCACCTTATATATATTCTTTATATTCTTTAAGGTTCTTAGAAAAGATAAGAATATTATTAAGATAACAAATAATAAAGATATTGAAATACTCTCTAAGTATATAATTAATTATTATTTAAAATATAATAAGTATATTAATAAGTCTAAAAGGTATAATAAGGGTCTTAAATAATTCTCTATATATTTAAAATACTATTTTCTATTTATTTTCTTTTTCAATTCTAATAAGGTTATAAGTACCTTTAAGGTTAAGTATTATAAACTAATTTACTCTATATAACAGGTCTTATAGTTCTAAGATAAGAGGTAATAGGTAGCTATTTTTCTTTATAATATTATTAAGTTTTTAGTAGTTAATATATAATTATAGTTTTCTATTCTTCTTAAGTATAAATAGGATAGAATATCACACTAGTAAGTCTAATAATCTAATATAACCTTTTACTAGGTTCTTATTTAGCTATTTATTAAGTACTTCTTATTCTATTAGGTTAAGTTTATAAATTAGCTTAAGCTTAGTGTATTTTCCTTTTAATAGTTAGATCTTATAGTTATATAGTCTATACTCTAGTAGTCCTATTTCTAGTTCTTTAGTAAATAGTTATATATATTACTAGTATTTAAAAGGTATCAATCTTAATCAGTCTTCTTCTAAGCTTTATTTATCCTACCGATTTAGTATATTTATAATCTTTATAGATATAGAACTCTGATCTTATATAGGTTTAATCCTTTTAATATAAGTAACATACTTCCTTAGTTATATAAGTTTACTTAGGGGTTATAGTATATAATACTACCTTATAGCTAAATCTCTCTACTAGAGTTAGCTTATTCTCTAGTTTATATTAGAGTTATATTCTTATAACTATAGAATTTCTAGAATTATATTTATAGTTCCCAAGTTAGTAATATTAAAGTCAAATTCTTAGTATTAGCTATAGATTACTAAAGGGAGGTATATAGTCTCCTTATTAATAGTTTCTCTACTATACTAAACTTATACTCCTTTAACTATCTATAGGGTATATAAGGCTTTCTTATATACCTATTTAATATTTTATTTATTTACTACCCTAGGTAAGATAAGATTAGCTTATACTTTACTATTAATTATAACTTTAGTAAGCTAGCTATTGATTAAAATAATTAGAATAATATAGCTATTATCCCCCTTAGTTATTATACAAAGAGTTTTTATATTATTGTTAGCTATTAATACCCTTCTTATAGGTAGTATAGGAAGCTTTCTAACTTCTTAGAAGCTTCCTTAATTTACTCTCTCTATATTTATACTTTCTCTTTATAGTATTATATGTACTTATTAAATAAGTAGTTGGACCAGTATCTTATAAGGTAGTCAATATATAGTATAGAGTATTTTAAGCTTAGCTATAGGATAAGCTATAGCTAGTAGTACTCCTTAACTTCCTATATACTAACTTTATAGTTCTTATAAACCTTAGAAATAGGTTTATTATTATATTATTATAAGAAGAAAGAGTATTCTCTCTTCTTTAGTTAATATATTAAGCATTTATTATAGATATAATCTACTTAAAATACCTTATGATATAGGGGGTCTTTTTTATTAAGTTATTCATTATCTCTAAATATAGGTTCTTTTCTAATTAGTATTATTAAGTAGTACTTAAGATTAGTATCTTCTGTTCTATAGAAGTATACTTTTTATTTATTACTATGTTTACTAATTTCTAGTTATCTTTCTTTTTGTACTTTTTCTTCTATCTTAATAATAAGTAAATCTTATTAAAAGTCTATATAGGTCTAGGTTACTAGAGGCTTATTAGAGTTATATTAGTAGTCTAGTATAAGCAAAAGTAATAAGAATAGGATATTATTTACCTAGTTCTAAATATATTAGTTTATACTAGTCTATTTAAAAATAGTTAGGTTTATATAACTTATCTTAATTAGCTATTTAGCTATATATTATTTTATTTTACTTAGTAGAATAAACTTATCCACAGAGGGTTCTAGTTCTTCCTTCTAGTTAGAGCTAGTTCTCTATACTTTAATAGTACTCTTAGGTATTAATTTATAATAATAAAGTTAAGGAGGTCCTTTTTCTCTTTCTAGCTATTATAATAGTTTTAGTAATAACTTATCAAGGTTTTCTTTAAGATCTAATAATATCTTTATATAAAGCTTAGTTAAACTTATTTTCTAAGTTAAGTTAGTAAATAGAGTTACCTTATACTTAAATTTACTTAGGTAGTTATTCTTTAATTATATTAATAACTTCTTAATCCTAAGGTATCTTATCTCTAAGTATCTTTAAGGTATCTTAGGCTTAGATTAAGTATATAATTTCTTTCTAGTTTTACTATTTAAGTTACTATATAATATTAATAGCTTATAATATCTTAGAGCTATATAAAGCCTTCTTACTTACTATAATAATCTTACTTTTAAGTTCTTTAAAGTACTAGCATACTTATTTCTTACTCTCCTAATAAGTTAAGTAACTATTATTATAGTAAGTAATTTATAAGAGTTACAGGTATAAAACCTCTTTTTAAGTAATATTTACTTATTAGTTACCTTTTACTAATACCTTATCCTAGAGTTATTTTAGTTATTAGTAATCCCTAGTATAGTATCCTATTTTCTTATAGTTATAATATTTAATAGTTTTAGTATCTTTAGGTAGCTAGTTCTCTTATTTTCTAGCTATACTAATATCTATAGATTTTATATAATATCTATAGGATATACTTAGTTAGTTTTATAGTTATTACTAATTATTATTTCTTTCTTACTAGTAATTACTAGGGTTTCTTAGTCCCTAGGTATAGCGCTTACCTATATTAGTATTTAATTACTAGTTCTTACCTCTCTCTCTTTATTACTTATAGAGGTGGGTATCTATCTTAATAATAAGTTTAATATATCTAAGAAAGTCTTCTAGAGTATTAATGATTATAGTAAGTTTATCTCTAATATCTTCTTTAAATTCTTAGTAGAATATAAAGATTAAGAATTGATCTATAATATTAAATCTAGTAATAAGTTACTAGAACTTAGCTATATAGTATAAAGTAGCCTTAGTTTACTTAAGGTTTATAAGGTCTTATTTAGCTTATTATTTTTTATTAAGATCTTAAAATAGTAACTTTAAAGCTTATTTAAAGCTTATTATACTTCTAAAAATTAACTAAGTCTTATAAGAGTATATATTTAATTCTCTATTGTTTTTAAAGAATTCTTTTTAGAATAGTTTAAACTATAAGAGTACTTTACTATATAAAAGTGTACTAGTATAGATAACTGTTTTAGTCTTATTATAGAAGTTAGTAATATAAAAGATCTAATAGGTATAAACTTAGATTAGAAATTCTTTTAGCTATCTACTTTTACTATTATAAGTTTCTAGGGAGTTAAGTTTCAGCTTATCTTATCCTTTAACTAGAATTAAGATAATATTAGTAGTAGTTTAGAGTATCTTAACTTCTTATCTAAGTATAATAACTTTACTATTTTTAGCTTCTAGCTTAGTAAAGATATTTTTAATAATAGATTATATTTGTTATAGATTATAGTTACTAGTTCTCTTAAGTTATTCTATTTAAGCTATATTATTATTAATAATATTAACTAGCTATTTATTATATTTAGTATTTCTCTTAACTATCTTATATATAGCTATATACTAGTCTATAGTAAGGATAGCCTTACTATCCTTATTAAAATTAACTTTAGGTATTATAGGCTTATTTTTAAGATCTATAGCTTAAGCAAGCTCCTAGTCTAGAAACCTAGGAATCTTAGAAATACTTAAGAATAGGTTAGTCTTAGGAGAAGATATTATAGTTTTACTATTAATTAGTATTATAGAATTAACTTATTAATAGGAGTAATTAAAGTATTATAACTAGATTTCTAATAATAGGTTTTCTACTAAAGTATAGCTAAGGCTATAATAATAATTAATAGTATTATACTTACTAGTATTCTTACTAATATATTAGTTACTTATTAATTAGTTAGATAGTTAATAAATAGTTAGTAGCTTATATAGCTTATGAGGTAGTTCTTAAAAATAAGTAAGTGTAAGGAGTTTAAAAGTTATCTAAGAATATTTTATAAGTTAATTACTAAAGAGCTATAAAAGTCTATCCTTAAGTATATCTAAGTCTATTCTATGTATAAGCTTTATCTCTAGTACTATTACTAGATTATTTAGATATTCTATATATCTAATATATCTATAGATTATTTAGATATTCTATATATCTAGTATATCTATAGATTATTTAGATATATTATATATCTAATATATCCTTATCTTATCTTTATATAACCTATATCATAGTTCTTCTACTTATAAGGAGTTATTAGTCTACCCTATACTCTATCTATATAAATACTATACTATGCTACTTGTGTTCTACCTTATCTAGTGGGACGGCGTAGCCTATAACCTATTAGGTTATAACAATCTATTACCTACTTAGTTATTATAAATAGTATTATTAAGTAATCTATAATATCTAGAGTTATTGAAAGCTTTATTAGTTATTTTATAGTAGTATACTATATATTATTAATATTTAGGTTAATTAACTTTTATAGATTTAAAGCTATTACTTATTACTATAACTAGATATACTAATTACTTTAGTTAATTAAGCTACTTAGAGTTATTAATATCATAACTATCTTATTTTAAATTATAATAATAACTATAGTATATATTATATATACTATATATAGTACTTTAAGTAATATTAATTAATACTTCTAAATTAGATTATTTATTATTAAAGCATATAGATAATTATAGTAATAATGTTTAGTTAATTACTAGTATATATATATATAACTATATAACTATTTTCTATAGGATTCTCTACATATTTATAGCTATTATATTACTTTAGGATCTAAATATATATAGTTATTAGATTTTAGATATTTTAGCTAGAAAAATCTATCCTATAGATATTAACTAATATTTTACTATAGATCTTTTCTAATCTAGCTTAATAGGCCTAGAGATCTATACTATTTATTAGTATATTATACCTACTTTAATAGTTTTCTATAATAGTATTACTTTCTACTCTACTTATACTTCTTTACTCTAGTTTGTTAGCCTAGAGTAGGTTTATTATTAAAGCGCCTATAAAAGTGGAGGCACCCCCGCTTAGAGGATACTTTGGTTACTGCTAAATACTCTAGCTACTTTAACACACCCCCTCAGGCTTATATATCATACTAAGCCTGATTTTTATACCAGGGGATTTGCCAACTAATGAGCTCTTATCTACCCTCTTAAGATAGTCTGGGTTACAACGGATCTGAGCAGTGATTTCCAGATTCCGGCTCTTTCTGGATCTCAGTAGATTCATCGGTTACCTAATCCCTCGATCTGGCGAGACTCGAACTCATAGCCCATAGAATTTAACAGTAGGGGTAGGCGTTAGACGCTTACTGACGCAGCCAGCGGCTCAGACTGTTAATTATCAAAGCGCTTATAAAAGTGGAGGCACCCCTACTTAGAGGATACTTTGATTACTACTAAATACTCTAGCTACTTTAATATTTATAAGCTAGCTAGCTAGGTACCTACCTACTTATAGTCTATTATATTAGTAGTATTAAAAACCTATTTTTCTATCTATATATTAATAAGCTATTAATATAACCCTATAAAAAACTATACTTTTTAGCTAGTAGATTTAGAAATCTATATATCTAAATATTAAGTAGTCTCTCTTTTAAGGTTACTTATTACTAATACTACTAATACTAAAAATAAAGTTATTTAAACCTATATAAAACTCTTTATTAGTTAATTTATTAATAATTAATATTTCTTAGTTTTTTTATAATTTTAATTAAAATATTATATAGATTATATTAATATATAGCTTTATTACCTATTATTATAGTATATAGAAGTAAGTAAGCTTTAAAGTTTATAATATGCTTATTTTAGAGATCTACATAAGGCTTTTTCTTTATTAATTTATTAGCTAACTAATAGAATTTTAAACTTTAATATCTTACAGAAATACCATAAGGTTTAACTCAAGAAATAACGTAATAGAAATAAGAGTAAGCTAGTTAAGCTTCTCTAAGCTCTAAAGTTTATAATATTTTTATTACTATTACTACTTTTAATTAGATAAAATAAAAGCCTTAATTAAATAAAATAAGAGATTATATATCCAATTAAATAAATATAATGATATTAAGATTAAATAAGAATAAGTAAAAGAAAATAGTATAAATATTAAAAATTTGAGAGAATAAAATAGATATTAAAGTTATTGAATACCTAAGCTATAGTTTATATATAATCTAATAGTAGTAATATTAATATAAGATAATAGAAGAAGTAAAAGTATATACTCTAAGTAAAATAAGTTATATAAAGTTAGAAGTATAATAACTATAAGAATTATTAAATCTTTTTATATATTATAATAACCTTAACTCTAAAGAAATATAAGATTTCTTTTTTAAATAATACTTTACTAATATTTATAAGTTAATAATTAATTAGTAGTTCTAAAATACTAAGTAATTATTAAAATCTATTTATATTATTATTACTTAGAGAGATAAGAACTTACAATATACCTAAGTATATACTATCTATTAATACTACCTAAAGTAATTAATCTTTATTAATAAGTGAGATATAGATAAATAATTAAGTACTTAAAGAATATGTTAGATATTAAAAAGCTTGATACCTTATTATAAAGATAAACTTAAATATAAGTAATAATATCAAGTTTTATTAGCTCTTATAATAAATAAGATCTTTAATATATTAATATACTTAGGTATAACTAATAGTAATAAGTTTATAGTGTAGATATAAAAAAGAGTATTACTTAAGTATAATATCTTTTTTATAGTAAAGTTAGTTATTATAATAAATAATATTGGTTTTTACTACTAATAAAATATTTAAGAGATATATAAATTAGTTAGTATATACTTACTATATCTACTACTATACTTATCTAACTTTAACCTTATTAAAAAGGTATTTAACAACCTTAAAAAGCTTTTTTATAAGTAGTATTCTATTTAAAATAGAGATATAGAAGATATATAAGACTTTAAAAAGCTACTTGAAAACTATATAATAAAGTTTAGCTATAAAATAAAATAGATAGAGAACTACTTTTATTATTCTTTTATTAACTTTAATAGAATATAGTAAATATTTAATAATAAAAGATTAATTAATAGTATTATAATTATTATTAATAAAAGTAAAGTTAAAGTTATCTCTATAATTAAGAAAGTATTACTATTAAGATACTAATAAAAAAAGAATACATATTATTAATAGTTAAAAGAAATTCTTCTTTAGTAATTACTTATTTAGCCTTATTACTTTACTTATTACTTCACTCTTTACTAACTTTATTATATTATTACTTATTACTACTATATAACTTTATTAATAATTTATTATCTATTACTTTAATTAGATTTTTAATCTTCTTACTATATAACCTATTAATATTAAAGGTATTATTATTATTATTTTTAAGGTATTAATTATATATAGATTAGGAGACTTATTAACTTAAGTAGAGAAGTAAAAAAGAAATAGTAGTTAGCTATAGAGATAAGGATATAAAGAAGTTAATATCTAGAGAGGTTAGTACTATAAAAGTAATAACTAAAGTAAAGTCAATATACTATATCTCTTATTCTTAAGGTTACTTATTTTATTAGTAATAGTAGTAATAATAGGTAATAAATTATAAGCTTTATTACTAATAAAATCCAATATAATATATAGTAATTTATTTTATGAATTAAAAATAATAGAGTTATATTTATACTTATAATACTATTATATATGGATAAAAGTTTAAATTAACTTCTATATCTAGTTAATAAAAGTAATAAGTATATCTTTCTCTATATACTACTTTTTTAATATATACTAAATTACTTTTAAACTTAATAATAAGCTCTAGAGTTATTTAATTACCTTATTAGTACTACCTTTATAGTACTAATATTACTGTTGCAATGCTAGCTATTGTAGGACTGATTGGTGTTATTGGGCTTAACCCTAATAACGCGGCGGTGGATTAACTGTAATTCTGCTGCAACCCCATCAGGCTAATAACTAGCCATTTACTAAAAGCACTCTATACCTAGTGGGGAGTATTTACTGCCCTTTTTAACTAGGCAGTCTATAATAGTTATACCTTAAATAATATAAAATAAAGATCTAGTATTTACCCCTATTATTAGTGTTACTTACCTATTAATATATATAGTTAATTATATTATAACCCCTATAATTTTTATACTAATTAATAATTAACTTTATGGTTACTACTACTATAAAAAACTATAGATTAGTAAGGGTTTTTAGAAGAGGCTATAGATTGCTTCAACTTAGCTTATACCTTCAATTTAAAGTAATAGTTTATAGTACTACTTATTATTAACTTTAGGTTATAATACGTTTTACTAAGTAAAAAGCCTTTTATTAACTAGGTTATTACCTAAATATTACTAATTATTTCTAGCTTAACCCTATAATACATCCCCTTAATAACTTACAGTATACTAGAATACATAGCTATCCTATAAATGTAATAACTTATAATATAAGAAGTTAATTCTTAACTATAAAAAATACCTTACTTTATATATTGTTAGAGGCTATGAGGGGTAATAAGGTTAGAGATAAGAGCTAAGAGATAAAATAAGATATATATTGTTTTAATATAATAGAAGAGCTTTTTTTTCACCTTACTATCTAGCTAGACATAAGGGATATAAGGGGTTTATTTATACTTATTTTCTATATATTCTCAGGATTTCTGAGATATTCTAGGTTATTATCTAAAACACCTCAGTTATATAGTTTATAACTATATTCTTATAAGTTGTTTTCTAAAACATCTCGGTTATATAGTTTATAACTATATTCTTATAGTTTGTTTTCTAAAACATCTCGCTTATATAGTTTATAACTGTACTTTTATTTCCTAGATTTCTCCTTAGATAAATAGTTCTTGCTTAAAGAAACTATTCTTTGTATATAAATATCCTATGTATCTATAGTATATAGGCGTTTTCTAAGTAAATATATAGTTATCTAGTATATACAGTATATACAGTACTATTAATACTGTGTTATATAATTCACTTTATCCTTATATATACTATCTTTTATATATAGATATAAGGTATTTAAACCTTAATATCTAATATATACTACTATTTAAGTAAGCTTTTATAGCTATTACTACTACTACAATAGCAAAGAAAATCAATACTAGAGAGTATCTAGATAATCACATAGATTTTTTACCTTCTTATAATAACCTTTCTTTTTATAATAACAAGCTCAAGAAATGCCTAGCTACTTATGCAATCATTTCTAAATACCTATTTTTAAATACTAAAGCATACTTAGTTAATTATACTACTTTATTAAAAATACCTAAAGAGCGCCTAGTTAATTACATATATATACTTCTTTCCCTATTAGACTATCTATACTACTAGTAGTAATCCCTCTAATAAACATATATACTCTCTAGTCTACTAAAGGAAATACCTATATTTAAGAGGTTATTAGGCTAATAAAGGGTAATCATAATAGCTTTACCTAAGGCAAGTAGTAGTAATACTATAGATACCATAAGTTATAATCTAACTACTTTAAGTAATATATAAGAGATATAAGGACTACCTAAAATACCTATATAATATAGACTATATATAATACTAGGTATATAGAGATTCTTATACCTTAAGTATATACTACCTAAGGTACTACATAAGGTAACTCTCTGGGTAATAATAGTATATTATATAATAAAGTATATATAAAATAGTATCTATACCTAAGAACTTTAAGAGAGGTTAATTACTAACTTTAATAAATAGACTAAGGATAACTTTAATATTATTAACTATACTCTCTATAATACCTTTTATATCTTTATTATTAACTATAGTATATAGGTAAAATAGGGCTATTACCTTAAGGTATCTATATAAGTATACTAGGTAATTACTAGGGAAGAGTATAAGCCCTAGGATAATAAGGGTATTACTACTATTAGTAAAGGAAATTTAGAGTTTATATAGTACCTTAATAATCTATACTTTATCTCTAGTATTAAGGATAATAGCAATAATATATAGGAGCTACTAGTAAGGGCTACCTCTAAGCATAGCCTAGGAACCACTATACTATATAAAACCCTATAAAGGAAGGATCAGCCCACAAGCTAGCCCCTGCGGTAGACATCTATTAACAATCTAGATTTTAGATTACTATCAGCAGAGAAAAGTCACTAATATAACGCATCGCATTAACCCATAGTTAAGGTATCTGTTACCTAGCGCCAGACCACATACTTACTAGACTTACAAATAGGTAACAGCCTTACCCCACAGCAAGTAATAGACCTTATAAAGCTATATTCTAACAATACCTCTATAAAGTATAGCAGCAGCTAGTATAAGATAATTAACACTAAGTTAGCTACCTTTTTTAACTTATATATAACAGTAAGTATTTATAGTAACAAGTATTCTACTACTATTAAGGTTATACTTATAACTAAACTACAGGAGTATTATAACTCCACCCTTTATAAGTTTAAGGGTAATTTTAATATATTAGTTATAGAACTTAAGGTATACTTTAAAGGTAAAGAGATCTATTATACCTATATTATAGAACTTTATTAGTTAAGCTTTATAATAGTTACTAGTAAAAACCATAGTAAGAGTAAGCTAGAGGTCCTTAACTTACTTATTAACAAAGTTATATTACTTATTATGGTAATAAAGTAGTAGGGACTCCCTAGTAATAAGAAGTATTATAACGCCCTTATTATATATTACTAGGGTATTACTAAGTATGCATTAGCCCTTATTAACCTACTAGTAAGCTATAATACCCTTTACACATAGTTATATAACATAGTAAGTAATACCATAGCGATCTGTAAATCTAAGGCTTAGTTTCCTACTAAAAATTCCTAGTAAGACCACAAGTAATACTAGGTTAATCAGAAGTACAATAGCTATAACAACTATTACTAGTAGTAATAACTATATAATAATCTATATACATACCTACCCTGTAGTAGGAGTAACTTTATAAGCAAGAAGTACTTTATCTATAGCAAGCCTGGCTATTAGTTAATAAAACATAGCAATAATAACTATAGGTAGTTGTTTAAACGCTTTAAGTCTTAGTATCTTATAGAAATACTGCAGACTTTTACCTAGTTTCTTACTAATTATAAAGAGAACAAGCTTAACAAGGCTAACAAGAGTAGTAATAATAATTACTAACTAGATAATAAAGACAGTACTTTTAATAATACCACGTTCTTTATATTAACAGCCTTTTATAGTAAAAAGATAGTAAATAGTCTAAAACTTTATACCTACTTATATAACTAAGCTACTTTCTATATATTTACCTATAAAGACCCTACTGCTTTTGAACCTAATAAAAGTAATAGTAAGAGTAATAATATCTTTACTTTTAAAGACTAATACTCTACTACTACCTTTTAAGGTATTATGCTTAATACTAGAGCTACTTATATATTAACTACTAGCTAGTAGTAGTATAAGGCTCTTTATAGGTATCTTACTATAGATCTACTAATAGATATATTACGTACTAGCAAAGTAAGTATTTATTTTAGCAGTAATAATAGCTTTAAATGCCTTAGAATAGTTATAGTACCTACCCTACTAGGTAACTTTATATTTTATATAATAACCTTAGATATACTATTCCTTCTCTACTTAAAGGATATAGATACCTATAGTATATACTTTAATAACCTTACTAACTAACTTATTAAGAGTAATACTGTTATACCTATTATTTATAAATAAGGTTATGTATAGATGCTATTAGAACTACTAGAGTAAAGCCTAGTAGATCACTATTTAACTAATACAGAGTTATAGTAGATATATTAATAATTTAGCTACCTATTAGTTAAATAGTTTTGTAAGGTACTCTACTACACTAGCTATAAAATAACTATCTTATTACTTAAAGAGATTAACAAGTTTTACTATTACTGCTAGTTAAATATAAAGGCTTCTAGAAGATTTTAATTTACCCTCTGTAATAACCATAAGTTTAACTATAAGGTCTTTATTAATATTATCTACTATAATAGTAACAAGCTAGCCCTTTATATCATTAATAGTACTACTGTGTTTAACGCAGCCCATTTTCTACAGTCTATTACTGCTAAGCATACATAGAAAGCTCTTTATATATACTAGATTAACGTATACCTTAGATTACTAAACTAGATTATTACTAATACTAGCCTTAACTTTTATATAGTAGACTTTAAATATACTACATATATATTATCTATTAAAGTTAAAGAGGTCCCTATTAAAGCCTATAATAGTATTAATAAGGTTAAATAGTACTATATAATACTATAGTATGTATATACTATTATCTAAGCTAAAATAGACGTTAACCCTAAAGTTATACTATAATACATAGTAAAAGTACTTAATAACACTACTAGCCTAGACAGCCTTGTACCCATACTTCTTGTTTTTAATACTTACCCATAGATTTCTAATACTTTACTACCTCTAGTAACTACCTAGTAACGCACTAAGGCTATTTATAAGGCAATAGAGAAAATATAGTAACTCTATACTAAAAGGTAGGTAAATAAGGCACTTACAGCTTGTAACAGCCCAGATACTACCCCTATTATATTGTTACTACTGCAGTCACTTATTTAAGTATGGTGGGAGAAGAGTAGCTAGTAAGGCTTATATTACCTTATTACTATAGATAGTATTACTTATACTATAGAGATAGCCTATAAACTGTATAACTTCTATATTACTACTATTAAACCCTTTTATAGATTAATTAATAATAGACCTATAGAGAAGCCTACCCCATAAGCATAAGATAATATAGTAATAGTACTATAACTATTAAGCTAAGAGAAAGTATATAATACTATTATTACTAGTAACAACCTACTAGATAAGTAGCCCACGTGCAGACTATATAGCTGTCCCTGCAAGGATCTAATTCAAACGCTTTTTATAGAGGTTTTCCTATAAGCCTAGTTCCTAGTAAATACCTTCCTAACTACTAAGGAGGAGTCTAATTATATACTTACTATTAACCTATATAAGAAAGGTATTATTACTATACCTAGTAAGGCCTTTAAAGTATCTAATAAGGCTAAAATTGATAGCCTTACTGCTTACAGTATCTTTTATATTATCCCTTTTAATAATTAAAAGTATAGTAAGATATAGATCTTTAATTTATAATTAGTCTATAAAGTAAAGAGCAAAACTAAGTAACCTTATAAGAAGAGCTACCTTATTATCTAAGAATATACTAATAATAGTAAAAGCGCTATTCTCATGCAGTCACTAACAATCTAATATATATTATAATAGATTATCCTTACTATTACCCTATTACTATTATACTAAGGATTATAACTATAGCTTTAAGATATTACCTAAGCCTATACTTAATTTACTACTAACTTTAACTACATAATTCTTATATATTTACCTATAGAAATATACTATTATTACCCTATAAATACTATTATAGTTATTATAAAGCTATTATATAGTATCTCTAAGGTAGGTACCTATTAGTAAGCAATGTATAATAACTACTATAGAGAGAATCTCTAGATAGATATATTAACTTTTAACCCTTACTTACTAGTATCTACTTAAGATAATGCTAATTTTAAGATAATTAGTATATAGACTAATAATACTATTAGACTATTAGATTAAGCCTTTACTAACTATAAGGAAGTTAAACTTATAAAGGCTACTTTTATAGTAAAACCTAAGTAATAACTTACTATTAATAACCCTATTACCTTTAATAATAGTATTATATTACTTATTACTAATAGTAAGATTTAGCTCCAATAAAAGAGCTAAGGTAAGAAGCTATAGCTTATTAACTACTTATTACTAGAAGCCTAGTAATAGTATATCAAGTAACAGGCCTACAGAGCATATATTACTTTAATTTACTAGCCTAAGGCTTACTTCAACTACTCTATAACTATATAATACTAATTACCTATAGCAAATAAGATCAAAGACTTTAACTACTAAATTAAATAGTAAATAAGTAACCTTAACTATAGACTATGGTTTTTACTTATTAATTTAATAACTATAAACTCTTTATCTTTATTAATAGATCCTTTACTAATAATAGTAACCTAATATTATAATTAGGCTTTATTATTATTATTACTAATAAATAAGATATTAATAAAATAATAGTATAACTACTAACTAATAGTAATTATTTTTAAGTTTATAGTAATATTATCTACTTTGGTTTAGTAAAGTATGAGAGAGTTACCTATAGTATACCTACCTCTAAGATATATATAATAGTTACTAGTACTAATATTACTTATGTAATTAGAATAATACTTATAATAATAACTAATTAACTAAAAATACTATAGATCCCTACTATTATCTATACTAACTTATACTTACTCTATAAGTACCTTATAAAGCTTGATACTATAAAAGAGAAGTACCTTATAATTAATATTATAGCTCTTTAGTAATAATATAAACGTTATAAGGTCTATAAGATATAATAAATTTATAGTAGTAATAATCTAGCTAATATATTTATAAAGTCATTACTAAATACTATACTAATTAGCCTTATTAGTAATAGATTAATAGATATATAAATAAATAGATAGGTATTATATATATAATAGGTTATATAGTAATAAGTTATTAGATACTTTTATTTCCTTTGTTTTTATTATATTTTTAAGCTTTTTAGACTATTATTATTTATTAGGTACTTTTACTACTAGAGAAAGTTACTAGTGTTATAATACTAGCTATTGTAGAACTGATTGGCGTTATCAAGCTTAACCTCAATAACGCGGCAGCAGATTAACTGTAATTCCGCCGCAACCCCACCAGGCTAATAACCGGCGATTTGCCAAAAGCACTCCACACCTAGTAGGGAGTATTTACTACCCTTTTTAACCAAGCAGCCCATAATGGTTATACCTTAAATAACGCATAATAGAGATCTAGTATTTACCCCTATTATTAGCATTACTTACCTATTAATATATATAGTTAACTATATTATAACTCCTATAATTCCTATAATTACCTTTTAACTTTAATAAACTAATTAATAAAATCTTTTAACTTATATAACTATATTATAGGTAACTACTTATTATACTATAGTAGTAATAATAATAATACTAGGTTAATACTTCTTATTATATAAGAAGTCTATAATAGTTATAGTAATAATAGGTTAATTAGTAATTAATAATACTATAATAGAGAGAATAGCTAACTTTAGTATAGTTATTAATATAGTAGCTAAAGGTAAGGGCTTTTCTTATTACTATTAAATAATAAATTAACTATTATATTATTAGTAAAGTTATTTATAGTTAGTAATATTACTAAAGTAGTTAGATTTTTTTCTCTTTTAACTATAGTTATAAAACGTAAGTTAGTAACTTTACCTTTTATTATTATTATTAATATAACCTCTTTTATATACTACTAGCTAACTATAATTAATAAGCTTACTAATAAGCTTTTTAAGCTTATACTAGTTTCTTAATAAAATATTACCTCTTATTATATTTTTATATCTTTTATAAGTAGCTTATAATAAGTTTTATCTATAATAAAATACTAATTAATATTATTATTACTATAAATATAGTTATAATAAGTTACTCAGTTAGTATATTAATAATACTCTATTAGATCTTATTATATATCTTTTTTTATTTCTTTCTGTTAATTAATTTTCTCTCTTATTAAAGCCATTACTATTTTCTTGAGCTTATACTTTAATAGCTAACTACTATAATTAGTTTAAGTATTATTATTATTATTATTATCTTAATTATTATAGTCTTGTTAGTTATTATAATTATTACATTCTTTATTATAAGACTTTAACTTTATATATACTATATTACTTATTACTCAAAATATTTACTTTTATTATACTATTTATAATATAATAAATATTAATATAACTAAACTAGTATTATATATAAAATCTATATTAAAAAAGATCTCTAAAGTTTAGTAACCTAATTAATTAAGTTAGAGGTTAAAGTTATTTTTTAATAAGGTTAGCTATTTTTCTTTTTTTATAATTAAGTTATTATAGTAATAAATAACTTTTAATATCTTAGTAACTACTTATCTTTTATTAAACTTTATACTTATTTATAACTTTAAGAGTTAGTATTACTTATTAGTTTATATTTAAATATACTCTTTTATATTTCTTAATATTTACTTCTCTTATTATAACTCTATTATTATTATAGCTATTAATTAACTTAATCTCTATATTATTTAAAAAAGCTAAATTAATAGTATTAATATAATACTATTAAATTAAAAACTAAGAGTAAAATAGATATTTACTTTAGTAAGTAGTAGTAATAGATTAGCTATTATAGTAATAGCTTATTATTATTCTTATTGTAATAGTAATAAAATTTATAATAAGGTTTTAAAAGAATTAAAGTAAAAGAATACTATTTCTTTATTATTAAAGGTATTTAACCCTTTCTTTTTTAATAATATATTAGTAATAATAATAATAATAATAATCTTTAAAGCTATTTATAACTATAATATCTATATAAAAGTCTATAGTATATAGCTACTTAGTAGGGTAACCCCCCTGTATAGCCCTAACTAGGGTGGTGTTAGTAATAGTGTTTCTAACGCACGGACAGAAAACTAGGTTTCTAACGCTGCTAACGCAACAGACTGTACCCTGGGACAGTTTGCTATTTTTCCAACTTGCAAAAGCACCGCTGTCTTCTTTCAGTTTTGCTTGATCACATTCTATGCGACAAGACTGTAAATAGTTTGAAGAATTGATTGCTAGCTACAAATGCCAGAAGAGGACTGGGATCCCTCCAAAGCTATTAACTGGACATCGCAATGCGAAAAGTGAAACGCTGAAAACATTTGGCCATGTAGAATTACACATCGTGTCAAGGCTGCTTCCTCCTCCAAGCACAACCGATGTTGCTACAGTTGTTCATAGTGTGTTTTGGTCATAACATTATCGTGGTCGCGGTCAGTCGCATCCGTCCGGTTCAATTGACCTGGATGCGGCGGGTCTCGTGCTTGGGCGCCTTGGGAACGCGGATCGAGAGGATACCGTCTTTGAAGCTCGCCGAAACGGAATCCTGCGAGATCTGGCCGGGGAAGTTGAAGACACGGCTAAATTCGCCGACGCTGCGCTCCGAGACCCAGTACTTGGCGTTATCGACCGGTTCCTTCTTGCTGGAGGCGGATTTCTCGACCGAGTTGTTCTTGTTGCCGTCGTTCTCATTATCGTCCTCGACGGTGGGCTGGTGCGAGGCAGGGCGGGACCTCTCGTTGCCGTCGGTAATGGCGCCACTCGCCTCGGCACCGCTGCCCTGGAGGAATCCCGCGGGCGGGGTACCGGCGGTGTACGACCTCTCGACACGACCGCGAATGTGGAGGGTGTGAGGGTCGGTGAACTCGATCGAGACGTCGTTCTTGTTCATGCCGGGGAGCTCACCATGCAGCTCATAGGCATCCTCGAGCTCGCGGACATCGAACTTTGGCTGGAAGTTGGGGACGTGGTTTCGGTGGGTGCCGCGGGCACCGCCGTTGGTATTGGCGCCGGTGCGGGAGTAGTTGTCAAAGTCCTCGAGGAGGCGGAAGAGAGGAGTGAAGGAAGCGTCGGAGGGGGTGTTGTAGAAGTTGCGAGGAAAGAAAGCCATTTTGAAAGTTGTTCAGGAGGTGATTAGGTGGGTGTGTGACTGATTGTATGATTTTGGACTGTGGGTGAAGGCTTTGCGAGAGTGATGTGTGTTTGTAGAGCTGGAAGCGTTGCCGAGTTGCTTTGCTTATTGTTGTATTTTTTGTTCTGATCTGATGAGGAAAGAATAATCCCGATAAGAGGGGATCAAGCTGGTCGATTTATACACTGAAGGCCGGCAATGACGTGACTTCCTCAGAGTTCGGGAATCATCGCTGGTGGGTCCGAGAATGCGGTGCGAGGTGCTTCGAGAAACAACTCGCACATTATAGCAAAATCATCAGCTGTCTGGAGCCTCTTTCTGGTGTGATTTGGGTAAGCAGATGCGTGGGTGATGAAGTCGTCGCGATGCTTCCAGGTGCTTCAGGGCCCAGAAGTCGCTAGATGCTTCCAGCATCTTCCACTGCCGCGCCACTAGCAACTGCCATATATCACGAGCAGGCCAACCGCACAGACTTACAAGAAATATTCAGAAACTCAAGTCCAGTTCAAATGCATAAATCCCACCAACAACATTCGATCGTTGCATCATGTTAACATCACTAAGGTATCTCATGACGCGGCCTTCGAACACCGTCGAAGGGCTTTGCTGGGGTTCTTTGCCGATCTATCATCCCCCGCTTAATTTTAGAGTTCCGGGACTCGGATTGGGGTCAAAGGTGCCCCGCAAGCCGCACAGCAGCGCAACTCAGTTACCCAGCCAATCAAACGGCTCCCGATAGCGAGTGGATGGTCCGTGTCGGTAGCTCCTCTTCAACCGCCCCACTAGCCTGGGTGTTCGGCGTCCGGTCCTCTTGCCCCTCCGTCGACCAACCCATAGTCTGTGCTCTGCAGACAGGGTCAGTTCGAATCCAGCTGGGAACCCCTTTATACTCTTACATTGGGCAAGTAAGAGAATTCAGACATATCATATTCCTAGATGTTATGAATCTATTCGAATCAGGGGGCTGTCACCCTAGTCAGTAGTATACTATATCAACAACAGTTTCTCTTCTATATTGTTTACTTCAATAAACATTTATATCTTGAACATAGTGTACTTCAGTCCAGTGTACTGAGTGACCCTGCGAGGACTCCAGGACAAAGTACCTCTGCCTCTACCTACCTCCGCCCCTTCCCGTTGAAATCGAATGACCCGGTCTAGGCCTTCCCCGCCCAATTAATCAACGGTAGCGGGTAAATTGATAGTGTGGTTTTGGTATTTTGCTAGAGTCTAACCTGATCAGGTGGCGGCTCGGAAATACCATAATCCGCCGCGAACTCTAGCAAACTCTAGTCAACCCAAATCCTAACCCAAATCCTAACCCAAAACCTAACTAACTATAATAATTTTTTATTTTTTTTACTCTTTATAATATTACTTACGGTGGTTAGGGTTAGGCTAGGATTGTGGTTAGGATTTGGGTTAGGATTCAGGTTAGGATTTGGGTTAGCTAGAGTTCGCTAGAGTTCGCGGCGGATTATGGTATTTCCGGGCTACCCAAGGCTTAGTAGTTGTGGCGGTGGCTGTGCCTACTGGATCTGGTTAGACTCTAGTAAAATACCAAAATCGCACTATCAAAATACCTGCTACCTTAATCAACCACCTTATCCTCAGGAGCATACCCACACCATTTAAAAACATGTTCACAATGTCCATGTCTCATGCACGCGCCTGCATCGAGAAATCAAGGGGCGGAGAAGAGTCGGTCACGAGGCAAGCAATCTGGGTTCCCCAAGACGGCTCACTACCGTCAACTTTAGGAGCCTCATTTCGGGAGGATGAGAGGCCTCGTTCTAGTGCCTCCAGGACCAAAGGGGGCTGTCAAAGAGTCCCATGCCTCTCGAATAGAGAGCTAACACAGAGTCTGGCGAGAAGGAGAGTACATGTAAGGCGACCATTGAGGGGCACCTGACCTGACCTGACCGTGCTCCATATATTCGACCCACAACGGAAAATATTATAATCCAATACCCGGACCAACCCAATAAACCGAATCCTAACCCGAATCTAGCACCGTACCCAGTCAGGTCAGGTCAGGTACCCCCCCCCAATGGTCGCCTTAACTACAGACTCCCAAGGAGGCATGCCCTTGCGCTCAGCTCCCCTCGTGGTTGCTCGCCGCTTTTCCAGTCTGTCCTGGTGTACTTGGCCAGTAGGAACGAAGCAGGTCGCTGGCTCTCTGGAACAGTCTCACAAAAATGGTATTCAGTTTAGTCTTCCTTTTTCATCTATCTTCATCAGCGACAACAAACAACAAACAACCTTTCTTTACCTACCTAGGTAATTGATAAGTAGACTGGGTACAGTCGCCACGGCGAAACCGCGCAACGCATTGACCCGAGTCATTTAAGGCTCGGGGCTGCAGGAAGCTGTGATCCTAATGCTCGCACAGGTTCATCTCTTCTTGATGGTCAAGCCACAATTATGGACGTCGCCACAGCAAAGGTGCCACAGTTCGTCGACGACATGCCTTGAACATATGGTTCGCAATGGAAGCGTCTGGCTCAACTGTTTTGTAAATGCCTTCACCTGTGTTGGCAGGTCTAAATAAAGGCCGCCTGGCAGGTACGGAACCTATAGGAAAACATGCCTACCAAATGTCTCCGCACTTTTTGCAAGCAGTGAGCAATTCTCCTACGCATCTTTTCTCCGCAGCCCCAAGTTATGAAAGGTGGAGACGAATCTCTCACACAGAATTACAGTCAAATTAGGTACAGTGAGGACCAACGTCCAGATACCTAGCCATATATGAGTATCGATCGCCATGGCCCGCATGTGCCCGTTATCGTAGTAATGTGACCAACCCTTTACCAACCGTACAGATGAACCTGATAACCAAGGTGGAAAATGCTTCGAGTCATAATACCCGCATAATGAGATCCGCCTTGGTTCGACTTATTGCTGGTACTGTGGCCTCATGGGGGGATAGCCTGCAATCATGGCCATACCCGGGCGCATGGCAGCTGACACAGATCCGGGGCCAGGACTCTGCACCCTATTGAAGAGTCCAATCAACCTCCTCCCGACCGATGGCTCCAGTTCCGTACCGTCTCTTGCAATCTTGACTTCTCGGTTAGAGTTCCACGGGTTTCGCAGCCCTCTGGTTCGGTAGAAGGGCAGGCGTGCGGTCGACAACCATTCGAGCTTGAACGGCTTACCCCAAGCTTTCGTGGTGCCATCCACTTCTTGATTCCCACTCTTCCGGCTGCTCACGTCACTCTGGTCCACTTCCTGCTCCTCCTCCTCATCTCCGCTGTCACCCTCCTCGCGGTCTGCTTCCCAAAATATGGTTCCTCTTGCCGAGTCGTCAATAATTCTACCCTTGGGTGCGAATTCCGTGGGTTCGGTTGGGATCGCCTTGGGCAAATCATTATCGTCCGCAGACTGTGCCTTGGGGGCGAACTCGATCGCGGCTTCCGGATCCTCGTTGATCTGAGAAGTCATTCTCGCATATCCATAGTATTCGCCCGACTTATTCGCAGAAAACACAAGATATACGTTGTCGACCGCCTGCCAACGTTAGCGAATGCTCTAAATTTCAAGGAAACGGTACGCTTACGTTGAAAGCGGCATTGAGGGTTTCTTCGTTATGGGACTGGGTTGCCCAAATGCCTGTTCTGACACTGAGCTCCAGGTCCTCTACAGTCAAACTCTTCAGGATAAAAAACTTGTCCTTCTGGGATGCCGTCTCGACGACGGTGGCGACTGGCTTGGCCTCGTTCGTTTCAGGTGTTACGTCTTCTGTTCCGTTCCCCTTGTCTGCCAACTGCGACGTGACATCATGAGGGGTTTGCGACCCAGACGATGCCGCTGGACCAGTAGGTGCCGTGACACCAGTTGCACCTTCGACGGTGCTCTTGCGCAAACGGCTGACTAGACGCACAGACTGGAATTTAGAGTCGTGAAGTTTTTGCTGAGCCGTCAGACAGGTATTTTCGTCTTTGAAGTTTGCGAATGCGCAATTGCTCTTCGAAATCAGAAATAGGGATTCGAGGCCGTTCGCTTCCTTGCACACATGGTGAACTAGGTGCATCAGGTCGGTCTGAGGTGGGAGATTCCCGATCCAAATCGCATGACCTGATTCTATTAACGAGTTGTTTCCAAAGAAGTCACAGTTTACTTACCACTTTGACGCGGCTTCCGCGGCGGACCTCGAACGATACCAGACCGGCCATCGTCCACTTCTATACCATCAGTCAGCAACGACTTGCCTCGCAGTGCCCGTGTGTAACTGACCGCTGGGTTTGTGACTCGAAGGAACATGTGCGTTATCGATATCAAACCCGTTCAAAACTTGCGGCATGCCTCTCGAGTCGCCGCGTGCCGAATTCCCTCCCACGTACTGCGCGGAAACCATTGGGTTTTGGATAGCCTGACTCTGGGCATAGTGGTCGGCCGGAGGATAGTAGTATCCCTGGGATATGTGGCCGGGCTGCGGGTGGTTCATATTCATCTGGTTCGGATAGTATCCCAAGCTCGGTCGAGTTGATTGGTGGCTCGGAGACAGCTGATTGGCATAGTAGTGCTGGATCTGCGGATGTTGTGGCATGTAGTAGTGCGGGTTCCCCATGGCCATCGCGGCTTGGCCAGGGTACTGAGGAGCCATCTGAGGCATCTGAGGCATCATCGACAGCGAAGATGTTGCGGGGCTGAACCGCTGCTGTTGAGCTCCGGGCGCATAGGGATCATGTCTCATGGCAGCATGTGGCAGCGCGTTCGCCATGCCGTTCATGTTGAAGGCGCCGGGACGGCCAGTTGCGGGTTGCTGTGCCATGTCCAGTTGGGAGGAGAAGGCATGCTGCTGCGGGGGGGCGTAGTGCTGGTGCTGAGGGTAGGGGATACCTTGAGCCTCCATTTCCGGTTTTTCGTCAAGGTAAAGCGACGAGACACCTACGGCATTTGACCCCTGATGAGAATCCACGATGGGATAATCGGGGGCGCCGGAGGGGGGTTGAACATCTCCCATTGGTAACGTGGTTACGCGACCTTGACTCGGAGTTTATGCCGTCCACAAACCGTCAAAGAGGAGTTGGCAAAAGAAAAAAGAAAAAAAAAAGCCTGTCGAAACCGATAGCCGGAACAAATGCCGCCAGAACAGGTCCGTCTGTTTGTTTATACCTTCGGCGAAGCACTAGTCCACGCCTCAAAGGGTTCTGAGTAGACGAGCTCCAGTAGAGCAAGCCCGGATGGCAAGGGAATGACGGATGGAGTAGGATACGACGGGATGTGTGATTCCAGGCGCCACAAAGAGATTGAGCTGTTTGCTGCAGAGGAGCGAATGCTCACGTTGTGGTCTATGTGGCTAGTTTGCACAGCCTTTGGAGGAAAGGGGGTCCGTCTGGAAAGTCACACCTCCGAGCGCCCCAGGGTATGTCTGGCAGTTAACCCTGCTCCAATAAAGACTGTGTAATGCGTGGCCTCAATGAAATTCCTGGAAGGCGATCAGCTCGTCTGGGCGTCCAATACGAATGCAGAGAAGAGCCCGAAGCAGGGGGCACTGCGTAGCCTCTCTGGTACCCGAGTGAAGGGGGACCTGCCGAAGAGGACGGGACGAAGGGGCGAGACGCGAGGGGCCAGATTAGTGACCTCCAGGCATGCACATCGTGTGGAGAGGCGCGGCTTCAGTGTGGTGCAATGGTCACTAAACGAGGGCATGTCTCTTACCTGAGCTTTGGGTCAAGGCAGGGGTTGCTGCTCCAGGCTGCCTAAGAGGACTGATAGGTCCAGAGGTTGTGGAACGCTAATCTGATGCAGTCAGAACGATTGCGAGGTAGAAGACCCTTGAGTAAGATGAAGGATATTTGTTGCCCACGCTTGTCCGAGTGTTGTCAAGAGCGAGAGAAGATAGGGTACCAGGGGTAAGGAGAGAAGAGCGACGCCAGAGCAGATCAACTGATGAAACTCTTGCCGACGAAGTGACAGGTTGGCGCAAGCCAGTAAGTGCTCGAAGAAGGCTCCCGGTATTATGACGATAAGATGTGCTGCTGCCGCTGCCACTGTCGCGTATCGGGTGATCAAGGCAACACAATGGTCTCGTTTGGTCGTCGAACGTCCAATGATACTTATGGGGGAGGGAGAACAAGAGCCCCGGCGAAGAGAGGGTGGCCAAGCTCCAAAGGAGAAGAACTCTTACGAAGACGACACGAGTATGGGTCTTCCGGGAAACCCAGTCTATTGCTAAGCAATACCGGGGCTCTGAGCAAGAGGCGACGGGCTGTTGATGGGTCGAGAGTACCGTTCAAGTATTTGTGGGATTCTAAAAAGGACTGACCAGTGCCGGTGTCGAAGCCGAGGGAGCTGCCAAATGAGAAGCAGAGGCGGGGCCCGGAGTAACAGGCAGTTGATCGGGTTGAGAGCAAGTCCGGGATGCAGGCGTCAAACAGTCGGAGATGCGCTGCCCTGTGTCCGGTGTCGCCGCGGGACACGCCGTCGTGATAGAGACGAGTATATGGCAAGAAGGATAGAATGCCGGCATACGCCGAGGTGTTGGGAGAAGAGAAAAGACAAGACGACACGAGACTCGCGTGACTGGCAAGGCGAGATGCAAGACGAGATGGGACCTAGGCCAGGCGATGGGTTAAGTGGCGTTCAGGGAGGGGTGGGCTTAGGAAGTCCGAGGTGTAAGTGTGAGAAGTGAGCACAGCGAAAACCGTGCAAGCAAAGAGTTTCGTGGTCAGGGAGTGTACCGTGGGCAGCCCAGTTCAGCCCAGATGAAATGGGGCCCAGGGGTTGGGGGTGTTGTTGGTGGGAGAAGAGGCGAACTTGGGGAGTGAACGTGGGAACGAACTGTTGTGGATGGCCAGGTGCGTTCTGGAACATACATCGTACGTACAGCAGCAAATTGGATGAAGAAAGATGGGAATTTTTTTCTTCGATTCTTGGCCGCCGCTCGGGGAGGCGCAAGGGATACACCAATGTGGTCGGGATGGCCCTCCCACTTGACCGGGGCAGACTGCTCGAGGGAAGGTACTTCGTAGGTAGGTAGCGTGGGTCGACGGAAGAAACAAGGGTAGAAGAACAAATGTATAGATGAATAGAGGCAGTACAAAGTAGAGCGATATGTTGAGCAGGGGCTGCAAGCAGACAGCATCGAGAAGTGAGAAGACATCTGTGGGCAAGGAAGCCCATCTCTTGCCCCCCTCCCCTTCCTTACAGTTCAATGCCAGGTCGAGCTGACATGGCGCCGGCGGGCGTCAGACAGATCGACTGAGCTAGAACGCGAGGACAAACACACACCCACGGAAGAGGGCCGACGGAAAGGCCGGTAGACTGAACCGGCTCCAAGCAGGTCGCTGGGCGAGTGGAGGCCCATTTGCCACTCGACCCGCTGGGCCATCAGGATGGGCAGGCATTTAGTGTGGGTGTCTAAGAGTAGGTAGGTAGGTAGGTAGGTAGGTACAATACATACACTACCTAGGTAGGTGCTTGATTCTGTGACCAAGCGAAAGCCAAAGTTGCAAAAGACGAGAGACGAGCGCTTGCCCACTCGTTCAATCTGGCTCCGTCTTAGTTCCGTGTCCTGGCCCGGCCCCGACGCCCAGCCTTGGGGTCCATCCCCAATCAACCCCACTCGTCTTCGGTACGTACTGGTCCAGGGTACTAGGTGCCTTGGTAGGTACGGTACTTAGATACCTATCTACTAGGTAGTTATCAAGGTGCATAGGTAGGTACCTAAGGTAAGGTAAGGTAGTGAGTGTACATTGTATCGATACAAGGTACCCGCCCCTTACGTTATTTCTTGACGACGAATCTCAGCCACTGGACGGATCGCCACCCACAAGTCGTACATACAAAGTAGTACACTAAACGTCTTGTCCAGCGAACCAATGCCGGGAATCGTGCTTCCAATATAGACATCACCCCCTTGTTACCTTGGTGTACGATATAGTTAGTGTACGCCCAACGCCAAACTCCGAGACCCTTCAACGGATCATTGTTTGCCTAGGTATTTCTTTTCTTTTCTCTCTCTCTCTCTCTATCTTTTCTTCCTTTTTTTCGTTTGGGCTCTAGGTAATACCGCACAGCTAGGTATAACGCATGACCCTGCGGCACGGCGATATTCGGCACGGCGATATTGGCCAAAAGCAAGCATCGAGATGCAGGCTAACTAGGTGACACAAACACCTCCTCTCTCCATAGCCTGGCTGGCTAATCTGTAAACTTTTGTGATCCGGGCCCCGCACGGGCTTGGCATTACATTATCATCAACAGGCCTGGCCTGGTTGATCTATGCAGCTTCGTGCTATAGTAGTATATGCCAGACCAGAGCATATGGCGGCGGCTATGCGCTTTCAAAGCCAATCATTATTAGAACGAAGCAAAGACTTAGCCAGCGGTCATACAATGTAACTGGCAGAGTGGACAAATACCTAAGGACAGCAAAGCTCATAAGCTTTTTACTCTGGCTACGCTGTGTTAGGCATGTGGAAACAGCCCCGTGTCTCTCGTTTTCATCCACCAACACACAGTCGTCACGATACACCAATTTGGAATAGGTACGACTGGGGATGTCCATCCTTGACTGCTCGCTACGTTCCCCAGCCCCCCCGCCCTTTGGAGTCATGACGTGTTGTAGAATGCCAGTCCAACCCCGCGCGGATGACTGGTTCGCGACTATTCCGGGTTGACGCTCGCCAAAGCCCTTCATCCATCGACTCAAATGCACCAGGAAGCTGGCCACCAGGAAGCTGGCCAAGCGCGGGGTGTGTCCAGCGGCGCGGAAACCTCTACCCCCTACAAGTCAAGATTGCCGACATGGAGTATGCACACCAGAGAGGGCGGAGTTGGGGTTTCAATCCTTCTCGCAGCCTATCTTGCTGTACTGTTGATGTGCGTGGTCCGAACAAAAAGTCCAACACTGACTATCCTCCACTAGTCGGATACTCATAGGATCGCGGTTACGTTTGGAGTGATTACCTTGAGGTTCAGTATGCAGCGCGACCTGGGCTGGCAGTCAGCCTCATGATGCGAAAGGGGGCTATCCGTGTTGGGGGCGAGGGGACCGGCTGATCTCCCCTAACCCAGAGCCTGCGTACCTAGGTAAGGTACCTAGCAGCATATCCGAAAAATCTCTGGGCAACAGAGGCCTGTCGGAACTCCTCGATCCATGGGTGGCCCCGAAAAGCATGTTCCTCACCTTCGAGCGCAACCAACTTGAAGGAGGTCGCGGGTCGCGTCAAAGTCATACGCAGTGTACTCTACACATTGTAGGAGCAGCCGGCTAGGGAACAATGGATTAAGGAACGATTATGAGCGAAGTCAAGACCAGGTTCCGCAATAAGGTACAGTACCCTACTAGATAGAGGTGGGGTTAGGCAGGCCATGTGCATCAACTACCTACTTCGTACCTCGGACGCCGGCGTGCATGGGTAAGTGGAGGCTGGAGGCGGGGGGAGGGGGTTAGGTCAAGCCGTTGGAGTTGAAAAGGACAGTACACTACGAATCGTACAGAGGGCGCAGGTAACTGACCGAGATAGAGATATTACTGTCAAAGTGGGTGCAATATGCCGGCGAATGGCACGGACCTCCAGGCCCATTGGGCCAGATTGGGAAAGGTCTGCGGCGAAATGTCGGTTGACTACGGCAGCCTGCAAGGCCAACTCCGCCAAAACTCACTTTTCGCCACTTTTTGTTGTTAGGTAGGCCTCTACCCCATAATACCATCTACCCTCCCACTCTAGCAAAATTATTTATATTAAATAATATATTTATTAGATAGTATATATAGTTACTATTATGTATTACTATAACCCTAGTTTGAATGGGTATATATATATATATATATAAAATAATATATTAATAATAATAATAATAATTATTCTAAATTATTTTCTCTCTTATACTACTAGTTATTCCTTTATCTTTTTATAATAAGGGTTATAACCCCTTTTTGCCTATTATTAGGGAGAAACTATTATATCCTTAAATCTACTAATAATTAGAAGGCTTGCAGATATTATAATACTGACTTATAATCTGTTATACCCTTTGATAGTACTTCTATAGATCTAATTAACCTTACCTCTTTACTAGAAATACCTATTCTAAAGTATCTAACTCCAGTAACTTCTATACCATTATTAGCTCTTATTGTATAGAGCTTATTAGCTTTAAACCTTGTTAATTTACTTCTTATAGGATTATAAGAATGAGAATAAAGTATTTAGTAAATAAAAAAAGCTAATAAACCCTCCCTATTAATTAAGTTAACTATTACTCTTTATAATACTATATATTTTAGAATACATATATATAGTATTTAAGTTTTGATATATACTAATATTTAAGTTATTAAGAAGTTTATTAGTAAGATATAGTTTAATTTATTGACAGTCTTTTTATTATATAGTAATATAATAAGAAATATTATCTTAAACTTTACTACCTAACTATAATTTTTAAATAAAGAGTAGAAAGCTTTAGTAATTAATACTAAGAATCTATATAATATCTTAGAGTATTGTAATACTGCTTATTAAGCTAGTATACTTTAATAATTTCTCTTTAAGGCTTTAATCTCTTATAAAAAGGATATATACTATCTAAGTATTATCCCACAAGTCTAAATCAATCTACTAACTATTAAACCTCAAGTATCTTAAAAGGTAAAGTCTTATATAAAGCTAATTATATTTAATTAACTAAGTAAAGAAAATAGTACCTCTTAAATAATAATAATAACTATAAGTAAACTAAAGATAGGTTATTAACTAAGATTATACTAAAGCTTATAGCTAAAGTAAAAGAGAAACTTAAGTATAAATAAAAGAGAGTAAAAGACTAAGAAGGTAAGATTAAAAATAAAATTCTATATAAAGTAGAAAGAATATAACAGAGAGGACATAAGTATACATACTCAAACATTAATTCTTAGGAGTAAATAAATATATATAGTATTTACTTACTACTATCTTCCTCCTTACTTTCTATAATAGAAGTATCTATATTATCTAAACTAATATTATATATTACTAATTATTCTTTTACCTATATAATTTCTTCTTATAGTTTATCTAAGAGTAAAACCTCTAGTTGTTTTTTCTCCCTAATATACTGCTTTAATTAAGTCTAAAGGTACTAGTATATATTAAGAGATAGATATATAGTATTTTAAACCTTTGTTTCAGGTAAAAGTACTACCTAACAAGACTTAATAGTTAATATATAGACTTAAACAGTATCTTATAGAAGGAAATCATTAAGATTAGTATTGCCTTATATAAGATTAAGTAGTTTCTAAACTTGCTCTTGATTAACTAGTTATACAAAGTCTTCTACAGTTTGAACCTCTAGTTAATAATAGAGGTACCATAGTTTAGTAGAAATAACATAGGGGTAGCCTTTTTAATAACAAATTTAATAAGAGTTCTAGACTTATATAAACGTTATAAAGTTACTATAAATATATAATATAAAAATAAATAGAAGTATAATCTAATTAGCTAGGTTATAAGGTAAAAAGAGGTTTTATAACTTAAGCTATTAGAAATATTCCTATATAAATTAGTATAAAAGTATATAATAATTAGAATACCTATATATATTCTCTAATATACTAACTATCTCCAGTTAAGATAGTTCTACTAGCTCTTAATTTTAATATTATGCATACTCTTTTTAAATATCTAATAGTTATAGAAGTTAACTAGTATTAAACGTTGTTATATAAGATAGTAATAGATACTAGTAATAAGGATAGTCTCTTTATTATAATTAAATTAAATCTATAAAGATATATATCTATATTATTAGATTATAGTAAGGTATTATATAAGAATATTATAAGATATATAAGCTAAAAAGCTAATATAAAACTATATAATAAACTATAAATAAGTATTAATTATAGTATAAACCTTAAACCTAAATAGTAGAAGGTTTTTATATGCGTTAAGAGACTAAATATAATTTAGCTTAGGAGTTCTCTAACCTTTATAGTAGTATTATATCTTATTAAGGCAGTTACTAACTTAGACTAGAAAGGATTAATGATATAATAATAATAAAGGGTCTTAGCTAATAATATAACCTTATTAGTAAATCTATGTATATAAGTATTCATAACCATACCCTTTAATTTGATATATAGTATTAGGTAAACTAAAGAAAAAGTCCTTGAGTTACTATTATACTTATGTAATTTAATCTAGTATTTATTATTACTAAAGCTAATTACGCTTATAAATTACCTCAAGGCTATAAGTAGAAATTATAAATCCTTTAGACTAAAGCATTTAAAGTATACTTAGATTATTAAGACTAATTTAGAAGAAGAGGTCTTTAATATAAGTAAGTAATTCTTCTAAAAATACAGTATGTGTTTCTATTGAGGATGTAATGGGTCTACTGGAATAACGGTGGGGCTGTGCTAATATTACATAACTTCTATATTATGTAATATCCCTCCTTTTATAGCTACCTCACTTCTTTTAGTAGCACTAGTAAACGCTAGTAAATTTCTCTTCTTTTATTTATTATTAATATATAACTACTTTACCTACTTAGTTAATTAATCTTACCCATAATACTAATACTGATTAGTAGTTAACTTTATAGTAACTACTACTGTGATAACTATAGATTAGTAAGAATTAGTAGAAGAGATAATAATACTCTTACTTATTTACCTAACTTATAGAGAGCTAGTATACTACTTAGTAGAAGGAAGGTTAGTAACTAGGATAAATACCTAGTAAAAGGTCCTTAAGCCTAGTATCTATTATATAAATATTACTTTCTTTAACTTTATTACTTTTTAAAAAGTTATTATTTATAATTTATAACCTTATTAATTTTATTACTTTTAACTTATTTAAGAAAGGTAATAGTAGCCTCTATATTTTACTTCTTATAATCTTTTTTTGTTACTACTCTTATTCTATCTCTGCTATAGTACTCTTACTAGTATTGTTTTTCATTACTATAAATAATAAAGAATCCTATCTTAATAGACTGTTAGCTAGCTTATAAGCTTATATATTAAATAGAGCTTATCTCTCTATAGAACTTATTACTATATCTATTTTTAATATTATAGTTAGAAAGGGTTAATAAATAGAAAAGTCTACTCTTATAGTTTATTAACTTATTTAACTTTACCCTTTTTTACTTTATAGTTTCCTCTTATTAACTTTGGTAACTTTATCTACTTACTTAATTAGTAGTAAAGATATAAGTAGTTAGAAGATTTATCTACTTACTTATATAGTAAATAGTCTTTTATACCCTTTAACTACCTATCTCTTTAATTACTTCTTCCTTTTTTATAAATAGTATTTACCTTTACCCTCATTATTTTTCTTTATTACTCTTTCTACTATTTATTATAACTCTTAGGAATCTATTACTTCTTTCCTTCTTTTATTCTAACTTTTATTACTTTATCTACTCCTTTTACTTATTATTTATACTACTAGTAATAATTCCTCTAATATATAGATTTACCTCTAAGCCTATATAGTTAGAAGTAAGTATCTATATTTATAGAGGTTATAAGGCTAATAAAGAGTAATAAGATCTATTCCTATATAATTACTACTATTATAGTAAAAGTATTTAGCCTAAAGTAGATTACTACTAAGGTCTATTATAGTACTAAGAGGATTCTCTAAAGATAGTAAAGTATACTCTAAAAGTATTACCTACTCTTACTATATCCCTAAGGTAAGCTATAGGATTATTATCTTCTTATTATAGGGTATTACTACCTTGTTAGAGTTCTCTAATAACCTAAGTATAACTCTTTAACCCTAAGTCTTAGCTATTATTATTAAATTCTAAATAATAAGGTATGGTATCCTATAGTAATAAATAAGTATAACCCTATAGTAGGTAGCTAAAGATAACTTTAAAGAATAATTACTTATAGACTTTACATAAGCTTATTATAATACTATTAAGGATTTTTATAACTTTCTTATATATAGAGGTATCTTAGTATCTACTTTATTAGAAATAATAGTTACTAGATAAGTATATAATATACTTAAAAGTAATATACCTAAAGTATAGTTTAAGACCTAGATTAAGGCTTTTATTATTAAGAATAATAACTTTAGAAATAAGCTAGTTAACTCTAACTTTATTAATAATATCTTAAGTATTATACTAACTATCTTATTTAATTAAAGCCTAACTGAACTACTAGCCCTAGTACTAGCTTATATACCTATACTAGCTCTAGTACTAGCTTACTTAATAACCCTAGCCCTAGTAGCTTTAGTATTAGCTTATATATCTATACTAGTTACAAACTCTATAATAACCTACCCCTCTAATAATACCTCTTTAATATATTGGATTACTAACCTTATTAAGATATACCTAGATAAGGTAAAGTATAAAGAAGAGGTATATAAGTTACTTAAGTTAAAGCTTACTATCTTCTATAATTAATATAAGAAGGTAGGTATCTTCTAGAAATACTATATAGGTACCTTCTTTATTATACTAAAAGGGGCTATATCTAACTTTAATACTAACTACCTCTATAACTTATTTCTTACCTTTAACTTTTATATAATAGTCTCTTAAGTTAAGGCTAACTTTAAGATAAAGGAGATATACTAAGTATACCTTTTAGAGTTATAGTAGACTAACTTAGTTACTATTATCTATAATAACTCTAATAAGAGTAAGACTAAGGCTCTAGAGATACTTATTAAGAGGGTAAGTATATTAATAAGAGTAATTACTTAAATTAGTATCTCTATTAATAGTATTCTTTAAGATTATCTTATTAATAGCTACTAAGGGGTTAAGAACTATTTATTAGCTCTCTATAACCCTTCTAGTATATTTACTAGAGTTTATAGTTAATTATAATTAGCTATTAGTAATATAGCTAAATTTAAGTAGCCTACCTATTAGTATATAACTAAGGAAGATTTTACCTAGTAATAACCTTAAGGTAATAAGGCTTTTTAGACTAACTATACTTATAATAGTTAGTATAATTACTAGTAGAGGTATAGTAATAGTACTTACTAAAATAATTATAATAACTATAATAACTAAGATTTATATCACCCTTTTAATTAAAACTATAATAGTAGTAATACTTTTAAGAAGTACTATATCTATAGTAAGACTAGCTATTAGTTAATAAAATACTTATAAGAGAAATAATAATAGTTATACTATAAGTATAAGGAGCAGTACCCTATAAAATCTTCTCTTAAAGATTTTTATTACTTTATAACTAATTTTAAAGGATTTAAACCTTTTAAATTAAATAATAAAATTAATAATAAACCTAATAGAGTTAATACTACCTTCTTTACCTTAACTACTTACTTTAACTCTACTATAGTTAATAGTCTAATACTCTTTAATACCCTTTATAGCTAGTTAACTACTTACTTTATTACTAAAGAAGATTTATAAGGTAATATAACTAAGAAAGGTACTATAGTAAGAGATATTTTTATACTTAAAGACTAATACTTAGTAACTACCTTTTAAAGTATTATACTAGATTCTAGAGTAGTAAACCATTTAACTATTAGTTTTAATTAATACCTTACCCTATAATAATTTCTCTATAGCTAATTAATACTAAATACTAATAATACTAGTTAAATAAGAACTTAATTTAGTAATAGTAAGTACTTTATTTTAAAAGATACTATTAATATTCTAATACTATTAGGTATTTTTATATTTTATATAATACTAATAAATATACTATTTCTCCTATACCTTATAGATATAGATTATAATAGTATATACTTTAATAATCTAATAAATAAGCTTATCTAAGGAAAGACTATTATACTTATTATTTGTAAATAGGGCTATATATAGATACTATTAGAGCAGCCTGTGTAAAGTATAGCCTAGTACTATCTTATAGATACTAAATTATAGAGAGTCTACTAACAATTTAACTACCTATTAGTCTATAGACTTTACAAGGTACTAACACAGTCTAGTAATAACATCAAAATCACTACTTTAGAGTAATTAATAAAACTCTACTATTATTATTAGATAAATAGAAAGTTACCTAGCTACTTTAAGTTTACTTTAAAAGATAATAACTATAACTTTAACTGTAAGATTATTATTAACATAGTTAACCTTAATAGAAACTACTCTACCTTATATATTATTAATATTACTATATTATTTTAAATAGCCTACTTCCTTAATTCTATTACTATAGAATATATATAGAAAGCTCTAAATATATATTAGATTAATATATATCTTAGCTTACTAGACTAAATAGTTATAGATACTAACCTTAACTTCTACTTTTCTAAATTTAAGAAGTCTACTTAATTACTATTAATTAAGATAAAAGAAGTACTTAAAGTATACTATAGTATTAGTAAGGTAGAAAGATATCACACTTCTTTATAGTAAGCCTATAAGATACTTTATAATAAGGGTATCTTACTAGAAGTTACTCTCTAACTTACTATTAAGACTATTAATAATACTACTAGCTCTAATAGCCTTATTCTAACCTTCCTTATTTTTAGTATATAGCTATAAATAATAGATAATTTACCTTTATTACTAATTATAACTAAGAGAGCTAAAGTAGTTAGAAAAGTAATAAAAGTAGTCTACTAAATCTATATACAATAGTAAGTTAATAAAGTAGTTAGAATATATAATAGCTTTAATATATTATTAACTCTAGTACTGCTCTTGTAGTCCAAGGTCTATATATAGTATAAAAAGAGTAGCTAGTAAGGCTCTTTTCAACTTATTAATATTAATAGGACTAAATATATTATTAACCTCCCCTATAGCTTATAAACCTTTAGATATACTATAGTTAAACTATGCTATTATAACCCTTTTAATAATAATATAAGAGACTAAGAGTAGCTTATTAATATATTACTAACTAAAGTAGCTAACTAGGGTTCTCTAGAGACTAATAATAATAATAAAGATAAGCTAGCTACTATAACTATTAATAATAAATAAGGTACTATTGTTATTAATCTAAACCTATTAAAAAGAGGTAGAGGCTACTCTTATAAGTACTACTTTCTTAATAAGACTAAGCAGTAGTTAATTATAACTTACTATATAGCTAATACTCTATTAGCTACTACTTTTCTATTTATAAAAGAAGAAGTAGACTAACTACTAGTAATTAAACTATATAAAAAAAGTATTATTACTACTTCTAGTAACCCTTTTAAATACTCTAATAAGCTTAAGGTTAAGGCCCTTCTTACCTATAGTATATTTTACTATATTATATATAATAAAATAAAATAAATTAGTATATAAATCTTTAAGACTAAAATAGTTAATAAAGTTAAAGGTAAGAATAAAGTACCTTATAAAAAGTCCTACCTTATTATATAAGGGTATACTAATAATAAAAAAGAGGCTATTCTAACCTAATTACTAACTATTTAAAGGGCTAGCTAGTAACTTATTTTAGCCCTTATTATACTATTAATATAACTTTATAAATTTTAGCTATAGCTAAGAGATATTACTTAAGTATACCTATAGTCTACTACTTAGCTAGCTTAAATAATTCTTATATATCTACTACTATAGATCTAGTACCTCTACCCTAAGGGGACTATTATATAGGTAATCTAACCTCTATACAATATTATAGAGGTAGGTACTTACTAGTAGGTAATATATAATACCTACTATAGAGAAAAGCTCTAGATAGAATTATTAATATATAATCTATACTTACTATCTCCTTAATAGTAAACCTAGATTTTATAGTTATTAGTATATAGACTAATAATACACTTAGCCTTTTAAATAACTAATTTACTATATATAAGGATAAAAAGCTAACTAAGGTAGACTTTATAATTAAACTGAAAAAGAGACTAACTATTAATAACTTACTTATATTTAATAGAGGAGTTATCTCTTTAATTAGTAATAGAAAGCTAGTTCTTAAGTAGAAAGGCTAAGGTAAGAAGCTATAACCTATTAATAGTACTACCCCTAAAGCTTTTAAATAGTATATTGAATAATAGGCCTAAGGAGCTTATATTATATTAGTCTATTAGCTAGAAGCATGCTTTGATTACTCTATTACTATATAGTATTAAGCTCTAACTAAAGAAGATATTATAGCTTTAAACTATTAAATTACCTAGTACATAAATAACCTTAACTAAGGTCTAACTTTCTATCTTATTAACCTTACTATAGCAAAGCTATTTATCTTTATAAATAGGTTCTTTATAAATAATAAGGACTTTATATTATAATTAAGCTTTCTTATTATTTTTATTACTAAGAAAACTAGTAATAATAATACTAGTAACTACTTGAATATTATTAGAAGTATTATATACTTTAGCTTAATAAAGTATAAGTATATTACCTATAGTATACTATTAAATAAGATATATAAGATAGTAATTAGAGTAAATATAGTATATACTATTATAATTACTCTCTAGTAAGTGATAGATTAGATAAAGATACTAGTAATTCTAACTATTTTATATATAGATTTTTACTTCTTATATAAATACCTTATTAAATTAGGTACTATAAAAAAGAAGTAACTTATCATAAATATTATAGCCCTTAGATATTTATATAAGAAATAGAAAGTCTGTAAGATATAATAGATTAAGAGGATTAATAACCTAGTAAAAAGATTTACTAAATTAGTATTTAATAAGGTATTAGAGAAGCTAGTTAGTAATAGGATGGTAGTAATTAAAATGGAAGGATGGGTTTTATAAGCTATATCATAGGTTAAGTTGGAGGCTATGAGGGGTAATGAGATTAGAGATAAAAGATAAGAGATAAATAAGATATATATTGTTTTAATATAATAGAAGAGCTTTTCGTTCACCTTGCTATCTAGCTAGATATAAGGGATATAAGGGGTTTATTTATACTTATTTTCTGTATATTCTAAGGATTTCTTAGATATTCTAGGTTGTTATCTGAAACACCTCGGTTATATAGTTTAGAACTATATTCTTATACGTTGTTTTCTAAAACATCTCGGTTATATAGTTTATAACTATATTCTTATACGTTGTTTTCTAAAACATCTCGGTTATATAGTTTATAACTGTATTCTTATTTCCTAGATTTCTCCTTAGATAAATAGTTCTTGCTTAAAGGAACTATTCTTTGTATCTAGATATCCTATGTATTTATAATATATAGGCGTTTTCTAAGTAAATATATAGTTATCTAGTATATACAGTATATACAGTACTATTAATACTGTGTTATATAATTCGCTTTATTATTATATATACTATCTTTTTTATATAAATATAAGGTATTTAAACCTTGATATTTAACAGGTTATATAGATTTAAAGTATTATAATACTTTTAAATTTAGATTTTTATTATATTTTTAAGCTTTTTAGTAAAAAGCTAGATTTATATAGTAGCTAGGCTACTATAGAGAAATACTACTACTTTAGATAGTTACTAGTATTAAAGATGTAATAGATCTACTAGAATAACAGTAGGGCTATGCTAATATTACGTGACTTCTATGTTACGTAATATCTCTCCTTTTACAGCTGCCTTACTTCTTTTAGTAGCGCTAGCAAATGCTAGTAAATTTCTTCTCTTTTATTTATCATCAATATATAACTACTTTGCCTACTTGGTTAATTAACCTTACCTGTAATACTAACAGTTTCTTACTTAAGGTTCTATTTTACAAGCTGTTATTCAAAAGTTTGCTTTAAAATTTAGACTTAATAAGTTTTAAATAGATATATAAGAATTATATTATATATCCACTCTTCTTTGAGCTTCTAAAGAATAGATAAACGAAAAGATAAGAGGTTAATAAAAGGATATAGTATTATAATAATATAAAAGAATATTTAAAAATAGAAAATAATATTTATATAGAAATCTATTATTTTATATAAATAAAATAAGTACTCTATATATAAGTTAGTATTTATTTTATAACTATATAGACTTTTTACTTTATGAATAGTAATATAGGGTTATATATAGAAGTATATATTATAGATATAAAGTTATTAGTAATATATTAACTTTTAAATATATATACTGTTCTATAAATCTATATAAGGGATTGTAGTAACTAGATGTCTACCCTAATAAAGTATATACTAATATATAATCCTATCCTATACTCCTATATATAATACTATATATAATCCTATATATAAAAACTACTATATATATAGGTATAGAAACTGGTATAAGTCTAGACCTCCTTGTTCTTTATTATTTAAGTTAGTATATGTTAGAGGCTATGAGGGGTAACGAGGTTAGAAATAAAAGATAAGAGATAAATAAGATATATATTGTTTTTAATATAATAGAATAGCTTTTTTGTTCACCTTTCTATCTAGCTAGATATAAGGGATATAAGGGGTTTATTTATACTTACTTTCTGTATATTCTGAGGATTTCTTAGATATTCTAGGTTGTTATCTAAAACACCTCGGTTATATAGTTTAGAACTATATTCTTATACGTTGTTTTCTAAAACATCTCGGTTATATAGTTTATAACTGTATTCTTATTTCCTAGATTTCTCCTTAGATAAATAGTTCTTGCTTAAAGGAACTATTCTTTGTATATAGATATTCTATGTATTTATAATATATAGGCGTTTTCTAAGTAAATATATAGTTATCTAGTATATGCAGTATATACAGTACTATTAACACTGTGTTATATAATTCACTTTATTATTATATATACTATCTTTTTTATATAGATATAAGGTATTTAAACCTTAATATCTAACAGTATATATACTATAAATTACTATATATTATTACATATACTATCCTTAGTATCTTTAGTATTATCTATAATTAATTTAAAGGTTTCTATAAGAGTATAGAGGTAGTTAGAGGGGATCTTAGCCAGATGCTTCTATACCTTGATAGACAGGCCCTTATAGCAGTACTTTGTAATCTAACCCTTCTTAGTCAGGGTTATACAGGCTTATATAAAAAGTTAGTAAAGTATAAATATAAAAAAAGAAAAGAGTATATATAAATATATAGGTATAATTAGTATAAGATAACTTTGTATAAATATAACCTTTAGATAAATAGTTATAATTAGCATAGGGTAAGCCTAGAAAGGTAATATACTTTATAAACAAACCCTTACTACTATAATACTTATTATACATGTCTATAATAGTATTCTTAGTACTATATACATAGGTCTAGATTAAATTAGCAGCTTATATGCATATAGTATTCATATCCAAGACTATATAGCTATATTAAGAAACCTTATAGTAAAGATTAATTATATATGGAAGCTTATAAGTTAGTATAAGATTATAGAGAGTAGAATAGAAATATATAACTTACTTTAGTATTATTTATATTATAATTATAAATAAACGTTCTAGTAATATTATACTTTAACTTTATATAGATATATTAGAGTCTATAAACCACAGTAGTAAGCCTATATAAGAGTATATATACTAGTAAGAAGATATATAGTTATATCTATAGAGATTAGATCCTATAGGTAGGTATTTGGCTATATACTAGGGAGGTTAGGTAGGTTAATACTTATAATACTCTTTAGGAGAGTAGTTACTATTATTTATAGCTATATAAGAATATACTAAGTAGTAATCTATAGAAAATTATTAGTATATTATATACTATACTACATAGTAATATAAATACTATAATAGGTATATATAAAAAACCGTTATAATTACTATTTCTTTAAGTAAGAATTAGCCTAAAAATAAGCATAGTTTTTCTACTAACTTAGATAGAAAAAGAGTTAAATCTAAGCTAATTCTTACTAGAAAAAAAACCACTTACTTATGAGCTTTATTTTAATTAAAATAAAGTAGTAAATAGGGTATAGCAGCATATAGTATTATAAGGATCTATGTTATAAGGTTTAAAGTAGTAGCATTTTATATCACACAAGAGTATAGGGGGTATGTATAGTATTATTTATATAGATAGGATGGGCAGGAAAGAAAAAGAGGAAAAGATTAGCAGAAGGAATTAGTATAATTAAGAAAAAAAGCAAGGCTAACAGACTAACAGCTTCTATATAATTAGAGGTATATACATTAGAAAAGATAGTTATATAGTATTATATACTATTTGATAGATTGCTATATATTACTTGTGGGGTTAAAATTACTTTGCTGAGCCCTACCCACAATAATCCGACAGGGGCAGTCAGCCTAGTAAAAATTAGGTTTTAGCGGAGTTCGCCTTGCAGGCTGCCGTAGTTAACATCTATGGGACGGATTTTGCCAGCTAAAATATCTAGAATCCGATGACCACGTGCATTTGGATCCTGAGGTAATACAATAGCTATAAATATACAGGGAATCCTATAAGAAATAGTAATATAGTTATATATATACTAATAATTGACTAAGGATTATTATTATAATTATTTATATACTTTAATAATTAATAGTTTAATTTATAAGTATGAATTAATTTTACTTAAAGTACTATATATAGTATATATAATATAAACTATAGCTATTATTATAACTAAAAATAAGATAGCTATAATATTAGTAATTTTAAGTAACTTAGCTAACTAAAGTAATTAGTATATCTAGCTATAGTAATAAGTAATAGCTTTAAATCTATAAGAGTTAATTAACCTAAATATTAATAATATATAGTATACTACTATAGAATAACTAGTAAAGCCTCCAATAGCTCTAGATATTATAGATTACTTAATAATACTACCTATAATAACTAGGTAGGTAATAGATAATATAGTAGATAGCTAATAACTACTAGATCTAAAAGATATATAAGCATTAAAGCTATTCTAGCTATTAACTAAAGATTAGAAATAACTTAAATATAATAATAAGATATATATATAAAAATAATAGTAATATAAGTAAGATTATAAGGTAGTTAGTAACTTAGTTACTTAGATTTATATAATAATAAATCTAATAGTAATTATAAAGTATTATTCTATAAGTAAGTTAATATATATATAGATATATAATATTAAGGTATATATTAATCTACTTTTATATAAAAAAAAGAGAATTACTATAGTAAAGTATAAAAAAGTTATAAAAAGAGCTATAGATTATAAGGCAATAGATATGAAAGAGGTAGAGAAATAGATATCTAACTAGGAGAAAGTATTCTTTTATAGTATATAAGTCTAGTAATATTTAACTATAAAGACTAGTAAATAATTTCTATTACTAATAAAGGTATTAAGGTATATACTACTAATAATATAAGTAGAGGTATATAAAAGTACTAACTATATAAGGGTTATTAATAACTAGCTCCTATATTATAAAGTAATATTAGTAATATAAGCCTGTATTACTATAGAGCTAGAGTATCTCTAGGTAAAAACTACTTATAGTACCTTTAGCTTAGCTACTATAGTAATAGTTACTAATAATATTATAGAGAATTATATATAAAAGAAGTTAATAAAGAAAAAATAGTATAATAATTACTATAATAACTATAATAATAAGAGTAATAACTAAAGTAATAAAAAGTACTTATTATGTAATATCTCTAAGTACTTATAAGTAAGGTATTACTTTGTAAGTAAAATATATCTAAGGTTTTTATGGTAATTATATAAAGTAATTATTAACTATATAAAGTAAGCTTTAATATAGTAATATATAAAAGATAAGCTAAAAGAAAAAGATATATTACTAGCTTTTATATATACTTACCTAAATAAATTTACTATAGTAATAATAATAATATCTCTAGTAAAATAATAATTAGAAGGTAGTAAAGGTAAGGTATAGTTAAAAAGTAAAGAAGCCTTATCTATATAATTAGCTACCTTTATAATATCTAATTATCTACTTAAAGACTTTATTATCTTAGATTTAAGAGTAATTCTTTATATCTTTTAGTCTTATTATTACTTCTTAGAGATAACCCTAGTAAAGTTAGATAACTTTATCTAAGTAGGTAATACTACTATTCTAATTAAGAGATAGGGTAATATACTTATCTATATAAAATAGGGTAATTACTAAGTATAATTTATACTTAAAATAATTATCTATTACCTATTACTATTATATAACCTAGTATTATATATAATACGTAAAATAAGGAATAATTAGTAATAAGATAATGGTTTAACTAATAATTATATATATATAGTAAAGAATTACTTTATAGTATTTAATATAGATAGAATTACTAGTTAATAAGTTATTAAGGTTAGTAAGAATTATAATAATCTTTGTATTATATTAATAATATACCTTATAGTAGTAAACGCAGATATAGTTATAATAGCCTTAGTACTAATAGACTATTACTAAAGAAGTAAGCTAGTTAAAGCTAATTACTAGTATAACTATCTTAGCTACCTAAGTAGCTATATACTCAATAAAATAACTACCTAAGCCTATAGTATATAGATAAAAGGAGATATACTAAAGATATCTATTATATTCTTTAAAATATATATAATAAATAAGATATAGTAGTAAATATTATATTAACTCTGGAAGTTAATTAATTATATAGAAGTAGCTAATTATATTATACTAGATTTTTACTTATTTAATTAAGACTATAGTAGATATAAGTTAGCTTTACTACTTAGTAATTAAAAATCTAGCTTTATATAAGATTATTACCTATAATAGTATACTTCTAAAGCTATTAAGATAGCTTTAGTAAACTTTATATAATTAATTAAAGTATATAAGTTAATAGAAGTATAAGTAATTAAGTATAATAATAAGATTATAACTACTTATTCATAGGTAAAGGAAGCTATAGAAAGTATAGGAATTCTATTTAAGGCCTTAGTACCTAATATATAAGTATAAAATAGTAGTATAGAGAGGATTACTATAGTAATTAAGGAGCAAGCTTATATAGTAAGGCTAAAGTTAAAATTACTAGTATTACTATAGCTAGAGATTTTAAAAGTAGTAGTATACTTATATAACTAAACACTAGCTAAATCTTATAGCTAGAGATCTCTATATTAGATCTAGTTTGTAGTAAGAGGGTAGCTATTATCTATACTATATCTTAGCTATTTATAAGTATTTAGCTACTATATATATAAAATAACTTTAGATACTTAACTTAGCTATAATTATCTCTAGTAATTTAAAGTAAAAGTATATATTAGCTATCTAATTAGTTATATATTAATTAACTAGTACTATATATATATCTGTCTAAAGAATAAAGTTATTATATTTTATAATATAATATTTAATAAAGATAGATGCTTCTCTAGAAAAGAAGATAAATAGGTAGATAAGTTAAGTAATATAGATAAGGCTATAATTAATAAATAGATCTAAAAAGTAACTAAAAAGAACTTTATAAATATTACTAATAGTAAGGATATTATAAAAAAAGATATAGTAGAAATTCTAAACTAAACTACTAGTAAAATACTAGAAGAAGTTTATAAATATATAAAGTTATACTTTATATTAATAATACTACTAAAATCTCTAAATGCCTTATTTATTATACTACTATTAGATATACTTAATATGAGAGAGTAAGAAGACTATATATATTATAATAAAGTCTAATATATTAACTATATTATATATTAAAAGTAAATATATCTATAAGAATCTTAAAAAGCTATATTTATAGCTAGGACTATTAATAGTCCTTACCACAGTCCTTAGAAAATCTCGAAGCAAGACCTCCTACCTAGTAAAAGTATAGGCTAGCCCCCTAATATTAGAAAGGACAACACAATAAGAGAGGATCTATCTAACTCTAGTAATAAGATAACAGTACCTTAAAATATAGCTATAAGGCTAGCTACAAGGCTATACTAGAAGGATTTACCTAGGTTACCTAAAGCATATACTAACCTAAAAAACTACCTATTTATAGAGGATTTTTAAGAGACTAAGAAAGCTTATTTATAGAGCTACAAAGCTATACATAGCTAGGTTAAAGTTAGTATAAAAAAAGCTAGTAATAATTAAATACTTAATTACTAATAGGTATATATCTATAAGCTAAATAAATATAGATTTCTTATAAAGTTTAAGGTATATTTTATTATTTATAGTAATTAGTAATTAAAAAATATAATGTATAATATATATATATAGTAATACTCATAGGATTTTTATTTTAATTACTTATTATAATTATAGCTAAGTTAAACTTACAATTACTTTAATTTAATATAATAAATATATTTATATATACTAATATAAATAAGATAGTATTTATAAGACTTTCTCTAGGATATCTAAGCTATAGTAGTAATAAGATTATCTACTCATAAAAAGCTCTTTATAGGTTATAATAATTACTACTACTATAATAAAAGTACCTAGAAAAGGGACTTTGAGAACTTAGATTTATACTAGTTACTAGAGAGCTATGCTACTAGCAAAAGGGAGCTATTACATTCTTCTTCTATATTAATGATTATATCTTTGTATTCTCTAAGTTATTATAATAGAAAGCTAATAAGGTAATTAACAGTATAAAAGAAAGATATTACTTGGAGAGTAGTAATAAAATATAATAGTTCCTTAGTATAAAAATTCTCTATAATAGATAATAACAAAAGATATAGCTATTATAGTTAGTATATATTAAAAAGATAGTAAAGCTAATTAATAATAAAACCTAGCTACTACTAGATGATACCCTAATAAGTAATAAAGAACTTCTACCCTTATAGTAGATAGTAGTAAACTATAGAATTATAAGATACTATTAAAAAGTTAGATTAATCCTATATATAGTAGTAATAATAAGACCTAATATTATATTTATAGTAAGTTAGTTAGTAAAATTTAATTATAACTTATTAGTAGCCTATTAAAGAGTAATAAACTAGGTACTATAATACCTTAGGTATATAGCTAGCCTTTACCTTAAATTTAAGTTTAATAAAGAACTTAGTATTATATTGTATATAAGCTTTAGAGATAACTTAATTAACTATAAGAGCTTATAGGCTTTTACTATTAAGCTATATAGTAGACTTAATAGCTAGAGGGTAAATAAGTAGTAAATAGTAACTACTTTAATAACTAAAGTAGAGTTACTAGCCTTATTATAAGCTATAAAAGAATTAATATTTATAAGCTAATTAATTACTAAGCTTATTACTAGTAATAATACTTTGAATATATTACTAAAAGTTATAATATAATATAATAAATAATAGCTAATCAGCTTTATAACTAAGAAGTTAGTTTAATTATAAACATACACTTATTATATGGATATATATTACTACTAGCTATATTAAGAGATTATAGATAGTTATATTAAAGTTATATATATCCTATTAGTAAAGCTAATAGTAGATAGTTTTATAAAGACCTTACTAAAGTAAAAATAGCCTATATTTCTATAGTAATTAAATCTTAGTAACTAAACTATATAATTAGTATAAAACTATAAGAAAGAATTAGCTAAGGATAAATTACTAATATAATTAAAGTAATAAGTACTATAGTAATAAATAGTTAGCTAGTATAGCTCTAAATAGAAAAGTTAAATTATATAGTTCTACTAGTTAGTAAAAGTAAATTATTATAGAGATAAAACTAGTAAACCTTAATATTATAACTAATTATTAATATAATTAGTAAAACTTTAATTATAAATTTCTTAGTAACTAAGTAATATATATAATTAGTAATTTTATTATTATAACTACCTTAGTTAAAGCTAAAAGTTAATATAAAATCTAATTATAAAAGACTACTATTTTAAGTTAAAAAGTTATAATAAAAGATAAAAGTATAGTTAAAACTATACTTTAAAGATAATTATATATATAAACTTATAAGGGTTATATTAAATATAATAGTAAGTATATAGAGCCTAAGACTACTATAAGTATAATATAGCTTTACTAAGTAAAAGAATCTTAGTTACTATATATTTATATTATTAAGCTTAGACTTATATAAGAGAGCTAGTAAGCTTTATAAATATAACTACTATTAAGTCTTTTTACCTCTACCTAAGATTAAACTCTAAAGCTCTAGTATAAGTTACTATCTTATACTATAATTATCTAATAAGAAGTAATACTACTAAATTATATATACTCTAGTTTTAATTATTATTAATTAATTAATTATTATCTTTTATAATAAGTAATTAGTAATTATAAGAAATCTTTAAGAATATAAAAGAAAGAAGTAAAAGAGTAGTAATTACTCTATCTATTAACTAGTTAGATTAAACCTATAAATAAATTTATATCTAAGAGAGTATATCAAAGTAGGTATAATATATTAGTAAATAGCATAGACCTATAGGCCTATTAGGCTGGATTAGGAAAGGTCTATAGTAAAATATTATTTAATATCTATAGGATAGATTTTACTAGCTAAAATATCCAAACTTTAATAACTATATATATTTAGATCTTAAGGTAACACAATAGCTTTAAATATGTAGGGAATCCCATAGAAAATAGTAATATAGTTATACATACACTAGTAATTAACTAGGGATTATCGCTATAATTATTTATATACTTTAACAATTATACTATAGTCTGTTACATTAGTAGTATTAGAAACCTATTTTTCTATCTATGTATTAATAACCTACTAATATAACCCTATAAAAAACTATACCTTTTAGCTAGTAGATTTGGAAATCTATATATCTAAATATTAGGTGATCTCTATTTTAAAATTACCTACTACTAATACTATTAATACTAAAAATAAAGCTATTTAAACCTATATAAGGCTTTTTATTAGTTATTTTATTGATAATTAATACCTCTTAGCTTTTTTATTACTTTGATTAAAAGATTATATAAATTATATGAATATATAGCTTTATTACTTATTATTATAATATATAAAAGTAAGTAAGTTTTAAAGTTTATAATATTTTCATTTTAAAAACCTATATAAAGCTTTTCTTCTATTAATTTATTAATAAATTAATAAAATCTTGGATTCTAATATCTTAAAGAAATACCATAAGGTGTATCTTAAGAAATAGCTTAATAAGAATAAGAATAAGCTAGCTAAACCTCTCTAAGCCTTAAAGTTTATGATATTCTTATTATTATTATTACTTTTAATCAAATAAAATAAGAGACTACATATTTAATTAAATAAGTATAATAGTATTAAAGTTAAATAAGAATAAATAAAAAAAGATAATATAAATACTAAAGACTTTAAAAAATAAAATAGATACTAAAGTTATTAAATAGATAAGCTCTAGTTTATATATAGTCTAATAATAATAATATTAATTAAAAGTGATAAAAAAAGTAAAAGTATATATTTCAAATAAAATAACTTATATAAAGTTAGAAATATAATAATCACAAAAGTTTTTAAAACTTCTTATATATTATAATAACTTTAGCTCTAAAGAAATATAAGATTTCTTTTTTAAATAATATATTATTAATATCTATAAGTTAATAATTAGTTAGTAACTTTAAAATACTAAGTAATTATTAAAATTTATTTATATTATTATTACTTAGAGAGATAAGGATTTATAATATACCTAAGTATATACTATCTATTAATACTACCTAAAATAATTAATCTTTATTAATAAGTTAGGTATAGATAAATAAATAGATATCTAAAGAATAAATTAGGTATAAAAAGGCTTAGTACCTTTTAATAAAGATAAACTTAAATATAAGTAGTAATATTAAATCTTACTAGCTTTTATAGTAAATAAGATCTTTAATATATTAATATACCTAGGTATAACTAATAGTAATAGGTTTATAGTATAAATATAAAAGAGAGTATTACTTAAGTATAATACCTTTTTTATAGTAAAGTTAGTTATTATAATAGATAATACTAGTTTTTATTACTAATAAGATATTTAAGAGATATATAAATTAGCTAGTATATACTTATTATATTTACTACTTTACTTACCTAACTTGAACCTTATTAAAGAGGTATTTAATAACCTTAAGAACCTTTTTTATAAGTAATATTGTATTTAAAATAAAGATATAAAGAATATATAAAACTTTAAATAGCCACTTTATAACTTTATAGTAAAGATTAGCTATAAAATAAAATAGATAAAAGGTTACTTTTACTATTCTTTTATTAACTTTAGTAAAATATAGTATATATTTTATAATAAAAGATTAATGAATAGTAATATAGTTATTATTAATAGAGGTAAAGTTAAAGTTATCTCTATAGTTAAGAAGGTACTACTATTAAAGTAGTAGTAAAGAAAAAAAAATATTATTAATAGTTAAAAGAAATCCTCTTTTAGTAATTACTTATTTAACCTTATTACTTTACTTATTACTTTACCCTTTACTAACTTTATAATATTATTACTTATTACTATTATATAACTCTATTAATAACTTATTATTTATTACTTTAATTAGATTTTTAACTCTATTACTATATGACCTATTAATATTAAAAGTATTATTATTATTATCTTTAAAGTATTAGTTATATATAGATTAAGAAACTTATTAACTTAAGTAGAGAAGTAAAAAAGAAATAGTAATTAGCTATAAAGGTAAGGATATAAAGAGGTTAATATTTAAAGAGGTTAGTATTATAATAATAATAACTAAAGTAAAATTAATATACTATATTTTTTATTCTTAAGGTTCTTTATTTTATTAGTGATAGTAGTAGTAATAAGTAATCAATTATTAACTTTATTACTAATAATATCTAATATAATATATAATAATTTACTTTATTAATTAAAAATAATAGAGTTATATCTATACTTATACTACTATTATATATAAATAAAAGTTTTGATTAACCTCTATACCTAGCTAATAAAAGTAATAAGTATACCTTTCTCTTTATATTACTCTTTTAATATATATTAGATTACTTCTAGACTTAATAATGAGCTCTAAAGTTAGTTAATTACCTTATTAGTACTACGTTTATATTACTAATATTACCCTTTAACTTTAATAAACTAACTAATAAAATCTTTTAGCTTATATAACTATATTATAAGTAATTACTTATTATACTATAGTAGTAATAATAATAGTATTAAGTTAATACTTCTTATTATATAAGAAGTCTATACTAGTTATAATAATAATAAGTTAATTAGTAGTTAATAATACTATAGTAAAAGAGATAGCTAACTTTCATATAGTTATTAATATAATAGCTAGAAATAAGAGCTTTCCTTATTACTATTAAATAATAAAATTACTACTATATTACTAGTAGAGTTATTTATAGTTAGTAATATTACTAAAGTAGTTAGATTTTTCTCTTCTTTAATTATAGTTATAAAAAGTAAGTTAGTAACTTTACCTTTTATTATTATTATTAATATATCCTCTTTTATATATTACTAGTTAATTATAATTAATAAGCTTATTATTAAGCTTTTTAAGCTTATACTAGCTTTTTAATAAAGTATTACCTTTTATTATATCTCCATATTCTTTATAAGTAACTTATAATAAGTTTTATTTATAATAAAATACTAATTAGTACTACTATTACTATAGATATAATTATATTAAGTTACTTAGTTAGTATATCAATAATACTTTATTAGATCTTATTATATATCTCTTTTTATATCTTTTTCTTAATTAATCTTCTCTTTTATTAAAGCTATTACGATTTTCTTTAGCTTATACTTTAGTAGCTAATTACTATAGTTAATTTAAGTATTATTATTATTATTATTATTTTAATTATTATAATTATTATATTCTTTACTATAAGACTTTAACTTTATATATATTTTACCACCTATTACTATAGATATTTACCTTTTCTATATTATCTATAGTATATTAAATATTAATATAACTAAACTAATATTATATATAAAATTTATATTAAAAAAGATCTCTTAAATCTAATAACTTAATTAACTAAGTTAGAGGTTAAGGTTACTTTATAGTAAGATTAGCTATTTTTCTTCTTTTATAATAAAGTTATTATAGTAATAAATAACTTTTAATATCTTAGTAATTATCTATCTTTTATTAAACTTTATACTTATCTATAACTTTAAAAGTTAGTATTATCTATTAATTTATATCTTAATATAGTCTTTTATATCTCTTAATACTTACTTCTTTTATTATAACTTTATTATTACTATAACTATTAGTTAACTTAGCTTTTATACTATTTAAAAAAGCTAAATTAATACTATTAATATAATACTATTAAATTAAAAGTTAAAAGCAAAATAGATATTTACCTTAGCAAGTAGTAATAATAGGTTAACTATTATAATAATAGTTTATTACTATTTCTATAATAGTAATAAAGTTTATAATAAAGTTTTAAAAGATTAAAGTAAAAAGTATTTATTATATAAATTCTTTATTATTATTATTATTATTATTATTATTATTATTATTATTATTATTATTATTATTATTATTATTATTATTATATTATTATTATTATTATTATTATTATTATTATTATTATTATTATTATTATTATTATTATTATTATTATTATTATTATTATTATTATTATTATTATTATTATTATTATTATTATTATTATTATTATTATTATTATTATTATTATTATTATTATTATTATTATTATTATTATTATTATTATTATTATTATTATTATTATTATTACCTATTTTAATTACTTATAAAAGCTTTACTTATTTCTTTAGTATTTTAATAGCTATTATTAACTTCTTAAGTAGTTTTATAATATAGCTTTTTATAATAATTATATAACTAATTATAAATTAATTAATTATTATATTTCTTATTAATTATTATATTTCTTATTAATCGTACTTTAATATTTAATAATATTTTATAAGTAGCTTTATAAGCTTATATACTATTAATTAGTAATACTAATAATACTATTTCTTTATTATTAAAGGTATTTAGCTCTTTCTTTTTTAGTAATATACTAGTAATAATAATAATAATAATAATCTCTTAAAGCTATTTATAATTATAATATCTATATAAAAGTCTATAGTATATAGCTACTTAGTAAGGTAACCCCCTTATACAGCCCTAACTAGGGTGGTATTGGTAATAGTGTTTCTAACGCATAGATAGAAAAATAGGTTTCTGACGCTGCTAATACAACAGACTGTAGATGTCAGGTGGCGTCGGGAAGTGCGTGCGACATGGATTGACTCGAGGACGGGAAGACGCATGGGGGTCGCGAACATGGGGGCGGCGATTCCTCCGCCGACCAGTGGACGCGCGATTCAATTGCAACTACAAGAGTGGGGCGAACAGGCGGGCAGGCCCAGACACCTTGTTTAGCACTTATTGCCCCTGTTGTTGAAGATGCTGGTAGGTAAGTAGAGGGCCCGTACTACCCACTCTCCCAAGCTGTTGTCTCTAACCGGTAGGCGATAATCTATCCTTAACGGTACTGGAAGAAAAGAAGTAATAATTCTGTTAAGGTAAGAGTCTGCGTTGCCTTTATACCCACACATACTTGGAGGAGTGTACAGTATCTGCTGAAGGCCAAGAAAGGTAGGGACCAGCAATTTTCTGCTGGCCCTATGCACGTATCACTACCCCTAACCTGGTACTGAGATAGTAAGTACCTACTACTAAGGTAGGTAGTTGGTAGGTGGCCTTACTCTACCTCTTTTGTCTTACCTTGCTTTGCCCTGTTTGATATCGCCTTGTTTAACGGATACTGATGAAAGATACCTGGCCGAGAGGCACTATACCCTGCACTGAGGGCGGATAAGTTCACTCCCTGTTATAATATTGAGGATTAGGTATGATGCTTATGTGTTTATCCGACTGCATCGGAGTGCAATTTTACCGGGATTCTAAACGTTAGCCTGGTGAGGAACAATTGCTTTTTCTTGAGACGCTGAAAACGATACTTAGACGGATTTACTTGTTATCTCAGGCAAGTATATCATCATATTAACGTTGTTGAGATGTAAAAGTACTTATTTCTCGATGCTCTGTGTTAAGAAACAGAGCGTATCTGTACATGCTATGTGTAGGTACGTGGGGCTTGACGAAATTACAATGTTCCGTCGACCAACCTAGGTGTTCTTACGACCCTGGAAGGAACGATATCGGTACGTACCTACCTCAGTTCCTTCGTCCCTGTACCCGACCCCCTCACCAAATTTTGACGACATGTCCAACATGGGATTCTCCAAACTTTTCGATTTCTTTTTCTTTCCACAACCCACTTGCATTGTGGATCCCTGCTACATCTTGTTTGGCTTACCAGGCCTGGTTTCTCCTCTTGCGGCTCATCGGCGAGTCTTGGTCTCGAAACGGTATTTCTTATCCCACAAGCACCCCGAATGTTTGTGGTGAAGGGGTTGTTGCTGGCCCCAAGAAGCTTCCTCCTCGCGGCTAGATGTCTAATCGACCAGTTTCAACGCGAGTTTTTATACATGAGAACCAATGCGCCTTCAGGCAACGAACTCTGTACCTAAATAGGAAGGACCCCTACCACTCCAGTACTTCGGACTCAGTACGTTACCTCTGATGCAGTACAGGTACGTATTCACATACCTAGCTAGGTACCTAGGTAGAGTTGACATGCGTTAGCCGGAGGCTTTGCTCCGGGATAACTATATCCATGAACAAGTGCGCTTTCTGCATTTGCTATACTGAGGTACATGTCTAAGGCAGTCCCTAACTAGGTATTACCTACTTGCTAACAAACAAACTGTACGGTGGATTAAAGGCCTTACCCAGGAAGCCTGGCACCGGTCGAGACAGAAATGAACAAGCGACAGGATCATGTATCCATATCTGGGGCAACCAGGTCAAAATCCCGAGTTGCCGTTCGATATGTGCACTGATTTTGTACGGGTGGCCGGGGGTTGCCGGCTTGTCGGTCGACATATTCGCCACAGGCAACCATGGGCAGCACACTTACTCCGGCTGACCGACGCAGATCTTTAACCCTATCGACACCGCGATCGTCGTCACATGTGGCCCGCATCCTCATACAGTCGTCACAGCTTTCACATCATGATCTGTTAGAGTGACATCATAGCTAGAGCAACATCATCCAGGGTTAACGGGAAAAGTAGGTAAGCCGGCCTGCGTGGCTCGAGGTTCCACGGTAGGCAAATGCGGGCCAAGCAATTGTGCAAGCCAGCAATGCTGCCGGTATCCTGACGGATAGACCCACGTTGCGAAAGTCACCGAGGTTGCCCGGCCGGCAGGCAAAGCAGATTCTGGTGGGTCACGTGTGCATAGTATAATGCATACTGCTATACCCCATCGCTCCATTCCTGAGCATCTCATCGTTCTCAGCCCCCTTTGGCCATTGTTCATGAAGCCAACGACACCGTCAGGTGTGCATCGGTGTTTGGCTAGGTAGGGAGAAGGGCAATCGACCAAGAGACTACTGGGTAGACCCCTGGAGACCGTTTGGTATTCACGCCGCCTCGACTACTGGTGATGATACCTCATCTGATTTACACTAGCACACTAGGTTCGCGACGATTTGGTAGGGGCGGAGTGTGTTCTCAACCCCCCTTGAGCCTGGCAACCCCGCCTTTACCTACATTACCTAACCTACATGCCATGTAGTTTATCCTTGGCGAGTTGGTGCGCTGAGCCAATGCAGCAGCAACCATGGTTTCCTGCTTGCTACACCTGTGTCATCGATTCGACGTCTTGGTTCGAAGCCCCAGCGCTGCGGAGAGCACGCTGGCTGACTTGCTTCCTTGTCGTCAAAATATCGCTTGGTCGCGACCCGGGCCACATTTTGCCTAGTGCACTTATCCCGCACAACCTATTTGCAGCGTAGACTGGCCGCCACTGAGCCCAAGCGTTCGCGGTCGTCCAAGTGGCAAGCAAGGGGCATAAAGGTCATGATAATTGGCAAGTTCGGTGCATCGAGCCCTGCTGGTGGCCGTGCACCACGGTGGCGACATGTTGAAACCTTGCTCTCCAAAAGCCAAGGGCCTGACAGGCCCCTATGTACTGCGTAGGTAGCACTAGGTAGGTAGGTAGATAGGCTAACCTTTTGGGTGCTGCACCATGGGATTTGCGTGGACAACGAGTATTGACGGGATCAATCCATGCATGCACTGTTGGTGATGCCGTTGTTCCAGAGGTAAGTACTCCTTTAAGCCACGTGAGAGGTCCTACCTAGCCACGTCTAGCCCTGATGCGCAACGATTGTCTACAACTGTAATGCAATCTGATGATGACTTCTGATTGGCCATTCAATGTTCCTGTTGGCTCTCACTACCTTGAACGCCAGGGCATACGTAAGTATTGGCCACGTATCTCAGCCATGGAAGGCACATCCGCTGACCTGCTGGTGGCGTAGCCTAACCACTTGGACATGGCCGTCGTGCTGGCTTCATCTTCTCAAGTGGCGCATGCCGGTTGAGATGCATGGGAATAAGGTCCTGTGGGGACTCTTCCTGTCAGCGACATTACCGGGTTTGTCACCCCCATGGTCTAGTGGTCGAGACCTGGAAGTGCTCTGCAGACATCCAACCTGCAGGGAGTCGGTTCGAATCCGGCTGGGGAACCTCTAAAAAATCTAACCTTTGACAAGGAGTGCGGCTATTTAGCCATAGGCATTTTGCTATTTGGCTGTATCTAACCCTTTTTAGAAGCTTTGCTATGCTGCTACAGCAGGCCTCTACCTTATAATATACTATTTTGCTAAGATATAATTCTTTTTATTAGGTCTACTACTAAAAATGATTTTTTAGTATAGGGAGCTTATATTGCTCTCTTAGTATACTAGTACTAGTATATTCTAATATATTAATAATAGCTAACCTTTTAATATATAATATTCTAGAATTCTATTTATTTTACTTTAGAAATTAGTAATTATATAATAGTAATTATATTTATAATACTTATAATACTAGTATTAATAGTTAAAGCTTTAACTTTTAATAAGTATTATCTTTATATATGCTAGTAGTATGAAGAGAAGGGTCTTACCCTTTATATTAAGTAATGGGTAAATAAGGGCTAGTAGGTTAATATACTTTATAACTATATAGGTAAGCCTATAAGCAAGGCCTAGAGAAGAGATATTAGTAATAAGTAATTAGATTACCCTTTTATTAGTAAGATTTAATATATAGCTATAGTAGATAAATAAATATAGAAAATACTACCTAGTTGTAATACTTATAACTATAAAGGTATTATAATAAGTAATTTAATTAATATTTCTAGCTTTTAGTAACTAAGTTAAGTATAGTTAGAGTTTAAGGTAATATTATAAGGCTTATTAGTTATAAAGGTAATAGTTATTAAGTATATTAAGTAGCTTTTAAAAGAAAGAATAAAGTTAAGAGATATTACTAGTTAGCTTTATAAGTAAAAAAAAGTTATAATAATTACTTATAATATTATAAACCTCTAAGTAAAGCTTTACTATAAGAAACATAGCTTACTTATCTCTACCTAACTATTTATTAATATATTAAAGTTAAGTAATAAGATATTGTTTTTTACTCTTTACTATAGTAATAGTAGTAAAATAACTAGTATTTTTTAGATATATTAGTTCTATCTTAAATTATAGTAATAATACTCTAGGTTATTAATAATAGATAATACCTATAAGATATATTATTACTAATAAAGTTATTATTATTACTATTACTATTACTACTATTATTATCACTATTATTACTAACTTTTTTTATTAAGGTTAACTACTTTTAAATATTACTTTTTTAAGTTATTAGTAATATTATTGTATATATTACTTTTAATACTTTTTTTACTTTATATCTAATAAAGATAAAGAGACCTTTAAATAGGCTTTATTATAGATAAAACTATTACTTGAAAAGGAAAAAATACCTCTACTTATTATTATTATTACTAATTTTAATAAAGTATTAAAAAATATAGTAAATATAGTATTACTAGATATTACTTAGTAGCTCTATATATTATATATTATTAAGAATGCAGTTTCATATATTAAGAAGAAGTAGAATAGTGTTGCAATGCCTATCATCGCGGGACCAATCGGCGTTATTGGACTTAACTCCGATAACGCGGCGGCGGAAGAACTAAGATTCCGCTGCGACCCTACCCATGGGTTTCACTACAGTCTCTACCGTAGGTGGGCTGGTTATAACCCGCCCACTTCAACCAGGTGGCCCACAATAGCCTCTCTTTTCTTCACGCATAATATACACCACGGTCCTTACCCTATTATTTGTCATTTACCTATTGATATGTATGGTATACTATATCATAACCCCTGTAATACTAATAGATAGACTACTTAAGGGTAAGTCTGATATTACTAATAATAGTAATAATAATAAGAGAAACTATATACTAGAGGATTTAGTTAAGACCTATAGTAGAGAAATTATAATTATAGTTTGTTACTAAGCTACAGAAAATAATAATAATATATCTAACTTACTTATTACTTTTACTATAATTACTAAAAAAGTAGTTTACTTATATAACTCTAATAGCTTTCTTATTATATAGAGGGTAGTTATTTACTTATTAACTAAGACTATATTTTAAAGGGTATAAGAGTTACTTAAGTAGTAATTTACTAACTAAGAAAGTAAGTTATTTTAATTTATCTATTTATAACTTTTACCAACTTTATTAGTAATTATTTAATACTTTAAAACTATTTATATTAACCTTTACTTTTAATTTATTACTTTTATTATAAAGTAACTATATAACTATAGTATTAAAGTAATCTTTCTTATTAAAAGTAACTATTATAAGCTAAAGTTATACCTTTTATATTACTTTTTAAACCTTTATATTCTCTATAAAAAGATAATAGATATAGTTATATTATAACCTAATGAGTTATAAGTAATATAGCTCTATTACTAAGTAGAATATAAGAGGTATAGTACTTAAGGAATATTATTATAGAGGATAACTTCTCTAGAATAGAAGAACTAAAGAAGGTTATATAAAGATAAGAAAGACTAATAAATAATAAGCAGGCTATAATTAAGAACTAATATATTAAAAGTAGTCTACCTCTATAAAACTAATATTTAGATAATAATTTTAATATTAAGATAATAAGATATAAAGATACTTATTTTACTTAGATAGATTACTTTTTATAGCTTTTTAATGATTAACTTATAAAATATCTTTAAATAACTTTTAGATTTCTTTTACTTACTATTTTTATAATAATTTATTTTAAGTTATATAAGTTACTTAGATTATTAATTACCTAATTAATTACTAAGTAATTAAGATATTAATAAGAATACTAATAAGTACTAATACTATCAATTACTATTATAGCCTTAGTTATACTTTAGTAAAAAACTTATTATTAGAAATCTAGCTATAATATTTTAATTACTTCTATTAATAAGTTAACCTTATAATACTAATTAATAGTAAAACTATAATATCTTCTCTTAAAACTAACCTATTCTTAAGTACTTCTAAGACTTCTAAGTCTTTAGACTAAAAGCTTACTTAAGCTATAAACCTTAATAATAAGCTTATAATACTTAAAGTTAATTTTAATAAAGATAGTAAGACTATTCTTACTATAGATTAATATATAGCTATATATAAGATAGTTAAGAGAAATATTACATATAATAAATAGCTAGTTAATATTATTAATAATAATATAGGTTAAATAAAATAACTTAAGAGAACTAATAACTATAAGCTATAATAAATATAAACTATTATTAATAATACCCCTACTAAGCTAAAAGCTAAAAATAATAAAGCTATTATATTTAAATAAGAAGTTAGGATACTTTAAGCTATTACTAATATTATTTTAACCTTAGTTAAAGGATAAGATAAGCTTAAGCTTAATTCTTTGAAAGCTTATAATAATAAAAATAAATAACTAAAAGAATTTCTAATTTAAATTTATATCTATTAAACCTTTTATATTACTAACTTTTATAATAAGATTAAGAGAGTTATCTATACTAATACTTTTTTATATAATAAAGTACTTTTATAATTTAAACTACTTTAAAAAGAATTTCCTAAGAATAATAAAGAACTAAGTATATACTTCTGTAAGACTTAGTCAATCTTTAAAAGTATAATAAGCTTTAAATAAGCTCTAAAGTTACTATTTTAAGACTTTAATAAAAAATAATAAGCTAAGTAAGACCTTATAAACCTTAAATAAACTAAGGTTACTTTATATTATATAGCTGAATTCTAATAGCTTATTACTAAACTTAATATTATAAATAAATCTCTAATTTTTACATTTTATTAAAAATTTAAAAAAGATATTAAATATAAACTTATTAAGATTATTAATACTTTAGAAGACTTTCTTGGATATATTAAACTTATTCTTAAAATTAATACCTACTTTTATAAATAATAAAAAGAGAAAGGTAAAGACTAGTAATTAAATATTAATATAAGTAAGTATTATACTTAAGAACTAAAGAACCTTGGTAATTACTAATAAGAGAAGAATAATAACTAATAATAACTTTAAAACTAACTAAGTATATCCTATAAATACTATATAGAACTAATAGATATTAGTATAGCTAGAAAATAAGAGAACTAGTTACCTAAAGATATTAAAATTATCAAATACTATAATTATAACAAAATAGGATACTATACTAGAGATTACTAATAACTAAAATAACTTTAAAATAAAGTACTAACTAAGAGAAATTAATAAGTAAATATTACTTAAAGAGAAATCCTATACTTATAACTCTTATAAATTACTTATTATAATAATAACTACTTTACTTATTAAAAAAGTAAGAAATAAGTAAGTTAGTATTCTAAAGAACCTAAAGGTAAGATTATTATAATAAGTAAAAAAGCCTTATATAGCCTTAAGATATTATAAGCTATTAATATTATATAATAACTTAAATAATAAAACTAAGAAAAGATCATATACTTAACCTAAGCTTAAAATACTTTAGAGATACTTAAAAATAAGATACCTTAAGATTAAGAATTTATGAATATAATTAAAGAATAAGTACTTAAGTAAATTTAAGTATAAGGTAACCCTATTTACTAACTTAACTTAAAAAATAAGTTTAATTAAGCTTTATATAAAGATATTATTAAATCTTAAGAGAAACCTTAATAAGTTATTACTAGAACTAGTATAGTAATTAAAAAGAGAAAAAAAACCTCTTTTTCTTTTTTCTAACTTTATTACTATAAATTAATACTTCAAAGTACTATTAAAGTATAGGGTACTAGCTTAAATTAGAAAGAGAATCTAGAACTCTTACTAGATAAATTTGTCCTACTAAGTAGGATAAAATAATAAGTAGCTAAGTAGCTAATTAAGATAAGCTATATAAACCTACCTATTACTAAATAGATTAGTATAAACTAGTATATTTAAAACTAAGCTAATAATATTCCATTCTTATTACTTTTACTTATTTCTAAGTATTAATATAATTTCAATAAATTACTAGTATTATAAGCTTATATAGATTTTAAAAAAGACTTACTTATAATTAATCCTAAAAAAGAAGTATAAAAGAAATAATAACTAGAAATTAGTAAATATAGTAATAAGTAGGAAGTATACTTCTATAAGACTAAAGATACTAACCTTAAATACTACCTAATTATATTAACTAGAGAAAAATCTATATTTAAAGATTATAAAAAGCTTAACTAAAAGTATCTTTTATATTATAAAATCTTTTAAGTAGACTATATTTATAATAAGTACTTAATGTACTAACCTTAAAAAAGAGAGTATTCCTTTTTTTTATAATAATAAGAGAATAAGCTTATTTTTTAGGTTTATAGAAACTAGAAAATTAATATATAGGAGGTTAAGAAATATTATAAACCTTAGCTTATCTTTTAATTAAGCTTAAAATACCCTATACTATATATTAACCTCTTTATAGGATATTAGTTTAGTTACTCAATTAATAAATATATATAATACCATAAAAGAAAAGTATAAATATAGAGAGAATAAATTAAAGAAGCTTTTAAGGAGTTGAAAAACTTCTTATACTACTTATAAAAAGGTATTAATAACTAAGAATAATATAAAAACTCTTCATATAATAATTAAGAGAGATAATAGCTATATTATTCTTATTATTTTAATTAATAGCTAGCTTACTAAGGTTTAATTAATAGTAGAGTATAAGCTAACCTTATTTTACCTAAGGTAGTAAGTAAATAAAGTATTAAATAAGTATATAAGAAAGACCTATATATCTTATAAATAGTTAAAGAAGTATAAGTTTAATATAATAGAGAAATTATTAATAAAAAGATTATATACTTCCCTTTAGTAATCTATAGCTAATACTAAGAACTTAACTTTAATATTACTAACTTAGAAACTATAGATATAATTTTAAAAATTCTATAGCTATAAGAATATAACCTTAATATAGACTAGGGAAGAAGCTAATTCTAGTAAAGATATTTAGCTATAAAATAGTATTATATACTATAACCCCTAAGTAAACTTATATAACTAAAGAAGTATATTACTTATATTAAAAGAATTAAACCTATATAAGACTAGAGTTCTATATCTATTAATATTACTAATATACTAGCTAGGTAGAATAAATAAAGCTTAAAAAAGAATGAACTATAATTAATACCTCTTAAATACTAATAATATATATAACTATTTACTAAAGAATTAAAAATAGAACTACTAAAGTATATATTATATAATTATAAGATCTAATTACTAAAAGAGAAATATCTTAAGCTTAAACTTATTTATAAACTTAACTTAATAGAATAAGAAGTACTTAATAAATAGCTAGATAAGAACCTATTAAAAGATTATATTAAACTATTAGATTTACTAGTAAGATACTCTATCTTATTTATACCTAAGAAGAATAGAAAACTATAGTTATATATTAATTATTAAAAACTAAATAATATTATAAAAATAATAGCTATCTATTACTACTTATCTTAAAATTATAAGATTTATTACATAAGGTAAATTAATTTATAGTACTTAACCTTAAAGGTACTTATAATCTTATTAGAATTAAGAAAGAAGATAAACAAAAGATAGTATTTTGAATATATAGAGAACTTTTTAAAACCTTTATTATACCTTTTAGACTCATTAATATACTTACTATATTTTAAATAATAATTAATTATATACTTAGGGAGTATCTTAATATCTTTATTATCTATTACTTTAATGATATTCTTATATTTTCTAAGAACCTTAAAGAATATAAGAAGTATATATATAAAATACTTAAGAAGCTCTAAGAAGTAAAGCTTTTAGTTAAACTAGAGAAGAGTAAATTCTATACTTAGAAGGTTAACTACTTTAGATTTACTATTAAACTAAGAAAAATCTAAATATAAGATAAGAAGGTTAAAGTAGTTAAGAACTAGCTAATACCTACTAATATTAAAGAAGTTTAATTATTTCTAAGATTTATTAATTTTTATTAATAGTTTTTTAAGGATTATATAACTTATATTAGAGGATTATAATAACTTATAAATAAGAATATAGAGTTTAAATAGATAGAAGAATATAATAAATTCTCTAATAAGGTTAAAAAACTTATTATCTTAGAACTAGTTATTAAGATTTTAGACCTAAATAAACTCTTTAAAGCTAAGACTAATATCTTAGACTTTACTATAAGTAGATAACTTAAATAATAAGATAAAAAAGAAAGACTATACCTATATATATTCTATTTAAAAGTATTCTATAGACTAATGTTAAGTTATTAAATTTATAATAAGAAACTTATAGTAATTATTAAAGTATTTTATAAATAGAAACTATATTTATTAGAAGTAAAATATTAGGTTATTATTCATATAAATTATAAGAATCTTACTTACTTTATAACCTTCAAAGTTTTAAATAAAAGATAGATTTAATAGTTAGAATTTCTATTAGAATATAACTTTAAGATTATCTACTATAAAGAAACTAAAAATAGAAGAGCTAATACTCTTAGCTAATAACTAGACCTTAAAGTCTTAATATTAAAAGAAATATAGGTTATTCTTAAGTATAATAAAAATAGTAATATTATTTTAATATAAAAACTTATTATAATTAGTATATATATTAATACTAGTATAACTAGTAAGATAATAAACAATTAAATATATAAGATATACAGTACTAAGGTATATATATACTAAGAAATAATAAAGACTTTTAAGAGAATTTAATAATACTATAATAAGTAAGTTATATAAGAATAAATAGCTTTGGTAATTAAGAATTATAAGCTATATAAGAAAAGTAAGAATAGTTCTTATAAGCTATATAGGTATATTTAACTATTACTAGTACCTCTAAAAGTATAGTACTTAATTTCTTTAATCTTTATTATTAAACTACCTAATTTAAGAAAACTACTTATAAAAATATAGTATAATAGTATTTTTATAATTATTAACTAACTTATAAAGTATACTTACTTTAATTTATATCTTAAAGCTAGTATAGCTAAGAACCTTATATATACTTTTCTTAAGTATATTATTAGTAATTATAGCTTATTAAAAGAATTATATTAAATAGAGATAAACTATTTACCTTAAAGTTTTAGAAATCTCTAATTTTATAACTTAGATAAGATTATAAACTATCTATCTCTTTTTATTTATAAATTAACAGATAAATAAAAAGAATTAATTAGATACTTAAATAATATTTCTAATATTATATTAATTATAACAAAGATAATTAAATACTATTACTACCTATAACTTAATTTACTTATAATAGTACTATTAGAGAAAGTATTAGAAACTTATTATTCTATTTAAACTATAGATTCAAACTAACTACTTATAGAGAACTTTGTAAAGAACTATAAGTACTAAAAGCTATAGCTAATATTAATAAACTTAGAGAAATTTGGAGTAAAGTAGCTCTAGACTTGGAATTTATTAAATAGTAAATAAAGAAATATACTAACCTATTAAAGATTAAGAGACTAACCTTTAAAGAAAGAGATAGTATATATCTTATATATTAAAATATTAAAATAAAACTACCTAATAATAAACTTAACTATAAGAAACTAAGACCTTTTAAAATTCTATAAAAAGTTTTAAATATTAATTATAAACTTAACTTACTAGATATAACAAAAGTTTACTTAATTTTCTACATTATATTACTTAAGCTAGTATTATATAAATTAAATATTAATAACTATATTATTATTAAACCTAATAAACTAAAGTATAAAGTTAAATATATTATTAACTATAGAAACTAAGATAGATAAGAAGAATACTTAGTTAACTAGAGAAACTATAGATATAAAGATAATTCCTAGGAACTAGTTAAAAACCTCTAATACTCTTTATAAGTACTTTAAAAGTACTATAATTCTTAGATAGATCCTCTAGTAATAGACCTAAGTCTATAAATTCCTTTTTAAACCTATAGAAACCTTAATTAATATTATTAAAGATACTAAGTAACTATAGGTTATACACTATCTAAGACTTATAAAAGTCTAAAGTAAAACTAATATTATTCTTCTTATCTAACCTTTATATACCTTACTAAAAAGTCTCTTAGTAATACTTCTATACATTTTTTTAGATTTTATAAATTCTTAATAGGTAACTTATAGTCTTAGCTATTTATAACTATATCTTTATAAGCTTTAGATAAAGAGCTATAAGCTCTTTACTAGCTTTCTCTTCTTTTTTATCTTATTTCTTTTACTAGGTATTTAGTTTTTAAACTATAGAATATAATTAGTAAATAAAAGACCTTAAGAATAAAGTACTTATAAATAAAAACTATTAAAATACCATTATAAGGCTTCTTTACTTTAATATATATCTAATAATAAAATAAACCTTTATTAAAATAATAAGCTACTTTTACTTAAAAGTAATAAGTATAAGGTATATTAGTAATAAAGAATTAAGCTTTAATAAAGTTAAGTAAAGTAAGATATTTATAATTCTTAATAATAGTTTTCTTTAATTTTAATTTTAATTTTTCTATATAACCTAATATAATATTAGTATTATAAGTAAATTAAGAAGTAAGTTTAATAACTTTTTAACTTAGGAGAAATAACTTACTTATATAAGTCTTAAGAATAAGACTTTTAAAAAAAAGATCTAATATTATAACTTAATAAGTTATAGGTAATATAGCTTTACTACCAGGTAGAATATAAGAGGTATAGTACTTAAGAAATATTATTATATAAGATAACTTCTCTAGAATAGAAGAACTAGAGAAGGTTATATAAAAATAAAGAGAATTAATAAATAATAAGTAGTCTATAATTAAGAACTAATATACTAAGGGTAGTTTATCTCTATAAAATTAATATTTGGATATTAGTTTTAATATTAGAATAATAGGATATAAGAATACTTATTTTACTTAAATAAATTATTTTTTATAGCTCTTTAGTAATTAACTTATAAAATATTTTTAGATAACTTTTAGACTTCTTTTATTTCTTATCCTTATAATACTTTACCTTAAGCTATATAAGTTACCTAAACTATTAACTACCTAATTAATTACTAAGTAATTAAGATACTAATAAGAATACTAGTAAGTATTAATACTATTAATTATTATTATAGCCTTAGCTATACTTAAGTAAAAAACTTATTATTAGAAATCTAGCTATAATAAGTTAATAAGAGGTTATAAAAATATTATACTAAATTTACTTATAAGTAGTATTATTAGTAGTAAAAGATATAGTAATATTTTATACTTTATAGCCTTATATATAAGGTATCCTTTTAAGTACTTAATTTACTTTATAAGTAGTATATACTTACTCATAAGGCTTTTAAGTAATAAAAAAGTCTACTATTTTAATATATTAGTAACTTTTAAAAGTAATAGAGATTACCTTACTATTATAAGCTTCTTAACTATTTATAGGGCTATAATAATAATAAACTACTAATATATAATAATATTAATTATTATCAGTAGTTAGATAAGACTAATATAAGTTTTATTTCTATCTTTAGTTTACTTTTTTATTAATTTTAGTAGTATTTATAGCTTAATCTTATTTACTTATAGAACTAGACTATTAAAGTTAACTTTAATATTATTTATACTTATTATAACTATATATAACTACCTAAACTAAGCTATAAATTACTTAATAATATTAATAATACTTAGTAAATACTCTCTATATAGAAATATATAGATACTCTAACTTTAATACTAGTCTTAATACTAGCTCTATTATTATAAGTAGCCTTAGTAGTAACCTTAGTAGTAACCTCTAAGTAGTTAATAATAATAACAACTTACTATAAGAAGCTTACTTTAAAGGTAGTAAAAGAGATAATTATAATATAGGTATAACTTAATTACCTTACTATAATATAAGTAGTAAGGGTAAGCTTTAAGGCTTAGTAGTAGTAGTTTATTAGTAATCTTCTTTTTTAGCTATTTACTAGTTAGTAGATATTTATATAGTAACTTCTTCTCTTAAATTAATAGTAATAATAGGTATAATAATATTAGTATTAGTAATAATAATAGTATTAATATTAGTAGTAATATTAATAGTAGTAGTAGGTATAGTAGTAGTAGTAGTAGTAGTAGTAGTAGTAGTAGTAGTAGTAGTAGTAGTAGTAGTAGTAGTAGTAGTAGTAGTAGTAGTAGTAGTAGTAGTAATAATAATATTAATAATAGTAATAATAGCTATTATAGTAAGTATATTAATTATAGCTATAGTTAGAAATCTATTATATTATATTGTATCCTTAAAAAATGCTACTTTGCCTCGAAAATGTGCGTTTTTTTATGAATTTAAGATAGCTAGTAATGGTACCTATGCCTTGTACTGTGAAATTGAGGTATATTGACTTTTGTGGGCGGGCCTACTGTAGTAGTATAGTAGTACGTTTTACCTGCTGGATTTGGTTAGATATGGCTAAATAGCAAAGTGCCTATGGCTAAATAGCCGCACTCTTTGGCAAGCAGGAAGATTTAGGTAACTAAGTGGAGGTGTAGGATTCCTTAACATGTCAAGACCAAGGGGTCAGATTTCACCTTAGATAGTTTGCATACTGTGTATCTTGGGCGCTTTTCTCCGAAGAGGTTTTACGTCCGCCAAAACGATTGTGTATCTAGACAGTGTTCTCATTCAACCAATACAGTGTACCTGAGCGACCTTACGAGGGACCGCCTGGACAAGTACCTTTTTTTATTACCGGGTTTGTCAGGGTTCAGCTCTCCAGGCCCCCCACCATCGAGCGTACGCATACCTAGCGTTTCGGTAGTTTCTCTCTTTCTGCGTTCGGGGATACGCCACCGGTGGCAAACGGACCACCTGTTTCATCCATTGCCGACATATTCGGCGGTGCTGTGGCTTGATGGGGTTCTGAGAGTAAGCTTCGACGATGATCATACCTCGAAACTCACTGGTTCACCGCGTCACATCTGGTGCGGAAGAGCTTATGAGAACTTTACAGGCTAGCTGCTCAAGCTGCTCCAGTTAGCTACTTGCCTCTTTTCGCCCCTGGGACTCGTGCGAGTGCGTGTAACTGTCTGGGGGTGGCATGAATGGATGGCTGTTGGGTCGTACAGTTGTGGCAATGGTAGCCTTCACCAGCTCTGTAATGGAAGGTCTCCCCGATACCCATGTTGCCATGCTATTAGTGGTCGTCTACGAATAGACGCGCAGGTCATCCATCGTTCACACTACCGATGACACCAAGAACCAGCCAATATGGTAAACGGAAGCCCCGTCAGTGGTTTGCGGCCCGCAACAGCCCCTCCATCTCCGAAAATGTTCTCAACCCTGGTTCCATCGGTCATGTCAGATTGCCGTGGCTGCAGTGTGAAGACATATACACGCGGTAGGCACGTCACCCCCGAGGCCATGCTACCACGAGTTGGTTGGTTGCTCCACTGCCTATCTCATGGACTCTTGCCAGACCCAAGTCCGAAATGTCGGTCGGGCGACTCGAAGACGAGTTCGATGGGCGGAGGCCGACACTGCCAGCGGCAACGCCCATTCGTTTACAAGGCGAAGAAAATCGTGCCTTGCGCCACGCTGATCCGGGTCAACCCGTGATCTGCCAGGGACGGCGGGCCGACACCGAGAAACGTCTTGGCTGTTGGAACGTCCGGCCTTACCTGCCACCCTGACGCGGTTTTGCACCCTGTGACGGCCAAAGGGAAGACTCTTTCGGTTCGTTGCGACGATGGGTTGACAAAACTGCACGGAGAGATGCGAAAACAGCGCGTAGGAGCATCGTGACGGGCAGTGTCTTCCCTCGTCGCCGGGCTTCTTGGCTGTGGTCATCGATTACATCCTACATCAAAGGAACCTCATAACTCACCCGTTGTCAAGAGCCACCGCCCCCCGGGGAAATGATAACCAACCACCCGTTCCGGACTCCGCACTCAGATCTGTCTTCACCTTTCTTGGTGAACATTTCGGAGTCCTGGGTGGAGCGCACGAACCATACAAAGGGTGGTTGGCATGGTGTCTACCGACGCATTGCGCGAGCTGTATGCCGCCGTGTTAAGCGGACTACATTGCATGAGCACATCCATGTCGTTCGGAAGCCCGTCAGGGTGGGTGCTACCCGCTCACCAGAGCGTCATGATCATATCGCGCCTGTGAATCAAAGGTGGCGTTCCGGTATCACATTACGGGCGGTTACTATCAATGCTGCACAGCGGCAAACTAAAGACATGAGACCGGGGCAATGGGCTACAGATCAGATCGAAAGGTGCCTCGTTGGAATTGCTGCATGCCTTTTTAATGTACAACGCTATCACCCTAATCACGGGACTGCCCAATGACCCTTTAGTCCTTCTTCAAGGGGAGGAGGACTTCCTCGATACCATCCTTAGTGATGATCATCATCTGCAAATGGTCACCGACCTCAATATGTCTCTCGACCGCTCCGTCAAATGCATCCTTGACGAGGATCTCGGCCTCCTTGCGCTCCAAGGGAATGCGAGGGCGTTCCTGCAGCTCGTGTCCGACGCCACTGCCTGGCACATACTGGTTCTTGAAGTTGACCTGGTTGTCAAGGAATGGCGTGATGAGACTGGCGGCAGCACCACCTGCTCGGGACTGCTCCCTTTCGTAGCTGCCGACGGGGTCGTAAGAGAAGACGGCGCCAACGCCCTCCTCGTCGAGACCGCCAAGAATGGCATAGACGTAGTAGGGGAAAAAGCGCTTCTGGTAAAGGATGGTTGAAAGGCGCTTCGCGCAGGCGGTGACGCTCATGGGCTTGCCGTGGCGGTAGCGGTATATTTTGCAAATTGTGTCGAGGCGGTCCTTGAGGGCCTCGCCGTCGGCAGCGAAACCAACCACAGAGAGCAGAATCGTCGCATCTTCTTGTGTTGAAGTGGTGCCGCCGATCTTGAAGACCTTGGGGGTGTATCTGGAGTTGATGCTGTAGCCTGAGGTGCTACGGGTGTCGCCGGCCATGATGGCGAAGTCGGCGCCGGCGATGGCCAGGGTCGAGCCGCCATTGTCGGTATAGCTATGGTGGATGACGGGTTAGCTTGGGAGACACTGCGAGGGGTCCATTTGATGAGGGAAGTGCTCCGTACGGGTTGAAGCGGTGCTGTCTGAACTCGCCGTTGGCCGTCTTGGGAGCCTCGGAGAAGGAGTAGTTGGGCCCGTTCATCAGGGGATTTTGGCTGAACATAGCCATGGCTGCGGGTTATCTGAAGAGGAAGAGGGACGTTATTTTTAAATATTCGTGAGGGACAATGCCGTTCGTAAATTGGGTTCTCGTAAGGCGATGGGTTTCGTTTGTGAGGGTTGGGAGGCGTCGTTGCTGTAATGGAATGTCGAGGCTGCCAACTGGTGAGGTTGAGAGGTTCCGACAACTGCGGAGCACGCGTCAAGCTGGCAGCCTTGCTAAGCTAGGTACCTAGGTAGGTGGGATGGGCAGGGGTAGCTAGTTATCTTGATGACTAAGACGATTGCATGGCGGCTGAGCAAAGGGGAGGTGCGTGCAGGGGTGTTCAGATGGGAAATTGGGAAAGAGAAAGTACAGGGGAATAGGACCCTATCGTCACTACATACCTAGTACGCAGCTCCCAGCGAACACAGACGGAATTCCAATTAAAGCTATCCCAACTAGCCATACTGCAGTAAATCCCAAAAGTTTACCAAAACAAGTCGGATTGTTGATCACACGTCTCGCGTTACCGGGTCTAGGGCCCTCTTTGCACTCTCCCAACATGACCCGCGACATTCGGCAGCGGGCGTTGGAGAAGATCGCGTCTCTCTCCGCTACCAGTACCCATACGTCGTTCGATCGTTCCGATCTTGATCGGCTGTGCAAGGCTACCCAAGCCGCTGGGAAGGGCGTCGTCAATGGCTACTTGCCCAAGCAGCCATCTTCGTCTCTTGGGAGATGCCCCATGGTACCGTCCCCCAATCTCGTTGCCCGTTGTCGGCGTTCTCGTGCGTTTGTTGGCATCGAGAGCCCTGGCTAACTAGCTTCTGAACACCGTAGACAATACGCGAATTCGAGGTTCTACTGTCGCTATGCAAAGCCGCGCCCGCTATCCAGACGAGTCAGAGCGCTCAGAAGCTCGCCCACCAACTGATTCCCTACATTCTGGAGGCGCACATTCAAGTATTTGTCCCATCACCCTTCTTCAGAAGAGTCGAGCCTTCGCCAACCGAGGCGTTGGCATTCCACGTCACGGCCGCGCTGCTATCCCTCGCCTCACACTACGACGACTTGCACGAGGTCGTTTCGGACAACATATGGACCTTCATCAATGCTTGTAACCATGCGGCAGACCATACCGTTCCTCCTCATGCGGACGATGAGGATCCGAGCCTCGAAGACGCCATCAGGACGGCCACCATCGCTGTATCTCTGCTCGGTTTCCTTGACGCGGCATCTGCGCAGGCAGACTTCTGGAGAGCTGGAGGCCGGTTGGCTTTGCTACAACGATTCAGAGACATCCTTTCGGAGTCGTTCTTGATTGCGGTGGAGACAGCCTTCTCTACTATCCGCAATTCACAATCCTCGGACCGTCATGCGCGAGAGTGGAAGAGATATCTCCGTCACTATTCGGCTGCTGGACGACCGCTCGGAGCCGTTTTGCTGCAGAGAAGCTACATGTGGCTTCTTGTTGCCGGTACGTCACTGTTGGTGACTGACGCGTCGCTTTTGCGCGGGACTCATATCCTTGACTTGCTCATGTCAGGGGATGGGGCTTTCAGGCCAGGCTCCCCACGCAGCCCCGATGCTGATTATCGGTCTCTCGACTTGTACACTACTGTGGCTGTCGATCAGATGAACTACCTGGAGGCCGGCGAGGATTACCTCAAACTTGGGTCTGCGTGGCAGCAGAAATTGGCCTTTGCTGTCAAGTCGGCAGCTCTAATAAGCTACCTCAACTGTTCGCTGATGAACGAGGAGGTAGCAGACATCGACGTGCTCATTACCTGGCTGGAGGAGACTCTTGCGGACCCCCTTCAGATGGCAGACGAGAACCTGGCGGCAACAGTTCTGAGGTCGATTGCGCTGGTTTGCAAGGTCTCTAGAGGATACGCTGCGACCGCTAGTCGCCTTTTGCCTCGCTTCATTGTACAAAGCGTGCCGAACGCTCGCACGGTCGCGGTTGCGTCCAGGAGTCTCGCGTATGTACTGCAGATGCTCTCTCACGATGCCGTGATCACTACTCTGTATACCCTTGGCAACGTCCTTAGCCCTGGTTCTGATAGATCCATGACGAACGGAACTAACGGCGAACTCGGCGTGGAAGGTGCCCATGCTCTCTATTCCAACCGCCACTCTACCGGCAGCAGCATCTCGTTAGCAATCACGGGCGAGGAAGAGACGGCCGTGGTGTACGGCAATGTCGTCCAAGCTATCTGCGGTGTTGCAGCCGCTTGCAACGATGAGAAAATCACTGCTTTGGCGCAGACCATGTTGTTGCAAAAGATCGACAAAGTCAATAGCAACGTTGACGCTCATATCGTTAGCGGCGCTGCAGCCCTTGCTTTGAAGGGCGGACAGCTTGAGTTCCGGTCGCTGCTCAAGGTGTTTTCCAGAATCTGCCATCTTGGAGTTGTCAGCCACAAGGACTCCTTTTTGATTGCGGTAGGTACCCCAGCCGCTAGACATAACATGGGGAAGCTAACATCCAGCAGGTGATGAAGGCACGAACACACATCTCGGCAAACCTCCGTCGTGGATCACCGCTGTACGACATATATTGGGAGCATCTGCTTGAGAGCATCATCTCCATGGGAGATGTCCATCAGTCAAACCACACCAAGGAAGCGGACGTTCAGCTGGCTGCGAGGGAGATCGCCGAGTTGCTGCATCCCTTGGCTGTCTTCATGTCCACCAACGACTTGGCATCCAACTCGGTGATTGATGATGAGTCGCACTCCATGATCAGAGACGCGTGGTTCAACATTGTTGTTCACGGTTTCACCACACAGACTGACATGGGCAAGAGATACCTTGACGACCTTCGGATCATGGCTGTGCACTCTCCTCCTTTGGTCGCAGAACAGCGGGGGGAGCAGGTTGAAAGTGACATTGAGCTGAACACCGTCCTGCGTCGAGGCATGTCTTCCGATCGAGAGTCGATGCAGAAGAAACATCTCACCGAGTTGATTCCCAATAAGGCCACAGAGATCAAGGGGTTGAGCTATCGCAAGATTATCTTTTTGCACGCTGCCTACCTAGTCGAAAGCTTGCGCGCCGATGCTGGCGATTGCACCAAAGCTCTGTCCTACTTTTTGGAGCCCAGCATGCGTAGAGGAGAAGTCAGCAGTACTATGGAGGGTATTGCCGCCGCTGTGGTTAACAAGTATTTGCGCAAGACCTTGGGCGGTACAGATGCTACCTTTTCCGCACAGTACGCCGCGAGCCAGCTTGTCACCATATTCTGCGGCTGTTGTCACAGGATCGAGCGCGTCCAACAAGCTGCCTTCGCTTGTGCCGACCGTATCATAAGCCAGGTTCCCTCTGCCTTGTGCCACCGGTCCTCGCTCTTTGCTCTGTTGGAGCTCTTGTCTCTGATGTGGTCAAGCTGCCTGGAAGCGGAGACTGATCTCTATTCACCGCGATCGAAGTTCACTTCTGAACTCGGAAATGTATCTGTCGAACTCTCAGATGACTACAACTTCCGTCGTCATACCTTGGAGGCTCTCAACCGTAAGGCCAAGCAATGGGTCTCTAGTGTGATTAGTCTGGCCCCCTTGGACATCAAAGGTCTTCTCCAGACGTACTTGTCCGAGTTTGACGACGAAGGTGCGTACGGACATATTTCCCTGGGCCGCTCTTTTGCCATCGAGCTTGGCTCTTTCATGCCCTCCACCGACCAGAGATTACAGTCTCTAGATCGAGTCGGAGACTGCAGCATCAACACCGGCTCCGACTTCGTTGCTCAGTACACGACTCGCCAGGAGTATCGGTACGGCGAGATCCTGCCCGAACGTGGCAATGAATTGGTGAACTTCATGCAGTTGAATCGTAGAGCGTCATTCCTCAAGTCATCGATCGCCAGCGACAGTGCCAACGCTGCCACCGCTCTTGCACATGTTGAGGCCCGCATCAAGAGCAAGAAGACGACCGCTCTCGCCGAGGTTCGCGAAATCCTGCGCCGAGCAGCAGCCCTGCTGTGTCGCAGCGACCGGGACGAGTCTGCCGTCGCACACTACCTCGTCACCATTCCGTTCGCCATGTTCACGAAGCAGTCCATCAAGCTGGGTGTCTCCTTGTGGCTGGGTGTGATGAACGAGAACCCACGCCTCGAGCCGAGGCTTCTCACCGAAATTGCTCAGCAGTGGGAAGTGACCGTTCAGAATGGCTTGGGGCTATTCAGCCATGCCATGTCGTGAGTTGTTCCTGAACCTTGGCCCGAGTCAGCTAACAAACCTGCAGACACCCCGACCCCTTTTTCCTGAAAGAGGAGTTCGCGCCTAGTGATCTAGAGGCTTTGGCCAAGCATAAGCAGCAAGTGCACAACCTGTTGTCGCCACACACGCGGCTGCTGCAGTTCTTTGCAAGTCACTTCAACGCTACTCGCTTGGGCAGCCCGGATGTCCAGCGGATCTTCCTGCGCATGCTCGATGTCACCTTGGACGCTGTGCGTTCATCAACACCGCACCCTATGGCACGAGAACTGCGGTTTCAAATCGTGTTGTTCGGGCTGAAGGTGCTGCATGTATGTACGACCATTGGCGCCATCGCGCAGTGGCGATTCAAGGAGAAGATTCTATCGGCCGCGCTCAGCTGGTTCCGGTTCGCACCAAGATGGTCCTTTGGCAGCAACATCTTGCAGCTGAAGACGGAAATTCGCCTGCTGACCGACATCGTGGTTGCGCTGAAGAACGTTGCGTTCATAGGGTCCAATGCTGCGGACACCATCAAGACTTTGCAGGCTAAGGAGAATCTCCTTGTCCTCCTCTTGGAGAGCGAGCAGGCACGTCTGTCGGTATGGGTTCATCCACTCGGCGAACAGTCCAAACCCCACGGACAGCCTAACAAGTCTGCTATTGAGGTGAGTATCCGAACAAACAGTACTTTCAGACATGTCGCTTACGTTTGTAGGCTGCTCTTGCGCCTCTCATCCGAGTCGCCTGGGCCGAAGACCCGTCCATTGCTGTTGAGCTCGTCACACGGTTCCCGTATCCTCGAGTTCAGCGCGAGGTGAGATGGCTGTTGATCAACTTCCCGCAAAAGGCCATTTCTGAGCCGGATGGTCTGCCCATCCTCCTGGGTGGCTCTTTGCCCAACGACGTCAGCTTTCAGCTGAAGGTGAGTTGCACTTGTGATTAGTTGCAGTCTGATACTGACCGCAGTAGTACCTGTTGTTCTGGTCGCCCGTGAACCCTATTACGGCCGTCACGTACTTCCTTCCCGCCTACCGTAACCACCCGTTCCTGATGCAGTACGCCATGAGAGCCTTGGAGAGCCACTCCAGCGATGTGACCTTCTTCTACGTCCCGCAAATCGTGCAGACACTGCGGTATGACGCACTGGGCTACGTGGAGCGGTATATCCTGGAGACTGCTCAATTCTCGCAGCTGTTTGCCCACCAAATCATTTGGAACATGAAGGCCAATGCCTACAAGGATGACGACGCAACCATCGTAAGTTCAGTGAAGCCCATCTCCGGATACGATGCTAATGTGTGCCAGCCTGATGCCATCAAACCCACACTGGACAAGGTCATGGAGAAGATGATTGCAAGTTTTAGTGAGGTGGACAGGACCTTTTACGAACGCGAATTTGCCTTTTTCGATGAGGTCACGGATATCTCGGGCAAGCTGAAGCCATACGTCGGCCGGTCCAAGCCGGAGAAGGCTCAGAAGATTGAGGAAGAGCTGCGCAAGATCAAGGTGGAGATTGGTGTATACCTGCCAAGCAATCCCGATGGCGTCGTAATCGGCATCGACCGCAAGTCTGGCAAGCCTTTGCAAAGTCACGCCAAGGCGCCCTACATGGCTACATTCCGCATCAAAAAGACCAAGGGCAGCCTAGAGGATGTCAATGACATGCTCGAAGATGCGCACAGGAAGGATTCGCCACCCATGCCGGAAAACACCATTGAGGTGTGGCAGTCGGCCATCTTCAAAGTGGGTGATGATTGCAGACAAGACGTGCTTGCCCTGCAGATGATTGCGGCATTCCGCGGCATCTTCCACAACGTCGGCCTGGACGTCTACGTCAACCCGTACCGCGTCACGGCCACGGCTCCCGGGTGCGGTGTCATCGACGTGCTGCCCAATTCGGTTTCGAGGGATATGCTAGGCCGTGAGGCCGTCAATGGCCTCTACGACTATTTCATTTCCAAGTACGGCAACGAGGACTCGCTTCGCTTCCAGCAGGCACGCAGCAACTTCGTCAAGAGCATGGCGGCCTACTCCATCATCTCGTTTCTGCTCCAATTCAAGGACCGGCATAACGGCAACATCATGATTGATGACGCGGGCCACATACTGCACATTGATTTCGGGTTCTGTTTTGACATCGCTCCCGGCGGCATCAAATTCGAGCGCGCGCCGTTCAAGCTGACGACGGAGATGCTGGCGGTCATGGGCGGCAATCCACACCACCAGGCCTTCAAGTGGTTCGAGGAGCTTTGTGTCAAGGCATTCCTAGCGTCGCGGCAGCACTGCGAGAAGCTCAGCCAGATCGTACTCCTCATGATGGACTCGGGCCTGCCGTGCTTCAAGCCCGAGAGCGTACAGCACTTCAAGGAGCGCTTTGTGCTGGAGCGTAGCGAGCGCGAGGCGGCAGACTTCGTCAAGGACCTCATCCGCAGGAGCGCCAACAGCTACTCGACCGGCGTGTACGATCAGTTTCAGCTCCTGACCAACGGTATTCCCTACTGATCCGGGCCTAACGCTTGATGGGAGGAGGAAGAGATAGTAGTGGTGGTCGCGTTGGCTATTCTTTTTCTTGTCGCTTGCTTTGTATCGTTTCTTAGGCCTTGTTGGACATGATTTATACGTCATCCCCCATACTTTCTGAATGTGTTCGCTGTTGTACTATCCGCGACACTGTCACATTATTAATAAAGACCATGGAATTAGCAAACGCCCTTCTCAAGAGCTATCCTCTTTTTCTTTTCTTTTTTTCTCCCCCTTTTGATAGCGTAGAACCAATAACATGACGATTGTCGTGTTGAAGTATTGGGCATGATACTTTTACTGTGTTTTTCCAACTGTGCTAGAGTATCATTGTGTACCTGTGCGACCTTAAGAGAGACCACCTGGACTACGTACCTCATCAGGGAATCAATAACATGATTTCAATAACCGGAGAGTTTTTACAGTATATATTCTGTTCTTCTTTTCCCTGTTGCTCTGCGGCGTTTTTCTCTGCTGCCCCTCCTGCCTGCGACTCGGAGAGGGGTGGTTCGCTGGCAAAACAATGATCACCAGGACAGACCCTGTCGATCCTCTTCCTGCTACGACATAGTACTACTACTACTCTCCCCCCCTCCCCCTTCAGCCCGTGTTTTAGCAGTTGCCGCGGACGAGACGCACCCTGCATAACCGAATTAAGCACCCCGAGAAAACAAGTTTCAAGAAAATGACAACTCCCGCCGCTGGAGGAATGCTACAAGATCCACTCCGAAACAATGCTACCCTTTTCTTCTCCCCCTCCCCTTTTGTGAACAGCCGGTCCCAATTCCCACCCTCTTATTTGTACATGTTTTCTTTTTAAGGTACTCCTCGTTTTCTACCTCTTCCCGCTTCCGCGTCCCGTCCCGTCGCCCGCGCTTCCCCTGCTTCGATAGATTTGCAAATGCCTCTCCCGTCACGGAAAAGAAAGGGGAAGAAGGGAACATCACTGGGGCTTAGATTTACAAGACCACGAGGACCTGCAGTCCATCTCGCTGAGCTTGGCCCGACTGTCCAGGCTATCTGTGGTACGACCCGATTAACAGTATGAGTTACGGATGATCGGGTTATTGGTTGATGTGCGTGTCGACATTGTATGTCGCATAGTCGACATGCACAAAGGCGCGGTCGACAATGGGCACCGATTCGAGGAAGTAGGTCAGGACTTCACTGAGGTCGTGGCTGTCCTTGAGCGGCATGTTGGCGTCGAGGACGATGTCTACCTCAACAAAGAGCTTGTCGCCCGCATGGTAAGCCCGGAGGTTCTGGATCTGCCTGATGGACGTGGCGAAGCGCATGGTGAGGTAGAGCACTGTTGCAGCATGGACTGTCAGTTACAGATCCCCCTTGCCTGGCGTTACGAGTATGAAGGAGTGGGCATAACCAGGGTCCAATTATAGATAGCAATTGTGGGGCGAAACGGCAGGGGCAGCAAACAGGAGAACAAAAGGAACAGAGGGTTGCACTTACGAAGATTTCTCTCGTCCGATGTCGCCGAGAAGCCTGTTAAGTTTCGGACGTGGTGCGCCGAGGTCTGGCTCCAGTTGACAACGACGACAAGGGACAAAAGCAGGCCGCCGAGGGCGTCGAGCCACCAGATTCTGGCGAAGTAGCCGACAATGGGGAACAGGATAGAGCCAGTGTTAAAGATGACATCGGTCATGGCATCATCGGCCCTGCGCGGAGAATGTTGCATCAGCCAAATGCGCCGATGTCGTATGATAATCGTCGATCAGGAGGCGGCAACGTAAACGCAGAGCGACGCAGAGCGACGCAGAGCGATGAGGTTGTAGCGAAGAGGAGCGGGGGGCGGAACCACTTACAAGGCACGAACGCTCGAGTTCCTGATGAGACGGCACCAGAGCCAGCACAACCCCTTGATGACCACTGTGCCCACCATGATGGAAATGGCAGGAATACCTCTATTTGTTTCCCCAGGTTAGCATCAGAACAGCGGGCAGCAACAGTGTTGAATGCAACATACAGTTGGACGATTTCACGGTCGGGTGACATGAGGCGGCTGATGGCCTCCAGGCCGACCTGGCAGAACGATGTGACCATAATGATGGAGAAGACCAGCACGCCAAGAGGCTCGAGACTGTGGCGAGTCAGCACACGGCGCCTCCCAGGATGCAACGCAGAGTCGGTCAGTGGAGCTGGGGCGGTTAGTTGCTCACCGTCGTCTACCCACAGGGTAAGAATGCTGGTCATTCTGGCTGGCGGCAATGAGCCGGGTTGTCGTCCATACAATGGCGGTGCTAAGGAAGTCAAGGAGGGCGTCGACCAAGCTGGCGAGCACGGAGACAGAGGGGACGGAAATGACGACGAGGATCTTTCCGAGGAGCAGGGCGGCGTTGGCGATGAAGTTGACCCAGATGGCGAGGGTGACAATGGGGTCGCTGCTGTCAAGGTCGGGGTCCTCGAGCCAAGGGATTTCAGGCTTGGGCTGGTCGGCTAAACCTTCCTCCTCATCTGTGCCGTTGAGAAGTGGGGTGGACTCGGTGGACCGAAAAATGTCCTTGGGGTTGCGCTTCGCCTTTTGCTGTAAGCTGTTTGCCGAACTGCTCTGCTCCGTGCTGCTGTTCTGGACCGAGGTAGGGTTGCTGGTAGTACCGTAGGCGAGGCCGCCACGCGAGGGTGGTGAAGATGGCGTTGAAGATTCTTCGGTAATAGTTTGGGGCACGTCGACGGGACGATAGGCCGAGGCGTCGAGAGCTTGGTGGTACTCGTTAAGCAGATCGTGGGGCACGGATGAATCCAGCAGCTGGTCGATGTAGAGATACATGCGAATCAAATCGTTGTTCCTCTCATAGTATTCGCGTCTTGAAGGGATTGGCAAATCGGCGTCAGCATTTCTGGTCCCGTTCACTGCAAGAGCTTGGATTGGTTGGTTTGGCAATGGGGGTCGAGTTGGACGACGCACCACACCTCTCGTCTCTCGCATTTGGTAACGCAGGGTTCATGATAGATTCGCCGACGATGCAGCACTCACATATTCTTTGGCATGGACTTCAGCTCGGCCTCGGTCTTCCAGTAGCGCTCCCACTGGTAGCGCGGGTTGCTGTTTCCGATAAGGCGCATGCTCCTCATCTGAGGGCCGAAGATGAGTTCGCTGAGGCGGCGCTCCTCAGCGGCGGAGCGGTGGTGGTCGTCGTCCGAGTGGTGCAGGAAGCCCAGCAGTGAGGTGTTCTCGTGCTCATCATCGTCGTGTCCCAGCTGGTGGTAGGCAGGACTCTTGAGGGACTCGCGCAATGTGACATTGGAGCGGTTTCGAATGAGGGAGACCAGGGCGCCATTGCCTCTCGTAGCGAAGAGATGAGGATCGGTGTCGGGACCGAGCACCGAAGGCCGCTTGAATGAGCCTACCCGAGGACTACTCGAACGGTGAGGTTCCTGCGGCGAGGTCATCTTGGGCTGGGAGGACTGAAAGGGACGACGAAGGGAATAGAGTTTGGTGGGGAAGGGGGAGGAACGTCCGACCGAGGGAGGGACTGAAAGTGTGGACGGGGGAAAAGAAGAAAAGAGGAAGAAGGAGAAAAGAGAAATGTTAACCGGCACAATGAGAGGGAGCGGCCAAGATAATAGATGACCTTGATATTGTCATGACCCAGCGCGGCAGACAGCTTAACGCAGTGTGTGCAGAGCCACCACCCTGGCCTGCCTGACTTTGGGAATGATACCTACCTAGGTAGGTAAGCAACAGCAGACAGCTCCAGTGACAATGGGACCCGGGAGGGTCTGAGGCCGGAGGGTCCCCCCTTCGCCTAGAGCTTCCCTGAGCGCAAGGTTGAGGAGACGCTTGGCGGGAGGCGGTGGCACGGGCGTTAGTAAACCCGGCCAAAATTGTATCGGAGCAGTGGCTACTCGCGTTTGAAGCGGCCAGCGCGCCATGGATGCATCTTTCTCCTGTCCATCCGATCATTTGCCATCATGTTCTCAAGAGGGTTCTACCCAGCACGTCGTTGAGTCTCGTGGTCTCCTGGCTGAGAAAGATGAAAAATAGGGCAGGCTACAGGGGAAGACAGTTTCGACCATCCTCTTCATGCCCCACAAAAAATAGAGGTTTGTCTATTTTACTACATCAGCTTCGTCTAGAAACGAGGGAGCGGGGGGGGGAGGGGGGGACAGGGAGCCATCTCATGCCAAATTGTCTCTCAATTTACATTGACAATTTACATTGAGTAATTGTCGGCTCTTAGCAATGCTCACATTCTGCCGTCCTGTGAGGGCGACGGCGACGGCGACGAGCCAGATCACGAATATGCTAGGCTACCTAGGTACGGTTACTCGGAGCTTGAGCCTCGAATGTTCAACTGTTGCAGAGTCGGTGGGCATGTTACCTACCTACCTTAATAACCTTGCCTACGTATTATTACTCGGAGACTGTTGGGGGTGGGGTTCTCACTTCCCTTTTTTTTCTTCCCCCTTCTGCTTCTTCTTTGTCCGCCGGAGGACCGGGTACATGACTTCATCACAAAACACTGCCTCGGAGCCTTTTCATTATTCCTGTCCAACTCTACTGCCTGCACGTGCACACTCACACGCATACTGCGCCATTAATACCTTCTTGGCCTATTTCCAATTGTGCCCGGCTGCAATTATTAACCGTGTCTGAAGATGGAGTGGGACGGACCCTGGGTTGATTGCCACTCCCGACAAGACTTGCCTTGCGCATGGGTAGCACCGATTCGTGACCCCGTCCAATGTCACGCAGCGCAACTGACTAAGTTCGCCGCAGCTGGCTGGGCACCAACACCCCAAGGGGGAAGCTCTACTCGAGCCAAGATTGGATCAAACGGCAACTGTTTGCCTTCTCTTACCATGGCGCCTTTCCTCCAGCCTTTTGAGACTCGTCCGAGGCGCTGTACCTCCGGCTCGAATTTCAAAAGCGATAATCACGCACTTGCAGAGTCGCAAGTAACTGGAGCTCCGGCATTGCAAGGCTGCGAGTTGGGACAACATAATGAGGTGATCTTTCTATCCGTGCTATAGCGCGGGCTTGGCGTTTTTGTATACTCCAAGTCTGTCCGTCCATCCGGGTCTCGATGGTAATCTACCTAGGAAGCAACCGGTTCTGCTTCACACACGAGGGGACGACAACGAAGGTTGCTTCGAGGATTTGTTGCTTCTGAATGACAAAGGGAAGTTGGACCCCCCCCCCCTGCTCAACCCTCCAACTGTTCGATTCCTTCTAGTCTGTCTGTGCCTGCCATTCATTGGTCAAGGTCGTAGCGCTTTCGGGCGCAGCTCACAGCAGAGCCGCAGCTGCTTTGCAGCAGGTTTTGGCGGTTTCTAGCCCACCTTATCTAGTCATGCCCCTCATCCCCACCGCTCTGGCTTTCCAATCCCTCCGGCACAGGCTTGTCGATTGCATGAATCAATGTCTGGGTGCCATGCCGGCTGCTGCCCGCTGATATGCAAGTCGGAAACTTGACAAACTTTGGGCCGGTCGAGACGAGCCTCTTCTTCCTAAATCAAACGGCAGTGTATCACTGTAACCTCTAGACTTTGGTACTGCCGGTTTCCTCGACCATGGAGACTGACTGCCTTCGAGCTCAAGGCAGGTGGCCTTTACCATCGGAGTTCAGGCCTAGAAGAAAACGAAGGCTATGCTAAGGAGACGAGACCTAGCACTCACTGCCTTCAAGGATCTCGCGCAAATCATGAGGAGCTCAAGAAACTCGAGCCGGAAAGCCGCACCTCGGTTGCACAGAGTGCCCGCAATGCCGATAATGGGCGGTTATCCTGCCTACAGGCTCGTTGACTCGACCATTATGCTGCCATCAATGCTGCTTCTTCTTGGCCAATATCTCCTGTGCAACCTTGGCCGTGGCCTTCACGATGATCTGGTGCTCGACGCCGTGCATGCGTTCTTCCAGGTCTGCCAGACTTTCACCTTGGTGGACCTCGACCTCCTCAACCAGAATCTGTTGGAAGCGTCAGCCATTACACACGAGCACAAGAGATGTCGAGCAACACTAACTGGCTCTCCCCTGTCGACGGCCTCGATGACATAGTGAATCATAGCCCCGGTTCGGTTGTTCTTCAGCTTGCCGGCCTTGAAGTCGTCGTATGCCCTGCCGATTGCATTGGCGCCGTCGTACGCACCTAACGACGGTTGTCAGCAGAGGTTCTGTATTACTACCATCACTGATACCCCGTCCTCCGCCGGGGCGGGCGTGGAGCAACATACCGGGCAACGCGGGATGCAGGTTGATGACGGGAACGCCAGCAGCATCGAGAGGTCGCAGGAAGCTCGATGTGAAGATTGCCATCCACCCAGCCAGGACGACGAGGTCCGGCTGGTCTTGAAGAACAACCTCGGCCAAGGCGGCGTCGTAGCGGGCGCGGCCCTCCCTCAGTTTGGCCTCGTCCTTCTCGCCCTTTTGCGTGAATCCCCCCGAGACTTGGTTGAAGTACTTGGTGGGGATGCCGGCCTTCTCGGCCCTTTGGACTGCGAATGCGTTCTTCCTGTTAACAATGACTCTCTCGATCTTGCTGTTGGGAATCGTGCCGGCCGCAATGGCGTCAATGACGGCCTGCAGGTTCGTGCCCGAACCGGAGCAGAGGACGACGAGGCGGCAGTGATCGCTAACGTTTGCGGAGGCCATGGCTGTGAGATGGGAATATGAGAGAGGCTTCGGTGGAGGGGTAGTTGGGGAGGCGGCAAAACCAAAGCTTGGTGAGCCGAGCTGTATCTGGTGGGCCTTGGCACAGGTAGTTATTATCCCAGAACTTTTCACAGAGCCTTGTGGTTTTCAGCCTCTCGGGCCTTGGGATCTCTCTTGGTCCAACAAATGTTGTCTCGCGCCTGTTTGTGCGCTGTCTCTATCGCAACACGATGAAATCCACTTGGGGTTGCGCTTCACCGGGGGATAGCAGAATTTTAATATCCCAAAAATTGCAACCACCGATCCGGAGGTTTGTGAAAGGCTGGAGGCGGTGGGAGCGGGGTGAGGGGTTCTGCAATTGGCTGATTCATCGATGTGGTGTGGGCGCCCCAATCAGGCTGGGGGGAGCCAACCAACGGCAACTCTGTGTACCTACCTAGCTGCCTAGGTAGTTAGGTTTTTTTTCTCCCTCTTGGTAGCTGGACACGGCAGTAGTCGAACAACAACGATGACCCCAGTGGGAGAAAGCAGCAGCGTCATGTTCGATGCCCGAGGAAACCATGATAAAGGACTAAGAGATGCGTGGGATCGTGCAGGCAAAGGTCCATTAGTTGGGTGTTTTACGCTGTTTCCGGATGACGGTGCTGCCTGCTTCCTAGTGTGAATGGCGATGCTCGAAAGATAGATACAGGCACAAACGCCTACACACGGAACAAGGCTAACTAAGGTTAGGTGAGCTTTACGGGAACTCGAAAGGACTAGATCATTGGTAAGGAAATGGCTTGTGTCCCCTGCTAAGGCAATGATCAGTCTGGATGCTATTGGCAGTCGGTCCAACAGGCTCAAATTCCCCGGCTACATACTATGTAATAAGGCATGTTCATTACAGAATCATGGCAGGAAGCAGGGCTTTGAGGACTAAGAAGAACCACGAAAATGATACCTAGATACACGACGAAGGTATAGACAGCAACCTTTACGGGGCCCATAATATAATAGTACACTAGGTACTATACTACCTACCTAGTGTATGTAGGTACGCCAGGACGGATGGGGCCGAGTAGAGTCCAGGCCGGCGTACCAAGAGCTCCAGATTGATCCGGGAGAAGTCGACGGTTTCCGTTTGCCGGACACCTGCTCACAGTCGGGCGACGTGTTACACCCCCCCTTTCTTCTGTGAACTCACCGCTCTATGTAGGCAGAACCACCAAGGGAGACAATCATGTTCTTCATCAGGTCGGTGGCTCCAGCTGCAAGCTTGAAGAGAACCAGCTGGGCCTTGGACATTGGGCCTTTTGCTCACAGCTTTTACTCGACCCACTTGCATTGTGAGCTTGCTTGTCGTGTCCAGCCCCTGGCTCCATTCTTCCTGTCGCGAAGGGGGGCCAGTACCGAATGGGTAATGGTCCAGGTACAAAATGCACTAGGCATTGGCTCAGGCACAGCACGCGTTGTCGATGTCATCGCCAGGGGCCTCTGGCAGCCTTTACCTGTACATCAGTACACCCGTCCACAGGTGTGCGGCGGATGTCAACCATCCAAGCCTCCCCGACCCCTGCCGCCTTAGGCGCCTGACTTTTTGTACCTGTACGGCTAATGCGAGAGAGGGATTAGAAAACGGTACATGCAGAGAGGCTCGAGACCGCAATCCTTCTCCGCCCTACTCTCTCCTTTCCCACTGCGGAGGGCTACGAGACTCATGTGGACACGAACATCGGGAAACCAAGCCAACCGATGCTTACCAAGCCGGAGCAAAACAACAACGGGTATCCAAGGCGACCAAGGCGATATGAGGCTTCCCCTTTGAGCCCCGAGCTGCCATTCATTTGGTTGCAGCGCCGGCGGGCAGCGGAAGAGGGAAAAAAAACAAGTATGGAGCTTTATGTCCGTCAGCTATCAACGAGGGTTAGGTATAGCAGTGTCACTGTCACTCGTTCTCCTTTCCCCCAGCCTCTTCCCCACTCCTCTGGATGGTTTCCTTGATCGTGGTACCATTGTCTCGACAAACCTGGATCGTGTCGCTCCGTCAAAGGATGGGTTTGGTAAGCTTCGCGGACTCGCGTTGGGATGTGCTTGTCTCGAATCGATTTTCGGCCGTGCCCAGATTCGGATTGTTCCCTTGATCGATGGGGCTTTGGCTAGGTCCATCGGGGGGAGGGGGGTGGATCTTGATCACGTTTTATCCAAGCGCGTCAACGGACAGACCCAATTGGCCGCCATTCCCTCCTACGCTACGTTTGCTATCCATGAAGCATAGAGCACGTATCCATTTTCGCTGCAAGGTAGTAGTAGCAAGTCAGACCGTATCCGGTTTCCTTCTTCTTCTTCTTGTTGACTCTGACAGGGCGCCTCTGGTAGAAAGGCTCACGTTGTTTACTTGTATCTTTTGTGTACGATGTACAATGCCCGACGCACCGAGACAGCCGCTGCCCAGGGCCCAGTAGCGAGCGAGTATCTTGATTGCAGTCCGGGCTTGGGCGATACGAGGCATGTGTTGTGGAAAATAGTGTCAACTAGAAACACTAGGAAAGTGATTGACAGTACGGAGTATTTTTCCCTGAAATCGAGTGGGGAGGTGTGAGTTGGTCCGTTCCAGTTTGAAGTCCCCACATACATCACCAGCAGCCACTTCCAGATTCGGTAGACTTGATTACCGCGACAGACCTTGCGGCGGGAGTCAGCCCGTCGGTGCGTCCCTTCTCCTCGCCTTGAATGTTGGCTGGTTTCCATCCCGTATGTTTCGGTCAGTCCTTGATGCGTTGCATAAACTCGAGAGTAAGAGGTGTTCCTCGCTTGGTTGTCGAGCTCTCCAGGCCAAGCATGCCACGCAGGTGTAGATGATAAGAAGACGTACTCCGACTGGGGCCTATCCTATCCGTCACATCCACAAAAACACTCAGCAGAGCCAGCCAGCCTGCCTGTCTTTCACTCTACACAAGGTACTATATATCTTCAACCATCTCCATCTCGTGCAAATACGTTGGGCATCGAGGTCAGGACCCGCACTAGTCAGTGAGTGCTGCTCGTTGTACTACAGTACCTACCTATGTATGTAGGTATCCAGGTAGGTACCTAGGTCGCTACCTTGTAGATAGTCCGGCTTGTACGGCCTGCACAGAGCACAAGCTCCGGTACGGGCGTCGCCTGATGTTGCCCCACTAACACTACCAGTCACCCCTTGTGGGAATGTGAAGTTGCCTGTTAGCCAGTGCAGAGTCAGTGGGTGGAAGAAGGATGTACACTACACTCCTGTAGTAGTAATGGATGTGTTATGGGTGGAAGAGAGCCGCTATTCAAGCTTCCAGGACTGTCTTGGATGTTCGGAGGACCTTCTGGTCCCTGAGGCTACAGGAAGGTAGCGTCCCACTAAGACGCCCCTGTGAGTTTCCCTGTGAGCTTTCTCGCGTCTTCTTCTCATTCGCTATCGCTTCTAGACACTACTCGAACAGAAGACCCAAGCGCACGGGACAGATGAACTGGGCTCATCTGGCCCAGGATGGGGGGGGGGACAGTTGAGCACCGGGACGAGAACGATATCTGTGCAGAAAGAGGGAGAATGCCTACCTACCTAGGTACAGGAATGGGAGGTGACTGCCGGAAAATCGTACTCATCCGTTACCCTCTTTTTTTTTTTGCGTAATTGGGGAAATAAAAACATGTGGAATTCTGGGTCATAGGTAGACACACTGCAAATCTTGCCCCATGAACGCTGTTGATCGGGACGAATGAACGGTGCCTTGCAACATCCATCCCCCTCCATTCATCCACCTGCTCCGAGCCTCCAGCCTATTTCTTCTCTCCATTCACGCCCCCCTTCCGATCCCAAAATCGCAGACTCGATGTCGTTTTTCCCTCAACACAGCGAATCGGCATCCGACTCGTCGCCCACACCGTCTCGAAGCGTCTTTTCAATCGTCTTTGGAGATACGCAAGCAAGCCCGTGGCTGCCAATAGAACGACATCCCACCACTCTGCGTCAACGGCCACCCACGCACGAACCGTTGTTGTGGCCCCTCCCCGTTTTCGCGCAGCGCGCCGACTCTCTGCCAAGCCATGCGCTTCCATCGACATCATGGATGCGGTCAAGAGACAACTGTACTTGCAGCTTTTGATGCTATTATCCTCTTCACATTGCCCGGCTTCGGCGTACGTACGCTTCGGTCTGGGTATCTTGAATTGAGGTTTTCGCGACGTACCCAACACGAAACAGATACCGACCATACGAACACGCCATGTACCAGGAAATGGGACATGTCGCTCGGCCCTGCTAGACCGCCCGCCATGGATCAACACATTACCCTGGCGACAGGGAGACAGCGTTCCCATCTGTCCGTTTCTAGCCAGCGCCCCAGACTCCAAGCCTCGGTGGGAAACGACCGAGTCCGAGTCTAATCACGTCTAACCATTCCATTATGCCGTCATGGCCGGAGAGGTAAGTATCTATATTATGCTTCGGCACAGATGTATCTTTGTGTTCTTGGCGGGCCTACGTCGTGATGGACCTGATAAGACTCGACATGCCCGAACCTCGCGCGCCATGGCGAGCACAGAATTATGGTATTCGTTCGGACATTTTAAGCAGTGGTAGAAACATAAGCTTATTTCTCAGAATCGTGGCGACCCGTCAAGTTCACCAAACGCCATCCTTCTCAGAGCGAAGACGCGCAACCAGCCATCTAGCTGACACGACCCTTCAGCTACTTCTCGAAGACACATCCAGCCGGTATAAAAGAAAGCATGAGACACGCACGGCATGAGGCTAACGGGCGCTTTTGTCGCTGAAAAGTGTTGTCCTGCCCGGCCTGTATAAGGACGTCTTGCTGCGTGTTCATCTCCAAATGCCAAGGCGGCCGCTCCGAGGTTGAATTGGAAGCCCGACTGCCGCGGCCGTGGTCGAAGGTCCAGGCCTCGCAGCGGGCCAGCATACGTCCTCGCTCTAGGTATGCACAATCTCAACACCCGGTCCACAAGGTTTCTTTCTGGAATGCATGCACTCATCTGTGCGTGGAAGCTGCCTGCCGCTTAGAAGTTTAATCCGCCCGATCATCTGCGAAAGCACGTTCGGCCCACGTCTTGCGGTATCACTCACATGACATGCCAAAGCTTACTGGTATTCCCGAAAGCTTCATGTATAATTTAGCCGATGCCGAGGCCTCGCCTGGGTCATCAATTACCTACAGCTGCAGGACGAGAGGTTGGGCTGGAAGCCCTAGTGCTACAGCTGAGTGGCGGGAGTAGCGGAGGAGGGTACTTCATCAGTAACGCGGACCTTGGCGGCGGACGGCGCAATGCAAGTCCAAGTAGGTAGCCCAACAACGACGCTACTGCATGAAGAAAGAAACAAGCCGCTGCGAGGATTGTTGTCGCCGAGGGTGGTGGTAGAGTTAGGGGTAAAGGACGATTATGTCGGCGCCACTCAACGATGCTAGAGCCGATGGGTGAGTCCTCCAAAGGAACGAACCCCCCAAAATGCCACCCAAAACACTCGACTCCGCTCTCGATGAGAGACGATGACGAAACTCCCCTGGACCGGTAACCACACAACATTGCGAGAGGTGGGCGAAAGACGCAACTTTCATCGAGCATCATCACCGTTTGTGTCGTCGTCGGCGGCGGCAAGGCGTCGAACCCCATCTCCGATTTTCATGCGCGTTCGAACTTTTGGGTTCACACGGCTCGCGCTTGGGCCAAGGTTCAGCAGAACAGCAGCGCGTCGACGAACCATTGCTGAATCCAGGACGAGCGGCGGTGCAGGCGGTCTCCGGGCCATCCCATCCCAGAGCTGCCCATCCAAATTCAATGCCACGCCGTCAAGCATCTGTCCCCTCGTCCCTTCTCCACACACACACACCCCCTCCCCTGCCCCTGAATCCCTGACCTTGAACCCCCCAATGTCCAGAGAAATCTGAATTCTAGCAGAGCGGAGAAAGACACGGAGCGAAGTACTCGTACGAATACAGAAAGCACAGGAGAGAAGACAGGGCAGGCATCTCCTCACCTGGGCCAGTTTGTCCAGGCTGTGCGGGCTGGCCGGTGGACTGGCCCGACGTTCGCGTGAAGCTGTGCATCAAGCCCACCTTTCTTAGCAACTATTGCTTGGTCTCTCCACTCCTTCCTAACAAAAATAGGCCTTCCGAATGGGTGCGTTGGGGGGAAGGGGGGCAGGTAAGTGCGTCGAGCAAAAGAGCTGGGCCGAAGACGTAGTGGGGAGAAGTAGCAACAACCGTTTTTGGGTTTTTTGCTCTCTTTCCCTTTTTCTCTTTCTCTCTCGCTTTTTTCACGTTCTTTTTGACTGACATACCCCATCCCCCCCCCCTGCTCAGCCTTCACCCGGCCTGCCTTAGCCGTTGCTAGATTACTTTACTTTACCTACACACTCCAGTACTTACTGGTCTGATCGCCTCCTCTTTTCCACATTCCCACCCGTTCACTCCAACCTCTCCCATCGACTGCTTCGCCGGCTCTCGCTACTGTCACCATTTGTTGCATATCTCTTCGTGTCGTGTCTATCTCGTCCCACGGCTCGGTCTGATTTTGTTCATTCGTTTGTTCTTCATATCCTAATACCCCAATCACTATCCTACCTACCCGGTTCACGGCCACGTAGTCCTCCTGCCCGTTTGCTTGTTCATGATCGTCGGGTTTTCGCGCCTTGCACTGCCCGACTACAGCTTGCTGCATCTTTTTACTTTGGTTCAAAAGTTGAATGAGATCATACGGCTTCTGGTTTGACGCCCTCGCATACGTTCTATAGACTAATAGCCGTCGCATACTCACTCGGACCGTCGGCGACGTCGTTGTCGTCGCCTCGTCTCATTGTATCTCGTTCTATAGACACCTCCGGTAAGTCATTGACACAACTCTCTCGTCATCCCTCATTCCTCAGCCCACCGGTCCAAGTCTATACATAGCTGCATTCCCTTTATTTCATTCCGCGACACCGCGGCGCGCGTGGAAGAAAGCATTGCACTGTTGGGCTAGCTCCATCGCTGAGACTGCTGGCGGGCTCCCTTGCCGGAATACCCTCATTCCCTCCCTCTGTCGGGTCCTCGCGGGTGGCCACATAGCTCCGACACGCATACCCGTACTGCGGACACTTTCACGACACCTCACGCAAGCTCCTGCGCGCACCACAATTCACTGTCACAGCAGCTGACACTCGGAGTTATACCGCTACGCAGAACCGCTTCGCTTACCGCAATTTTGCACCACGCTCCGCACCGCCCGTTGACACGAGCCACAAACAAAGCCCGCTCGAGTCTCAGCTTCCAGTCGTCATCCCACATCGGCTGACCCACCTCGTATCGCGGTTTTTTTCTTTCTTTTTTTTCGACTCCGACCCGAGGCGAAGAATAAACCCTCAGGGTTTACTCTTCACGAAGCCCGCTTTACGAATTGTTACGTGTAAACCCACGGATCGAACCCGCCCCGCTAGGGAACATCCATACATCAGTACTCCACATGCCTAGATTCTCCGTTTCTTTCGGCAGGAGGCGATCAACCGTCGACTCGGATGAGTTCCATGAGGAGCTGGTAGCGACAAAGGAAAGGCCAACGTCGTTTCGAGTCTTGGAAAGGACCGAGGTCGGAGGACAAAAGTCTTTCGACGGTGGAAATAGACTCATCAAAGCGACCACGGCGGCAATTCCTCTCAAGAACGATCACTTGGACATATCTCTCGAGGATAACAATAACAACAGTGACAACATGTTTGCGGACGTCCAGAACAACCGGTATGTGCATTCTGTTTGAATCACTCCCCATCCCCCATTTTAAAACACATTCTCGGCCATAGACAAGGGGGTGGAAGAAAGTGCGATTCGGAAAGAGAAAGAGAGACCTGCAAAGCAAGAGGATAGGAGAGAAAGAATAAGAAAAAGAAAAGAATCGAAAAGAGGGTTGGCTGGGATTCCACAGCGGCATGTCTCGGACTCGGCGGTCTATTGCTGCCCTGTTTGGTGGTGGTCGGTCCTCTTTCTCTTGGTGGCCTACACTATTTTCCCCCTTGTCTGCAATTCATTTCAGGACCACGGCAACGTCGACTGACTCAGCTTAAGGGGAAGTGGGTCATCTAATACCACCAAAACAACCTCGACAGATACTTCATCGCGCCACAGCAACGTCTCGACCACACCGTCTTCGGCTGACCTTGGCCACCAAGGGGCTCAGGAAGAATGGAAACCGTCGATTAGAAAATCACACACCGACGTGCCAGCTCCCAAGTACAGTCCCGGTGGATTTCTCAGCAAGGCCGGCAGGACCTTTTCCTTTGGCGTTCAGAAGAAACACCAAGCTGCAGCATCCTCCGTCGACGATCATCCTCTTCCTCCGCCGCCTCCGCCGCCCAAGGCGTCATCGGACGACGACTACAACCGGAGACCGCGAGGCTTGACAGACTCTACTGACAGGACTGCTACTCCTCCGAAGCTCAGCGAGGAGGACTTTTCCCTCGACTTTGGGAGCAATTTTGGTACTATGTTCAAAGGTTCCGGATTCGACAAGAGAGCCAGCCAAATGACGCTCTCCGGTAGCGACAACTCCAACCTGGGACCTCGGTCCCTCACGACCAACCGAGTAAACCAGCCCCAACCCACGCCCATCAAGATTGATCACTCCGCCAAAGTGGAGGCTTCGCCTTACTCGTGGAGCAGCCACCACTCCCACGACAACCTGCTGTATCACTCTGGCTCCAACTCCCCTACCACCACTGAACGCACATCCGTCCCACCGCCCGTGCCCCGACACAGCTCGCCACTGGTCTTTCGCAATAACGTGCCATCTGACATCATCGAAGATGAGGATGCGAACCTTTTAAAGGACTCGCTGGCAGCCAGCCGCTTCCTAGGTGGTTCAGGTCAACCCAGCAACCCGCACCCAACTGGCAGGTTCCGCCGAAACGAAGACACGTTCTCGACAGCGTGGGAGGCAACTGATGGAAAGAAAGAAGAGGAGAACATGTTCGACAACGGCAGAGCACAACTGCCGAAGCCGCCCACGAACCACAGCCGCTACACGTCCAGCAGCAATCCAAGTCCACCTCGCAATAAAGTCATGACTCCCGCAGAGTTCGAAAAGTATCGCCGAGACAAGGAACGCGATGACAACACTAGCGAGACAGCCAAGGCTTCCAACGACAGCCGCGATGATGATGATGATCAATATGACGATGACGAGGATGACATTGAGAAGGCGAAGCTGGCTGCCAAGCAGAGGAGGAAGCAGGAGGCACACATGGCTGTCTACCGACAGCAGATGATGAAGGTTACGGGCGAGTCCCCAATGTCCGGCCCTTCCGGTCATGCTTCCCGGCCGAGTCTCTCTGTATCACTTAGCACGCCCAACCTAGCCGTACCTCCGGGTCCGATGACGGGTAGGTCTGACGGTTCCGAAGGAGAGGAGGACGAAGAAGTCCCGCTTGCCATACTGGCGGCACATGGCTTTCCGAACAAGAACAAACCTCCTGCCCGGGTCATGAACATGACATCGAACCCTGACCTACGGTCGTCGGTCCATATGCAGTCTGGTCAGCCTGCCAGGCCCGGATCTAGCATGGGCGAGGGAACTGGACCCCGGGGAAGTAGTGGCGGACATCTGCCTGCGTTTGCGAGAAAGCTGCCGCAAGATCCATTCTTGGGTGCCGGCCTCATCAACGCTCCTCCCCGAGAGTCTCTGACGTTTGGCGGAGGCTCACCGGCACCCGGCACCCAGGCGCCGTCCGTCCCCATGGGTGGTTTAGTCGGCGTGATCGCCAGCGAGGAACGATCTCGAGCCATGCGCAGAGGCAGCCCCAACATCGAGGCACAGAATGTCAACCCTTTCACGGGGGCCCCGGTCGACCCCATGGCGGGAATTCCGCCGCAAATGATGTACAACAACATGAACGGAATGAACGGCATGGGCGGCGGTATGGGAGGCATGCCGCAGATGCCGCAGATGCCCCAGATGCCCCAGATGCCCCAGATGCCCCAGATGCCCCAGATGCCCCAGATGATGCTTACACCAGGAGATCAGGCACAGATTCAAATGACACAGCAGATGCAGCAGTTCATGCAAATGCAGATGCAGTTCATGCAAATGATGGCGACGCCGGGTCAGAACATGAACGGCATGCAACGGCCAATGAGCCACGTCGGTACTCCCACAATTCACGACAGCCAAAGACAGTCGTACTTTGGCGACTCGATGCTGGAGCTTCCGCGACTCGACCCACGGACAAGAACAATGAGCATGGTGCAGCCCAGCTCTTCATCCTGGATCCAGCCTGGAGGAGGGTTTGCTCCATCCATCCACGGAGGTATTGGCGGTGGCGGAGGGTACGCACCCAGCATTCACGCCCAAGGTGCCGGGTATGCCCCCTCGATCGCACCCTCGGAACGCAGCAACGTGGGCTTACCAGGCCGTTACAGACCCGTAACGCAAGCGCCCCAGCCTCTAGATTCCGGCCGACGCATGTCAATCATGTCGGGGGCCATGGGATGGGACCAGCCGCCCAAGGTCATGCAACAGCAGGAGACCAAAGTGCCAAACAAGCCAGGCGCCCACTCGGACGATGATGATGAGGAGGGATGGGCCGCAATGCAGGCCAAGAAGGAGAAGAAGAGGGGTCTGTGGAGAACGAAGAAGAGCATTGGCAGCGAGATTGGGGCCTTGATCTCGTAGGGCGAAGAGAATGGCATGGACGTGTCACTTGGACGAGGGGGGGCTTGGGTGATAGAGGATCGATTCGGATGCAAAAACAACGAGACTGGACATATCAAAAAAAGAAAGAAGAGGGACACTCACTTCACGCCTCTATAGACGTCTTGTTGGTCATCTTTTCACCTTTGGGGTTGGTTTGGCCTTTTTTTTTTCTGAATAACCATGCATGCCCCCTGTGTATATTTTAGCAAACATTGTCTACAGGGCGTCGTTACGAGAGTGGAAGAGCAAGGTGGTAAGCCTGGTTGTTTGCAAAGTCCTGATAGACGGCTCTTGATGCGATAATCTATTAATGTTGGAGAGAGAGAGAAAAACCATCCGAACATGAGCCGCATTGATTAACTTCAAGATTTGAAGCTCTCTTTTCCCCGCGCTTACTGGTGTGTGCATCGGTTCCATGTCATCAGCTCCGGAACCGCATCCGTTGCGCGACAAACAGTCTGGTCGCATCCAACGTAGGTCCTTTTGGAGCTTGGCCAGGTCGCTTGGACACGAGTGCTTTTCTCGGTTTTGAGATTCATTGGGTCGGCCTCTATCCGTCCATATTAGATAGATACCCACTCGTATGGTTCTTCAAAATATTCATCATATTTTACTCTTGGCTTTTTGTCCCCTTTTTTTTAACCCCCCCTTTTCCACGAAGCCTTGAAGTATGTGTCGTATCCCTCCTCTTCTCCGCGTTCTCGGGCTGGAGCGTAACCTACTCGATCTTGCCCACAGCCCAGGCCTTGCGCTTGACGCCGAGCTCAACGGCAGCGAGGCCCCAGTCCTCGCCATGGTTATGCCCTCCCGAGGTGAGGCCGGCGCGGGCCTGGGCCTGCTCGTCGCTGAGGACGGTCAAGACGCCGAAGACGACGGGGACGCCCGTGTCGAGACCAACCCGCATGAGGCCGTGGGAGACAGCGTCGGCAATGTATTCAAAGTGCATAGTCTCGCCCTTGATGAGAACGCCGACGGCGATGATCGCGTCGAACGGATGCTGAGACTCGACGGGGAGGGAGGTCAAGTCCGTGGTTGAGGAGCCGAGAAGGTCGCCGGCTGATGTGCCAGTCCCAGATTGTGCGGATTGGACTTGGGAGGCTTGGTAGAGTCTGAGAAGAGGGGTGGAGGTGCGGACCGGGTCAGCTCTGGCTCGCCTTGATTTGCGGGGGGTCATGTTCCGGGAAGGGCCGGCGCAATATACCCAAGCGAGCTACTAGTAGCTTGGTTCTTTAATGCGCGTACTCACCTTTGGACGGCGATGGGGAGTTCCCAGGCCCCCGGGACGGACTGCACGACGATGTTGGTCTCTTTGACGCCGCAGCCAAGGAGCTTCTCCTTGGCGCCCTTGACGAGAGGCTCAATGATGGTAGCATTCCAGCGGGCATGAACAATGCCGATGCGCAGGGCGCTGCCGTCGTGCTCTTGCGGGGTCGGTCCCTTGATGCCGGACATTTTGGACGTCTTGAGGTTTTGAGATTGTGGTGGGGAGGGGTATCAAAGTAGCGCAATCGGAGGGGGGTCGCTTGTGGTGTTTGTCGCGGAGGATGGAGCGTGGCGTCGTGGGCTAATTGTTGTTGTCTCGTGGAAGTGATGAGTAAAACTTGGAGTTGACAAGCCGGATGTTATGATGTGATCGTCTGGCTTATGATTCGCTTAGCACAGCCTACGTTCTTTTGGTCAGGGGAGGGCGGCGGCGGTGGACAAGCTCAGGAACGAGGGCCTCTGCGATGCGGGGCATGCGGTTTGAGGTGTTGCGTGTCCGGGAGTGGGATAATATTAATTAACTAGCAACAGCTGCGGGGCTTTGACGTCCTCTTGGGTCTGCTGTGATCCCTGCAGGGGAACGTGCGTGTGGTGGCCGTGGTATTTGTGACAGGTCCGGCTGTCGGCGGTTGGTGCCGGTTTGCAACGGGCGATGTACCTAGGTAGGTACAGGTAGAGGGAAGGAGTTTGACGATTTACACGGCTCCTGCCGAAGATTCAACATCTGTTGCCGCCTTCTTCCAGCTCCAAGAGGGGCCACGCGTTTTCTCCATGACTCTCCCGATTTTCTGTGAGCTTACCGTACTACACTATTGTTCCGTTCTCGGCCATCCTGGTCCCCTCCTTGAAGGTTTACGGCGTTGTTGATCCATTCGTCGCCTTCTCCTTCTCCGTCGTCACGACGAACTATTTCCTATACATCATGTCCATTTCTCAGCTTTCTGAAAGTACTTGCCACCTACTAAAGTCCACTACCGTCGTAATCACTCCTCTCTCACTTATCAAGGAGCTCGTCGACAATGCCATCGACGCCAATGCCACCAACATTGAGATCGGCATCTCGGCCAACACAGTAGACAAGATTCAGGTTCGAGACAACGGCCACGGCATCAGCCCCAGGGACTACCACGCAGTTGGGCGAAGGTCCCATACCAGTAAGCTTCGGACCTTTGAGGAGCTCCAGTGCAAGGGCGGTAAGACACTGGGTTTTCGCGGCGATGCCTTAGCAAGCATGAACACTTGCTCGAAGCTTACCATTACGACGAGGACGAGCCAGGACGAGGTTGCAGCTTTGCTGGTGCTCGAAAAGGGGGTGGGAGGAATCGCGGACAAACGGCTGACTTCAGGTTCTGTGGGAACGACAGTCGACGTTTCTGATTTGTTTGCTGGCGTGCCGGTTCGAAGGCAGCTTGCCATCAAGGAGAGCAAGGCGACCTACGGGCAGATCAAGGAGCTTCTTCAAACGTGTGCCCTCACTCGACCACACATCAGACTCTCGCTCAGAATTCTCAAAAATCACAAACTCTCCTGGTCATACGCTCCTGGTCAAGGGGCCGATGTCAGGGAAGCGGCACTCCAAGTCTTCGGCCCCGATCTGGTCTCGCAATGCGTCTAGAAAACGTTTAACGGGGCCACAGGTGTGATTCCAGGCACTTTCTCGGCCAGATCAGGCACGCCGGCATTAGCACTACGACTCGAAGCCTTCCTCCCGAAGGCTGATGCGGATCTCTCCAAGATCTCCGGAAAAGGTTACTTCATCTCCGTCGACTCGAGGCCCATGTCTACTGTCAGAGGTACTATGAAAAAACTTGTCAACGTTTACAAGACCTACATACGCCATGTTGGGAGAGTTGAACCATGCTCGAAGACAGTCCCCAAGCCTTTCATACGACTGAACATCAAGTGCATCATCGGAAGCTACGACCCGAATGTGACCACTGCAAAAGATGAGGTTCTTTTTGCTGATGAAGCCAAGGTACTGTCACTTTTCGAGGAGATGTGCAAGGAGATGTACTTGCCAACGGACAGAGTTGTGACTGAAGTTGTGGGAGAGTGTGACCAAATGGGAAAGTCGCAGAGCAGAGAAAAGAGCACTCATATTCTATCAGACGCTGATGGAGAGCAACTCAACGAGCCCCTGGAACGGGTTGTACCAGACAGTGCAGCCAGGGGAGAAAGCTCAAACTGCCTATCAGAAGGCAACGAACCTCGTTTTGCCGCATCTATCGAGGAACCCTCGCGAGATCACCCGATCAGGGCGGGTGATGACGATCTCGTCTGCCTGTCGCCGTCCAGGGACGGAATCAATATTGCAGCCTCTGTTGACAAAGGGGGCTCTGGTCATTCCATCTGCAACAACGTTGAAACACGTCAACATAACCAAAGGATCCCTATTGGCAACGAAGAAGCACTTTACGGAAGTCTTACGATTGCCACAGATAATCTCAGTCAGGCACCGCGTCTACATACTGGCGGGGAGGCGACGAGGACCATTCATCCGGAGCGGTATCGTCAGTCCTTTCCCGGAAATGCAGAGCTGCAACACAACACTGAACCGACTCGATATCTACTTCGGACCGGCTGGGAAGTAAACATGGCAAGAGACGAATCGGCAAGTCCCGAGGGGAATACTCAGCTAATCTTTTTCGACTCACCCCGGCCAGATCTCGTTGAATACCTGCAGTCGCAGCGCCTTGCTCAACAAGATCGCGAGGAGCCGAATCCGTGGACCATTGCCCAAAATGCGGCAGGCAAACGTGGCGCTCACGACTATAGCATCTCTAGCCATCTGGGCGGCATTACACAGCGTGATGACACTCCGTTTAGCGCAATTTCTCGTCAACGGCTGCCACTTCCTATGTCGCAAGATTTTATGCAGGGAGGCCCCGACATAGCCCGCTCGAGTGCCGAAGGCAAATGTAACATTCAGCCCCAGCATAATCGACGTCAGCGAGAGCCTGTCGTACAAAAGGAGGGCGTGTACGAGGCGGCTAATCTTGAACCACCCACACTGCAGCATCCCGCCACCCCACAAGGTGTTTTTTACGGACTGAGACACCAAGAACAGCGAAGAATTCTTAGAGATGACGGGCCATTCCAGCTGGCCGGTGAGAGACATGGCGTTGGCAAGCTAGATATTCAACCTGCCAGGGGTCATGGTGCTCGCCAGCACGGGTACGGCAAAACGCCACAACCGTTTGCTAACTTCGACCAGGAAAGTGCACTATGCACGCCACCCCTTTCCTCAAGCCCATTGCATCAACAATTCCGTGTACCTGCTCGCGTCAAACAAAGCAAGCAGCAGCAGCAGCAGCAGAAGCAAAGACCTCGTGGCGCTCCACAAAGGGCTACACGAGCTGTGGTTCCTCAGCCGCATGGAATGAGACAGGGTGAAAGAGCCATCAACGCGAGAAGGTGCCAGGAGCAGCTGACGCCCAGAGGCACCGGAGTCGATTGTTTTGCGACGATTGAAACGGAACATGCCGGTCTTCCAGACACCTACGTTGTTTCCGACATTTCGACACACCCATATCGCCATGGCAATGATGATCTGTCGTCGAAGGAGATGGAGGAGGCTCTAGAGAGGCTCAGCGCACTCCGACCAAAAACCGGGAACACTGACTATACTGCAGACCAGAGGAAGGGTGAGGAACGTGGCAGAGCTCCGACTCGAAGATTGGTAACAACTGCGCCTGACCCGTCACCGCAAAACTACCTGAGACGAAGACTGACAACCATGTCCCGGTCGAGGAGCAAAACACACACGCGTACGACGTCAGAGATGCTGCCGTTTGAGAAGCAGTGCGCTGAGGTCTACACATATATCCAGTCACTTACACTCGATCTAAACCAAATGCAGAAGCAGGTCTTCGACGCGTCCGACTACGATTTTTACGTTCTCAGAGGTCAACAGCAGGCCGCATTTCCATTGGAGCTGACCAACATGGCAGATATCAATAACAGGCTACAAGAGGTTATCGGCGCATGGGCGCGCAAGGAGCATGGTATGGAGTTGGAGCTGGAGATCGATATCGGCGCATTATTCGAAGGAAGTGATATGGGTTGCATGGTGGAATGAGAGCAGTCTGGGTTGGGCATATTTGGACGAATCGACTTAATGCTATCGAACAAGGGACGACTACACTTGTGGCGTAAGAGATCAGGAAACCCAAGCGTGTCGCACATATGCTAGCTTTTATGACTGGACTTATATATTACCATTTGCTCGATACATCCGTCGCCGTTGCTGGTCGCATTGTAGTCGATCCGAGGTTCCATGATAGTCTGGTTTCGCAAGACGGTCTCTAGAGTAGTCGTCAGGCCTATCTGGTCCACAACGGCTCATCCAAAACGCCATCCCGGAAACGTGAAAGGAAAGGGGGGAAAATACCCACAGGGTGATATCGGCTGCGGAGTGCATATGTGCCATGTGGTCAAAGAATGTAAGAGACTTCTTACGCCCTTCATCACGATCCAAGAACGCCTTGGCACCTAGGCTCTTGTGCGTCCGGCGTTTAACTCACAACTCTGTGGCCATGTCGTCATCTGAGAGGTCTCACCTGCCGACCCTCCGCCTCCACGCAGGTAGGCGGGACAGAGAAGGCCATAGACTCAGCCTCGACACTTGCAATGTCCCTGGGGCGTAACATATTTTCACACACACATTCATACATAGAGAGGAGTGAGGGAGTGTGTGTAAGTATGATGACTAGATCTACGACATACGCCGACGTCGACTTCGGATCTTCTCTTCACGTGCAGCCCGTCTCAACAGAGTAGCCATGGGAGTTGGGGCTTGGGGGTATAGTGTAAAAAAAAGTGTAAAAAAGAGGGGCTAACTGGGGATGGCAGCACATCATGACGCAGCAGCGTGAACCGGCATGGCAGCTGGTGGGGGGAGGGTTAAAGCGGGCGCATCGCAATCGTGCTGCACCGGCCGAGCTGCTCACAAGGGCCGCTGTAGCCGATTGTTTTCCACACCACGACCGGCGCTCTAGTAGGCAGCCTTCCCGGTGCGTTTGACGCAGTAGGCAGACGATTGTGACCGCCAGCGGCGGCGTCCCACAGCTCCGGTTCTCTAGCGTTGTGCAAGGCAGGGGTAGGCTGATCTGGAGGCCTCGTAACGTTGGGATATCAGACAGCTCAACCGGGTCCATGGCTTTTCAACTACGGGGTTTAATTGGCCATAGGACGCTGCCTGGCCCTGAACCATCTTTCAAGTTCGCATTCTGGCGGTCAACATGTGAGCATGCCTGGGGAGGAGCGCGGCTCGGATGAGGCGCAAACGTCGATTGAAATCTCTCGCTGCGTAATGCTGACCAAGTGGCCCACCCACCCGCAGGATACCTCCCGTGGACTCACACCACCTGTGATTGGTTGCGGGCCAAAGAAACATGGAATCAAATATTGTCTTTTTTCATCATGTTGGTAGAACTTAATGTCTCTTGGTTTCCAAGGGAGCATGAAGTAAGAAGAAGGCGATAGATGCTGATGGGGAGTGGGGCTGCCAAGTGAAGACATCATGGTTCTGCACCCGGGATTTGGAAGTCAAGCGGAAGCGCATAAAAGTACCGGTGGCTCTGCCGTTCGGGATGGTGTTACTCAGACGACGGGGTGTGTGGTGACGGTTGAGCACCGGCATTGCATAGATGTATAGCACAGTCTCAAGGCAGAATTCTCGGCTATTCTTTTCTATCTTTTGCTGGACCGGTCGGACTTGCGCCTGATGCTGAAAATAGCTGCGCCAGTCCCGCGAAATATGGCGATTGGCCCGTGCTGCAGTTCGTATTAGGGATGCGAAGGAGTTGGAAGGGGGTGTGGTGACGTGAGGGGCAGTGTAATTGGGCTACCTAATCAATCAACAACCGGGGGAGACATCAGCAACTTTTGTCGCTGTTAATGATGGATGGCAGTGCCCGACACCACTGGTGATGTTCAAAAGAGACAACGTGTCGCGGGCGAAGTTGGAGCAACGCGCCTGCCTGTACTAGGGACTAAGTAGGTGGTGTGTTGTCAACATCAAGCGGATACGCGAGAAGGCGCTCAGGAACGCGAACAGACTGCTGCGATGGCTATGGCCTGGGTTTGTCTTGTGAGAAGGAAGCGTCGAGTGGTACAAAACGGGTATAACAAACCATGTGTTACACATGGGGACCCGTCAACCACAATTGAAAGCTGGTCCTTGCCGTCAGATTTTTTCTTGCTGCCTTTCGGGTTTCTGTGGTTCGGGTAGCCGGTGATGCGAGCCTCTCTCTCTGAGCCGGGGGCATCACACACGGTGATACGGTTTGCACGATTATTCTCTAATGAATGCGCGCGGGCTGGTTGCTCGATGTCTTGTAAGTGGGACGTGCCGGAGGCAGGGAGGAGATGTATCGATTCGGTTCTTTGGCTGCTTCTGCAATCCGTTGGCTCCGGTCATTGCTGGCCTGGTTCTTCGGGAAGCGCAGAACGTGGTCACCTGCACGCCATTGAGTCTCGATTAATGCTTGGGTTTATTGGGGGGTTGTCCGGATATCTGCTGCGGGATGCTTCCAGCCCCTCTTCCCAGAAGTCAACACAGACCCGACAGAGGATTCGACAGGCATTGATCGTATTGATCGGGGGCCCGGGTTTGGTCCGAAGTCATAAATGCCACACCCTTTGTTCAATTCATCATTCATGTCGGTTGGCCAATGCGGGGCCTGTCTTCATCTCTGTTCAATTTGTCCTCGTCATGAAATGTGAACAAGACTATGGATGCACGTAAAGAAGTTGGTTGGCCAGGTTGTCGTATGCTACACTACCTAGACTGGCATTCTGATGTAAAGGTTCGCTCAGAAGGAACCCGAGAGACGGTGGCTTGGCAGGTCAATGGTGGTGGCATCGGCGTGCTCTCTTGGCAGGAACGACAGCTACTCGATGGCCGAGAGTGCCCAAACGAAAGCGAGAGTATGGTTTTGATCGACGGTTGATGTCTCGACAAGCACGCGATCGATTTAACTATCTTCAAAGATCGTGGTCTTCAGAGCGATCGTCCTGAGGTGGTACCTTGCTGAGTAGTTTGACGATTGTCGAGAACAGAGACATAAGTCTCACACCAGCTGATATGGGCTGGACCAGGTAAGAAATAATAAAACAATACTTGGTAGTGACAGTAGCTGCCTACATACTTGGAGGCACGTCATAAGGTGAATTGGAGTTTCAGGCCGGGCGCTAGGTACCTATGTCCCCACCCTTACCATCCTTTTTGGACGACAACGGCGACGACGATGAGGCATCCTCCTTAGGTACCTTGGTTTGACAGGCTGCGTGTCCCATTCTTGATGTTGCTTCGGGGCATCCTTGGCGTGGTCGTGAACTGTGCGGGTGTGAAAAAGAAGGGTCCAACATCCAAGATGGAAATGTGCATCTGGACAGAAACCTTTCTTCGTGCGGGCTAACGTGACGTGAAGGTGAATTGGGCCTGGCGCAAAGACAGGGCTCGCCTGCGCCTTACTGGGTGGAGACAAGCAAATCCGACTGGGGATGTCCAACGGGCAGCCAACCGGCAACTCTGAATATGCCTGGGCCCAAGGGGCCCGTGGCTTTTGGGGAGGAGAACAGCCGATAGATTAATGGAGACGGACGAAAGAAGGAGAACTGAGCTCAGAGAGCAGGCAGTCAGTGGAAGGAGGTACATGCCCCAATGTACATTTGGGGTAGGTATCTTGCCCACCAGGGCAGACAAGTAGGTACTTTGCGTAAGGTACCTGTCCACGTACGCAAGGTTGGTAGGTAGTGCTGGGAGGTGCAGTTGAGGCACCTCCCGTCCGCATCACCGACTGCTGCTGGGTTGCTCACAACAACCGGCCTACGCACTGATTAGTTGTCTATAGCCGACCAGCGCCGAGGATTGAAGGTATTGGATCCATGCTGCATACCTACCTATGGATGGTGTACACCACTGGGTACCTATCTGTACTGTCTATGAGCTGTCCGTGGGGCCGGACGGGATGGCATGGAGAACGAGACTCAAAAAGCTCGAGCGCGCAGAGCATATGCTACAATTCCAACTAGGTAGGTACCTAGTTGTTTTGGAACACGGAGCGAGGGACGCGGAGAGGCTTCTGGTGCGAGGTTATGTTTCCCTGTGCCCTGGCGAACTTCAACCTTCCCTGCACGTCCAGAGCTGTTTCCCAGGAATAGGCCCCGAGAGCTGGATCTGGGCCCTGCTGGTAAGTGTCTACCTATGTTTACTTAAGGTAGCTACCTAAGTAGGTACCTAGACATTGTGCTTTGCTTAGGTAGGTACCTACCTACTTGGTTACAGGGGTAAGTTTAATGGCCCATACAATGTATATTGCCACACAGTATTCAGAGTACCTAAGCCTTCTACCTATCTCTATCTACTAGTATAATAACTGATTTAGTTAGTTATCTTTCTTATTTATATAGCCTTTTAGAAAGAATACTTTATAATCCCTAGTTAGCTAAGTATTTAGTAGTAGGAGTGATAGGTAATCCGTGATAGCTAGATGGTGTTGACAGCTGGCAGGCTAATGGAGGGCTACCTGGTAGGGGCGTTTATATTTCGGCCTGTAACCATAGTAGGTAGTTAGGTACGCTGAGCTGGGCAGCCGATTGGCATGGACAGGCCGCCTGCAGGACTAGGTAGGATCCATACCTACCTGCCTACCTACCTAAGGTACCTAGGTAGGCAAGTAGGTATCCACGTAGGTACCTTGGATGTGCATTCTCCAAAGTCCCCTCGTCCCAAAACGGGACAGAACCCAGAGGTACCCGTGCTTTTGCTCCAAGTCTACTTTTCCTTTTCCGCATGTCTTGCTATCTTTCGCGCGACAACATACTATGTACCGTCTTTCCTGCCTACCTACCTGCCTCCCTGCCACACCTCCACCACCATCAGTACCACACGCATACGCCGCTCAGTCACACACAACCACGACTTTTCTCCCTTCCCCTCCTCGAGTTTCTTCCCTCTTTCACAAGACACGCTATCCCACTGCCCATCGATTCCGCCGGCGGTCACCGGCCAAGCAATACGCAGGAAGAAAAACCAAATAATACATCATCGCCATCAACTTTACGACACGATCTCGACCGAGACGAATCGAAGAAAGCGGACCGGCGACAGCATCGGAAACAAGGTGACCACTGCAGTTTCCCCAAGATGCCTGCATTCTAGTACACGAATCCCGTGTCTCTCTTGTCTTCCTCTGTGCGTCGCTCGCCAACTACCCACCGTGCCGCGAGCCTTTCATCGACATCGACTACGCTACAACGATACGTCGGTCCGAAACATGCGAATGCCTCCTCTCGCTCCTCCACGAAACTTGCCCCCTCCCGAAACTCTTGCAAGACATGCGGTCGCCGCTTACCCTGAACATGGAAAACGCGCCCTTTTGCTGCCATCCCAGCCCATGAAGTCTTCATCCTCGCTGGAGAGGCCCGCCACTCGCTCGCTCAGTCAAGAAGCCCAATCTCTTTCACCACGATACCTCACTATGGAATGCCGCCGCCCCTCTCGAATGTGGCCACTGCCATCTTGCAACCGCCCACCACCCTCCCGCTCGTTCTCCACCCTTCTTCTCGTCCTTCTCGCTTACCTGCTGATGCGGCCTGTGTCCGCCGTTCTGGTCCCTTTCGACAATTGCCTTCCCGACAGGTACAGGAACTACGAACCGTTACCTTTGCAATGGAGCCCTGTTTATATTGACGCTCGCTTCGACACCGAACACCCGAACCATTCACTTCAAATCATTGTTTGGGGCAATGTTTCGGGCTCGTACTACAACGTCAGTCTCCCGTCTGCGGACGACCCGGACTGGAGCGATCCTAGTCAGCATGATGGCAAAATCCTCAACTTCACCAAAGAAGGCAACAACGTCACTACCCTCGCGAGCAAAGTCAACTTCTTGACATACGAACCTTTCAGCAATGTCTCCAGCTTCTGCAACTACAGCCTCGTCAACGGGTCCTGCCCCCTCAGCCCGGTTTTCAACTCTACCCCCATGTAAGACTCGCTTCTCCTCCACCGTGCAACTTGAGCCCGCTGACCTCACTCCAGCACGAACCCGTATGGCAAATTACCTTCAGTGAACATTACAACCAATATGCGCTCGTCGTATGCCTTCGCCTCGCTTGCCGCGACTCTTCAGGTCATCTATGGAGATGACACGGCGAAGCATATCGGCTGTGCTTCTGCCACCATAACCCCTGACTTGGGTGGTACCCGCGATCTTTTGCGTTATTTGCCGCTCGTAGTGCTCCTTTTTGTCGGGTTCGCGACCATGTTTGCCTCCGTGTTCAGCCCATGGGGATCAACGGACATCTTTCACTGGACCACCAACTATGGCCGGGATGCCGATTTGCTGCGCTTGGTGACGCCAGGATTTGGGGACTGTCTTCAGTACATCCAGTTTGTGGCCCTTACTGGTGGGCTTACTCTCAACTACCCGGGATTTTATCAGCCTGTTGTCAGCCAGGTGAGCTGGTCCGCATTGATGTTCAACGAGAGCTTCGTGAGCAAGTCCCCGGGATGGCAGCCCATCCAAGATGGCATCTATGTAACCAACGGCTCTTATGGATTACACCGTTACGCACAGATGGTGGGCATGTCCGATGTCGAGGATATCTGGGCCGGGACCATGATTTGGGTTTGCGTCATCGTTGCCGCCCTGCTCGTCCTCACTCAGATTGGATTCTTCTGTCGCTGGGTCCTGCGTTTTATCAACGATACCCCCGAAGAGGACCTTCGAGCCAAGAACATTCCCTTCTCCGTGGGTAATGTTGTGCGGATAGTCTTTAATTACCTGCTGCTGCCTATCGTAGCACTGTCGACGTTCCAGCTGGTCGTTGCCAGCCAGTCTCGAGATTTTGCCGTGGCGTTGGCCGTCATTACTCTTCTCATCTTGGTATGCTTTGCTGCATGGCTCCTATACTTGATTTTTAGGACTCGACCGAGAGCGGTTCTCTTCGATGATCTGCCGACTGTGTTGCTTTACGGGCCGCTTTACAACACATACTCGGACGATGAGGCAGCCTTCGCGCTCGTCCCAGTTACGCTCACATTCATCCGCGGCATTGCGATTGGCGCGGTGCAGCCTGTTGGTATTGTACAAATTGTCCTGCTCGCCATTTGTGAGGTCATCCACGTGTTGACCCTCCACGCGTTCCGGCCCTTCCAGTCTCCAACCTCCATGAACGCCTACCACACTCTCTTCTCGGTTTTGCGATTCACCACCGTCATGCTCATGGTCGCCTTCGTACCACAAATGGGCGTTACCGAAGGCCCCAAAGGGTGGATCGGCTATACCATCTTGATAATTCACGCTTGCGTTTTGGTTCTCGGATTCCTTCTGAATGCATTGATTACGATTATCGAAGTCACGGCACGACTCCTTGGCGCCGGAGGCGACGACGCCCGCGGCCTTACTCGTGGTGGTCTGTCAAAGATCTTTGGCATGCGCCAGCTGCAGCGCCGTACTTCCCGAAGACGCCACGGGGGCCCGTCCCGGGCCAGTCACCTGTCTACCACAGGCATGCTTGATGCTGAAGAAACGTCAAAGGCCGGTTACGTGATGCGTGGTGGCAGGCTGAGGAGCGAGTCGGCAGGTAGCGGGTTTCTCCTCCGAAGCCAACAGCGCAGCTCTTCCGCTCTCGATAATATCGATCCATACAGCGGACAGGTTCGTAACTTCGACAGCGGCAGCAACTTTACCCCAACGACGCCCGGCGAAGTCAGCACGTTTTCTTTTCTGCCATCCCCCGCTGCTGCCACTCGGCCACCTGCTGCTGTTACTGTCGAATCTGCAGACCCATATTACCGGCCGCCGAGACGCCGCGGTGACACACTCAACGGCTCGTCTACGTCTTTGCCGCACCGGACCTCCGTCGCCGATTCCCGTCGTTACAGCCAACCTGGCGCACACCTCGGGGATGCTGCGGCAGACTTGGAGGCACAGTTATCGAGGGGGCCGACACCAGCTCCGCAAGCCATAAACCTTGCACCCAGAGCAGACTACTCGACCAGAGAAGTTGACTTTTACTACGGAGTTCGAGGTCCCGCTCTCAATTCGGAGCAGGTTGGCCGTAAGCTCAGGACAGGCCCCGCTGATCCGACAAAACCCATGGCCACAGCTGCAGGGTGGTTCCGTACCATGTTTGGCGGAAAGAGCAAGGAGAAGGGCAAGGGATTCGAGGTGGTGCGAAGCTCGCGGATGCCGCCAGCTATGCGCGCCGCAGCCGATGCGGAGTACGATGCCGAGCTTCCGCCGGAAGGCATCCCGGTGGCCATGGGTGTCTTGAGGAATGGGCCTATCGATTCCGATGATGATGAACCGAACAATAAGGCAGCACGGAGACATCCCGATGGCGGGGAGAACGCGGAAAATCTGCTCAGCGACGGCGTCTCGGCCGTATCTTCCGAATCAGAAATCGAAGAAGTTGGCACAACGAAAGTATCTGATGTACCGCCAACCCTCCCCGGGATAGCAAGCTCGGGCAGCTTCAAGTTACCAAGTCGGGTCCGTTCAAACGCAAGTGGATCTGCTTCACAGAAACACACGCGCCAGTCGACGGAATTCGATATTCCAGAGATACCCCGGAAGAGCTCCAAGAGGGACTCTGTCACAGCACGTGGGCATTCCCCAACCCCTTCACTTAATCTCATTCCGCCGACCTCACCCACGGGTCCTCTGAGCGGCGAGCCATCCAGAAGCATACCTGCACTGGATAGTCTTGCGTCGTCTCCAAGCACTGCGCGACTCCCCTTTGAGCGGTCAGAATCGCATCAGAAACGCTTGTCTTCCAACGGGTCATCTATAGAAGAATTGAACATCCGCAGGACGCCGAGCACTGAAAGACCAACCAGTTATGGCGTTGTTGCTCAACATAGCATCAGCAGAGTTGATCCTGGGTTCGACCAGCAGGTCGATCTTTTAGGGGCTTCTGCTGAGCTCGTCGATGAACAAGGACCTCCTAGCAGAAGGTCTTCGGCTAGAGGTCAAGCTTACTGAGAGGCTGAACCACTCACTAATGCACGTGCCCTCTTCTGATTACCTATCCCCGCAAGGCTAGATGGGGCCTTTCCTACTTGATGTGCGCGATGTAGAGATTCACAACCGCGAAATGCTCGAATTTCCTAGGGTTGGGGGAACGCAATACTGGGTTGGAGTTTTGGGTATTATATTTTATGCTTGGATCTTTTTGTTAGCGATGGCGTCTTAAAACGGGAGCAGTCTGGTATCGGATGGGCGGCCCGTCGTCGCCCATATGGAGGTTTTGCTGTTTTGTGGAAAGCGCTGGCAGAACTACAATTAGTCACGACACTGCCTTTAAAAGGCTGGTCAGTCTCCAACCAATACTTATAATGAGATGAGCGAAGCCTCAGTTATTTGCGGCCGTGTAAACACGAGCACATGTATGCCCCCATGTTGAAGCATCACAAGCAGGTACCTAGGTCCGACTGCTGGCCAACGCTTCATCATTGGCAGCACCGAAATGGGTAACTTGTGGAACTCACCGTACGTATTGCGTTTATGCGAAGCTGCGCAATACGAATTGACGACACCCTTTAGCCGTGTCAGATTCGCCGTCCGAGGTACTGAGATGCTTGTATGGCATTTCGGTCACGCTCCTGCTGTGGAGTTCCGCCGCGATCGGCAAGCTAGGCCGGTCGTTCTCGGTGACGCAACCCCGCGATTGATGTCACCGACACCTTATCGATAAGACCAATATCGTGCGATAAGATTTTTTTCTTCTCCATGGCCCAGTCGGAACCCACTGCGGGCGTGCGCCAGCACAACTCACCTCTTGCTCTCTCACTCACTTCACAACTCTCGTTTAGTCAACAAACATTCATGACATCTTTCCCAGAGATCAGACGGCGCATACATCATTGAGCACGCAACCCAGAGTTGGAATTGCAATGGCGCCAACTCGCCCCAACAAGAAGACGAAGAAGAGAACGGAGAAGTCCGCCAACCCAGCCCTGCTTCTCGTTGAGGCCGCTACAAAACTGCAAGAGGGTGACTTGGAGAACGCCATGTCGGCCGCCAAGAAGGCACTCGACGGCACGGGCGTGGGCGGCGACTATGAGCTGGCGGCGGTGAACCTTCTGGGTCTTATCACCATTGAGATGGGCGAGGTCGACGAGGCACGGGCCTATTTCATGCGGGCCGTTGAACTAGACACTGACGGAGCCCTCGACGAGCGCATCGGCGGCGGTCCGGAAAAGTTCCTTTGGCTCGCCCAGCTCAGCGAAGAGGGCGGGCAGGACAGCGTCAAGTGGTTCGACAAGGGCGCGCAGTCGCTCAGGGGCCAGATCCAGGTGCTCGCGGATCTGCCCAAGCGAAGCGCCGAGCAAGAGGCGCAGCTGGAGGAGCGCAAGAGGAAGCTTGGCGGGACGCTGTGCGCCGTGGCCGAGGTGTACATGACGGACCTATCGTGGGAGGCGGACGCGGAACAGCGGTGCGAGGCGCTCATCACCGAAGCGGGCCTGGTCGCGCCCGAGTCGGCCGAAACGTGGCAGACGGTGGCGAACGTGAGGATATCGCAGGAAAAGGTAGAAGAAGCGAGGGCGGCGCTGGCGAGGAGCCTGGAGCTGTGGGTGAACCTGCCACCGCTCGATCCCAACGTGCCGGACTTCCCGACAAGAATCAGCCTGGTACGCTTGCTGCTTGAGGTGGAAATGGAGAAGGAGGCGATCGAGGTGCTCGAGAGGCTCGTGGGTGACGACGACCAGAGCGTGGAGGCGTGGTACCTTGGCGGATGGGCCTTGTTCATCACCGGCGAGAAGGTTAAGGGCAAGGGCCAGCTGGGCGAGGACGATGAGGACTGGAAGTTGACGTGGGACACGTCGAGGCGGTGGCTGATTCGGTGCCTAAAGCACTATCAGGAGCAGGAGTACGAAGACGAGCGGCTGGGCGAGCACGCCAACGAGCTCCTCGCCTCCATCAACAAGGAGCTTGGCGACCCACCGGCGGACGATGAAGATGACGGCTGGGAAGATGCTGGTAGCGACGAGGATGAGGCGATGGAAGAGTGAATGGGGGGTAACTGTTTAGAAACGAATCATTGCGGGATCATGATCATTGGGAGGCTCGGCTGACAGAATCAAGATCACGGAGTTTTGGGAGTCCGGAATCGGAATGGAAAAGAGAAACAGACGTCCAAAAGTCATAAAACTTGCTTCTTGATTTCCCCCATAGTAGTCGTCACAGGTTCATTTGTCGCCGCATGTAGACCAGGTACATATACCAGAACCAAAGTCGTCCCTTCTTTAGCATCCAAAATCAAACGCCAAGGGAACAAATTCATTTCTTTCTCCCCTCCTTTCCCATCAAAAGACCAGACAGAAGCCGACGTCTTACGCAGCCTCAACCTTGAGCCTGTCAACACCCTCAACCAACCCCGCGCCATCTTCCTCATCTTCGTCAATGACCTTGCCAACCAGCCCGCGCTCCCACAGCTGCTTCCCCGTCAGCTTGACGGGCTCCTTGATCTTGGCCTTCTTCAGCTCGGCGAGGCGCTCTTCCTCTTCCCGCTGCTTCTGCTCCTCCATCTCCTTAATGAAGCCAGCGCGCCACTTGAGAAACGTTTCGGGCGTGACAGGAGTACCGTGGAACTTTTTGTTCTCCTCGCGCTCTAGTGCTGCGGCGCGCTCCTCGTGCTCCTTCTCCCGCGCCCGCTTGCGCTCCTCGATGAGCGCCTCGGCCGCCTCCTTGAGTGCCGAAACGAGTGAGAAGACCATGGCCATGCCGAGGTTCTCCTGAATTGTCTCCTCAATCCCCTCTAGAAGGCGCTCTCGGTCTTCCGACACGTTGAACCACTCGTACGGCGCAGCGTTGGGTACGGACTGTAGGTCGAGTGTGGGCGGCTCGTCGGGGTAGGCTTCCGGGTAGCGAACCTGTAGGTACATTTTGGTCGGTTCATCCTCCTCGCCTGGGACGTCGAGGGCAATTTGTATTCTGAACTCGGTCTCTGAGATATCTGTGGTGGCGCCAGTGGTTAGTGATGGTGCTCTTGAGATGGCATGGCATCGTGGTGGGGTAACGGATAGCAACACTCACCTGTAATCTCCTCTGGGAAGATGGACTCGAGCACCTCACGCTCCTCGACCTGTTCTTCGCGCCCCATTCTTCAAGTCTTGCAGCTCTTGGGGCCTTTTTTTCTCTGGGTGGCTCAAAAGAAAGATGTGATGATGTTGTTTATAAGGCCAAGGTCGTTGCTGAAGATGCAGCTGTGATTGAAAGATGCCATCGATAGCATGGGTACGTACTTGCGTTATGGTGGGGGTTGTTCCTGATACAGTCTAGCGCACCGCTGACCGCCTGGCAATTGAAATAAAATTTCTGAATTTCCTAAGCACTTCTGCGACCGCTGTAAGTCCGCACCCACCGGTCCGTCGTCATCTCTTTGTACCCTGCGAGAAGTTTACGTCTTCTTGCGACTCTGCGGCTGTCCCCAACCACGACCTGCCCCCTTTCCAAATAGCCACGCACACTCTCCTCTTCAGAATGGCGTCCTCTAACGGTGTCAAGAGAAAGAGTGCTCCCGCTGGCAAGGGTGCTTCTGACGGAAAGTTGTCCAAGAAGGCCAAGTTCGACTCAAAGAAGAAGGCAGAGCCTGTCAAGGCCCCCGAGAGCGACAATGAGGACGAACTCGACGGATCCTCCTCGGACTCAGATTCGGACGACGGAGGTGTCCAGCTGAATCCCCGTGACAGGGCGCAGCAGGCTCAGGCCAAGGGCAAAAAGGAAGGCAGCAATGGTGCTGACAAGAACAAGGTCTTCGAGAGAGGTAAAACAATTCTGGGGGAACGACATGCTTGCTGCAATCTCCCGACTTCAAACGCTGACAGATATTTGCAACAGGCCAAAACTCAAAAGAGTCCCATGCCATTCAGAAAAAGCTGGCCCTTGAGCGCAAGGCCGCGAAACCCCTCGCCGATGAGCTGGCACGAACCAAGAAGATCTGGGAGCGATTGCGGAGGAAATCTCACGTGCCATCCGAGGAGCGGAAGCAGCTGGTTGACGAGCTTTTCACCATTATCACCGGCCGGATCAAGGATTTCGTCATGAAGCACGACGCCACGCGCGCTGTCCAGACCGCTCTCAAGTATTCCACCGCCGCGCAACGAAAACAGATTACCCGTGAGCTGCAGGGAACCTACACCCAGCTGGCGGAGAGTCGATACGCCAAGTTTCTCATTGCCAAGATGGTGGTACAGGCCGACGGCGAGATCAAGGACCTCATCATCCCTGAGTTTTATGGCAAGGTGCGCAAGCTGATCAACCACCCTGAGGCGTCATGGATTCTCGACGACATCTACCGACAAATCGCGAAGAAGGAGCAAAAGGCCATTCTTCTGAGGGAATGGTACGGACCTGAGTTTGCTCTCCTCGAGCGCAACAAGGACGAGAAGCCGACCTCGGACCTAGCTGAGATCCTTGAGAAGAATCCCAACAAGAAGCAGCCCATCCTGAAAAGTCTGCACGACATGATCAACTCGCTTGTTCAGAAGAAGATGACCGGTTTCACCATGCTGCACGATGCCATGCTGCAATACTTCCTGAACATCAAGCCCGGCACTGAAGACTTCAACCTCTTTATCGAGATGATCAAGGACGACGAGGAGGGCGACCTGCTGAAGAACATGGCATTCACCCGCTCCGGGTCCCGGCTGGTGGCGTTATTGTTGGCCAACGGCACCTCCAAGGACCGTAGAAACCTACTCAAGGCTTACAAGGACAACTTCGTTCTTATGTCGGGCGACGCGTATGCCCACATCGTTATTCTTACCGCTTTTGACGTGATCGATGACACAAAGATGTCATCAAAGGCGATCTTCCCTGAGCTGATTGGCGATGATAAGGAGCGGGCGACAGAAAACATTGTTGTCTCTACGACAAATCCCTACGCGAGGGCTACCCTTCTGTATCTGTTGGAAGGCCAGTCTAGAGCCCTCTTCCCTGCGAACATGAGTGAGGACTTGGCTATCCTCAAAGAGGTCCACGAGATTCGTCAGACAACCAGTAAGAAGGACGCCGAGGTGCGGAGAAAAGAGTTGATTGCTGTTATATCACCCGCTCTCTTGGAGGCTGTTGCTTCCGCCGCGCCGGCTTTGATGGCAGACCCATTTGGCTGCCAGCTGATTGCGGACGTTATCCTCTCTGCTGAGGGTGACAAGGGAGCTGCTCTCGAGGCCGTAGCTGGGGTTGCTGAGGGTGACCCGAGCGCGGAGCCCATGGAGGTGGAGGGCATCGCAACCCCTATTCACGTCTCGCGGACACCATTCGGGGGTCGGTTGATCAAAACTCTCATCGCCGGTGGCAAGTTCAATAAGGAGACCGGCAAGGTTGAGTCCATTGAGCCGCCACTGAAGTTCGCCGACATTCTGTACCCGGTCATTAAGGACTATATTCTGGACTGGGCAACAGGCCCGAGCTCCTTCGTTGTGCTCAATATGCTGGAAGCTGATGACTTCAGCCACGCGTCTGAATTGAAGAAGACGCTTAAGAAGCACAAGAAGGCCCTCGAGAAAGCGGCCACGGAGGAGACGGCGGAGCAGAAGGAGGCCAAGGACGTCAAGGCCCAGAAGGAAAGCGACAAGGGGGCGAAGAAGGGCAAGAAGGGCGCTGCCAGATCAGACAAGCCCGTGGGTAACCTTGGTAGCAAGCTTCTTCTGGAGAAGCTGTAGGGCGGTTTCTGTGTACAAAAACGAACCCGGGTTGGCGAGCAAAAAGTTCTTCCTGATGTTTTCAAATACCCACACACGCGTGGCAGTATGTGTGTCGAGTGTGGACAATGGCGTGCAATAGGCTTAGTCTTGGGGGGGAAGGCATCGAATAAATGGAGTTTGGTGGTTGAAATATATGGCGGTAAGACATAAGATGGCAAGTGAAGCGCTAGCATCGTGCATCTGGCATTTCGCAACCGTTCTTGGATCTAGCCGAGCGGTGATCGGGTCGAGAGCCATTGTTCTCGGCCCGTGACGTGGTGGCAAACGCAACGGGCCTGCTGCATTTGGCCTCGTCCTACCGTGTCCGTTTCCGTCGTGGTCGTTCGGCTCTTGTGTTGTCGAATCGTGAGGGGTGATGGCACGGCTTTTGCTATTCGTCCATGGACAGAGGGCAGTCATCCGGAAGCAAACACAATAAGGTCGTCCTCCCCCGGATACGGCCCAACGGATGAGTATAGAGGGAAAATTGGTCACCCTTTTGTATACCTAACCTACCTGGTGTAAGCTGGCGTCTGGAGTATTCTCTTGTCTGCTGCGAAGGTCGGCTCTGGACTGGCCACTGGTGACTGTGGTGCTGCCTTGGCGTGATCATCTACCCAACTTCAAGGGCCCTCGGTCACTCTACCCACCGGAGGAAAGAGAAGGGAAGAAAGAGTCGGGTTTACAGAGGTCCGAGGTCCACACGGGCGAGAAGACTCAAGATTGGGAGAAGATGAAGGCAAGCACAAGGTGAGGCAGGTAACACCCACCCATCGCCCCCTTCCTTCCTTCACTCCTTCCTTCCTTCCGCCCATCCATTTCAAGCGGCCAGTTGCCATTCTTGCCCTCATGCCCGCTTTGAAGAAATATCCTACTTCCCTTGGCCTTTTCTTTCGAATACAACAATTCAGCTCATCATCGGAGTGCTTTGACGCCGCGATTCTCCTGAATCACCTTGGAGAATTTATTCTCCTCCAACTCCGCCTATCTTACCCCCATCCTCAATCGCTGTTTCTTACTTCAACCTCACTTGTATCCATTGCCATCCGATTCTGATGGTGGCGCACGAACATTAAGCCATTGACCACATCGATCTTCTTACATCGCCTATTGTTACGCACCTATAACGATACTTGGCCAAGAACAACCGTCTGTCACCGACATGCGCATCTCAATTATCGCAAGGGGCAAGGACACCTGCGACGCCGACCTCACCTACTTCGAATGCGAAGAGGGCTATCGTGGTTGCTGCCACTTCAACCCTTGCCCTGGCAATACCTGTCCGCGTAAGTCGCCTGGAACCCCGCCAGGCAGGACCATCGCATCCGTCGCCGCGCCTGTTCTGATCCCTGCCACGTCGCTGGCGAAGAAATCTACTGTCACCAGGACCTCAGTTATCACAACATACCAGTCTCAGCCGATCAGGATCATGACCACCACAGTCTTCCTGTCCGATTCTACTGGCCCCGGAGGCGCTTGGTTCACAGACCCAAAGGGCCGACCCGTCTCGTCCATAACTTCTCTGGGCTCATCTCCGTATCCCACGGCCACTCCGACCTCTAACACCCCGTTAACCTCCGTCGAGCCCCAGGTACTTGTAACTCCGACATCGATCGCTTCTCCCCAGCCTGACTCTGAGAAGGGCAGCCTCTCCACTGCCGTACAGGCCGTGATTGCGGTTTCCGTCTTGGTCGTGCTTGTGACAGTAATCACCGCCTGGTTCCTCTGTACCAAGCAGAGAAGGAAGCTCAGAGGTTCGCGGGAGTCCATCAGCTCCATCAGCAGAGATGGCAACAGCACATATGGAAGCAGGAATGGCTCAAAGGAGGACCAGAGCAAACCACCAATGACTGCCAATGCATTCCGATCCGATGATGGGCTTTCTCCTTTTGGAGGTGAGTGGTCTCCCATATTTTGTGTCTAGGTTTCATGAAGCTAACCACTTACAGGATACTATGAGGAGCCTCAGACTCGCTTCAACCGAGCAAGTGACACAGGCTCAGGCAGGATGATGAACCACCCGATCAGTCATGATACTCGTAACTCTGCGATTCCGCAGCCGCCGTTGTCTGGAACCATGCAACCCAACACGGCCAGTCCTGATCCTATTTCTCGCACTGCCAATGCGACACCTGACTTCATTTGCCGTACTGCCAACGCAACTCCTGACTTCATATCTCGCCTTGGCACGGCTACTCCTGAGCTTCACGGCCCTCCCCAGCAGGCGGCCATTGCCGAGCTGGCTTCGCCAGGTCTGCCCAGGGTCGTCGAGATTTGCAGTACTCGCAGAGGCGCGCAGATGTACAAGGCATACCGCCCGAATGATAACTCTCTGTACCCTGTCGCTGAGATTACGCCGAGACATCTCACCGGGACGCTGAAGCCCACCGAGGACGAGCGTCTCAAGGGCCGATACGTGAATAGCTGGACTAAGTGGGATCCCATCGCTTGAGGGGCATCATTCGATGCTTCTTGAGGGTCGTCGGCTGATGCTGCGTGGAATTAAGGGGGTGCGAGTTTAGGTCGAGGGAAGGTGGTTTGGAACTTCGGCAGGCGTTGGACGATACCCAGGATTGCTTTTCGCATACATGATTTGCCCGATATTGCTGGTTCTTGTCAGAGTTATTTCCAATTGGGACGGATGGAAACACTTAAGAACAACGAAAAAATTGGAGACAGAGAGCCCTCGAGGTCACACATAGCTAGACCTACTAATTGACATACCAAACCAATCAATGATAAAGAGAGACATTGATGCTGCTGTGTAAGCCGCGCCTCCAATGGTCAATGTAGACAGAGGAGAGTGATTCGGTTTGCGAGAGCGCATATGCATGGCCTTGTTATGCCGAATTCATGGGTATTTTGGTATTCAACACGTACTGTAAAAAACAATCTGATCCCCTCCCTCCTGTGTACGCCAATCATGCAGCATATACTTCTTGTGCAGAAGCGTTTTCGTGACCCTTTCCATTTTTCTTCCTCTTCTTTTGCCCTGCCCCAGATATCGAAACAGTTTCCCGCTCTCGTCGGTTGATCGTATGTGCTGGCAAGGCGAGACTCGGTCGTCTCCCCAGTGTCACCGCGAGTGTTTGCTGTAGATGTGCCCCTCTCGGCTACTGCCAGCTCGCGGGGTTCAGGATTGAGTGGATCATCGGCTTTGAAGCTTGCTGATCTCATCGAGGAGTATTTGCAAGTCATCATCGCTGATCTTGTCCTGTAGGGAAGGAATGAGTGTCTTTGCTTCCTCCGCGGTTTCGCAGCAAAGGGATCCTACATCAGGTTAGCAAACAGTGCCTGTGAGAAGGCTGTAAGGTGATGGCAGGGGCAAGGTGAAATTTTGCTTACCTATTTGTGCTCGCTCGAACTTGGCAAGCTGCTTGTGTGCGCTGAGCAATCGCTCTACGGCCTCAACGTTCTCCTTCTGGCGGAACCGAGAGAAGGCATCGAGGTAGTTGAGAGTCTGCGTCAACATTCTGAAGGAATGCAAAAGTTTAGCAACCTGAATCCTCGAAAAGTGCTGCATCAATTTCGGCGACAAGTGTCGCGTGATGGTAGGTGGGTGCATCACGGCTTACTCGGTTTCGTTGATGTTCTTACGGTCCATCTTGCGCTTCGTCACGAGCGCATTGATGACCAGAGACGCCTCTGATAGGGTGAGGGTATCTACATGTTGAAATTCGCCGAGATTCAGGATGGTCGAGGCTTCCTCGCTACCCGGGGGGGGAGGCTTTGGGCGTGAAGTGGGAGCATGATGCGACATGGCGGTCTGTGTTTTTGCGATTTGGTCGAGGGATGGGGTCGATTTGAGGGGGGGCAAGGATCGAGGAGGTCGGAGAGAGTCACGCGGTGGCTGAGCTGGAAATGTTTCGCAGCGGAAGGGTTGAGGAGGGGAAAGGGATCTCGTGAAGCGACCGTTGTCGGCGGAAGCTACAACGGACGGGAAGGTAAGTAGGTTGTGGATGAGGCTGAGTTTAGTTTCCCATGGACAAGAGGTGGTTTGGCTTGGCTTGTCTGGGAAAGCCCACCTCTGTTAGCTCTGATGCGGCGTGCCTGCCTTGCCATGTCCCTTCCGCCGGGGCCGGAAGAGAGAATGTATCCGCTAAGCGTGCGCCTCGGGGCCAGCGCAGGCATTTGTCCTCGGAAGTGGGGGAGGGGAGGCGTAAACCCAGAGATATTGGTGTGCATTTAGTGACCCATGTTCGCTGTGCGGGAAAGGATAGGTACACCAACTGGAACAGTAAGGGTGTAGCTTAACCACGTATTCTGCCCGAACCTGAGGCCAAGCGGGATATCGACATCAAGTTTCTGAATGTGATATTCAAATTTAATGCGAAGACCCAGAAGGCGTTACTCTGTCTTACATTCAACAAGTCGTTAGCTGGCTTGACTTTTGAAGTCATGTATGTCGTTCCCTCTCCTGCACAGTTAGGAGGCAACTCACTGACCTCAACAACAGGACTGTCTTTGCGCTCATCGTCATCAACAAGGCTGGAGGCTTGATCTACAATCGCACATTCCATGAGGGCGGCCTCAATCAGCTGAGCACAAATGATTACCTCGTCCTAGCAGGCACATTTCACGGGTAAACAGAAACCTCACACCCCTTCGTTTAACCCTTTTGAGTCGAGAATTGGACAGACACTCACACTCATCGCCAGTGTCCACGCCATCACCGCCCGCCTGAATCCTCTGATGAGCAGGCAGGACGCTGCGGCGGCGGCAACGGCGGCCAGCGTGACGGTGGCAGGTGGCATTCCATCGCGACCCGAACCGCCGACGGGGCTGGAGGTCATGGAGTCGGAGAACTTCCGACTGCAGTGCTTCAACACCATGACAGGCACCAAGTTCCTGCTATTCACCGATACGACACAGACCAATATCGACGTCACCCTGCGGAGGATATATGACCTCTACAGCGACTATGTCATGAAAAACCCCTTTTACCAGCTGGAGATGCCCATCCGTTGCGAAATGTTTGAGCGAAAGCTGCTGTCGTACATCCGGGAGATAAACAATCGTTAGGTTCCGAGGACAATCGCTGCAAACGTCGGGTGTGAGGCAATGGATTCAGTAATGGGGTATGCTTTCGTTTGGGTTGGGTAACAATCTCTATTGTGAAATGGCGTTTATAGGAGTATCAAGCCTTTCTATTGAGCCGCATGTGCCTTTAGGACTATGCCAATATTCTATTTTACATACTCGGGGTGGTGGTCAATCAAAACGATGGACTATGCTTATCGCCTTACGAGGTGTCCATCTTGTCATCGTCTCTCTTGTCGTTCTTCTTGCTCGACTCCCCGTTCTTGTCGAGGAGGGGTGCATTCTCGCCCTCCTCCTTGATGTCCTCAAGCGATGCCTTCTGTCCGGCCTCGGCCTCCTCCCGCGCCTTCTTCTCCTGCCTTGCCTTCTCGTCCTCCATACTCATGCGTAGCGCAAGAGCGAGCTCTGGGTCCATAGCAGGATCAAAGTCGAACTCACCAAAGTTGCCACCGCTGCTCTCGCCGCCGCCGCTACCACCGCCACCGCCGCTTCCAGCAGCAGAGTCGCCGAGAAGGATCGGACTGGAGATGAGCTGATCGCTAAGAAGCTTGCTGCTTGGGGGAATAACAACCAGGTTAGAGCCCTCGCCACCCTTGACGCTCTCATTGAACGCCTGTAGCTTCTTCTGCGTATCGTCATCGTCCAGGTCGCCGAAAAGCACGAAATCGACCGAGACATTGCCCTTCTTCATCTTCTTGGCCAGCTGGACCAGTTTCTTCTCTTCCTCTTCGATGGGCGAGCAGACAAAGACAATTATCCGTTGCCGTTGGGATTTGTTCTGACGATGCTTCAGGGCAAGCTGGAGAGGGGCAAGCAGGTCAGCAGAGCTATGTGAAACGGGCCGATGAAGTTTTTTGAGCTTACTCCGGCGACTTGGATGCCAGTGGCCAAATGTGATGTTCCCTTAATTTTTGTCTTCGTGCGGTGCAGGCCATCCAGTATCTTGCCCTGATCTGTCGTGAGAGTGACCAACACCTCAGGGCCTTTGCCCCCCATGCTCATCAACCCTACCGAAGACTCGGGATTGCCGTTGGTAATGGTCTGAAAAATGACGTTGACGGCATCGGCCTGGGCGTCGTATCTCGTGGGTTGGTAGTCGCCATTGCGACTGCTTTCGCTGTTGTCGACAACGACCATCACCGCTTCAAGGACCATCTTAACGGTGTAGGCGGTGAGCCGGGCGATAAACTAGGGAATCAACACTTTGGAATTAGATGCAGTCCCGCTGTGGTCGACTTTGTTGAGACCGGTCGGGATGTTGTAGAGGAGAACGAGAGGTTGGATGGGCGAGCTTCGGATGGCGGAGGGAAGCTTGGTGGGCGGGAGAGCTCCTGCGTAAGGCAGTTCAGCCTGGTGACGCTGGTTGCGTACGCGTATTGATACCTGAGACAGCACTGTTTTCTGGCTGAGAGAAGATGTACCGCAACTTCCAGGCGGACTCTTGAATAAATTCCCAGATAGGCAAGTACACCTGTGGGGATTCAACTTGGTATCAGGCTGTTCATAAGTGATGAGGTACAGATTGATCAGTTCTACTATACAACTATTTGATTCTCATATCAAATATTACAAGTACAACATCAGCTTGGTAAACGGCATGGTCAACGATGCTGAAAATCAAGTGATAGTCAGGTCGACCAACGCAGTATATCTGATAGCAGTACACAGGGTCAGCCGATTCAGCAGTGCATGTCCCTGTAATGAGTGCTGGGAGCAGTCTGGGCAGGATTATGTAAGATTCTCTACCGCTTGGGTTTGTTTACTTTCTGGAGCACTAGCCACTCACAACAGAGCCTCCGCCCCATCATCCTTAGCTTTCAACATCCTCCACGCTTTCGTCGCGATCAGGCACGTTGATACAGTGCCAACCATCATCGCACATCACCATTTACCAATCCCAACGGCAGACATTATGGCTTCCGCAAGAACGAAGAAGCGAGCTTCAGACGAAGTTGACGACCAGCCGACGATGTCACAGAGACAGGCAGTTCCCACAAAGACCGGCACACCTCTGTTGAGCAGCAGTCCCAGCAAGCGGCAAAGGCTTGGAATCAGCTTAGAGCAGAAACAGGCGATCATCGATAACCTGCAATTAGAGAGTAAGTGTAAATTCTGCGATGATGATTAGACGCGTCGTCTCATGGTCTGGCAGTTACCGATCGCGCCAGGCGACTTCGCGCACAATATAACCAGCAGGCCCAAACTCTTCGATCACGTATACAGATGCGCGTCAACCGCGTTCCCAGATCCATGCTGAAGATGAATATGGCCGACTTGGTTGCTAGGGCCGTCGAGCAACAACAGCGCCTTGAGGCAGCTTCGCGGCCACCTCCAGTGCCTGAAAAAGACTTTCCTCCCCGGACGAGCCCATACAAGCTAGCGCCGCCAGCGCGTCCTACAAAGCGTCTAAGGTATGTTATTATCGAGAGCGATGACGTGAACATACGCTGATGGGGGAGGGTAGTGATGCTATGGTGGGTGGGGACAAGGAGAATGAGCAGGTTCTCAATCCCAAGAAAAAGCATCGTGCTGCTCCAGCACCACTGAGCTCCTCTCAAATACTGTCGCCAACATCATCAAACACCAGGTCGCTGGCACGCGAGCGACCGCCTTCCTCACCATCAAAGTCCTCTCAAATCGCTAGGCCTACCTCATCCCCTGCGAAGCAGCACACGAGTGCTCGATCAGCTCTCTCAAACATGGTTGAGAAGGCCAAGAAGACTAGCCGCACAGCCCCGTCGCGTCCTCTGAACGCATCAACAGCCAGCTCCAACGCATCTGCACCTGCACCTGCTACAGGCACCGCACCTCCGACAAGAACGAGACGGGCCAACACGACAACTGCAGCCAAAGCACCATCGCGACCTGGAACGCGAACCGGCAAACGAATTAGCGACTCTAGCGAAGATAGCACAGGAACAGTCGTAAAGAAGACGGTAGCATCAGCTTCTGCGAAGAGAACTGTCATGGGCACAATCAGGAAGGGCGTTGGCGCGGCAACGAACAGGAAGCCGACAGTGCTTAAGTCGGCACCAGCATCTGCAGCAGGAACTACGAGAGTCCTACGGAAAAGAGGTTAGCTTCTTCTGTATGAATCGAGTGAAGCACCATTTGGTATACAGCATTGCTAGTATGGGCAGCGGGTGCACAGCGCACCTAGAAGTGATCGCCCATGGGATTAAAACGGCGTATTGGGAATAATGAGAGAAATGATGACGGTCGGGCATACTCATAATCAATTGATAGATTACGGTTCCTGCTCTTGCCAAATGGTCTAAGCCGGCGCGCTGGCTTTCTTCTTTTTGTCCTCCACTAGCTCTATGTTGTCCTCGGGTATCTCCTTGTACTTCTCCAACAAAAACTCCTCAATCTCGTCACTAACGTCGCCTTGTACTACAATCTCCTCGCCGCCGCTCGGGGTCTTGGTAACAGATGAGCCAGTAGCAAACTTCTTTCCGAACTCCTTGGCGACCTTCTTGTTTTCAAGCCCGAACGACTCAAGACCAGAGACGGACGTGACGTACTTTCTCTTGTTACGCTCGATTCTCTTGATGGTGACAACACTCTTGGCCAACTTGTCGGCTTGTTTAGCTTCGGCAGCCTCGGCCTTAGCTGCCTTCTTCTGTGCGTCTTTGGCAGCTCGCTTCTGGGCATCGACGGAGAGGGATGCAGTCGCTGCCTCCAGAGCCTCTGTAGATAGCTATGAGTATATCGACAACACCGAGAAAATGTATATGGTGCGGGGTCAATACCTGGCGACCATATTCTGGCATACAAGTCAGGATGGTGCTTTTCAAGCCAGTCCTGGCACTTTTTGACAGTGCCACCATATTCGCAGTACTATATTATGAACGCGAATAAGCACTGCTGTTTCCAGGAGAAGGTTTCCAATGGCGATGAACTACCTCTGGGGGAAGGGTGCAGACTACATATGGAGTAACAAGTCAGAATTCGCGCCTCGAATGTTTGGGTTGATGCGCCGCAACGTGGGAAACTTACCACCGCAGTAGATTACATGGCGGCCTTGAGGCTCACCGGAGGTTTCTGACTTGTCATTGTCGGCCATGACGATCTGAAAGGCCGGTTCTGACAGTGAAGGGTTCGCTTACAGAAAGATGTTAAGCGGAGGATGCAAAGACGTATGTAGGAAACGCGTGCCTGTCTCTGTCTTCTCGCTTCCAAGGACGGCCGACTGCGGGGTTGATTGAGTGGATGGCGGGGCAAGCATGAACTGCCACAGCAGCAGACCGGCCCCTCTTAACGCGCTTAAGTAATTGGCTGTGGCTGGAGCTTGTATTTAGGTAAGCAGATGATTCGACTTTCGCTTGCCACCGACCCCCACTGCCGAGCTCTCCGATCCGCCTCCCTCCGGTCTTCGTCTCCATAAACATCACCAACACATTCGCTCGACCTGTGAGTGATTCAACCTGCATACTATGTACAGGCTCAGCGCGATTGCCTCGGTTGCTGCAGTAATACACAAATGCTTCCTACCTGAAGGCGTCATTGTTTCCGCTTGCCGAAGCAGCATGCTTGAAATCGGGCGTCACTACCATCGGACCACTGACATCTACATGTCGCGCGTGCTTGGCCCAAGTTGAATCACGGATTGAGCAGCAAAGGTCGATAGCCTATTGAGGTCTTGCATACTCAAAATTGATAAATCTCATGCGACATTCAATAGTCTTCTCCCCACGAGGCCAACTCAGAGACCTGTTCTATTCGGCGGCGGAGTTCGATCAAGTGGCCAGTCGTCCAATCGATATCGCTTTTAAGCGCCCGACTAGCGTTAGCCATCGTCATTGGCGGATGGCTCAACAGCAATGCATTCCCAATCAGGATTTGCTCCCACCTTCTCACGGTTCACCTCTCGTCTTCGCGCGCGCCAGCCACTCGCCGCCCACCTAGACCATGCTTGTCTTCTGTATCCCAAAATTAGATACGCTCCTCGGGACGCCCATTGGGCAGAGGTCTCGCTCACGAACCGATGGTATAACCTTTTGGGATGGAGATGGGCCCTCCGTCTTTTTATCACGATCTCTCACGCGCCGGCAGCGCATCCCCATTCGGGCCAATGCAGCCTCTACAGCAGGCGCGCTGCATGGTGGGTGCTGCCATGCTCCGTCTTGGATGCGCGCAATTCACCGTACCATCGTGCGTGGTGCAGACAACGTAGTTCGCAACCCATTCGTGCCGCCACCATTATGTTAGCCGCCTCCTGCCTCCCGCCGTAGAGGGACAAAAGTCTTGCGAGATTATATCACTCGCTTCTGGCCAACCGTCAGGCGTTCTTCCCTCTTTTCTTCTCTTTTCCTATCTCTTTCGCCGTGTCCTTGCTATTGCAAACCCTCCTCTTAAGGCTTCGTTGATCGAAGCAGCCTGTCGTTTACATAGATTTTCTTCCTTCGCCCTTCATACTCAAACATAGACGCAGGTCGTCCTTGAAGAGACGGCTATCAAGACATAACGTTGTATTTTGTCTATATTTATACCGTTGCAGCACATTCAACCGCGAGTCTATATCAGGATATCTGACTTGCATAGGGGAATATGGCTGAAATTACTCACTTACCCTCGTCAACATACAGCCCTCCCTCCCCTTCGCAGGCTCGAAGGCTGGGTAGGTCACTTAATACTATAATGGAGGAGGAGAGCGAGGATACACAATATGCCGCCGACAACAGGCAGCCCCGGCACCAGACATCGGATCTCAAAATTGAAGCCTGGTTATCACCGCTGAGCGATCATTTTCCCACACCGAGAGGCTTTGACTTCCTCTCTGCCCCGATCTTGCCGTCCTCACCATCGTCTATCTCGGCCGACGAGAGTAGCTCACCTTCCACATCCTCGAACCCGTGGAATAACAACAGATCGAGTGTAATGACTGACGTCACCGAGTTCGATGACCTGTACGATGTCACGGATGAGGACGAGCCCACCCAGCTGCGTCGAGTACCGTCGCGCAGAGCATCTGTGAGGGGACGCAAATCCGGTCGTAACGAGGCGGCAAAGCAGACTGCGGCTGGCGCCCGCAGAGCCCTGCCCCCTTTGGTCATTCCCGGTGGTCGAAACACATCAACAGAAGACTGGTCTGCTGCCAGCCTCAAGAAAGCTCTCGCATCACCAGTGCCTCCTACACCACCGACCCGTGTCGAGATGTCTCCTCAAGTCTTCTCCTTCATGAAGGCGAAGCAGGCCCAGGAGGTGCCCACCATCTCGGCCCCGCCGTCTCTCGATGGGAGCTTGAGTTCAGAGCAGTTGGCGCAAATGTCCGCACCGCCGACCCCTGTTATCGGCAGCGACAATGGCAGGGAGACAAACTGGTCCGGCGTGCGACTTCAACCCGGCGCTTTGGCGACTCTGCATGCTCTCTCTGGCGATAACGACAGCCTACACGAACACGATCATGAACATTCCGATCAGGTGCTTGAGATTCCCCAAGAACCCGTGCCTGAAATGCGTCAACAACGTCTGCGTCTCCTCACAAACCTCTTTCCCCAGCCGGCTCGTGTTGCAGAGCTCACCCCCAGCTCCCACCGTCGGTCTCTTGCTGATCTCACCAAGCTCGACATCCCTTCGCCTGGCGGTTTCTTTTCTGGCCTCTCGCCCAGGACAAGAACAACATGGCACATGCCGACGATATCGCCCGAGGACATGGTGCCCCCAACGTCAACCACAGCAGAACAATTCTACCGCTGCCCCTGGAACATGGACGCCTCGGTACCTCCAGTGCCGGCTGCACCGGCAAAGTTCATCCTCAACGAGACTGCCGAACAATACTACCGCAGCTCAGTACCATCTACTTCCGCCATCGTTGAGCAGGTTGTCGAGGTCAGTGACAGGGAAATGAACGAGGATGATATGCCCACTGCCAGGCCAATTGCTCCCACAAATGCCTTAAGCTCTTCCGTGACGCTGGCTGAGCCACCTTCCCCTGGGGCCGAGGATGCTCCAACGGAAATCGTTAGGGTTTACGACCCCGAGTATGCACGCAAGCAGCAGGAGGTCGCACTCTCCAATCTCGACCGCACCGAGCTTTGGCTCATGGCCCAGCGCGCCTATCTGAAGCCTGTCGAGGCCGACCAGGCAGAGGAGCATGCTCATAACCTCGGCACAATCCTGGAAGCCACTGACGAGGAAGCCGAGAGCTTCCCGGAGCAGGAGATCACGTTGGCACCGAGGAAGAAGACGGTCCGCTTTTCCGAGATGATCACCATGACCAACATTCCTCGCTGCCTGCCTTCCAAGCTTTCTAGACAGGAGTCCGCCTACTACCGCGCCTTTCAAGACTATGTCATCCGTTCTAGCAAGCAGGACGTCTTCGTACACCAGCTTCCCCGATTCGAGGCCCTCCAGGCCCAGCGTGTCTGTCTGCGCGAGTTCCACCGCAACCAGCTTCTCGGAAAGTACCAGCTCAGCGTCGTGCCACAATCTGCCAAGAAGCGCCTCAGCGCAAACGTCGCCCGCGGTGACGACATCCTTGTCGACGACCCGGAAAAGCTACGCCGCGAGAAGGAATGTGAGGCCATGTCCCAGATGGCCATGCCGACCTGGCATGTCGCCGCCATAAAGATGCTCAACGGCGGCAAGCTCATCTCGGCGCCTGTCGCCAAACGTCTTGGCCGCCTGTCCCGCATGACCCCTGGCCGCGATGGCGTCGCCCGCGATAGGGCACGAATCCTCGACCTCGGCGACCAGTCAGCGTGCGACTGGGCTTGGCACTGCGCCCTGCAGTATCCCAACGCCAAGATCTATACCGTCACCACAAAGGCCATCCGACAGCTGTCCAACTCCAATGTCCGCGGTCCGCCCAACCACCGCCAGGTCGCCGTCGAGCGCCTGACCCGCCTGCCATTCAAGGACGACCAGTTCGATCTCATCTCGGCGCGCGAGCTGCACAGCATCCTTAAGTTTGTTGGCGGAAACGGCGAAGACGAATGGGAAACGTGCTTAAAGGAGTGTCTGCGCGTACTCAAGCCGGGTGGCTACCTCGAGTTCTCCATTCTAGACTCGGACATCATGAACGCCGGCCCTCTTGGCCTTGCAAAAAGCGTCGAGTTCGGTTTCGATCTCAAGACCCTGGGTTATGACCCCAGCCCGACGAAGATGTTCCTGGGCCGCCTCTCGCGCGCGGGCTTCGACGAAGTCCGCCGCGCGTGGGTGTGTCTGCCCATGGGCGCCCGCCCGCCCTCCCAACAACAAGAGAAGCCTCTTCCCTCGCTCCCCGCCGTCCGAGCCAACCCAACGGGCGAGGAAGTCAGAACTGTAACTATGGAGGCCATGGTAACCGGCAGCACGGACGGTGTGGCCAACGTCACAGGCATCGTTGGCAGCTGGAGCTGGGAGCGCTGGCTGCTACGGTGCGAGATGGAGAAGGTCAGCGGCGAGTTGCGACTCGCAGACACAGTGACAGCCGGCCCCGCGATGAGAGAGGCTGGCAAGAGCATCGAGGGCGTCGCTGCCATCGTTGAGGAGGGGCGCGGCTGCGGCGCTGGGTGGAGGATGTTGAGTGGGTACGCAAGGAAGCCCAAGACCGGCACAGGGCTCATCTCTGTCGGTTTCGAGGTTTGAAAAAGCTTTTCCGAGGAATAGATGGTTCTCCTTATGTTCTTCCGTTTTGTTTCCTGATCACCTTCCTTCTCCCCTCTGTTACACTCAGTCTCAATTTCTTTTGTCCTAGCGGTCGATGATGAATATAAGATGGGATGAGGAAAGTATCTGCGGGTCGTGGACACAGATGTAAATATGAATAATGAAGTATCGAGGGATGTAATCCGTTTGCCTGATTTTAGGTGGCCAGCGTTTTCCAGGCGCTGGAGGTTTATCAATGGAATATATCAAGAGCTGCTTCTAGGTGCCATATATCCGACATCCGTCAAGTGCTTTTTGCCGCTGCCTGTTGTTAATCGACTGCGATTAGAATTGGGAAAAATCAGAGAAAACAAGAAGGGTGGGAAATACGGCCGCTCTGGACTTCCACTTCAGATAAGTACCTACCGGAGCTTGATGAGTGAGTGGCATTTCTTCCTGGCTTCATTCACTAGCAGCTCGCGAAAACATATACCGGAGAAGACCGAATGAAACTGGTGAATCCATAATAAGAAGTCAGGCCCCCGTGGACCAGTGGTATCGTATCATTAACAGGTTATGCTATATCAAATGGTATTGAAAAATTGTAAACAATGGGGGTATTCGGGAGAAAATTAACCATCCTACACATGGGATACAGGAGAAGACAAAACGACTTTCTCGGGGCACCAAACCCGCCATTATGCGTTCGTGTCCATCTTTTCGCCCACAGGCGATCGGGCTTTTACGTTGATACTCTCGTCCAACCCCGATGTTAAGGGCAACACAGTATCTCTGGGTGTTTTGGCTGACGTCGGCACAATGACGTTAAGAACGCAGTCGTCCAGATGCTCGTAAAACTCTTGAGCCGTACCGAAGTAGCTTTGGCAAATTGAGCACTTTGCGCCATCCCCACGGACGTTGCCGGATCCGCTGATTATGAGCTTCCGGCTGTTGGGGGGTGTCTGTTCAACGTTGTGGACCGACGTCAGGTGGCGCTTGAAGACATCGGCTCGATTGAACGCTTTCTCGTATGCCGTTCCCACTCCAGGGCAGAAGGGACAGACCATTGTCCCTTTGTAATGTGTCAAAGCGTGCCTGTTCTTGTCGTACTTCCGCGCGAACCCCTTAGTGTGGTATTCACACGTTTCTATGGGGCATTTTTCAGGCCGTTCTTCTTGATGGGTGAGCATGTGAGCTGCGAGATCCTTGAACACCCGTCCACAGTCTGGGTGAGGGCAGCGTGTGCGATTATCCAGTGTCTTGCTCGATGGGCTGCTTATCTGAGACGAGACCATTGTTTCCGTGGGAGCGATGATTAAGGGAGCGTTTGGTGGCACTGCTGCCAGCATCGTTGGTCCAAAAGCGGGAGAACGGGACGGCGGTGGCAACAGTGGTGGTGCTTGGGTAAAATATTCTGGCGGTGGTTTGTAGTCAACCTCCTCCCCTCCGCTGGAATCGTCCTGGTCCTGAATGTCGACAGATTGCCGCACCTCTTTCATCCAGTCCTTCAGAATGGTCATGGGAGGCCAGTCTCCGCTGGCTTTTCCACCCCTATGCGGGTTGAAGTGTGCCCTCCTAAGATGTGCCGCTGCATTATAATATGCACCATACCTTTTCTGCGTGACGCAAGCTTTGCATTTCGATAATGGAATGACTGGTTGTGGCAGAGTCGGACTGTAGCTCTCTGGCTCGGTGCATACCCAACGCCGGACTAACGAGGCGTGCTTCGCGTCGGTATGCCTGCGTAGTTCGTGTTCGCCCCTAAACCCTTCTGGGTATTCATTACATTTGATGCAGTAGACCCGACGTAACGGCGGCCGCTGGTATGTAGGTCGCCCCCTTCCGCCTGACAGCGGAGACTCCAATGACCGCATGGATCCCCGAGGGAACGTTGGACTCTCTCCAACAGTGTGTCTGCGACCCAAAGGGTCCAGTCCCTGGGGGGAGGTCAGGTAGTCGGGGCCGCCAGTTGTACCAAAAGGGTCTCGGTCCAAAGGCGGGGCCGGGTGCGGGACCCAGGGATCGCCCAAAGCCCGGGGGTCATACATGGGACGCCTCGATTCTTCGCCAGGTTTGACAATGGGTGGTAGGACGAGCATGCCGGCCCGCGGAGGATTTCTCTGCCTCAGAAAGCCGTTAAATGTGGCCGTGCCTTCCGCATCGCCGTCTCCCAGGTGCATTAAAAAGTCCTTGGAGGACGCAAAACCCTGCTGGATCCAAATGTCTTTTCGGACAACGACATAGAGCGATTCCATAGCAACCCTGTCCCGGTCATCTAAGTCGAATACTTGCTCCTCGAGGAGCATTGGCCCGGAACTAGCAAAAATCGCGACCAAGAGCTTGTAGAGGCTATGCATTGCATGCACACCTCCTGGCCCTCTCCAAGTCGGTGGCAGCTGGGATGACGGGCGTCTTCGCAGGTAAGACGCACTGCCCGCCAGGATCGTGCGAACAACGCTGAAAATGCACAATGCGATAAACACGGCAACCCAGCTTTTGGGGTCTTGTGGAACTTTCTTGACAGCTGCGCCTTCAAAAGCCTGAAGAAACTGCGCCATGCAGTTGTAGAGCAGGCGATGATGTGCATCTTGATCGACCTCGTCGATGAATAGGGGTCGATGCGGCGGCCCACTCTCCAGACAGATCGAAGGTTCCGGTTGTTCGAGGTCCCAAAATATGACTTCTCGCAAGAGCGCTTTCGCTCGGTACAGGACTGGGAAAGCGGCCTCTTCCATGTCTCTCGTTGCTGCAATCAGCCCACTGGTCTTCAAAAGATGGAGAAAGTTGTAAGCAGTCCCTCCGCTGTTCCAACTCGCTGTAAGTATGCTTAGACTCGGTGGTGGTCGTTCAACTGCTTCCCTAGAGTAGGCTGAAGTTGTGGGATTGGCCAAGGGAGGGCTCGCGAGCTCTTCTGTCCACCAGAAGCCGTCGTCAAAGTCGAGGTTCGATTTGACAGCATGTAATATGTCCGGAGGAATTCGGTAATATGTTTCCAGATGCTCGGTAATACTTCTCCGTTGAGTGAGTGGCGATGTGATCGGGGTATGGGTGTGTCTTGGGGACACTGGTGCTGTACTTATTTGATTAACCCTGCACACTTCTTCCACGCCACTAAAAAAAACTCACCCGGAAGCATGACGTCGGAAAAAGCGTCCAGAGGGCCACGATGACACCCAATTGCTTTCCAATATTCATTGTCGGGGCTTATAGGGTAGTCTATGCAGTAGTAACAAGGATCGTTGGAGTCGCACTGCCAATATTTATCAGCCGCCGCAACAAGTGCTGTCCACGGTGGATCAGTCTTACTGGTTGCTTCTTCACCAGGCAGCGCAAACAAGGTCCGGAGTCTTGAAGCAGTCTGAGCTCGCCAATGGACTGTAGTCGAGACTGGCCAACCCTACTGCGCTTGAGAGGGGGGAGCAAAGGGTCAACCTCAGAATCAACAGAGCCTCGCCCGAGAGCGGAAAGCTCGCTAGCTATCGAGTAGGACTGCAAAGTGTCCCGACGGTCCCTGGGCTGGCTTGTTGCCAATGGAGCGAGTTGGGTGCCAGAGGGAAGTTTCGGAAGCTGAAGCGCCAGAGGCTGTTTTCCGGCATCGGAACCCCATGGCCGAGATATCGTATGCTCGGGAAAGGGGAGAGGCGGAGTGTTGCCAATTGACATACCCGAGTCACGATGAGCGTGAACACTATGCTCTCGGGCGTGGCTGTCTCGGTCGTCCTTGTTGTAAAAGCCGTAAATGAAGTGTATACAATGCTCGTCCCAGCATTTGAAGGATGAAGGGGGTCGGGATGACGGCGACAAACTTTCTCTTGTTTTCCACCCCCGGACAACTGGATCATAACTAGCAAGATTGCGATCCAACCAGGCTGAGTATCCTGACGGTGCTTCGTCGTAAAGCATTCGCTTGAGGGCGTCTACCATGCTAGGGTCTGAAAGATCATGGCCTGAAAGAGAAATTAGGCACCTGTCATGGAGCGTCGCACTTCAGACATGCTGGGTTTCGCAAAAGGGAAACTCGCCTTGTTCCAAAAAAGCAATCTCGATGCACTCGCACCGATGTTGCAACGATCTAGCCTCTTCAAGCTCAGAGGTTATAGGGAGAGTGGAAGAAAGGCCTGTACGGACAAGCCGAGTCGTCAGGACCGGGTCGTGTAAGCGTCGGGAGAGGGCAGGAGGTAAGCTTACGATGAGTTTCGGAGTAGGCCTGCAAAACTCGCAGTTTGTGGCGGAGCATGTCGAGCTCCAGCTTGACATTAGGACCATACTTTGCGGGCAGCAAGGCGGCAAGTCTGGCTTGGATATCGGCCTGCTGATCGAGAAGTTGACGAATGGCGCCGTCGAGGCCCGGATCGGGTATGTTGTGAGGATCGGCCGCCATTCCTCCCGGGCCTCGAGGGCGTCCTCCTCCAGCCCACAACGACAATTTGAGCGCTCCTTTGAGTCGGTAATAGAACGGGACGTATACGAAGCAGAGCAAATCGACATGAACTTTGTCCTTTGATCTTTCGAGGCTCGCCCGTCTACACGTCGCTTCGACTTGTACGCATTAGAGGAAAGCTTGTAGCGGCGGGACCATGTTGCTATTCAAAGCGGTTCTGGGTGCACAGGTGCCGCGCATGCCATCAACTTTCGAAAAGGGCGGTGATGGTTTTGTTGGTGCTGTATTTGCTGTTGCTTCTGCTTTTGCTGGTGGTGCTGGGAGCTTGGGGTGGCTGGGTTCATCGCTTTTCTAACGTCAGGTGCGTATCCGTATTCTTGCCTCCCTCGCTTGTTTTTCTCCCCGTCTCTTGCAGATCTTCTCCTGTCCTTGGCCAGCGAATTACAAAGATTTCACCCTTCAGTTGGTTTCCAGCTTTTCGCCTCTTTTGCACCGGGGAGGTCCGTCAGGATACAGGGGAGTGATGTAAGTACGGCAGGCGAAACTGGGCACCGCTCGCTTGCTGGGCGGGACCTGATCCGTCAAGTTTCCGTTCCAGATCCGATTCCAGTGCAGACTCCCAGTCAGAAGAGTCCTGCTTCCGATGCGAGCTCGGTTCTTTGCGCCGGGTTACATGCCGTCTCTATTTTGGGACTGATTCGAGGGAAGCAAATGTATGACTGCCGACGAAGAGCAAAGGAAGAATAAAATCTAGAAATTTCTCGACAGGCAAATTGCAGTGAAGCGTGGAGTGCTGGTGGTAGTCGGGGGTTCGGCGGTCTTGGACAGAATAGCGAGCGAAAGCACCATACCCGATCGCACTACTGATCTCCTCACTCTTTGGGGAGATAGCTCTTTTTATTACCTTAATAACCGGCCAGGGTTTGATTTGGGGAAGTGGGGCGCGTGGTTAACGGCGTTGATTAGATTCCCAGGTACCTACCTATGTATGGGGAGCTTGCTCCGTGGAAGGCAAGGCCGAGAGACATTAAGAGCCTGCACCGGCAACAAGGTCGGGGTGGAGTGTGATGAATGATGAGAAAGAGAGGCAAAGACGGTACGCCTGGAGTTGAGAGAGGGAACCCCGACTGGGCTTTTGGACTTGGTAGCTGGTGGGAGGGGGTGTGTGTGTGTGTGTGTGTGTGTGTGTGTGTGTGTGTGTTGATCTGAGGATGGAGGCCTGACGGACGGTTGGAGTGTAATAATAATCGATGGCAATCTACCGGTACTGTACCTACCTACACTACTACGTATGCTGAGAGAGACGTACTAGGTAGGATGGGACGGAGGGGGCCTTACAAAGCGGCGACAGGCCCGGCCGGGATCTGAGAAGGTTTCTCTTGCTTGCGCAAGCATTGGATGGATTAGATACAACGTACCCGCAGGCCAGGCAAGGCCAGGCAAGGCAAGGCAGGAGGGCAGGTACGGTTATGGATGACCAAGAAAATAAGAAAGGAAGAAGCCAAGGTCGAAACGGGTGAATGCTGGTAGACCAGGTGAGGTAGGTGCTTCGTACCTCCTACCCTCTTCCTTCTCATCGTGCGGTTGGGGAGATCTGGGCCAACAGTAAAGTGACAATACCCGCGCAACCAATCTGCCACAGACTTGGAAGATTTGGATAGGTCCCGCTCGTCACATTCACCCAGGTTCCCGCTTGTACGGCGCTGAGCTACATCCACCAAGCGACCTACCTGTACACCCCCTCCCCTGCCTACATAGTACCTACCTACCTAGGTACCTTACCTTATCTTAGCTACGTACCCTTTCAGGCACTATTATCAGTCTGACACCAGAAACGGCTCCAGGCTTCCCGTTCTCTCACAGTCTTGACTTTCAGGTATGGCCTCGGGCCTAAGGATATATCGATATACTGGGCTTTGTGGGAGGGGCTTCTGATATAGCCCTCCTCATTGATGCCTTGCCTGGCGGCGTCGTTCTTCTTGTACAGCAGGTAGGTCTCTTGCTCTGTTCCGAACTGACGGGCATTCAGCGTTGGCTTTAAGCAGCCACGAACGGATTTTTTTTAATCATCTCTCCCCTGGCCTGGGCTCCTCGACATGCCTCTCGCTGTGCGCAAAGTGCGGACAACCATCATAATGTGTCCCCCTCTCTCGTTCTTTTCAAACCATGGCCAGTGCCCTGTGTGGAGAGCTCGGCCACGACCCGACCGGCAGGCACATCCTCGCCTCGTCTCGCCTCGTCTCGCCTCGCATTGCCTTGCCTTGCCTGCATTGTCCACCAGCTCTCAGCTAGCTTGTCTATCTACTTACTCCACGAACTGGCCATCTCTTCTGTATGTACGTTAGAACCGTTTTTCAGTCTACGAGACCAAGAACTTACTCACTTGCCAAGGGTTTCGGCCACTTCGCAATCGACCTGTTCGAATCTAACGGGCACTCGATGCGGGCCCATAGCAGACACTTGCCTTGCAGACTCTTATCAGCTCTCCTTCGGCCCTACCTCGCTCTTCTGAGGACAGTCCTACCCTCCAACTCGCACAGGTCACGGGCTATAGGCACTGCGCCCACCCATAGACCCTGTAAACTGGTATTCTACGCCCCTGGCATATCCCAGCTACCCTGCCTAGTTACATGGGCCACTTGCTTGGCCCATCTCACTCTTAGGCTCCTTAGTAGCCTGCAAATAAAGGAGACTGTTTGTACGCTGCATGCCGCTGGTGCGCCGCAGGCAGATCCCGAACTGCCTCCATGATGACTGCTACATCACGAAATGTCGGCCTACTACAGACTGAGGCGTAAAACGAATGACAGAAGGGGGTTATGACAACGGATTGTGACTGGGTGGGGTGGTCAGCGGCCGCACACTCTACTGCGTATTGGCCACAACCAGCCTCGCTTCCAGCCTTCAGCATGTATCTGTACATCTCAGCAAGTGCAAGTTACACAACTGCCCTCGTTGCTACTGGGTGGGGCTTCCTTGCAGGACCTGATCTTTTACCGCTTTATTTCCTGTCTTCCGTGACGGATGCCCTGAAAAGAAGGCGCTTGATTCATTTCTCCGCGACCTTCACACGTCTATCCTCGTCCTAGAGAACCCAGAAACTCCGTCCATAATCGGTGGGGGAGAGGGGCCGCTTGGCGCCTTCTCCGACTCTCCGCCCATTGGCCGCTCTCAAGTTGAACAAAATCCGATCGAGGCAAAGGGAACATGCGACGAGACCAAACGGACGCTTGCTTAGCCTTGTTGTCTGTCCGTTGTCTCCGTCCTGTCTCTATGTATCACTTTCGGGGTCCCGTCTCAAGAGGATACGTCTACTCCTCGCTCAACTCTCGACGACTGCAAGCTGCATCGCAACACAATGAACCGCGCGCGCACTGCCTGCCTCCCTCTTGTACGACCAGGACTTCAGTTGACTACTTTTCAGATCAACAGATCTCAGCTACCAGTGCCCAGGTGCTGGTTGTGTAGCACCCATGAACCGCCGAGCTTGGGTGTGCTCTCTGTTACGCTGCTACGCTGTGTGCTCCCCTCTTGGAGGTTCGAGGTCGATTCTCGAAGCATCACGCAAGTGCAGGGGAATCCTTCCGTGGGTGAGAGATTGCGACATTTCCGCCTCGCCCGCCTGCCTACGCAACCGTGCAGCCTATGCAACAGCTCTCCGCAATCGGGTCTAAAAAGGCCGCCGACTGGTCTTCTACTCGACTCTCATTTCGCTCTTGTTATGTACCCTTTCCCTTGGAAATTCCCTGTGCAGACGCGCCCAGGATGCGATTGGGGTCGTATCCACGGCCGATATACCCACGCCCACACGGGCCAGGTCTTCATCCACGTGGGTCACAGAGTCCGTGGTAGGATGCTTGGGGGCCGGCAGAATTAAGCATGTGCCGAGTCCTCAGTCACCGTTACAAGCTGCAGATAGCTGCAGCAGGTGAGAGCGAGGAGCCATAGAGTAATTAGCTGCGGTTTGGAGCCCCCAATCGAGGGCAAGCTGCCGTTGATTAAAGCGGCGTGAGACGTGCGCTGCCTGCATCAACCGTCGCATGGGAAATGGGGTTGGTCGAGCCAGGCGTGGCATGCAGCCGCATAAAATCGAGGCATCACCAATGGCAGGACGATGCTCTTGTAGCCCTTCCCTCGCCTTTCCCCTCCCTCTTGCGCCGAGTTCCCCTCGAACAAGGAAGTCAAAAAGCTGACCAATCAATTGAGACACTGAATGAAGACACAGGATCAGTGCTGTTAGGACAAGGCCTCTCTCATACGGTCGTGGCAACAGATTATTTTACCCTTACAGTTCAAACCACAGCCCGCGTTCGTGCGTTTCAAGACATCTTCCATCATTGTTTTACCCAAAAGATGCCCAAAAACCTTCGATGGAAAGGCTGCTCCAAGCGATCTGATGCCAAGTCGACCGCAGTTCGGCTCAAGAGGAGGAAATCCAACAATATTCAAACGCCGGCGGCGTGAACTGCCTTTACCATGGCTATTCTATGGTGGTCTTGCAGGCGTGCTTACTCGATCGCTATTCTCCATGGGCCGGTCCTGCTAAACCCCCAGATGCTCCCCGAGGTAAGGATATTGCTGAAATCAGCGTTGAGGCTCTTGAGTGGTATGAATGAGGGGACAGGGGAGGAAACACGTCTCCTGGGTACATACTTAGTACGTCCCTTGCCGCCATCCCCAGCGGTGGCCCCGCCTGGGAACATGGCCTGTTCACGGTCCAGAGTGAGTACACTCGATTCAGTGCAGTGTGCGAGTCGGTTCCCCCGGCGAGGCAAATCGCCCTGCTATCGGCTACCAGTACCTTGATTCTCGGATCTGACACCGAACAAAACACCATCTTGCATTACAGCCAAGTTACTCAGCTTCATGGGTAGGAGAAGCGTCACAAGCAGAACAACACGCTAACTGCCAAGCAAGCCCTGTCTGGCATGGTTGACCTGGTAAACGTGGGTTTTCGTGACTCGGCCAGCCGTCACCTGGCGTGTCGATCGATCAGTCCGCTCCCGCCAGGAGCATGCTACACGGTTAGCCCAGCGGCTCATGCTCATGAAACGAAACCTTTGTAAGGCTGCTTCATTTCCTGGCCTTCCCGGCCAACAGGCTTCTTGTCAATCTGGACTACCTGCTCGCGGTCCAGGACTCGACATAACTCGATCCATTGACGAACGACTCATTTTTGTTCGTACCACTGCGCTGCTTGGCGATTCATCCAACTGCCGTTGCTATGCCGGTTCTTCCTCGCCCCTAGAGGGACTTGGTTACCTTGGAGGCTACCCAGGAGGCTATTTTACCTAGATGGGACAAGCAAGGGTCCTTACCATCACGGCCGGTGCCGCCGCTAAGTGAAGGTGTGCTCTTTTCCGGCGCCGTTCAACCTCAGCAAGCTCAGCATTTGCTCGACCGAAAGCCATCACATTAGCCTCTGTGCCGGCAGTGCACAGATCGTCAATGGGCAGAAATAACCAGACCAACCCTTTTCCTCCCTCAGATCCTCCGTCAAGGAGGTGGTCATTGCAGGGGCTGAAAATGGACGACATACGGGAAGCGTTTGGGCCAGTCGGGCACACGTGGTTGGGTGGGCAGTAATTATTTCCTTGGCTCCTACCATGTGCACACGGGTCGATCTCTTTTTCTCCTTTCCTTTTGTCCTGTCTTACCCATCGGTTTGGCTTGCAGTAGGCGAACGTTTGCGGCACGCGCACAGTTATCCATGAGATCACAGCGCCGCCCCCAAACCGACCGGACGGTAATCGGAAAGGGGATCACGGCCGTATACCGTCACATCACCTTCGATTCTTGGTTAGGAGGGCAAAGTTATTACTAACGAGCAAACCGGAGGCTGGTCGTGATCCGGATCGAATTCTGGAGCCTATTCTCTTTCCCCCTCACCCCTCCCTAGATGTCTCTTATTTTTCGGACTGTGCGACGAGTGAGAGTTTCCATACGGTCTTGTGAGGTTAGCTCGCTTAAAGTATGTTAAAAATGCACACAAAGTAGCGCGGCTGGCTCTGTCATCCATCGCCCCCCCTCTCTCTATTTCTCTCTCTCGATGACAAGTTTTCGGTATCATCTCCCATCGTGGTAATAAAAGCTGTAGTATAATGGAAACCCCGCCCAAAAACGCCCCAGAGCTCTTTACCGGCCTTCGTCGAGCTCATGTTGAATGACGCCGGCCCGTGTTGATTTCATGCTTCGCTCCTGTCGATCCATTTCTGTTTAGCAGTTGAAATGTATGTACAGAAATCCCTGCCAGACTCCCGCGGCATGTGCTTGTTTTTCCGGTTCTTATGCTTGTCTGCAGCCATCGGAACCTTTGTCCTAGTCAAAATCCTGGTTAGTCTGGTTGTATAGCTTGTCGTCGCTTTACTCCGTCTGCTCCCATCTTCTCTCGCGTAGGGGCATTTCTTTGCCAGCAGCTTCTCGGCTGCCTTGTTTCTCCTCTTTCCACGCCCAGTACTCGGCGAGGCGCGTCTCTGCGTATGAGGCGTAGTCGAAGTCAATCTCCGAGATGACGGCCTGAATCAGTGCCCAGATGCCCCAGTAGAACCCCGGCACACCGCGGAAGAGATCAACCTCGTCGCCGAGTTTCCTGACCTCGGCCTCGACGTCAACACCCGCGTTGCCTTGGGAGTATCTGAAGTATGAGCGGACATACTCGTCGATGAACTCTCGGCGTTGGGACTTGGTGGGCAGCACATTGTAGTCGCAGTCGAAGCCACCCCACTCGGCGAAGTGGTTGGCGATGTCGAATGCCGCTGGGGAGGGCGTGGCATATTCGTAGTCGATAAAGGTGACCGTGGCTTCCTTTCTACCACCCTTCGCAGACAAGCTGGTAGGTAACACAATGACGTTTCCGCTCAGAAGATCGCAGTGGGCAAACACAAGCTATCGGGGAGCAGCAATCAGTATTCGAAGTTAGGTTCGCAAGGTTCAGGCGAGTGCAACTCACACCATCAACACCGAGGCCGGGGCGCTGGCTGAACTCTTTGACAATGTATTCGAACTCCTTTTGAAGCTTATCTTGCCTGTCCCTTTGAACCTGCGTGTTTGTAGGCAGTGCTAGAATCCACTTCTGCATCACCATCCACAGGTTCGGGACCGGCTTGCCTGGTGCGGCGTTCTCGATGATCGCATCCGGATCTTCATGGCCATCGGCGCCGTTCTCCTTGGCGTGACCGTCCGATGACGTCGGCTGGGTAAGGCAGGGGACAGTCGCGTGCCACTGGGCCAACCTGCTAGCGACAGCCCTGTAGATGGCTGGCTTTCTCAAATCCTCGGGAGCTGTCACGCTGCCCTTGATAAAGCGGTAGAGCATGCCATTCTGGAAGCGAGCAAGCAGCTCGGGGGCCAGCCCATACTTCATAAGAAGCTCGTGGTTCTGCGCTTCACGCTCGCGGTCGATGAGAACGGCAGTTCCATTGCCGTACGCTCGCAACAGGATAGCTTCCCTGTCTATATCCTCCTTAGACCAGCCATTCCGCTTGTTGATCGCCTTGAGTAGGGTATTGGTGATGCCGTCGGTAAATCGAACGAATTCTATGTTGGAGTCGTCGGAAGCCCAGTCTGGTCGAACAGTCAGGATCAGACGAGTCGCAGATTGCTGGGAATCTTCGCTGTCGTATAAAAGGGGAAGTGTTCGGACACGTGGCAGAGCCAGCCCGTTAGGGTGGCCGTTGCTTGCACCTTGGGTCATGATTTGACCGAAGGGGACCGAACAGGGATGGGGTATATGTGCGTTATGTGTCGAGAGGGTAGGGACAATACCGAGAGGTCAATTGTTGGATGGAAAATTGCCCCGGTGGATTCTGAAGACGGCGGCGACGGGGCCCTTCAAGCGGAAACGTCGTGCGGCTCTGGGCTGTTGTGGAAAGGGGGCGGCCGAAGGCGGTCTGCGAGAGCTAAGGGGGAGGGGCACAGGGAGATAGAATCAGAGCAGAAGATATTCGAGGGAGGGGCAGAAGGTGGTGGTAATTACGGCGTCTGTGGATGCAGAGCGGGTGGGAAGGGATATGAGAAGGAAGCAGAGACGGTGGTGTGGCGAGGGGGGGTTGGAGGGTTGATATTCAAGAGGAGATATCCCTAGTCACCGAGGGTTTTTTTATTTTTTTTTGTGCCTCTCCCTTTCTTTTCGTTAATTTTGTTTTGGCGCCGTTGATAATGGAATCGAGCACGAGCACGAGACCTTTTTCCTTGCTGGTGCGGATCCAAAATCCGTGGGGAAAAGGTTGGTTGCTAAGGTATGGTGGCAGTACAAAAGTGAAATTGTCGTTGGGGAAATTACGGGTGGTGCGTCGTGGCTATCCTCCTTTTGTCGTCGGTCAACGAATCGAGGCAAGAGAAAGCAGGAAGAGACAGGGTCAGAGACACAGAAAGAAGGAGCAAAGAGCATGTGAATGAGCAAGCCACCAGCATCCTACTTTACGGTGTGTGCACTGCACTGACTTTACCTGTACGCATGTGGATTGGTCGCAATAAGGGTCTTTGTCGAGCGGGGGCGAAATGGGGCTACCTAGAGGAGAGAGGGGCTCTGGGACACTCTTCCCCAACACCTTTATGGATACACTGCGACTAAGATATTTTAGTGCAATCAGTCAAGCAATTGCTTGGTGTCCGGCTCAAATACCTGAGTACTTTGGCTGTCTACGCGGGACGCGTGGCACGGGCGTTATGGCACAGCATGGGCATCGAGGGGCCGAATAGAGAGTACTAAACGATGTGGTAGTGAAGACTACTATGTAAGGGACTCCATAAGTAGGTAGGTAGGTACTGTACACCATACGTAAGATACCTAGGTATGGACTAGAGCCGGATAAGGGTCCGATACATTGGAGTTGGTTCCCCACACCGCCTTCTGTCCTGGTTCTCGAGTCGTCTCCCACCTTCCTCCTCGTGTATGCCATCATAGGTAGGTAGTCTATCCGTACAACAGGTCACGTACGATGTAGGTAGTGTAGTATCCCGTCGTCCCGCCCTGTTTCCCTCCTGCCACACATCGTCACCTGTAAAAAGCCCCCTTGAGCACCCACATCTCAGGACCTTGCTGCGGTTGGCTCATGCCATGTGGCCAACATCACTGCGTTGACCTACATAATACATACCTAGATAGGTAGATAACCCCAACAACGTCTGGGCGAATAGGACAATCTGCCCACCACGCTCCCCATTCTCTTTGGCCCGTTCAAAGTACTTGCTATGCAGGGCACGCTCGGTTCGAGGCTCTCATGCCGGGATTCATCGTCACTAATGGGCCTGACCTGTGCAGATGTGGTATCATTCGTTTCTTCTACGTCTGCCGAGATGCCTAACCCTTTCGCCACCCCCATATATGATCGCCGCAGAAGACAGGGACAAGTTGCTGATACCCCTTCAATGTGAACTTCGTCGTGGCCAATGTAATGCAGCACTGTGCTGGAAGGTTACTTTGTAATTCTTAATCGTGCCTGCCTTGAGGCACGCGCCCAACGCCTCCCCGCGTCTTGCATGCGTCTCTTTCTCGATAAAACTTGGGGGCTGGAAGGTTCTCACCGATATGTCATGTCTTTCATCTCATGCGGTCTAATCAAGCCCAGTGTGACAGTCTACCTAAGCGTCTGGATGAAGTCCAAGACTCCAAAGCCAATGTCTTACCTCGGATACGTAGTCAAGCCGGCCTCCCCAACCCCAAAACCTTTGCGTGTCTTGTAGTGTAAAGGCATGTGACGGTCCCAGCAGTGGCCCCGCAGTATCCAGCCAGACCTTTTCTGTAGTGCAACTGGCAATATTTACCCACCTATGTACTTGTCAAGCGCCTACAGGGCCTCATTTCTACCCGCACCACCCTGCCTGACCTACCACCTATGTGGTAAGATAGTGCCGTCTGCCGCCGAAAACATGAGAGAGGCTCAACCCCATTACGAGGCACAACCGGTGCCGAACCAGCTGTGCTCGGACCACTTTGCGCTTCCACCGCCTTGGGGGGCCGCCCCACCCCACGCTGCAGGAGCGGCATAACTCAATGTCCACTGGTCGACCATATTCCCTCTCGCCTCAACTACCTAGGTAGGTACTATCCTCCCGATCCAGTGCTCATCTACCCTGCCACTTCTCCTCAGACATCAGACTACATCGATCTCATCAACAGACCGTGGAACACCATAGCCGCCTGTTCCGCGCTCGCTCCCACATTCAACTTCAGAGAATGTGGGTGTTGAACTGTCTAGCGCCGCCTGCACGTACTGCTTTCCCTATCTGGGCTTTCAACACACCGAGGGGGCCCGAACATGACCCTTGAGGCACGGCTTCTTTGACAGACGGGGCCTATTCACCGCCCATCCATGTACTTGAGCTCACACTCTTATCTCTCCCGAAATGGCGCCGCCCGTGCTCCCGAACCCTTCCAACTTTCTGGCTGTGGCACTGGTGATCAACAGATCCCGTGACGGGCCCAACTTCGTCTTTCACTACCCGCCACACGTCTTACCGCCCAACGCTCATTCGAACAACCACGAGCAATCTGATGCGTCGGCCGAATATGACGACATCCTTCTGGAGCGTCTCAACCAGCCCGGATCGCTAGATGCCGACAACAATGGCGACGACCTTCAGCAATGGACCGCTGGAGACGACCACCTAGTTACAGACGAGGGCACACAGATCGTGCCTTGGGAACATTTGGCTGGCTTTCCCACCAAGGACCTCGCCAGCATCCTAACTCCAGGGAGAGCCTACCACAAAAAGCTCTTCCAACTCTCTCTGGACCCCCTGTACTGTGTATCTTATCCCATACACGTCCCAGAAAGCGGAACGTGGAAGAAGAAGAAGAAGAAAGAGAAAAAGGGCAAGACGGAAAGAGCTAGATCCGTACTGACAGAGGAGTCCGCAGTGCTGGTCGATTTCGACCCTAACGAGGACAATCAAGATGCGCCCAGTGGTGCAGATACGTTGCAGGCCGAGTCGAAGGAGGAAGAAAAGCCTTCGCAAGACGAGGCTGACGACAAGCGCGCATCTATGACGATGTTCAATCTGGTATTCATTTTGAATCCGAAGAAGCACGAGGCCAAGGAACTCATTGCTACACTATATCTGAACATCGTCAAGAAGGTCAACAAGGCCTACAAGTACTGTCAACAACACAGCGAGTTCGTGTGGAAGGAGTCGAAGCGTATATCAGCCTTGAAAGACAAGGGCCGGGAAGACAGTAGGCCGTGTTTCTGCTCAGCTTTCTTGCTGTACTAACATGGACGTAGAACGTAAAATGAGCTCGCTATGGAACGAGATCCTGGCGACGTCTTCACTTGCAGCTTCTGTCCAGGACATTTACGAGGCCGTGTCTCAGAACAAGATTGCCGCTCTCCAGCTCGATACGGCCTCTGGGCCGATAACCCCGTCGGTCCAGATCCCAGTGCCATTCTACATCACTGACCTGCACAACTACGGGCAGACGGAGCAGAGGGGCCTCTGGCTGACAACGGCCAATTCTTTCATTGGAGAAGACACTATTGATGAGCCCGGATTCCTGGACCGCAACTTTGCGTTGCTCCTTATGGGTGACGAGAAGAAGATCATTGCCGAACTGCAAGCAGACCCGGATCCTAGTACCGTTGCCATGGTTGAGTTTGCGCGGCTATCAAAGCCAACGCAGTCGTAAGTGCCGCCAGTATTTCCTCATCTCATTGGAGACTTGCTAAGCGTTCTAGTTTCTACCAAGTTGGCCAGAGTAACGTCCTGACGTTGAGCCAGGTACGCAAATACGCCCAGCACTTCATCTTCTGGCGCCGGGCCATCGCTATACCGCCTCTCCACGCCCGCGACATCTACATTATGTCACCCAACTGCGATACACGCAACCTTCCCAAGGCAAGCATCGAGTGGCAGAGGACATTTCCCCTGGCACCGCCACTTACAAACTTCCTTGCCGAGCTGTCATATGCCCCGCGACCATACAAGCACTTCTGTCCAAGCAAGGCCCACCGCCCGACGTACCTCGACATGCTGGCCTGGCTCATGCGCGGTGCATGGGTGACGCAGCTATGCACGTTCGCCTACGTCGTAGTCTGGCCCGAGATCATCTACGAAGTCGAGCATAAGATCGAAAGCGATGAGCTGCGCAATGCCGATGATACGTCCTCTCCCAGCAACAGCAGCCACACCCTGACCAGCTCGGGCCCCGACACAAATGACGACCATTCCGAGAGGGATGGTGACACTAGCGGCATTATGGGTGGCGGCGGCAACAGCAACGGCAATATAGAGACGTACGTGCCGACGCAAATCGAGCAAGCAGCAGAAAAGGCACGCTTGGAACGCATCGCGGAGAAGACCCAACGCGAGGCCGCGGAGAAGGCGACTGCGCACGCGCGTAAGATGCCGCCATCGGCTACAGACCACCCGTCGACCAACGACGCGCCGCACCTGGCGCGCATGTCGCCGTATATCATCGTTGACGCCAAGAAGGCGACGGGCAAGGAGTCGCTGTACCTTGCGGCCATCACTAAGCGGCTCGGCAGGGATCCCAAGGTCGCCAAGGCATGGCAGGCCTTTTGGAAGTACTTCAATGGGCAGACGGCACTCGAGAGGATCGCATTGCAGGAGGACATGAAACGTAAGGAGGCATGGAATCTGCTGACGGCTATGAGCGAGCACCTACTGTGCGTGAGACACTGGTAGTGATCTGAGGATACGATTCCACCTCAGCATCCAAAGGGAGTCGTCCTGTTCTGTAGGCGGCACCGAGATCGAAAAGAAGTGTCTGGGTATTGAAAACAAAGATGAAAAAATACCCGTCGCCGCCTGCCCAGTGCTCTCTGGTTGTCTTTGTCGCCATTGTATCATTGCCACTTATGGAAGCTTCTTTTCAAGTTATGAGGGGGACTCGAAGCCTCGAATCCCTTGGCGAGATGGTGAACAGTCGTCATGATATGGAGTAGGCTACGGGAAGGTGCACACAGTGCAAAAAAAGGGAGGGTATCATTGTACATTCTGGAAACAAGGAGGGGCAACAACAGATGCCACCGCCATGAATGCCGAGAGGAAAAGCGAGAAATAATCACACCAGGGGACAACGGGTGAGATGGGGTGCGGCGGAGGGCAGGTACAGGAACCACGTAGGTCTAAACAGAATGTGATTGAAGCGCACGAAGGCACTTGCGCATGAGAGCATTAGAAAGAGGACATAGAAAGAAACAAAAAATAGGTGGTTGAATAAAGTGAGAAAGATGGAGACCATGAAAACAGTCATCCTGTGGAGATGATAACCCGCGAAGCTGCCCTTATAGATGATGTGGTGAAAGTCGAAAAGAAATCCAGTGCAAATGCCCATCCCAACCCGCCAAAGGTATCAAGACTGCCGATAGATGAATGCTTGATAGGAAACCGACACCAGAAAAACCAGAATGAGACCTGAGATGAAAAGAGGAACCCCCCCCCATGAGATCAAACCCGACTGCGCTCGCATCCACCATTCCCCCTTCCACCACGATATGCCGCGCTGCCCAGCTGGCAAGCCTCCAGATAAATATCCCCGCAACGCCGTTCGCAACCGAAATCCTTAAAAAAGAAAAAAAACGACCGGATGGATGCAAGAAAGGAAGCTTGCTTGCGCGAATGCAAATAAGAGACCACGGGAATAAACTGAGGGGAAGAGCCGTCTCTCTGCAACGGAGACAAGGCCTAGGTAGAGCGTCACTTCTGGAACAGACGGAAGTCGGTGCAGACGCCACAGTCCTATTGTGTCAGATCCATGCCGAACTCATCCTCTTCCTTGAAGTTCAGCGACGCCGGGCCGCTGTCATCATCATCCGGGTCATTCCAGAACTCGTTGCCGGCTCCTAAGTCGTTGGCCAAGCCCGCGCCATTGTTGTCGCCTGGGCTAACGGAGACACCCTCCACCGAATTGCCCGAGCCGTTGATGGGTTCGCCGCGAAAGTCGGTGTGATGGGGTACTCTGAGGCCGGATCCGCTTGTGCGTGAGTAGCCCATGGTATCATTTTTGGAGATGGCCTCCACCAGCTCGGTCTGCATGCGCTTCTCATCCTCGGTCAGCTCGAATGGGAAGTGGCCACCGAGTTCCGCAATGACGTTCATCAACTCTTCCTGCTGCTGGAGCTTGAGGTGCAGCATCCACATCAGATCCCTTGTCCAGCTGACAGCACCATTGAGGATGTCTCCTTTGTTAGGGCCCTTGTCCTTGTCCTCGAGGGGAAGGCCGGTTGTAATGTTGCCAGTTGCGCCAGCGGCGCGGCGGGCGCCTGGCCCGGCTAGACCCGAGGTAGCTTGGGAGGGGTTGGAAATCCCCGACAGCGTAGGCGACAGAGGGGTACCGTTCTGGATCATCTTACGTATCTTCTCATCCTCCAAGCGATGCGCAGGCACCAAGCGGCTAAGGTCCTGGATTCTCTCGTTGATGTTGTCTCGTCGACGTCGCTCGACGAGGTTATGGGACTCTCTGCGCCGCTTACGCTTCATCTCCTGAGATGAGACGGCTCCGCCGGGCTGGACACCCAGCTTTGCAGGCATCGAAGTGCCGCCCTTCATCATGACTTCATTGAGCTGAGCAAGCCCTGGTTGAATAGGTGAAGAGAAGCCAGAGCCGTACGATGCGGCCATACTGCCAGCAGGGGTCTGCATCCACTGGCCACCGGATGGTGACTTCTCGTGGATAGCCTGTGTCCGAATGGATTGAGGGCCAAAGCCAGAAGGTTCCTGCGTCGCCATGGGCACAGAGTGCATTGCTGACTTTGGGGTCATGGGGCTGCGGGTGTTGGTCGAGGAGCTCTTTCGTTGCATCGCCTGAGCCATCCTGGCTCTGTTTTTGGCGTTGAGATAGTTGGCATCAGCCGCCTCGCCAGTCAAGTCAGAACCAGTCAGGGGCGAGCCAGAGTAGGAGATGGGAGACTGGAGCGATGTACCAAGCGTCTGGCGGTGGTGCATCTGACCGAACTGCGAGTTGTTGAAACTGTGAACAAAGGGACTCTGGATCGGATCGCCGTCAGGAGTGTTGGAGTAGCCGTTGATATGATTTTGGTCCAGGCCGTGGTGGGAACCGTAAATCGTCTGGTTGAAGCCCATGCCCATGTCTGACATCCCACCACCGCCGCCTCCTCCTCCGCCACTGCCGCCTCCGCCACCGAAGTCCTGGCCATGCATACCAGGCGGAGCCTCAGTCGGGCTTCCGAGGCCATCAAGAAGCTCATCGTCGCCAAAGAGAGCGGAGCCACTCGAGAAGCCGTTTGAGTTGTTTGCAGAGTTCGAGTTATAGTTGTTTGAATAAGATGATCCATAGTTTCCTCCCATAGACAGTTCGTTGGGGTCGATGCTTCCACCGCCGCCATGCCCACCACTGAACTGGCCGAAGCCGTGTTGTGCCATTATGTACACTAATCGTACGGAGTTAGGTGCGTTGTAGAGGTAGATTGAGGTTCCGCGATTGTCGAGGGTCTTGCAGACCTGGTACTGCCCACACCGCTTCTCTCGGTGAGAAACAGATCAAAGCCGGAGCTGTGACGCTTGAAAAACAAATCGGGACAGGTTGAGCTTCCTCTAAAAAGGTACTAGTCAGCAATGCGACTTAATACAGTAGTGATGAGGCAATGGTCAGATTTATGCTGCCCTTCTGGATACGCAGGTGGTAGTTTCCTCTGTTGCACACACACAAGCCGGCGGTTAGACATGCAAGTGTGTTCCACAGGCATGGACAGCTCCAAACGCCACCGAGGCAAGAAAGGGAAGGGCAGAGAGGAATGTGCGACCGAAGCAGGACTGACTCACCGAGTGAGGGGGGGGGAGAGAGAAAGAGAAGGGGGGGGGGGGGACACGAGTCGGAACTATGTAATGTTGGCCGAAAGCACACAGAACCGTCGTTACACAGCCATTCAACGCAGTGCAATCGATGTGCGGGGGGAGGCGCCCTAAGTAACAAAGGCGGCGTACCGGTGAGAGAGGCGCGAGTAAGAGGAAGACTGTCGGTCTGTCGCACAAGGTGTAGGTATGTAGAAGTGATGGCTGCCTGGTCACTACTGGAACAGGGCAGATGAGGAGTGAGTATTGTTGGCCCTCGGGTCTTGGGGAGAGGTGGAAGAGGGAGAGTTGGCTCGTTTTTGCTACGACGAGATGGGAAATGCGGTGTCGGGGGGTGAGAGTGTGAGTAAGAGGGAAGTGAAAGTGGTGCAGGAGCCTCGGGGCTGGGCTTCCTGGCTGGCTGGCGAATAATTAGTTTGGTACTTGGCATTTCACGGGTAGACGTGTATGGTGTCAGGTATCCAAGTGCTAAAGTAGCCTATGCGGGACACCAACGCCGAGAGCGATGAGGGGATGAGGGGTACCAAGGTACACTGTCCTTGGGGCGACGGGGGGAAATGGGGCACAAAGTTACCCGTGGAGGTATAAAGCTCGTGTTGGCGGGTTTGGGTTGGGGTTTTGGTGGAAAGTACCTCTGGGGTAAAGATGGGTGGGAGTGACAACCGCCGTTCACTTGGTTTGGAGTGGAAACTGGGGAGGGGGCTGTGTGCTGTGCTGCAAGGGAGGGAAGCAGGCCCGGACTAACACGACGTCCAGTCTCTGGTATGTGAAATAAGAGAGCAAGGCCTGCGGACGATGCAAGTTCCAAGCTCAAAGACAAGGGGTCATGAAGGGTTCGGGGAAGAGGAGGGGAGGGCTGGCTAGGATGCGACAAGACAGCCTGGGGTTCGGGACTTGAAGAGGTTGTCGGGCGTGCTAAGGGCATGATAAGTCCCCCGGACTGGGGGATGCACCAGAATGAAAGGACAGAGGAAGGAGAACGAAGGATGGGCCAGTCGAAGCGACACGGAAGGAAATGAGCTGGCTGACTTACGGAACGAGAATATGAGTGGTGGGTAGCAATGTAGGTGCACGGCGGCTGGTGTTCCTGTCGCTTTCGAGCGGTGACGAGGACGCTTTGGCTCGGCTTGCGCCTCAGGCTTGACGTTGCACAAGAAGTAATAAACCGATGGTGGCAGTGGTGGAGAACGAGGAGAACGAGGAGCAAGAGAGCAAGTGTTTCTTCGCCTCTTGCCCGGTGGAAGAAGGGAGGAATCCAGTCGGATAGGCAGTAAGGCGGTGTGCTTCTCTTCTATGGGTGTGTATGTGTGCGCGTGTGTGGGTGGTCTTGGACCTGCTGCTGTACTTTAGTTGGCGCCGATGCCCTTTGTGACGAGCTAGCGAAAGGCGGAATAATCAACTGAGGTGACGGGTGGTAAGAAATGGGCAAAACAGGCAAGACGAGTGTAGCAGAAAGTTGGGGGTGATGAATGTGATGGACCGAGGTGAAGTAGTGGTTGCGCTGGTTCGGACGGGTCGGGGACTCACAATCGTATCTGCACAGGTCGGTTGGCTGTTGGCCCTTGGGGCTTCGGTACCTCAACCTAGGTACTAGACTTTACCCACTTTGAGGAATGTACTTGGGACTTGGGATGAGACGACGTAGCGTTGTGTGATACGCGGACACCAAAACGGAACGTGCAACCAAGTCGAGGCTGGCGGCTGTTATTTACACCAGTCAGAGATTGGATCCGATGTGCAAGTGGCAGAGTCAGAGGGAAGGAAGAAGAAGGGAAGGAAACCAATATGTGAGGGAATAGAACCAGGCCACCATGTATAAACCCGCCGGCGGAAGAGGCGGTCGCTTTAGGCTGAGTCGTGGGAAGCAGGGAGAGAGGAAGAGAGAGGGACGGTGGGGCAGCAAGTCCTCTTACCTTGATGATGATGCGCCTTTGGATCGAAGAGTTCGGGGCGATGGAGTGCAGCGGCCGCGTGGGCGGAAAGAATGGTAGGCGAGAGTGAATACCTTGAGTGGAGATGGATGAGATATTCCGGAAAGGCGGTGCGATTGACGTGCAGTGGGTTCTACGTCGGGCGGGATGGCGGGTAAGGTGTTGTTGTTGTTGTTGTTTGGGGGGGGGGCTCTCTAAGGAGCGTCTAAGATGAAATAATCCCGGAGGGGTTGGACACAGAGAGAGACGAGACTGGGGATAGATGGTGTCAAGATCGGGGTCGGAAGCCGGCTCGGAGTTGCAAAGTGCGATGATCCCTGCCGATCGCTGGTTGTGCGTCAAGGTTGTCTTTGGGATTGTTGTTTGTGCGCGCCGCGGGGGGGGGTTCAGGGTGCGAAAAAAAGACTCCAACTTGAGTAAGCTGGAATAGGCAGGTAAGAAGAGATCGAGAAGGCAGACAGACGTAAGTATGATAGATATCTGGGTAATTAGAAAGCAAAGCCCTGCCGAAGCGCGATAATCTAGATGGTGAGTAAGATGGCCGTCGGTGTACTTGTAAATTGTGCCGTTAAGTCTTAGCAGTTTGTGAGTCGAGCGAGGCAAGCGCCAGATTTGAGTTTTGACCCGCCAAAGGCTGGAGCAAAAACCCCGGTGGTGCCCAGCTGGCCAGCGAAGAAGTATAGAGATGCGAGTGTGAGTCGCGAACGAGGGAATTTGCCTGCTCTGAATTGCATACGTCGTCGAGGTGATGTGACAAAAGGTGGCGGTGGACGGTCAGCATGTGGTGTTGGAGAGGCCCGAGTGAAGGCTTTCAAGAAATAAATGGACGGGTGTCGCTGTCACTGTTTGCTGTTTGATATTGCCGTTGTAGTGCAGGGGCTTCGGAGCCTGCGGGCACGAATATCTTGGACAGCTTACCCAAGAGTGCCCGTAATCACCAAGTCGTGGTCGAGCAAGCTCTGGACCGGGGTGTTCCGGCTTTCTCCTTGAGGATCCGGCCGAGTGTTTTCTCTTCCTTTCTGCTTGATCTCGCGATCCTGTTCCAGCGTCTGCGTCGATACCGGCGGTAGCGGGTGCAATGGTATTTCTATGGTCTGTGCATCGGCGAGTCCAGTTACTTCTTCTCTAATGAATTGGGAAGTAATAGCCGTCAGGTTGGTGTTTCTATCCTTCCACGTCAATAACTCTCTCTCTCTCTCTCTCTCTCTGCGCCCTTCCACTTATTCCTCTTGTTCCTCCCCCGGAGAAGGGTTATCTTCACCTACCTCCTCTTGACCTTTATGCTCCAAATCAGCGTAGATGCACTCTGTCGTTTCGGGCTTTGTTTCTGTCCTTCAGTCTTCTCTTCTCTGTTCATTTGCCTCCATCGCAAAGGGAACCGCGCTAGCATTTATATGAAGGCAGTATCCTACTAATAGAAACACTATATCATCTGGTCGAGGCTTGTCACTCCTCCTGCGTCTCCTGACTCGTCTCGTTTCCTGAGGGTGGCCAACCCCGGTTGCTCCTCACCGGGGCGTTCTGGCAGCCTCTGGTAAGCCTTTCCGACAAGGTCGGGATCTGATGGAGGGCATCGGACAAGCCCCGTGATGCCTCCAACCAGCCAACTAAGACACCAACCCACCTCTTGGACCCGCGCCGGCCACAACGACTCACCACCCTCATCGGGACCTGCTTAATGATCGACCAAAGTATGCTGGTCATGCACTTCGTAATGTCTGGCTCGCCCTCAAAAAAGTACATCACGAACAGATTTGAACTGGGCAGTCCATGGCCCCTAAGCAGGCCGGCCGGGAACCCGAAGCCAGAAACGCCCCAGACTGCCCTTGGCTCGATATATGGTATTCTGTGTCATCCGCATCGCCATGTTTGAAAACCAGTTTTCCCTGCCGTGAGAACACCTTACCCATGGCATGCGTGACGGACGACTCGGCCCCTGGGTGGACAAGAGGAGCGCGCCATCGCTTCTGGCCCATTTCTACCAGGGAAGGCGCTGTCGTCGCCCAAGCTATCGGTTTGCTTGTTGGCATAGAGTATGAAAGGAAGAGCCTGTAACTGAGATCCTCATGCGATCAGCCTCGTCGTGGCAACCGGCCCGCTTTGGGTGCCGCCGGGTCAAAGTCTTGAGCGATCCTGATCAGACACGACATCCTTCACAGCCTGGGCCCTGTTGCGCTTGGTCTTCCCTCTCTCCTGCGGTTCTCTTAACTACAAACAATGCGCCCAACTGTTGTATTGTTGCAATCGTTGATGTCGCCGACATGCACGGGTTGGGGTGGTGCACACCCACCCGCACACCTCTCCCAGGCAAGCACATCGGACGCTCGAGAGGCCGCGGCGCTGTGATGTGATGTAAGACATGGTCATGGTTCATACTACATATTGTACCGTGTGTGACCTTATCTCCTCGCATGTCATCGCTGAGGCGATTGGTAGTGTAGTAGCTCTTGTTCCATCGTTCCGTCTTTTCGCACCGGCACGATACCCATCATGTCGGCTGTCGACGGGTAATCGCCCTTGGCCAAGACTTGGTCATCGGCACAGCAACTGCAGTGCCGGGAGAGAATGCTACCCCGACTGGCCTAGCCTTCTCGATATGGCTTTGACTTCCCCCTTATGCACGGCTACTAGCAGCAGGTCTCGGAGCTGCAGCCGCACTGTATTAACTGATAACAGGCCGCAACCCCATCACAGCTACTACATAACGTCTCTACAATCTCAAGAAGGTTACAAAGTGCCTCTGAGAGGTAGGGTTGGGGGTGGGGAGAACGAGATGCACGTCTCGCCGATTAGGTGATAAGAATGACCTGCAGGCCGACCCAGAGAGTGAAGTGGAACCAAGCCACAATGGACTTTGGTTGGACGGCTGCCAAAAACGGTCTCGGCAATAGGTATCGACTCGCCCACTGCGGGTTGAGCCCACTAAACTTAGTCCAATGAGCGCGTACCCACTCACCCCTTGGCTCATGGTCGTGGGGAGGAAAGGCAGACCTGATTGGCCAGGCTCAACCGCACCTAGTGCACCTGCGCTGCTGCTGAGACATCCTCTTGCCTTGCCTCGCACTTCCAACCTCCATTCAGTTCCATCAACTTCATCATCCATCAGCCAGCCAGCCCTTTCTCCTTTGGTTTGCAGTTTCGCGCCTCTGCACTTGCCGTCGCCTTCTCCCCCACCCTCCGCCTCGACGACAGACTTACGTCGCAACTACGCGGTGCGGTACGCGCGGACACCAGGCGGCCACCAGGCGGCCACCACCAAAACGACCACCAGGCTGCCTCGTATCACAACCCGAACAGGCAGTTACCGAATAGCCCACCCTCTTTGCACATTTCACTGTACGTGCTTTCCGAATGCCACCCTCTTCACACAAAAGGCACGGTCACGGATGGCTCTGTGTACCAATCAAAGCTGACCGTTTTAGCAGTGGAGAAGAAGCTCGACACCCGTTTGCCTAACGCTCGCTCGTCTGCCGCGCTATACCAATCCTTCCAGCGACGGAGATCATCCCGGCCTCGCCCTTGGCTTGGCCAACTACGTTGCCTCCGCAACCCGATCGCGAGCGAGACCCCCCTTCTGTACCATCTAGGTCTGTCACTTGACCATAAAATTTCAACCCGAAGGAAACGACCTGCGCTTGCTCCCACCTCTGCTATACTCTGAGACTCCCCGAAGGCCCGAAGGGACGATAGTTGCCCTCAACTACGTCATTGGAATATCTCGCGGCTTTCAGTTCCCATCGACGACATGGCGTCCACTTCGTTTAGAGATTCGATGAACTCCCTAGGTTGGTCACGGCGAGATCAAGATGTGCCAGTCAACACGGCTCAGCAGAGCGGTCTTATGTCGTCCATCAAGTCGCTCAACCCATTCCGGGATAACAGCTACATCCAGCTCCCCACTACTGAGGGTGCCGGTGCGCCTCTGCCTGCTGCCAACAGGAGGGAAGAGGAGGAAGGGTTCGCGACTCGTGAGTCATCCAGCTTTCGTTCATGTCCCAATCCATCAGCTCTAGAAGTTCCAGGAGCTCCCGGCGCTAGAGTCCTCGAGTCCCCTGCAGCTGGTACATTCTCTAGCTTCCTCGCCATGTCTCGGTTTGCCATGTGAGCAGGCGGACTTGTGAGGTGGTTGTGGTGGTTGTGGTGGTGTCGCCTCTGCCTCTTCTACTCCGTAACAGCCTCGCTGACATGTATAATCTACCCTTTTAGTCAGTCGATGGGACCGTCTGCTCATTTTCGGTGCCTGCAACCTAGGTGCCCTTGCCTGCTTCGTCTTATGTTTTGTCTTTCTCCCGGTGCTATCTGTGCGGCCGCGCAAATTTGTCATCCTGTGAGTGCCCATTTGTCTTTGGCTCTGCCCCCATCGCTTGGAGTTTTCGCTCTCTCTGGTCCTCCCTTCCAAAACGGGTGTTTCCCGGCCTGGCTAGTTGCCGGCACGGCAGATCGGCGAGACCAAGATTGGATCAGGCAACGAGGTGCCATACCGCATAGCTCTGCCCCTGTGCACCTACCCGCTTCTGTGCCAGATGATCTCGCATGGCCCGCTAGCCATGAACACCTCATCCGGTGACGGACCGGCGTGATTAGGTCCCCCGGCTAGCAAGAGTCAAGTTTCGTTGCATCGATCGTTTCTTGAGATGCGCATTAGTTGCTAACATTGTTGCTCTCCCCCCTCTCAGATGGACACTCGGCTCCCTGCTGTTCCTGGCGTCCTTCGCGGCCGTGATGGGCCCGATGGCTTACGCGAGGCATCTCATGTCCGGCCCACGTCTGCCATTCACTGCGGCCTACTTTGGATCGCTCGCGCTGTCCATGTACTTTTCGCTTGGTGTAAGTTCGACTATGACTGGACTCATACTGGCGGGATTTCTGACCTTTCACGCCACAGCTTCACAGCACCATTCTCACCTTGATTTCAGCTGTCATCCAGCTCGCCTGCCTGGTGTGGTACCTCGTCAGCTACTTCCCCATGGGCTCGAGTGGCTTGCGGTTGGCCACCACCTTCGGAGCTAGAAGAGCGGCTGCCTGGATGACCGGATAAGGTTTTAAAATTGGCCGCAATACGTACATCACTAGGAAAAGAGTGTAGCGTCCTTCCGTGACAATCGACTCATGTTAAATGAAATAAAAGATTGGGGCGAGTCATATACGGGGAGAAACTTTTTGCGGTTGTACAGAATATGGGGGGAGGGGTCCAGTTCGAGGAGGAGAGTCACGGAGACAAACAAATCCTGACCTTCACTCTAAAGTCAATGTATGTTATGTTTGCTGCCGTTGGCGTTTTACCGTTCCGTCCCTTTTCTTCCGGAGAGAGCTATCACCCCAGGCGCATCTTGCCAGCCAAAGAGGTGTTACGGATTGAAACCAACCATGTTTTCTTGTTCAGTACTGCGTGTCTGAATGGACGAACAAACCCCCCCACCTCCCTGGCGATTGTGCACATTGGTGTCTGTCGCGCGTGCGGTTTGCTGTTCACCCTTCAGCTTCAAGACTAGCATCGTGGGGCGCGACCAGAGAAAAGATCGACGGGAGTTGTACGGCTACCTAGTCAAGAGAGCATGGGCGCTAGATCGATATCTTCTGGCCCGTTGCTCATTTTCGTACTCTTCATGTGGCCTCATGGACCGGACAAGAGGCGTACTGGCGGGACTCGTTCCGTGATGGCCTTTTCGTTCGAGCAGCCACCATTCCGGTCGTCCCCAGTAACATGGCAAGGTATCCGCTTAGCGGATACAGAGCAACACCCCCCCTATCGAGTCAAACATGAACATGACCGATAGTCGAGCCTTGGCAAGTGGCATAGAGAGGCCGTAGCCGTTGGACGCTGTGGAAGTCTCCGCCAAATGGTAAACCCACAGCTGAGAAGGGCTTTGGCATAAAATAAATAGCACCTTCCCCACGCCTGCTTCCTGCATCGGGCATCAATGCTAGCGGAGCAGAGCCCATACGTTGCCAAGAACGGCGACAGCTGAAATGTCGATGCGGTTCTCTCTCTCTCTCTCTCTCTCTCTCTCTCTCTTGCATGTGCTGTCTAGACTTTTCTTTTTCTACGAGTCTCTCGCCGAGTCAGGCTAGGTCTGACTGGATACGTCCCCACAATGATCGACAGGCAGTTGCCGTACGTGCAGGCCGAGAGAAAAGGAATTATAAAAATATCGTGGAGAAACCTGACGCTCTTCTCTCACGATCTCAGTCGCCCTACAGCCTCCGGAAATATTCCATACCATACTCGCAGATGAGAGCCACAGATGGACTCCATGGGGACGAGAATCGAGCTCCGTCCCACAAAGCGGACGGTTGAGTCCGATACGCCAAGAAAGGCTGGAAAGACGAGTCAGTTCACTCTATTCCATCCAAAAGGAAAAGTAAAAATAAAAGCAAATGGATGATAGATGAATCCCAGGGCTCAGTCGGAGAACTGACGACTGCGGATAGAGATCGGAGCGTTGCCAATGCTTTTTCTTCAGGCTATCTATTAATGAATCCAAGTGTTGTCTTTCAGTGCGTTGCTTTATCGTTGCAAGTTCTTGGCTTTCCAAGTGCCGATGCAGCCGATGTAGGGTGGAGCCATTCGCCTTTCCGCAACGACAAGCCATGTTTACCGCCGCTGGTTATCCCAATCAGTTCGCTGGAAGAGGAAAGAAGGGGAGGGACCGCGCCAGCGTGGCGGTTCCCCTTCACACACTCTCTCTTTCTTTTTCTATGCTCTTCCTTTTACCCACCCCTTTTCCCTCCTTCTATATCTCATTTTTTTATGTTCATGTCATGTTGTAATCGCTAGCGTCGGGTTGTGGGCCTTGCCTGCTTTGCAATGGCCAACAATCTATTACAGGCAAAGCCGTAGCCAGGAAAGATCCCATGTCGCTGTCGGTATAGGCGATGACCAAGACGGGGTTCCGAGGCGGATTTGGCCGCGCTGCCCTTGGCAGATTAGGTAGATAGGGACAATGCCGAGTCCGTGCATGAGGCTGTCGGAAGGGCGATCCTCGAACACAGAGAGGAAAAGGCCCGTGGTGGTGTGCTTGGTGTTTCCGTGTGTGTGGCGCTAAGTGATGTGAAAGCACAATCAATGCTTGTGGCACAGCGCTGCTGCCCTTTCAAACGTGGCCTGGCAACAATTCTCTCGAGTAACCTTGATAGGTAGGTACTTTTCTTCCTTTTGGCTCACGAAGTGCGGGCAGCGTCAAGCAATATCCGTCAAGGAGGATGTGTCTTAAGGGTTGGGTAGCGGCGATTACCCTCGCCGCACGTCAAACTGGTGTGGACTAGGTAGGTACCTAGGTAGGTACGGGCAAGGTTGCGTTGAGGATGCCCCTATAAAAGCTGATGGTGCATAGCTGCAGCGTTTTGGAGGGTGGCTGCAATGCGGGCTGAAGAGGTACCTAAAGAGGATCCAGCCCTCAGCCCTGCACGGATATTGCAAACAAATAGGAAGGAATTGTGCGTGTGATGGTAGGGAGGTTGAGCAGTCCGGACTGCGCGGATAGGGACTATACAATTACCAAGACGGTATCCCGTAGGCGGTCATGCCCGTGTCGGACAGAAAACCAGCGAGCTTTGAGTTGGATTGCGCATCCTGTCCGCGGTGGGTACGTACCGGGACGACGCATTCATTGCTGCCCGTAGCGAACGGACCTTTTATCCAACAATACCTAGGTATCAGGCGAGACCTCATGGAAGCGGAAGGAGATGTGGCGCGATTGGTTGCGTACGAATTGGAAGGAACGAAGGAGGGAGGCAAGGTCCGTTTGATGGAAACCCATCCATCTACACACCTGCTCAATCGGATAGGGCGCGGTGCGTTGCGTTATAGTACGGATACGTCAGTAGGTACACTCGCATTGCATCGCATAATTAGGACCTAGGCAGCAACCCATCACCCACAAACGAAAGCACATGAAATGAGTCTAAAATACCCTGGCCTACCGAGTAACAAACTAACCGGCTCTTATTCGCGCGACCCCACCGAAGCCGACGAGCAGGCCTGTATCCGATGCATATATGCAAAAGGTCGCAGCGAGTTATATCAGTTGAGGGCAAGAGGAATGAGTGCGGGTATTTGGACCGTGTGGTTTTGGTATTTAGCCCATATCTAACCACATTAGGCAGGCAAAGCCACATAGCTACAACAGCCACAACAAACCAAAGTACCTCAACTCCAGAATACAAACTTCATCATCAAAAGGGATAGTCTTGGTGTCAGGGTAGGTCCCTCAAGGTGTGGTGTAACATGGATGGATTGTTCTAGCTAGTGCCCTGTGGGCGGATATGGATAGCTACCTGTGTGGCTATTATATAATGTATATCCCTGCCTGCCTTAGGTAGGCTAGTGTGATAGCCTGCCCCTGTTTAAAAATGGTAGTACTCTTACTACCTCTGTGTTAGATATCTAGATATGCTCTTTATATAGGTTTTAGAAGTATTATATAGTATTATTGTTATAGGGGGTTGCTTGTAGTTTTTATAGTTACTATTATTAGTTTACCTATAGTTATTACCTTATTTATCTCTCTTATTACTAGTTATTACTATTATACCTAATTATTAGCTTATTATTTCTCTAGTAGTATAGTAGTATTTAATAGCTTATAGAAATTAGTATATAATATCTATTAGTTAAAATCTAGGCCTTATGCCTTGTAAGTAATAAGGTATTATTTATTAGATTTAATATCTTATTAGCTAATAATTTTAGATACTTTAAGTAATTATATAGTAATTAGTAAGTTAGTTATACTATTATAGTTTCTATAAGCTAGTTTAAGATAGTTAATAGATATTATAGGATAGATCTTTTATATAGTAAGAAATTATAGTTTAAATACTAATTATCTAATATAATTAATAATAGTAAAGAGTCTTATATATTATTAGCTATATTTAAGTCCTAAAATAACTACTTATAAGATATTGTATTTATAATATAGATAAAGGTAGACCTATTATCTTATATTAAAAAACTTAATAATATAGTATTAGTTAAAGTACTATTTTATTATTATAGATATAATAGTAATAGTATTATAGGTACTAAGTTAGATTTATCTTAGCTTAACTATAGGTATTAATATATAGTTAGAAACTATTAGTAAGATATTATTAGGTATAAAGCTTTTATTATACTTTAGTAGTAATATACTTATTATAGATTTAATATAGTTATATTTAAATTAAAGATATAGTATTACCCCTAGCTATTATTTAGGGCTATCTATACTATATATGTAGTATTATAGAGCTAACTTAATAACTTATATTATTTATTTAATCTAGCTATCTACCTATAGGTAGTATATAGTTATATATAGCAGTTTTATACCTACTGCTTTCTAGATTACTATCTAGACCTAAGAAAGGAACTTAGGGTTATAATTAGAAATAATAACCTTAGAAAAGCATTAGTTTACTATTATAAGGGTATTACTAAGCTTCTTACTCTAGGTTATAGTAGAATTAGTAGACTTACCTAGGATAATAAGAAGTTCCTTACTAGATTTATTAATATAAATTAGGTTAAAGTTAAAGTCCTTTATTAATATTAATAGTATTAGTATAAAGTTAATTATAATAGTATAATATAGGTAAAGAGGTACTAAAATTAGTTATAAGTTACTATAGGCCTTATACTACTAGATTTAATATATTTAATAAGAGTAGTATTTATATAAGTAGTCTTAGAATTTATATAGACTATTATATATATAAAAACTATTTAGGAATTTAATAAGTTTAGTATAGCCTAAGTAGTTACTAGAATACATTATATGAAAGTTATTATTATAGTAGGTTTATAGAATATATAGTTAGTTAGGCTATCTATTATAAGCTGATTTCTAAATAAGGCTATTCTTCTTATAAAATAATAAGTTTATGTAGTTATTGGAGTCTATAATAGCTTTGTTTTATTAGATAATATTTATAATTTTCTACTATATTAATTCTATTTTATAGCTATATTATATCTTAGCTTTAAACTCTAGTAACATATATACCATAGAACGAGTTAGTTCTAGTTATAGTATAGTAATTATATTATATACTAGTCTAGCTAGTATAGATAGTGTAGTATCTATAAGAGTAGCAAAGGTAATATTTATTAGGTAATTGTTAGGTAAGGTATTAAGAATTCTAGAGCTATATAGTAATATAATATTATTAGCTAGAAGCTAGCTAAGTATATTAGAGATAAGGTAATCTTTACTTAGCTTATAGTAGAAACTAATATTAAATTAACTAATATACTCTATTACCTTAATAAGTTTCTTATTAACTATAATTCTAGCTATAAAGTTAATAATATTGTTAACTTATTAGGATTATATATCTATAATAGCCTTATAATTAGTAAAAATAATAATAAGTTATACCTAAGATAATTAGATCTAGTATTAGTATTTAGAGATTATCTAGATATATCTAGTAACTTCTAATTCTATAGACTAATGGTATTTCTTAGCCTTATTAAGGGTATAAGAGAGAAAAGTAACTAGCTTAATAGAGTTATAAGCTAGGTATATAGTTATATCTATTAAAGTAGACTTCTTAATATAAAACACTTAGATACTAATTCTATTTACTAATATATTAAACTTAATATATAGTTACTATTATAAATTAAAAAAGTATAAGGTTATATATATAGTTAGGGTATTCTTAAGCTATTTAAAGGTATTAATTTCCTTAGCTATAAGTATAAGGATATTAATTACTATTGCTTAGGCCTTATAGGCTAGTTTTAGTATCTTACTAGTCTTTAGGTTACTATTGTTATCTTATTATTAGTAAGTATATAAGAGAAGAGTCTTATATACTTCTAGTAGTTCTATAATAGCTATATAGTGTTAGATATTAAGGTTTAAATACCTTATTTTTATATAAAAAAGATAGTATATATAATAATAAAGTAAATTATATAACACAGTATTAATAGTACTGTATATACTGTAAATACTAGATAACTATATATTTACTTAGAAAACGCCTATATATTATAAACACATAGGATATCTATATACAATGAATAGTTCCTTTAAGCAAGAACTATCTATCTAAGGAGAAATCTAGGAAATAAGAATACAGTTATAAACTATATAACCGAGATGTTTTAGAAAACAACGTATAAGAATATAGTTATAAACTATATAAGCGAGATGTTTTAGAAAACAACGTATAAGAATATAGTTATAAACTATATAAGCGAGATGTTTTAGAAAACAACGTATAAGAATATAGTTATAAACTATATAACCGAGGTGTTTTAGATAACAACCTAGAATATCTAAGAAATTCTTAGAATATACAGAAAATAAGTATAAATAAACCCCTTATATCCCTTATATCTAGCTAGATAGTAAGGTGAAAAAAAGCTCTTCTATTATATTAAAACAATATATATCTTATTTTATCTCTTAGCTCTTATCTCTAACCTTATTACCCCTCATAGCCTCTAACATATAGTATAGGATAAAATATCAAAGCAAGCTACTAAGTCTAATAAATTACTTAAGTCTCTTTAGTATTATTAGAAATTATATACTATAGATAGTAGCTAGTTTCTCTTTAGTAGTAGATAGACTAAAAGAGTTAATAGATTTACCTAGAACCACTACTATTAGAAAACCAGCATATAACTTATTGGGTCCTAGTAAGATATTAGCCATATTAAGAGCTTAGAAGACTTACTTAAAATTATAGATATATTAGTCTAGGCTATATAATACTACTATAATATTATTATAATAGAAATTTACTTTTATATCTCTAAGAATATAGTCTATCTATTATTAAATATAGGTATTATAGTTCTTATAGCTTATAATAAGATAATAAAAGGTAAACTAGCTCTAGTAAGTAATAATTATAAAGGCTTACTATAATATTAGATAAATACACTATTAATAATGAAAGGCTATAGTATTAAAAGTAGAAATATATATAGTATTAGTATATTTAGTAGTTATTTTATTTTATAATTTTATAGGGTATATATCTATTAAAAGTCTTTTATTCAGAAGATATATATTAATAACTATATAACTCTTATGGTTTTCTTTATTAGGATTTATCAGAGCTATAGTAGGTAACTATTATATTAGTTTTAGTAGTCGAGGTAGTTTCCAAGAAGCTAGTAATACTATTAATACTAGCATCATTATATTATCCTTTTATCTCTAAATAATAAAAACTAGGTACATAGCTAGGACTTATATAAGTATATAGTAGATCTTAGTATCTAATTTTATTAAGGTATAATTAATAACTTTCTTCTCTAATAAGCTAATTAGGTAAACTTTATACTTATATAGAAGTTAGAGATACTAATCTAATTTAAAGTAGACTTTTATTGATTAATCCTCTAGTATATCTATAAATCTAATATCTTTAAAGATATAAGTATAATATTAAATAAGGTCTTTAAGTTTATTTATATCTAGTTATTTATTATAAATCTTAATACTTATTATATATATAATAGTAGTTATCTTAATAAGAGTTATATTAATAATATATTTTCTTTAGTATATTAGTTCTTAGAGTACTAAGTTAGCTATATCTAGTACTTTAGTTTTATTAACTATCTAGACATATACTAATAGGTTAATAGATACTAGGTATCTTATAAATTAGTTATAGTTAATCATCTTTAGAAATAAGATATTATTATAGATAATAATATATATAAGAGTTATATTAGCTATTATAGTATAAGTACTAACTAAAAGTAATATAAGCTTAAAAAGTAAGTCTTATTATATAGTTAGGTTAATTATATATTAGATTAGGATATTTACTATAATATTAGCTAGGATAATAGTTTTCTCTATTATAGTAACTCTAGCTTAATATCAGTTTTTATTATACTAGGTTACTATAAGAATTTTAATATTACTATAGAACTTAATAATAGTATAACCCTTACTATTATAGATATTAAATTACTTAGGACTAAGGCAATCTATACTAATTAACATATTAGTAGCTAAGTTATTAACAATAGCTACTTCTCTTATAAAAGTAGTAACTATAAGTTAGCTATTAGAATCTACTATAGTTTATTTACCCTAGAAATAGAGGTTTATAATAACATAGTTAGAAGTAAAATATATATTATTACTGATACCTCTAATATATAAGAGAATAGCTCTAGTATAGATATTAAGAATAAGATAGTAGTATTATAAGATATATTAGTTAATTATTATAAATAAATAAGCTATATTACCATAGATATCTAACTATATTACTATATCTCTATATAGGTTTAAAGTAATCTAATACTATAAGTATAACCATAAGTAAAAATTAAATCTAGTACTAATTTATAATAAGATATTAATACTAAACTTTATAAATAGTAGTAGTCTAGTTTCTATTATTATAATAGTAATAGTTTCTATGAGTAATTAGGCTTATATTAAGCTATTAGTTTCTATATTAAAGAAGATAGTAGTAGTATTAGTATCTAGGGTCTTACTTAGGTATATATTCTAGATATATCTATATAACTTATTATTACTTAAGAAGATATATTAATAGAGGTAATATTTCTATTATATTAACTTATGTAGTTAAGATAGAATATTAGATACTATAAACTATATATTACTACCCTTATAGTTATCTATAAATATATAGTTACTGCCTAGCTTAATCTAATTAGGTTCTACTTTAGTATAGATATTATAGTTAACCTATAAGAATAAGTCATCTTACTTATCTATAACTATAGAAGTATAGTAATTAGTAGTTTATAGAAATAGGTCTTCTTTACTATAATAAGCTACTATAGTATATAGTTCTTAGGGTATATTATAAGGTAGAGCATTAGTATTATTCTATCCAAGGCATTAATTCTTAGGTAATAGTTAGTATTAATACTATTACTATTAAGATTAGTTATTATAGAATTAGTATATTATAGGGAATTAACTATTCTAGTTAGGTTATTACTATTATAAGTAAAACTATAATATCTATTATAATATAGGTTAGGAATTCTACTCTTATAATTATAACTACTAGTAACTTTATCTATTACTATTAGTACTATATTAGCTCTAGTTACTAAGTTAGTTCTAGTTACTAAATTAGCTTTGGTTAGAATAGTTAGTTATATATACTCTATTGAACTACTATAAATAACTAAATTAGTTATAAGATATTATAGGAGGTGTATATATCTTACTTAGGTATTAGTATTATTACTAAGCTAGAGGATATAGTAGGAATTATTCTATTACTATTAACTTTATAGCAGATTCTTATTATTAGATATTATTAAAAAAGGATTCTAATATAGTAGCTAATATTAGTATAGGGAGTATAGCCTTAATAGAGCTATCAAAAGATTTATAAATAGTAAGGAGTTATAACTTAAGATCTATCATACTATAAGTATAGAAATCTTATATTATATATTAAATATAGCTAAGTATATTCTTCTATTATTATATATTATAAAAGCTATAAGAAGCTAACTTCTACCTTATTACAGTATTACTATAATAGGGCTTGAATTATTCTAGTAATTTAGCTATAATATTAGTAATAACTATAGATCCAAAGAGGTTATAGTTAGTCTATAAGAGGATTTATATATATTATATAAGTACTAAGCCTTAGAGATATTAGGTCTAAACTTTATAGACTTAGATATCTAATTTAATTATAACTAAATCTATAAGCTATTTAGTAAAGGTATAGATATTAGTATATATAGTAACCTTACTATTAGATACTATACTTATACCTATTAGGTCTTTAATATCTAGGTTTAAGATACTAATATTAGTTAGGTATAGAGTATAGACTTAAGGTATATATATTAAGATCTATTATTATTCTAGTTTAAGTTAATATTATTAAAAGGCTTATATAATAATATAAGTAATATTCTAGCTTTAGTTAGCTATTATAATATTTATTATAACTATAATAGCTTCTACTATTAATGGTCTATTAAATATCTTAGAAGATTATTATAAATAGAAATATATAGAAAGGGATAGGTTATTATAATATTATTTAAGCTCTTATAATAATAGTAGCTCTTTAGGTAATAGGTTATCTTATAGTAATAGTAGTATCTGAGAGAAAATAGAGCTAAATACTAACTATTATCTTATAGGCTTATTAAATTAGATAAGCCTAATACAAAGTTAGTTATTTAGTCTAATAAGGTTATAAGTAGTTTTAGAAATCTAGGGAGTATATAAGTCTAGCTTATTAAAGCTATTAGTAAGTTAAGTAATCTAACCTAGTATAAGTAGTAATAGTATAAGTTTAGTAGGTACTACTAGTGGTATATCTAGTACTAGTATAAGTATAGATATAGAAGAGGGGGATATAGCTAAGGTTATCTATTACTACTTCTACTTCTAGTAAATAGTAGTTCTATATTACTGTTAAAGTAGGTGTAATATGCCGGCGAATGGTACGGACCTCTAGGCCCATTGGGCTGGATTGGGAAAGGTCTGTGGCGAAATGTCGGTTGATATCTATGGAACGGATTTTGCTAGCTAAAATATCCGGAATCTGATGACCACGTGTATTTGGATCCTGAGGCAATACAATAGCCATAAATTTGCGGGAAATCCTATGGAAAATAGTAATATAGTTATATATATATATATATATACTAGCAATTTAACTAGGGATTTTTACTATAATTATTATATACTTTAATAATTAATAGTTTGAATTTATAAGTACTAATTAATGTTGCTTAAAGTACTATATATAGTATATATAATATATGCTATAGCTATTATTATGACTAAAAATAAGATAGCTATGATATCAGTAACTCTAAGTAGCCTAGCTAACTAGAGTAATTAGTATATCTAGCTACAGTAATAGGTAGTAGCTCTGAATCTATAGGAGTTAATTAACTTAAATGTTAATAATATATAGCATACTACTATAAAATAACTAGTAAAGCCTCTAATAGCTTTGGATATTATAAACTACCTAATAATACTATCTACAATAATTAAGTAGGTAACAGATAACATAGTAGATAGCTAACAACTACTAGATCTAAAAGATATACAAGCCTTAAAGCTATCCTAGCTATTAACTAAAGGATAGAAGTAACTTAAATATAATAATAAGATATATATATAAAAACAATAGTAATATAAGTAAGACTATAAGGTAGTTAGTAACTTAGTTACCTAGATCTATATAATAGTAGATCTAATAGTAGTTATAGAGTACTACTCTATAAGTAAGTTAATATATATATAGATATATAATTGTTGCGATGCCAGTCATCGCGGGACCGATCGGCGTTATCGGGCTTAACCCCGATAATGCGGCGGCGGATCAACCGTAATTCCGCCGCGACCCCACCAGGTCAATAGCCGGCGATTTGCCGGCGAAGCGACCCCACTTGGTGGGCCAGTTGTTTACCGCCCTTTTCAACCGGGCGGCCCACGATAGTTACACCTTCTACACGCATAATAGAGATCTGGTATTTACCCCTATTATCGGCGTCACTTGCCTATTGATACGTACGGTTAACCGTATCACGAAAACCCCTGTGTTTTCCTACACTGATCAGTGGTAGACTTCACAGTTACCACTACCGCAGATCAGCAAGGCTTCGCAGAAGAGGCTACGGATCGCTTCGACCAGGCTCGCGCCTTCCGTTCGAAGCAACGGTCCGCAGTGCTACCCATCGTCAACTTCGGGTAACGACACCTTTCACCAGGCGAAAAGCCTTCCGTTGACTGGGGCGTTATCTGACTGTTGCCGATCGTTTCCGGCTCGACCCCGTGACGCGTCCCCTCGACAACTCGCGGTGTGCTAGAATACGTGGCCATCCCACGGATCCAACGACTTACGTTACGAGAAGTCGACTCTTGACTGCGAAAAACACCTCACTTCGCACGCCACCGTTCAAGTCAGAGAAGCGCCTGGCCACCCGCGCGATTGCCTCCGAATACCTTCCCTTTCGAGAATACCCAGAGAGCACCTGGTTAATCGTGCTATTTCTCCGAGAACACCCAGAGCGCACCTGGGTAATCGTGCTTTTTCACTGAGAATACCCAGAGAGCGCCTGGTTAATCGCGCGTATCCACTCCTTCCCCATCGGACTGTCTGTACCACCGGCAGTAAACCCTCTAACGAACGTATACGCCCTCTGGCCCGCGGGTTTCAGAGGAAACGCCCGTGTTCGAGAGGTCGTCAGGCCAACGGAGGGCAGTCACGATGGCTTCACCCGAGGCAAGCGGCGGCAACGCCGCGGATGCCACAAGTCGCAATCCGACCGCCCTGAGCGATGCGCAAGAGACACAAGGACTACCCGAAATACCCGTGCAATACCGACCATACGTAACGCCGGGTATATGGGGATTCTCATACCTTGAGTACGCGCCACCCGAGGCACCGCGTAAAACGGCCCTGCAAGCAGTGATGGTCTATCGCATGGAGAAATACCGCAGGAACAAGGATTACGCCCAAGGGCTATGGGAAAAGATGACCGATAACTTTGACGAATGGGACGAGGAGGATTTTGCCCTCATCGATCGCGAGTTATTGGAGGAGTTCCGCACTTTCATCGTCAACCGCGGCGTATGGGTACCACGCCAGAGATTTCCCAAGGTTGCCACAAGAATACACCAAGTCGTCAACAGCAAGAAGTACGACGTCTGGGACGAGGAAAGAATCGCCGTAACCTCCAAGGGCAACAAGGAGTTTCAACAGTGGCTGCAAGATTCACACTTTGTTAGCAGTATCAAGGACAACAACGACGAGGTATACGAGCTTCTTGCCAGAGCATCCTCGAGCAGCAGGCGTGATACTCCATCCGTTACCCCATACAAGACCCCGCAAACGCAGGATCGCCAAGAAAGTCTTCCCCTGCGGCAAACGTCCGTCAACAACCCGGATTTCAGGTTGCCCTCAGCAGAGGAAAGTCGCCAATACAACGCATCGCGTCAACCCACGGTTGAGGCGTCTATTGCCCAGCGCCAGACCACGTATTCGCCAGACTTGCCGATGGGCAACGGCCTTGCCCCGCGGCAAGTAACGGACCTCATGAAGCTGTACTCCGACGATACCTCCATGAAGTACAGCGGCGGCCAGTACGAGACGATTGACGCCAAGTTACCCACCTTCTTTGACTTATGTGCAACAGTGGGCATTCGCAGTGACCAGTATTCCACGGCCATCAAGGTCATGCTCACGGCCGAACCGCGGGAGTATTACAACTCCACCCTTTGTAAGATCAAGGGCGATTTTGACGCATTAATCGCAGAAATCAAGGCACGCTTTGAAGGCGAAGAAGTCCATCGCACTCGCGTTGCAGAACTTCGCCGGTTAAGCTTTACGTCAATTGCCAGCGAAAACCACGGCAAGAGCAAGCTGGAGATCCTCAACCTGCTCATCAACAAGGTCACGTTACTCGTCAAGGCGACGAAGCGGCGGGGACTCCCCAGCGACGAAGAGTATCGCGACGCCCTCATCGCGTGTTGCCAGGGCATTCCCGAGTGCGCGCTGGCCCTTATCAACCCGCCAGCAAGTTACAACGCCCTTTGCGCGCAGTTGCGCAACGCAGTGGGCAACACCATGGCGATCAGCGAATCCAAGGCGCAGTTTCCCCTCGAAAGCCCCCAGCAAGACCACGAGCAATACTGGGTTGATCGGAAGTACAACGGCTACAACAACCGCCGCCAGCAGCAACAACCACGCGACGATCCGCGTGCGCGCCCGCCCCGTGGCGGGAGCAACTTCACGAGCAAGAAGTGCTTCGTCTGCGGCAAGCCCGGTTGTTGGTCAACGAAACACAGCGACGACGACCGCAAGCGGTCGTTCAAACGCTTCAAGTCCCAGTACTTCACGGAGAAACCGCAGATCTTCGCCCAGTTTCTTGCCGACTACGAAGGCAACGAACTCAACGAGGCTAATGAGAGCGACGATGACGAATACCGATCGGATGACGGAGACGGTCCTTTCAACAACACCACGTTCTTTACGTCAACAGCTTTTTACGGCAAAAAGACGGTGAATGGCCCGGAGCTTTACACCAACTTACGCAACCAGGCCACCCTCCACGCGTTTACCCGCGAAGACCCCACTGTTTTCGAACCTGACGAAGGCAACGGTAAGAGCAACGATATCTTCACTTTCGAAGACCGATACTCTGCCACCACCTTTCAGGGCATTATGCCTGATACCGGAGCTGCCCGCGTATCGACCGCCGGCCAGCAGCAGTACGAAGCCCTTCGCAGGCATCTTGCCACGGATTTGCCGATGGATACATCACGTGCCGGCGAAGCAAGTATCCGTTTCGGCAGTGGCGATAGCTTCGAATCCCTCGGTACAGTCGCAGTACCCACCCCGCTGGGTAACTTCACGTTTCACGTGATGACATCGGATACGCCGTTCCTCCTCTGCCTGAAGGATATGGATACCCACGGCGTACGCTTTGACAACCTCGCCAACCATCTCATTAAAGGCGATACTGTTGTACCTGTTGTTCGCAAATGGGGTCACGCATGGATGCTGTTGGAACCACCGGAGCGAAGTTTGGCCGAGCACCATTTGACCGATGCGGAATTACGGCAGATACATCGGCGATTCGGCCACCCATCGGTCGAACGGCTTCACAAGGTGCTCCGCCGCGCTGGCCACGAGGCAACCATCTCATCGCTTGAGGAGATCAACAAGTTTTGCCGTCACTGCCAGCTAAACACCAAAGCTCCTGGAAGATTTCGGTTCACCCTCCGCGACGACCACGAGTTTAACTACGAGATCTTCGTTGACGTTGTCTACCTCGATGGCAACAAGCCGGCCCTTCACGTCGTCGATGGTGCCACTGCGTTTAACGCAGCCCGTTTTCTGCGGTCCGTCACCGCCGAACACACGTGGGAAGCTCTTCGAATGTGCTGGATCGACGTATACCTCGGACCGCCGGACTGGATTATCACCGACGCCGGCCTCAACTTTCACGCAGCGGACTTCAAACGCGCTGCGCGCGCGTTATCCATCGAAGTCAAGGAGGTCCCCATCGAAGCCCACAACAGTATCGGCAAGGTCGAACGGTATCACGCGGCGCTGCGGCGCGCATACACCATTATCCGGGCCGAAACAGACGTTGACCCGGAAGTCGCGCTGCAATACGCGGTAAAAGCGCTCAACGACACTGCCGGCCCAGACGGCCTTGTGCCCACACTCCTCGTTTTCGGCGCTTACCCACGGATTTCCGATACTTCGCCGCCTCCAGCAACCACCCAGCAACGCGCTGAGGCTGTCCGCAAGGCAATGGAGGAAATACGGCAACTCCACGCGAAAAGGCAGGTGAACGAGGCACTTGCAGCCCGCAACGGCCCAGACACCACCCCCGTTGCATTGTTGCCACTGCAGTCACTCGTCCGAGTATGGCGGGAGAAGAACGGCTGGCAGGGCCCATACCGCCTTATCGCCGTAGACGGTACCACTTGCACCGTGGAAATGGCCCGCAGACCACGCAACTTTCGCATCACCGCCATCAAGCCCTTTTATACGGCAATTGACGACGAGCCCGCGGAGCAGCCCGCCCAGCAAGCGCAAGACGATGCAGCGGCCGTACCGCAACCGCCAGACCAGGAGGAAGCCCGCGATACCATCGTTGTCCGCAGCGACCCACCGGACGAACAGCCCGCGCGCAGACCGCGCGGCCGCCCCCGCAAACACCCAGTTCGCACGCTTTTTACGGAGGTTTTCCCGCATGCCCACTTCCCAGCGGATGCCTTCCTGACCGCCAAGGAGGAGTCCGACTACGCGCTCGCCGTTGACCTACGCAAGAAAGGCATCATCACCACACCCGGCAAGCCCTTCGAAGAATCCGACAAGGCTGAAATCGACGGCCTTGCCGCCCGCGGCGTCTTCCACATCGTCCCTTTTGACGAACGAAAGCACGCCGGGATACGGATCTTCAAGTCGCGATTGGTCCGCGAAGTGAAGGGCAAGACCGAGCAGCCCTACGAGAAAAGCCGTCTTGTTATACAAGGATACGCGGATGACGGCAAAAGCGCTATTCTCACACAGTCGCCAACGATCCAACGCATGTCGCAACGGATTATCCTGGCTATTGCCCCGTCACTACTGCGCCAGGGATTGCAACTGTGGCTTCGAGATATTACCCAAGCCTACACTCAGTCCGCCACCAATCTCAACCGCACGATTCTCGCGCGTTTGCCCATGGAAATACGCCATCGTTACCCCGCGAATGCCATCATGGTTGTCACGAAGCCGTTATACGGCATCCCCGAGGCAGGCACCCATTGGTGGGCGACGTACAGTAACCACCATAGAGAGAATCTCCAGATGGATACGTCGACTTTCGACCCTTGCCTGCTGATATCTGCCCAAGACAACGCCAATTTCGGGATAATCGGCATGCAAACCGACGATACCATCGGACTGTCGGATCAAGCTTTTGCCGACCGCGAGGAAGCCGAACTCGCGAAAGCCACTTTCACGGCGAAACCCAAGCAACAACTTGCCGTCAACAACCCCATCACCTTCAACGGCGGTATCGTGTCACTCACCGCCGACGGCGAGATCCAGCTCCGCCAAAAGGGCCAAGGCAAGAAGCTGCAGCCCGTCGACCACTCGTCGCCGGAAGCCCAGCAACAGTACGTTGAGCAACGGGCCCGCGGAGCGTATATTGCTTCGATCTGCCAACCCGAGGCTTGCTTCGACTACTCCCTCGCTGCACAACACCAATCGCCCGCGGCAGACGAGATCAGAGATCTCAATCGTCGAATCAAATGGCAGATGAGCAACCTCAACCGCGGACTACGGTTTCTGCCCATCGACTTGACGACCGCGAAACTCTTCGTCTTCGTCGATGGATCCTTCGCCAACAACAGCGACTTGACGTCGCAATTGGGCTTCATCATCATAATCGCGAACGAGCAAGATGTCAGCGGAACAACGGCACAACCGCCGACCAACGGCAACTGTTTTCGGGTTCACGGCAACGTCGTTCACTTCAGTTCGACGAAGTGCAAGAGAGTCACCCGCAGCGTGCTCGCCTCCGAGATATACGCGATGGTTGCCGGCGCTGACGTTGCTCACGCGATCGGAACAACGCTGGCGATGGTGACCGATCGGCTGAAAATACCACGGATTCCCACTGTTATCTGCACAGACTCGTACTCGCTCTACGAGTGCCTCGTGAAGCTCGGCACTACCAAGGAGAAACGCCTCATGATCGACGTTATGGCTCTTCGGCAATCGTACGAACGTCGCGAGGTCTACGAGATACGATGGATCCACGGCAGCGACAACCCGGCCGACGGATTCACGAAGTCATCGCCAAACGCCGCGTTGACCGCCCTCATTAGCGACGGATCGGTGGATATACGGATGAATGGATGGGTATCACGTGCGTGATAGGTCACGTGGCAACGAGTTGTTGGATACTTTTGTTTCTCTTGTTTTTATCACGTTTTTGAGCTTTTCAGACCACTGTTATTTGTTGGGCACTTTCACCACAAGAGAAAGTTGCCAGTGTTGCGATGCCAGTCATCGCGGGACCGATCGGCGTTATCGGGCTTAACCCCGATAATGCGGCGGCGGATCAACCGTAATTCCGCCGCGACCCCACCAGGTCAATAGCCGGCGATTTGCCGGCGAAGCGACCCCACTTGGTGGGCCAGTTGTTTACCGCCCTTTTCAACCGGGCGGCCCACGATAGTTACACCTTCTACACGCATAATAGAGATCTGGTATTTACCCCTATTATCGGCGTCACTTGCCTATTGATACGTACGGTTAACCGTATCACGAAAACCCCTGTGTTTTCCTACAATAATATTAAGGTATATATTAGTCTACCCCTATATAAGAAAAAGAAAATTACTATAGTAAAGTATAAGAAAGTTATAAAAAGAGCTATAGATTATAAGGTAATAAATATAAAAGAGGTAGAGAAATAGATATCTAACTAGGAGAAAGCGCTCTCTTATAGTATATAAGTCTAGTAGTATTTAGCTATAAAGACTAGTAAATAGTTCTTACTGCTAATAAAGGTATTGAGGTATATACTACTAATAGCATAAGTAGAGGTATATAAAAGTACTAACTATATAAGAGCTATTAATAACTAGCTCCTGTATTATAAAGTAACGTTGGTAATATAGGCCTGTATTGCTGCAAAGCTAGAGCGTCCCTAGGCAAAAGCCGCTTGTGGTACCTTTAGCCTAGTCGCCATAGCGACAGTTACTAACAACGTTATAGATAATTACATATAAAAGAAGCTAATAAAGAAAAAACAGTATAATAACTACTATAATAACTAAAATAACAAGAGTAATAACTATAGTAATAAAAAGTACTTACTATATAATATCTCTAAGTACTTACTATTAAGGTATTACTTTATGGGTAAAATATGCCTAAAATTCTTATAGTAACTGTATAGAGTAATTATTAACTATATAAAGCAAGCTCTACTATAGTAATATATAAAAGATAAGCTAAAAGAGGAAGATATATTACTAGCTTCTATATATACCTACTTAGATAAATTTACTATAGTAGTAGTAGTAGCACCTCTAGCTAAATAATAGTTAGAAGGTAGTAAAGATAAGGCATAGTTAAAGGGTAAAAGAGCCTTATCTATATAGTTAGCTACTTTTATGATATCTAACTATCTACTTAAAGACTTTGTTATCCTAGATTTAGGGGTAACCCTTTATATCTTCTACTCTTATTATTACTTCTTAGAGATAACCCTAGCAAAGTTAGATAACTTTATTTAAATAGGCAATACTACTATCCTAATTAAGAGATAGGGTAATATACTTATCTATATAAAACAGGGTAATTACTAAGCATGATTCATACTTAAAAGAGTTACTTATTATCTATTACTATTATATAACCTAGTATTATATATAATACTTAAAATAAGGAATAATTAGTAATAAGATAATAGTCTAATTAATAATTATATATATATAATAAAGGATTACTCTATAGTATTTAATATAGATAAAATTACTAGTTAATAGGTTATTAAGGCTAGTAAGAACTATAATAGTCTTTACACTATATCAGTAGCATACCCAGCAGCAGCAAACGCAGATGTGGTTGTAGTAGCCTTAGTACTAATAGACCGCTGCTAAAGGAGTAGGCTGGTTAAAGCTAACTACTAGCATAACTGTCTTAGCTACCTAGGTAGCTATATACTCTACAAAATAACTGCCTAAGCCTGTGGTATATAGATAAAAGGAGATATACTAGAGATATCTATTATATTATATAAAGTGTATATAATAAGTAAAATATAGTAGTAAATATTATATTAACTATAGAAGTTAATTAATTATGTAGAGGTAGGGAATTGTATTACACTATATTCTTACTTATTTAAATAAGGCTATAGTAGATATAAGTTAGCCTTGCTACTTAGTAACTAAAAATCCAGCTTTATATAAGACTATTACCTATAATAGTATACTTCTAAGGCTATTAAGATAGCTTTAATAGACTTTATATAGTTAATTAAAGTATATAAATTAATAGAAGTATAAGTAATTAAGTATAATAATAAGATTATAACTACCTATCTATAGGTAAAGGAGGCTATAGAAAGTATAGGAATCCTATTTAAGGCCTTAGTACTTAATATATAAGTATAAAATAGTAGTATAGAGAGGATTGCTATAGTGATTAAGGAGAAAGCTTGCATAATAAGGCTGAAATCAAAATTGCTAGTATTACTATGGCTAGAGATTCTAAAAGCAGCAGTATACTTATATAACTAAATACTAGCTAAATCTCACAGCTAGAGATCTCTATATTAGATCTAATATATAGTAAGAGAGTAGCTATTATCTATATTATACCTTAGCTATTTATAAGTATTTAACTGCCGCACATATGCAATAACTTTAGATACTTAACTTAGCTGTAATTATCTCTAGTACTTTAAAGTAAAGGTATGTATTAGCTATCTAGTCAGTTATATATTAACTAACTAGTAATATATATATATCTCTCTAAAGAATAAAGTTACTATATCTTATAATATAATATTTAATAAAGATAGATACTTCTCTAGAAAAGAAGATAAATAGGTAGATAAGTTAAGTAATATAGATAAGGCTATGATTAATAAATAGATCTAAAAAGCAACTAAAAAGAACTTTATAAATATTACTAATAGTAAGGATATTATAGAAGAAGATATAATAGAACTTCTAAATTAAATTACTAGTAAAATACTAAAAGAAGTCTATAAATATATAAAGTTATACTTTATATTAATAATACTACTAGAATCTTTAAATACTTTATTTATTATACTACTATTAGATATACTTAATATAAAAGGGTAAAAAGACTATATATATTATAATAAAATCTAATATATTAACTATATTATATATTAAAAGTAAATATATCTATAAGAATCTTAAAAAGCTATGTTTATAGCTAGGACTATTAATAGTTCTTACTGTAGTACCTAGAACTAGTAAGCTACTTATATAGCTAGGACTATTAACAGTCCTTGCTATAATCCCTAGAAAATCCTAAAGCAAGACCTCCTACCTAGTGAAAGTATAGGCTGGCTCCCTAATATCAGGAAGGATGATGTAATAGGAGAGGATCTATCTAACTCTGGTAATAAGATAACAGTACCTTAAAATATAGCTGTAAGGCTAGCTATAAGGCTATACTAGAAGGATTTACCTAGGTTGCCTAAGGTATATACTAACCTAAAAAACTACCTATTTATAGAGGATTTTTAAGAGGCTAAGAAAGCTTATTTATAGAGCTATAATGCTATAAATAGCTAGGTTCAAGTTAGTATAGAGGAAGCTAGTAATAATTAGATACTTAATTACTAATAGATATATACTTATAAGCTAAATAAATATAGATTTCTTATAAAGTTTAAAGCATGCCTTATTATTTATAGTAATTAGTAGTTAAAAGATATAATCTATAATATATATATAGTAATACTAATAAGACTTTTATTTTAATTACTTATTATAATTATAACTAAGTTAGACCTAGAATTACTTTAATTTAATATAGTAAATATATTTATATATATTAATATAGATAAGATAGTATTTATAAAACTTCCCCTAGGATATCTAAGCTATAGTAGTAGTAAGATTATCTACCTATAAAAGGCCCTTTATAGGTTATAATAATTACTACTACTATAGTAAAAGTACCTAGAAAAGGGACTTTAAGAACTTAGATTTATACTAGTTACTAGAGAGCTATACTACTAGTAAAAGAGAGCTATTATATTCTTCTTCTATGTTAATAATTATATCTTTATATTCCCTAAGTTATTATAATAAGAAGCTAATGAGGTAATTAATAGTATGAAAGAAAGATATCACTTAGAGAGTAGTAATAAAATATAATGGTTTCTTGGTATAGAAATTCTCTATAATAGATAATAATAAAAGATATAGCTATTGTAGTTAGTATATATTAAAAAGATAGTAAAGCTAATTGATAATAAAACCTAGCTACTGCTAGATAATACCTTAATAGGTAATAAAGAACTTCTACCCTTATAGTAGATAGTACCAAACTATAAAGTTATAAGATACTAGTAAAAAGTTAGATCAATCCTATATATAGTAGTAATAATAAGACCTAATATTATATTTATAGTAAGTTAGCTAGTGAGATTTAATTATAACCTATTAGTAGCCTATTAAAGGGCAGCAAACTAGGCGCTGCGATACCTTAGGCATATAGCTAGCCTTTGCCTTGAATTTAGGCCTAATAGAGAGCTTATTATTATATTAGATACAAGCTTTAGAGATAACTTAATTAACTATAAGAGCTTATAAGCTTTTACTATTAAGCTATATAGTAGACTTATTAGCTAGAGAGTAAATAAGCAGTAGATAGTAACTACTTTAATAACTAAAGTAGAGTTATTAGCCCTATTGCAAGCTATAAAAGAATTAATATTTATAAGCTAATTAATTACTAAGCTTACTGCTAGTAATAATACTTTAAATATATTACTAAAGGTTATAATACAATGCAATAATTAATAGATAATTAGCCTTATAACTAAGGAGTTAGTTTAATTATAAATATATCTTTGTTATATAGATATATATTACTACTAGCTATGTTAAGAGATTATAAATAGTTATATTAAAGTTATATATACCCTATTAGTAAAGCTAATAGCAGATAGTTTAATAAAGGCCCTACTAAAGCAAAAATAGCCTATATTTCTATAGTAATTAAATCTCAGTAACTAAACTATATAGTTAATGTAAAACTATAAGAAAGAATTAGTTAAGGACAAATTACTAATATAATTAAAGTAATAAGTACTATAGTAATATATAGTTAGCTAGTATAGCCCCTAACTAGGAGGGTTAAATTACATAGTTATACTAGTTAGTAAAAGTAAATTATTATAGAAGATATAACTAGTAAACCCTAATATTATAACTAATTATTAATATAACTAGTAATACTTTAACTATAAGTTTCTTAATAACTAAGTAATATATATAGTTAGTAATTTTATTATTACAATTACCTTAATTAGAGCTAAAAGTTAATATAAAATCTAATTATAAAAGACTACTATTTTAAGTTAAAAAGTTATAATAAAAGATAAAAGTATAGTTAAAACCATACTTTAAGGATAATTACATATATAAACCTATAGAAGCTATATTAAATATAATAGTAAGTATATAGGGCCTAAGACTACTATAAGGATAATATAGCTTTACTAAGTAAAAGGACCTTAGTTACTATATATTTATATTATTAAGCTTAGACTTATATAAGAGGTCTAGTAGGCTTTATAGATATAACTACTATTAAGTCTTTTTACCTCTACCTAGGATTAAACCCTAGAGCTCTAGTATAAGTTACTATCTTATACTATAACTATCTAGTAAGGAGTAATATTACTAGACTATATATACTCTAGTTTTAGTTATTATTAATTAGTTAATTATTACTTTTTATAATAAGTAATTAGCAGTTACAAGGACCTATAGGAATGCAAAAGGAAGGTATAAAAGGGTAGTAATTACCCTATCTATTAATTAGTTAGATTAAACCTACGAATAGCTTCAATCTAAGAGGGTATGTCAAAGTAGGTGCAATATACTAGCAAATAGCATAGACCTCTAGGCCTATTAGGCTGAATTGGGAAAGGTTTGCGGTGAAATGTTAGTTAATATCTATAGAATGGATTTTGCTAGCTAAAATATCTGGAATCCAATAACCACGTGCATTTGGATCCTGAGGCAACACAACAGCCATAAATGTGCGGGGAATCCCATGGAAAATAGCGACATAGTTACACATACATACACCAGCAATTTAACCAGGGATTTTCACCGTAATTATCTACGTACTTCAACAATTACTAGTTCTATAGAAAGCTTATAAGTACTTATTATAATACTTATTTAATAGAGTAGTTAGTATTAAAGTATATTACTTGTTTTAGGTTATTAGAGATTATAAAAATAAGTTCTAAGGTAATATATATATTATTTATTATAATAGAATCTAGGTTAGCCTCTTTAATAAAGTTAAGAAGCTCTTTAGAATATTATTATAGGTTTACTACTAATATAGGTAGTAGTTATAATAACTAGAAAACAGTATAGTTAGAAAAGGGAGGTTATTTAGAAATAAAAAGTAGATAGAGGTATAGGTAGATATAAGGTAGAAGTTATATATATATATATATATAAGAATAGGGTAGAGCAGTATAGTATATACTATATATAATTAGTAGAAAATAGGAGGTAGCCTACTTTTATTATTAGTAGGTATAAGGTTATAGCTAAAACCAAAAGTTAGTAGCTTATTAAGTTATAAGTTATAAGGTGATTAGAAATCTAGTAATTTATTAGATTTATTACTTAAGCAGTATTTAGCTAGTTTAATTAAATTAATATGATTTAATAGATTTAGTTATTCTCTAGAAAGAAAACTAGTTATACTACTATACTATTAGGGTAGGTCCCTTAAAGTGTGGTGTAATATGGATGGATTGTTCTAGCTAGTGCCCTGTGGGTGGATATGGATGGCTACCTGTGTGGCTATTACGTAATGTACATCCCTGCCTGCCTCAGGTAGGCTGGTGTGACACTTAGCCTATTCCAACCCAAAGTGAAGCATAAGAAGTAGGGTAGATTAGTACCATTCTAACCCTCCATAGCGGAGCTGTTTTGGAATTATTTTTAGGGGATTCTATCGCATAGGTAAGTTTATATGACAAAGTTGAGGTACTTTGGCTTACTATCGCTATTATGGGTTCCTGCCTAATATGGTTAGATACGGGCTAGATACTAAAACCACACGGTCCAAATACCCGTACTCAAGAGGAATGGCTGCCGTACTACTAGGAGGAGCCAGAAAACCTTGCAGGGTCCCCCGGATAGGAATGGTGCAAAGCGAAGGTGGTGACTCTGAGCGTGTGAGAAGAGTATCGGAGTGGAGGCAATCAAGCACTTTACCTATCCAGAGAGGGGGAGGAGAGGAGGGGTAATATGTGTTTCCCCCCTCCCCCCTTTGGGTTCTGTCTTTTGCATGGGGTTCCTTATGGGCCTCCAAGTATTACCATGTAATTCGAAACCCAAGACTGATGATGAATGACTGTGCCAATTGCACTCATCTGTCTGCTGCTTGCCGCCCGTGGTCCCGCCCAGTCTTCAGCCCGTGCTGGTGCTGGTGTAATTCTGCCGTTGCGTGCTTTGCTGGTGTTGATTGCTGATGCCCTATCGGAGAGATGGACGAATGCTGCCGTTACTACAGGGAATTCGTTTTACTCGGTATTCCCTCTACCCTTGCCGTCGCCCGAGGCCACCAATATCCGCGTGTTCTGACTAGGTGGTCAAGGTACTCCGTCGACCCTGCCTCGTGGCCTACCTACCCCAAGTTAACCTACCTACCTACCTAGGTACCTTGGTAGGAAATAAGTCAGCCACCGCCCGCCCATCACCCCGACGGGGACGGACGGTGGACACTGAACACTGCAAGCGAGCTGGAACGGTCAGAAACAGCCCCCCAAGGGCAGGGCTAATCCTCCTCTCACGCACCCTCTATCCAACACCCAGCATGGCGCGCCCCGAGACACACGTGTGAATGCACTTGCTTTCCGTTAATCGCCTTCCGTAGTTACCACCTAAAGGTCCCGTCGTCTTCACTAACCGATTCGCACTTCTTCTGCCATCACCATAAGCATTCCAATACGTCTCAATTCAGGCGCATGCTTCACCGTAATCCTCCTGCCTAACGCTGAGCAATGTGCCCTGGAAGTGAATTACCAAGTGTCCTCCGTCCCTTCCTCAACCTGCCTGCCCGCCTACCCGCCTAAACATCGCAGTTACTGTCACAGCCAAAAATTGCGAGTCCCCTCCCCTCCCCGCTAAAAAAAAAGTCAGGTCGACAAGCTGCCTCCACCTTACCTCAAGTACCAACCTGGTAGCGCCTGTCCGAGAGGGAAAAAAATTCATTCACAAAAAAAAAAAAAAACCTCGGGCCTCAGATTTTATTCCTGCAACCTTTCTCTCCTCCTCTCCCACAACCGCAATCTCCTCTCTCTCCCCTCCACAAACCTACCCTTACCCGGTATCTTTGTGGTCATTCTTCAGTTCTCTCGTCTTGTTCCGGCCGAATTCTTTTTCGCCATATACACAGCGGACATTTCGTACACGAAGACCCCTCAAGCCCAACAACAAAGTCGTCCAATCGAAGCTTTGCGTTTACCGTCGTTCACATTTTTCTTAGATCGCCGCAACCCGAGCATCTCCGGAACGCCACGCTTCCCAACACAGCCTTTCTTCTTGACTTGCTCTCAATCCAACCCTGTTACATCGTTACGAGGAACACAGCTTCCACGACCCCTCGGACATCCTCGTCGTACTCGCCCTTGCTGAATTTCAGTAATCGCGTGCCTCCGTTGGATCTCTCGTCCCCGCACTTCGCCCAACAGAAGCCTCCACGTCGGCTTCACTGGACCGGCATCTCCCGCTCATCTCGTCACATTTGGGCCTCTCAAACCAGCTCACGGCTTTTGACGACGTCAACCTACACTTGGTCCTCTCGACGGCTCACAAAGCCGCCCGACCGAACTCGTTTTCATACTCCACGGAGAGGTTAAGTCACCCTCTCCGGTCTGTCTCCGCTCGGGGCGTTGCCGGTAGACCTCGGTTTACCCTCTAGCAGGATCCAACACCCCACGTTCGTGGCTACCTACTTCGGGGCCTGGCAGGATTGGATCCATTGATTGTCTTTCCTGGTCCAATATACCCCCAATCATCTTTCGAGGCATGCCTATTTCTGCATCGGACCTAGCATCAGACACGATGGCCACTGCATTCTCCTACGCCCAAGCCGCCAAGGGTCAGGCGGCTACCACATCCGCAACCCAGCCTACTGAGAACGGCAAGGATGCCACCAACTCAGTAAATGGCGAACAAACCACTGCCGAGAACAACACCGTCAAGAGCAGTGACTCCGTCGATGACGAGACTTCGAGAAATACCCCTCTCAAGGCCCGAATCGCCGCCACGCAGGAGGCTCCTTCCGTCCCCGCTGAGGCTAACACCAACAACACATCCGCTGCCGCCTCTGTCACCGACTCTCGGCGCGAGGACGAGGACGCGGTCATCGAAGGCTCTGCCCGCCGAAGTGAGAACAGCGTAAGGTCAGCGAGCGCGTCCACGCGCGTGACCGATGACGCTGAGCCGAAGAAGGGCTCTAGGAAGCCAAGAAAGGCCAAGGCTGGAAAAGAGTCGGGCGAGGATGTCAAGAAGGATAAGCCGGCAGAGCAGGAGAAGGAGCAACCCAAGATCGAGCTGGTTGAGGCACCGCTCCCCTCGGTCAACATCTGGACTCAGCGGAAGGAGACACAGGCTGCAAAGACATCCGTCACCCCGCCCGCTAACGGTGCTTCCGACGCGTCCACCTCCGCCGACGCATGGCCTAATAGCCAAGAATCCAAGAAGAAGAGCAAGGCCGCCGACGTTACGGAAGCGACCAGCAGTGCTGCCGCCTCCAAATCACAGCGCAAGGTTGGCGATGGCGAAGCGGCCGTCCGCAGGAACGGTGCTCGCGGTTCTAGAGTGATTGATAGAGACAGCCGACCTACCGAGGTGCCCCCTCCCGTTGGTGATGTCCAGTCATGGCCTACGCCAGAGACGGCGGTCAAGGAGACCGTCAAGGAGGAGAAGCGCAAGCCCTCCGACAAGGCGGAGCGGCCAGAGGCTGACGCCCAGGACGACGCTGCCTCAAAGGGACGTTCCAAGGACAAGTGGGAGCGCATGGACTTCGTGCCCACTGTTCAGTTCTCCACTCCTATTCCTTCGGTGAGAGGATCTCGAGGAGGACGTGGTGGCGCCCGCGGTGGGCGCGACGTCACCTCCCGCGGTGGCCACGGCGCTTCGGCGACCGGCGCTTCGGTGGCCGGCGCTGCTGCTGACAAACCTGCCGGTGCTGCCGCCCCTTCGAGCAAGTCAGGTGGCGAGGCTCGTGAGCGTGCCCGAGATGGCAACGCCCCGGCCAGAACCAACTCTCAGCCTCCTGCCGCAAACAAGCGTGCCCCCATGGAGGCGTCCAGCAAGGAGCAGCGCAAGCCGTCTGCACCCAGCTCGGGCGAACGTAACAAGGAATCGCAATCCAATGCTGCCAACGTAAGTTGTCTTCTGCTGCTCTTGTTGCTTGATCCCAGCCAGTAATGACCCTAACCACAAAGCAGGAACAGGCCGGGGCTGTGAGAGAGAGGGGCGAGGGCCGCGGTGAAAGGGGTCGTGGCGGGTACCGGGGCCGCGGAGGCCACCCCGGAAACGTGCCCATGCACTCCCAGCAATCTTCCTTCACGGCCAACGGCAGCTCTTTCGGCTCTCAGGGGCCACGCCAGTTTACCAGTCCCCCTGCGCATCAGAACGGTAGTTTTACTTCCTCATATGGCGGTTCCCAGTCTCGGGGCGGTCGCGGTGGACGTGCGCAGTCCAACGGTTCCGGTGCTTTCCGTGGGACCGGTGGCCCTTCGAACTCCGGCCGCATGCGCCAGGTTCAGACAAACATGAACCAAGTTCCCTGGGACTACGGCATGCCCATGACTCCCGGCTCTTACCCGGCGTTTTACGAGCAGACCAGACACCTCATGATTCCTCAGTTCGAGTACTATTTCTCTGTCGAAAATCTCTTGAAGGACGAGTTCTTGCGTAAGCATATGGACAGCCAGGGTTTTGTGCCCTTGGAGCTCGTACTTGGGTTCTCTAGGGTCCGTACCGTCGCTGACCCTCAGACCCTGCGCGCAATCTGTGCCGAGTGTCCCCAATTGGACTATGTCATTGGAGACGATGGTGTCGAGAGACTGCGCTCTCGCACACACTGGCAGAAATTCGTCTACTCCAAGATGGAGCTGCGCTTCGAGTCTGCGCGCAACGCTGGGCCTCAGTACTTCTACCCGCGCTCGCTCCACGCCATGGCCCCCTACGACCACGGAATGTTGGGCGACTACCCTGTTGTTTCGCCGTCCACATACCCCAACGGCGCTGAGAACGGCTACGTTGCCTACCCTACTGAGTTGCCTGCGGGTCAGACCAACGGTGCCGTGGATGGTGCTGGACCCGAGACGCAGCTTTCAGCTCAGGTTCCCGAATTCCAGCCAGGCACGTCTGAGCAGGCTGGTGCCCATTTGGAGTCCAAGATTGAACAACTCGCCAATGGCTCTGCCAATTCTCACGTGGAGAGCGCGCCCTTGATCAACGGCAACCACGCCCAGTCCGCCGAAGTCCTCCAATCCTAGTGGGATGAAGGCACTGTCGTGGCCTGTGGCGATGAGGCAGTGTCGGGTGGCTACGGCGGCAGCGGTAGCAGCGACATGTCGAGTCCTTCCCAACGCGCACATCTAGTTATGCGTGTTCGGGTTGCGAACTCGGCCACAGAGTCTCGCATTAACAACATTCCGTATCCTGAATTTCGTACACGCGCGCTCTCTAAATGGCGGGACGCTTTGGCTGGGGAGATCCCTGGCGACATGATATCCCTCTATCGGTTCTGGTCTCATTTCTTGGCCCGGCATTTTGATTTAGAGATGTTTGAGGAGTTTCGGGCATATGCAGTGGCGGACGCCACGGGGGAGACGGCCAACACAGCTGGTCTCGAAAACTTGATTGCATACTACGAGGCAATCATCCAAGGCAATGAGGAAATACTTCTGGACAACATTGAGTTCCTTTACGAAGAAGCAAAGGAGCTGGCTACGAAGGCCCAAATATCCTGAGGGCAGAGCGCGACAAGACAAGAATGTTTTTACGAATTACGCAGCTCGTGTGGGGTTTTCTTTCGACAGCTGCGGGACTCTCGAGGTTGCGACCTGACACGACCTGATATTGGGCAATCTTCCTCTCTTTCTTAGTGCCCTTGAGTTTGCAACGCTTCTTGGGATGAGGCGAAACGCGCCCGCTAATACTGTCGTCATTGGATGATTGGAAAAGTTCTTTGCCTCTTTATCGTTGAGGAAGGAAACTGGTTGAGAGATGATGCTAGGTGGCCAGCGACATACGCTCATAGTTGGGGCCGAATTGGCAATAATCGTGAGAGCGCGGGGTTGATCAGAGGCGAACACGATGGGGCAAGAAGGTCGGGTCTCGGGTTGAGGTGAAAGCGAGCTGTTCCTCCGCTGGAAGACGGCTTCGGACGTGGGTTGATGAAAGTCTTTTCCCCGGTGTAATCGGCATAGAACCGATATGACAATCATCGGCCTACTTTTTTTTTTTTTCTCGGCGGGGTTATTTCATGGATGGATCCATCTTCCCGCTCTTGCTTCCTGCTTTTAGACGAAGAAAAAAGTTCACTTCCCTTGCTGTCTTTTCATTTTTCATTTTGCACATAGTTTCTGCATGCTCTTTTTAGGGGGATTGGAAGGGGGTAGGGGAGGACACGAAATGGATTCGAGCGGTCACGAGATGAAATTTTGGGGACGGTGACTCAGGGTCCTGCTAGAATTATCTATTTCCTTGGCTCAGTGGTACAAAAATGCACGAGAAGAAAAGGATGAAAAGAGAGAATCAACACGCTGGACGAGTCACGTTGGTGTTGGATTTTGTACAAGTAGGACCTCACACAACCACAACCACAACAATAGCAACAACAACAAGAAAAAAAAAAGAGAAAAAAAAGAGAAAAAAAGAAAAAAAGAAAAGAGAAAAAAAGAAAAAAAAGAAAAGAGAAAAAAAAGTAATACATAAGCGGAACCCTTGGCGATCGTGTCGGGTAACCATTCAGGTTTTGTGCTCTCATACATGTGTGACGGACCCCAATGAGGATCCTACTCGATGTCAAGCCCCCCCTCGACTGGGCGGGTTAAGACCCATCATGGGTTTTGTGTTGCTCTTTACAACTATTGACTGGAGCAGAACATCGAATCGAGACGGAGGTTGGTCCATGGAAGAAATGTGCCGTCCGGGACATGCGGCCAGGGAATAGACCTGACACTACGATGCTCGCCGTGCCAGCCAGCGATGGCGCTTCTCGCCTTGATTCACGAGCCGGGGATGAAGGGTAAATTTTGGTGAGGCTCCAGACATATAGTAAGGCAGCTCGAAGCCGCGTTGCTCCACCTGCGAAGTCAGTAATGTTGGGGGCAAAGAGAAGAGGCGGCCGGAGTTGCGCACATACAAGGATCTTGTCAGCTATCGCTACATCGCATTGGAACAGCACCGCGAGTCTGCTATACAGATGTAGTTGCCTCACATTAATCATTATTACACTGCTACTCATAGGCGGTCCCTTCGCCACAGCCGCTACAGGGTCCTCGTACACTGATAGAAGGACGAGTGTCAATCTAATTAGTTATTATCTACAAGAAGGCATGCCATTTCCTCATTCTCCCACGAAACTTTAGTGCCGGAATACCGCCCCTAGTACCATTCAAGTCCCTTAGAGGGCCAGGACAAGACCGACGATGGCGGCAACACCGGCGAAGGCGTTAACCATGACAGTCGGCGCAGCGTTGGGAGCATCAGTGGATGCGGGGGCGGTGCCAGAGGCGTCCGTACCAGTAGGTTCTGGAGACTCAGTTGCGGAAGCGTCACCGGTCGTGGTCTCGGTCTCGGTGGCAGCAGTCTCAGTGGCGGTCGCGGTGCTACCGAGAAGAGTGTTAGTGGTATGACGGCCGAGATGGAAGATCAGGCAGAAAAAAAGAGGGCGCCGAGAGGGGACTTACGCGGTAGTGTCGGCCTCCTCGCTAGTGTTCAAAACAGTCGAGGTAAAGGCACTGCCAGCAGAGTCGGTGCCGGTAACAACGCTGGGAGAGAGCGTGGGAACCAAGTCGGTGGTGATGGTGGTGGGGACGGGCGTGATGGTAGCGGAAAGGCTTGTGGTGATGGTGTTACCCCCGCTGTCGGTAGTGGTGACGGCGATGACGGTTGGTACGGGAGTGCCAACGGCGGCAGTAGGGCGGAGGCTCTCGATGGCAGACTCAAGGGCGGAGTACTGGCTGGCGTAGGCAGTGGGGATGGCGGCGAGAAACCAGGTCGGGGTGCTGGTGGCCTTGAGGACAGAGACGACATAGGATTTGAGGTCCCCGGTGACGCCGGCCTCGCCGGCGGCGGAGCCGAAGGCCGAGGTCAAGGAGCTCCACTGGCCCTCCGGGATGTAGGCCGAAATGAGGGCGTCGGCGGCCTGGGTGAAGGCAGGTGCATCGGAGCTGAGTCCTTGTCAGTTCATGCTCTAGTGACATTGAGCCTCTCGTCTCTTGAATGACTTACGCTTGACGGGCCTCGATATGTTTGGCAACGGCGAGCTTGGCGGCGAGAGCCAGGGAGAAAATGGCAGACTTCATGTTGACTACTAGTTGGTCTTTGGAGGTATATGCGAAACCGAAGGTTGGATATCACAGATATTCTAGGATGAAGGACGACAGGGTTCCCTTCCGGGTATCACTGACTGGCTGAAGCACACAAGGCGGATGGGGAGATGAGTAGAGAAAGGGAGAAAGAGGGAGGCCGCTGGAGAAAGCATCAACCGGCTGCCTGTTGATTTATATAACAAGAAAAACTCCGTGATACGGTCAAGAAGCAGATGACGCCGTATGCAGTCGACCAGACCGGGTGCGACCAGGCCAGCACGAATTGGGAAGCATGGCAACAGCGGTGGTGGAAGCGAGACCTGGGTATTGCGTGTCGCTGCGTTTGCGTGGGGCGGGACAGAAAGAAAGTGGGCAGAAATCTTGGTGTTGACCCCAGCCAGTAATCCTTGGAAAGCGGAGGTTGGGTAGAGAAGCTCAATACAGAAAACACCAGGGCCATGATGGATGCACCCGCAGTCAGCAGAGGAGAGGGCGACAGCTGCAGACCGCAGACAAGGCAAGGAAACCGACAATGAAAAAAGCAGGGCAGGGCAGGGCAATAGCTGAGGCCGGGCTAGGCTCTCTGGCGTGACATTGGCGGCTGGCCTGTTTGCTTGCGCGTGTCACGCAGGGCATCGAATGAGACGCAAAGGATTTGATGGCCTACTTCGCACAGCGTGTGTGATGGCATCAAACGGATGCACGGGTGATGGCATCGCGGTGCTGGACTCGAGCGGGCAGGGGATTTGATTGGCGCCGGGTTGTGTGTTTGCCGGCCACGATCGTGAAATGGGGTTGACGGGAGGCTGGGGGGAACAGAACGACAAGGATCAGTATACAAAGCAAGCCGAACATACGTCAGCCCTTCTTTTTCCGATGCCTCTCTTGGCTGTCTTGCACCAATTCTCGACTAGATCAGTACTCAAGTACACAAAATACAGAGACTGCTCTCAACACGTGACTTGATATTTTTGAGGTTGTAAAATGAATCATCACCAGTCGGGTCTGTGTAAAAAGAGAGAAAGAATGTGCAGCAATTGCAGACGGGGTTGCTGTTCGTGAGAATGTGAGAAAACAACAGGGAACGGGGTGAGATAGGTCGTGGAGGGATGTGGTTGGTGGGTGGAAAGGCAGGCCGTGGCCCGTTGAACGAATGACACAATAGGATTGTTTACTAGTACCTAGCTGGAAGGAACGGGCTGGGAACAAAGCACTATGTCCGTCAAGACAGGTGACCTGTACACAAGAAGTGCACAAGAGAACAGCGCGTCGCGCAACCACAACATATAGCAGCCTGGCTGCGCCACCACCCAGTTCAATTCGACCTCGTCGGTGTGCGACGACAGACGCTACGTCACCGACTCTCGAGCTGGTACCTAGGTAGTGTCTAGAGTACTTCCTGCGACTACCTACCTAGACCATACATAGGTAGGTACCTATTCACTCACTCACTGCAGGCCTCCCTCCCCTCTTCGCCGCGGGGCATTCAGTACTTTCCACCTCGACTCGTTAGTCCATGTCCGCCCAGCTCGTCACCATCACACCATTACGTAGGTATTCTCCATGACACACCACCCGGCCATCTGTGTATCCCTCTAATTGCCTTGTCGCAAATCTTCTTCTCTGGGTAGGCAAGAAACCCAAATCTACTTGATGAATTTGCACGATGAAAATGTTTCTCCCTATTCCCAACACCACGAGAATCATGTCGAAACCACAGTGATCACGAAACCGAAAACCCACCCGATACATTTCTGATTGCCGGAATACGACATGTCCAGTATACATGGTTCCAAACGCAGACCACCTGTCGAGTGGAAACTGGCCCCTCCCGGAACAAGAGTGAACCCAGTGAATCTATATGTTACTGCCAGTGCTGGTCGGATTCGGTGCGTTGAGAGAGACTCGCGGACTCACCGAGCACCTTGCAGCAGAACCCCTCGTACCACCACAACAAGTCCACCCCCTTTGAGGCCCGTCTGTCGGCGCTCGGCCACAGGCAAGGCTTGGCCCAACTCCATGTGCCATTGGCCGATATGCCTGCCCTTATGAGGTCATTCCCGCGGCCGCCTCGCTGCCCCTCCTTTTTTTCGCACAGGTCACAGGCACACAGGTCACAAGTCACAAGGGGAAGGGAGGGGGTGCTAGGTACATGCACTGCTGCGCCGCGTGCTGCGTGCTGCGTACTTCACACTGCATGCTTTTTCCTCTCCGCCCATACTGTCTGATTCTCAACTCGACCCCGAGTGGTTTCAAAAAATGCAGCTCTTGGTCCGTCCTGGGAGCTGGCAGCAGCCGCGGATTCTCACCGGCCAACACGAGACGATCGATACTTGGGTCACTTTCAATATAGCTTTGGTGTGGCATCGGGCTATCGCAGGGTACACCCATCATGGAAGGCCACTTACAGGCACACCAACACAGTGCTCGGGGGCGCACCGGGGAAGCCTGACCACCGTCTTTCATGTCTTTTGGAGCCTGGTCAATTTGGCAGAACCCAAGGGCGTACATGCACGCTATTCTTGGTCTGAGAAGGAGGGTATGGGCCTAGGGACCAATGGCATGGCCAAGTGACCTTTATATTTTGACCGTCTTTCAGATGGGAAAATGGTCCATCTGGCCCTGGTTCGCAAGTCCCCGTCGCCGCGAATACGGTAGGTACATTTCTTGACTCGGCTGAGCATGCCTAACGCAAAGACCGTCCATCATGATCATATGTACCTACATAGTAGCATCCCCGAATCCCGCACTCCTGCTGCAGTCGCACCTCTGCAAGCAACGCTGAGTCGTCAAGATGCTGAATCCACCCTGTTCCACCCTGCCCAGTTGTTCCAGTTCAGGCCTGGAGGGGGAGGGGGCGACGGTTTCTGGCTGGCTGCTCAGCCTGAACTGTCCACCTCATGCCTGACACCCACAACTGATTTGCCTTTCCCTCCCGCCTCCGTCTTGTTGGACCCTGTCCTCCCCACCCACCACTTCCAGCCCTGGGCACCCCCGGTCAGCGGTCATCACTTCTTCCCCTCCTCCCTCTCTTCCGGGACTATTCTTCACACTTCTACCCTCTGAATAACTCACAGACATTGCGACGTTTCTAGTCATAGACGTCTCATCACAGCACCATAACTTCATAAAACCTTCATCAGCCGTAACTCTGCCTGCCTGGTGCTGCATCTGTGTACCATATAGGCACTCTGTCATCTCGCTCAGAGACTTACAACACCCCGCTTACCACAACATACCACCGAGCCTTTGTAGCGGATCTTCCGCATACTCTTTATCGACCGGCATGAGCTACGACTATGAGTCCCCGCGCACTCGTCGCTACGTGCGAGAGGAGCGTCGGGAGGAGAGGATCGATCCCCGTTACGCAGACGATGGCTACCTCAAGGTCTACCAGTCTCGCGAGATCATTCCCAAGGCCCGAGAGAACAGCGACCTCTCCATAGAGGAGGTTCGTCGCGATTTTCCTCCCCCGGGATACAGAGACTCCCGTAGAACCCGTTCAGCAGAGCCAGGCTACTACGATGACTACCGAGGGTATGACGACCGAGACCGATACTATGACCGCGATTATGATCGTCGAAGCAGGAAGGCCGGAAGCGTCGTCTATGCCGAGGAGGAGAGATCCCGTAGGCGTGTGCTCAATCAACAAGAAAAGATCATAGCCGCCGTTGCCGGCGCAGCTTTGGCTTTCGGCGGCAAGGAACTCTACGACAGAAAGGAAGCCAAGGAGCATGGCGGCGAAGTGGAGCGTAACTACCTAAGCTCTGCAGCCCTGGGCGCTGCCGGAGCGCTCGCAGGCTACCAAGGTGCAGAGTACTACAGCAAGCGAAAGGAAAAAGAGGAAGAAAAATCCACCTATGTCGTCCACCGCGGTCGTGACGGCAGGGTCACTGAGTACTACTCCGACGAAGAGGGAGAGAGGGAGAAGAAGAGCAACAAGTCATTTCTGGAGAACGCCCTGGCGGCCTCTGGTCTGGGAGTTGCGGTCAAGGCTCTCACGGGGGCGGGCGGCGGTGATGACAGGCGCAGCGACACCCGTAGCCGACGAGGCAGCCCTGACTCGAGGGGCTCACGGTCCAAATCTCGGGGTCCGGGTGGAGAGGCTGCCAACAAGATGCAGAAGGCGGCTATGGCTTCCTTAATCGCCGGAGCCACCGAGGCATTCCGTGTTGCCAAGGAGCCTGGCGGTTGGAAGGGCGAGAAGACCAAGCGCATCATCACTGCAGCTGCCGGTGCTGCCACCATCGATGCTGCTCAAAGCGGCGAGAAGCAAAGCAAGCTGGGTCTGGCCGAGTCCGTCATCGGTGGCTTGCTGGGCAACCGTGTCATCAACGGATCCAAACGCAACATTGAAGAGGACCGGAGCACCGGTCGAAGCCGGTCCCGATCGCGTGCTCGTTCTGATGGCGGAGGTGGCGGGCCCGGCTTGGCCGCTCTGGCCACGGCTGGGCTCGGTGCTTTCAGCGCAAAGAAAGCAATCGAAAATGTCCGGTCTCGCAGCCGAGGCCGCAGCGCCGACTCTTACGACAGCCGGGCTTCCAGCCGCAGCCGTGACGGCCGACGCCAGCGGAGCAGGAGCCGCAGCGTTGTCGACTCTGCCCGGAAGAAGCTCGCCAAGATCGGCCTTGGCAGCGGTCCCGAGGAAAAGGAGAGAGAAAAGTACGCCCGAGACGACGGCTACTATGACGACCGTAGCTCCCGCCGTGGCGTAAGCCGAAGATATTCTGATGAATATGACGACGGCTATACCCGCAGTGGACGCGATGCAGCCTATGATGACGATAGGTCCTCGTACACGAGCCGGCGTCGCGACCGTTCCCGTCGTAGAGGAGGAAAATCAGAGGCGAGTTCGGACTCGGACCTTGGTGACTCGGACGAAGATGAGAAGCGTGCGAGGAAAATGAGAGGTAAGCAAGTCATTACAACGGGCCTCGCGGCCGTTGCCACCATCCACGCAGCAAATGGAGTCTATCAGAGTATGGAGAAGCGCAATGCACGGCAGAAGGCCGTGAGAGAAGGACGGCTTAGTCCAGAAGAGGCGAAGAAGCTCAAGACGAAGGCGATGGTTCAAGACGCCGCGTCTGTTGGAATCGCTGCTCTCGGTCTCAAGGGTGCTTGGTCTGAACTCAAGGGGGCCAAAGACGTGACCCATGAATGCAAGCAGTTCCAGCAAGAAAAGGCCGTTCGACATCAGAAACGGCTCGAGAGGCAGAGGAGGCTCAACAGCGGCTACGACAGGAGAAGGACCAGGGCGGATGACTGGTACTCTTCTGCGTCTCCACGAGAAGACCGATACGATTACGGGGCGACATATTATGACGACAACCCGTACTCTGCCGGCCGCTTGCCTGCACCTCCCGTCGGCTACGAAGACAGGAGGTACAGAGACTGAGGAGGCGGTGCGAACGGGAGCCAAGCCCCTCCCCTCCCCCAAACCACCACGTTCTGGTCTTCGCCGCGCACCTGAACCGCGGCGTTTCCCCTCGTTTTGCCCTTCTTTGCACTCAACACACCGGTACAAGTTACGGATCTCCCATGTCTGTACTAGGTTTTACGACGTTACGACATTTCTCCAGATCATTGCTGCAGCGCCAGCCGTCATTACTCTTTAAACATCAAAAAGAATTAGAAAGATCGAAGAATGAGGGGGATGTAGAACTGGCGTTCCACATTTGCCTTTCAACGAGCAGCCGTCTTGCATTGCGTTACTCAGATAGATGGAACCCCCCCTTCCCCCCCTGTTGCCTAATCTACACGCATTCTTTTTTCATCGTATTACAAACTGGACAGATTCTAATTGGATTGTGACAGACCATCGCCGCCGTTACTAATCGGTCCACGCCGTTGTCTAGAGCCAGATGGACCAGCAGCTGGTTGGACCATGTCTCGTTGCTGACGGGTCTTGCGAATGATTGCTGTACCTACTACCCCAGTCAGTCCGGCAACATGCAGCTCGGACAGAATGAGCGCACGATGGGGCCAGGGTTGAAGCTAGGGTCCGATTGGAACGAGGAGTTTTTCTTTTTTCGTTTCGGGATTGTAGGGAGGAGGCGTGAGAGAAGAGAAACTGAGAGAAGCCTAACCGACCAACTTCCGTCTGGAAGATCCAACTGATCAAGCAGCCTCGCAGCCAAGCGAAACCTGATGGGAAAGAGACCCCCTGTTCCTGAGACCAACCGGACATTTTTCGCTAGCGTGAGAACGTACTGAGGTACGTAGTCCAGGCGGTCCCTCTTAAGGTCGCACATCGTGAGAACGGACAAGCGGCGGTGAAGGAGCGACCGACCACCTTTGTTGGGGAAAAGGGGGGGTGGGGGCAATCTTGTTTTCTTTTTGGTGGTAAAGATTGGGGAGTAGACGGGAAGGGAGGGGGCCGATATGCGGGATGATGATATACGACGGAAAAGACGGCGTCGGTATGTATGGGTCTTGTGGCTCATGCCAGCGCCTGATCAGCAACGATGGGGGGAGGAAGGTATCCTCTCGAGTATTTGTCGCCAACTGAACATGTCTTTTTTATTGATTTTTTTTTTCTTCAGTCTACCAGCTATATTCCTCTGTAGTATTTTCTTTGGATGGGACAGGCAGGCCTTTGACTTCTGATCTTGCAATAAGCAGGCCATGTAGTACTGACGACCATGACGTGAGAAGTTTTGCGCACACTCGCCTGTCCATATGCACCTACATTATGTACCGGCCATTCGTTTGTCTCGCTATCTGACACCACCGAGTGTAGTACAGGAGCTCATCGAAGCGGTTGGCCCCGAAACAAACCCTATGCTCCCCTTCCTCCCCTCACCCTTCCCGCCTCCGGTAGGGCCCCAGAAGTCAAAGAACTGCGAGCATCCCGGCGCATGGCCTGTTCGACAGGAATGAATGTAAGCGCAATGCCGGCAAACTGTCTTTTTGCTGTGCGGCTGCCACATGGGGTCACACATGGGACACGCGGCACAGCCTCGCCATTTCATATGCAAGTCGTCTTTGGGAAGTTCGAGCAGAATGAAATAACGGAAGAAGACAGCGATTGAGAGCAAAGTACGTAGCAGGTCGAGGTGATGTGATATGTGGGACGGGAAGGAATCTTGGCTCAGCCTGTGGACGTGGACTACGCTACAGAGCGAAACACATGGGGAAACTCCGGTACCCTCTTTTGTTGGCGGCAGGACGATTGAAGTAGAATGCCAAATCCAGAGACATGGTGGATCTTGCCATTGGGATGGTGGCACCGGGAAACAAGACATGTCAAGTCAGTCCCGTCGACGATGCCTCGCCAATCACGGCCGCAGGCGCCCCTTCGAGGTGCACAATGATGTCATTCTTGGACTGATCATTTAGCCGCTTGTCACCGCCAGGCAACCACAGCCGCCACTCGGTAGCGGAACCTCAGCGCAACATCGGACCAAGTGGACAGGACACTGGAGGCCCATGCGTGTTGAGTTCGCCTTCATACCATTCAGTGGCAGCTTCAAATGAGTGACAGCCTGGGATATCCTAGGGGCAGAGACAGCTATTTTGTACAATCGCACCAATAGTGGTCCGAACCTAGGTAGTTTGGGAACCCCCCTCTGTCTATGACACGCCAAATTCAACATGAATACGATATCATGTGTGGTGGTATGCTAGCCACACAAATTATAACAATAAAAATCCTGCCACGCGGATGGAGGTGTTTTCTATAACGCGGCGTCCCCTCCCTGCTGCTTCCAAGCCTGTGCCATGGCCAGCAAATTGGACAAGTTCTGAGACTGCTTATCGTCGGCCGGGAAAACATAGTCGATGTACTCTTCGAAGCTGTCATCGTCGAGGCGTCTCCTACGCTTCGTCTTACGCGGCATTAACTTCTGTACCTTCTCCACATCATCGCCGGCGCCGTGAGCCCTCTCAAACGACAACCAAGCATTGAGTAGGGTGACGGCCTCCTCCTTGAGATCCTTGTCGCGCATGCTCTTGTGTGCGCGCTCGAATACCTTGCGCGCCCGCGCCTTGGCCTCGTCGCTAATCGGCGCCTCCTCCTCCGCCTCCTCCTCATCTTCGGGTATGTTGAGCTCGAAGTGCGCGAAGCTGATCCACACCTTGACGTGGTCCGTCTTCTCGAGAAGACGCTCGTAGAGCTCTCTTGTCCTTTCGTACTCTCCCTCTTCTTCCTCAAAATCTATATATGCCTTCCATAACAGCTCAGGCATATCGAGAACCGGCTGATTCACAGCCAGCTCAAAAATGGCTCTGGTACGTTCGAGATCATCAAGACCGCGCTCGAGCTCGGCGAATTTGATCCAGGTCTGGCAGTTGGACGGGTTCCACTCGATATGCTTCTCGTACAATGTCCGGCACCGTAAGAACTCGAAGAGCTTCAGCTCCAACTCGATGTAGCCCCTAAAGAGCTTGTCCTTGGGGCACATGCCGATGCCCTGGCCTAAAGTCTTACGGGCCGCGGTGAGGTCGCCTTGCCGGATCTCAAACTGCGCCTTCAGCAACCAGATCTTGGCGAATGTGAACTTCTTGTGCGGTATCAGTTCCAAGCACACCCTGTAGATCTGCCGTGAGCGCTCGACATCCTTCGCTTGCAGCTCCTCAAAAATGGCGTAGTTAATCCAGAGGTAAATATAACGCCTCCAGAACCTCTTCTCCTGCGCTGGCGGCACCTGGGCAACTGCCCTTTCGTACACATCTCGAACTCTGTCAAGATCGCCTGCGGTTTCCTCAAGACGTGTGTAGTCGAACCAGATGTCATAGTTCTTCGGGTTCTCCTTAACCTGGGCTTCGTAGAAGACGCGGCGCTTTGAAAGAACAACATCCTCAACACCATCTTTGTCTCCAAACTGCTTCTCAAACGTCGTATACGCCTTGTGGAGAGCCATGGACCGGGAACGAGGTAAACGATCCAGGGCGTACTTGTAGATTGCCCTGGCTCTCTCGTACTCCTTCAATTTCGCCTCGTATCTCGCATAGGCGATGAAGAGTTTCTCGTCCACAAATTCGTCGCCCAACTCCTCAATGGCAGTTCCAAATACGTCACGAACCATGTCGCTGGTGCCAAACTCCTCTTCAAAACGTGCCCACTTGATCCAGTTTCTGGGTTCTGGGTGGACAAGGGTGAAGGCTCTGAATATGTCCCTGGCCCGGTCGTATTCGCCATATCGCTTTTCCAGCTTGATGTAGGCGCTCCATGCAGCTTCATCGGGCTGCCATTGCATCCAACGGTCGAAGACTTGGCGGGTTCCTGGGACGTTGCCCAGCATCTCTTCCATATAGACGTATTTGTACCACAGCTTATCTACACGGGGTAGTCGCGTAACGGCTCTGTCGAGGAGGTTTCGCGCATGGTTGATGTTTCGGCATTTCACTGTAACGATGTTAGCGTCCTGGTCCGGTATTTAGTCTGGCGCGGCTTCCATACTCTCCGACTCGATGTATCTGATCCAGAGGCGGATATCATTTGGATGTACATCTAGCGCGCGCTCGAAAATCGATCGAGCGCGCGCAAACTCCTTCTGTTCTAATTCCCATTGCGCATATCGCATCCAGTTGTTGAGGTTCACTCTGTTGCGCCGGACGTAATCCTCAAACTCCCTACGTTTTCTGCCCTGGAATTCGTGCAGCTCCTCCAAGTCGGCAAAGCGCTGGGTAGGCGCCTGCAGCGCAACCTCTTGACGGTCGACTGCCTCACGCAGAAGTTGCTCCGCAGAGATTTGAACGGGCGCAGCGGCCTTGTTCTTGACCTTGGGCGGTCCTCGTGATGCCTCCATTGTCGCAAATTGTTGGTGGCGGAAGGTAGGTTTGTGGGCAACTGCGCAGTCGTCGCGTTCTTCGCCTTCAGTACCCGATGCCTTGACTTAAGAGCCGGATGAGAGGGTAGATAATAAAGTTGCTTCGCGTTATTTGGCGGCTTTCGTTCACCGTCAATGGCGAGGTGTCGATCGTGGGTTGTTGATGCCACTCAAGGCTGAGCTGTGGTTGGAAAAAAGGCAGCTCTTATCGGGGTTCCAGCCACTCCGATAAAGAGCTGATGTGGCTAGGGACCCACCCGCCACGGGAAAAGCGACACAGCCTCGCAAGGCTTCCAAGAACAGAGAGATAACTTTTTGTCATACAAGCTCACTTTCTCCGTTGCGCCGTCTCTCGTTGAGTAGGAAACCACGATCAAACGCATACCGCAGAAGCTCCGACAGGCATCATGGCCACTCTCGCGGACGAGCTTCTTCAGGACTTCGAGGACTCTGGCTCCGAAGCCGAAGACACCCGACAAGATGATGATCCCCTCGGACTCCTCGACAATGCGCCCGAGGCGAATGGTGGCAAGGCCTCTCACGACATGGACCTTGATGGAGACCAAAGCGAGCCTGAGGACGAAGATGATGAAATGGGAGGCTTATCAAAAGGCACTGTCGACTCTGTCGAGAATGCCGAGGATGCTAAAGCAAAGGTTGAGAAGATGCAGCTGGGCAACGTCAACGACGTTCGCAGCGTCGCCAGTCTCATGCAGACTTTGCAGCCCATAATAGAGGTTAGTCAAGCCCCCGAAACACGCATAGCTCTCATGTAGCAGTGTTTACATCCTCTCTTGGGAGAACTAGCCCTGACGTTGTGGCTCGAATATTACAGAAAATTGCACACTACCAGTCTCAACCTACGCCAACGCAGCTTCTCGGCAATATCGAAGACCATCCTGAATACCACCTCCTTACTCAGTCGAACAGCCTATCTACACTGATTGACAGTGAGATAGTCTTGGTGCACAAATACATCCGAGATCATTACTCGATACGATTCCCAGAACTCGAGACCCTTATTACCAACCCTCTGGAATACGCAAAGGTTGTCGCGATACTGGGCAATGGACCTTTGGACTCGGAAAATATCAAGAAGCTACAGCATGCTACGGAAAATCCTCTCAAGGTATCTTTGCGTTCGGTTCTCGACGGCCCATCCTTGATGATTGTGACGGTGGAAGCAACAACAACAAAGGGACGAGAAATGTCACAGGATGAATTGGAGCGCGTGTACAGAGCATGCGAAATGGTCATCTCCCTCGACAAGGCGAAGAAGACCCTGACAGAATACGTTCAGTCGCGGATGAACCTGTTTGCGCCGAACCTGACTGCTTTGATTGGTTCGTTGACGGCGGCGCAGTTGTTGAACGCTGCTGGTGGCCTTACGGGTCTAGCAAAGACACCCTCTTGCAACATCCCAGCATGGGGCTCGAAGAAGGGCGCCGGTGCCGCGGGCTTGGCTACGAACATCGGCGTTAGACAACAGGGGTTCCTCTATCATTCCCCCATCATCCAGGGCATTCCCAACGACCTCAAGAAGCAGGCCATGCGCATCGTAGCAGCCAAACTCGTGCTCGCAGCGCGTGTCGACCGTATTCACTCTAGCCCTGACGGCTCTACAGGCGAAGACCTCAAGGAACAGTGTCTCACACGGCTTGAGAAGCTCACAGAGCCGCCTCCGAACAAAGGTCCACGAGCTCTGCCGGTGCCAGACGACAAGCCATCCCGCAAGCGTGGTGGAAGAAGGGCAAGAAAGGCCAAGGAGGCAACAGCCATGACAGAACTACGTAAGGCACAAAATAGAATGGCCTTTGGTCAGGAGGAGAAGGAGGTGGGCTATGGCACGGGGGAAAGCACCGCAGGGATGGGCATGATCGGCCAGAGCAACGACGGTAGGATTCGCAACTTGCAGATTGACCAGCGCACGAGAGCGAAACTCAGCCAGAAGAACAAGGGTTGGGGCGGCGCTACGCCCATGAATGGAGCCGCATCGTCGATCAGAGGGTTCGGGCAATCTGCAAACTCCAACATTGACCTCCGAGGCAAGGGCCTGAGGACATCAGGTGTCGGCACGTCTCTGGGCGTGGGAGCGGGCACAGCATCGTCGCTGGCTTTTACACCCGTGCAGGGTTTGGAGCTCGTCGACCCCAAGGTCCAGGCTGAACTCAGTCGCAAGCGGAAGGCGGAAGAGGACCGATGGTTCAAGGGTGGCACTTTCACGCAGGTTGCCAGCTCTTCGTCCAATAGCGGGGGAGGCTTCAAGAAACCCGACGTGCCCCCCAACAAAAAGGTAGATACTGGCGCAGGCAAGATGGGACCCCCACCCCCTCGAAGCGGCTGAAGGAACCCGACTAGACAGGAGAAGGCAGACCTCATCAAGCAGGTCGCAGTGCAGATGAAGGGCAGTAAGGGATCATGAATTGTACTGCGTATCCCATCCCACCCGAACAGCTGGACCTGGCAGAGGGAATGACACCGTCTCATCGCGAGAAGTGTTAGCGGCAGGCATAGTTATCAGCCGGCATGACTGGCGTGCGGCGTTATGGAAGGGTTCATGTACAATATTTTCTTCAGTCAAGGTCAATCGGCAATCAGCATATCCCCGGGAGGGGAGAGGGAATGGAACGGAGACAATCTTTGCTCAGGGGTGGTATACCGAAAATAAAGGGACCAAAACGTCGTGATGTACACCCCCTCCCCTTTTCGCTTCTCACCTGCCGGCAGCGATGCAACGTAAGTGGACTGACTGCCTGCCCTCAGTAGTTCTGATTTTGTTCCTCATCTCGGCTTTCTAATTTGAAAACCTTGAGATGAAGAGTGGAAATCTTCATGTATGGAATGGCTCAACGGTCGTGTCGTCTTTACTTCATAGCGTCGAAGGTATCATGGCATTCCTGTTGTCAGTCAGCCGCCATGTGCTCCTTCTGCAGCCTTGGCGTTTTTCTTCTTCTTTTCTTTTCTTTCTTTCCGAGCGAGTGGTGTCCTTGCGGTCCATGCTAAGTCTAGCACCTCGCTACGCCTGTGACTTTTGTAAGAAGGAGGGGGCGTGACAACGTCATCATCCATGCTCTGTGCTGAAAGTGAGTTGGGGCGCCCAAAGGGGCGGGCACAGCAAACGCTCGTCCCTCCGGTTAGGACAAGCGGCGAGGAGGGGAGAGGAGAGGAGAGGTACCACAAGGGGAAACGTTGGCCGCTCGAGAGTCTATTCAGGGCCTGGGAAGGCCCGTGATGGCCGTTGCTTGCTTTTTTCTGCCCCCGTGGCCATGTCGAAGCCAACCAACGGTTTTGTTTCTTCTGTGCGTTCGTTCCTCGCCCCTCAATGGCGTCCTATCTGCAGCGCGCAAGGTCTTTCTTTAACCTAATACTGTCTGATGGTGCAGTTGGAGGGAGGGGTGTCTTTGTGGATTCCAAGCTTTAGCTATTGTTGGGTTTTGCGGAGAAGCTTACTTCCCATCATCTTTTTCTTGTCCAAATTCCTTTCTACGGTACCCGGACTGTGCCAGGTCGACCAATTTTGCAAAGCTCGATAACACATGTGACATGAGACATAGAAAGCGCGAACAGGGCGGAGCGGACGGGACGGCAAGTGCGAGGACACGAACCGCAGAGGAGAGTTCAGAGCTCGAAACCCTCCAGCACCAAGTCGACGTCGCGCGTTAGACCAGCAAAGCTGCACGGCGCCGCGCGACCGAACGCCACCGTGCCTGTCGTCGTTGCTGGTAACTGGAACCCGGGAGGACTTCCGGGGTACACAGTTCCATAGAGACAACGAGACCCTCAATCCTTCGCCCCCCTCATCTTATCGTTTCTCCATGCTCCACGTCCCATTGGGCCTCGAAGAAGCCGGAGTCAATTCCGGGGACGAAGAGACATTACGGTATACTAGCGAAAAAGATAGGGTTCGATGTGGGGAAGGGGGGGGGGGGGGGCGGGCGAATATCGACGCAGAGAACTCTTGAGCGTGATTACTGAGTTTGCTCTTCCTCTATCACGCATGTCACTGGGCTGCCGTTAGCAGAGATGCCGTTACACGATAATTACACAATAACTACGGTAGCACTCGGGTTCAAAGAAAAAAAAGAAAAAAAAAGGCCAGTCTCTACTACATCACCAAAACACCAAATATACATATATTCAAGAAGCTTATTTCTCGTATGCTATTCTCTTATCCTCAAGAAATAATAGAATGCCTCTAAGACGTATTGTACTGTAGCAGTATTTCTTTCTAGTAATAATAAGGGTATGGTGGCAGGAATAGGTGGTGTTATCTACCTACCTGACCGGCCATTTTCTTTTCTTTTTTTTCTTTTTTTGGAACCCGAGTGAGTAGGTAGGTAGCCTAGTCGTTGCTGCTGCTCGATCAATTGTAAGGTACCGCGACACATCTCCCCGTAGGTGCGTACACCTTTGCACGTATACATACCTAGATATGCCCCCTCTTCTTTGTCAATTCTTCTGTCTGATCTTATTACAACACAATGACGTACGGAGCATGAGGGTCAAGAGCTGCAGCTGGGTTCCGTGGCCCCCGTGAGAATTTGCAAAGTGGAGCGGGTGTCGATACCCGCCAGCAAGAATACTTCATTACCTGAGGTACCTACCTACCTAGGTAGGTAGGCGTAGGAAGGGGGTCAGACGGTGCCTTATAGGGGTGGATTCACCGCCCCGGCGAGGATGAGCTCTGCTGAGGTTTCTATATACCAGTAGTACCTAATCACATAGTCATCTAGTGTAGGCCGTACGGATGGGTATACAGTATAGACAGGTCTCGTTACCTTCCCTCTGTGATCAAAGACGGCTTATGTGGTAGCAGCATGGGCCTCGATCCTGTGCTATGGCAGTGCGCTTTGACGACAGCTCCAAGGTTTCGACTTCAGGACTGCAGCTCAACCCATGTCGAATTGACGGTCCAGAACTTCAGGGACCAAAAGATCGTCCAGATGTCCACAAGGATTGCCCCAGTTGAGGGATAGACTTCCTTGAGTACCTACCTAACTCAGGCTCCGGAGCAGGGGGCCACTAAGCAAGCACAGATACCTACTTGGTGTACAAAACCAGATACAGGATACGTACTGGTACAGCGCCTAGCGGAAGGCCTATGGGTGGGGCTCGGTTGCCTAGGTAATTGGGGGGGCACATCGTAGAGTGGTCACTGTTGTACGGAGTAGGATGTGTGTTGTCTGTCTACCTGGTTATAACGCATTGGAGGAAATAGAATGTTTGCGAACAATGAAACGGCAGAGGGCGCGCGAATGCTTCCCGAATAAGTGGGAGTGAATGGGCTTCGAAGTTGACAAGACCGCAACAGACGGAGCATGTCACAGACCGACTGGGTATTACTCGGGGAATATGCAGGGATCAAAAGCCAATGACGTATGAATGATGCCTGGTTATTTTGATCTGATTGCCAGCTGGGTAACCCTTTTCCTCTCCCGATGGACAGACAGGCCACAGTACGGAGTACGAAGGCTACGTTAGGTGGCGGAAGGGGACAGCGCCGTTCCAGCTTTACGAAACAATCAGAGCATAATGGTACGCAGCAATAAGAATAGAAAGCTGTCAGGGAACTGCGAGCTCGTCTGCCGAGGCTGACGCTGACTTAGTCGGGATGTCGGGCACAAAAGCCCAGGGGATCCGAACAGTAGGCCCAAAGCCAAAATAAATAGTAAGAGCTTGAGATGATGGACTTTGTGCAAAACAGTTTCAAACCCTTTTGGGTGAGAAACCGGCCATTGTACAATTTATTGATTCAGTCGGCATTTGCAATCACTGTTGCGAGTGAAGGCGAACTTGTGCTGTTCGTATTGCAATGAGTGCGTGTTCGTACACTGCATGCCCGACAACGCGCATTAGACACGGCGTCTTCTGATCCGGAGGAATGAAGCTCCATCTCGAGGTGGAGAGAGGGGTGCCGTTTTCGTAGTTTGAGGTGGAGAAGAATTGCGTTGCTGATCAGTTTACGATTTTTTTCCCTTTCTTTTTGGAGGGGGGAGCCATGGTAGCGAGTGGGGCTGCCAACCGGAGGACTCTGCACTAGGTATCCGTACCTAGATAGATACCTAGGTAGATAGGCAGGCAGGTACTCTATATAGGTATCTACATGCCTAGGTATCTACCTAAGTAGCAGTGTACATGTCCTCCGACGCTCCCAAATACATAGTACGTCGCCAATTGATATTTGGGGACAGACGAGTATTCGCGACCCCGACTGCTGCTCAGAGGCACTGTAATGCTACACCCAGAGGAGGGCGGGCCAAGGCTTAAGGTCCCAACTTCTGACAGGATTCAGCAGCCGACACGCGAGGCAAGATTGGGAACCGATGCCCTGCTTTACCTCTCGGCACAGGACCACGACATGTGTAATCCTGGGGAGTGCTTGTGCGTGTATGGGTGTGTACGGAAATGTGCAGCAGGTTTATCAAGTAACAAATATGCGATGGCAGGCGTTGCCGGAAAAGGTACTCCGGGCTGCGTTTGCATGCTTGCCAATCGCGATCGGTGATCAGCCATGATCAGCTGGGAATATTCAGCGGCTGGCACGTTGTCTTCAGGGTCTGAAGTTGGCACTAAGGGTGGGGTTGGGGCTCCGTGACAGCGAAAAACCTTGGTGTCATGTACATAGTAGGGATCGTGATCGTCGATGTATGGAGGGGAAACGAGAAGGGAGACCGAGACGACAGTTGGGGGGAGGGGCACTCCCAGACGTTCTCCGGGATGAATGGGCAAAGTCAAATCGGGAATGGCTCGCGGATTGGACTCTATTCCGTACTGGCTGGGTTGGACAGCTGGCTTACTACATATACGGCCTACTGCTGAGATAACCGTCTATAACAAAGAACCATAATTTACGGATACCAAGGTAATTGAGCGGGCTCAATCGTCATGATGGGGCGAAGGGACCAACGCTGCAGAACGTCACCCGAAACCGAGGTAGGGAAAGGGGGTAAAGAAGGCGACGGAAAGAAATAAGGAAGGACAAGAACGAGAGCTGCCACGCACCACGATACGTATCTGCACGTTGGCATGAGGGCCAGGGATGGAGACTTGGTTTGGTTTGGGGACGCATGATTGACTTTGACTCTGACTGGAGACGGAGCTGGTATGTGTTCCGTATGTGATTTAATTGAATATGGTGCCCGGCGTGGAGCTAGGACCCTGGGAATCGAAAAAGTCAACGATGTGCCATAGACATCGGCGATGGGGGAAAAGCAGCCACCATATGGAAGCGGGTCAGTCTCCATCCTCACTACCTAGGTAGGTAGGCAAGGGGAGCTCTGCCATTGGGGTAGGTATGGTACTTGTGAGAAGGACTGGTACGCATCGATCAGGGATGTGCCGGCTCCAAGGGAGTGGGGCGCCGGGAAAGAGAAAGAAAGACAAAGACGAAGGGGAAAGAAAGTACCGGTAAACAGAAGGGGGAGAGGGGACCAAGGCTACTTGGGAAGGATTGAAGTGGGGTTAGGGGTACAAGTGGGCGCCTACTGGGACAGTCCAGAACTAGAGAAGAAAAGAGGAAGGGCAACGTCCCCTCACGCCATCGGTGGGTGTGAAAATAGCGACACCATGCAGCGTAGCAAGGGTCAAGGTGATGAGGCAAGGAGCCCAGGTCGACATTGGCAGTTGAGGGGACCAGCACACCAACACACTCGGTGGGGCATGGGGCTGCGCAAACCGTTTTGAGGGTAGTGGGCACAGGCGCCATACCGATTCACTGCCATTCTCAAGATCTCCACGATAACTAGTTAGTCGGCCGCAGAACCCTTCTTCTCCATGATGCATTAAGTCCTCCTTTTTTTTTTGCCCGAAATCAGAGAAAGAAGCAGGAAGAGGGGAGGCGGCCCTTGCTTTGCCAGCCCGCTAACTCTTTCCTTGGAAACGCGAAGCATTGGCGCTGCCGACCCTCTCTGAAGCTGGAGACCCCAATCCCTCTCGCTCCCTAGCACCGGAACCTCCTTGGACGCAAAGCTGCAATCGCGATCGCAGATTGATGGTTCTGACGCGTCCAGTCTACTGAGTCGCCGAGTCGGATGCCTGAGACGACAAATTGAATTGGTCGCGCCTCGAGAGTCAGGTTTAGTTCTATCCGCAGTCTTATTTCCTTCAATGCTGCAACGAGCTCCCACTCAGGTACAGTGCACACTCTACTACTGGAATGGTCGGCCCTTATCTTAGTCATCGGAAGGGAGGTTCCACATCCCATAAGTTGTCCACCAGTGCCATTGATTGGCGGTAAGAGGACCTTATCACGCCGGCGTCGGGCAGCTAGCTACTACCTGGGCAGTACATTCCCATAACGGAACCTAGCGGAACCTACCATCCATCACGGGACGCTGCCGTCCCCAGCTCCCGGTACGTGCACCGCACTTGTTTGCGAGGGTAGCGCTGCCCGGCCATGTTGGTCGGAGAAGACTCCGCAACCAAGCGAAAGTCGAGATGTTCGTTACTGGAGTTGCGTTTCGGCCATGATGATTCAATTCCGCTGAATCCACCACCAATATCGTGGACGCAGAAATTTTCCGTTGAAGGGAGAGAGACTCTAGCGCTGCGGGTCGAGGCGATTGGTAAATTCGTTGCCGAGTGGCACAAAGACCACCGTTCGCATTGCTCCTCATTGCCTGCTGGGCAATATATGTTACTCTCGCGCTTGGAGAAATAGAGACGGTTCTCTCGGTAACAGCGGCTGTTCTGCCGCCGGCAGACCACTCTCAAAATCACTTTCGTTGCCATGGAAAATCGAACATCTTTGAGTCGTGCTTTGAGGCCACAGGAGCTGCGGGTGAACCAGCTGATGCAACAGCAGATTCACCTGTGGAATATGATTGGGAGCAGGGGGAAGCCGAGGAAAGTTTTCAAAATCTTTTGGACATGGATGGATGGTTGAGGATGTATTTGTGGGAGAATGCCATGTCACTAGCCACGGACAAAATCAAAGTTGGCTGGGCTGCCAGCGTAATGTAGATTTAGGTGCCTAGAGTAGATTTGCATGGGCCGAGAATGGACTTTTTTTGTCCATGTCTGGGAATACTAAGAGTATCATTGTTCATCTGTGCGAAATTTAGAGGGACCGTACATACCTTAGTCCAGGAGTAGCAGTGCATTGTCTCGGTGTCCTCGTGGCCTGTCTGTGGCAGGTGTTGGAAGCAGTGAAGCGGTTGATGGCGACAATCCGTGATGGACATCTGTTATGTGCCTAGATAGATAGGTAGCCCGGAGGGAGGGGTCTCCAGATGGCGACGCTAGCTGGCCGGCGGCAGGAAAATCATCCAAAATCAGGATGAAATAAAGGATACGCATCGCCTTGCTTGTGTTGAAACGGCGTTACACTTTGACCTAACCAACCGGACGGGAATCAAATCCCACCGAAACGGCAAGGCGCGTTGGAGGAGCCTTCAGAACAGGAAGTTACGTTGTGTCATATTCTCTATCTTCTACTGTCTGTTCTAACTCCACACGGTAAACAAGACACGTGCCAGCAGGTATCACTATTTTCTGTGACCGCCAATCGTCCGAGACAGGGGTTCCATCTTTCTGGCTTGGAGCACCGCGAGGCTAGCAACCTATTGTAGTGTACGCTAGTAGGTAGGTGCCTAGGTGTACGATGTAGAGGAGCCTGCCGACTGGTACACGCACCCCCTCTTTGCCCTGTGCTGCGCACAAGCCACAGGCAAAGATCTCGATCGAGGCCGATTCTTTCTCTTTTCAGCTTGGCACGTAAGCAAGGCAGAGTGGGCTAAACGACCCTTCAGCGCCACACCAAGACCAAGTACCTCCCACCTTATCGGGAACCGTTCCAGTCGAGCTGGCTGGTCGGACTTGGTCCCTTGTTGCCCTTGTCACTTGAAGCGGGCTTTCGTCAACCCTATGTGCCTATCTCAGTCCCTAATTGCAGACCGGCTCTTTGGGGCTCTGGAAAACGACCTTGTTGCCAAGCGCGACATCAATCTCATACATCCAGTATGTGTCTCGTCCAGGAGCCAATACCGACTGGCCCTCCCGCCAGGCAACTACCTGCGGACCAACTACCTGGCCCCCCCAATTTGGGGGCTGTCATACAGTATCATGTGGGCGTCAGAGTAGACCCGGGGGGGGAGGATCCCCGACTCGGATCCGATGATGGCGGTAGGTAGGTGTTACCTCTGTACACTACTATCCGTCACAGCAACCTTACAAGCCACCCACTGCTCCAGCGTGAATTCCCATTTCGGGCAAGCTGGCCGGTGACACCTGCATTGGGAGACGAGTTCGGGCCCAGAGAGTCGTCCCAATTTGAGGCAACGCACGCTACGCTACGTGCCTCTCTCAGATGACCGTAGTTTCCATGCGCGATCGGGGCCGCAGGGCACCTAACTCGGTGGAATCGCATAGACTAAAGTCATTAAAGCATAAAGACACCGGCTTTAGACTTCCCAGCCTCTTTTACATGGTTGCTCTGCGGATGGGCCGGCAAGAGGTGAGTTGAGTCCAACTTCAAAGCGCAACGATTGGAGTCGGCAACGGCCAACGGCCAACGGGCAACACTCGGTCAGCTTTGTTGAAACGATGAAAGTCTCTCGCAACCCGAGGACCAACGTTGCGAAACAAACCTGCCGCCTGTCTCCGGAGTCGACGCCCGGTTGGGAGAGGTTCGACCAAGGAAGGTACCGACCACCGCTTACTCCAGTCATATCTCGGCTTCTGTGTACGAGAGTGGCATGTACTGCCCGTGTCTCTCTGGCAGACGCAAGGTGGTGCAATGTCGTTAATCAGTCTGACCTGCCTATGACGACATTGGCAGGAGGGGATTTTCCCTCCCAGAACATGCACTGCGGCGCCCTGCAGGGCGTGCGTAGGGTCGGGGACTGGGGCCGGGAGGGCGTGTGTCCAAGACCGGTGACCCCTTCTTTTCTACGGTGTACCTGCCTATTCGTATGTTTATTACCTACCTTAGGTACCTTGCGCCAGCCCAGGCAAGGTAGGGGGTGCAGCTGCTCTATCTGCCCCCTCGGTGCCTCATAGAATTCAGGTACCTTCTCACCCCCCAGGCCGAGTTTTGTTAGAGTCTCCCCTCCCTCTCCCCCCTCTCCTCGAGGAAACCATTACCGCAAGACTGACGATACATGGCGTCGTGGCACAACAACAAGGCACAGCCACTGACCTGAATGATGCTGGTTGTTTCTAGAGTCCTAGGGTCAATCCTCCTAGGAAAACGATCACTGTGTTCCCGCCTGGCTGGATCCGAGGAAAGTCCCTTCATACCCGAGTCCCACCGCTTGGTGGGTTATCTTCTGTTTAGGTACAACCTCGCAGGCCTGGTTCGCCTCAGGAGTACTTCCGTCGGACTTTCGCAACATCGTAGCAGCCCTGACCGGATTCTGACGTCATACCCGCGGACCCTCGGCTTGTGCAGGGTCTCACTCGTTTTTATTTGGGGCTAAAGGCACCAAGGCCGAGTCAGGCGGGCGTCCACTTTGATTCGAGATCGCGATCTGTCTCTTGTGCTGCGTGCGATACAATTCTGATCGATTCATCCCCGGAGACACCGTGAAGGTACCACATTTTGCAGGTTCAACGAACAGATAGCGCATAGTGGAATCGTGCAATACTGGTTCGACAGACGGTCGGCGATATGCCCCGCCGCGGATGTGACTGACAGACACCTAATTCCCAGAAAGAAAGAAGACAAAGGAAGAAAAAAGTAATAATCGCGGCCTCTCGCTCGGGGATAACCACTTTATTCCCGGGAAAGTCGGGAAGCGTTGAGGTGAGGACGACCCTGAAAAAAAGGGCTGGTTTAGGGTTCATGGACGATCATTAGTGTGCAAAATTACAGTCCTGGCAACGCTTGAGCAACCTCAAAAGACACACACGGCGCAAGAAATCGACGAGGCTTGGCCCTAGCCGCACCGGATTGGTTACTGAGTTGGTCGTATGGTTCAAATTCAAAGCTGGCTATTAACCATGCGGATCGTGGTCGATGTGCCGACGTGCCCGATGGTCGGTTGCCAGGTAAGGAATGCGAATATACTGTCCGCAGTCCGGCAGTATGCATAGGTCGGTGCGCGCCTGGGCGGAGCTTCAGCTCCTGAGCTCTGTTTTGAGCTCACGAGTGCCCAGGTGTTCGACCATCTCGATGATCAAGAAGGATACTGTAATATAGGGTTTCCCACCTCCCCAGACAAGTGGAGCTGGTAGCATCCTCGAGAAGAAAATGACGGTCTGCAGGTCGAAAGCAAGGAAGTAGGCAAACGGAATGCGCAACCCGTGATTGACATCGCCGATAGAACGGGCCCAGAACAGAATGGAACGACCAGGGAAAACCAGGCTTGCCAGGTATATTTGTACAATAAGAACGAGCATGGGCTGGTCCCGGGAACCGTCTTAGTATCATAGTCTGCGCCTCCATATGCGTACTGATGAGGGGGGTACCTTGTCTGAGGGGGAGGGGAACCCCGATCGATTGACGGGGAACATACGGAGGGAAGGCCAGAAGAAGAGGAAGGAAGAAAAAAAGGATAAGAAAAGAAGGGTACAGATACTATACAATAAAATGATTGGATGTATCTTAGAGAACAGTACTATACATATCAAATAGAGGGGGGAGCTAGATAATTCAAAAATGGGCTTGGTTGCAAATCGCCGACTCAACCTACATAATGTAGATGCGTTATGATTGATGACCATCCATGATCGTACCTTTCGCCTTTCCCCTAACTGCACAATATCTTTCTGCTTCTCCTTCTCCCTCTCTCTCTCTCTCTCTCTCTCTCTTCCTCTGCTGACATTTCATACTATCAGCACTGAGTGCGCGTATAATGGTGTTTGGAAGAAACTGCGGCAACCGGATGTGTGCGTGTATGTGCGCCGTCCCATCCGGTGGGAAAAAATAAAGGGAAAAAAAAAAGGCCCCCAAGCTCAGGCCCAGACCCTGGGTCCACCTTCTCCCCCACCCGGGGTACGTAGCCGCCCGCCGCGATTACTCGGGGTGCTGCACTGCAGAGCATGGAGGTTGGAACCAGGGGTGAATCTAACAGTGGCAGGGTGGCCCACGGATGTCGTGAGAGTGAAGTGAGAGTGAGGTCTGGTGAGTGGAGACTGAAGGGGAGGGAAGAAGCCAGTCAGCGAGGTGGGGCGAGGGTGAGCGAGCGTGGTGTGTCGTGTCTCACGCCTCGGCCGGACCCTCAATCCTAAAGGTACCACCAGTCTTTCCTTGCTGCTCGAATGCTTGACCCCTGTTTGCAACTGGTCAGCTACTTGATGGATGTACCACCTTTCTTCCTAGCGTGTCTAAACCTTGGACAACTCAGACCGGGTACCTTCCAGCCCATGTACCTTTTATGGCATCCTGGTGAGCGACGAAAAGGTGCGCAATTCTCCTTTCCCATGCCCATGCCCAAACCCATACCCAATTCTTTCCCCCTCCCCATTACACTCCCATACGTTCATCCACCCCATTCACCTTTTTTCTCCTCTGTACACAACCCGACGATTAGTCCCTCTATCCCGGCCGGCCCTAGTCGTCTTCGTTGAGGTACTTCGCTTCCGCCCACCCCCCTCCCCTTCCAACCCGCTGACCCTTCCGAGCTTTCTCTCTTTCGCTCTTCCTGCATCTGTCAGGGAGCTACCAGTCCGGTATAATAATTGACTTGCGCCTCACCCTCTCAGCGCCTCATCTAAATCACCATTGCTCCTGCTCACTCCTCTCTCTCACAACCGTACAGCCTCATTAGCCAACACACTCTTCCCACACATACAAACCCATACGGATCTAGGGGACATTCGGCACACTAACATTGCCGACCTTATGCTGAACGCGTAGTGGAAATAGACTTCCGTTACTTAACAGCAAATCACCACCATCACCACCGGTACCGTTTGTGGAGTACAAGTATCCGCCTACAACAGCCTTCTCAACTTGTCGATATATGATCAACCTGATCAAGATGCACGCTCGAGATGCCACCGGCCGCCAGGTCTCCCTCCTTAATGATGAACCCACTGTCCAGTCCATCCCTCAGCGCCTCAACTATCACACAGCAAACCAGGTCATCTCTCAACCTTTCCACCCGGCGCCGCGCAGCAATTCTTCCTCACCACACACTCCCGAGCTCCTTCGCTCAGACTCATACGACTCCAACGCAAGCAGCGATCCTTTGTCGCCGATGACCCCCACCTCCTACGATCCAAGTAGAGTCGGCGCCTTTCCTGGACAGCCCATGTACGACGAGTACGAAATGCATCCGAAGCGCCCTGCCTACGCGAACACCAGCCGCGCGAACTCATACGAGGAGGATAGCTCAGCGACGTCACCCTTGCCCGAGCGCCCCGGAAAGCGGTACCCTTGCCGTTACCGCGACAGCCACGGGTGTGAAAAGACGTTCACCACCTCGGGGCACGCTTCTCGTCACTCCAAGATCCACACTGCCGAGAAGGCCGTGCAATGTACCTTCCACGGCTGTCAAAAGAAGTTCACTAGAGCCGACAACATGAAGCAACATCTCGAGACTCACTACAAGGACAAGTCTCGCTCTACTGCCTCGACAAAAGTCGCAGCTCGCTCTTCGCTCGGCGGACTGGCCTCTTCAGGTCGCCGATCTTCGTCATCTTCCGCGAGGGCCGCTGCCAGCAGCCGTCCTCCCCGCGACCAGCCCATGTGGGAAGGGGAATCACCATACGGGTACCCTCCCGGTCAGGCACCGCTGCCGTCACCTGCGGCCACCGGCGCATGGGACATGCGTGGCCTCAATCTACCTCTCCTCAGCCGTCCCAGCGCGGCGAGGACACCCAGCAGTGGTCTCGATGCATTGGCTATGGCCGTTGCATGTCAAGAGGGTGCATAAGAGGTTCCCGATAGTGTCTATTGGGCCCGTCATTGCGTAGCCCCCATGTACAGTTTCAACGCGACCATCAGGCGGAGACACAGCGCAACCCGCTTCTTCCAGAGCGTTACGTTTCACACTCGACATTTTCTGACATGGCCCTCCCGCTTCTTTTATATGATTGATGAGGCAATGGGGTTTTGCAGGGTTGGCGTTTAAGCACATTTGACGATACGTCTTACGTTGGAGGCCATGTGGGAAGCTTTCACCTTCCTGACATTTTTTTTTAATACTGTTACTACTCTTTTGGGAATTGGGATCAGAAGGTCGCAACGCACACGAATGGCGCACCTGCACGCATATATACGAGGTGGACTCGAAGGCAACAAAATGGGAAAGGTGTTGGTGCTTTTGATATTCTTTGAAGGCTACTACCCCAGGGCGGATTTCTCTCTTGGTTGGCGTTATTTTCTGTCGCGGTTTCGTACACATACCCGAATCCTCGATTCACCAGCTACTCGAGGGGCAGACGCATCACTGCGATTGTTTATTTATGCTGTGGGATAGGTAACTCCTGGGTTGGAGTGGGATATACACGACAGTTACCTTGGTGGAAAAGGGGGAGGGCTCTTCGAAGAGAAAAAGCTATGACAGCGGGCAGTTGCTGTCGAAGGATGCGCTCACAACGCAGCGGATGGCCCTTCGTATACACGATGTCGGGTTCCTACGACTTGGACAAGAGTCCTTTACAAGTTGGCTGCCATATAGGTGTCCAAAACAACCAAACAGAACTTTTACTTCTCAAAACATGCCTTTTAAACCCTACGCAGACTTGTCTCATCGAAATGTCTCGACGCCACGCTTGGCAGCTCACGAAGAATTCCAGTCAGCCTCCCATGACCTGTCGGCGTTTGACCATCAGCTTGGAAGAATTCCATCGTAAAATGCATGGCGGTCTTCAGACCTAATCGACTCCCCCGGGCCGGGGTGCGGCTGCAAAGAGGCCGGCAAAGGAAAGAGGGGCAGGGTGTGAAAGTTAGATGAGCTGACAGATGGTTGGGGAAGGGGAGAGAACAGGTTCATCATTGGCGCCCCTTGCATGGGGTATGGAGGGATTGATGTTCAGGGCCATCTCAGATCTTTGTTGGAGATCGAGATCCCCTTCCCCTCTCAGTGCACCCTAGACTTATTTTCCCAGCTGTGAAGGTTGACCCACATGTATGTGAGACATGCACGCACTTATATTCTTATGGGCAGGTACGGGAGAGCTTTGTCGGAGCCTCTCCGGCCCGAGCATTGGCGTCGACGTCAACGGCGGGATACTACCAGTCCAGAAGAGGCTCGGCTGTGGGAGGCTTGCACTTTTTTTGCTTTCCAGCCCTGGAGTGCCGGAGAAGAATGTCCAGTAGCTTGGGTTAATCGTGCCTCACGACGCTGGAATGGATCGCGATCAATAGCCTGCTCCTCCTCCACCCCCTCCCGCGGGGCGTTGCTGGGGAGCAAGGACGAAAGATGTCGTTCACCCATCCACTCACTACTGGAGCATCCCTGGGCGCTCGTTGGTCCGAATACGCTCTATTGCGGTGCAGACGGTCGTTGCATTCCAGGCCTTGGCACGATTTTACGGTTTGGCTGTCCTGGAGATGGGGAGTCAAGGTGGAGAGCGCGCCCATGGTCTGTTAGGGCGTGGCTCCTTGTATGGTCTTGACATTGGCCCATTATTGATGTGCCGTATTCACCTCCAGTTTACGTCCATGATGAAGCACGTTACGATCTAGGTATTACCCCCAACCCATATGCCGGTGGCTTTAGTAGCATCTGCGGAAATGAAGGCCTGCGGTCTCGAGCTGTAATGACGATATCGCCAGGAATTATCCGTCTTCCCTTGCGACACGTGGCCTACGCTTGCCAGAGCGCCTCATTTTCCGTGCAGAGCCTCGCCATCTCATACTGCTCGTCCGTCTGGCAGACCAACGTACGGCGTTTAGCATCTTCTTTGCCAATCTCCTGGACCGTATTTACGACTTTCTTGCTGTTCAGAGCATCGTCAATTGTGAAGCCCAGGCATGCGCATTGCTCGACGACCCGCTTCCGCAGCTTATCGCTCTTCTCGCCAATGCCCCCCGCAAAGACCAACGCGTCCACGTTTCCGTTGAGAGTAACAAAGTAAGAGCCAATAAAGGCACATATTCTATCGACAAAGATGTCGAATGCAAGCTTGTGGACCGGGTCATTCGAATTAGCAATTACTCCAAAGTCGGTTGTTCCTGTAAGTGACTTCCATCCACTACGCTTATTGAGAATCTCTTCGGCTTCGGTGAGGTGCAGCTGTGATGTCGAGTTTGGGGATAGCCTGCCAACGTCACTTGCGTAATGGAATACGAGACTGCAGGCATACAAGTAAGCTTTTGAGAATGTTGAAGTGAATGAGATGAGAATGGTCACTGCAATCACTGACCTGGGGTCCACACTGCCGCTTCTGGTGGCTCCAGGCAAGCCGGCAACAGGGGTCAATCCCATACTTGTGTCCCAGCTCCGACCGTTGCGGATGGCGCACGCGCTCGCTCCGCTTCCCAGATGGAGGGCGATGATGTTGAGATCTTTGGTTTCCTTGCCGAGAAACTCGGAGACAGCTCGAGTGATGAAGGAGTAGCTGACCCCATGGAAACCATATTTTCTCAGGTGGTTCTTTTTGGCGATATCTTGGTTGATGGGGTACGTATGAACGTGCACGGGAATCGTCGCGTGGAACTGCGTGTCAAAGCAGGCAACATTAACAGTATCGGGGAGCTGCTTCACGCACGAGTTGACAATGTCGAGAGCGGGACCATTGTGCAAGGGCGCCAGGTCACTCAGATCTTCCAGGTGATGGAATGTGTCCCGGGTGATAATTTGAGAGCTGGGATAGTCGCCCCCGTGGACAATGCGGTGGCAGGTGAGGGCAATGTCGCTCTTTTTCTTGATTTGCGGCAATTCCGAGTCTTCGATGAGTAGCTCAAGAAGAGCCTTGAAGGCGTCGTCTTGAGTTGATACATCATTCTCGAGATCTTCCTTCGTCTTGATCTCAACCCCACCACGCGTGAATGTGACCTGTGCTGGTGGGGCCGTCAAACCACTGATGGCTGTCTCTGCGATCTGAAGAGGTGGCTGTTTAGGCTCAGCGGAGTAAACCGAGATCTTGACAGAGCTAGATCCCGAGTTGATGGCAAGAATGACCTTCATCGTTGGTACTTGAAGGGTTGTAGAAAAACCGATGCTAAGAGTTTGTCCCAAAATCCAGGCGAGGAACGTAGGAAAGCTGTGTGTCGATTCGGGTCGGGGGCTCGATGCTGCCAGTGGAGTTGGCTTTATACTCAGTCGTGACAACGACTGCCTGAGAATGGTATCTTGAGAAAAGGCCGCAATTGAGATTGGGTCCGATGCCGCTCCGATGCCGCTGAACACTGGCTGAGTGATGTTGACTGGTGTGACTTTCAGGATAAGGATCATCAGCGGATGTTGTGGTGGGATGATTTTGAACCAAGGTGTGGGCAGGCTCCCGAGCTGCTGTGTGAAGGTATGGTGACGTTGACACCTTGCTGAAGCCCCCACCTCGGCTCGGCACCGGAACCCCGCGCCGGACATTGTCGGTGCATCCCTGAAAGCCTGTACTAGTACATCGTACAATGTTCAGTGGGTCCACGCCACTGTCGTCCTGTCAACGCCCGGATCAGAAACCGAAAGATGCACCACACCACTTTCGGGCCAGTGCTCTCCAAGGCAAACTTCGTGGAGCCACTCCCCACCAACAGCTTTCTTGATACGATACCTCCGACCGGTCCCCTCGACCCATACTGGGCCCTGCTGGGCTTTCGCGGTACAAATTGAACCTTCAAGATCCCGAACCTGAGGTGATGGGTAATGCAGGACCACACCACCCGAAAGGAGAAAAGGTTCACGAACTCATCACGCCCGTCTCATCCGACTCTCGATCCGTACTCTGGTGCATCATGAAAATCGGAGCTTGCCGTCCTTCAGGCCGTCGCGTCGGGATCATATGAATCAGGCGGCTCGACGACCGTTTCTAGGCCTCTCGAGATATCCGGTGATGGAGGTTCCGACATATCCCCTGGGAGTATTTGCGGTGATGGTAGCTCGACGTGACGCGGCGGGAATGGTATACCATTGAACTCGCTGTCAGAGCTATGGGCCACGACCCAACTTCCAAGGAACCTACGATAGTCTGTTGATCATAGACTAGATCAGCCTTTGACGGAATGACGAGCAGGGCTAAAATAGGATGAGCCCAGCTGTTTGGGTTAATCGGTTCGTACCTTCGCGGTTGCTGAATTGGATACCCAAGTACCGAAAACCAAGAATGCCCGATGATGAGCCAGCTTCCGAATTCGGCTGTACTCCTTGAGAACCTGACCGTACGCGCGGACGCATGCGATGCGAAAGTGTGAAGCGCGAACGGAACGAGCCACTGCTATCCGGGGCACTACTGCGCCGGCTTCCGCGCACCGTCAGGCGGACTTGGCGATGCCGATCGTCGCGGTTTCGTAGCTCGCCGTCGAAGTTGTGTATCTCATATTCGCGGTATTGGCGATCTCCCATGCGATTGGCGAATACGGTCAGCGAATGGTAAGTCGAATAACGGTCCCGCCAAAACTTTAACCTTTGTACCAGTCCCATGCCCCTGATGTTGCCAAAGCCATCTGTTCTTCCGTGCACGTCGGACCACACAACATCGACATCATAATAGTCCACCAAATCCTTCCGACGTACATCTCCTTGGAATCGGATCGAACCCTCGACGGCAGTGAACTCATACTTGACCTCCATAAGATGGTCGTGGATGACTACGCCCTCGCCGGTTGTGTACCGGACCCGGTGCGGCTCACGAAAACTGACAAAAAGTTCGAGCTCGCAAGGGTCTGTGTAGGGGCGATGACGGGCATGGAGAGTATGAGGGAATACATCGGCGGGAACGTCGGATGGAACTGAATTGCGGTCAGATTTATGGCAAGTGCTCAGTTGGAAAATGCAGGCGAAGTACGGAAATGTTCTAAAAGCTCGCTCTGATAGCTGCAATGCCAGAGGATGCGGCGCTGCTCAGAGCCAACCACTTTCCAGGGACCCAAGTAGACGGTGCGTTCGTTCGGTGTGTTTTCAAAGAGAATTCTGGAATAAAGGGCGTGTCAGAAAGAGAGGTATGAGCTGTCTTGGCTACGACGTAGTGAACTGTGTCTGCAGTGCGTATATATAGACAAGCAAGAGTTACGGACGGGTAGATCGTACATGGTGGCTTGGTAGCCAGGAGGGCCGAGATCTAGAGGATGGAGGGAGGCATGGGGCGCCGAGGCCTCGGAGGTGAGAGCTGAGATTGTCGAGGCACCTGAAGTCGGTGTCCAGGTCGCGTCGAGGGAGCTCGCGTAGGGTTGGCCATAGGAGGGCGGGCGGCCTAGAGAAGAAGAAGTGAAGGAAGAGCCAGAGGAGGAAGAGGCGGCCATATCTGGGCGACCTCTACCCGTTCCTTGCTTTCAACTCTCGACTCTAGTCAACAAATCAAGTGAGATGTGCGTAGTTGAAAGCCCAATCATGGCATGGTATGTGCCGATCGGGTATATGGCCGGTTCGTCTTGTCGTGGGTATCGTAGGCGGGTAGGAATCTTGGGATGAAAGCATTCAAACCTTAAGGCGCCGGATGGCCTGCATTGGGAACAGATATGTCGCTTGGCATGAACAACGTGCAATTCGGAAACCCTTGGACGGAGAGCAATGCGAGATGAATTCGGGCAAGGAAGAGGAAGATCTGAGAGGAGAAGGATCGCCGAGGCACAGGACGAATGGTAGGTGGTAACTATGAATTTGAGATGCGGTGCGCCGACGCCTTGCCAGCGAGTCGGTCCGTAGGGCCAGGCGTCGTGTAAGAGCTGGAGGTCGAAAGCGTAGAGTGCCTAGGATATTTTCTCGAGATAGGGCGGCAGTCGGCAAACAGCCAGCGACATCAAAAAGCCAAGCGAAGACGGGAAGCGGCCAGGCCAGCGGAGCGGGGTCGCAATGCGGTAGTGGCGGTGGTGAAGGTGTGGAGTAAGAACGCAATTCTATCTGTACATACCTAGGTAGGTACCTACCCAGGTACAGTACAGAGAGATAGACCTGTAGGTAGGTAGGTACCTACCTAGGTATTTGGCGTCCGGTTCGGGATGTGATATTGGAGCTGGAGCTCAGCCGCCAATCCCTTTGGGGGTTACTTGCAGCGTCACGCCAACTCGGGCTTCATGTTTCCACATGGGTACCGACACAATAATACCAAAAGACGAGTCAGCATCGAGGTTGGGGCATCTCGCCAAAGTCCAGCGCCCAAGCCTCCAAATCACGAGGGCGGAAGACATCTTGTGGTGGTTCCAACTTCCAAGCAAGAGCGTTTAGGTGGGGTTCCCGTCAGCCTAAAAGACACTAACGATCGGTGCCATGGCTCGACTTACACTAGTTGCCGCCGCCGCCGGACTGGATCAGCCAATGATAGTGCTAATCACGACTGCATGCTCAAGCGACTGGCGACTGGCGACTGCGCTTCTCGTTGTGGATTCCGGCTCCCTGTCAACCCCAGCAACCCTGCTGACTGTTAAGGTTATCGGGTCACGTCCTTCGCTGTGGCGACGTAGTACCGAGCTATCGACAACCAAGGCCTTGGATTCGTCGGGGACACACACATACGAAAATGCTCGATAGAGAAATATCGGCTTTATCCCGGCTCAGTCGTCAAACCGACACCATTCCCAGCGTTGTTCTCGGTCATGATTGCATACGTCGCGAAGATAAGTAACAAGCCAACGGGCTTTCCTGGTCAGTCTGGGCTTATCCTCAGACTGCTTTTACCTAGACCCGTCTTTGTCCACCTTTCCAATGACGAACCAGCCCGCATACTGCGCATCAATTGCCCAATACTTTGCCTTATCCGCAAATAGCGTACGTTGTCGTACTGCGTAGTGTATCCTTCAACGGTGGGTCTTGGCGGAGCAGCGACCCATCTCCCCATTTTCTCCAACAGCCATCCAGTAATTTACCCGAGGACCTTTCATCTTGTCTTGTCACTTTCGGCCCCATGTTGGCTACTTCTCCTCTTGTGGCTTTTCGTATTGCAGTTTCCCATCCGACAAGGCGGCTCCCACCCAACGTGACCAACTTTACCCAAGGTACTCAACTTGGTGAACGGAGTCTGGGGCCGTGGCGCCGGAGCCATGTCGGCTCTGCCTGACCCTCGAGTGAGGAGGAATCGGGGCTTTCTAGGCAGTGATAGCTCCGTTTTGTCCGCCCGAGACCGCCAGGTATGTTCTCTTGCCCCCGTCAATGTATAGGTAGCTCCCACTCCGTCCTACCTATCTATGTAACTCGACGTCTCCGCTCCGTGTGCCGCCATCCGCCTCCGACGAGCCACATCTCAACCCTCGCCCCATATGCTACTTCCGCGTTCATCTCACCTCATCATTATTTTGCCTTGGTTTTCTTATCTCAGAGCTGGACCCTAGACGTGCCACCCGCTCATCAGCTCTTCAGGACCGCGACCAGTTGCGTTATGAGCTCGATCTCAACTCATGGAATCTTCGTATTTGGGGGGTGGCCGCCTCAGGCTTTCTGACAGACTCGTAGGCCTGGCCCGTCATCATCTTCAATATGTCCCACCCGCAACTGACCACCATCTTCAAGCTACAACCTGTTTTCCACCAACGTCATTCTCGCATCCATAGCCTTTGTGTATTGGCCACCGCCCGATGCAAGATGGCAAGGATTGCTCATCAACTTTTTTACCCTGCTGGGCTCCGTCATTGGCCAATTGCTGTTTGGCTTTCTCGCCGACTTTTATGGACGAACCCGTCTCTACGGTATCGAGCTTGTACTGGTTGTTGTATCGACCATTGGTGTGGCTACTAGTAGCCGTGGTTTCGACGACATGAGCTTTCTGGGACTGTTTACCTGGGTACGTGTTCATCCGTTCACCAAGGAACTGCCGTATTAGCATCTTGCAACGCTTACTAACCAATGCCGGCCCAACAGTGGCGCTTCGTGATGGGAATCGGTTAGTAACTGTTTTTAGAGACAAGTCTTGTGCCTGGACGACACGACTAATGGTGCCATAGGCATCGGCGCAGAATACCCTCTTAGTGCTGTAATCACTTCGGAATGGTCAAGTACCCAGTCGAGGGGAACCATGATCTCTTCCGTAAGCCACCTAGCTAGTTGGCTCTTTTACGCCGCTCTCGTCGGCACTGGCTGATAACGCGTTGCCAGACTTTCATGATGCAGCCCATCGGCCAAGCTCTCGCCCAACTTGTAGGTCTTTGGGTACTTCTCGGCCATGAAAGGAGCGAAGGTCTGCAGGCCATGCAATGTGGCATCGATATGAAGTTTGACAGAGAATGCCGCCGGACTGTGGACGGCATCTGGCGAATTGTTATCGGTTCCGGTGCCATCCCCGCTCTGCTTGCCATCATATTTCGTTTTTTCCTATTCGACTGTGGACTGTACAGCCTTGAGGTCAGGAACAAGCCCGGTATAGCCCTGAGGGACACGCAGAGGGTCTATGGTGCTCCTCCCGGAACAGCGGCGGGGTATCCCATGGCCACCAACGATGGCATGCATGCTACAAACTCGCAGCAAGCCATGCCTATTCAATACTCAAAAGACGACTTGTACAAGTATTTCATCCAGGATGGGAACTGGTATTACTTGTTAGGTAAACTCGCTACCCTGCGTTGGGTGGGTGTTGGCAGAGTCTTGGAGCTGACTGCCAGTATCGCATTCCAAGGATGGCCCTCAAGACTGACTGCGTCACAGGCACCGCTGCAACATGGTTCTTCCTCGATGTAAGCTTCTACGGCCTCAGCCTGGACAATAGAGGCACTTTGTCCGACATGTGGGCGACTACTGGGCCGACGCCCATCGACGATAGGCTACCATGCTGGAACTCCAAGTTTCCCGACGGAATCGCAACAGCGCCGATTTGGAACCAGACTGGCAAGCTTCCTGTCTGGCAGACGGATGCGACACTGCCATGCAATACCATCTACGACGTTCTCCTGGAACAGGCGAAGCAATACCTGCTGACTGTGTCTGTTGCTTCTATTGCCGGTAGCGCCTGCTTTGTCATGGCAGCCAACCGTATTCCCCGCAGGCTGTGGCTGACCGTTTCTTTCTTCGTTCTGGCCGTATTGTTCGTGATAACAGGCTGTGTATATTACGGTGTCAATCACACCTCTGGAGCACCGGCAACAGTTGTGTTTGTGGCGTTGTGTCATTTCATGTTCAACTTTGGTGGGTCATGCAGGAGCCGTATCTGCCCTGGGCCGGCAGCTGACAGTATCACCAGGAGCGAACACTCTGACCTTTGTCATCCCTGCCGAAATCTTCCCAACATGCTACCGCTGTACATGTCACGGCATCTCCGCTGCCGCCGGCAAGCTAGGTAGCATTGTTGCCCTCTTCGTTGTCTATTGGATCAACTCGTCCTACAAGACCGAGAACCGCCAGGGTCTCGTTTTCCTGCTCTTCGGCTCCTTCGTCGCCGTCGGGGCTATCTTCTCGTGGGCGTACCTGCCCGAATCGCAGAGATGGGCTGTGAATGAGGATGGGCGCCGCGTGCTGGAGCAAAAGACGTTGGAGGAGCTGGGCGATGGCCGCGAAAGAGCGCGTCAGCTGGGTGAGGTTATCACCGTCAAAGAAAAGTGGTACGATTTGAAGCGAAGGAGGGCGTCGCCAGCGCCGTCGCAGGCTACGGGCCCATGAGAGATTGGTACATGTACTGAGCGAAACGATCCACCATACCACGTTTCCATAGTAGAGAAAATCAGAAATCAGTCAGTTACTTGCCAAATGCGGATGTGCTGTCACGATTCCCCACTTGCTTCCTCCGCATTCTCTTCGTGTCTCCAGACGGCGTAGACTATCAAACACACAGGCGTCCCTCCGGATCTAGGGCAATCTGCAAAGGCTCGACAGTATCAACGTATACGTCCCTTCCGCTCGTCGTAGACTTTACGTGCACATTGCTCTCTAAAGCGTCAAGCCATCTGGCCCAACGTAATCCCGGCGTGGGGGCCGTCCAGCCACAGCGAGGCTGCAGGATGCGCGAGAGGCGGACAGCAAAGGGAGCAAAGTGGACGTCGACGAGGGACAGGCTGCTGCCGAGGAAAAAGGGACCCTCCTCGTCGGCGGCGAGGACGAGGTCCTTGATGGCCTCCTGTAGCCTTTCAATATTTTGCGTCTGTTGAGCCGGGTCCGGGTAACGCAGAAGCCGGTAAAAGGCCGGGACCAGACGGGAGTTTATCTATGGCATGAGTGAGCTTTGTTCATGTTGGTTAGAAGGGGTCGAAGAAGAGATGACGAACGTGACCTATCCATTGCCTGCAATTTGCGCGGAGCTTCACGTCCGAAGGGAATAGCGGGACGTTACAGTCCATCTCTTCGAGCTGGTTCAAACATGGTCGTCAGTCTGGACGCGTCGTCAGAATAACTCGAGATAAAGCAACGGGGCTCACATATTCCAATATGATACCGCTGTCCGCGCATGCCCAGTCTCCCTGACGTATGGCAGGTACTGTTCCCCGGGGATTGGCTTCCAGAAGCTCCTGCGATGCGGGCACCCTGTACGGATCTTCCTCGCAGTATTGATACTGGAGCCCTTTTGCTTCGAGGGCGATCCAGACGCGGTGAGAAAAGGGGCTGGCGAGACCCGAGTTAGTGAGGTATCATTGGAAATTGAAAGACGGACGGGAGACACGTACCAATAGCATGCCGAATATAACTTTAGATCGCTCTGCTTTTCGTGTTTCTTGATGGTCCAATGTGCCCTTCCAGTCGCCTTCTTGGGTCCGTCGCTCTACAGCCATCAATTCAGTCCATCAAACTAGGGGTCGCATGTGCGGCATGTGAGAGCTCACCTTTGTCAGCTCATTCTTGTGCTTGGCCAGATAACGCTGGATGCTGTTCCGTTTTACCTCGTCGCTTTTTGCTAAGGTGTGCTGATGCGGGCCGGGAATCCCGCTGATGCTTATATGTCCGTTCACCCTCTGGATCGTCCAGAACTTCTGACCTGGCGCAGGCAGATTGTCCGGCGTGGCGGGTGCGACGCGCAGTTCTCTCTCGCCAGGAGGTGAGAGGACGGTGTGCGCGCCGTTGAGGGCCTGTCCCCCAATGAGTGGCACGTAAGTGCCATCGTCGACATCGTGGAGTGTTGCACCGGGGAAGTACTCTGTGATCTTGATCTTGACATCGCATAGGTTGAGTTCGCGCGACACGCGGTTGCGACGCTTCTTGTTGGGGTCATCTGACTTCTTTGTCCCGGGCGGCCGGCCTTTGAGACGACAGTCCCAGTAATGCGAGATGAAAGGTTTCTTCTTGTACGTTTGAGTTGATCTATGGGAGTAGACATTGTCTATGTGTGGGAAGTAGGCCTCGAATCTGGGTGGGCATCAGCGGAAACACGCGGACCCCAAGTTATCGGGCCAACGTATGATGGAAAGCTTACTGTTCATGAGTAAGGATGACGAGGCCGTCTGCGTCAAACAGCTTCTGGCGCCACTCTTCGAGGTTCGGAGGGTCTATGACCCATTTACTGCTGAGCAGGCTTCCGTGCGGCCGCCAGCCGGGGGCGGTAGTGCCGTCGATGGGAACAAAGCCGTTGGGCCCAATGAGTGATTCCCCGATCCCGGCGGCACTCGGATCAGGGATCACGGCGGCCGGCGTCAAGATGCCGCATTGACCGTGTTGATCCGGCACCTGCATCGCCTGGTCATGGCCAACCTGCTGCGCGTGAGCTGGCCTCTCCAGTTGCCCGAGAGGCCCTATCGCACCTGGCACGACGGAATGCTGGTGCTGGGCGTCGTGCTCGTCCCCGGCGGGCGGTAAGTGCACTTCCTGGCCCCGCATGAGATCCGGATGAAAGATCGGCCCTGAAGCCTCCGTTCCGGACATGTCGATCGCAGTATCGGGGCTAGGGCCGGTACCGGGACGGAAGTGGGCTACGGTCACGGTACCGTCACCGGCAGCGTCGTCCGACGCTGATGGTGGCGGGACACGGAACTCCTGTTGCCGTGGTGCGCCATGATGAGGACCCCCGTGCGGGGAGGAGGACACGAGTGCACCGCTGCTAGCTTTACGAGCTTCAAAGGGTGGCGCCGGTACCCCCGGTGGTATTTGCTGCATTGGGTATTAGAAGTGCTGTGTTGCTGCTTTAATGCGTTGTACATTCCATGAACCACTGTCGGTCCAGCTGGGCTCTGCCGCAGTGGCCGGGATGAGATACAAGTGGATGGACGTTGGGTTACACTTGGGGCGACAGTGCGGGAGGGCGGCGCGGCGGTATAATCTGCGCACGAGCCACATAACGATGCCTGGGGAGCTCGGTACGTCTTATCTCCAAGTTTTGCTGGACGAACCTCTCAACACAGGATTGTATGGGAGGACCAAAGCATCATCAGTCCAAGATACGCGCCACTCGCTTGCCAAATCAAGTGCCCCGGAACTTTCGAGTCAATGTCAGGCGACAGTCTTGTGAGTCTGTTCGTAATCCCTATGATGGGATTGTGTATAATCCAACCTGGCAGGGTTATCGACGCGTAGGTTCGCGCAACCCATATGCTTGCTGTACATGTTCAAAAGTCGTAGAAACATTCATTGGTTAACGTGATGGCAAGAGCCCATCTCCATCTCATTCGGCTCTTTGGCCCTGATTCCCAAACACGGTAAACCATTCAAGCCTTCCTCCCCTGGTCTAATTTGCTGCATCCCACGACGAAAGGTCCATAGCATCCATTGGGCCCATGTTCATTAAGGATCGCAACACTCCCTCGGCTCCAGGCGTCATGCCAGTTTGTCCTTGTACTTCAGCCCATCCACTCGGCATCCCAAAGTCCGCCCCTGGTGTTTCGGGCATCGAAAACCGCGGATTCGGCGTCAGCCCTGTCCGAATTTCGAACGCACTTGTGTTGTTGAAATAATTTGCGTTTCCATCTGTACTCCCACGCGGGTTTGTGTTCTGTTGCGCCGTCGCCGGACTGGCGTCGAACGAGTTCTGGCCGGATCCTTCGATACCCCCCACCGTCATATTCACTCGCTGATCTGACGAACTCGAATTCGGCGTCGGTCGATTGGAGGAGTTGTCGCCGTCGGGCGATGTCGACATGTTGTTGTCTCCGCTGCTTTCACTCTGTCCCAGCCCCGCCATGCGTCCGCTACACGACGCTGACTTGTCGTACATGGAGCCGGAGCTCGGCGTCAACGCGTTCCCGCGCATAGGGATATTATGTGCGTTGTTTGCGCCATATTGCATGCCTTGTTCCGCAGGCAACCAGCCCTGACCCCCAAAGCCAGTCGATGCAGAGCTCGGGACGGCATCACTGGTTTGTTCGGGCTCGACAATGTTTGGGGCTGTGGCGGGGTTACCGTCGTCTTCTACCATCTTCATAAAGTGGCACTCGTTGCGGTACGACAGAATGCCCTGTACACCGTCAGGGTCGTCACAGATGGGCCCCTTGTTTCCGCCAGCGTTCGAGCCCGGCTACAAACAAGTCAGATCAGGTGCAGGTCTCCTGAAGGGGGGTACGCACGCTTTCGCCACTCCGTGGGAATGCCGTCTTGAGTTTTGGTATCCTCATCGCAAGAGCTTCCAGGTCCACATCCAGCTGGACAAGGAAAGACTCCGTCAGGGGATTCCGTCTCTTGAGCGCATTCATGGCAGAGAGGAGGAATCGGAGCGAGTCGGCAGTTTGGCTGTCTTCGGGCCGGCTTTTGAGATACTGGACGAAGACTCTCGCGGCTACATACAGACAAAACGATATGAACGGGTTCATCTGTGACGTTTTAGTGGCTGTGCTGTCATCGACGTGTACAACAACTCACTGCTGAAAGATCCAGATGTGAGATCATTCTCATGATGCTCGCAATCTCGTTGGCCGCCGTGATGCATCGCACCTTGCTTTCTGCGCTGACCGACGAGGGAAGCCTGTTCTTGTCCGCTTTAAAGATGGCGGCTTGGTGCAGACAGATCGTCGACGTGTGAATGCTCATGTTGGTGAAGACAATATTAGGGTTCCCAAGACCCACAGGTAGCTTCAGGTACGACGGTAGGCAGAGGGACGTATTGAGCAATATGTTATCCATGTGCCGATGCCGCTTCCAGAACTCGCCGTTGAGGTTGTGATCTCGATCATCGACGTCGGGGCGATGCAGATGAATTAGATTTCGGCCGAACAGACATGCCATTAGCACGATGCCGCCAAAAGAAGAGAGCTTGCCCGCTCCGGATGGACTCATACAGTCCTGCAGAGATTGTGTCTGCTCGGGTCGGCTCATTTCAAACGCCTCTTCCGAACAAGGCAAGTTTGTCATGATATCCTTCTCATCGACAGTCATCGGCCACCCAGTACCAATGCTTGCGTAACGGTCCTCGCAAAAAGCCATCCAAAAGGTACGACGCCTCTCCTCGCGCTCAGTCCAGTCTCGTGGCGGCGGGAGACACTGTTTGACATCCAGACCAGCCCCGTCAAGTCGGTGTAAGCCCATCCTGGCAAATTTTAGCTGTGGCTTCATAACTCGAGCATGCATCAGCCATTGACTCACATTTGACAGAGGCGCACAGCAGATCCCGTATTCATCCAAGCTCGGGGGAAGTACATCATTTTGAACTCGTAGGAGGCCAGCAGCACATGTGTCTGAGCATGGGCCACTGAAATCATATGCTCCCCATAGCCTTTGATGTAATCTGCCTCGACATACTTGCGAGCTCTTTGGTAGAAGAGATCTTTGAGGTCGAGGTACTTGTCCGTGATGGAGCATGCCAGAGTCCATATTGCGTACCTGAGCGCAACCGGAGGCCGTTGGTTCGGAGCACTATATAGTGTGTTAGTGAGCTTGCTGTTGCGCCGATGCGGCATAACACGGGCGGTGCGTTGGGAATGTAATCATCCTACAGGTTCATGGCTGCTAGGTATCTGTATTTATGAATCATAGGCAATGAAGGGTGAATCTTTTCGAAGTAGATTTGATGGCTGCAAAGTGCGTGTTAGTCCGGGATGACGGATCTAGCATGTTGGCAACACTGACAGCTCATCGATGGTTTCCTGAGGTGGAAGAGGCTCATCAAGGCCTAGACCAATCATTTCCCATGTGAAGTTACTTCCTGCATTGTTTATGCCCATTGTCATATTGGAGTTGAAGTTGAACTCTTCCATAGGCGGAGCAGCAACATTCTGGGTCTGGGGAGAAGATTCGCCGTTGAAATGCCACCGGTCTGCATCGTGTTCCGCGCCGAGACCGAGAGAAGGATTAGGAATGCTGTAGCTCGTCGGCGCAGCAGCGTTTTGGTTGCGGTTCGGAACGGTGGTATCCAGGCTCTGAGGCGTGTTTCTGGAGGGGTCGACGGGCACCGTTGGGGGGTCTTGGGTTTTGAGAAGCGTCTCTACTTGTTCTACGGAGGAGCGCAAACAGGTTCGGTCAGTCAGAGGGCACTTGACGGAAGAAAAGAATGGGACGAGCTAGCTTGAGAATAGTGGGAAGAGGAGAGGAACAAGGCGCAGGACGGGAGTGCTCACTCAAACGTTCTTCAAGAGCCTTGACATATCCCCGCTTAGGGCCGCTTTTCCTACGAACTTCATCGTATGCGCAGGAATGACCTAGCCTGGCGCAGGTGCTGCAACTCGGCCGGACCCCGTCGCATTTCAGCTTGCGCTTCCGGCAGATCATGCATGCCAGGCGCTTCGGTTTGGGCACACTGTTGTTGTCTGCCGCTTCTCTGCCGTTGGAATCGGCGCCTGGGCTTCGGGCTCGCTTGTGGGAACCGGCGCCGTTCATGTCTGGCGGCGTAGGCGTACTTGAAGACATGCTCAATATTGACGGGTTGCGTTGGTCTGTAGAAGTTCCAAGCACGGAACGAATGTTGGCTATCAAAAGGGTTGTCGGCGTGGAGGGTTTGCGAGAAGACGCAGAGATAATGGGGATCTGACTGTCAGAGGTCGGGTAGCGAGCCAAGAGCCTCTTTTTCCAGCAGGGCGAACTGCGATCAGTGTCGCAGCGACCAAAGTTGCAGCGATGGTTTATAGGAGGGGCTGTTCGACGTAGCACAGGGTATTAAACGTCATGGGGCACTTGGAATTGAGCGGCCGACTATGAAAGTGCGTTTGAGAGCTGTTACGTTGTTATAGACGTCGCTGTGTCGAAGAAGAAGGTGGATTCGGCGAACTGGTAAGCCGCTCACGGACGAAGAGGACGAAGGATGGGGGGCACTGGGAGACGGATATTTGGTCTGGCACGGTAAAGAAGAGGGTGATGGAGAGTAAAGCTAGTCCTAGATGTGGGTGGGGAGGGATTGGGAACAAGACACATGGGATGGGCACCCGGCACGCAGAGCAGCACAACGCAGCGCAGTGCAGCATTGCAGTGCAGTATGATAGAGTGCAATACCAGACGCTGGGGACTCGGGAGGGATGGAAAAGAGTGTGGTACGTTCAGTACCTAATTGGTAGCGGCATGGGGAGCCTGGGCCACCATTCCCTTTGCGGCCGAGGAAATAATTAATAACAGAGAGTTGACATGGATCCCCAGCGTGGCACGCGGCAGATAACCTGCCAAACTGCGAATAGGCGTACACAAACCTCGTAGTAAGGAGGATGATACCTTGCCACCCAGCCCCCCTTTCCCTTCTTTTTTAGACTCGTCAGCGAAGTGATGTACGAATAGGTACATGATTAGTACTGTATCCGTACCTGCCTGCTCAAAGGACCCTGCCTCCACATAAGCAAAGGCCGGCCAGTGTTGCATCGCACTGGGACAAAGGCAAAAGCCCCCCGCATGTGCCTGGCCCCGGCTCCTCTACTCTCAATCTTGACTTGATACTATCTACCTATGTATGGCTTCATGAACTTTTGATATAGCAGCTATTAGAACTCGCTAGGTAGACCGCTGTCATTTTCAGCGGCACCAGACAGGCGGGTTGTCGGGGTCGCACACCAGCCCGTCGCCCTCCACCCTTCTCAACAACTTTAGCCCACTAATAACCCACTTCATTTGATATCAGACTTTCGACTCCACTTGTGAGGAAGGTGAGGATGTCTAGGTATCGCCTTACTTGTATCATCACCCACTGGCCGGAGCTTCTCCTGGGCGATTCGCACGCCTGAGAAATCCTATTGACATTGTTCCCAGACTGGTCTCACAATGCTCCGAGGCTGATGGTCACACACGTGTAAAGCACACCGTCGGAAATCCAAGGCCCTAACAAAAAATAGTACCTAAGTACTACTAGGCAAAAGCCTGTATACGCACCTCCCACTCGCTCCTTCATGCAACACAGCCACACTGCGCGAGGTGCAACGGCCGCCAATCCGGTATGACTGTCCGCGACCCCGGCTGCTGCCGTTGCTGAATAGACGCATCCGATCCATTCCATCTCAATTTCCCTGCAAGCCACATACAATCAGACTCACACTCGGAAACCTTGCCCTCGACAAATCGCATGCCCAAGAAGTTCCGTCTCCTCTTGCCAAGGGTACCCGAAGCTGAAGGCCATTTGCCCGTACTCTTTGTCGACCACTGCATGTATTCTGGGTACTTACATGCAGCCTGATGTGTGACAGGTAAGTGCTAGGCGAAATCGCGGATCCTTCCTAACTCATTTCACTCTGCCATCATTTTTGACCTCACTTGCCATGGTGGCTGCAGACAAGAATTGCTCGAATCTTCACCACGTTACACTGTTTGATGTTGATGGTGCCATCTGTCGACACCAAGCACCACAACGATAGTGACAAAGCTTGGCATAGGCACCGCTGAAAGACCACTGCCAGCTCACCCCCTCGCCTACTCACGCCTATCGCTCGAATCGGCTTCAAGTTGGACCGCGCTGACTTTGTGACCCCATTCTCTGCTTCTTGATTCCGTCGTTGTTGCAGATTAAGGCCACCTTCTCATAATCCTTATCATCCACCCCTATCTGGAAATGCTACCAGTTCGTTCTGACCTTCCGCTGTCGAGTACCCAATATCAGCAAAGGAAGGTTTGGTCCATGCCAACTTGAGAAGCCCTTTCCAGCCTCGACCAATTTCCTCCAAGGTTCACCTATCGATTCTCGGCCAGCCTTCATGTTGCTTGGATCAATGCTTCCACCAAATGGCCCACTGACAGTAACATCGTGCAAGCCTATTTCTTCTCAGCGTCCACCCCGACGATGCGAAGAATGCCCAAATCGCTGTAAGCCAGACAGTACTTCGTCGGCGCCCAAGATACCACTGGACAAGGCCCAGCTGTCTTGAAGGAGTGAACATGATCTCCTGACTCGGTATGTCGAACATCCAGCCCAGGGCCTAGCAATGCGCGGTTAGTTTCTTCAAATCCATCCTGGCTGGTTGGCGCTGTCCTGCTCACCCTCGTCGCTGCCTCCCACCAAGAAGTTACCATCGAACGTGAAACCTGGCTTGCAGTTAGGTCTGTGAATGCAACAAGAGCTCTCGAAAACTCACTGAGAGACCGTACTGGGCCAATCATGCTAGTAATGGTCCGCTGGCAAATCCAATCTGTCGTATCCCACAAAGAAATGATGGAGTCCGAACCACCAGTAGCAAGATAGCGTCCTGTTGGCTGCAGTTCAACTGATAGGCAAGACGAAGTATGGCCATTTAGAGCAAACTCTTTAGGCTCATCTTCATCGTTGAACTGAAAAGCGGGTTCAAAATTCGGATACGTCAAGATCCGAGTTCTGCCCTCGCCGGTCGTGAGGAATATCTTCTCGCCGCTCCAACAGAAAGCAATCTGGTTCGTCTGGGTGGGTTGCTGATGTGATGCGATAGGTATCGACTGGGTCGGCGACAATACAAAGATATTGTCCGCCTGGAGCAAGTGTGAGCGCCAGCCTTATGATATCGAAACATCGAGGCGACAAACCTTATTCCCAACCACCAATGACTGTCCATCGGGTGCCCAGGCAAGAGTGAAGGCGTCTCCCAGCCCCTTGATCTCATTGACGCAGGTTTTGGATCGAACGTCCCAAAACTTGACGACTCCATCGTTGCTTACACTGCACAACTCGGCATCCTTTACCGGGTTGAAAGCGACCCTTTCAATGGCAGCTGAATGCCCTTTAAGGTCGGTGGAGAAGCGTACATTTGGCTTCTCCGGGTTCCCTACACCGACGGAAAGGGTCAGCCTCGCTGCTTCATGACATTGAATGAGTCCACAGAATGCCACGCACAAACACGCAGTGTCTTATCCGATGATCCTGTAGCAACCAGGGTTCCCAAAGGGTTCCAGGCAATCGATCGAATGCTGTGCGGATGTTTGTCAAAAACTGTCCCCAAGCTTTACCTTGCAAGGGGTAGCAACGTACGTATGTCCTCTAGAACTCGAGCTCGGATCATGGTAAGGCTGACTCTTGAGATTATTCAAGTAGGCAGGGAGCCTCTCCTTTGAGAGACTAAGCCGTGTCCGAGGAGGCGGCATGGTGATAGTTGATGATTATCTGTCGACGTAGCGGCGATGTGAGCTCAATTTGAGCAGAGCAAGATTAAGCTTGTATTGGTGCTTATGACTTAACAAAAAAAACATATGAGATCCCGCATAGGTATCTAGGCTTCGACTCAGTTGCTTGCAATGAAGATGCGAAAGAGGCTGACCAGTACGACCTGCTCGTTGAACGGTAGGTTGTCAGTTAGGTCGAATAAGACTGCGACTCGGCTGATCCCGAAGCCGAGATAATGAACCCAAGTTACCTGCATGCACAGTCTTGAAGTCGAGAGTGACGCGCTTGCTTAATCGCATAAAAGCGAGCGCCGATGTCTATGCTTAACTAGGAAACGTTGTCAAATGCCGAGAGAAAGAGAGGATCGATACCGCTGCATGGGTAGGTATGCAGCTCTCCAAGCTTGAATAGACGCTGCACCGAGGTGGACGAGACGCGTTTGGTGGGGCTCGATTGGCCGTTTTTCGAAAATGTATGATTATATAAGCCGGATCAAGCAGCTCCGCCATGTATAATCCATGGGTACCTCCTACCCTACCTACCTAGGTACCTAGGTAGGTAGGCAGGATTACCTTCAGTGTGTGACGGCACATAGCGGGTAGGAGCTTCCAGCCGGAAGCTCGAGGGCGGGTCGCAGCACTGGCCCACCCCCTAAACGCTAAGAACTTCGCAAGCTCTCGTCCCGCCGTCGCCCAAAAGCTCCTCAGGGCCATGATGCTCATCCCAAGTTGTTGACCAGCTTCTCCAATCTCCCTCAATCGGCCTTTCTTCCCACTCCGCACCACATACTGTAGTTTTTCAATAGGCTACAGTGGATGAAGAATATGAATTTTCTGGTTTGAAGTCCATCAGCGGCCATGACCAAAGCATTGTCCGGCACGACGACAAAGGATATCCACTCGCCGACTCGAGGAGACTCCCGTCCGCAACCGAACAGACTATCCTTGCGACGGCATCACCGCATCGAGGTTTCATTGTCGAACACCGATATAGCGCCTTACCGAGATGTATTGGCCCATAGGAACCCCTAGAATTTTCGCAACGAGCAGCAGGTCGGGTCCTGCGTTCAACCTTGTCGTATCTCACGATGGCCTGTCCAATCCCTTCGACAATCGACCGACCGACGAGCCCTCTCAGTACCTCAATGCGCAGTCGCAGCACGACGATACAGAGATCGGTGCTCCCCTGACACCCGTCACGCCTGCCATCCAGTCCGTGGACCATGATGATGCTCACAGCCCGGAAACAACTCGGCCGTCACCTCGGCCAAACGCTAACATTCCTCTAAAAGATCCGGTACTTGTGCTGCGCATCTCCCGGCCCGGTCACCTCTTTGCCGTAATAACCTCGACATCGATGACAATATGGCAGGTCAAGGTCAGTTCCCGTTGCTGGATACAGTCTTGTCGCAGCAATTCATGCTTACCCCCTCCAAGCCTACAGTCATCCTTGCCGTGGTTGTACGCTCGGAGTCGTCCCTGTCAACCTACGGAGAGAATGTCGACCTTTTACTGCGCCCGGACTCGGCCATCTTTGTCGTTCGAACAACTCTGGGCTATCTCATCACCTACTCTCTGGCGACGGACTCTGAAGCCCATGTATACAAGCCTTACTTCCCAAGCTACGCAAATATACAGCGACGTCGCCAAAATCACCATGGCGGACCCGGAAACACAGCTCCGGACCAGTATCTTTGGGGTCCTGGCGAAGGCCAAGGGGTGCACGATGTGAGCGTGCGCTTCAGGATGGTCATTAAGGTCGATGCCGGCATAGAAAGCGCTTTGGCACTGGATGACGAACTGGTTGTGGCCACACGCAAACCAGCAGCTATTCAGTGCATACGCTGGACCCCAGATCAAAGCGGAAGTCAGACCAAGACAGAGATTATCAGTCGAATGGGGTGGCTGGAGAAGAAGATCACCATCGTCGAGATGACCCATGATCGGCCCATGAACCTGTCGACTTGGATCACAAGTGACGGCAAAGTCTATGCAGTCCAGCGTCTACATCCGCGCGACCAGTCTCAAAGAAGTTCTGAAGGAGCGGATCCCAACAAGCTGTTCAAGGGTTACTGTTTCCACACGCCGATCGGCCCGGAAGAAGCTGCCAAAAAAGCTGTCATAAACGCAAGGTTTTCCTTGATTGCTGTCGGATGCGCAGATGGCTGCATCCGTGTCTATTCCGCCCGAGACTATGCCGGGAACATCCCGCCCTCGCACACGCACACTAGTCCGGTGTCAACGATAGTCTCTGGCTCGATCACCACTTTGAGCTACTCCCCTGATGGCTACTGTCTATTTGCTGGCTTTGAAAACGGCTGGGCCACCTGGAGCGTCTATGGAAAGCCCGGCAGTCATACTTTTGGAGCACACGATGCGATCATTGAGGCCAACGGTGAGAACTGGGTCGCCGGCGTAGGGGATGCCGTTTGGCTCGGGAGTGGCTCAGAAATACTGATTACACATCGTCAGCACGAAGCAATTTGGGTGCTGGAAATGGCCAGGAGTGCAGTGGTCGGTAACTACAACGCGGCAAATCTGATGCGGACGGTACTACAGACCAGCACAAATGTCATGATATATCGCGGTTATGATCTGCCAGATCTGGCGAGCATCTCTGCAGAGCCTTATTTGTGGCATACGACAAAGATACCTTCAGCATACCTGCTTCAGCATTGGCCCATTCGGCATACCGTGATTTCACCGGACGGGCGTTATGTTGCTGTGGCTGGGCGCCGAGGTTTGGCCCACTACAGTGTCAACAGTGGTCGTTGGAAGACGTTCGCCAACGAGGCCATGGAAAACGAATTTCAGGTTAGGGGCAGCATGTGCTGGTATCAACACATCCTTGTGGCTGCCGTAGAGGCCAACAAGTCGCATGAACTTCGCCTCTACTCTAGGGAGACGACCCTCGACAAGTCTCAAGTGCTACACACCCAGCCGTTACCAGCACCAGTGGTTCTGGTGACCACATCGGGGGAAGACTCATTGCTGGTATATACGTACGAGAACCTTCTGTATCATTTCATCTTCGCACCGACGGGTGGCTCGATCAGGCTGGTTCAGCTTGGGCAAATTGCGTTTCACGGCATAGTGCGGTCGCCCGCCAGAGTCCGTGGGCTAAGCTGGATTTTGCCGGATAGCCAGCTCGCTGACGGCGATCCGTCACAGGATGTCGCTGTTGCGTCAGTCTTATTTCTGGTTGATGCGAAACTAGTACTGCTTCAACCGTCGTTTAACAGCGAAGGGAATCTGAAATACGATATGAAGGTCATCGCTCAAAACGTGGAGTTCCATGTAAGCATGAGAGACCAGCCGCATTTCGACGCGATAGCTACGCAAACAGAAGAGTCATCGTCAACGGGGGCAGATGTGACTCTGCGGAACTCGCTATGGGTGTTTGACGGCCAGGAATTCAAGCTTTGGCCAGACATACAAGAGGTATTGCGAGCGGCATCGAATGAGTCACAACGTGATCTACCTAAGACGATATCAGTTCCTCTAGACTTTTATCCTCTCTCAACTCTTCTTAGTAAGGGTATAATTCTTGGGGTAGAAGCCGATCTTGTACAGAGACGGGACATCAGCTTTTCATTCTTCCGCTTCGCAATCAGGGTAGGTCTACTATTTGGGCGACCGAGACAATTTTGCTAATGGCCAACAGACTCATTTGTTTTTGCCCGACATCTTGCGTTTCTTTCTGGCCGAGGGTAGAGCTGTTGACGCAGTCAAGCTGTCGGAACAGTATCAGAACTTGGAATATTTCGCGCATGCGCTGGAAATCTTGCTCCACAAGGTTCTCGACGACGAGGTGGATTCCGGACCAAGCCCAGAGGAGGCAATCCTCCCACGAGTTCTGTCACTGCTGTCCTCTTTCAAACAGTACTTGGACATTGTGGTACAATGCACAAGGAAGACAGAGGTGAGACAGTGGCGGACGCTTTTTGCTTACCTCCCACCGGTGCAAGAACTATTCGAAGAATCACTACAACGAGGGTCTGTCAAGACTGCTGGTGGCTATCTCATCATCCTCCACACACTTGATGAGTTGGGATCTGCTTCAGAGCAAACAGTGCGATTGTTGTCAAGGGCGATGAAGGAGGGCGATTGGGATTTGTGCAAGGAATTGGCACGGTTCCTAGCGGCTATGGATGAGACGGGCGATACACTACGCGAAGCCATGGAGGGGGTGAACATCACACTCAAAAGCAATGAGGATCAAACTGGGATAATGAGTCGGCTTGATGTGCCAAATAGTAGAGGGACTAACGGCCTGGGCTTGAAATACGCAGAACAAAGCGACGATATGGAGTCAGAAGGCCAGTCGGTCAGCGACGCTGCGAGCTTCAGTTCGGAAGGTCGCTAGATGCCAGAAATATGTAGCAGTGAACATTTGAGAAAGGGTTGGATTCTCAAGTCGTACAACCTTCTCCCCCCCCCCCCCCTTATGTCGTTCTTTTTTTTCTTTTCCCCCTTTTTTGTGATCAATTTTGACGTGCGGTTGGAGATAGTCTTACATGAAAAATAGAAGACCCATGATGTTTTCATCTGGACGTTTAATTCGTTTCGTGTTGGGAAGGGCGATGAAGACAGGCAATGGGAGTTTTGTTAGGTCTGCACAGCAAATTTATTTGGGAAGGCACAAAGGGCAGGTACGTACCCTACTCGAACCTCCCCTCACTCTACTAGGTAGGTACTAGTCTGGCAGGCACAGTACAGCCCCGCCAACCACTTTCTGCCCTGCAGATAAGCGCAGAGATTCGGCGTCAACCACCACCAACGGCAAAAGAAGACATTTGATACTGGCCCATCACTTTAACACTTATCGACGAGTCGGGCATACTCTCGCACCGCAATAACAGAAGTATTCCGATACCCACGAGAGCTACGAACGCAGCACTTCACAGCATCTTGCGGATCTGGGCCATGATCTGAGGACTCGTCACGGGCACGAGTCGCACCTTTCTTCCGCCATGATGGACGACTTCGTCAGCGAGTCGGATAGTGACTACACGAGCTATTGGCGCGACTGGGTGAGTTGGGTGTGCATTCAAGAGACAGGCTCTCAACAACAATCTGCGCGCGAAGATATTGCCCAAGGGGGGTAGAGGCTGGGCATGATGCAACGCGTTCGCTCTCTAGCATATGCGCAAAATTCGTCGGGGCTCAAATATCGCCGCAGGTTGCCTGCAACTGCTCGCAGAAGCTGCTGAAGGATCACTGCTAACGAGCGTCTCCGTCTAGTTCATTTCCTCTCGGGGCAACGAATACTTCTGCGAGATCGACGAAGACTACCTTACGGACCGGTTCAACTTGACTGGGCTGAACACAGAAGTACAATACTACCAATATGCGCTGGACCTCATCACCGACGTCTTTGACTTGGACTGCGATGACGAAATGAGAGAGACCATAGAGAAGTCCGCAAGGCACCTTTACGGTCTTGTACACGCTCGCTTCATTGTTACGACGAGAGGTCTCGCCAAGATGGTATGCTGCGCATTTCGCATTTGCATTCTTCCTCCCCCGGCCTACAGAGACGAGTTGGAAGAGAGAGAGAGAGAGAGAGAGAGAGAGAGAGAGAGAGAGAGAGAGAGAGAGAGAGCCACAGAGGAAGACCGAGAGGACGACGGGACCTTGAGCGAATAGTATGGCTGACATGCACATTCTAGCTCGAAAAGTACAAGAAGGCCGACTTTGGCAAATGCCCCCGCGTCATGTGCCACTCGCACCCCCTCCTCCCTATGGGTCTCGCCGACATCCCCAACATGAAGCCCGTTAAGCTCTACTGCGCCCGCTGCGAGGATATTTACAACCCAAAGTCATCGCGCCACGCTGCCATCGACGGCGCCTATTTTGGCACCTCGTTCCACAACATCATCTTTCAGGCCTACCCGGCCCTCATTCCTACGAAGAGCGCCGAGCGCTACGTTCCACGTGTCTATGGCTTCAAAGTTCACGCCCCGGCCGCCCTCATCAGGTGGCAGCACCACAAAAAAGATACGATGCGTCGTCGCCTGCGCAAGATGGAGGTCGACAGCGGTTTCCGCGATGAGGATGTACTGGAGGAGGAGGACGACGTTGAGTTCGAGGGAATAGATACAACCCGCCCGGCAGGAGCCGACGAAGGCATCGCCATGGCCTGAGGAGATCAAAGGAACAACGGCCTGCAGACTGCGCTGCGCTGCGCCTCACTTCATGAGCATGCTGCTATTACTGAACATAATAGCTGTATGGCATGCTGATGCAGCAGTCTGGTGAGCTCGCAAAGGGAGGCGTATGTCTCGTGTCTCGTTGCAACATACGGTAAAGCACGGTGACAAACCGCCGGCTCACCTTGCTCAGTCTACTATTTTTTGCTTTGGTACAATCGATCACGCCTCCGGAATAATGATATGATGGCTTTCACGATCTACTCACTTGCTTAATCATCGTCCAACGACTTGCAATCAAAAGTGGGAGCGCTGACTACCTACTGTAATGTGCGTACTGCCTGCCTGCCGTCTTTCTCGGTTGCCGAACGAGCGCCACACGTTTCATTACAGGTGCGACTCTCGTCTAGTAAAGCAATCACTTATTTTGGAGGTTCTGTTTTCATAAAACGGACGATGTTTGATTCAGCAAAACCGCAAGTAATAATCCCAAGTCTTATTCCGTAACGGTCGTATCTACATGCCATGCCTAGCCCCAAAAGCAACACTGCCCTAGGCCGCCAATCCTTTTTGAGGCGGGTGGTATACCGTAAAACTCCAATCATGCCCAACATGCCCATTTTGGAAATGCAATGGGCGCTAAAACCTGACGCACCGTATTATACGGCCATCAGAAACGCGGTTCGGGCTCCGTTCCCTCATTGGAGCCGGCCTTGCTAATGTATTGAGTCGACGATGCGTGACCCGCGACCGCTCTGGGCATGTATGCTTCCTCCTCGTCTCCCGCCCTGAGGTAGTCGCCCTTCTCGGTCGCATAACTATAGGATCCAACACCAGACCACCACGCCTTGTCGTGGCTTCGAGGGCCCCAGGCCCAACCCGCACCCTGGCGGATTGGCAGGTGGTAGTAGCGAAATGCGAAAATGGAGGTGAAGATGCCAATCATATAGCCGAAGAGGATGTCGAAACCGTGATGGCGGAAGTCAAACCAGCGAGAGCCAGCGATGAAGATCGATGCGAACCATGGGATAACCACGACAGTCAGAAGGTAGATTGGGGGGGCGGCGGCTTGGCGACGGACAGCCGTCACAATCTTGTTGTGTTCCGCCAAGTTCCTGGCAGCACCCGCCGAGTCGGGGTTCAAAGAACCACCTTCGGCAGACCGTACCTCCTCGTAGTCGACGCCGGAGTTTTGCAGACGAGATGGGAAGGCCGAGTGAGAATCAGCGCCGTTGTCCGAGGCTACAAAAGGCATGGTAACGGCGAACTTGCTGGCGAGGAAAAGAGACAGATAAATCAAGCCGGCGGCGGCGGAGCTCGAGTGACCAGATGGGTAGCTGCGAAAGCCGTCATTGAGAGTATGCGAGTCAGGATTCTTGCAAATGCTTGCAGATACGAGTTGGCCAAAGCCAGTCGCACCGGTCAAGCCAGTGATGGCGGGAAAGGTACCGCCAACGATGTAGTCCTGAATGTTGTCCAAGTCGGGCTGGCAGCGTGACAGAAGATCGGGCCTAGGCTTTCCAAACATGTTCTTCATGCCATTCGTGATGAAGAAGGCGCCGACATGGGCGAGGGCGAGACCGAGGTAGCCAACATGTAACTCCCACAGTTTACGTTTCCAGATAAGCGACTTCGGGGTTCCCTTGGGAACAGTATTTCCGGGAACAAAAATGAGGCATACGACGGCGATGATTATGATAGGGATGCCAACTGCGATTATGGCGGCCAACCACATAGGGACCGTCTCATGTTCGGTGAAGGGGAAGCTACGGGATGGGGTTAGTGACGAGGCGTATTGGGAGGTGATGGGCGCGAGGGGGTTAAGGCTTACGAGATATTGGGGTCTAGGACGGAAAAGGGGCGTTTGTTCGGCGCGACGATCCCCATTACCGTTGCAATACCTCCAGCGACGGCAAGAATAAACCAGTCGAAGACGTAGGAGCCGATCAGGGAGGGTGTCCAGTGACCACGTCGTGGACGTGTAGAGCGCCTCATGTAGGGCGCAGGCGATTCGGGCATTTTGTAGTACGAGGGCCTCGATGAGGGCGACAGGTCTGCGAGAGGGATGGATGATGACATGAGGGGAGGGGAATATGAAAGAAAAGGAGGGAAGACAAGAAGCGGGAGGTCATCCAAGAAGCGGGTGGCCTCAAGCTACTTCAAGTGAACGGCCGAGAAAGGTAGAGGGGAAGAGAAAGAGAGTCTTAGTGTTGTTATGGGGAAGAGATCATCCGCACAGATGATTAAGGTGCGGAGGGCGCGCGCGCGCGCGGATGCGGTAGTGGCCGACTGGGGGTAGTAAGGCTGTACCTCGTACGTACGTAGGTAGTCGAGGTACTAACGAGGGTACGTAGCAAGCTGGTATACGGAGTACTGAATAGGGCAAGGGGTTAATATCCCGAAGCCAAGATGGGGCGAGCAGGTGTCTGGGTCGGAGTGCAAGGAAAATCCGAATGAAGGAAGAGAAAAGGAGGAGGAGGAAGAAGAAGGGTTCCGAGAGTGGAAAGAGACGGAGAGTTTGTCGATTGCAGATTCAGGCCCGCGGTGGCGGTGGTGTACCTAGTGGTGCCGTATGCTGCGGAGGGAGCAGAAACTGACCATGGGCCGGCGGTTTGTCTGATGTGTGGAGGCTGGCTTGTACCTACTAACAAAGCACGGTGGGTGAGTCAGGTGACAGCAAGTCGAGTAAGAGTAAGTATGGATGGACAAGATGAAGAAAGGCGTCGGTGTGTGTAGCTGGAATGAAGATGGAAGACACAGGAGTTGGGACGAAGAAGGAATGGAAACTAGAGCTGTAATTTGCACAGGAGGCGAGAATGAGGCTGGTTGGGTGGCTGGCTGGCGGTAAACCAATGTAGTAAGCAGTCGCGTAGCAGCGCGCGGGCAGTCGGCCGCGACCGCGGCAATTCAGGGCGAAGGCAAATGGATGCTAAGAGATTAGCAACGGCACGCACGGCAGCACATGAGTTCATGTTAATTAGAGAAAGAGAGAGTGGGGAGAGGGATAGGTACATGCAGTTACCTATTACAAGGTGCTGGCTTGAGCCATAGCCACATTGCGTGGCAACAGTATGTCACGGTTCGTATAGGTGAAGCGTGGTCAGGGGATTTGCAGATGACTAGCAGCGGCCAAGCATCAACAGATCGAATAAGTGCTCTGCGAGCGCATACGCATGCGATGCATCATCTAGCTCGCTACCTATGGAAGAGTTGGTTGGGAGTCCAGAGCCTCAATCGACACCAAGGGTCATGTTGGAATTGGACGGTGCTCCTCGCCGTACATGGCTGTTGTTGCTGTTAGCCCCAAGGGGCAGGACAGTTGGCCCAACAGATCAGACGGCATTGCAAAGGGTCTAACGCCAAGATAAACCACATGCGTAGAAAACTCCCAAACCAAGCGTTTTGAGGAGCGCCCCGAGGGAGCTCGTCTCATGTGCGCCTCGAACCACCCGTACCGTAGGAAAAGGCGGAAAGGAATCGGGAGGTAGGGAAGTATTAAGATGGAAGTGATCAAAGGAACAAATTAACGAACGCAAACAAAAATAGCTCCGAAAGTCAGACAAGGGGAAAGGGATTGCATACCCTCCATCTCGTGCCTCCCTCCTTCGCCAGCGGCTGACATGCTGTCGCAGCCCCGCAGAACTCGCCTCAAAGGATAACCCTCGTTGGTCAGCGCAGCGTGGCTTGGGTCTTGGCTGTGGATCAGGAACGACAGCTATAACTTTGCCAAGGGTCTTTTCGGCTTCCCTAACTTCTTGACGCCGTGCGCGCCTAACGCTTGGTCTGCTGTGTCTGCCGACCCAGGGGACACAGAATTTGCGTAATGAAACGCCATTGATGATGTCCATCTCGGCCAAGGCAGCGCCAACACATTTGACTACCAGTCCGTGGCGAGTCTTCTCTCTCTCTCTCTCTCTCTCTCTCCCACCATCTGGCAACAGGGTATCTTACCAAGACCTTCCCTTCCTAATGCCTTCCGTCACGTCTCATCAATTCGAAGCTGATTGAATGTCGGATTTATGTATCCGCCCACGTACGAAGAACCCTCATCATCACCCCTCCAACCACAAGCTGATTGGTTATTCTGAATATCTTCATCAATCTCTCCTCGGGTCTTCAATCTTCGCGCATAACGACGAGGACTTTCACTCTAGAAAGCAGCTGGCATCAGAAATATGAACTAGGTAGTCATACCTGCCCCGATCGTGCTCACATCTCCTGGGCCTTTATTCTTCTTTTTTCTCTCTCTCTCTCTTTTTTTTTTCAGCACAGTGTTTAGGCGCTTGGCAAGTACAGCCACCACCAAGTCAGATAATCCGAGAAAGTGGTTTGACTGAGCAAATAGTGTTCCGCGCGCGCCGACCACAACACCTACCTAGGTTGACTTTGTCTGGAGACCCCCAGTCCGACCCCTTGTCTCCGACTGCTCAGGGGGGCTTTGATGGGCTTTGCAGGCCTTGGCTTGTTTTGCGACTATCGGTTGAATCACTCTTGCCTCCCCGAGGACGCTAATGAATTGTTTTAACATCCCATATACGACAAGATCATATCTTCGGCAAACATATTCCATCCTGCCAACTGCACCGTCTATTGGGAATCTGACATGACATAAGCTTGAGCCCCAAGACTGTATAGACGACATCAAACTTGCCGCGCCCATAATGCGTACAGCCAGTGTCTTGGCTGGCCGGAAGCTTGATGCCGTAGCCAAGCCAAGATGACAAACCTTGGGCTTCAACTCGCCGACGGCCCTGATAATCACCTGTCGGCCCCGCATCATCCCTGAGCCGGTCGGATCGGGCCCTTGTGGTGCCCATTGCTTGACAACAAGCCCGCGAATCTGCCGATACCTACTTACAGTCACTAGACGGTCAAAACTGCGTCCCGGAGCGTCAGAGCATTAGTCGGTTATCTCGCCACTGCTCTCCGGTATGCCATGGAGCCGAATTTACTCATTGACAACGACCGTTCAGTTGTTGCGAGACAGCCATTGTCAGCCAGGTCGATAATCCACTTTCTCTCTTGGCCGAAGCCGTTACATTCAAGCCACTTGTGCTCCGCCAAGTTCAATCCTCCTCAATTGCCCTTCTCCTCCAGACGTTCGTCACTCACTTGGCATTGACCGTGCCCCTCATATCACTTCAACCGATATGTTTCTGCCAAAATGCGATGCATCGTTTCCGAAGGACTTGGACCTTAGCCCACGGCCCTCTCAGGGAGGTGCTTACTGGCCACAGTCTACTTTGCGGAAGAGCACTTAGTTTTCGCCAAAGCCTACATTGCCTTACGTCCGTCCGTCGTTCCGTCCATCTCGGTCCGCAGATTGTTAAGACGACACCGGGTATTTGTTTTGATTGTCCGGTTCGACATGCCCGCGCTTGAGTTCATCGTGCTTGCCCTTGCCGGCACCGTAGCAGCCTCTTCCTCTTTGCTCCTACGGGATGTCTCGCCTGATGATACCTGCGGCACCACGGAAAACGGAGGTAACCCTTCGGCGTACACCTGTCCGACGATATTGCTTTGTTGCTCTGTCAATAGTTAGTGTGGCTCTACCGACGAGTACTGCCTGACGTCCAACGGCTGCCAGTCTGGTTTCTGAACGTGTCAGCAGGCTTCGGGTGGTGATAATAGCAACTCAGGTACTGGGCTCTGTGACCCAGAAAATGGGAACACTAGCTGTGTCGCAAATGAATGCTGTTCTGCTGCCATAATCAAGTCTTCTCGCTAACATACTGCCAAATACTGTGGAACAATCCCGGGTTAGACAGTGCTTCGAGATGCTGGCGAGGTTCGAACCCACACTCTGACTGACACGTTGTAGATCACTGCAAAGCTCTCGACTGCTTCTTTCAATTTGGCCCGGCGTGCGATGCCAACAAAATGCCGCCGGATCTCAATACCTCTGGCATCGCCCGAATCAAGCTCGGCCAGGTCGATTATGGTGGCCCCGGTATATACAGCTGCATCAATGCTGGTGATGTTGCCCTGACGTATGACGACCCGGCTTCGTACACCAACGACTTGCTGGATCTCTTGAAGAATTACAATGCGAAGGCGACTTTTGTGATTACGGGCAACAATAATGCCAAAGGCGAGATTGATAACACGGAATTTCCCTGGGCCAGCACCATTAAGTAAGCTGCCTGGTCTAGGTTGCCCTTTATTATCGTGGCTGATTGAGCATCAAACGATAGGCGGATATACACCGATGGCCACCAGATTGCTAGCCATACCTGGTCTCACGCCGACCTGGTTTGTTTCCGCACCTCAACTGGTGGTTACCCAATTTAATAGTCTTGTTTCAAGTGCAACATCACTTCGGCCCAGCGCAAGAATGAGATGTACAAGCTAGAAATGGGTTGTTGTGTCGTTCCATATACTCTTATTATGATTGACCGCTGGCCAAGGCTTTTCGAAATATCCTTGGCCTCATCCCTACCTAGATGAGGTCAGCCAACCTCCTTCTGAATATAAAGAGACCAACTTTCCAATACTCCACTTACTTCCCTCAAAGACCTCCTTACTCTTCCTGCACGGCAGAGTGTGGCTGTGAAGATGACATGAGGGACCTGGGCTACTCGATCATATATTTCGACCTTGACATGGCCGACTACCTCCATGACAGCCAGACCGAGATTCAAAAGTCCAAGGACATTGTCGGCAAACCAATTGACGCCAAGCCCGCTCCCAGCGATGGTTTCCTGGTCATTGGTCACAGTATCCATCAGCAAACCGTTTACAACCTCACTTGATATATGCTCCAGAAGTTCCAGGGCAAGAAGCTGGTCACTATCGGCGAGGGCCTCGGCGATCCACAGGAGAACTAGTACCAAACTGACGCCCATACAACGCTTGTTTGACGAGTATCTCATCAATTGGTGAAATTATTGCGGAAACCAATGCCGTTCGCAATAGTACCAAGGCAGTCTTTATCTTTGTAGGGAACGGGGTCTACCTCCGATTAAATCCATATGTCGATATCCTGTACTAGTGTGTCTCCCACAATACCGTATGTGATCATACCAACACATAAAGCACGGTTACCACATGCCTACATACAATCTTGACATGGTATCAACAAACTTCGTCCCTTCCCCTTCTGGCCCAAAGTTTAGACGGCATGCTGTGATTACGCAAGAAACATTTGGCTGCCTAGCTATATGTCACACGCCGTTAGTTACGGGCAGCAACTATTAACACCTTATATCTCGTGACACTATAATTGCAATGGCGCGAGTCATCAAGACGCGCGCGTTTATGCATGTGCCGCCCGCCGTGAAAGTCACCATGCAAGTTGAAGCGTTGCCGGGCCATCGAAAGAAAAGACCAAGGAATGAACCAAAACAACCGCGACGCACCAGAGCGACAAGTGGGACCGAAAAACAACCAGAAAACGAAAACATCCGAGGACAGCAGGATGTGGCTCCTGCACATCGGTAGACAAGAGACGCGTCAGTACTCAGCCTCGTTCGTCCCTTTCGCGAATATCATCTGGCTGCGTTGCCTGACCAGTTCAAATTCAGGTCAACCGATGTGAGGGGAAAAGGCGTGTTTGAACAGAACGCAATGCAATGTATTTACCCTTCCCTGAGCCCTATTCTCCGAACAGATGTATGTACAATTTTTTTCTTGCACGACTGCCGTCGCCCACGGAACCCCTCTCCATGTATGCATGTGTGCTCCTTTCCCCACGAGGGCCAATCCTCCCCAACGTCCATCACCGAGACGCCTCTAAATTGGAGAGGCGATTAGACGGCGAGCCCAGAATACGCAAAACTAACGCATCTCTCATATCTTGCCAGCCCAGTGGAAGATAAGAGTCGACGAACTCCAGCCAAACCGTCCGCTTTCGTGATATCCTTGACCCCTGACTCCATGCGCCGTTCATGAGACAAGAGCAACCAGGTCCCAATGCACTGCAAAATATGTATAACCGACAAAAATAAGCAGCACAAAACGGCTGCTCGTGTTCTCACAACCGGGTCCGAAACATTTAATCCAGACAGAAAAAGCAATAGGCCCAATCATCCCCTTTCTCTCGTTAACCTACATGAGCTGTCGTATGGGGGAACCTGGCGAGTGTGACGATAGGATGATGCTGCACTGTGAACATGCGGGTCGTCGATATGTGCATTCGTAACAGTGGCCGTAAACGATGGTGCTCATCCAACTGCTCTGGCCCAGCATGCCCTGCGAGCCCAGAGTATGCTTCAAGACAAAGGCATACTGCGGATAGGGTCTCTAGTAGTCTTCTTGTTCATCGTCCTCCTCGGGGTAGTGGTCCTCTTCCCGAGTAGATATCTGGTCCAAAGAGAGGTGCATGTCGACAATACCAAAATGCTCGGCACTCTTCTTGGCCCATTGACGCGTAAGGATGGAGGCTGAGAAATGTTAGCTTGCCAACACATGAATAATTCATCAAGTGATTTACCCTTGAGAAACTTCTTGCTAGCGTATTTCTTGAAGAATGCTTCGTGAACGACGGGGCGCGCAAGGTAGTCAACCATAAGACGGACGACGGGCTCAATCTCGTCCTCGGTATAGCCAGCGTAGAATGCAATGGTGGCGTCCTGTTCTTTTGTCAGTGAATGCAGTACCATACTCACACAATACCAACAACATACCCAATCGCCGCGGTCGAGGATGAGGCGGGCCAGGTACATAGCACCAGCCGCAACATGACTGGGGCGGTAAGACATGAATCTGTGATCGAGGAGGCTGATCTCCATGAGGTACTTGCCGATGGTGCGGCACTGGATGTCATAGTTATCGGCCTTGCTGATGCGGCGAAGGAAGTTCATGGGGTTAGGGTAGCTCAGGTCATAGTTCAAGGTTCCGAGGACGAAACGCTCCGCACTGAGGATCTCGGCCTCAGTGAAACCATCGTCCGCGACGTGACGGAAGTTGGCGACATGAGGCGATAGAACCTCCTCGTACTTGGATGCGATGAACATGGCGGTGATTCCTACAAGCTGCAGGCGGTCGAGCTGGACAACCTTCTCGGAGAGGAAACGGTCGATGACGTTAATGGCCAAGAACAGAGTCTCGGGGAGGAGATGAAAGCGAGTGTGCACTTCGATCAGCCAGTCAACCAGTATTCCACGCGTCTTCCACTCCAGATCGTCCTGGTGCTCCATGTAGTTGGGGTTGGGAATAGAGTTGCACTCCAGATCGCGAAGGTATTCAAATATCTCATTGGCGTATTCGGCCACCATCAACGGATCGTCAAGATCCTCCTTATCCAGATCATGGACACCGGCCGGGTAGGTGTCATGCTTTTCGACATCGACAGGCGCAGTCTCGACGGGAGTGTTGGAGGCAACGGGCTGAGGCTCAGGTTTGGTTCGACGCTTCTCGGCCGGCTGAATAGGATGGTGTTTCTTGCGCAGGGGCTCGCCTTCAACGTTGTCGTCCTTAGCAGGGTTCGTGTTCGTCGAGGGGTTCAGTGGCTTCCTCTTGGGGATCGCGCCGGATCCCGAGCCAGGTGCCTTCTTCTCTTTGGGCACAGTACTTCTGCTAGTGGTGGTGCTAGACTTCTTGGTGATGCCGGTAGGTTGAGCAGCCTTGGAGACAAGGCCGCCCTTGCTTGCAGCCTTCTTCCCGGGGATAGCCTCTTTGTTGTTGACGTTGCTGACGTCGCCAAGGGCGGCGCGCTTTCGCTGCCCTGCTGGGATGGCGTTGACCGTTGACTTCTTCGTGGCGAGAGCCGTCTTTCCAGGAGCAACGAGTTCATCAACGTTGAGCGCGGCTGCCTTGGCGCGCGTCATACGCATTGATCCACTGTTCTCATCGTTCTCGTTTGACACGATGCGTGCACGCGTCGGGCGGGTACCCTGCAGAGCTTGGTGAGCAGCATGTCGACGCGACGAGGGGTGACGGGGAGGTTCATGAGTGCTTAAATAGGGCAGCACTTACTTGTGGCATCTTGTAGACCGATTATGAGAAGTTGGGTATCTAGGATGTAGAATCTAAGAGGATGAAGTCAGCATTTAGACGCGTCGGGGATGAGGAAGCGCCACTGCAGCAGAGACAATGTAATAAAAAAGGAGCGCCACCAAGACGTTCAGCAGATACCATGCTGGTTGCTTGGGAAAGGAGAAATGAAGAATGGAACGGACGTCAAGACGCATGCGTACCTTGGGAATGATGATGACGAGCGACTCGAACGCGGGCAAGTTGTTTGCTCAGGTTCGACGCCAAAACACGGGTAGGGCTCTGAGGAAAGAGAAGATGAGGTAGGGTCAGTCGCGTTGCCGGAGCCAATTGGCATAGGTGTAGAACCTCTTAGGATGACGGAGAGCTGAGGGTATCGCAGAGGAAGAGGTAGGGGGATTAAGAGACTGGGAATTGGGGAAAACGAGGTTGTTTATGTGGGAAGAGGAAGTGCAAGGACAATGTGTGATGTGTTTTGCTGAGGTGGTGGGAACCAAAGGACGTGATGTGGTATGAGGTGGGTATTGTGAACTGGGGCGCCGATGGGGGTACGTACCGTTTTTTCTCAAGTCGCGGTTTGCTCGCGGTGGCCCTGGTCCTACCTAGGTTTGGTCACCACAGTAGCGCACGTCGGCCCCTGGTGTAAGGGTTGGTGTGTGCGGTTGCAGTACACGCGAAGGACAGACAGGGAGTGGCTTCTTGACTCTCGGTAAAGGAAAGTCGTGCGTTGGGTGTTGGTGTCTTTGTCGTGACGGGATAATAGAGGGTCCTGTTAAGTCGCAATTAAGACGACAACTTTCACACGAGCGTGTATTCAAGTTCCTTTTGTGTGTGAGAGGCCAAGGGAGAGACGACCCAAAGATGTGCGGCTGGAACAGACGCTCTGGTGTATGGGATGTGGTGAATAGTAAATGGTAAATGGTAAATGGTGAAATGGGGGATCCTGATATCGGACTGATGCGGTGGGTGGTAAGGCGCGTATCTGCAGGCAGGTGGTAGGTAAGGCCTGGCGGTAGCAAAAGGTGACAAACGCGCTGGTAGGTATCTTACAGGCAGGTGGTAGGTAAGGCCTGGCGGTAGCAAAAGGTGACAAACGCTTGTTGCAGCCAGATGAGACCAGGGCGGTGCAAGATAGGGGTGCGCGTAACTCTGACGATGAGGGGATGAGGTGCGAGCAGTCGTATATGGGTTGGGGTGATGATGAGGAAGTTCGTTGCTGGTGGAACAAAAACAAGAGGTCGGGTATCTTTTTCTTTACAAAGATGTTGTCTCTATCGACTGTCTGTTGTGTGCAGCTTGGTTTGAAATTGAGGATACCTCGACATGGAGTGCAGTAGGAACAGTCTACAAGGCTCGGAGATGCCGGCCGCTTATGAGGAAAGACGAGGGTCGTGGCAGGTCGTGGGCGCGGTCGTGGCCAAGCGAGGGGAGTTTACGCGATTGCCCTGGCTGCACGCGAAGAAAGCTGTAAGGTCCGATGGGGAACGCTGTGAAAAAGAGCTGGAAGATGGAGCATTATCCCGGCCACAATAGCAATCAACAGTAGCAACCGCGGGGCAACTGTTAAACCATTGGCTGGCTAGCCAACCACGTCTCCACCAGTCTCGTCAGTTCCGTTACGCTTCCCTGAGGCCAGACGTGTCGAGGCGTCTGAGGCTCAACTGGCATCTTGAGCCACATGGGTCCTCTGTCCTGACCGCGCCTGTGGCTGAAGCTTCCCGACTAGGGAAGGTAAGAAGTACCTAGGTAGACAGGCACTTTGGATCAAGGGGGTTAAGGTACGTACCCGACCGCGACCAAATTTCGTCGGCGTCGGCAGAATAATTATTTCCCAAGCTCGAAATCTGCACTGGGCTATCCTACCTACCCAACCTGGGTTCTAAGCCATCCCGACAACAACTAGGGATTGTTCATCCAGGACCACACGGCAATCGTGGTCCCCAGTCTCGAGTACTAGGCTCCAATTTCAATTGACGAAGTCCGCTGTCGCCATTCCCTGGTGTCGCCACCTCGAAATCCGCTGCCGAGTCCTCCTTCTCCCACGCCATGTCGCGCTGACTGGCATCTACTCTCACCTTGATCAACTCATTCGAGCAAGGAGAATAGACTCCTCGATTCTCGAAAACGTATCACCTCCCCCTCGACATGTCGCAACCAAGGATGTTGATGTCGGCCCAGAGGAGCTGCGCAAGCATTCTGGGCTCAACCGCTCTTCGTGGGCTCGTTATCAGACAATATGCCACTGCCACCAGAAAGTCTGCCGCGAAGGCTGCTTCCGAGAAGCCGACATCCACGGCCAGTGAATTCGCGGTACCTGGGTCCGCCCCAACCAAAAGCAATGACTCCGTCATCGTACGCACATATAAGCCCCGAACTCCCGGTGTCCGCCATCTCAAGCGCCCCATCAACGACCACCTGTGGAAGGGCCGCCCCTTTCTGCCATTGACCTTCCCCAAGAAGGGTCACGGCAAGGGTGGCCGTAACTCCTCTGGAAAGGTTACCGTCAGACACCGCGGAGGAGGTGCCAAGAGGAGAATACGAACCGTCGATTTCGACCGCTGGCAGGCCGGCCCGCATCTGGTCGATCGCATCGAATATGACCCAGGTCGCAGTGCACACATTGCGCTGCTCACGAACAAGTCAACCGGGCGCAAGAGCTACATTGTCGCTGCCGAGGGCATGCGCGCTGGCGACGTCGTCCACAGCTATCGTTCCGGCATTCCTAAGGACCTGCTCGACAGCATGGGCGGTGTTGTCGACCCCGGTATTCTGGCTGCCAAGACTGCCTGGAGAGGCAACTGTCTGCCCATGCACATGATCCCGATCGGTACCGTTGTCTTCAACGTCGGCTCAAGAGCCAAGGGCGGCGCTGTCTTCTGCCGGAGTGCTGGCACCTATGCCATCGTTGTCTCCAAGGAGGAAGAGACGAGAGATGACGGAACCAAGGTCATGACAGGCAAGTACGTCAACGTCCGTCTCCAGAGCGGTGAGATCCGCAGAGTCAGCAAAGACGCATGCGCAACCATCGGAGTTGCCAGCAACCCGCACCACCAGTACAGACAGCTGGGTAAGGCCGGAAGAAGTAGATGGCTCAATATCCGCCCGACCGTTCGTGGTCTTGCCATGAACTCCGGTATGTGATGTCTCTCCATCCGGAACTTTCGTTCTGCTCGAGGAACGTCATGCTTGTAAAACACCGTGCTAACCAACATTGTCCAGTCGACCATCCCCATGGTGGTGGACGTGGTAAGTCTAAGGGTAACCGTCACCCGACCAGTCCTTGGGGCACACCGGTAAGTCATGGAGAACCTGTTGTTCGACTTGGGACAATGCTAAGCCAAATGTTCTGTAGGCCAAGGGAGGTTTCAAAACTCGTCGCAAGCACAACTTCAACAAGTGGGTTGTTGAGCCCAGAGTACGCAACATGGGCCGGAGGAGAGACAAGAACAGCTCTTAAACTCCTGGTGCATGTCGACTGTAAACAATGGTGAAAAGCATCGAACCAAACAACCGAAATCCATCCGCATCGAGCGCAAGGGAGAAGAAGAAGCTTGCTATACCTGTTGTAAATGTATGCCATAGTATCTGTATCATAGAGCTATCTGCGCTGAGCTGTTGAAAGGTGGCACAGCTCTGCCAAGAAGCCTCAACCAAAGTTGCTGATCTTTTTCCCACTCATGTGTATCTCATCTGGTCTTCACCAGTTTGCGGCCAACCCATGCAATCGATTACTTGTGCTGATTGGTGCGAGCTCAAGAGAGGCTCACCTACACACCTCGATCCCGTTGCCGCCGCCGCCGTTATTCTCTGGTTGTCGGTTCTCTCAGCTGAACCTCTTCGTGCTCCCCGTCACTAATTGCCTTTGCCTCACACTTTCGTTTTCTCCAGGCCACTCGCCCCCCCTTGAATGCCTCCTTGCTTGCCTTCTTCTGTGCCTTGAGCTCAGCTATGGCCTGTTTCTTAGCTTCTTTGAACTCTTCCTCTTCGGCCTTGGCCTCCCGCTCTACTTTTTTACGCTCGCCCGTCCTCTGTAGGAAGCGGTCCCACGTCGGTGGCGGGGAAAGACTGTTTCCGCCAACCATCAGCCAGAATATTTTCGGGATATAGTCCGTCCCGGCGATGATGTGCTTAGGCATCTTGCCTTTGTGGGGTATATGTGTATTACTCGACTGAGGTTCTTTGCTCCCGTAGTCTCGTTAGGGAACTATTCGAAGGGATAATTGAAGCTTGGTGCGGGTTGATGCCGTGTCCACGTATGTTTGTGAGTCGAGAAGTCTCATGCGTTGCCAGGGTTAACGTGGAGGCGTGAATGTTATCTTCGTGGCGTTTTTAGCTGAACTGGTTGGGCCAGAAAATCTTCCCGTTTGGGAGCCGTGACTTTTCCATTGCAGTCGAGTTGGCCTCAGCGAGTGGTTTTTGAAGCTGGGGTGACAGACATAGCATACCAGCCAGCCAGTCAATTATTGCTCGTCGTGATTCAGATTGTGGTTGTTGGCAAAGGATGACAGCACAAGACCAACATTTCCCTGCAGTCACCATGTCCTTCCTGCCTGGAGTGATCGGTAACCGGCCAATCAAGCAATTATCATTCCTGTGTTCAGACACCATCCCATCTGACACACGAATTCGCTCGTGATTCCTTCGAATTTCAAGAGAAGGGGAAACAGGAGAGCGAGATAGCATGCCCATTGGGCCGAATTCTGCAATAGTCATACATTGGCGAGTCACGATATTGGTATAAGCGTCGCCCCTAAGGGGCAGGTTGTTTGATTTTCTCTTTCTTACTGTCTCTCAATGCGCCTATTCCAGGCCGTTCCCCAGCACTCCGGCTCCAAACAATCGTCTCAAAAGCAAACCACAACTCCAAGATACGCCGCTTGTGTCTGTCGCCAAGCATTTCCGTTTGATACCCTGTCTATTTCAAGACCAAACCCAAGAGCTCGAAGCTCGTAAACATGATCCATAACGTATCCCTTCATGCCCTCCACTCGTAACACATACCCAAGAACATGAGCGCTTATGGTGAACCAATGCGCTCCTCGACGCTGCCGAAGTAGACGATAGGGCGCGGCTCGAGTATACTGAGCTCACTTCCGAAGCTCTTGCGCTCTTCTTCGAGGTCAAGCATAGAGGGCTGACGAAAGACGATACTGTTGATGGTGCTCACAGGCGACGACGAGGTAGTGGCATAAGAGCCCCGGTCGCTGCTGGCACGGGATGAGGCGGATGATGAGCGACGGAAGGTGGTGCGCAATGTCATCGGGGAAAAGTGGGAGACGATGGACTGAAAGCGGGAGGACTGCATGATGGGCGAGTCGATATTCGAGATTGTTGGCTCAAGTGTGTTTTGTAGATGGAGGAAAGCGATTCTCGGTATTGTCGTACGCAGCGAGAGAGAGAGAGAGAGAGAGAGAGAGAGAGAGAGGGAGGGAGAGAGAGAGGGAGGGAGAGGGAGAGAGAAAGCGAGAGGGAAGGAACGGAGGGCGAATAGTTCGTCTGACGAGGAAGCGCCTAGAGATGTTCTTGTGGATGTCGAGTGATTGTATGGAGAGGCGCAGCCTAAGTTGAAAAGTTGGACGAAAGAAGGACGATAATTGAAGACAGGTGATTCCACGAAAGGAGCATGGAATGGACAGAAGTCAACCACCTGGGAAGCCGGAGTCCAATGCGAAGAAGTTGAATAGAAGAAAGGAGGGTGAGCGGATTAAGGTCGTGTGTGCTGGAGGGAGTAGGGGGTGGGAATGGGTTGGATTATATCGACAAGTCTCGGAGAGATCCGAAGGTTCTAGGGAAAAGGACGAAGAAGCTAGCCAGTAGCGAGAGTGTAGAGCTCAGCAGTAGCAACAGTAAGAGGTAGCAGGTAGCAAATGTCCGTAGTCTGACAGTGACGAACCAAACAATTAGGAGCCCCCCTGGCAAGGAATCAATCGCAGGCGAAGCGAAGTGGCAGAGAGGGAACAAGGGGGTGTGGGAGGTGGACGAAAAGAGTAAGGAATGGGCGAGGAGGGTGGGTTAAGAGGCAAGCATGGAGAAGCGGGTTCTCGTAGTTCAGGGGTGTGACGCAGACGGCATCAATGCGAGGGTGAGAGTCCTCGGGACGCGGTACCTCTTTGAGGGTTACGAGCAATGCGGCGGTGGAGGAAGCGACAGCTTCGAGACGGACTGATGAGAATAGCAGGGGCATCTATGCCTGTGAAGCAAATACCTAGCAACTTCTGAAGGAGGGTCAAGTGGCGGATGGCGCATGTTGTTCAGACGACGCAGAAGTTTGCTCTTTGTCCAAGCGGGTGTAGCCTTGATAGCCGAAGATGATGTAAATGTACTTAGTTCACTACCAGCGATCAAGACAAGATGGTGAAGAAGAGATGATACCTGCCCTGCGTCTGGTTGTGAGAGACTCCAAGGAAAGGAAAGATACCCAGAGAGGTGGTGAATAGGTATGGCCAACATCGACGAGGAGACGGAATGGGGCGTCCAGTCCGTCCATTCCTTGACCCCCTGTCTCTTGTCGGAACTTTACCGCTTAGCAGTATTTCCTCTGCCTTGGTAATGGGATAGCGCCTTTCTTCTATGTGTCTATTGCTACTGTGGCGGAAGAGGTTCAAAGACGCACCAGATGAGGCGTTGCCTCAAACAGAACCACAAAATGGCCGATGGTGCAGAGAGAGAGAGAGAGAGGAGCGAGGCGTTCAGGAGTCGGTGGAGGTCGGTCTGAGGTGTGTAGCAGCCTCAGGCGCCGGCAGCCCCCCAACGGGCTGCATTAATGGTATGATCGTCGTTAGGGGAGCAGGGGAAAGGCAGTGACGGAGCCAGGGATGGGGTTCTCCTGGAGGTATCCTCAAAGGTGCAGTTCCTGCGGGGAAAATACTGTACCTAGATACTTACCTACCTAGGTAGGTAGGCAGTAGACGGACGGGGTACTAAAGTACCTAGTCACATCGGGTTGCTGCTAAAAAGTCTGTTGACGCACGGAGCTGGCCTGCCATCCACTCGTCTCTACCTAGGTAGGTAGGTAGGTACACACAGGTAGCTACTAGCTACACCTATATGTCTCACATACGTGCCCACCACCCGCCTGCCTACCTCCAACGTAGACAGATAGGTAAGTATATGGACACACTAGAAAATCTCGCTTATAGAGAGGTTTACCTACCTACCTCCCTACTGCATTGATGAAAAAAAGAGAAAAGTAGATACCTACCTACCTAGGTACTTTATATAGTCGCCAGGGGCTATCGCCAACCGCAGACAGAGCGACAGGCCCTAAGTGATGCGGACAAGGACATAAGAACGTACTGTTTCAAGGGCACTTCCCAGCGAAATTGTCAATACAATACTTACTTCATAGCTAGTGCTGACGGCTCTGCCGTTCGGCCTTGTAGAATGTTGGTGGGTATCTATCCTTTCTCTCACTTCCTTGGCTACTTCATCTCAACTCCCGCTGACCCTCAGACCTCTTGAGCAAAACTGTGCTTCTGTGAACAGCACAGAATGTCAACTGTGCGGCGCGGTTGGTTGTATCTGATGGTTGAAGCCATAGCCAGCCCGGTCATGCTCGGATAGGCCTCTTCTTTTCTTTCTTCTCTCTTCCCCCTCCTTCCCCTCTCCCTTTTCCTATTATGTCTACAGCTCCGAGCCATGTTGGTGGTATCACGCAACAACGATGCCGGTCTTTTTACCCTAAGCCATAAAGCTATCCGAATCACAAACACCGTCACGCATTTCAAACTCACCTAAGATCAAGGGGTCTTTGTATTCCTATCCTCTTGACTTGATTGATCCTACGTCGACAATGGCCCGTGTGCCCTCTTCTTTGCAGGGCCTTGTCAATCCTGCTGACGGACAGGGAAGGGTGCTGTAGAGCAATAGGGAAACAAGGGGCACCCGCCAACTGGAAACTACATGGTTTACGGTAGGAAGATGACAGTAGTCAGCACCCCCCACCCCTCTCGTGCTCTCCCTCCTCGTATATATTCTGTTCGCTCCATCTTGAACGTGAGCATGAATGTCCAAGTAAGGTCTTGTCTGCCTAATGGTGCCACCGCCCCCTGCTGGAACACGGAAAAGGGAGTGGGCATGTTGAAACATTCGTGAGCGTGAAACGAGGAAGAGCTGAGTGACGACGAGACGCGGACTAGACCAGACCAGATCAGAGAAGACTGGGGCCTATATCAGACAAAACGAGACAACAAGCACGAAATACGAGCGCATGTCCAGGCACATAGCACATAGCAAGCACATAGGCTGCCAGGCGGGTCGGTCCATCCCATATTCTGCCATCGAGCCCCAAGACAAGGGGACGCACAAAGAAAGATGGAGTAGGCTAAGCCAAGGCGAAGAAAAGACTCATATTTGCAGAAGAGTAGGAGTAGGAACCAGCACCGCTCTTCCTATCACCAGCATACCACCTGCCATGAACAGAAGTCTATTGCCCTACCGGCCCTCTTCTTCTCCTTCTTCTCCTTCTCCTCCCGCCCCTTTCTCTCCCTCCCCCCTCTCTCTCAGTGAACTAGCAAGGGGAAACTCCCAGATACCTTGTAGATATTCTTCTGCACCCTAGGTACCAAAGACATCTTGGCACTGTCTCAAGCACCTCTGTCAGGACTCAGGACACTGCTTCTCCCCCAGAGCTTCGTTTGCTCTGATACTCGGCCTATGCAACGAAACTTTTGTTGCCTCTCTTTGACGTCTGCCAAGAGGAACTCACTGTCTAGGAAGTATGGATGGGGTCTCGAGAACACTTGACAGAGCGCGGGGGTCCCATCGACTCTAAGAGTTTGATGCGGGACGCTTTGGGCACCTGTCATGCCTCATCCTGCCTTTCCCCGTCTCGAGTCGCCCAAGGAAAGAGGGAAAGAATCAAACAGACTTTGGTCGTTTCTGGAACTCCTGATAAGAGAGAGACGGAGAGTTTCAAGGTCGTTAATCTGACCATCAGATGAACCAGAAGTTGCCGCCTCGTGTGCCCATCCTCTAAGCCTCAACGTCCGATCGCAACGTCTAAGCGCTGTTGGATGGTTCCTCAACCAGAGTGCAGTTCCATGACGAATCGATTGGTGCAAGCTAACGTCAGTGATTCATGATGACCCAGTTGCTTCCAAGCGTCCAACTCTGGCGCACCCACCGCCCATACACTCTTTGAGAAACGGAGTCGCTGGTTGGTTGGTATTTTTATCATCATTACTTTCTACTCTACAACGTCTCCTTCTTTAGGATGTATGCCAAAGTGGCAGGTAGCCAAGGCCTAGATCCTGTTGGCTTCTCTGCTTGTCATCTATCAAACAAGAACAAAGGGGGGAATAAAGTCTTGAGCTCGTGCCTATCATGAACCAGAAGAAATGAAAAAGAGGCAACAATCCTGGTCTAGGCGCTGCGCCTAGATTCTATGATGCTTATTTTGAACCCAAACGCCGTCGCTTGCGGAACAAAATGCAAGACACACCACATCTTGGCGCGATCATCTGCCCCAATCGGATTTTCGGACCGATTTTCGGACTGTTGCAGTTCTTCGAATACTCTCGAGCCAGATCGAGTCATCCAGCATGTTGCTGACTTGAGCAGGGCTGACAGGACTTTGTACTGGGCTAACAGCACTGCCCCGCCGGCTACTCTGGGCCGATGTCTGCCCTCCCTCCTGCAACTCGAAGCTGAAGGCAGAATGTGTCGATTGGTGGCCCGGTGTTGTTGGCCCGGACCTTGCAAGACTGAGGGGGTGTTGGTAGTCGTCGGACGTTATATCTGTTGACCCAGGTCCCGACCAGCTCCTGTGGGATGCTTTGTTCGCATCGTCCACCGTCAGCAACGCCGACCGCGTCTGACCGGTTCCTGCTACTGGGGAAGACTTGCGCCGGAGCTCGTCGTCGTCTACAAGGATATGAGGAATGTCAAGCTGGGGGATGGCCGTCATCCTCGCCGATTTTCTCATGTCGATGTGCTTCTTGAACTTGCGTGCCCAGTACCTGTAGAAGAGTCATGTCAGCTATTGGTCCATGCGCCGTATTGGGCGTGGCAAGCTTACAGGGTATCGAAGAAGCCAAGGACAATTCGACGACGAACTTCCTCTTCTACTCTTTGAAGTCTGGCACGCCTTCTCAAGAACTCCTCCAATCTACATGCATGTTAGCGTCGTTATGCATCAAATACAAAACAAGAACTCACTTCAAACTCTTGCTGTCATTGATGATGTTATAGTGAGCCAGTATCATCAGAACAGAAGTGAAGGAAATTCCCTTGTCAGGATCCGCGGAAACCATGACTTCCTCGAAGAAAATATTGAACCGCCGACGACGCTCGCGGACCTTGACAACGTCAATCTGAGCCAGTCGCCTGTTCAGCCGTTGGATATCAATGCCGGCGCTGTGGTTGCTCATAGAGCCAATGGACATGTGGCGTGCCCCTGATGTTGCGGCATCGTTACGAACATCCTCCAGTATCTGCCTTACCGAATCGTCGGCATCGTAGATGCGCATCTCAAATACACCGGAAAGCTCCCCCAGGAGTCTCGGGAACGCTTCTTTGCTAATAAACCCGGTTCCGGCGGGATCGACGCTTCGCCAGGCTTCCTTGAAGCGCCGAATTTCGTCGCGGTCCACAGCTGCCAGTCCACTGGACCGTTGATAGACGTAGCTGAAGCTCTCATAGATGAGAGACACAAAGAGATTGACAAAGATGTACATGCTCAGAATGTTCCACGCCACGAACAGGAACCGAGCCCAGGGCTTGCTGCCACAGTCGCTGTCGAAGAACTCGGGATTGTCAACGCACAGCGGCGGCTCGATGGTGGCATAGTCCTCCATGACCTGGTTCCAGCCTTCACCGCAACTCATCCGAAACAGCAGAATTAGTGCGTTGGGCACGCTGCGGAAGTTGACGTTGGCTTCTTCGTTCTCACCGAAGCGTGTCAGACTGAACGCTTGCGTCAGGGCGATGGCGAAGACAAGGAAAAAGACGAGCCATGTAGCGAGCAAGTTGCCAATCGTCGTCAAACTGGCCGCGGCCGTCTTGAACAACTGGTCCAGGGCATCGTTCCGGGGAATGAGCAGTAGAAGGATAGCGACAAGGAAGAACTTGTGAAGCTGTACGTAGGTGTCGCTGTTTCTGCTGATGATAAGAACAGCGGTAGAGACTAACGCACCTGTGACGACCGCCAGCGAGTACATGTCCCAAGAGCTCCTGCGGAAGCGTGCCCAGCCGAGACCGGTGATGCGGATGGTAATGTTGGCCATGTAGACGAGGGTGAACGCCAGGAAAATCCCGTCACGAGAGTCTGTCCACCATTGTGGTTCGCCGTGATATTCGAGGAGAAGCAGCAGCAGATGGCATATCAGGACATAAGTGACAGCTGTGTACCATTTGCCCCTTTTTTCGATGGCGCGCTTATGACACCATTTCTTCCATGTCTTTTCTGACTCGTTGTAAGAGCTCTTGGATGGAGAAATCTGTCGCAGGAGCTTCCGCAACTCAAGCCAGGATCTCTGCTCCGCGGTCAGGAAAGCGACACCTGTCTGCTCAGTATAGTTACGCATGAAGACTGAAATGAACAGCGTGAGGACGAAAACGGTAGCCAGTAGGTTGAATATAACGAAGAACATAGCGTTGCCCTGGCGGTTAAGTTCCTTAGGCTGGAATCCGCGCCCCGTAACTGCCTGCGCAGCAAACATGACATCGGTCCATCCCTCCTGGCTGACGATCTGGAAGAGAACGAAGAGGGAAGACGCGAAGTCATCAAAGCTGAAATAGGAATTGGACGGAACGCGAGGTGCCAGCATCGGCCAGTCGTCATTGAAAGGCGTGCTATTGTACTCGCCGAAGCAGTCGGAAATGCGCACGATCGAATCGTCGCCGTCGTTGCAGGACACCATTTGGCCGTTGAAGAGGTTGAGCCCGTATATAGCGAAGGGGATAAGCAGCGATATAGAGACAAAAGCGGCCTGTAAGCTGATTAGAGATAACCCGTGTGGCGCGAGGGAGTATAGGACTCACACTGAGGATCTTCCAGCCGCCCACAATGATGAGCGAGTGGAAGGTATCCCTGGTGCTGTCACTGACATTGAGCAGGCGGAGAGCACGCAGCGCCTTGAAGGCACCAATGGCTCTAGAAACAGCACCGTCGTTGGCGAGTAGAGTGCCGACATTGACCAGCAAGGTGATGAGCACGATGCCATCGATGAAGCCCCACGAGCTGCGGTAGTAGGCGTTAGGCGTGAAGAAGAAGCCATCAGCGATGACCTTAATAACAGCTTCAACTGAAAAGACCACAGCAAAAGCCAGATCTGTCCAGACGTACCAAAACGTTATACTGAACTCGGGGTGTGCTGCCTGGTATTGCTTCTGGTAGAGTGGTGTTGTGACACACGCAATGACGACCATGGCCAGAATACACGCGTAAATGAACGCCGAAGACGCATACCAGGCAATCTTGTTCGGCTCGACGCCCTCGAATCTCTCATTTCCTCTGCCCGGTCCTACGATCCTTTGACAGAATCGTCGAATAGGGTTATGAGGTGTGAAAACGAATAGGGAGTTGTTGTAATTAGGGTGCCTGGTTAGGTAGTCGCGCTGGGCCTTTTTGCGTGCAGACGTTGCCGATACGGCTTGCCGTGCCATTTGACGCGGGTCAAGAGTATCATTTGGGCCATCGAAGCGGAGATTCGAGTAAAATGGATTCGGATCTTTGCTGCTGAATGCTGACTTGACCCTCCCCCACGTATACGACAAAAACCCAGGCCTGACATCGCCGACATGGTGAGTTTGGGCTCTTGTAGGCGACTCTTCTTCGTTGGGACCGTCTTGCGGCAAGTCGGCAGCGTCGTCGAGGAACTCGTGAACGACGGCATCCTTCAAAAGCATTTCCATCATGGCAGGTCCGTAATCCAGAGGGTCTTTTCTTCGTCTAGCTTTACCAAAAGTAAAGATGTTTGACAAGGTGAGGTTGCTGGATGACTTGCCCAACTCCTTCCTTTGAAGAAAAGCCTTGACCTGTTCGAGGCGCTTCTCATCTTCTGATACGTCAAAGCTCTCTTGGATGACAGCAATGAACATGTTGACGAGAATCAGAAAAGATAAGATGAACCAGCCAATCAAGAACACTGCGCCAATCCAACCCGTGTTGTGTTCGTTCAAATAGGAGGTAACATCGTAAAGCATCGAGGTCCAGTTCTCGCTCGACAAGATCTGATACATGCCAATAAAAGAGTTGTAAATGGTGAAGAAGGAAACGCGGTTTAGTTCACCACCTTCGGTATGCTTCGGTATCTCGCCCCTGAAAAGTTGAGCCGCGAGTATGGCCATCAGAAACGTAATGAGAAAAACGAAAAGCATCAGGTTGGCGATACCATTTGAGTTTCCAAGGACCTTGACGATCAATTTTCCAGTCATCGGTACAGCCAGGACAAGTCGGTAGACTCGCACAATCTGGAAGACTGTCAGCCAGGCGTAGGTCTCCCCGGAGTTGCGGATTGGCGGTATTAAGATGATGGTCGTGATGACTGCCAAGACCAAGTCGATGAGGTTGCGTTTGCTCCTGTGGAAAGTGCGCCAGCCGGCAGCAACGCGTATGAGAATCTCAACATCCAGTATCAGTGTAACAGAAACTTCAACAGAGTTGATAAATCGTTCACGACTATCCGACATTGTGGAACTTCGGAAGCATTGAGCCAATAAGCCAAAGGCAATGACAGCATTCCAGATCGGCGATGTCTTGTCGCAGATTCGCTGCAGAGCAGACACTTTTGGGGGCGGTTCGTCCACGGATTCGGGCATCAGCGGCTCCTCGGTTGCTGTAAACGCACTCGCCTTGCTCTCTTCCCGGATGACTTGGAAAGAAGACGTAATGACAGCAATGAGCAAGTTCACCAGCCACAACATAAGGATCATGATCCCAGCTCCAAAGAAGAGGGCAGCAGGCAGGTAATCAGAGTTAGTCGTGTAGTACATGATGTCGCTGAAGGTGTTAGAACTGATGATAACAAAAATCATCTCTAACGACTGAGCGATGTTGTCGAAGCTAACTGTGCCGTTGTATGGGTTGCCCTGTTGGAGACATATCGAGCCACGAGGGCAAAGGAAGCCTTTGCCAGCCTTGCTCCCGTTTTGGAAATTATCCAGGATATTGGCGTCTGTCGGGATAACCCAAGGCATGCTTTCCCCCGTGGCATTATTGAGAAAACCACCGCAAAACTGTAGTTCATTTGTAAAGGACTTCTCCTTGTTGGTTGGGTCTGTTGGGTCGAGCCAAACACACTGCCGACTCAAACTGGCTTTGAAGCTTTGTACTCCTATGATGGCAAACAGAATCCAAAAGAAAGCGATGAGAAAAGCCACTCGGACAAGCAGCGGTGCTGCCTTCTTGAGACTTCTGAGGATAATCTAGGACGGGCATTAGTAATGAACAATACTAGTGAGGGAGGACTGGGGTTCTCACCGCCGTGCCATTGGTCAAGGCCAGCAATCTCAAGATGCGCAAGCAGGAAATCATCCGAAAGACGTATAAATGTCTCTGGCCTTCGACCCCAGTGATTCTGAGCGCGAAAGAAATCCAGTAGGCAACCACGGCGAGGAAATCCAAACGGTTGAACGAGTGTCGTAGGAAGGCTCTACGAGCGAGCTGAAACCTCTGCTGCTCCTCAACAGTCTGGGGCAGTGTTTGGCCCTGCATGATGGTGAACGATCGCTGGAACGCAGAGGGGCCAAGGTGGATTTGCCGTGGTGCCTTGACGGACTTTTGACGCTGAGGTTGGAAGATGTTCCTGTACTGATCGGCAACCGCCGCTCGAACACCCTTTTGGCGATCGATAGTGCTGTACTCCGAGGCGTTTAAAATAAAGCCCGAGACTAGTATGCGAGCGATCAACTCAAGGGTGAATATGATGAAGAGAGCCAGCATTGCCCAGTCAATCCAAGTAACTCCCCATGTTGCAGGTCGTGGATTAGTGAAGACGTCTGGTGCTGATTCTATAGCCAGGAGGATGGCTTGCAGGATGATGAGTATGAGGATAAAGGGCTCGGTAAAGGGATGGACCAGAAGGTCGCAGAGCTTGGTTCTAATCGGGTGGTCGGGAGGGAAGATACCCAGCGACTTCCCTTTTAGCGGATTCTTCATTGGCACCCGTGGATGAATAGGTGGAGGGGGGTCGGCGAACACGTTTTCCGGCTCCGAGGCCTTCTCAGGTACGTGGGACACACGTGAGTGGTATAAAGGGTCGGTGAACATCTGGGCAGAGTTGTGTAACTGCTGGCGACGATCTGATGCTGGGGATGGGGAGCGGCTCCTTGACGCTCTGTGGTCTACAAGCTCGCCCTCGCCGCTGATGTTGACTACACGTTGGGACATGGCTCGCATAATGGAGCCTGCTCTGTAGAGTGCGCTGGCAGTAGAGGGCGAGCGAGAGCGTCTATGCTCCCCCCCGGGACTGAGTGTCGCTCCATAACTCGGGCGACGACCGCCGGAATCCAAATCATAGCCGAGGGATCTGGCGTCCCGCGTCCTTGAAGGAGTGTTGTCGAGATCGGATACAGTCTGGAAACTGTCTCTTCGTTGAGCCTCCCCTGTGTTTGCGCTGAGCGACCCCGATATGGGCTGTGCTCTGGATGTAAGCGGTACCCTATCCTCGTTGTAATCGGGGCTCGTGGCCTCATCGAAGTACGGCGAAGGCCGGTCGAGAGAGTCGAGAGATGGTGAGTTCAAGCGTGGTATCGGTAGGGGTTGGTTGATATCTGGCGGGAGGGCGAATTGCAGTGCAGAAGGATTGATCGGGGATTCGGGACCACCAGAGCTGCTGGACTGGGCATAGGGTTGTTCCCAGTATGTTGAAAGGCCGGGTCCGTTGGCAGACATTTGCGTCTGGGGCTCTGTCGAGGACGGGCGGCCTGGACGGCCGCGCTGGGATTCATCTTGGGAGTCTGCCTGCAGACGGTCCCTGTCAGAACCTGGGTATTCATCCTGCCGTGAACTCATCTCGTAGGAGTAAGCTGTATTGTTCTGCATCGAGGCAAAGGTTCGAGGTGGCGTCTGAGCGATTACACTTCTTTTCCCCTCTAGGACACACGGATGTTGGGAGGAACTGTCGAGGCCGGGGCACACAGGCGGGTGCGTGTCTGACTCTATGCCGGTTGAAAAGCAATAAAAACCACGGATCGCACATCCAGAATTATCGGAGAAGGACAATTGCGCGCATGCCGAGGCGCAGATCTCTGGTCGTATACGAGGGAACGAGTTCGGTTCAGCTCGGGATCGCACTACTCGAGATGATAGCCGGCGTGGATTGTTTGGCGTGGAGGACCTAACATCTGAGGGAAATCAACACCCACGGACAATAAAGGAAGGGTCCAGGTTTCTTGGTGTTGAGGGAGACGGTCGTAAATGAGTGTCGTGGACTCGCGTCACCCAAGCAGATCAATTTTGGGTGCCGTGTTCCTAAATGTGTGGGGGTTTGCGCTTCCTTCCTAGTCTGGTCGGTCTGGTGACCTGAGGTGCGAAAAAGAGCGAGATGATGGAAGTGAGCGTATCAGCAATGTTGCCAATTGTGTATTCGTCTGATGTCTACTGCTAACTGAGAGGTAGAGAGGGAGGCTGACTTGAGCATCCATCCATGGCTAGAGTGTTGGAGAATTTGAGCACTGTGGAAAGACTTGGAGATGGTGGACCTTCATAAAACAGTGGAGAAGTTCTATTTTCAGTCTCAGATTCCAGGTAGTGGTAGCACTAATGAGTTGGGTACTCACTTGATCGCAGTACCTACCTACCTAGGTACCTACCTAGGTAGGTAAGTTACTGTAGCAGCAACCCTGACCTGGAAGCTCTGCGATTACGAAGCAGTGGTTCAAAGGCACGGGCTACCATCAGGGGCCTTGCAGGTAGTCTTACAGTGTGCAGAAAAAGCGTGTTTCACTGTAACCACCCAGTCTCGAAACTGCCAGGATTCAGCCAGACCCCTGTCTTTGGCTGCCTGTATCCGTATTGCGTGGCACACTACTTCGTCCCGTCCTAGCACGCCAAGCGCGTTGTCAAGAAATGTCCAGGGCTTCTCCACTCCCCTGGCATTCCCCGGCTTATTTCTAGATTAAGACTATGGGACGGGGATAGGACGGCAGCCCATGGAAGAACAGTACACGCATGAACGAGATGCTGCAGCGCGTGAGCCACAAACCTATAGAGGCCGGTCTCTCCCAGCCAGGCAGGGAACGATGGGGCAAATGGCTCGTGCTGCTTAATCGAAGGGAGTCTTTCGGAGAGGACCGCAGCAGATTTCTAGGGGTCTTGTGTGCATCGCCCATCTCACTCATATTCTCCAGGCGTTTCCGGAAAGGCGGGGAATACCAAACCCCCTCAGGGAGTATACGAGGCGACAGATGCCCAGCAGCTCGCTGCAGAACTTCGACCTGTTTGTTATATTAGAGGCCTACATGCAATGTTTCCGTTCCTCATCGGTCCTCTTCAAAGTTCGGTCCCGTACTGTACACTATCTCACACCGTTTTAATTGAAATGGGTGACTAACTTGGAGTCAAATGCTGGATGATTATCGCGAGGTTGGCAGGTATCAAGTGACAGATAGTTACCTAGCTAGACGTATACGTGCATGCGCCACATACCCTTACTTACCTACCTATGGAAGCTTGGTTCTCTATTCAGTATCACTGGCTAACCAAGACCTGTCAAGAATAGAGTCTACTAATTACACGGTAGAAGCTGGAACCCCAAGAGAGACATATAGAGAATGAATATGAGAATGAAACCAGCTTGTACAATGAGGCCATGCTTTTCGGAGTCTCCCTTCCCGAACCCGAGCCGCCGGCATTACCTCCATTCACGGGCCCCGTCGGGTGCCCCGCCTAGTCCATAGCTCCGGAACGCAGTAAATTTCACATTATGTAATCCAACTGATCTGGTCTCTTCCACCGCGGCGCGTGCAGCATGAACCCGTCCGCTGCCACCTGTCCGGCAGATGCCCACACGCAGCTGCCGCGCCCCAAAACGCGTCCAGTCCTGATGAGATCAAAGGTGCATTGACAGCCGAAGCCAATGCCCATTCACGGCTGCATGTAATTTGATTACATCCACTACAACGCATTGCTGTACCTTTCTTTGCACCACGATCAATCCCTCGACACCTTGCTAACAAACTTCCACTACGTCTTGTCAACCGGCCCTGTCTTTGCCACTATTATCATATATGTAGGCACCTCTGGGTATTTGCTTTTCGACATTCAGCTTGACTGCTTTTCACCGACTACAATCCGTACAGCTCAGCTCGAGCATTTGCCTCGTCCTGCTGCAGGCCAACCACCTGCTTCCTTCCAATTCTTGTACTGAGAGACTGTCGTCTCGCAGTCTCACCGGGCGTTTTTTTTTGCACGGCGACATCGTGTCAATGACGCGACTCTTCGAGACGAGCCCCACGAGATCCACCGCCATTGCCGGCGACGTCTAAACCGACCGACGGTACTGCCCCAGGCCGTTCGCTACGTCCGCTCGTCGCTCCAACTTTCCAAAAGCCCCCGACCTATCACAACTATAAAAATGCCGTCATCACGCAAACGGACAATGCAGGAAGCTGAAGACGTCTCTCCAAAGGAGCCGTCGTTGCTCCATCGGATTCGACATCAATGGCAATTCGCCAACCTGTGCCAATGGATCTACCTCTTCGGCAAAGTCGTCAAGATCGATGACAATCTGGATACAGAGGCAAGCTGCTTCCCTTCTTTGGTTTCGCCAGTCTGTCCATTCGCTGACAAAATGTCTTTCAGGATATCGAGGCCGAGTGTCTGAAGCCGAATGCCCCTGTCCTCCAAGACATAGGACTTGCTTTGCTAAAGTTTATCTCGTCGCATCGCGGTTTAACGTACGTTGATAAGCGGGTTCGGCATGCGCACATCTCACATGCTAAATTAAACATCGTAGGCACGAGCTGTTCGATGAGTACACACGACGTCAATATTTGGCAAAGGCCCCTGAGAAGAACCCATTTGGAACGGACGAGGTCGCTGCCAAATTTGCGGATTTCGATGTCTTAACCAAGGTATTGTTTTAATGGAAGCTCGTGGATTGCCTGCGTCACTGACCCATTGCAGATTCAGATTCTCCAACAAATGACTCAATGGGTCATGATCCGCCCAGAACGCGTTAGAGAGAAGATGGAAGAGCAGAAGGATATCGATCAAGCTAGCTGGGTGCGTACCGTGATCATCAGGTTCAAAGTGCGTTTATTAACAGCTGTGGCTAGCGGATAGAACCCATTGGCTGGGACAAGGACGACCGTACGTACTTCGTACTCGACGACAATAGAGTCTATCGCATGACCGAGCCACCCCCTAAGACGACGGCACCCAAAAAAAGGTCCAAAATCGCCAAATACGGCCATCGATCGAACAAGAGACGGCGAGTCTCTGTAGCAAACGCCGCGGATGAAGCAGACCAGTCTGTTAATATCCCAGCCGATGATTCTGTTTCTGCACCAGATGACAATGGACTAGGCGGCATGGTATGGGAATGCCTAGCCGTGAGCTTAGAAGATGTACGGGGCATCATCGCTTCGTTCCACAAAACCAAGGACGACAATGAAAAGATTCTTCGAGATCAGCTTCAAGAGCATCTGCTACCCATTTTAGAGAAGCAGGAAGAATCAAGGAAACGCAAAGAGCAACAGCGAGAAAGGGAGCTCCATAATATGGCCAAGATGGCAAATGCGAAGCGATCCAGCCGCATTGCGAACAAGGCTGAGCAGCAGAAGCAAGAGGAAAGGGCCCTGGAAGAGGCTAGACTTATGCAGGCTCAACGAGCAGCTGCGAAGAAGGAGGAGCAGCAACGAGTCAAATTAGAGAAGGAGCGGGACTCGAGACTGTTGTCTCGAGAAAAGCGACTCCAGGACCGAGAATCCCGCCGCCTACGACACGAACGGGAGCTCTCTCAGCTTTCAGAGGACAACCGCAGTGGCTCAGGTCGCGTATCAGAACGGCGGCTGCAAGCTGAGATTGAGAAAAACAAGCGAGCACTTGAAGAACTTGAAAATGAGGAGGAGGACTGGATGTTTGACTGCATCTGTGGCGTCTACGGCCAAATTGACGACGGCACACATAGTGTGGCTTGCGAGAAGTGCAACGTTTGGCAACACAGCAAGTGTCTCGGTATCAGCGAGAATGAAGCTGAGAAACCAGAGTTTCATTTAATCTGCCAGTCATGCAGGCGGCGTGAGGCTGAGGCGGTGGCAAGGCCAAAGACCACCATCAAGCTCAAGGTCCATCGCCCAGCCGATGGATTATCCTCGTCTTCAACCCGTCCTCTTGACAAAAGCACCCTCCGCCTGTCATCTTCAGAGCTGACGGTAGAAACTCCAGTCGTTGAACCGGAGGCAGCTCAAGCCTCCGAAACTGGCAAGCCGGGAATTGACCAAGTCTACTCATCGACGGAAAATCGGAGCTCGAGTCTCCTGAACTCAAGAAAGGGGACATCTCCGTGTGATAGTCCTCCTGTCGCTTGCTCATCTGGGTTCTTGGACAAAGCCAATGGAGCACAATCAGCCGAGGCGCGCGGTCCCAGGCCGACAACTCCAAAGGGTGAACTTGATAAAGACCATGGCAAATCCCATCGGCCTTCGACCGGTAGTAGTCCGTCTGCAAATGGTGTTGGCGGCAAGTTTTCGGCACACCTAAACCGTGTTGAAAAGACACCCGGTCCAATCGACCCAACATCACCCAGGCATGGAAACTCAAGCCTGATGGCCACGCCTATCATCAGTCGAGAGCACGGCATCCCCGGATCAGCACATTCATCTTTCACCTTGCCTGCTCCAGAGGGTGGTCTCTCCCCAACCAAGCATTCGCCCCCTATGCCACGTCCACAGCCACCCAGCGTCAAAACGCCTGCTCTCCCAGCTGTCCTGCCGCCCGTGGCTACACTTTCGCCCTCACCGCGACAGCAAATTCTTACTCCGCCGATCAAGCCCGCTGAGCCAGCCCGTAGGCCGCAGCCGCCAGGAGGAGGTCCTGAAGCAATATGAGATGTAATGGGTGGCCCAGGAGCTCGGAAATGCAATCGAAACCCTTCAGGCCTGCGTGAGTGTGCGAGAATGACACTGAAAGTCTTGGAACATACATCATGAGCTGGGTATTATTCGGATAGTCTCATACGACAATCCGGACGGGGCTACTCGGGTGTTGTTTGAATAAATGTACGAAGGATGACTTAGCCAATCAATGACTAGCAAATTCACACGCCTCAGCCCTCCATGTGATACAAGCCTTCTACGTCAACCGAATGTTATCAGGGAACACCTTTTTTCAGGAGATCCAGGACCTGGAAGACAACGCTTGTCCTCCTCGCAAGTCATCGATGGATTAGTTTCGACCATTCGCAGTGCGAGACCTCGCATGACGCAGAGCCAGTACACGCCGGCCATAGGCGAGAGCACGTCTAGCTTCATGTATGGTCTGTTTGTAGAATTAACAGTTCCCGGACCTGCCGTCGCATGTCTCGGCAGCAACCCGCCTGCCGGAGAATGATCCTGGCTGCTACCGTCGCTCCACGGCCTATGCCGGCGTTCGCGTGTCAATGATCGGCCTGACGCCCTATGTGCAGGAGGATAGGTGGTGTCAATGTGAGCTGTCTCACCTCACCCTTCAATTCCACGAGCCGGCGGTCTGAGACAGGCTGAAGTGATGGTTTGGGCAGAAGCGACTGTAGCGGCTGCCTCGCATTATGCACAAGGACTCCGGTACTGAGATACGAGCGGCCTGGCTCATGTTGCTTGACCTGCGGTCTACACGATTGCGGCTGCAGCAAGCCCGTCCACGACATCTCGTCTTGATGGATTTTAAGGATGCCTCGGGGTTCCAGGGACGGTAGATTATGTTATCAGTACGATGGGCAGGAAATTACGACATTTGAGAACGTCTCGAGGCAGACATCGCTCCTGTAACTCCGTACAAGGCCTCAACCGCTCGTGACCGCCAGTCGTCGTCGATTATATGCTCACTGGCTTGAGTTTCCAGCAACAATGGACTTGATAGCTCTCGAAGGCAGTCAAGTTTTAGTGCGCAAAGCAGAGTATCTTTGGCTCGGACTTTCGAAGAATTGACTGAGCTGACGACCAAATGGGAGGAGGGAGGACTGCACGCCTGTCCATGCATGCCCCTTGCGGGCTAGTGTGGAGGCTGATTGAAGGCGGGCGGGGGCCCAAAATGGGACGGACTTAGAGCAAGACATATTGACAGAAGGACCTATAAATGACTGGCTTGAAGTCGAGCCAGGATCGGTCGCTCTACACATGGGATCAACAACTGAGGCAGACATGCTCTGGCAGATGTTGGCGGCGTCGACGGCGGCGGCGGCGGTGATTGCCGGTAAACGTCAGATTTAGCAGGCCAAAAGGTGGATGGATGGCCGTTACAGGGTGTAATACGCATGTCTGCTGCAATCACAGGTGCCTTGCATGAATGGAACGTCAGTGAATGGGTGTGTGTGTGTGAGTGTGTGTGTGTGTGTGTGTGTGTTGCAGGACATGAGCGTCTACAGGCAGGGCTTGGTCGGACAAGATGTATATTCTTGCTCTAAGCGATCTCATGCACCCCGTGTAAAATTTGAGCCTCAGGATTGCTCTGGCTGGCAAACAGCCAATGCCGCCAAACTGCCGCTGTCGTGTGTGTATGTGTGCGGACCTTGACGAGGGAGGTGAGAGTGAACGGGGGCGCCGTCAAGAGTCAGGTCAGGGCCTGGGACTAGTATGCTCGCTAGGGGATCACCCAATCGGCTCAGGTGCCAGACCCCGAACTAAGCGGCACGGACGAAGACGTGGCGTACACTAACTAGCTCTCTTGCAGAAGCAAGCCGCAAGCGCACAGTGAAGGACGAGTAAGGTGCGGACGGGCCGGAGGGTCTGAAGACTACACGAATCGCGGAACTTCTTGGGCGACTTATGTACTGTAGCGTTTCGAAGCACCATAGATTAGAAGAGATGGGAAATCCTGGTTGAGAGCTAGAGAGTATAGTGCGAGGCTGACCGAGCTGGACCAGACTAGCCAAAAGCTCTCCCGCACTCTACGGCGGAAGACAACGACGGGCTATCAGGATAGACCGGGAGCTCATCTCGCCGGAGGAATCTGCTCGGCCTCGTCCCAGCATCTGCGAACACTTGCAGTGAGGTTTGATTCTACCCTCCGGCTCTGTTGTCTCCGAAACCTGGTCTAGTCGGCTGGAAGCTGCGGTAGCGGTGTTTGAGAGCGGGGAAACCCTTTCCGACAAAAGACTCCCCAACAGCATCTTAGAGTGACGTGGGAGAAGCAGGCGATGATTGGGTAAGATTGTATGTGAGGGGCCTTCCCGGAGGTATTGGACAACCAACGTGTTATCAGATTCAGACTCTGAAGATCCGCTACGCGCTGGGTGTTTTGTGTACCTGAGGAGCCCCGGACACGGAGACGATGATTCGATACCGGTTCCTATTCACGAAGTTTTGAATAGGAAACAAAGATGGGGGGTGGGGATGAAAAGAAAATGCTTGCTGCATAATGAAGAGTACCAGGTTTGGGAGCAAAGGCCGAGGTGTCGACTAGTAGGGACATGGCGAGGTGACTGATAAATCCCAGATGAATGCTTAGGCAAGGCGTGCAATGTTTGCGGCCTGTTGGTTTGGGCGATTCAACAAGCCTGCAAGTTTGGCTGGCATGCAGACAAGGGCCACGTACGAGACTACCTGGCTACTCGACTGTAATATTGAGGCCCATCGTGTTGATGATATGATGTTGGTGGTCCATGATATTGAAGTGGCCGAGAGAAGACTTGGGACGAAATGGGGTGAGACGACACGAGAGATGAAATGAGACGACGGAAGGAGAGACACTGATACCCAGCAGAGACAGCGCCACGTAGAGGCATACCTACATTGGCCCCCGCACCTCACGCACCGAGAGTCAAGAGGTGTGGAATGCGCCACGGTCTGCTTCTGGAAAGGGCCAACCATAGAAGACGCCACCCACGATTCCGGCAGCGTAGCGAGCAAACAAACATTCCAGCTTCCTGCGAAGGGGAGAATCTCACGCATCCGTTCCATAGACCGAAGTCTCTTGTTCCCCCCCCCCTTGCTACCATGCTCTCTTTTCTTTCCTCCCTTTTTTTCCACCCATCACCCCTCCCCGCGATTACTCCATCTGCCCGACTTAGCGCTGATTTATTGCCGCTCTTCGTCGTCGTCGTCGTCGTCGTCTTCTCTTTCTTATTCCTCCTCCACCCCTGCCCTCATCGTCGAACCGTCACGCTAGACCCCCACCTTGGTCTCAATATATAACACCCTACTTTGGCCTTGGTGTTCTGTGTCTATTCCGACACCCTCGGTCATATCGTCCTGCTCTCTGCCTGGCATTGTGTCATGGGCCGCTTTGAACAGGAGGAGAAATTTTAAAGATGAACCCGGCCATCTTGAAGGGTGGAGGAAGATGCAAGACAGCCACGGACAGAGATGATGGATGGGATAAGGCGTGGCTTAACCTTGCGAGGGCCAGGCCAAGAAGAACCATGGGAGGGGATCAGAGACTTGTGAGCCAGCATGTAAAAAGAGAGACACGGGTAGGGGGCAAGATGAGGAGGAAAGACAGTGTTCAGCCTAGATTCTGTGCTCTCTCTTCTCCACCTAGGTGGAAAGACTACAAGCTGTCCGGCTACCCGCGTGAACCAGCCGGGGAGGAAGGGGGGTTTTGATAGAGAGATGGGGGAGAGACACAAAACCCGGTCAAACTGGAACGATGTGATCAGTCAACAACAGGAAATGACATATGTTGTGCTCGTATGGACGTTAAGCTACTATGAATGCCAAAAGAAGCACTCATAACAAATACCCACCCCATGTCATCACCATGGCAAGTATGATAATCACATCGGCAGGCTTCCCAACCCAGCTATGTAAACCCTTGCTTCAAATCCCCTGTTAGGTGTTGGCAAGCAACACCGTGTGCCCCCCTTCATCTCTTCTTTCTGCTAGGGGCTCTCTTTATGGGTGGGTGTGCATGGGAGCGTGCGTGTGCATGTGCGTGTCTGATACCTACTTGAATAGCTGCTGAATGGCTGCTAGTTCCGTACACAACACCGAAATGATCTGGCATGGCAGTAGGCATTGGCGATTGGCCACTTGGCACAGGATACGGTCATGGTAGCAGATGGCATCCGTCCATCGGCGGCCGAATTGGTCCAGCACAGAGCCCATTACCCAGCATCGGCAGTCAGGCTCCTCGCTCGCTTTAACCAAAGGCGGCCAAACAGACAGAACAGCAGGGCCAACAGATGAATCGCCATCTAGTGGCAGAGAGGCTTTGGTAAGGTAAGGGTGGTGTACGGCTGCCCGGCGCCGCTTTCAACCCATGTCCGAATGCGGCAATCTGCTAGATGCTCTTTCGGACGCAGAGAAGCCAGCGACGGCATAGAAGGGAGGCTAAGGCAAAAGAATCAGAAGGACCCATGTTGCGAGATGCACATGCGTAACATGTACACATAAAACCATCCAGCCCGGCCGAACGCTTTTCTTTCACTCCCATCTCGCCCCTCCCCCGTTCTCCAAAGGTTGAATGAATGGGTTCCTCCTGTTCCTTGTGACAAAGAGGATGCCTGCCCCCTTGGCTTTCACCACCCGCCTCTGATTTCTTCTAGCCACAACGGAGGATACTGTCACATTCTCCTGGGGCCCAAACTCTCTCTGATTTCCATCCACCTTATTTTCTCCCATCAACTCAGCTCACCCTTGCCTCCCGCTTCCCAACCATACCCCATCCAAGCCCGCCTCTTTCTCTGCAACGCCGTCGCCCTCCCGCCCGAACTGCGCATGATCAAGGTGGGCACACCCGAAGGAGGATCAAGGAGGGAGAAAGTCAAAAGAAAGGACTGGTGCAGAGTACGCAAAACGGCAATACAACATTGCTCCATCCAGTATTACGTTCCCTGTGGTTGGAAAGAAGGGAGAATCAGGAGCACAACCACCGTAGCAGTGAGGAAAGCGGAAGAAGAAGAAGCAGAAGAGGAAGAAGAAAGGAGAAAAAACAACAAGAACCAAGACACCTGAACGACAGCTTGAACGGCAAAAAGCGCAACCAAAGAAACAGAAAGAAAGGTTGTCAAAACTACCAGAACCCCGCCATTCAATATCCTCTCTCTCTTATCACCACAGACGCTGAACGGGACCAGAGGCTATTCATAGAGCTTTCTGTGCTTGGCCAACAACATACCTCTGCCCCCCTTGTCAAGCCCACCCTGCCTCCAGCTGGACACTGTTGTTACAACCCGTATCCCAAGGGAGCGGTTCCAGGTCATCACTGCTCCCTGCTATTCGGCTGCTTGCAACCTCGTTCATTCGCCTCTTTCCCGACTATCCCTGGTCCTTGCAGCACTCCACTGCGCCGCATTGCACACCTGCAGCTGCAGTTGCAACTGCAATAGGCGTACGGAACACAGACTCCAAGATACTGAGAGCTAGAGCCTCTAGATACTTCCTAGAGAGTAGGATCAAGAGCTCTCTGCGTGTCTTTCTGGGTACCTGTCGCCAGGACCTCCCTCCAGCCTGCCTCTCCTCCCCTCCGCTCGCCCCCCCTCCTCTCCTTCATATATGCACACACCACCCCTTGACTACCGCCACCTTCGGCTGCTCGACATATGCTGAATGTAGATAATCAACGGGTGCAGCTGCCTCTTTCACACCTCTCGCCATCCCACACCTGTTGGCTTGTTCTCTCCCCTTGAGCATTCACCAACCCGGAAACCGAAAGCCTGTGTCTGTTGCCATACACAGCCATCGCCTGACCTAGACCCAGCCTTGTGCTACCGTCGAATACCACCACTGGCCCACAAGTAAGCGACTACTTTATTCATCCACAAGTACAGAGTCTGCCGCCAGTAAAACTCAAGATTCCAAAGAAAAGGAAGAGAAGAAACAGAGTAGAGATTCCAACGAACCTGGAAGGTGAACGCTCCAAACAGTATCGAGAACTTGTTGGACTTTCGCCGCTGCACATTCATTGCCACCCTTCGTCCCATCCGCCATATCGGCCAGCCGCTAGCGATCGAGATACACTCAGAAACGGCTCGACCGCCTTCAACTGTTGGGGATGGAACACAACGGCCCTCCATCCCCAGCTCCTTCAAACGATGATATCTATCCGAACGGACTGCATCAAATGATACGCCCGAACGGAACCACGTCGTACCCACGAGAGCATTTGCATCCGAGTGATATGGGGGGATTACAGACTCCTTCTCGATACGGCACGCCTGTACCTCAACAAGGCATGCCTTACGACCACCACTCACCGTATTCACACCGCGCAAATGAAAGTCAGATGGTAAGAGGCTCCTCATTTGGGTCGCCGGACTTGAGAGCCTCAACTGACATGAGACCACAGTCTTATCACCATGGCTATGACACGAGTGTTGGTTCCATATACGGGCCAATGTCGGGGGAACTGAGTCATCCGGTAAGCTTCTTCGCGGAACTCAATGGTGAAGTGACCACTCACACAGTTTTCCCTTAGCCATACAGCACCCCCGACACGTCGCCACCTACGCCTTCGCGGGCGTCAGATGTGCTGACCACGCGCAGTGGACTCAATATCCACAAGGGATCATCGACGATCAAGCCGCTCGCGGCTCGAGCGAACCGTGTCGAAAAGTCGACGCCTAAAAAGAAGAAGGAGAGAGCTAAGTCGTCCAAAAAGGTTGACGGCGTGACAAAACCTCTGAGCGAGTTGGCCAAGGAACAACCTCACATTCCAGTGGCAGACATTGGTGCTTACGTCCAGCGGTCTGCAGAGGTACGGATGAAGGAGGTCGAAGAGAGCAAGACTCCCGGCAGAATCAAGCGGCCGATGAACGCCTTCATGCTGTACCGGAAGGCCTACCAGAACCTTGCCAAGGGCCTCTGTACACAAAACAACCACCAAGTTGTGTCGCAGGTTTGCGGCAGCGGCTGGCCTCTAGAGCCAGAACATGTCCGCGATCAGTTCAACGAATGGGCCAAGGAAGAACGAGCAAACCACCAGAAAGCTCATCCGGGGTATAAGTTTACGCCGTCAAAGCCGAGGCCCAAGGCAAGAGAAGAGGAGGAATCAGAACATGGCGATTTGGACGACCTTGATTGGGGTCACAGCCGGGCGAGCTCCAGAAGCAGGCAGCTGAGGAAGCCTGCTCACGGCAGAACCGAGGCACCGGCATCCATCTTCCACAACTACCCACCACTCCAGACAAGTCCGATGGGCCTTGGCGTGCAGACGCAGTCCATGTACCACTACAGCAACCCGGGAAAGCCCCTGCCGGCCCCATATAGCCAAAACGGCCTTGGAGGCGGCCAGTATTACCAGCAGAGTGTTCATCAGCGGCAGGACGCAACCGGCTTCGTTGAAGACGTGCTCATTCGGAAAACGCCGTCGCCGGCGATGGGATATGCGGCACCGTCAATGGACAATCGTTATGACGGCATGGGTCAGTATGGACCTATGTCGCATCATGACGGCCTCGAGCCGATGATTGACCCAGGCTTAATGGGACATGGTGGTCATCTGTACGGAGATCCATACGGCGATCCCATGTTGGAGCCGAGATGGACCAACCCTCTCGGTTTTGGCGATGGAAGACAGGACCTTCTTGACGGACTGCCAGGATACGACGAGAGCCTCATGCACGATCCTCAGCTTCAGATCTTGAGGGGGCAAGAAAGTAGCTGGAGGGTAGAGGAACTCGAGGGCAGCCACTTTAACAACTGGATAGACCCAGAGTGAGAAACACCCAAGTCGAATCGATTTCGGGTTTGGTCTGATGTTTGTCCCCTGGAGGTTTTCTTCTTAGCAAGTACGGGCGTTAGGAGCGTAAGGCACCGTAGAACTCTGGCGGGGGTTTTCATTTTTCATTTGGTTTTGTTGAGACTGGAGATAAGCGCGTCATTGCGAACAAACAGAGGGGTGATAGGCCGGACGGGTGTATGGTCGAACAAACCGATTCTCCTCTGTTCAGTGTGGGGCAGCTGAGAAGACATGGGGACCATGATCGACGATAGAAACAAGTCTACTTACATGAAGTCCCTCAACAATGCCTGGACATTATTCTGTTGAACAATAGCTCTTCTGGTCAGTGCAAAATTGGCTGAACATGTGTATGGGAGTGGTAGCCATGACAGACATGGTCCTCGGAGCATTTCCGGACACAAGAAATTGATACTCCATCTCATTCAATCCCTCCGTGTCCAGAGGCAGCATGGGGGGGAAGCGGATGATAAAGTTCAGAAATAATTAGTAGAGTCCCAGCAGAGGGAAATCCAGAAAAGCAAGGGACAATAAAAGGTTGTGTTTTGCTATCCACTCATGGAATGGAGGAGGGGATACATGTGATGCAGCGACGTCAAGTATACGATGAATCCGGTGGTACGATGGGGTTGCGTGCTTTACTATTTCTTATAAATGCATATTATGCTAATACGAACTTGACTTCCTTCTTCACCATAATAAGTACATAGACCGCTTGTGCCCAATCAAAAGTAGCGATAAACGCTTCGCTAGAGAGCCATGGGTGGACTCTCATGGTGCCTTGCTCTATTACCTAAGCCATTCTTCTGTCGACAAGTCGACGTCGCAGGACCGACAACGCAAGAGCTTGCGCACCGCCCTTGGAGCTGTCTCATTGAGCATATTACCTGCAAAACATACACATCATGACCTGGATTTCGCGCTCCATCACGGCCATTGGCCTGCTGCTGCTCGGCCACGCGTAAGTCCTGCCGTCACGCAACAACAACAACGGCCACACTAACCTCCGGCCGATAATATAGCTGCTACTCGGCACAAGAGCATTCCGTACTGCAGTCTTTCCGAGCCGCGTCACCCCTGACAACGTCCACACCGGCCGCTACCACATCGCTACCGGCAGACATCGCCATCGAGACGGCTGTAGCGACAGTGGTCATCATTCTCGGTCTCGTACTGGGTGCTCCGAACCTCCGACCGATTCAGTGGCGCGTATGGGCTGGTAAGATCGAGAGAGAGGGAGAGGCAGGATTCCTAGCGGGCAATGGGGAGGTGGAGAAGGATTACATTGGCAATCCGTTCCGCATTCTTGAGAGCCGACCAGGCTTCGCCGATGTTCGGAAACAGAGACGTGACTTCGCCAACTGGGTCAAGTCTGGCGAGAAGACGGGGAATGCGGCTACTTTGTACTGAAGTCGGATTAACGACTGCCCGAGTAGAGAGGCGCTGTGTGTCGTAGTCAACCCAATATACTATTGTATGTCTAGGGCTTGGTGCAGGATCCTCTTGACGGCTTGCTTGTTATCGCAAGGGCTCGCAGAGGAACGACAACCGCGCAACATTTTAGGCCACATTTTACGAAAGTCCGTCGGCCCTCGCTATGATAAAACCGCCCAACACAGGTCAAAGCCTCCTGGTATGTCTCCCCGATCTAGCCCTGACGAGTATTTCTTCAGTGAAAAGGGTTTCTTGGCAGACAACATCGTAGAGGATACAGAAGAGCCTGGGCCTGGAGCTAGGTAGACGGTGTACTTTATGTTTGCTCTGCCTGGCCATTTCCATCCGGTCTCTAGGCATCTTGTTGTATCTAGAAAGCCCTGGACTCGGCAGGTCTGTGCTACCTGGTCTTCCATGGACAATGGCCCCATTCACCCAATCCGTTGCTCGAGAAGTCGAATCGCATCGCTTGCTCCAGACTATTCTGCGCACTCGCATGGTTGAAGATGCGTTGTGGACTGCCGATTAGTCTTTTCATGCTGGGCTCCAACACTGAAAGTTGTGTGCCTAGCCTCAGGGCCACCGGTATGAACTGTCGGTATGATCTGGTTGATGTCTTTCGGTTTCTCCTTCCTCTCCTTCCTCTCCTTCCTCTCCTTCCTCTCCTTCCTCTCCTTCCTCTCCTTCCTCTCCTTCCTCTCCTCTCTCTCCTCCCCCTTTGACAGGACGAGGCAGGTACGCTGGCCCCAGACAGGCCATCGCCATTGACGTAACACCTACCAAAACGGATATTGGTAGAGGCTGACTTCGCAGTCGAGAGCCTCTTGTGCAAGACTGGCACCCCACCTGTCTTCGATTTTGTCTTCCAATGCCCGACCTAAGTACATACAACCATTCATTCGCACCTGCCTTTGGTTTGGTTGTTTCTTCCACTCCGAAAAGGCCAGAGGCGCCTCATCTTGTACCTCGGCCCATTTAACCAATCATTCACATACACCTCGCCTGTTACGCCTCGACATGTCGGGACAAAGCAGACTCAACTTTAGGTCTCGGCGGACTCGACCTCGTTCCAATGGAGGCTCAGGCCGTAACTTGGGAGGCGCTCCACGAACTAGCTCGTGGAACAGCCCAGGAGTCATCTCAGCTGGGAGCTCGAGGGCTCTTTCTCGCTCAAGAGGCCAATTCTCTCGCGCATCCCGCGGAACTCGAGGCACTTCGAGTCTCGTCGATTCATCACGCACTTCGCCCATCTTCCCAACCCCCAATGGCGCCCATCAGCAACCGCTCGCAATGCAGACAAGCTCGATGCCTGGAGTAGAGCACAGTAAGGCTTCGGAGAACCGACAGCATCCGATTGACGGAGTGGATTGCTTGTCACCACTTGCCAGCAACTATGGCTTGTTTTCTACGCAGGCTCGGGACTTGTCTCGCGATGGGTTACTGCCCCCTGGATCGAGCGAACTTCTAGGGCATTCAGTCACCAATAGACAAGCCGCCGCTCAAGTTGAGCGGAGGAGCGAAGTCATCCTGGCAATCACCGTTATGGAAAAGAGTGGACTTGGCTGCGCTTACTACAACTCGGACGGTGGCAGCCTCTTCCTGCTTCAAAATATGCCGTTTGCCGAGCCATTGCAGCTCATCGAAACAATATTAATTCATGTCCAGCCCACTGTGGTCTTACTACCCCTGAAAACACCAGATGCGGTAGTTCGATTTCTTGAACAGCGCAAGAGTTCGGTGAATTGTGGTGAGCTGGTTTTCTAGCAGCCTTTAGTATGAGCGCTGATTCTATCCTTTTCCAGGTCCCGAGACAGAAGACTACATCCTTCGCTTGCTCAGTTCGAACGAGTTCAGTCATGAAGCCTCTTTGGACAAGCTGGCCGGCCTGTCAGTAATCTGTCCGGAACACGCCCTCATGACGGCTGCAGGCAATCGGACCTCCCACGAGGACCGCGAGGAAGAGTGTCAAACCTTCCGAACCATGCGTCTAGGGTCTTTCATAGACCTTGAGAGCATCATGTCGGTAGGCATCGTGAATTATAAGACACCAATGTACTCAACCTCTAACATAAATTAGATTGGATGTGCTGGCGCCGTTCTTTGCGGAGCCATGCGCCTGCAAAGCGCGGGGCAAGGCTTGAGTGGCACAGGAGAACCCTTCATAGCCTCGCTTCGAATGTTCGCGCTGGCTGACTTCATGTTTGTCAACGCCGATACACTATCGTCCCTCCAAGTATTCCAGTCAGAGATGCATCCCAATAGTCTAATAACAGGTGCGGGTACGGCGGCCGCTGGGTTGAAAGAGAGTTTATCCCTCTATGGTATTTTCCACCCGCTTGCTGGCACGTCCCAGGGAAGGGCAGAGCTCAGACAGCTGTTTCTACGCCCGCTAGCTAATATCGACATTATTCGAGGAAGGCACAGTGCCATATCGGTGCTCTTGCAACCCGGTAATGAGGCAGTTCTTGAGAACATATCGCAGACCCTAAAGAAGGTCATGGACATCAGAAAGACATTGGCTCAGTTGCAAAGGGGCGCAGAATCCCTCGCCAATAGCGTATCGATCGAGCGTGGCGTGTGGTGGACCTTGACTAGGTTTTCGCTCTTCGTGTTGCGGCTCAGAGATGCGGTCCTTGAACTCCGAGATTGGCATGGACTGGCGATATTTCAACAGGTTACCCATGTTCGATGCCAATTATCAGTTGTCTGGCTAACGTGTTCATGTAGATCGCAGCCATCCCTGTGGCTACAATCAGGAGTGTCGGAGAACTAGTTGGGTCGACTATCGATTTCGAGGAAATCAAGGCAAGCTCGCGCATTGCCGTAAAATGGAACGTCAATCCCAAGCTTGATGAGCTCAAGCAAACATACCATGGGCTGGATTCTTTTCTGAATGAAGTCAGTACGTCACTGGCCCATGAGCTTCCAGAGTGGGCCCGAAAGTACGTGACCGGCTGCGTATTCTGGCCTCAACTGGGGTTCCTCACGGTAGTGCCTCTGCTTCCCAATACTGGCGAGTCAGGTTATGAAGGACAAGGTCTGGACAATGACCGTTGGGAAAAACGCTTTGTTGCCAACGGAAACGTATACTACAAGAACAAAAGAATGTTGGAGTTGGACGCTCAAATTGGTGATACTTACAGCAGAATCGTTGGTTTGTGGTCAGCCTTTTCCCGCAGTATGCGCGTATTGCTAAGCTTTTCCTAGATTTGGAAGTCGAGATCCTACACAATCTAGCCTGCCAAGTTCTTAAGTGCGCTTCTACGCTCAGTCGCGCGTCTGAAGCGAGCGGCGAACTTGACTGTTTAGTCGCCCTGGCAAAGGGGGCGCTCAAGTATGGCTGGACGGGCCCAAAGATGACAACTGACAATGTTGTATCAATTCAGGGAGGGCGGCATCCGCTCCAGGAGTTGACCGTACCGGCATATATTCCCAACGATTGCTGCCTGGTTGGCGGTTCCGGTAACGACTTGGATCCACAGGCAGAATCATTGGTGAATAGGGATCAGGGAGTAAGAATACTCGTCGTCACAGGGCCGAACCATTCTGGGAAGAGTGTGTACATCAAGCAGGTTGCTATGATTGTCTATCTGGCCCATATAGGCAGCTTTGTACCTGCTGATGCCGCCACCATCGGGATCACTGACCGGATCTTGACCCGCATCTCGGCACGAGAGAGCGTATCGCTAACTGAGAGCTCTTTCGGTACTGATTTGAGGCAGGTCTCATTTTTACTGAAATGCACCACCCGCCGTACTCTGGTTGCCATCGACGAATTCGGCAAAGGAACAGCTGCCGATGATGGGTCAGGACTCATGACGGCCCTCGTCGATCATTTCACCACTCTCGGCTCACAGACCCCCAAAGTTCTCATTACAACGCACTTCCATGAGATTTTTGGTGATTATCTCAAGGACAGACCAGAGATGTCTCTCACACATATGAATGTCCGCCTTGACCTCGAGGCAGAGCGCATGGAGGATCAGGTGGTTTTCCTATACCAACTGGTGTCCGGAAGAAACATGTCAAGTTTTGGGAGTAGGTGTGCAGCTCTGAATGGGGTTCAAGCCGCTGTTGTGGAGCGAGCCGAAGCAATCACGCTTCTCCTGGCTCGGAACAAGGACCTTGGAGCGGCATATGCCAAGCTAGATGTACAAGATGAGGCCCGGCTTGAGGAAGCCGAGGACGTCGCCCGTAGGTTTCTCCAACTCTCGTTAGAGCACCCGACTTGCCCGAAAGGTGGTAAAGATTACCAGGAGGACTCTGTTGGGGCGAGCCTAACCAGGCTCTTGGCATCCAGTGTCTGCAGTCGAAGGGGCAGCGCGTCTGAGTGATATGGTGTGTCTGTAACTTCGTAGAATTCCGAACGGGCAAAGAGGCAGGTAGATTCAATACGGCACAGCATGGCATGGGAATGAATGGAAGAGAACGGGTAATTCGCGGCTCGTGGAGCTAAGGAAACAACACCACGACTGTAGCGATATTGTATGTTAACCCAGTTGGCTTGGACGCTGTAATTCATGGCTGGAACAAGCTCGACAGACATGCCTCACAATGAGCCAAGGGTTTATCTGGCAAGACAACAAACAGCATGCATATATACTCACATGGTTCATCCAGAGATAATCGCATGAAAGAAACCACACCCTCAACTGATATGTAGTATTGATAAGCGTTCCTGGGATCATTTGTAGGGAAACTCTTCACTGGATGACCAACAGTTCGCTCGCAGATCCCTGTTGCGACCTGCAGGTTACCTCTCGAAATTAGGCGCCGACGGGTGTAGCCGCTGTGAGCTGCGAACCAAAAAAGAAGGCAATCTTCCCAGCTTCAACGACGGGCTTAGCTGCATGCCCTCGCATGACCCCGTGTCTGAAATTCTTCTGGGCCTGCTTCGGTACTAGAGTGCTAGTCCTGGGCTTCCTACTTGTGAGACTGCCTGCCTATCGACGTTCTGTCTCCAACCCTACGAATCTGCTTTGCACGCGCACGAATTTCCAATACCATTACGCCTACAGGCTCGTCCCAAGTGCTCAGATCGATGGCCTCGAAATCACCCGTCGGCCTGGAGGATAGGTTCGAAGACTTCGACGACAAGGATGTCTACGACCGCGTCAAAGCGGAAGCTGCTGGTGACAAGGCTACCAACTTTGTCGTCGAGTTCGGCCTTCATGAGGCGAGGATCGCGTTTAACCTAAGACATGATGACTTCGGTGTACTTCTTGGTCAGAAGGCCCCCAAAGGAACAGTGCGCTGGATTAACATATGGTCTCCAAGCACACAACCCTCGACCGTAGAGCAGATCGGCCACCGCTATGGCTTCTCCCAGAGGTTGCAAGCCATAATGATGGCCCCCCCTGTGTCTTTGCCGAAAACCTTCAAGAAACAGTTGTTCAAGCAGAACGATATCGAATCAGTGCCGACGTACAATGAAAACAAAGCGCAGCCGTCAGCTGGGATTCCATCACAGAGCTCAGAGGACCTCAAAATTTATCAGATGATCAAGGAGACGGTCAACTATACGTCAATCGATCGAGGGAAGCAATGTGGGTACTCACAGGGAGGCGACCATCGCAGGCTTCTAATTCGAGGCAGTTCTTTGCATTGGCGCCAACTGGTTACACCGTCGACCCTCAGGCTCTGACAACGGAGAGCCCCCGAGAGTATTGCCACCATGGCACTGGTCCTGGCTTGCCCTCTGCTCTGATTGTATGTCATTGATGCGACTCTATACCTAATGTTTCCTGTAAAACCTGTGACGAGCTAACCGCTGCCCTAGCCATCGTTGCGTCGTTCCACGAGACGCCGCCGACAGAACAGCCGAAAAGGGATGACTTGGCCAGAGAAGAACTGCAGAGCATGCGATCCAACACACTCAGTGTTCTTTTACAAATCTCCAAGCATGGTATAGCGGACTTCAGCGACAGGCTCGTCTCGTTCAAGCGATTTAGGCAAGCGATGACTGAGATGGAACCCCAAAGCGACATGGCATCTGAAGGCTCAAGCAATCTGTTTTACTACTTATTCGAAGACTATTCTGCGGCCATGCCTGTGTTGAAGGCCTCCAAGCTCCGTCTTGACGAGTTGGTGAGTGGGAACTAAGCATAACAAACCATCCATTACTCAGCTGATGCGCGCAACCCAACAGAGCGGTCAGGTTTTTGGGAGCTTGGTAAGAAAAGAGAAAGATTCTGCAGCTATGCGATGCCTTCTGAATATAGGGATGCTGATTTCCCTTTCTATAGAACCGAAGAAGCAAAGTCAAGACGGACGATGTCGTCAAGTCTTTATACCAATTGAGCAAGGAACTGCGCCAACTCCACCATCTTTTTGAAGGCTACAAATATCTTCTCCGACATATCTGTTGGCCCCAATCTCCTGGCGCCTATCAAGAGGGCCACTATGATCATTTTGAGCCCCCAAAAGGCTCGCCAGGCGAGGTCAAAATATCCTCATCGGCAAGAAGTCGCTTCGAACGCCTCGGAGATAGACTGCAGCTGTTGATGCTCAACACAATCCAAGGGTGCTTGGAAGAGCAAAAGGCCCTGTCAGACACGGTAAGCTAAGCTGCTCCCAAGGCATTGAGCCATCACTGTTGGTCGCCATCGACGCTTACTAGGTTACAGTATTTTAGCCTTACGGCCCAAAAAGACTCGCAAGCCACTGCCCGCCTGAGTAGGAGCGCAACTCTCCTCGCCAAACTAAGCGTCTTCTTCCTCCCCATCACTTTCATGACCAGCTACTTTTCCGTAGAGATTCCCGAACTTGTGGAGCATTACACGCCAAAGATGTACTGGATCTGTTTCGCCGTAATTGCCGGTCTTTCCTTCATAAGCCTCTTCTTCTTCAGCCGCATGTTGGAAGTTGTAGGCGACACCCTTGAAGGCTGGGGCGTAATCCTTGGAGACTGGACCGATAAAGTCTCACGAAAGGCAAGAAACCTTGCTAGCTGGAATACGCACGGCGACAGAGATGAGCAATGAGACGACCATAGATCGGCTGGTTTGTGAGAACTGGATGAAAAGCTCGCCGGCACCCTCCACGTCACACCCCGCCCACGTCGTATATAGTAGTTAGGAAAGACGACCGCACAGAGAGAGCGTATGAAACGTAATCATCTGCACAGGAGTAACTGTGACAAATTCCCATCATGACATCCCATCTCACTGCATGGCGCCAAAGATGGCGACTCCCACGCCGGCAGCGACACCGGCCATGCACGCCGCCGTCGGGCGTGATGCAGCATTTATGATGATGCCGTTGACCGTTGTCGATTGCGAACACTGATCGTTCTCTAGGCCGTAGCAGGCGCGAGAACTGAGGCTAGAGCAGATCGGGGTGGCCGATGTACCGACGTCCGGCCGGGTGGCAGCAACTGTGGTGCCACCTCCGCCAGGAACAACAACAGTGACGCCGAAGCCGGAATTTCCGTCAAGTTGGGTGACACAGTTCTGGTAATTCCTAGAGCACTGACTGACAGCCGAGGAACACTCGCCGCGGTCGAGAGATGTTGCGATGTACGGGAACGGGAAATATTCGTTTGCCACGTATGAGACGGCCGTGGGAGCGTTGGGCGCTGTTGTTGGAGCTGTGCCGGTGCATACAGCTCTACAGCGTACAAATGTTTGTTAGCTTCTCTCATAGTATGGCGTGAAGTTGCCCACCCGGTTCATTCATACCCTATAGGACAGCATGCTGGCCGGTTATTGTCATCGAGTTCGCAGAGCTGCCCTGTTGCGCAGCAGACGCCCTCAAAGTTCGTGCCGAGCGAATCCGAACACATGGAAGTGCCGGCAGGGCAGTCCTGGCGCCTGAAGAGTTGCAGCGGCAATTCACCTGCCACATAGGCTGCGGGCGGGTTCGACACTCTGGTCTGGGTCGGAGCTCTGGTTTGGGTCGGCGTTGGGCTCAGCTCTGCGACTGCAAAGAACGAGCCTGTCGCTAAAAGCCATGCGAAGCGTGTCGTCCACCTCATGGTCTCTAGTCCAACAGTGCAAATACAAACCAGCGAGTCTCGATAAATGGCTCTTTTCATGCCCCTCTGCGCAGCTCGAAACAAAGCAGCTTTGGCTGGGTGACCTCCTTATTGTGCTACATGAACCTGATGCCTCTTTTTTGAGAATGGCAGCCGACAGGTGGCAGCCGACAGGTCCCGGACGATGCTTATAGTGTCCAGAGCAGCCTGACCGTAAAACTGATCAAGGATTGACGAATGGCAGCAGCGGCAAGCACAGCAAGTACTAGTAGGGCGGGAGAGAAGAAGAGGAAAAAGAAAAATGAGCAGCAGGATAAGGGGAGGGGAGCTCGGAGCTACAATAGTTATGGTTTATTCGGTCACCAACTGGGCAACTGGTCAAATGCAACGATAAGGACTCAGCTGCGCAAGTGCGTACAAGAAGAAGTAAGGTAAGACGGCCAACCCCGCCCAAATCTCTTGGGTTGCATGCAATGCACGCAAATCCTCTCCCTGTCTTTCGGATTAGCTAGCCCGAGAGGGGTCCGAGATGGACGAGGTGGCTGGGCTTTGCTGGCAAGTGGGCAGCGAAGAGCTGCAATCACATGATGTCATTGGGTAAAGGGGATATAGTTGGCACAGCAACCCCCGCCCTCATACTGTGTCTCGAGATTGGGTTTGTTCGTGTGGACTAATGGCCCCGGACGTGCGCTAGAATCTGTCGTAGCCGTCGAAGTGCCTGCATCCCGCCGGGATCTGTAGTTGTCGCTGTCCCCTGTTCACGCGCCTCGTTGATTTCTTTCTGCGCTTCTCGGGCAAGGAAGCTGAGGTCGCCCCAAACCTCGCCTGTGTAGCTGGCGAATACGTCGTCCCAACTGTCCATCCACATAGCTCTGGCTTGCTGCGGATCGGTGACGCCAAAGTGCTGTAGCAACTCGGCGACGTTGCCTTGTTGGAGGAAATCGGGCTGGAAGTCGAGGAGGGTAGTCCAGTTGGAGGCGGAGCCATCACCGCTACCGCCAAAGAGTGCCTTTCTCAGCGACTCTTGTTCAAGGGGTGAAACGAAGTTGTGGAGGCCATCGTCAATGTATTCTAGATCATCCAACCCATCTGAGGCAGTCAGCAGATCAATGACTTGCTGGCCGTCTCTAGCTTCTTGTTCATTGACATCAGACCGGGTTCTTGAGGAATGAGAATTGTGCGAGTTGCTCGTTGAACCAGCAAGACCGTGCTGGGCTTTGATATCTGGTTTTGGTAGCTGGACCGAGATGTCAAGCGCTGCTTGAGCGCTCTTGAAGCCCTCGTACTGCTGTTCGCCAGCAGTTGTTGAGTGCCGTGACGATGAGAATGCGGACCCAGCACCAGTATCGTAACTATCCCCGCCACGATAGGTGGCAGTCTGGTCTCTATTTACAGAGCCATGGCTTGAGCTGGTGCTGGCCTCGGCCTGCGCGTACGGCTTTGCAGAAGCCCCGCTCCGGGTGGCCTCTGCATCGGGGCGGCTTTGTAGGGCAGCTCGAGAAAGGCTAGCAGCCGAAGTCGCGAGGCGATTTGCAAACGAAGGCTCGGATCGCGCATCGTCGTCTCCCTGTTGGTATCGAGTGTTGCTTTCGCGCTCGACCCCGACAGGCACAGCAGCGGAAGCTTCCTTGTCTTTGCCTTTGAACTTTGGATCGGCGTCGTGGCTACTATGTTGATTCATGAGATAGGCTGCCTGAAGGACTGGTTCGAATGCTTCAGAGTAAGTAAGATTGTAATGATGCTCCCAACAAACGACGTGGTAGCAAACAATTGTTAAAGTTTAGTTGGCAGGTTGGGCAGGTCGGTCAGCCTGAGGAGTGCTACGAAACCGAGGTTCCTGCCCGTGACTATACATGTTCGGCGGTGGCAGAGTTGAAAAGTACCTAACATAATTGTACCTAGGTAGGTGGTACCTTGGGTAGGTATTTAAGGTGGTGCACTGTGATACGTTCGGATACTTTTGAACACCCACTGTAGGTAATTATTAGTACCCGATCGGGCCCGAACAGAACGAACACCCAGGGCCCTGGGCAATACCTGGAGGTAGTACCTAGCTCCATCGACCCGTTGGCTCAGATTCAAATGGTGCGTCAGCAATGACATCGTCATGTTGCTCCATTGCAAATACACCGGTATGACTTATCTTCAGAGAAATATTTCTAAAAGCTGAAGGGGAGGAAGAAGCGGCTGTAGGTATGGACGCGAAAAACGTGTCCTCAACGTTTACTCGCTCATGTGTTCGTTCTTGCGTACCAACTGCGCTGTACTCACTGAAGGATTTGCCTGATCTCCAGCGATAGTGTGCACACAAGGAGATGTCACCACGTTGTGTCAATACCATGGGCCTTGATATTGATACGAGGGAGTTTAGAGGTCGGAGCCCGAAGCCACTCAGTACTGAAAAAGAATCGACCAGGCTTCAAAGGGCTTTGATGATTGATTTCCTGCCGTTTCCGACAAACACCGCTCCAGACCGTTTGCCATGTACAACAGAGCCCGTAGATACAGGCGAGTGGAAAGAGCGTTACAACTAACAGGGAGGTGGAGTTGCGTCGCTCGAGTATTCACCGTCTTACCATCTTGGTATGCTCACACCGCGCATGACATGAAATCAAAGGGCAACATGTCCGAGTGGTTAAGGAGCCAGACTTGAATCCAACCCCTATGCATCTGGTGGCTTCGGCCGCGTAGGTTCGAACCCTGCTGTTGTCGACTTTTTGTACCGTCCGGATTCATATATGGTTTATGGGGGCGAGGACTGGGGAACGTGGACGCGATGGCGGCAGAAGGTTGTTTCTCAAGAGCTCGCAGTCGACCCATATGTTTTGCCCTTCAGTGGTAACAACACGCACGGCCTTATCGTTATGTTTGATGAATAAACAAACGCTGGAGGGCATGAGTGAGATCAGCTTGGTCAGGTAGGTAGCGCAGCTTAAGCTTCAGAGTTGTGGATGCGATCGGTCAAGGTACCCCTCACCGCGCTTGGGTCACCACCACCCGCTGGACGGTTCCGGAATCCAGGCCCTTAACCCCCACTTTCATCTCCAAGTGTATTTTATCTATGTAGTTGGCCCCTCCAGCGCGCGTTCGCGTCAATTATCGAAGAGTTTTGCATTTCGCTTTCTTTAGTGTTTCTAGTAGAAGACCTCTTGAACTTCAGTAGGTAAGATTGATGTAGCAAGGCTCTGTACGTACCGGGAATCTGGCGGCACACAATGTACAGGTAGGGAGTTGCACACGACCTTACACATCACTTAATTAAGGTATCCTGTGCCTGCCTACCTACTCCCCTCACCTGCCAGCTGCGTTACCTAAGCTGGCTGGCTACCGATGGTACCTGCTACCCTTTCTGACGCAAGCACCTCCCTCGCTCACCACCTGCCTAGACGGCGTCTCAATCATTCCCACCTCATTCCCAGTCCCAGTCCCAATATGGCACTGCGCTAACCCACCCACCTACCCACCTACCTACCTACTAGATACCTATTAGTAGTGCACATATTAATTACACAACGAGCGTACAGCAAACAAAGCACACCACAGACAGCCGCAGGGCAGTCCATCGGCAAGAGCAATACCCATCCATCCATTGACCTTCCTAGCGTCACCTCTTTCTGTTACATCCATCACCACCACTTTCCCACTCTCTCGCACACCCCCAACCTCAACCTTGCGCATTCCTGCACCCTGTATCTGGTCTGCCCGCTACCCGCGCCGCGATACCCCCCCCCCTCTTCCGAAGAAAATACCGTGCAACTCCCAACCAACATCCCCAGGTTGCCGCCAAAACCCGCCCGTCACTGCATCCGACGAACTGCTCGGCTTTTGCAATCCCCAGACGCATTCTCCAAATCCTGCACACGCACACGCTTCTTCACCTCCAAGGAGTCAACCTCCTCGACCCAAGGGCCTCCCTTCCCCCCTCTTCTCCGCCAACTTCGACCCGCCCGACCTACCTTATCACAAAGGAAAGCAGAAAGCCCTTGGCTACACGTCGCTGCAATTGCCCCTCGCCCTCTCTCTCTCTTCCGTTTCGCCTGCGTGTTTTTACGTCGACTGCGCACATCGCCTCAGCTACACTTCAACACCACGCTGTTACGCCTCTCTCGAACTACGATTCTCGTCTGGCTCATTTCAGCCCTATCCACTTGGCCCTGTGCTGAAAGATAGCTTCCTTTCCGCCGTACAACTAGAGCTCGCCCCTCGTTCTCTCCGTGCCCCGCCACCTCGCTTCTTCCTTGCGTCAAAATCTACAAGTCCATTTCTCAACCGTCCCAGAGCTGGTCAGCAATCATGGTGGACAGTGACACGAACTCCCCTACGTGGAAGTTCACCCAGTATGTGCCCGCCAGCCTGCTCCATGTCTTGTTTCCATCGCCAACTTGGCTGCCGCCCCATCCTTGCTTGACCGAGTGCTCACGCGACGCAATAGGTGCTTTGGAGACAAGGGCGACGTGGAGGACATCACTGAAGGTCAGTAATCAACCCTACTACGGCTTTGTCTGCCGCTGCCGCCGCCGCGATGGACAAGACTCTGCTGCGTGCCCGTTTCGAGCTGCGAGTATCTGACATCTTCTCTAGCTGACATCATCTCGACTGTCGAGTTCGATCACACGGGTAACTACCTAGCGACGGGAGACAAAGGTGGTCGGGTCGTGCTGTTCGAACGGAACGAGACGGTGAGTTGGATCTGTCCCGTCAATCTACGGCGGCTGTATGTTGCACAGCTCTTGCTGATGTTCCCGAGCAGAAAAAGACATGCGAGTATAAGTTCCATACGGAGTTTCAGTCCCACGAGCCCGAATTTGACTATCTGAAATCTTTGGAGATCGAGGAAAAGATCAACAAGATCAAGTGGTGCCGCCGACAGAATGCATCCCACTACCTGCTCTCAACAAATGACAAGACGATCAAGTTATGGAAGGTCTTTGAGAAGTCGCTCAAGGTTGTTGCCGAAAACAACTTGTCTGACGATCTGACTCCCGCAAACCTTGCCGGCGGAGGAGGCGCTCCGAAACAGTCGCCTGCGCATCGCTTCAAGAATGCCGAGGACCTCATCATGCCCCGCCTCACCCACCACGACACAGTCGTCGCCGCCGTGCCCCGCCGGACCTACGCCAATGCCCATGCCTACCACATCAACAGTATATCAGTCAACAGCGATGGCGAGACATTTATCAGCAGCGATGACCTCCGCATCAATTTGTGGAACCTCAACATCCAGGACCAGAGCTTCAATATTGTCGACATCAAACCGGCCAACATGGAGGAGCTGACCGAGGTGATAACTGCCGCCGAATTCCATCCTCTGAGCTGCAATTGGTTCATGTATGCCAGTTCCAAGGGCACCATCAAGCTTGCCGACATGCGCCAGAGCGCTCTATGTGACAGTCACGCAAAGCGTACGTGCTGCACTTACCCCCCGTTACTCACAGCCATCGTAGTCTGACACGTTCCAGTCTTCGAACAAGAAGAAGACCCATCGTCGAGGTCATTCTTCTCCGAAATCATCTCGTCGATCTCGGATGTTCGCTTCTCTTACGACGGCCGCTACATTCTATCTCGTGACTATCTGACGGTGAAGATTTGGGATATCAACATGGAGCGCCAGCCGGTCAAGACGATTCCTATCCACGAACACCTGCGTCCTCGCCTCTGCGACACGTATGAGAACGACAGCATCTTCGACAAGTTCGAAGTAGTCTTCTCAGGAGACGCCAAGAACGTCATGACTGGCAGCTACAACAACAACTTCATGATCTACCCGTCGGATCCGGAGAAGGAAGTTGAGGTGGTGCTGCAGGCCGACAAATCTGCCTTTAAGGCCAAAAAGGTCGGCGTGCCGACGCCCATTAATTCATCTACCAGCCCAACTGCAACCAATGGTGGCAAGAAGGGAGGTTCTCGTGCTGGTAGCCCTGCTGCTGGAGCTGGTGGTCAGGGCCAAAGAATGCGCAAGGAAACCGATGCCGACCAGATTGACTTCAACAAGAAAATCCTCCACATGAGTTGGCATCCATTTGAGGATAGCATTGCGATTGCGGCGACGAACAACGTAAGGCTTCCCCATCCTACAACCCGTTTACCTTTCCAGTCATCGCCAAAGCAACACGAGCTAATAACTTCATCTACCTGGCATAGTTGTTTGTTTTTTCTGCACTATAAAGTTGGTAAAGGACCAAAACAATGGACGGCTAGGCTGTGCGGGGACGCTCATAGGCGACACGCAGCCAGCGCTACAGGGTAGTCGAACAATGTGGATCGTGGGCGTCGGTTTCTACAAGATGAAGTCGGCCAATGGGACTAGCTGTCCACGATTCGCGTCACAGCTGTGACTGGTTGCCACCACTGCCTCATTGCCAGACTCCGAGACTGGGACTGGGAGGCGATGTCAGCAGCAGAAAGGATCCTGCTGGATATCATGGGCCATCGGGGGAGTGCTTTGAGGGGCAGGGCAAGAGGTAAAGTCTGGTGGTTAAAGTCTGGTGGTGGAAGTCGTGGGAAAAGCACTACACATAGATGGGCCCGCCAACCGTAGGACGGTGGGTGATGCCTCCCTGATTTCTACAGCAAAATTGAGGCAATGGGATTCTCGCACTTGGATGATTTGTGCCCATATGTTGTCAGGTGAAGGCGTGGCTGGCTCGGAAAGTGCCCCCCCATGAAGTGCGCTTTGCCCATCTCCTCCACTGCCTCAGTGAGCAAAGCCGGATAATGCGTTTTTCTTTTCTTTTTTTGTAAGTTGACGTGGCAATACCTAGGTAGGAGAAGATGGCAAGGTGGGGGCGGCCTACACGGTGCGAAGTCAGAGTGTCGAGCTAGCTGCCTGTAGGTACCAAGTACTTACCTATCCATCTACCTAGGTACAGTTGGTTAGGTGTTAGGTACACTGTTTCTTTATCTTATCGGGCAGTCGTGTATCCGCGGCGTCGCATAGCTGTCCTCCGGTCGGGTCATTCCACTTATCAGACTCGAGAAGTGTCGCCTCTCGGCGGGAACACATGGGCAGCTTGACTCGACTGTTTGGGGCAGGCAGTAGCTACACATATAGACACATACTAGGTACCTAGTCCAGGCTTGCACTGAATACCACCATCTTGTACATGACACACCCGCGACTTGAAGCTCAGAGTGGGACAGGGCCAAGTCGCAACGTCGGCAGAGTGCCTCAAACACGACACATGGAGGGCAAATTGGAAAGCACACATTCTCGTTAGGTGGGGTCCCAGCGCAGCCAGCTTCGGTTGATTTTGCCGCTGTCATTGGCCACTCTCCGTCTTGGTTACGTTCAGTCTCCCTGTCCCGAACACGCCTGTACCAATCACTACCTACCTACCTTTGTGCTTTAACCCCCCCAAAAGTCCAGTCTTAACAATCGGCTCCGTCCGTACTACGTATCCCTGGGCTTCGACAGCCTCAATGTCCTCCCTAGCGACTACACGCAGACGCGGTCAGCCGAAAGGCATCTCATCGCTCCTCCCGGAGAAGATGGAAACCACTACCCGAGACCACGATGACGAGAAGATCATCACCGACGACTCCAACAGACCCGCCATGAACGGACGCGCTTCTCCCGAGAAACCCATGCAAGCGGCTGGTCGCATTATCGCAGGCCTCTTTTCCCAATGGATCGCCGTCGGTGTCATGCTGGGCCTGATCTTTGGCGGATGTTGCTCAAACGTTGGCCAACCTGATCCCTTCTCACTATCCAGGCGGCAGACGTGCTGACCTTACCGTAACCAGGTATACGCCTTAGAAGCCATTATCAAGTGAGTGCCAGGTATTATCCAAGCGCGCCTTCGGTTGCTAATTAAGCTTTTTCTTCACAGAGTCGAACCCGCGAGTGGTACGTTCGTTTATTTGTTTCGCCCATTTCGACAGCCTGCTCATTAGTCCCGCGTTGTAGGAACTCTTTTGACATTTGTCCAATTTCTCTTCGTGGCCGTCACTGGATACTTCTCCCAATTTGACCGATCGAGACCTCCATTCTTTCTGCAAGAAAACAAGGTCCCTCTGCGTCGCTGGATCATCAACATTGTGCTGTTCTTCGGTATCAACGTGCTGAACAACCACGCCTTCAGTTACGACATCTCAGTCCCCGTTCACATCATTCTTCGCTCTGGCGGAAGCATTACGACAATGATTGCTGGGACACTTTATGGCAAAAAGTATTCCCGCATTCAGATCGTGGCTGTCATCCTCCTGACGTTTGGTGTTATCACCGCGGCTTGGTCGGACGCGCAATCCAAGGCAAGTGAAGTGCCGTTCCTCGGGTCAAAATAAGGTGTGCTGACGATGGAAACCCCTACAGAACTCTTCAAAAACTGCCGAGAGAAGCGATAAACCTGCCTTTGGAACAGGACTCATCATTCTTTTCGTGGCACAGGTTCTCTCCGCCATCATGGGTCTCTATACCGAGGAGACGTACAAAAAATACGGACCTCAGTGGAGAGAGAACTTATTCTACTCCCACTTGCTATCTCTGCCACTTTTCCTCCCATTTGCGCCGTCGCTAATCAGTCAATTCCGACGGTTGGCCAGCAGCCCGCCATTGTCGCTGTCTGCCCTGTCACAGCTTCCCGGTCTTGGCTTAGGCGAGAATGCTGAAGGAGAAATAGCCAAGTTTCACATCCCGAGCCAGCTTGCCTACCTTGCAACGAACGTTCTTACCCAGTACGCGTGTATCAGGGGTGTCAATCTCCTAGCGGCCGTGTCTTCGGCACTGACCGTTACCATCGTGCTGAACATTCGCAAATTAGTCAGTCTACTCTTGAGCATATGGCTCTTTGGCAACCGCCTAGCTGTAGGTACGCTGGTTGGGGCGATCATCGTCTTTGGTGCGGGCGGACTCTACTCGTTAGACTCCAGAGCCAAGACCTCTAGAGTACAGAAGGGATCAGGTACGAAATAGAGCTGTAAGAGATGCATAGAGACAGACGCCTTATCGAGCACAATAGACGAATTGCCATACTTCTCCCGGACCTCCGTGGAAACCTGAGAAGGACGGATTCCATTTAACTCGTATAATTGGCTTCGTTTTTATGTGGCCCATGATTGAAAGGCCTCGTGTCACACAATGACTGATGCGTTCAAATGGTGCTTTGCACCTCGTTAGTGAGCCTATATAATTGTACGTACTGCTGGTCCATTCCCCTGTTTTTAGGACCCGCCATGACTAGGTAAACTAGGTAGGTACATACGTGGACGGAGGTCGGAAACAGCTGGTTGCGGGGACGGAAAGCAGATAAAGTACCTCGACAGCGTGTCGTGGCTGCTGCGGTACTTTAGGCAGTTTCGTCATGTGCCTGCCTACCTTAGGTACCTACCTGGCTTGCACTGCAAGCTGGTCACCGAAAGGGCCTTGACTGTATTATAATTTTATGCAAGTGCCTGTGCCCACGCTTCTTCAGCCACTCATCCACTGTGTCCTTAGCGGAGCGTACTAATACCGTCCGACGTAAATCGTCAGCTCAGACCAGTCACCAGCCTCCCAACTTCCTCATTGTCACTTTTCTCCACAGGCTCCGACCCAGTTGTCCCCCCCCCCGGGCCCAACCCAGCTTCTCCGACTCCAAATGCACCACGATCCGCCACGGCCACGACCTCTTCCCTCACCATCGGCAAAGACGTAACAATAATGCCTTAAGGATAACCGCACGTCAAGAGAGAGAGAGGCACACACAGACATCCGCATACATCAACTATCGTACCTGACACCACAGACACCTTGCCTACTTCGTTGCAAGCGCAAACTTGCATTCGTCTTTTCATCTCTCTTGCCTCGGCCTGCCTCCCCAGGTACACCCAGGTTTTACGGATTCATCACCACCCAAACCTTCCCCCGTGGCGCAGCACGACCTGCCAGCCCTTGACGCCGCGACCTCCGTTGTTCTTTCCAGCATCGTCATCCTTTAAGCACCGACAGACGTATGTGATAGCGACGCCCGATCTCGCACATACAGATCTGCCGTGTATCTGCTGCCACATTTGACTACTTGTAAGCTATTCCGCCACTCCCCGCGTATTGCTATTCCTCCATCATCCCTAGAACACTTTTTTTATGCGCTACTCTGCTCCATGTCCTGCCTTCCTACGCTTCCTACCCTGTGTCTTGCCGTTGACCATCATCCGGCTGGTGAAGGTTCACGTCAACTGGCATCTTGCACCCCACTATGTCGAGTGCTTTCACCAGTCCTCTCCCCGGCAACCCTGAAGTATCTTTTAATGACGAGACCCATTTGTCTTTCAAGAAGAGGGCTGACCGAGATGTGTCCTTAGGGACATCTCAAAACGCCAGCTTATCCGATCCAAGCGAGTCACCACAATCCGCCCGGTTCCGGGGCCGCCGGTAGCGAACAGTGAGCCTGTCGAAGAGGGATTGACTGTGCCGTGTGTGCTGGCGAATAGTTGCCTACGCACCGCAATTCTAATCCACGCTTCGCGGCCTTTGCACATCTAGCGACGCCCACAATTCTTCAACCCACACATTAAAAGCAGGCTGCTCAAATTTTCACCGATATGGGTTTCTTAGGAGTCTACAAGGCCGTATATGATTACGTGCCGCAGGCTGAGGGCGAACTCGCCATCAGTGATGGAGATATTCTTTATGTACTTGAAAAGAATGCCGAAGACGACTGGTGGAAAGCCAAGAAGAAAGCCAGTGCCGACGACGAAGAGGAACCCGAGGGGCTCGTCCCTAATAACTACGTTCAAGAGGTAGGCGCTTTATATTCCCTTCTTATCGTTTATGCCTCGTCACGTTTCTGATAGCTGTATTATTAGGCGGAACCAATCGAAAAGGCGCGCGCACTGTTCGAATATACCCGGCAGACGGATGAGGAGCTTTCCTTCCCCGAGGATGCCGTCCTCGACGTATACGACACGTCGGACCCTGATTGGATTTTGGTTGGTCTAGATGGCGATTTTGGGTTCGTTCCAGCCAACTACATTGAGATGGCCGAAGGTGAAGACTCCGAGACTCTACGTTCACCTCCCCCGATGTTGCCGTCTCGGATCGTTTCTGCCGCTACCGGTGCAGACAGCTATTCGGAAAGGCCGGAGTCTACCCACTCACCCGCCAGCTCCCAGGCCAACAATTCCGCGGCAGCTCTCGCAGGCGTCATGACCGGCCGTTCGGCCCCTCCTCCACAAGCTGTGAGCCCTCCGATGTCACCTCAATCGCCTGCTTCGGAGCAGTCAGACGATGAGCCGGTCAGAAGCCCGGCTCTTCCCACGAGACCAATCTCTCAGGCTGCGCCCACACGTATTCAGTCCCAAAGGTCAATAGGCACTCACCTGTACGATAGTTCGGAAGTAATCGAAGAGCCACCCTACCGTGCGCCTGGCGGCTTCCACATGTACAACATCAACGAGATGGTGTCCGTAATGGGCAAGCGCAAGAAGATGCCTACCACCCTGGGTATTAATCTGGCAACGGGGAACATCCTGATCGCCCCTGAACGTGCGTCGGATGGTCCGTCTCAGGAATGGACAGCGGATAAAATGACACACTACTCTCGGGAGGGAAAACATGTCTTCATGGAGCTTGTGAGGCCGAGCAAGAGTGTAGATTTCCATGCTGGTGCCAAAGATACGGCTGAAGAAATTGTAGCGGCGCTGGGTGAGCTAGCAGGGGCTGTCAAGGCTGAGGGGCTGCGCGAGGTCATCTTGGCAGGCACCGGAAAGACTCAGAAAAAGGGCCAAGTGCTCTACGACTTCATGGCTCAGGGAGACGACGAGGTGACTGTCGCTATTGGCGACGATGTTATAATCATTGACGACTCCAAAAGCGAAGAGTGGTGGCAGGTTCGACGTGTCAAGAACGGAAAGGAGGGTGTCGTCCCAAGCAGTTATATCGAGGTTACAGGCTCCGTCGCCCCGCCCCCGAGCAGTACCGGCTTGAACGCGGCGATGTCAACTGTCGAACAAAACCGGCTGGAAGAAATCAGGTTGACGAAAGAGGCTGTCAAGGCCGCTCAGCGAGACAGCTCACAGCAGGTAGGGCCGGGAATGCCTCTACCAAAGCGAGGCAGCAGTCTTATGGCAAGTGAAACTGGTAATAACTATGGGCAGCGGAGCAAACGAGAAAACGGACGTGGCGAAGGCGGCAGCCAAGGCCGGTCTGGTAAATCCAGTAAGACAATATGCTGCGGCCTGTGTTTGGTTTACTGCTTGTGCTGACTTCTCGCGTTACAGAACCGGATCCCGCCAAAGTACGCACATGGACGGACCGTTCGAAGTCATTCAGCGTCGAGGCGCAATTTCTGGGACTCAAGGACGGCAAAATCAACTTGCACAAGATGAATGGTGTCAAGATTGCAGTTCCTGTTGCCAAAATGTCGGTCGAGGATCTGGAATATGTCGAACGTGCCACAGGCATTTCTTTGGACGAGGACAAGCCGCTTTCCAACGTCAAGAAGGCCAGGGCCTCTCAAGCCGGTGCAGCCAGGGAATCGCCCCCTGTTGGGCTTGGCGCCTCCGTCGGACAACCGCAGAAGCCCGAGTACGACTGGTTTCAGTTCTTCCTTTCTTGCGATGTTGCGGTGGGATTGTGCGAACGGTACGCCCAAGCCTTTGCCAAGGACTCAATGGATGAAAGCGTTCTCCCTGATGTCGACGCTTCTGTCCTTCGCAACTTGGGTCTGCGCGAAGGGGACGTCCTGAAGGTCATGCGAACTTTGGATCAGAAGTTTGGCCGGGCAAAAAATGGCACCGATAAAAGCAATGGCGAAGGCGACAGCGCTTCGGGTGGTCTCTTCTCCGGTCCAGGCGGTGCCCTGCGGAATAACACGAGAAAGGGCAGGCCAGCGCCCGCGATTCAAACGAGTGACGTTGTTGATCCCAAGGCATTTACCGCGAAGGGTGTTGGCTCTGGTGAGGACGTTGACACAAGGTCGCCCGTGTCGGCCTCGGCAACTCCTGCGACGGCCAAAACAACCAGTGGCTTTGATGACGATGCATGGGATGTAAAGCCATCGAAGCAGCATCAAGAGCCACCACGCCCTGCAGCTACATCTGCACCAGCGCCTGTGCAACAACCTGCCCAGCCTGCGGGACAGCCAGCACCGACTGCGCAAGTGCCAGCTCTCACCGGCTCTATGCAGGACTTGTCGCTTTTGACAAAGCCTTTGGAGCCGCAGGGGACAGCTCAGCCGACGGGACCGAGCCCGGCCCTCAGCCAACTGCCGGCTCCGGCCCAAGCCCCCCAGCCCACGGGAGCTACACCATCATTCTTTGATACGATCCGGCCGAACCCTACCGGTATGCAGACACCACAGCAAGCGATGCAAAGGCAAAGACCGGCTCCACCGCACACCGCCACAAGTCCCGGCTCTCTGATGCCTCCTCCCCCCGCGAGGCCTCTGTCAGCGCCCCAGTCGGCCCAGCCAAGTGCATTTGCACCCCCGCCCTTGATGCCCCAGATGACTGGCATGTCCCCTCAAGCATTTCAGACACAAGTGGCACCACCAGGCCAGAGCCTGAACGATATCAATCAGGCGCGTTTGCAGCAACAGTATACCATGCAGCAGCAGATACCCCAGCAGCAGATGAACCCTTACCCGGCACCCCAGCAACAACCTGTTCCTGGCGTCATGGGATTCAACCCGGGCATGCAGCAAACGGGTGGCCAATTTATGCAGCAAATGCAGCCAATGATGACAGGTGCGCCAGTACAAAGTCCTTTTGCAGATCCCCAGCGACAAAGCCAGTTCCCTCCAATGCAGGCACAACCTACAGGCTTTCAGTTTGGTGCGGTGCAAGGCTTCAATCCTCAGCGAACCGGTAGTATCAACTCCTTCTTGCCCCCTGCCATGGAGCCGCAAAGGACCGGCATGCCAGGATTCCAACCACAGCAAACCGGCATGAGCGGCTTCAATAACATGGGTGGCGCTGGTTCTATGCAGCCTGCAGTTCAGCCTCTGCAGCCGCAGAAGACAGGCCCTCCCCCTCCGGTCCGATTCGGCGTCACAGCAGATGCGAAGAAGTTAATGCCGCAGGTGACGGGCCGGCGGGCCAATCTCTCTCAAGCAAGTAAGTCAACGTCGCGCACATCATGGTCAAGATTGCTAGAGACCATGCTAACACTGATACAAAGCCCCTAACAATCCATTCGGTTTCTGATTGTACATGCATTCCACGGGCTAGATGGCTCATGTTCGAGTCGAAGCGAGCGAACTTTTTGCTGCGTTTCCTACTTTCCTGGATATTCCAGCATAGCATGCATATGCACACTTCAAATATGCTCACATCCGTCATACCAGGCTAAACACACTAGACGTACTTAATATCATTCCTTTCCATGTTGCAGCAAATGCATCTTACGTAGGAACACACAAGACGAGCCTTGCTTGAACCCCGATGCAAAGAGAGAACCGGTCTGCTGTGCATCCCGTTCCCCACAGTGATGCTTCAGCTGAGAGTAGACGTCCATGCATATGTAGGTAAGGGTACTCAAGGCAGGGTGAATAATCTTCTCGTTGCCCCATCGGCGTAAGCATGTTTGCAACCCAAACAGAGCAGTTGTTCTTTCTCGTAGAGTTTTATCCAAAGGGACCTGTTGACTCTATGGCTGAGGACAAGCAGTAGATGATCAATCATTTGACATATGGTGAATCTATAAGGTGCGACGCGACTGTCTCGAATCTAGTCATATGCGCAGCGCACCCAGTGTATTATTGATGGGCATCTCTTTGAGACTCGCGATACGACAACGCAGAACGAGACGGCATGAAGCAGCGAAGAAGGGCGAGGCCGCAGAACATCGCAACCCCGAACATGTACATGTTTGCCGAGGTATATAAGACTCCGAGCCGTAAGGTAAGCAAGTGGAGTATTATACACTTATTTAGTTGATAAACCCCTCTTGTCCCCAGTTGCTCGTTGTTACCATTCGCCTTCCCCGACTGACTATGTTGTTCGAAATTAAGCGCACGCACGCCTTCGAGTCAAGCTCAACCAAGGCGTAGAGAAGCCACACTCCCGGTTCGTTCTACTAAGCCTTACGTCGACGGACGGCGGCTTGCCCAGATCGCGCGGTAACCTTTATGGACGAGGGCTCGCTTTGAGCGGTCTTGTCTGTCAACTTGGCCGGCTGGAACCTCTTGCGGACCGCACGAATCATCATGATGAACCAGTAAAAGTTGAGACTATTGAGAGTCAGGTTGCTCATGAGGTACGTCACTGCCAACCATGTCGGAACCGTTGACTCCTCTGTCGCAAATTTCATCACGCCTGTCGGTGCAAGAATGGCGCCTGTTTCTGGTGATATCTCCTTGGGCAGGACAGGGTGGGCATTAATGGCAGCGTAAATGTCAGAAAACACCCTGACTGACTGGTATGTCCCGTAGACTAGACGGCAGGAAAAAAAGGTAAACAGGAGCATCAGACCGTTGTATAGCTGAGGGCGGGACCCGGTCATTCCTAGCTTGTCGAAGAACCAGTGGATATTGAGGAAGGGTGTTGACAACTCCCAGAGGATGAAATTGCAGCCATAGTAGTTGAGAAAGGGTCGCTGGAGAACCGCGGTCAGGGTCCCCGGAGTCAAGATGAGGGGTTCGCACGAGGTAAACTTACGAATCCAAGAGAGTAGACAAAGAGGGCGCTGATGGCGTGGGCCAGTGTGCCGAACCCAAAGACGTCCATGTTGCAGCTAGTTACAACAAGGTCCCAGAGAAAGTAGCCAGCAGCAAGGCCTTGAATCATACCAGCGGCACCAGTGTAACCCCACATACGACCTTGCCAGTCCATCTGGCTGCGCTCTTCATCAACGAACATGACCCAGATGGCCAGCACGTTGATGAGCATGCTCTGGACGAGAGAGACGACGTGAGCGTCCCAATTGATCCGTCTTTTCCTGGGTAGATCGAGATATTTGCGGCCAACAATTAGTCGAGATAGCAGCGGCGACACCGGGTAGTAGATGACAGAGTACAGCAAGGCCGACGCGAAGACCTCGTGCACATGTATCGGCAGTGTTGGGAGGGAGAAGTAGTCGGCCAAGGGCTGTGTTGCCTTGACGAGCCATGGTAGCGGCTCGATGAAGAAAGGGTCTTTCATTCTACGCTATCGCTGACGACTTGTTTTCCTTTGGATCGTGAGTCGGGGTAGTGGCTCACAGACAGGTGAAAGGGGTCGAAGGTAGGCGTGCGGGTTGTTCGTGGGACTGAGTGCAGAAACTTGGTGCCTTTTCAATGTACGTTGGTTGGGACGTTGAACGCCTTGTCACTGGGTCAGACCGTCGGTCCGCTAGATTCTAAGAAGTGGACAAGGCTGGACTGGGAAGATGTGTGAAGTGACCGAAGGTCTCGTGGAGTAGAAAAAGGGTATGAAGGTAAGATCACCTTGACGCGGGGAGCTGGGAGGATTGTTGGGGGGAGCTAAGCTTGATGGAGGAGGACCCTTGGAGACGTTTGTGGTGGGGCCGTGTATACAGGGAACGTACCTCAGTGGCTTCTCAATCACCCATGACTGACTGACTTTAGTTTACCATTCCATGACCAGGCGTCGTGTCAAGCGGTTCTTGGGTACATTAGCGGCCCAAGCTTGCATCATTACTTGCATCAGCTGGGTTGGAACGCTAACTGAGGGCGCTTTAGCGAGCGTTTCTGGTTTCCTACAAAGCCGCAGCTATGACACCGGCGTAGGACGCAGGAGCAAGACCAGTAGTAACCCGTGATGGCGTCAGATGGGCTTGACATGGGAACAGGAAGGAACTGGGCAAGGGATCTATCTGCACATGGTGAGGATATTCAGTCTGTTGACACGTGGGCTCTGCTGCAATCTGAACAACATCATGATCCACTTTTAATCAGATAAAAAAATACCAACATAGTCTTAACTAGAAAGTGGTCAGCAATTTCTGGACGGAACCCATATGTAGGTATTCGCACATGCACAGTGTATGAGCTTACCTCAGCTCGTGCCCCATTCTGATACATGGAACCCCGATTTCGTACTATTCCTCCTATGGTGTATGCACATATTCGTCACTGGCCTTTCCAGGTGCCTATGGCGCCAGCAATTCTGTCCATACCCCACCACACCACCGTCTTCGAATACTCAACGGAGAGGTCGCCCACAACCCAATCACAGCCTTCAGACGTGAATGTTCAAACATCGGCAAGTGCAACCATGGCTGATCTTCTTCTTGATCTGCTCGACACACGGCAACCTCCCAGAGCCGAGACCAACTCGACATTGCGGTCAACCAAGCTAGCTTATCTGTCACATCTCGCGGACCAAAGTCCAGCAGCCCTGACATCGACAGAGCCTCAATCCCTAGCTCAGTCTTCACAATCGCTCCTTCTCTCACTTCAAGATGTCTCGAAGCGCTCTCACAGGTCCATCATCGACTCGGCCTCACATCATGCTAGTCTGACGCGCGCTTTACCTACCTTGGTAGCGGATACAACGGACCTACGCAATGCAATTCCCAAGCTTGACTCAGAGGCATTGCGATTTTCCACCACCTACAGCAAAACTAGCGATAACGAGGATCTGGCAGAGAGAAAGCGTGCTCTCTTGCTACTACGCAATGTTGAGCGTCTTGTTGACGTCCTTGAACTTCCAGCCCTCCTTTCATCGGCCATCAACACTGTCCCTGCCAACTATGCCTCGGCCCTTGATCTCAATGCCCACATCCGGAGGCTTCATGGCCTGTACCCGGATTCACCGTTGGTTGGTCTGGTCTCTCACCAGGCCGACGATGCCATCATCAAAATGACGGCTGACCTCATCTCCGCCCTCAAGTCCCCAGGGCTCAAGTTGGCTGCATCGCTACGCACCGTCAGCTGGCTCAGGAGGGTACTACCTGATTTATCGTCGATGAGCTCCTCGAGTCGCGAATCCCAGGAGCATACACTCTCTCTACTATTCCTTTGCTGTCGTGTAGCGACCCTGGACGCGACTCTAGAAGCCTTACAACCCCTCCGCGAATTGGCTGATGAGGAGCAGCAAAGGCAACAAAGCCTTAACAATCAGTCCTGGTCCGGCGGCCAGCAGACAGAAAAGTATCTCAAACGTTATGTCGAAATATTTCGGGAACAGAGTTTTGGGGTCGTTTCCATGTTTAAGAGCATCTTTCCCGGCACAAGCCATCAGGCCTCTCGACATCACACCGACGCTAAGGATCCACTCCAGCCCTTACCGTCGACATTGTCGACTTTTCCACTTCACCTCGTCGAGATGCTACTTGAGACCTTGGGGGAATATCTTCCTACTATTAGGGATCAGGCAGCACGAGACAGTATTCTCACGCAAGTATTGTACTGCTCAGGAAGCTTGGGCAGGCTTGGAGGCGACTTTGGTACGCTGCTAGCTGGGCTTAGTGATGAAGGCGAGGGAGTGACGAAACAGTCCGAATGGGCTGATATAGTCAAGCGACACCGATTGCTGTCGGGACGTCTTGAGTCAGTCATTGGTGATTACAAGACAGTTGGGGTTAAAGACGGGTGAGAACCCAATAAATGTCAGCGCTCGGTGCCGTTTTTCGGATGCGGTTCAATGAGATGCATGGCTTGTCTATCTTTTTACCTCCCCAAAAGACAACCGAAAGTGAAGGAGGCGAGAATGACTAGCCACGCCGCGAAAACAGGACAACGATAGCTATAGGGAAGCTGTCCACATCTGGCATCGCCGCAAAATGCATGGGCTATATCAGTTGTGGCCAAAGGTACTCCTCGCTATTGCATTTTGTTTTTTCGAGGGAAGAGGAGAAGAGTGTAGATGCCGCTTTCGGGTGACTGGTAGGTTGATGGCAGCACTCCCGGACCGAACTGTTGGATAGATGCATAATATAGCTATATCTAGGACAACTTACACGTCGAGCTCCGTTACCTACAAGTCCCCAACCATCTGCAAATCGCCACCTGTTTTGGCTGATGAGTGAACACCTACGCTTAGGAACCACTAATACCCCTGTGGTTGCTCTGATAAAAGTCATCCTGATTTCGCGATCCCCCTTCAGACTTCTACAAGTATCATCGCAACACTGAGAACATCCCGTACGCGCCCCAAACTCTTAACGCAGAGACATAATGGCTCCTATTTCCGGAACTCACTTCCACACCTAAAACCAGCTCTCAGACTGCGCGCTATTTCTCCTCGATCAGCCCAGCCCAGAGCATCTACTCTCAACTGTACGGCAGACTTCAGGCCCAATGTCTCAACAGACGACGACCTCTGGCCGAACAAAGTCATGTAAGTGACGCAGCCATATGCCAGTAGGATCAGCCCGAGAATCCGCATGTTCCTGACACTCTCGTGCCCCATGTCTGCATTCTTGTCTTTGTCATTACCGTGACCGCTGTAGCTGCTCAAGCCATCATCTCCTTGCGGTTACCCAAGCTGATCCGTTCATCTCATATCTCCAGCTCGGCACTTCATTGCTGGACTCGGCTCTGGTGTCGCGTCGGCGGTGCTGCTACAACCGCTGGACCTGCTGAAAACACGTGTGCAGCAATCGGGCCACCGATCCCTGACATCATATCTCAAAGATGTCGCCGCCGCTCCGAACAAGATCCAGATACTATGGCGCGGCACGGTTCCGTCGGCACTTAGGACCGGCTTCGGCTCAGCTCTGTACTTCACATCCCTCAACTCCATCCGCCAACATGTCGCTCAATCGCGCCTATTGGGCCAGGCCACCGCTAGCCAGGCGGCCCACTCATCCTCGTTACCGACGCTTACCCCGACGGCTAACCTAGTGGCCGGTGCCGTTGCTCGAACCTGCGCAGGCTTTGTCTTGATGCCACTGACCGTCATTAAAGTTCGATATGAATCAAACATGTATGCCTACCAATCCCTTCTCAGCGCATCATCCGACATCTACAGGACGAACGGCCTGCGAGGCTTCTTTGGAGGCTTCGGCGCTACGGCTGTTCGTGATGCGCCATATGCAGGCATGTATGTATTGTTTTACGAGCTGCTCAAGAAGCGGCTCAGCGGCCTGTCCTTTAACACAGGGGAACAGAACTCATCGCACCCTATCACAATCAAACCATCACATGCGACCTTGGTAAACTTTAGCTCCGCCATCATGGCCGGGGCCGCTTGCTCTGTCGTGTCGAATCCGTTCGACGCCATCAAGACAAGAATTCAGTTGCAGCCAGCTGTTTACCGGAACATGTATCAGGCTTGCCGCAAGATGGTCACAGAGGAGGGTACGCGGTCACTCCTGGACGGGGTAGCCCTTCGGATGAGCAGGAAAGCAATGAGCTCAGCTTTGGCCTGGACTGTGTATGAAGAATTGATTCGCCGAGCTGAGCGTACTTGGTCCTCTGGAATGACAACGACAGGAGCAGCGTCGTAATATCAAGACTATGTAGCCAGACAGCCAGCTCCAGCTCATCTCATTTACAAAATAAGCATCATGTCGCAAATATCCAACGCGCCATTCCTGGTATAACCTAATGCTACCGAGCATCTTTGATGGATGCTCATTACTCTACCCTCTCCCTCTACCGTGCGAGCGAAGCGAGGTGAGACCACATTCAACATGGCCGTAGTGTCTCGATCCATGATCATCAATCACGCCGGTTTGGCACCCGCAAGGTACATGAGGAGTGCTGGCGACTTGCTTCGCTTACGGTCACTCTTCTTCCTGACCCATTCAAATTCGGGTTCGTGCCGATGTGACTTCTTGTCCTCGATCTCGAGGACTAGCCTAGAAGAGCGCTTCTCGCGAAGTAGTTTTGTATGCCTCCATAGCGTGTCTTGCTCCCATTCTGGAACCCAGCGTTTGATAAGCACGTAGTCGGGATCCTAGACCACGTGAGTTAGCAAATATTGACCGGAAGCAACGGTAAGGGGGTATCTTTGCGTACGACATCCAGTTCCCACTCAACATGATGCGTTCTCAGCGTCTCGATTGACAGGTGTTTCCGGGCCATGCGCGTGTAGGTCGGGCGGCTGCCCGCAACCAGACCAGTGTTGGCGGGGGTTGGGTTCGGCTTGTGCGAGTGAGGCTCGGGTATCTTCTCCTTCTTGAGAATGGCAGCAATGGCTTTCTCGTCAAGACCTGACTTGATGAGATCTTCCTGAAGTCGTCTCTGGTACTCCTTTTCGCGCTCCTCTTTTTCCCTCTTTTCCTTGGCCAAACGGTCCAACTCTTTTCGGCGTTCTTCCTGCAGCCTTCTCTGGAATTCCTTTTCACGCTCCTCCTCGTCTTTCTTCTCTTGAGCAAGGCGCTCTTGCTCTTTCCTCTTGTAACGCTCCACAGCATCGGCGGCCTCCTTCTCTCGCTTCTTGGCCAGATCTGCTAGCCGCATTTCTTCCTGGTACTTTTCCAGTTCAATCTGTGTCTTGAATCGTTTTTCCTCGGCGGCACGGGCCTCGCGACTTCGGATATCCTCAAGGTCGCGCTTCGCACGTTGGAGCTCGGCCTCTTCGCGATACTCCTTTTGGGCTCGCCGTTCCTCCTTCTCGCGTGCCTGGGTAATCCTCAGTTCGGCCAGCTCCTGCCGAGCCCTTTCCGCCTCATACTCCTCTCGAGTCATGTAGGAGGACGATGGCGATCGGGAGTGAGGGGAGTGGCCGCGCGAACGAGAACGGTGACGAGGGAGGTAGACCTGCATGTGGCGGCCATCCTCTTCATCTGAATGCTCGTTGTAGATGCGATTGTTGATGATGACAGGAGGCGGGGCCGGCGCTTGTGCCGGAGGCGTGCTGCTTGGAGGAGAAGAACGACGCTCACTGGAACGTTCTCTTGAGCGAGTGCGGGTAGTAATGACTGTGCGCTCCGGGGCAAGGAAGGCGGGTTGCTGAGGAGCAGAGGCGTAGTAGTTTCTGGGCCGTGGCCTCGCTTCGACATAGTGAACAGGCCCAGGCGACGGCGCTCGACGCCTTGAGTATCGGATGTCGATGTCATCCGAGTCCGAGTAGTAGCTACTCATTGTGGAGGAAGAGAAATAGCACGACAGGGTTGCGTAAAGTGTAGGCGGTGACTGCCACAAGCGTGAGGCTCTCCTTGAGTCACTGATCGTCGTCGAAAGTGATGCCTGACTTCACAGAATAGGCGGGACAAGTGGCACACGCGAAACAAACAACAAAATGCTGCAAGAGCCACGCAGAAGAGCGGGGAAGGTCGGAAGGAGAGTGGAAGAGTGAGATCTGGTGACCCTTTATGGTTTCCCTAGCTTAGGGCACAGAACAACTGGGGGGCGAGGGGAGGGGAGGAGAGGGATATTTCCTCCGTCTAGCGCACGGCATTGGCGGTTGGAATACATGGTCGAGAGAGGAATGGTTGGATGGGACAGCCGCCGACATGCACACATGCATGCGAGCGCAATGCCTAGGTAGGTAAGGAGAGGTGTAGGAGCGCAGACTGGGGCGGTAGAATCAGAGGAAGAAGAGACGAGGGGTGTGAACGGAGAGGAGTTCCAACTTCAGGAGGCAGGGGGTACCAAGGAGGGGGCACTGCATTGTTAGTTCAGGACGATAAGAGAAACGGCATAGGAGGGGCGTCTCCAGGTGTTCAAACATCCTTCACGAAGTGGCTGGTAATTGAAGTGTCGGATACATTTCCTCCTGACTGACACCGTCCACATTGCCTACCTACCTGGAAACGAATACTGCATCAGTAGCTCTGAAACCCGAGACTCTGAGCAGCAGACGGAAAGGAACCATCATCATCGTCTTCGGGAGCGGAGAAGGGGGAAGTGTCGATGCCCGTTGTGGTAAGTGTCAGATTACGTGTTGCCAGCGGGGCAGTCAGCATCGACTAGGCAAAGGACTGGTCATTCGTCGGTATCCGTCAACCTCACGGTGAGGATTCAATCCCACTTTCCTCGTCGGGTTTACTAGCTCCCTCCTTTCTACTTATAAGTACCTACCTCCCACCCCTCCTCTTACTAGCTGGATCCGGCTTAGTAGATGCCTGTAGGGCTGCACGATGCTGACAAAGTGGGCCTCGGCATCCAGGGTGCGGTGGCAGGCAGGAGTGTGGTTATTGCGACTATAACCCGCCACAATACAGCCACTCATCCGCCGACCAAAAAGAACACATTCTCGACGCGAAATATAAACCGCGCTGACCCTAACCTCACCCTGACCACTGCCTAAAGAAAGTGAGCGAAAGCGAGCGTTTAGGGTCAGTAGCTAGGGTGAGCGCGGGTTATATTTCGCGTCAGGAATGTGTTCTTTTTGGTCGGCGGATGAGTTGATCTGGCTACAGGCAATAATGAAAGTATACTATGGCAATAGCCGCACTCGGCAGGCTGCAGCGACGGCTTGAGCTTTCACTCTCACTTGGGGGCCGGAACGCTCTGCCCCACTTTCCAGGAGTTGGTGCTCAACTTGGCTGGACAGCGCTAACGAAATTGGATGACACTGACAAATGGGACCAACAGCCATCCATCACTGGCGTTCGTAACTTCAGCTGACCAGGCAGCCATTTTTGAAGCAAGCAATAATTAGGACTGCGCTGTTCTACGTAGTGCTACAAGGATAGGTACCTACTTAGGTACCTCTTCAGGGTAATCAATATTCGTGTCTGCCTGCATCCATATACAAGGAAAGCTTGGTTCCTGTACGTGCCCATTAGCAGGAGCAAGGCTACTGCTGCCCTTGGTCTATGGTGGTACCCTGGCACCCTGGGTACCTAGTAGGTAGGTAGACAAATGTACTCTGCTGCCTGGTCACAGCCCCTGCATTCTCATCCGACTACCTATACTACGGTCTACCTAGGTACCTATGTATGCAACTTCGTTTTGGCCGCCAAGGTACGTATCCAAGGCGGTCGACCCTCTTGAAGTCGCACAGGTGCACAATAATACTCTATCTAATAGTCGGGTAAACACATCATAAGCATCATGCCCAATACTCAACACGATAATAGGGGTCTTCGTTTTAATCGCAGCACTGTCGTTTCCTCTGCCGCCTCTGTAAGGACCATAAGGTGTATTTGCGACACCACGGTTGCGGCGGCTACTGAAACAACGCTAGCTGCCCGAGGTCCGTAGAGCTGGGAGAGCAGTTCTTCACAACTGTCTCCCCTCCAAAGTTTATCGCTTATGAACTGTATCCGAAACCCCTCACCGTTGATTATGTACCGCTTAGACACAGCGACGAAATTCACACTGCCTTGAAGGGGCGTGTCATCGTCCGGTTATTGCTCACACTTTTCACGGGACGAAAGCTGGCCTTGATAACGTAGATAACATCGACCCTGTATCCAGAGCGAGACTCCGGCTTGATCAGTCGGCCAACTTGGCTTTTTTCCTGATATTTGCTGCGTCTCCCACTCAAACTACCTAGAGATCTGTGTGTTGAGTATTGGACGAGACCTTGCTGACTAAATTTAACGTGCGGAGAGAGGCAGGGAGGCATCTAACCCGGATCAGGGTTGGCACATTCAGCGACATCCGAAGACGTCGACTTAGCCATCCGTGATACCAGCCTATATAGTGACTGCCGCCATTTGATTGTGAGAGATCCGTTTCCCGGCTTGGCGTATGCTTTGTCGATTACATGGGGGAGAGGTCTCCCATACCTCCTGACAAAAAAACTTGCGACCTACGCCTGCCCTCCTGCATCGCCCCTTCCTGATACAACTTCATATATCATGACTGTGCCTTGAGCATTTGGTCAATGTGTTGCCGGCTGTTCTTGTACGTCGTCTCCAGGTAATGCAACTTCTGGCTCAGCTTCTCCACATCGCCCTCTTTCTCCTTGATTTGGCCCTCCAGCTTCTGTGTCAGCTGTGGTGTGGGCATTGAAACGAACCTTTTGCGCCCCCCCAAAGCGGAGGGCCAAGTGTCAGCAAAATTACTTCCGAGCTGAGCATTTTCCCGCTCTGCTCTCTTGCCATCCGCCCAGAGCGAAAGATCAGCTGCAGCGGACAGCAGAGGACACACCGGTCAGCAAGGGCTTCACATACATTTTACCAACACCCTCATAAACACCCGAGTTCGCGGGAAGAGTCGCCACCTCGTCAAGGGTCAGGCGCACCATCCGCATTTCTCGTTGCTTTGCCGTCATCTGTGTGCGGGTCTGGCCAATTTGCTGTTGGGCCACAATGGCCTGGCTCTCGATTTCACGAATCAACTAGAACGGGAGGCAGAGTGAGCGCTACTAATGCAAAATGGTCAAGCCAGTATATCGGCCAGGGACTGCCCTCCTCTTACCTTTTCCAGCGCCTGGTTTGGGATAGACATCTTGAGAAGTTTGAAATTATCGTGGGTCCAAAAAGAATGACCTTGTGTTGGTTTTGCTGGAGCGGCTTGGGAGCTGATGCACGTCGCCACGAATGAGTGTGCGGTGATGGTCGTCGTGGTGGTGACTAGGTAAAATATTCCGTGGGTATTCCGGGCTGAAGCTCCGGTTCAACATAGGTATGTTTAGCCTAGGTCAATTGGGCAAACCTTGCAATCTCGAAGAAAGGGCTGTACTCGTTACGTGTTCATAGCGGTTAGGTGCATTGATGTTGCATACTGGTATGACAATTTGGAGCCTACCAGACCACCTTACCTGCCAAGCCTGCCTATCTACTACCTAGGTAACCTACCTACTATAGTGGGGGTTTAGAAGTACCCGAGCTAATACATAGCACACATATTAAGCTACCTATTCTTATATACTATATAGTACTTCTATAATAGGCAAAAATGAAAGAAAAATGTAATTATATATTATTAGTAATTGTTTATAATATATATATATTCTATATTTTATTTCATTATATAATTAAGTTAATATATTAAATTAAAATTTAGAGGTTACTCTATTTTAAATATAGAGAGCTTATAAAGGAGAGATATAGTATTATTTTTTAAGTTATATGGTGTTTTTAGGTAATATACTATAATATATTTAGATACTTTTAAACTCTTACTATATAGATCCTTATTAGCCTACTTAAATACCTACCTACCTAGGTAAGTAGGTATAAGTAAGTCTCTTATATAGTAACTACTTAGGTAAAAGAGGGTTAGATAATATTCTATCTTAATAACTAGCTAAGTATATATAATATAAGAAATTAAATTTAAATTAACTATACTTAGAGTAGTATATATAATTTTCTAAGTCTTCTTAGTCTTAAATCTACTTTTCTTTCTAAGTTTTAAAGATACTTTTTAGTAGTATTAATAACTTAATATTTATTAATCTAATTTAAATAACTAGATATAGTTATAGAAAATAATGAGAGAAATTTTAGAGAAAGAACTTTAAATAAAAAGAAAGATAAATATATATATAATATATTTAGTACTTATTATATTAAGTAGATTATTAGAAACTTTTGATTATTATAAGTACTCTAGATTTATTATAAATAAGTATTATTTAAAACCTCTTTTCTTCTATATAAGTAGGTAAGTAAGTAAGTAAAATAGAGTTGTCGACTTATTTAATCCACTGCTTACTAGCATAAGAAATTATAATCAGGAAATACATACCCTGCCTGTAAAGGTAGGTAGGTTAGTAGATCCTCTAAAGCTGATTCAGTTAAAGGGGTTTCACAAGAAGACTAAGATACACATACTAGGCATCCTCTTGCTCACGCTCTTGTGTGAACATTATCTTTCCAGACGAAGATGGGACTACTATCCAGCCATGATTGTATACAAAGACACAACCACACAATATCTGCACTATCATAGAACCCGTATGTTACCTCTGGTAGGCTCATCAGTGCAACCTTGTGCGGTAGCCTTGGTCGTCGGTATAGTGCCCCAGCTCCGTCACGCCGAACTTTCATTCGGCCTTCTTGCCTCTGAGAACGAGTGGAATTGACGACAACAACCTGGGCCAAACAAGCTTGTACTCGTCCTCACGGCCCTCGAGACATCTACGGAGCCAAATTCCCCAGGTAATGTAGTAGTATGCTAATGCCTTGTTAGCCCAGTAAAACTTATGTCCCACCAGATGCATGTATAACTTATACCTCCTAGGACGATGTTAGTGATTGGTGGACGCTGTGGGGAGGGCAACTCAACACAACACATACCAATTCCTGTCATTAAATGCCACCAGGCGTGACCCTCGAGCACGGCACCCCAGGGCAGCCCGAGCTGTCGCCGCCAGCCTCGGATCTGGCTGCAGAAGGCGTTGTCCAGGTTCCAAATAAGAAAGCCCATGAGGAAGACGCCGAGACCCGTGCCAACCATGATCCACATGGTCTCGAGGATTCCGTGTGCCTTGGCCTGATTTCTCTTGGTAAGGACTGGGCGTAGCTGGGTCTCCATCACGTACAAGCTACGCAGGACAACCTGCATAGCGTCAGTAGCCGTGTCGAAGAATGATATACATCAATGGAGAGAGCTAAGGTTACTGTTGCTGTAAGCGCCGCATAACAAGCCTGATGGAACACGGGATCCTTGGTAGTGTGGTAATAGAACTGCCGAATTTGTAGTCAGCTTTGGCTTCCTTCAACTGGGCGCCCCCTTTCGACACATGACGATGAAAGTACACACAGTAATGAAACCAGCCAGGAGGGCGAGGCCGCTACCCAGAAATCCAGCGAACTGCGGCGATTTTGAAAACGAGAACGTTGCAAAGACCATCAGACAGGTCGTGTAAATCATGGACAGTTCATCTATCAGCTGCATAGGGTCTAGACGCGTTCTGTGAGTAGTGCGCTCGAGTCACAAACGGGGTCAACGCGCGCCTCTTGATTTCGGGATCGTACATTTTAATGATGTATGGAAGGCCGTGGAGCCAAGACCGACAATAACATAGCCCAAATAGGCAATGAGGAATATGCGCGGGTGCCTCTCAGAGACGCAATTGTGCACGCCTCTGAAGCCGAGCCAGAGGAATAGGAGATTCGTAAACGACTTGGAGGAACCCGTGGTAAGTAACTTCGACGTTTCAGATAGTTTCATGGAAAGACTGCTTCTCGCTCACATTACAAACTTCTGCGCAGTAATACGAAACTGCATAGTCCTAGGATAAAAGTGAGCAGAAGTCAGGGGTGATATATCTGCTGGCTCATCCAGTACGCAAGCCACGCCTCACCTCTTCGCAAAAGTTCAGTGTAGACGTCTTCTCGCCCCAGTATCCGTCTGGAATGTCTTCGTTGTAGGCTAAGCGTAAGGCCTGGAATAATGGGGATGACGCCATTGCGGTCGGACAGAGTCAGTTGTGAATAGGTCAAGCTGAGCCGGAAATGGGATATGTAGCGAGAACCCAATAGCTGTTTGTGGGCTCAACTCCAACTCCGTTCTATATCGGTACAGCACGGTAATACAGGGTGTGAGTGCAGGAAGGCAGAAGGGGGGTTCAGAGAGTCGATCCGGGTTTGAGAGCGATGGAACGCTTGCGAAGGATCAGAGCTAGCGGTGACAAAGCCTGTTGCTATTGGCCTTCCAAGGGGTCTGAAGGTGAATCGAGAGTTTCCATGCGCAGGCTCCAGGTACCAGATTCTCGAGATTGGTTGTGAGAAGTTGAACGTTAGACAAAGACGGCTGGCTAATTGAAGAGAGAGAGAGAGAGAGAGAGTGAAGCCCCGTGTTATGTATGATGCTCCGGGTCGTCCGGGAGGAAGACTGAATAATCCCGGTTGCTCGAGAGTGGCTGATTGGCTCTACGTTGGGCTTAGGTATTGTGAGATAGAGAGAGATAGGTTGTTCAAGGTAAAGAAGGCATCGCCGGTAACGTATGTCACTCGGGCGTGGTAATAGAGTAAGCAGTGGACGGAGGCAGGGAGAATTACTGTGCGATGTACAGATAAGGAAGTGAGGTAAGGGAGGCAATTGGCTACTCTCGCAGAAACATGACAACAGTCAGTACTGGATCAGTAAACGTGTCTACTACCAAGGTACCTAGGTAGGTGGTAGGAGAGGGTGAAAACCTGGCTGAGCCAGCCGGCAACTTCAACCCGTGCACCGGACCGCGCGACTTCGGCCCAGTACAGTGTCAGGTGTCTTTTATTTATTTATTTCGGTTTACAGCCTGGTGGGACCGGCATGGCGTATCAACCTGGCCTTGTTTTGCAGGGCAGCTAGCTCCGAGTGGCAAGGGCATGTCAAAGTATTTAGTGTAGTGCCAGGCTTACAAACACTCCAGAGACCCTAGAAACGGGAATGCGTGCTATGCAATCAGATATTATGTCTTACTGCGCCAGCGACAGACGCACCGCGCAGTCCGGGCAAAGTACCTAACCTTAGCAGACCTACCAGGGTAGAGACACAGTGGTTGAGCGGGGACAGAATGCGTCCATGTACCCCAGCGCAGCACAGTACAGTAGCTCACACCCACCATCCGTTCAGCCCCTAACCCGACATTGCTCCGACTCCCTTACATGCCACCTGGACTTTCGTCGTCGCTGCCTTTCGATGAGAGCTGCGCATTAATTGATTATCACCAACCCAACCCTCAACGTACAATCACCACTGAATCTGTAACCGCCGAAAGCAAGCACCGCAGGTCTGCAAACCATACTACCAATCATCCGGCTTTTCTGCAATCCACCAATCAACTTCACTTTGGTACTTATTGGTCAATCAACTCGCAACCTGCCGAGCAGCTGCTCTCAAGGCAATTACGCCCGTGATCGAGGCCACTTTAAGACACTGCGAACCAACAGCCGAGAGCGCCAGTTGTTCGATCCCACTGCTTAAACTCCAGGGGCGTACTCGAAATGCACATGGTTGTTGGATCCCCGCAACAGCCATAAGGCACAGCCGGCCTACCTACCCCCACTTGGAAGCTATACTTACCACAAGTCACCTGGTCGTCGCCATGGCAGCTCCTGCAAAGTCGACGCGCTGGGGTTCCTTTCTTCAGCAGGCCGTTGCCGGAGTGGAAGCCCGGCTCGACAATATACTCGCCGAAGGCGAGAACGGACCCAGCCTGCCTCAATCTGCCCAACCTGCCACAGCTTCTGTCACAGCTCCTGCCAAAGACCAGCAACCCAGTGAGCAGCCCTCGTCCTGCCCTTTAGTTGTCGCTTCATACACTTCTGGCAACGCCTTTCTTTCCCGGTACTGACTCTCGATATTACAGACCAGCCTCGGTCTTCGACCAGCAGCCGTACGAATGACCGCCTACAGGAGCGCCTTGCCAAGGCTATGGCCGCTAAGAACAATCAGTCATCCGACAATCGCAGTATAACCTCCGACTCCCAGAGTGCCCGGCCGAGCGTGGACGGAGGCCGTCTTGAAGCCAGTGCGCCACAGAGAGACTGTACTGCCGCTACAAGTCCGGCCCCGAGTCTGTCACTCACCTCTCCGCTGGTTGAGGCTGTCGCCCCCGATAGTGTCACAAAATCCAGTCTCACGCCCAAGCCAATCGCCCCGCGAGGCCATCAGGGTGACCAGCCGCCTCAGACCACGGCACAGAGTGAAACAAGACAGGAGACTGCACAAGCTGCCGATAAAACCACTTCGTCTGATATAACAGTCGATTCCAAGATAGTACAAACTACATCCGACGATACGAGGGACATGAACCACGCATGCACACAATGTTCTGCTTTCAGAACGCGTGTCGAGGCTCTGGAAGCCGTGGCGGAACAGACAGCAAAGGAGCAGCAGGAAGAGGCACATCGCTATATCGAGCAGTTGGAGGCTCTCCAGGCAAAAGTGCAATTTCTGGCACGGGATGCAACTGATGCTGCTCGAAAGTCCGCTATTGCAGCACCGGCTGGCAGCCACGAGCGGAAGCTTGCCGAAAAAGACGAAAAGATTGCGGCCCTCATGGACGAGGGAAGGAACCTGGCTGCCACTGAACAGAAACACCGGACCATCATTAGGAAACTCAGGTCACAAATAACTGGTGACGAGAAGACGATAGCCGAATTGCAAGCTCACCATGACAAACTCGCGGTCGAAGCGGACAGGTTACGTACCCGGGCCAGTCGCGTGGATGAGCTCGAACAATCGAACCAGGATTTGCAGATTAGATCCAATGGAATGCAGGACGAGCTGAACGCGTTGCGTGCCGAGGTTTCAGCCAACAAGTCGGTAATTCAGAGATTGCGGGATGATCTTCGGAATGCTTCAGATCAGGCCCATTCAAGCATTGAGAAGGCCACCGAAGAGGCGCTCATGGCAGAGAAACGCCGTGTCAAGGACCTCGAAGACACTGTCGCTGCTCTGCAGGTGGAAAGGAGCTTGATTGTCGATAGAGCAAAGGCCAACGCCGCCGAAGCAGAGGAGAAGGCGGCGCGTGCGGCTGAGCGTACCCGTATCATGGAGATTGAGATGAAGACGGAGCTGCAGGCGATGGAAGGAAAGCTGGAAGCGATGCGTGCGCTTGCGGAGGAAGCGTCTTCAGGAGCCATGGGTGATTCCCAGTCCAAGCTACTTCGCCAAGTGGAGACATTGCAGACACAGCATGCCATTGCCGCGGAGAATTGGCAAGGCATCGAAGCAAGTCTGGTTGCTCGAGTCGGCAATCTTGAGCGCGAGAGGGATGACGCTCTGCGACGAGAGTCAGAAATGAGGAAAAAAGCGAGAGAGACCGTAAGACATGAAGATCTGCCTGGGAGCCATTACAGCTTCATGCTAATTGGTTGATAGGCGACACGATGCAAGCGTCAGGACGAGGAGCTGCAGGAGTTGACGAGCAAGCTCCCCAGTTATCAGCGGGACGTTGAGGCATACCAAGCACTTATTGAGGCACTCCAAAAGCGGACAGATGACGCTGAGGCAGCCCTGTCCCAGGCCAGGTCCGAGCTTGAAAAACATCAGCAAGCCGGATGGAGGGCCGAAAAGACAGAAATCGACCGTCGCCCTTGGCTTGAAGAACACTTGTCTGGGCCCGGGTCCAGAGTACATAGTCGCCCAGACTCACCGTTGTTGTCTGTGCCCACACGCACCATGAGTAACGACCTTCTCTTGCTACAGAGTGTGTCGGGCAGGAGTCGCAAGATATCGGTACCAGCTAATGGAACAGACGGCAATCAAGAGGTTTCGTCGGTCGGAAGGAAAATGTCGAGCCAAGCTCCGGCAAGGCTGCCAATGCTACCGGGTGGCTCAGGTCTGCCCGTTACACCATCTATCACATCCTTCGAGTTGCCTCCCGACTCGCTGCCAACGCCTACATCACATGCGGGTGAGAAAGACGATATGTTTGAAGGGGTTGAGACTTCTTCGTCTCCTCGACAGATGTTGCAAGACATGGTATCAGTATCGACGGTTGGCGCAGGCCCTTCGGTGCAGCTAGTGGAGAGGATGAGCGCCGCCATCCGTCGGCTGGAGGCGGAAAAGGTAACCTCGCGTGAGGAACTGGCGCGAATATCAGGGCAAAGAGACGAAGCAAGGGCCGAGATTGTATCGCTGATGAAGGAGTTAGAGTCCAACAAGACGGCGTCAAAACGCGTCACGGAGTTGGAGGGTCAGGTTGATGACTTGAATTCGAGATACCAGACGACACTAGAGTTACTTGGGGAGAAAAGCGAACTAGTAGAGGAGTTGCGTGCCGACGTGCAGGATGTCAAGGCCATGTATCGCGACCTAGTAGAGCGAACGGTGAGATAGTGGGGTCATGTGGCACAAGCATACAGAGTAGAGACATAAAACTGCCCCTCAGTCCTGTACGTGAACAAGCCTGCGCCTCCCAGATCCAGCCAAGGACAAGAGTCGTAATCCAAGTGCTGCAGCTTTGGACTTGGCTGTTTTAAAGATCTATGCCTTCCTCCTCGGCGCATCGCTCGATGTAGCGGCGAACCTAAGTATGATATGTCAGCGACATTGTCAGGATTTACGGGGCGGATACAAGAGGTCACACGGACCTCCTTGTCGGGAGCCAAGTCCAAGGCCAGGTAACCATCATTGTCCTTCTTGCCGACCTCGGCTCCAGCTTTAAGCAGGGCCATCGCTGTGTCACCTGATGCCACGTGTAAGCAGCCGGTCCGTCGCTTGGAAACTGTATGCTCAACTATACATACCATGACCTTCGGCAACAGCATGGTGAAGCGCCGTATAGCCCGAAGCGTCAGTGGCGTTGAGGGGGCTCTTGTTCTTGATCAGAAGCAACACCATGGGGACCGAGCCTATGGCGGCAGCTCTGTGCATGGCGTATTGGCCACGTTTATCGCGAACTCTGGTAGACACCGGAGGATCGTGACTGATGAGCGTCTTTGCAACATCCAGATTGTTCTTTGAAGCCACAAAGTGAAGAACATTCTAGGTCACCCAAGTCAGAACGCCAATACGCTTTTGGTGTATATGTGGCTTTACTGACCTGTCCGCTGTGATCTAGACCGCACTACATGTTAGGCAACTCAACGATAATCCAGGAAGAGGAGGCGGGCTGAACAAATATCTTACTCTCCAAGTTGACATCAGCTCCTTTTTGAAGTAGTAAATTAACGAGTGCCTCGCCGTCCTTGAGGCTTGCAGCAATCATGAGTGGCGTCCAGCCGGTGCCATCCTAGGTACCAAATAGTGAAAATCAGTATGGAGGTTGCACAGCTGGCCTGGCCAGGGAAGGATGCAGCGAGCCGGCTTACCTGAACGTCTGGGTCGAAGCTGCAGTGTTGTGCAAGCAGAAGAACAATGTCAAGACAATTGGATGATGCAGCCCAGTGAATCGGCAGCCTGCGATCATCATCCTCCCGGGTGGCGAGTCTGGGCTCTGTCTAGAAACCATATCAGCATACAGATTTATTCCCAGCAGCGTCTGTATCGGGGAGCACCTTCAGAATGCTCTCTGCAACTGAGACTACACGGTATTGAGTCAAAAAGAGCGGCTTTTTAGGGATATGGAGGCTTACCTCTCCCTTCTCGAGCAGCGGTGTGAAGGGGGAACCGATCCTGGAACTCGTCCATTACGTCTTGTCGGGCGTAGTCGGGACGAATATCCCAAAAGATAATCCGTGCTTTCTGTTGCAGGTGAGTACGTATCGGGGAATTTTGAGTTACAATAGCGGCTCTAGCTTAATAGTGACGGTCGGTGACGTGGAGTGGCGTGATTCCATATGATAAAGATGGTGAGAATGGGCAGAACGATAGTACATACAATCAGGACAACCAGAGGATGGTAAAAACACGAGAATAACAAAGGAGCACACTTAAAGATTATTTTGTGGGGAAAAAAAAAAAAACCTGGAGATGGCCTGTGGTGCTTCCTAGCTATTAGTGCGAAGTATGAAGCTTGAGAAATGAAGCCTCGATTGTTAGAAGCTCAGTTGCTGAATTATTAAAGATGAACGTTTGTCAAAGTGGCTATACTAAAGGGGATCAGAGTAAGCACTGAAGTAACAGAGCAGGGTTGGCCCACTTCTTTTGCTACTTTGACAACTTCAGCTTATAATACGGAGTACATATATCTCTTATCACACTTTGTATTTTTAACTATAGCAGCCTCCTAGGTATTTTTACTGTCTTACTATCTAGAGCAAGAGACTACTTATATAGAGGTAGTATCTTAATAATTCTCTATCATGATTGCTAAATCTTTATAAGTATATATTGATTTAACTTTATAAGTTCTATATATAAAGCAACATATATCTTTATTTACTCTTTTACTCTATACTATTATTTAAAATCTATTAAAAAGCTTAAAATATATAATAGTATTAAATGAATAATTATACTAATAAAATAAGAAATTAATGAAAAATAATAATAGTAGAGAGCGTTATTAAAGAGAAGAGATAGGAAATGATAGATAAGATAGTAGGAGTATATACTTTCTAGGATTTAATATGTCCTGTAGATATCCCTCTAGGAGGTCACTGTATAAACAGAATGATTGAGCACTGTCGACCCCCAGCATAGGTAGGCTTGGTCTGTGCAGTTCCTGTCTGACCACTGACCAGGTACATACCGTCCCGTTTAATAGGAATGATCGACTGGATGCGCATTTCAAGTCAATGTTTTACGCGTAAGGCCTTGCTGCATAAATCGCCACCATAACCAGCCACATATTCGTCCCCTACATCAGCATACGGAGCCGCTGCCAATAACGAGGCACCGACGATTGTCACTTCGCTGTTCAACGCGAATCGTCTGATTCCGCCGGCTAAGTCTGGTGTTTAACCTCGGCCGAAAATTGAAGTCGCAATGTCAAACTCGACTGGACTAGCATCCAACACCGCTCTCTTGAATACGCTCATCAATGGCAACCAGAAAACAGCCAGATCCATCTACTCTGACCCGCCCGCCGTTCCCACATGGAAAACGCAACGAAGCGAAATTGACGACCTCACCGCAGAGAAACCGATTGACAAGGCAGCTGCTGAACGCCGCTTCAGACTTGAGTACGTCGATGTCCAGCAGCTTCCACCAGCCCTTGCTGCCAAACAACCAGCGCCTAGCAAAACCCGGAGGATCAAGGCGCAATCCAACGCAAAAAATGCACTCGCTCGACAGCGACCCGCCCAGAAGCTCCTCGAGAGCCCCAACAGCTCCGTCGCTGGTACTAGAGACGGACAAATGGCTATAATGGAAGACGGTTTCCAGCGGCCCTCGTCCGACTCAACAAGCCTGATCCAGGCAGGTACTTCGACACCACATGGCTCCAGGCCCGAGTGGCATCCTCCTTGGAAGCTGATGAGAGTCATTTCGGGCCACCTGGGCTGGGTGCGAAGCTTGGCCGTTGAGCCTGGAAACAAGTGGTTCGCTAGCGGTGCTGGAGATAGGACCATCAAGATATGGGACCTTGCTACAGGTTCTCTACGCCTTACCTTGACTGGGCATATATCGACAGTTCGTGGTCTTGCCATCAGTCCGCGCCATCCCTATCTGTTCTCTTGCGGCGAGGACAAAATGGTGAAGTGCTGGGATCTCGAGACAAACAAGGTCATCCGCCATTACCATGGCCATCTCAGTGGTGTTTACACACTCGCTCTCCATCCGACACTCGACGTACTGGTCACCGGTGGTCGAGACGGCGTTGCCAGAGTTTGGGACATGAGAACGAGAAGCAACATCCACGTTTTGTCCGGCCATACCGGAACCGTATCAGACGTCAAATGCCAGGAGGCCGATCCTCAGGTCATTACTGGCTCGTTGGACGCAACAGTGAGACTGTGGGACTTGGCTGCAGGAAAGACAATGGGCGTGTTGACGCATCACAAGAAGGGCGTCAGGGCACTGGCGACGCATCCCCAAGAGTTTACCTTTGCGTCGGGTAGCACCGGCAGCATCAAGCAGTGGAAATGCCCCGAGGGAGCTTTCATGCAAAATTTTGATGGCCACAACTCCATCATTAATACACTGAGTGTCAATCAGGAGAATGTGCTCTTCTCGGGTGGCGACAACGGCTCTATGAGTTTCTGGGACTGGAAAACAGGCCACCGCTTCCAAGCTCTGGATACTACGGCACAGCCAGGGTCCTTGGATGCCGAGGCGGGCATTATGAGCTCGGCTTTTGACCGCTCTGGTTTGCGTCTGATATGCGGAGAGGCCGATAAGACGATCAAAATTTGGAAGCAGGATGAGAAAGCAACGCCTGAATCGCACCCGGTTGTCTGGCAGCCAACACTTGCGCGCCGCAAATACTAGCTTACGGTGTGGGATAGCGTAGGGCGTGATTGAAGAATAGTGGCAAAGCACGCCTAGTCATACTAATAGATACCCGACTACTGAGTCTACCTCCCATCTGTGCTCTGGTGGTACGGGAACCTAAAAAAAAAGACCCAAAGCTTTGACCTCACTGTCATCCCGAAATGCCATTTTGATTTCCTCGTCTCCTACAGCGAGACGCATCTTGCTTGGCCTCTCCGCTTTGTGTGCTTCTAGGACAATTATACCTGCACCCACTAGCTCAGTCGCTGCCCGCCGAAGCGCCAGAGCCTCGGCAACCCGTGTACTCTCCTTTCCTAGGCCTGCGTCACCTCCTAATGTTCCAGTCGCCAAGGCCGACGTGATGCCAGAGTTTGAAGCCGTTGTGTCCAGCCTCATGATACGATATAACTCGTCTATGACATCCCCGAATGTTGTCTCGACAGTACCGTTCCTTTGAATTTTGACCAAGAGCGAGCTGAGGAGCAGCTTGGGTCCGAATGCCAAAGATCGTAAGTACTGCTGCATGGGGTTGGCAGTTGCCTCGTTGATCGCTCTCTTGATGGTCGCTATTGTAACCATAACGGGCGACTCCGGTGCCTTGCTGTTACTCGGAGCGGGTCGCCGGACCTTGTGGCTACTGGCTGAAGACTCGGCACGACTATCAGCCTCGGCAAGCTCTACAGCTCGTCTGCAAATATCCAGTGCTCTTCTGGCATCGCCGCTCACTGCAGCCACTTTTCGGCTAGCAAATTGAATGGCATCTGGCTCTACAACGTTACCAGGCACGCACTCGAGTCTGGATTGGATGATTCTCATGAGTTGCTCGTGGTTATAGCCGGGAAAGGTAATTCTCGTCAAGCCTGTAGTCCTGACTTAGTTCCAAAATCACACATCCGACGCTCAACTGACTGACCTATACGACTGCTGATTTTGTTGCTCAAGGTTCTCTCGGGAAGATCCATGGTATTCGCCACGGCCAGAACGATGAGTCTGCTATGCCGCAGGCCCGGCCAGTTGAAAAAGTTGTACATGACGCTTTGGTTTTTTGTCACCAGCTGGTCCAGTTCGTCCATCAAAACCACGCATGGTGTGCGGCGAGGACTCGGGTTATTGAACTCTCTCTCCAGTAGGTCTATGGCCTGCGCGGGGCTGACACGTTCGCCCTTGAGAGCCTCCCATAAGAGACTATATGACTGGTGAGGATCAGTAATCTTCATGCCATTGATCTCCACGAATATGAAGTCGTCCAATTCATCAGCCCTCACGCAATCTTCCAGCCGATGAATGACTTCCCGAACAGTTGCTGTCTTCCCAGTCCCGGGCGTACCGGCAATATATATGCAGCTTCCCGTGCCATCTGCAATGGCTGCTTCTAAATGCGAATATACCAGACTAAACTCACTCTCCCTGCAAGGCAAGCTTGTTGGTACAGATGCAACATGCAACTGGGATCGGGCTAGCTGGAAAGGAGACGATTGTACGCGGGTTGGAGACAGTATTCTGGTGCCCAAAGGCGTGAACTCAAGGGTTTTCTTGACCATGATCCTAAAGAATGAACACTCGGGGTTAGCAGCCGGAGAAAGCCACGATTAACCAGTGACGTAATAGGCTACATACCGTCTCCGGGACGATGGCGTGGTTACAGCGCGATCCCTCCCACGGGGTGTGGAGGCTACAGCTTTGGCTGTCCGTTTGGGCGTCCTGGCAACCAGAGCTCCGTCCGAGGTTGTGTATGTTTGTTCCGGTGTTGAGTTTCTTGCGGTTTGGAGATTCCTGATCGATTTGGTGTGCGATTTCACAAAGTCGATCAAATCATGCACACCCTGTTCGCTGGCGTCGTAAACGTCTTCCCACACAAATTCATCTGTGTACGTCGCGGTTCTTGTATTGCAGGCGCGGCGGCATATGAACGTCTTTCCGTGTTCAGACGAAGTTCGTGGGACCTTCCCTGACGGGTACTTTGAAAAGAATTCTTGGTGTGATAAGACAACAGCTTTTCCATTGATCGCGGCGAGTGGGTTCACGTCCCAGGAGGGAGATATGTATAGTTCATTCTACAGATAGTAAGCGAGGGCGTAGGTGCTTGTGTATTAGGATGACAAACGTGTAAGAAGTCCACCCGTTTTCTTTCCTTATTACGGATTTCCTTTTCCGTTGAAAACCACATGAAGCTTGCAGCCTTTTCGCCGTCGTCATCTTCCAAAAAATCGCAAATAATAGCAACCCATGCTTCTTTGGACCCCTCAGCCTTCAGAAGAACGCAGTCGCCAATGTGACATTGGAAGTTACCCATCCGAGCCCCCTTGACACGGGTCTCGACACTGGTCGTTTTGCGCTTCCGGCCATGCGGGCTATCGTTGACTAGCTGTTCGGGCGTTTCGGTCTCTGTAGAGTCATAAATCCATTCCCAGGGAAGATCATCGACACCGAGCTCGTCGTCAGAATCGTCTCTCGCGACGCCAGTGGACCGCGCCGATCGCCGGTGGCCTCGATGGCTTTTAGGCGGTACAGAGGGGCCCATGGACATCGTTGGCCATTAAGCAGACTCGGATAAATGTTGGGGACTCCTAGGGATTACGTAGCATGTGGGCGGTATCTAGTTGGTGACGTTCGACAGAGCTTTGAGTGGAAAAGGTGCTGTCGAATGCGTGGAAATGACACAGCAAGAGACTAAAGACTACCCGGGGGTTCAAAGGCTAATTAAGATGTTAAAGTACATAGACAATTACAGTAATAATCCTTAGCTAATTACTAGCAGAGTATTAGAGACAAATATAAAATATAAAAAAATAAATACATTTATTTATGGTTATTTATTTTCTAAAAAGAAAAATCATGAATATAAGTATATAATAAATATAAATATATTATAAGTATAGATATATTATAAGTATAAATAAATTATAAGTATAAATATATAATAAGTATAAATATTATATATATATAATCTTAAATTTAATTATATAATACTAGTGATAATTATATTAACTATATAAAATACCTTATTAATATAAATATACTTTTATATATATAAGTATAATATAATAGAAATTAATATATAAGTATTATATATTAATATATAAGTACTACTCTTATATAAATACTACTATCTATTACTCTAATTAGTTTAAAAAATACTATTAGTATACTTAAATTCTATTAGACCTATATAAGGTATCTTATAATTTCTATCTTATTTTATAGTAGAACTTTATTCTTTAGTCTTTATAATACTATAATAGCTTTTTAATCTTAAGCTAGAAATATGTTAAAGTACTAACTTTAACCTATTTACTTACTTAATACTAACTATATTAAAAAAAAAGTAATCTTTAATTAATTATAATCTATTTTTATTATCTAATAAACCTCTATTATTACTTATATCTATTAATAGTTATTTTAATATTAATTAGTTTTATAAATTTAGTAACCCTTAAGAGCTATATAATCTTATTACTAAGCTTTTAATTAATATATATAAACTATAACTTTTTATAAATAATTATTTAGCTATAGAGTTTATTTTTTACTTTATTTACTATTTCTATAGAGAAATAATATAAATATAGGTAACTACTTTTTTATAACTTTCTCTAAACTATAATCTCTCTCTCTCTCTAATAAATAGTTCTAATAATTTATTTATCTTATAATATTATAGTTTAATATTACTTTTAAACTTATTTAATAGGTTATTAATATTAATTAAAAGCTAATAATAATATTCTTTTAATAATAAGATTATATTTAATAACAATAAGAAAGATAAAATCTTAAGATAAATTACTACTTTATTTACTTTAATAATAACCCTTTTTTAAAGTAAAGCCTTTTTTGAATTATTATATTCTACTATACTCTAAGTAATTAATTCTCTTATTCTTTTATAATTAATATTTTAAATCTACTAATCTTTATTAATCCTTAATAGACTCTTAATACTTTTTTTAATTAAGTTAATACTTTTATTAAAACTAATAGATTTAATATTATAAAGTAAAATAGATATAAAGCTTAAAATTAATATAAGTAATATACTATTTAATATAATTACTTTAAATAGCTTAAGCTTATAAAAAGTATTAATATTTAATAATATAAGTTTTAAAAGTATAAGTATTAAGAATAAATTATTATAGAAGTTTTAAAGAAAAGTGAGTAATTATTATATTATTGTTTAAAGCTTTAATATAGTTAATATTACTATAGTATTAGTCTTAAGATAGTTATATATCTTTCTTATTACACGCTTACTTAGTCCATTTTGAATATAAATGATATAACTAATTAATAAACTAGTATTTAAATATATAATATATATATTATTATTTAAAAATAGTTTTTAGATTTCTTATTTATCTAATAAGATATCTATAATACTAAAGCTTATATAAATTAAGAGAAACTAAGTAAGTATTTATTAACTATTACTTTAATTAAGCTATTTTATAAGTAAGATATTCTATATATAGTAAAATAAGTAAATACTAAGCTAGATTACCTTATTAGTTTTATTTAGATCTTTTTTTATCTTTGAATATAAAATTGATTCTCTAAGGTAATTAGTTTCAATAATACTTATAATATAAATTACTTTAAGCTCTCTCTTTTTTAAGTTATTAAATAAATATATCTTAGATTTATTTATAATACTATATTTAGCTTTATTAATAATAAAAAGTTAAAAAGCTTTTAATTTCTCTTAAAAGTATTTACTAACTTATAAATTAATACTTAATCTATTACCTTATTATTATTATTATTAATTATAATAAATAAATAAAGATTACTAATTAGTTTTTAGATATTTAGTAATAGCTTTATATTTATTATATTAACTTTAATATTATAGTTAAAGCTAAGTAAAAATAGATTAAGAATACTAGCTATAATAATAATAGTAATAGATCTAATAATAAAGCTAATTCACTATTAATATAAGTAATAGCTTAGCTTATTAATAAAGACTAAGTTTATATTAATATACTAATAAATAAGACTTTAACTTATATATGTTATAAGGTTCTTATAATATAAAAGCTTATTACTTTTACTAAGATTAAATATAACCTTAAAAAAGCTTAAACTAAGCTTTATAAAGAGTTTCTTAATTAATATTCTATTTTGTAATACCTCTATATAACTTACTTAGTCTTATAGGTATAATAAGCTTATTATTTTATCTATAAATATTAGAACTTTAGTATTTATATTACTTCTAATATAAAATCTAATAATAATAATGTTAGAAACTATCTCTTAAATAGCTTTAGTTACTTATATTAACTTATTAATATTATAGAAAATATAATTAATAATTAAGAATTATACTTTAAATAAGCTAATACCTAAGATAAAGTTTTTAAAAACTAGAAGTATATAAGTACTTACTTTAAGTATTTAAATAAACTTTAAATAATACTTTTTTTAAAGTACTTTATTTTAATTATAAAGTAATACTAATTAATAAAAAAGGTAATACTTTTTAATAAAAAGCTATTTCTAAGTTTTATTAGAGAATATAATTTAAATTATATTATTTTAATTAAGTTTAATATTTCATATTATTATAAGATCTTTATTAAAATACTTAATTTAATAATATTCAATAAATAAGAGGTTTACCTTTAGTAATATTTATATAAGATATCTTTTTTTAATTTATACTAATAAATCTTAGATCTAAAAATTATAATATTTCTTTATAATATTTCTTTGCAATAAGCTAAAAAATATAATATAGTTTATTTTATTATAACTAGCTTTACCTAAAAAAAGCTACTTAACTAATTAAACCTATACTATTAATGATAATCAAGAGATAAATAATAAGAAATAAGGCTACTTACTTAGAAATAGCAATAAGTTAATAGTAATTAAGTCTATATAAAAAGTAAGTTAGCTAAGTTAAAACTAAGTTTCTACCTTATTCTAATAATAAATAAGAAATTAGTTTAATATACTTAATAAAAAAAAGTTAATAGAATATTATATAAATAAATAGTTACTATAGCTTAATATTTAAGAAATATAAAGTTAATAAAATACAATTAATAATAGTAATAATAAATCTTTATAATTATATTATAAGAGAGTAATTAAATAATAAGCTTTTCTCTTATATAGTCTCTATTTAGGATTTATAAAACTTAGAAATAAGCTATGATACATATTTTTATAAATCTTAAATAAGAAGAGAGGTATCCTTTATAGCTATAAGGAATAGGCTTTACTAGAGGTATTATAGGCTAATAAGCTAATAAGCTAGTACTAATAGGGCTAGAACCTATAGCTAAAGGAGGCTATAATATACTAGGGGTTATATAATAGAGAGCTAGGCTACTAGTATAAAGGCTTCTTAATTACTAATAGTAGAGCTATTAGATTTTTCCCTTCTTTATCTTAGAAGTTTTATTAATAGCTAATATAGTTATAAGTTATCTAACTACTAATTACTACTATAATAGAGGTACCTTTTATAGCTATAGAAAATAGGCTTTACTAAATATACCTTTTATAGCTATAAAAAATAAGCTTTATAGAGATATATTTATAGCTATAAGAAATAGGCTTTAAGAAGGCTACTTTTATAGCTATAAAAGTAGCCTTAAGATAATTAATCTATAGCTATAAAATAAGTCCTCTAGAGCCTATTTCCTATAGCTATAAAGGGTAGTTGGTTAATATATAATAATATAATAGTAGAATAGATATATTAGTAAGAATATATTTACTACCTTTATAGAGAGGTATTAATTTTTTAAACTAATTAGGGTAATAAATAGTAGTACCTATATAAGAGTAATACCTATATTTTAATATATAATACCTATATATTAAAATATAATACCTATATATTGATATATCATACTTATATATTAATTTCTAATATAATTACCTAGTTATTTTATAAATAAATTAAAAATATAGCTTTTTTATTTTAGGAAAATTTAAAATTTAAATTAAAGAGATTATAACTATAAAATACTATTATTTATATTATAATTTATAAAATGAAGAGTAACTTATTTCTGTTTAAGTAAATATAATATAACCTTCTTTTTAAATATAAGATTAATTTAAAATTAAATATAATATTAGTATAAAAGATAATATTAATTAGTAATTTCTATATAAGTAATATAATTAATTTAGATAATAATACTGTAATTAAATTTCTAATAATAGGTTTTTTAATAAGATATAGCTAAGGCTATAATATTAATTAGTAGTAATAGTACTTATTAGTATTATTATTAATATATTAATTACTTAGTAATTAATTAAATAATTAATAAAGAAAAAATAGCTTATATAGCTTAAAATATAATTTGTAATAATAAGTAAGTAAAAGAAGTCTAAAAGTTATCTAAATATAACAAGAACTACTAACTAAGTACTAGGTACTTACTAAGTAGGATCTATTATAAGAGTATATATAATATAGTACTAGTACTTAGTACTAGAACTAGTTAATCTTTTAGTAGAATACTAGAATAGTCTATTAGTAGTAATAGTATACTACCTATACTATTATAATTACTCTAGTACTAAGTAGGTCTTCTAGCTACAATAGGGGCTAGGTTTAAATCCTATCTATTAGGACTCTCTTATTATATAAGCCTTACCTAGGCTAGGTTAGAGGCTAGAGGTTAGGTAATTAGTAACTAGTTAGCCTAAGAGTACTAGATAATTAATATATAGCTTAGTATAAAAGAGAGGTAGCTTATATTAGGCTTAGAGGGACTAGGTATAGGGAAGTATTACCTAGTACTAGCTAGGGATCCCCTAGCTATTACTGGGTACTAAGCTATCTAGGGCCTTTAGAGTTAATATAACCTTATGCTCTAGTATATAGTTACTAGTACTAGTATAACTTAAGGATGTATTATATTAGAAGGGGGGTATTTATAATAAGAATTACCAACTAAGTATTAAGTACTTACTAGGTAGGATCTATTATAAGGGTATATATAGTATAGTACTAGTACTTAGTACTAGAACTAGTTAATTTTTTAGTAAAATACTAGAATAGTCTATTACTAGTAATAGTATACTACTTATACTATTATACTAAAGATATTTTATAAGTTAATTACCTAAGAGCTATAAAAGTTAATTCTTAAGTAAATTTAAGTTTATCTTATATATAAGTTTATTTTAATATTTTTCATTATAATTTTATTAATCTTATGAGTTTTAATTACTGTATATACTTTCATAATTGATTTAATAAGTATTAATAATTATTTAATAAATTCTATAAAGTAATTACATTATATAATTATTATTTAACTTATATTATAGTTGTTTTATATTTTAAAAATTATTTATTTAATTATTTTTTAATTTATATTAAATTTATATTACTTATATTTGTTATATAAAAACTATATTACTTATACTTCTTATTAATTAGGAAAACTATATTACTTATAACTTATTAAGTTGTAATATTAGGTTTTTTTCTAAAGGTCTTATTCTTAAGATCTTATATAAATAAGTTATAAATCCTAAGTTAGAGTTTTATTAAGTTATTTTCTTTTTATTATTTTAGTAAAATATTAAGGTTTATTAGTTATCTGTTTTTGTTAACCTTTTATTATAAGTATTATATCTTATATTCTTTTTAGTTAAGCTATAAAGTATAAAGATATTATAGATTAGAAAAGGTAAATAATAAAGATTATAATATAATAGATAATAGGTATAAGTATATAATAAGAATCTAAGCTAACTTTTAAGAAGTTTAGATTATAAGCCTTATTTATAAAGCTTAATTACTAATATATACCTAAGTTAATCTTTTTATAAAGAGCTTATTATATTATTAGTAACTCTCTTATGATTATCTTCTTTCTAAAAGCTTTATTCTTAAAGCTATATAGAGCTAATTATCTAACTTATAAGATAATATAAGAGCCTATAACCTTTTACTATAACTTCTAGAGCTTCTACTATTAGTAACTTTGACTTTAGCTAGCTACCTTTACTAGTAAATAGAGTATTAGGAAAAAATATAAAATATATTATAAATATAAAATATAAATATGAAATATAAATATAAATATAAAACATATGTATAAATATATTATATATATTTATAATATACTTTATGTTTTCTAAGATATATATTTTTATATTTATATTTTTATAATAAGATATACTATATTTAAAGTAATTATATTAAATATAATAAGAATATAATTAAAGATATTAATAATATATATTTATATATCTAATATATTTTATATTATATATTTCTAATCATTATCTAAATAAAGATTTCTAACTCTATTAGTATAAAAGGTTTTAAAAAGAAGAATATTAATATAATATTCTTTTACTTCTTTAATATTATTATTATTAATATTATTAATATTTTCTTCTTCTTACTTATAATAATTATAACTAATACTACTTTCTATAGTATTAAGTATAAGAAGCTATTTAAATTATATTATTATAATAATCTTATATATAAAATAATAGTTTATATACTTTAAATTCTTTGATATTAATAGTTAAAGAAATTTTATTATTGAAAATTTTAAATAATAATGATTTAGTATTATTACTAATTACATTATCCCTATATTTAATACTAATATTATATACTATAGTATAAGGGTTAAAGATATTAAGAGTATTAATATTAAATCATTATTCTTAATCTTATTATTTAAGGTCTAGAGTTTCTAATTCTTCTAATATAGTATAATAAATAGAATTAATAAAGTTATAATTATTTTCTGATAGTTTTACTAAAACTAGAATATTAATAGTTATATTATTATTATTATTAATGTTGAAATTAATATAATAATTAACTTTATCTTTTAGTTCTTTAAACTTATTATAATATAGTACACTAAAGAGTATAGTATTATTCTCTATTTTATAGATCTAATTATTATAAGTATTTAATTTAAAATAAAATAAATAAAGTTATTACTTACCTACCATAATAATATTTTATAATATAAATATATTAATATTAAATAAAAAAGTTAAAGTTAAGAAAAATAAATATCAGTTAAAAATTAAAGTAGTAATACTTATAATATACAATATACTTATATAAAGTTTTATATACTAATTAATAGTAATTATTATATTATTATTTAGATATATTTATAGTTATACTTATATATTAACTAAAGTAACTAAAGTAACTAAAGTAATTAAAGCAATTAAAGTAACTAAAATAATTAAAGTAACTAAAATAATTAAAGTAACTAAAGTATTATATAACTAAAGTAATTAAAGTAACTAAGGTAACTAAAGTAATTAAAGTAATAAACTCTTTATCTTAATTACTCTTAATTAAAACTTAATACTTAAATAAATATATATAACTGTATAATATATTATTATATAACTATAAGAGAACTTACTTCTTTATATAGCTCTCTCTATACTCAATCTAATACTTATAAGTAATAAGAGATTCCTTAGACTTAAAAGAAGCCTTATATAAAAATTTAAGCCTACTTTTTCTTAACTCTCTATAACTAAATATTACTATAAAAATATATAATAAAAAGAAAATAATATTTAATTTACTAAAGAAGTAGAAAAAGAAGGAATTTGAATTTCTTCTATAGTAGGAAGCTAAGTAGGAAGGGTAGGAGAGAGAGGGGGGGTTTAGAGAGCAGTATTATCTTCTAAAAGGTTTAGAAATTTAAATACTAAGTTAATAGAGTTATCAAGAGGCTTATTTTAAAGCTCTTAAGAAGAGGTATTCTAATAAAGGTTATTTAGTATAATTTAAGTAAGTTAGAGCTAAGATATCCCTTATTAAAGATATTAAATAAACATAGAGATAACTACTTACTAGGTAGTTAAATTAGTAAATAAAAGTTTAGAAAGAGAGGTAGAAAAATCTATTTTATCTTATTATAAGGTATAATAAATTAATAGAGATAGTATATAAGTTATAAGAATAAAAGACTAAGGGGGAATCCTAAGATTATATAGATAGATACTTTTCTTTAATTTCTAAGTTAAGAGAGAAGTAAAGAGAGGTAAAGATAAGGATATATAAGGTAATCTAAAAGATATAAGTTTATCTAGAATTTAATAATTTTCCTAAGTTAAATGTATATCTTTAATATACTATAACTCTCCTTTTAACTATATTATCTCTTATAAAATACTTTCCTTAAGTAAACTATTTAAACTATTATCTTATCTTATCTTATTTATAGTCTAACCTAAATAGGAAATAATATTTAAATAACTTTATTTTTCTATTTAAGAATTCTTTATTCTTTATATTTTATTATATATATAATTATTATTTATTTATTTTATCATATGAATAAGCCTTTATATTATATTATAGAATATACCAAGTATATATATATATATATATATATATATATATAACTTATTAGATAAGAATTAAATAAAGTATTAGTAATATTATCTTTATTTTATATATATTATTAATTCTAAAGTAAGTAATACTTATTAATATTAATATTAAGTATTTAATATTAAGTATTTAATATTAAGTATTTAATATTAAGTATTTAATATTAAAGTATTAATACTTAATAATTAACTATATTAATTTATATTATTGGAGTATAACATACTTATTACTTAAATACTAAGCTATATCAGTTTAGATTTATTAAGATCTTATACTTTAAGTTAAACTTCTAGGCTTTAGCTTTAGATATATCTTAATACTAAAGTATTAATACTTAATATTTAACTATAATAACTTATATTATTAAAGTATTATATACCTATTACTTTAATACTAAGGTTATACTTATTATAATAAGTTTAAAATAAATAAACTATATATAAAATAATAATAATTATATATAGTATATATTATTTTAACTATACTATAATAAGTATATATACTTATAATATCTTTTGATTTAAGCTATTATATTCTTTACTTTTAATTATTATCTAAAAATAAGAATTACTTATATATCTATATCTATATCTATACTTATATCCATATCTATATCTATACTTATGTTTATATCTGTATTTATACTTATATCTATATCTATAGTTATATCTATATATATATCTAATTATTCATACTTATATCTATATTTATATTTATACTTATATCTACCATTTATTATATATAAATATATTAAAAAACCCTAAAAATATAGCTTTTTAATCTAGTAATTCTTTTTAACTTACCACTTCTTCCTCTAATTCTTAAGCTTCTTCTGAAGTTAATTTATCTAGTAATAATTCTCAAATATTAATCAATAGTAATAAAACCTGATACGTATACCTATAAACTAGAAAATCAAAAAGATTATATATTTAAAGGAACTAAGTAATATCCTATTACTAATAATTTATTTTTTATTAATTTATTACCTAGAAATCCAAGTAAAGAGAGAGAAATAGAATTAATTTGTAATATAGAGGGCTATAGAAAGAAATTTATAACTAAAGTAGCTAGATTTTAATCTTCTAATACTATATCTTACTATAAAAAAGATTACCCTTTTATAGTAATATCTAAAAAAGAAGAATTAAATATAGATAAAATAAAGTATAAGTTATAAGTATATTAAATATATAGATTTATATATATATTAATATCTATATAGTTATAGATATTAATAAATACTTATAAGTATTTAAAATTATTTATAGTATATATATTATTATTATTATAAATAGTATTACTTTTAATACTTTATATAATAATTACTAATATACTTTTTATAGATAAAGATTACATAGAGTCTAATAATAAAGGCTTAGAGTAAAGTAATATAAATACTTTTATATCTGATACTACTAATAAAAAAAGATATAGAGAAAGTATTATAATTAGGATTACTGATTCTTTAGAAGAATAAGAAGTATATAATTAAGTTATGGACTATTTGTTAAAGTTTAATATTAGTTATAATACTATTACTTCTAAAGGATTTAATACTTTATTATCTTTTTTAAATTAGTAAGTTAAAAGATATTATATTTTACTTATTATAATATATTATAATATATATGTTAATATTTTATTTTAGTGTAGTACTTACAATTAACTATTCTAAATTGAATAGTTATATTACTACTAAATTTAACTCTTTAGAAGCTACTATTATATATAACTTAAAATGATACTTTAATAACTCTAGTTTTATATCTTTATAAGTAGATATTTGGATATCTATTAATAACAAAGCTTATTTAGAGGGTATAGGCTCTTATATAAATAGTTCTTCTAAGTTAATCTATTTATAACTAGGTAAGTTCTTATATATAATTAATATAATATTATATTTATATAATACATATTTATATAATATATATTTTAAGAGTATATATCTATATAGGATATATCTATATCATATAGGTATATATAATATAAAGTCTTTAATACTAATAATATTAAATAGGGCTTAAGTATTCAAGTAACTTATATACTAGACTTTATATATAACAAATTTTTAAAAATAATATTATTAGAAAATATAATATTCCTAAGTCTAATACAATTAAGTATATATTTATTATATCATGAATTTATTAAAAACCTTATAACTTTATTATAAATAAAATATTAACTTGATTATTATAATATAACAAGAGATAATAGTTTTAATAATAATACCTTCTTAAATCTATTTATTAGTTTTTATAGTAATAATAATAAGAATAATACTTTATATGATATAAGATATATAGTATATATATTAAATCTAGCAGCTAATGTACTAATAGATAAATATATTATAACTATAGTAAGTTAATATTAATATTATATTATTATAATATATATAATATATTAAATCTAATATTATTCAATAGGTAGCTTAGGAAAGCTTAAGCGTTTAGTTATATTATTAAGAAATAATACTATTTTATATAAGGAATTTAAAATAGCTATTAATTATACTAAAGAAGCTAGAGGATTTCCTATTAGTATATATAAGACTAAGTTTCCTTTATATAAGTTTATGATTACTATTTATGAATAATAGTTATATCCATATAATTATTATATATATATTATTATAATAATAACTAATATATAGAGTAGGTAATAAAACTAGATAAAATTCTATTTATCTTATGATTAATATATTTATAGAGCTTAAACCAGCTTTAGATATATTAAATAACCTAACTAAAAATAGTATTTTTAAAAAGATTTATTCTACTAATAACTAATAGATTTAGGTTACTTATTTAAGAGATATATTAAAGATATTTTATAATCCTACTTTATATCTTTAAAGTTAAATATATATTACTATTTGTAATATATTTATTTTAATAAGTAATAATTATTAATAATTATTAGATAAAAAAGAATTGTATTTAGGTAAAACAAAAGAAGTGGATAAAGTAAGTAAAATAGGTCTTTATATTATATATAATTACTAAATATCTATCAGTTTAATAAAGCTTTAAACCATTATTCTAGTATTTTTTTTACTTTTTATAGAAATAGGTATAAATAAACTAGAGTTTTATTTTCCTTATCCTATTAATATGAATAATTGTAATGAATATAGACCTTATTTAATAATTTTTATATTAGATTCTAGACTTAATTATAAAAGTCTTAGAAATAATACTTTGATATCTTTTATACCTAATAGTACAATATAATAAGTTAAGAATAATTTAGCTAAAGGATATAACAAGTTAGCAATTATATTTTAATATCATATATAAAATATAAGTTATAATACTAATATATCTTATAATATTAGTCTAAAAGACTTTATAATAATAGATCTAGAATCTACTGATTGAAAAGGCTTATATATTAATTCTATTAAAAATAGAATTAGTATTGATAATCTAAGTCCAAATAATATTAAAAATAAAGGAAAAAGTGAAGTTAATAATATAAATAACTTTATAATAGATACTTCTAAAGATAGATCTAGATCTAAAGGTATTAACATCCCTAGACCTAAACCTAAAGAAGAATTTATTAGGAATTTGTTTCCTATATAAAGTAAAAAAAGAATAGAAATATCCAAAAACATAAAATTAATAATTATTATAAGTTAGGATTACAAGGAGATAAAGTAAGTTAAATTTTATTATATATATTTCTTATATATTACTATTTATTATTAAGTATTGAATACTTATATATATAATACTTATAAGTATAAGTTCTTTAAATATAGTATATTATTATTAATAATATTACTATTAGTAATAATATAATAAAATATTAATAATATTACTACTAATGATAATATAATAAAATATTAATAATATATATATATATTAATCTTATACTAATATATTATAATAGATTAATCCTTTAGATTAGTAGGTAGAAAATAAAGTTGAATTCCCTATTTTATATATGATAGCTGGAAAATATCTAGCTATTTCTCTTACTTTAGCAGTGGTAGAAGCTAGTTTTAACTAATTAGGTAATATTATAACTAAAAAAATAACTAATCTTAAACATAATAATAGAAGGCATGTAGTGTTATTAAAAAGCTAAAATAATATTATTAATAATTCTAAGAATTCTAATAGTATAGAGGATTTATATATTCCTAAAATATATAATAATTTATTCAATTATTCTAAAATATTAGATAATAAATTCGATTTTACTATAGAAGAGGATTACAATAGTAATATAGAAGAAGAAGAAGACAAAGAAGAAGAAGACAAAGAAGAAGAAGATATAAATTAAGAAGAAATAGATTTTAAAGAATAAGAAGATATTACTATAGAAAGTAGTAATAACAGTTCTATTAATTAGAATTATTATTATTATTATTATTTAAAATAATAGTTTAATATAGTGTTAGTTTGATTAAGCAATAATTTATATTTAATATTAATAAGATTTAATAAGTTTATATTATTATATATATAATTAATATATAGAACTATTTATATATAATTTAATTTATATAACTATATTATATGATATAGTTTATGTTACTAAGTAATAAAGTATATACAAATATAATGATAGTTTATAATTACTTAAATTATAAAATATAGTTTAATTTATATACAATATAGAAATAGTTTTATATACTTTATTTTTCAACTTTTATAGTAGTAATAGAAACCTTATTTATTTAGTTAACTTATATTGAATTATTATAAATAACTTAGTTTTACATACTTTATTTTTATAATTTTATATAAATAATATAGACTTCATTTATTAAATTAACTTATATTATATTATTATAAATAACTTATATTAATAAGATTGAATAAAGATAACTCTTTCAATTTAAGATTTAAATCTTTTAGTATTAAGGAAGTTAAGCTTATTCTTAAGTCTAGTAAGATAATAAGTAAAATACATTATTAATATATATATATATATATAACACCTATAATTATAAGATATTTTATATATTCAAAATAATTATATATAATATTATATATCTAAATACAGAAGTATAAATACAAATATATATATTTATATTTATAATATACTTTTATTTAGGAAAAATACAAAAACAAATATATATAACATATTTTTTCTTTAAAATACGGATATATAAATACATATATTTATACTTTTGTATTTTATATTTGTTAAATACTCTATTAGTAAATAAGTTATTAGATAGATTGAATTATATTATAAGTAATTTCCTCTTTTTAATTTATAACTAAAATAGATAACTTACCTTTAGGTATACTATATATTACTTAGAATAATACTCTAGATTTCAATATATTTCCTATTACTATTACTATCTCTTATATTTTCTTATTATTATTCTCTATATTACTTTAGACCTAGCTTAACTATTCTCTATCTCTATTATTAATAAATCTACTTAAATTAAGTTATTTCTTAGTATAGGTTATCTGTTTTTATTAATACTCTAGCCTAGTACTATAAGATATTTTCTTATTAGCTTTGATAATAATAATAATAACTTCTATTACTTTTATAAGAAACTAATATATACTAAGATTAATAATAAGGTAACTAAGCCTTTTAAAGAGATCTAGAAATCTATAATTTATATTATTATATCTCTAGTTTAGTTTTTAATCAGAAATACTAAAGTAAATTATATTACTTATTCTCTTAAGTAAAAGGAAAAGGGAGAAAATTTCCTTCTTTCTTAAGAGCTCATAAGCTTAGATCTTTAGCTTATTAATTAATTCTAATAATGTTTTAATATTCTATTACTATCATTAAGCATTTAGCTCTATATAAGATATTCTATAGGTCTTTTATGATAGAAAATATAATATAAAGAAAAGTAATATAAAAAAAGAAATTAAAGCTTTACTGTTACTTTGTATATATCTAGCTATAGCTAAAAAAGTTACTAAAAAAGGCTATTTCTAGTATATTAATTACTAGGGTATAACTTCAAAGCTCAAGGTTTTTAAGAACCTTAATAGACTTTAAGAGAGTTATTAGATAACTAGTAGTGGTTTTAAAGCTATTTTCATCTTAAAAGTAGGTTTAATAATATTATAGTTACTAAGCTATGGCTTATTACTGTTAATATAAGTAATATACTAATATAAAAGTATTATAGGGTAATTTATATATATATATTTAAGCTATAGTTAAAGTAAGGTTTAAGTTAATAGTTATTCTAACTTATTAGGTATCTATAATATATTAGATTATTAAGATAAAGTATAGGTTAGAGGTACTTTTAAAGAGTTAAATATACTATTAATTATACCATATATTAGGTAAACTATTTTAAGCTATTTATAGTCATTAAGGATATTTGAACTATATAGATAAGATAATATTACTTATAGCTTATTATTACTATTATAATTACTTTTTTATAGCTTATTTAATTTATTAGAAGCTTTTTCACTTATTTTATAGGTTAGACATTATTATAATTTATTTTATTAAAAAGTATAAGTTTAATAAGACTATCTTAATGGTTATTTATAAAGTAATTATAAGTAATCCTATTAACATTTAATTTATTTTTAATTTTTATATTATTACTCATCTTTTATGGCTATTATATTAATATACATAACTTTTAGAGATTTGATATAATTAGTAATATTATACCTTTATTCCTAATAAACTCAATAATATAATTATAATTAATAAGTAAATTATTATAACTAAATTTATTACAATTATTATAAATAATAATAAGCTTTTTTACTTAGTTATATTTATAATTATTTAATATATTTATATACTTATATATCTATATATTAATTAGTAATTCTTAATTATTCTTCTACTAAAATCTTCCTAATTAATAGTATTATCATTTTCATTATTATTTTGACTTTCTTTTTAAAAAGTAATATTCTTATCATATTTATCTTTTAATAATGATTTATAATTCTAAAAGAATTCCTAAGAATACTAAGTAGCTATAATTACTACTTATAAGTATTAGTTATTATATTTTTAATATATAAGATATTATTAAATCTATAAGTAAAAATAATAATAAAACTTATTTATATAGTTTAAATATTCTTAATTACTACTATAAGTAGCCTAAACTAGTTTACTTAATATTATAAAATTATAGTATATTTAATTCTTTAAAAGTACTTCTAACTTATACTATATCTTAATGATTAAGCTTATAGCCTTTTATTATAACTTCTAGAGCTTGTACTATTAGTAACTTTTACTTTAGCTGGCTAATTTTATTAGTAAATAATATTTAAGAGAAGCATTTTTAATATATAATTTTAATAGTTATTAAATAGATTAAATTATACTATAAGTAAAGATTTACTTTTTTTTAACTTCTAAGTAATCTAGATAACCTATATTTAGGTATATTATATACTGCTAAAATACTTTAGATATCAATATATTTACTCTATCACTATTTCTTATACTTTCTTATTACTATTCTTTAAATTACTTTAGACCTAGTCTAACTATTTTCTATCTTTATTATTAATAAGTTTACCTAAGTTAATATAGCTTTCTAGTATAACTTACCTATCTCTATTAGTAGCCTAGCTTAGTACTCTAAGGTATCTTCTTATTAGCTTTAATAATATTAATAACAGCTTTTATTATATCTATAAAAAAAAGGCTAAGCTTAAGCTTTAATAAAAAAGTTATTATTTTTAATATTATTTAGCTTGGTTTAATATGTCTTTTTCTTAATACAAGTTATTATATTATTAGTTTAATCCTTAAGTAGAAGCTTTAAAGTAAAGATAATTATCTAAACCCTTAAGGTAGAAGAGAGAGAGAAGAAGTCTCCTTCTTTTTTTAGAGCTTATAGCTTAAGCTTTTTAGCTCTTTAGTTAGTCTAAATAGAATCTAGATAAGCTATAGTTAAAGCTAAAAAGTTAGCTTTTTAAAAAAAGGGCTAGAGGTTTTTTATAATAAGAAATATAATATAAAGAAAGGTAATTAAATATAATAAAGATAAATAAGACTAAAGCCTTACTTTTACTTTTTATATATCTAGCTATAGTTAATGAGGTTATTAAAGAAAGCTATTTTTAGTATATTAACTACTTAATATAATATAATCTAAAAGCTTAAGGTTTTTAATAACCTTAGTAAACTTTAAGAGAGTTATTATATAGCTAATAATAGCTCTAAAGCTATTATAATCTTAAGAGTAGGTTTAATAATACTATAGTTATTAGTATATTAAGCTATAGCCCTTCTCCAGCTATAGCTAATTACTATTATTAAGCTATACTAATAAATATATACTTTGGAATAATTTATATTATAGTTAAAGTAAGGTCTAAGTTAGTAATTACTTTAACTTACTAGGTTTTTATAATATATTAGATTATTAAGATATAATATAGATTAGAGATACTCTTAAAAGATTAAATATATTATAATTATATTATATATTAAGTGAACTATTTTAAGTAGCTTATTATAATCTATAATAAATAAGTTAAATAGATATTTTAATAATCTAATATAGTATAAATACTTAATAAGTTAAAGTAATTACTAACTTAGACTTTACTTTAATTATAATATAAATTACTCTATAATACTTATCTATGAATATAGCTTAATGATAGTAATTAGCTATAGCTTCTTAAAATTATAATAGCTTTAAAGATATTACTAGCTATAGAATAACTCTCTTAAAGTTTATTAAGATTATTAAGAACCTTAAGCCTTCAAGTTATATTATACTAAGTAACTAATATACTAGAGATAGCTTTTTCTAGTAACCTTATTAGCTATAGCTAGATATATAAAAGGTGGCTAGAGCTAGGCTCTAGTTTTATCTCTTTCTATTAATCATATATTATCTATTATTAAACTACTTTTAAGATACCTATTATTATATAAAATCTTTGAAGTATTTTTTAATAAGGAAATTACTTCTTTATAGTAATTACTTATAAAAACCTGAAGGTAATTAATTAGATTATAAAGAAGCCTGGAATAAGGGTAATAGAATATAAAAGAGACTTTTTTTCTTTTCTTTAGAATTAAAAGAATAAGTAATAAAATTTACTATAAAGCTTTTAGTTATAAACTAGATTAGCTTTATTGTAAAAACTATTAAATATTATTTATTTATTATTAATATAAAAGACCCAGTAATTAGATTTAGTATTAATTAATACTTTTTAGATATAATAGAAATAGTTACCTTAGTAATCTAATATATAAATAAGGCTAAGAAACTAGTAAAACTCTAGTAATAGATAAGTTATATTATAAATCTATATTCACTTAAGTAAATTTACTAATAATAGAGGTAGAAGATAGTTAGACTAGGTCTAGGGTAATATAGAGATTACTAAATAAGATATTAGAAAATAAACTATTAGTAGTATATAATATACCTAAGGGTAGGTTATCTAGTTTAGTTAGGAGTTAAAAAAGGGTAAATTGCTTATAGTGTAATTTAATCTATTATCAAAATCACATACTAGAAGTACCCCCTTATTCACTAGTAAAGTTAGCTAGCTAGAGTAAAAGTTACTAATAGTAGAAGCTCTAGAAGTTATAGTAAAAGGCTATAGGCCTATGATAAAACTTATAAATATAAGACTCACTTTTTTTAAAGCAAGTACTTAAAGCTTAATATATTATTAACTATTATTAAATAATTGTAAAAGTATCTAATTATTATAATAATAGTATAAGAGAGTTATTAATAATATAGTAAGCCCTTAGTAAAAAGGTTAGCCTAAGTATATATTAGTAATTAAGCTTTATAAATAAGGCCTATTATATAAGCTACTTAGAAGTTAGCTTAAATTCTTATAATATATCTATACCTATGATCTATTATATTATAATCCTTTCTATCTACTTTCTCTAATCTATAACCCTCTTATAATTATTTAAGCTCTACTTTTACCTAAGAGAATTAGATTAAGTAATAATAAATAATTATAATTACTATGGTATTACTAATAATAGAATAACTAATACCCTTAGAACTAGTAGTAAATTAACTACAATATTAGATCTAAGAAATACTATTCTTTAGTAATTAATTTGATAACAAGTAAACCTTTTATAACTATTTAATAAGTATTAAGTAAGAGTTATTATAACATTTATAGTAGTATTACTATAATATAAGAAACCTCTTAGTTATATTTATAAAGTTCTTTAAGAGAGTAATACTTTTACTAAAGTATTTAATTAATTAATAATTATAAAAAAGGTTACTAATTAAAGCTAGATATTTAAGATAACTAATATATTTTTTAAGCTATTTTAAAGCTATTACTAGACTTAAAGATAAAATAAAAGTATTATTAAGATAGTCTTAATTTATGAATTACCTAAGTAATCTTTATTATATTTATTTACTAAATATAGATTAATTTAATACTTTAAAAAAGGTACTTTTATAAATCCCTTAATAATAGTTATTATTACAATAGTTAAGAAGCTTTATAATTCTTTATTAAATAGTTAGTAATATATCAAGCTCTAAGTACTAGCTTTAAAAAAAGTAAGCCCTATACCTATAACTTTTACTATTACCTCTAACTATAGATCTAATAGTATCTTATTTATTGAAAGTATAATAATTAATGCTTATAAGTAATAGTAATAGCTACTTAATACCCTTAGAAATCCTTTTAAATTATAATATATTATTAAAAAACTAGTAATATAGTAGGAATATTACCTTTAAAAAAGGGAGTAATAATAGAGATAAAGATAATAATACTACTAATTATAAAGATTATAGTAAAAAGTTAATAGAAGACTATTAATTAAAATATAAGTGTATAAGTATATAGAGTAATAATTATAAATACAGCTAAGTAATAAAGATTATTATTACTTATAATAATGATAGAAAATTGTACTATAATAAGTAAACTTATTAGTTATAATTATATTACTAGACTTATTAAAAATAAAGCTATTAGATTACTAGTTATATTAAACTTTTATAAGTTATATATATTATATAATATTTATAAGAGGTAAGTAATAATATAAAGAAGAAAAGTAAATTTAATACTAATAAAACTACTTATAACTACTTTATAAATAATTACTAAGATAGCTCTAATAGACTTATACCTTTTAGTAAAGTAAGTTATAATATCCTCTAATTTATAAAGTAAGTTAAAGGACCTCTAATAGATTAAATAAGCTATAGAAAAGTAACTATACTAGTAATACTAAGCTATAAGTTATACTATCTTATAAGTTAGATAATTAGCTTTATATAGCCTTAAGAATAAGGTTTTAAGAAGGGGAATAATTATAAGACAGTTACTAATAATATAGTAAGCCCTTAGTAGTAAGGTTAGCCTAGGTATATATTAGTAATTAAGCCCTATAAATAAGGCTTATTATATAAGCTACTTAGAAATTAGCTTAAATTCTTATAATATACTTATACCTATTATCTATTATATTATAATCTTTATTATCTATCTTTTCTAATCTATAACCCTCTTATAAATAGCTATTATAAAAAAAGTTATAAAAATACCTTTTTTAAGAAGCTAAGTTAATATGTATATATATATATATATATATATATATAATAAATACTATAAAAGTTACTTAAGTAACTTCTTATAGATTAGCTTAATAATAGTTATATTTTATTTATAAGTGTAGTAATAATTTTAAAATAGCTTTATAGATATACTTATTATTCTAGGTATTCAATCTTAATTAGTAATTATCTCTTATAAGTTTTAATCAATTAAATACTTTAATAGAAAAGTTGCTTTTTTAAAAACCTTAATAAATATAAGTAAAGGGTTTTTTATGTTATAAAAGTAAAAATATTGTTATAACAATTACTTAATACTTATTAAATAGTTATAAAAGGTTTACTTATTTATAGATTAATTACTAAAAATAGTATTTTTAGATTTATTAGAGATTTAATAAAAAAAGCTCTAGAAATATTAATTACTCTTATATTATTATTAATAATACCCTAATAGCTATAATTATTTATTATAAGTTATAAATACTTAGTTTAATTCTCTTAAATAAAAATAAAAAGCTTAAATAATTATAAAGATATCATAGACTAAAAAAGATAGATAATAAAAATTAAAATATAATACATAATAGGTATAGGTATATTATAAGATTTTAAACTAACTTCTAAGTAGCTTATATAATAAGCTTTACTTATAAGACTTGATTTCTAATATATACCTAAGATAACTTTTTTACTAAGAGCTTATTATATTATCAATAACTCTATTATATAGAGTTATGTCTTATATATACTATCACAATAAAAAATTATATTATAAGATAATATCAGAATTTAAGATTTATAATAAGTATACTTATTTAAGTTATTCTTATAATATAACCCAGGATACAATATATTTTTATAAGCTTATTATATTCTTTTTTTCATATTATAACACTTACTTTTTATAGTAAATTATTTACGTAATAAAGTAAGTAATTTAAATTATATGAAATAGTTTAAAAAGCTTTTTTATTATAGAGTAATCATATTAAGAAAGGCTTAAGTAAGAATAAGTATATTACTTATAAAGCTTAATTATATCTATAAAATAAAAAGGATAATATTAAAAGAATATTCTAATATTATCTTTTATTAATAAGTAAAACCTTATTAAAGTCTTTAGTAGTATTTAAAGTATAGTTTATAAGAGATTCTAGTATTATGAACCTATCTAAGTTACTTTTTAGTTTTAGAAACTATTTTTAATGATTTTATTATTATAGCTCTTCTAATAGCTACTTTAAATCTAATAAAAAGAACTAAGTTATAATATCTATATAGTTTAAATATTCTTAACTACTATAAGTAGCTTAGAATAATTTACCCAATATGTAATATAATTATAATATATTCAACTCTTCAAAAGTATCTCTAACCTATACTATATCTTAATAATCTATTATATTATAGACACATAATAAGTTAGAGTAACTACTAACTTAGACCTTACTTTAACTATAGTATAAATTACTCTATAGTATTTATATACTAGTATAATACCTATATTAATAGTCATAAGCTATAGCTAGAAAATAGCTATAGCTTAATATACTAGTAACTATAATACTATTAAACCTATCTTTAAGGTTATAATAGCTTTAGAGTTACTACTAGCTATATAATAACTCTCTTAAAGTTTACTAAGATTATTAAAAACCTTAAGCTTTTAAATTATATTATATAGAAATAGCTTTCTTTAGTAACCTTATTAGCTATAACTAAATATATAAAAGATAAAAGTAAAGCTCTAGTTTTATCTTTTTATTATTATTCCTATATTACCTTTTTTTAATGGATATATATAATAAATTATTCTGTATCATACTTTTTATTATAAAAAATCTATAGAACCTCCTATTAAGAACTAACTCCTTGGAAATAGTAGTAGCTTATTAAAACCTTATTAGAACTAGCTAATAAGCTATAGATCTAAGCCTATAAGCTCTTAAGAAAAAAGGAGATTTTCTCTTACTTTCTTTTACTTAAGAGAATGAATACTATAATTTACTTAAGTACTTCTATTTAAATATTAAACCAAGAATAGAATAATATAGATTATTAACTTCTAGATCTTTTTCAAAGAGCTTAATTACTTTACTATTAATCTTAATGTATATTAGTTTTTTTAAAAATTAATAAAAGCTATTATTAATATTACTAAAGTATAAGAGGGTTATAGATTAGAGAAGGTAGATAATAAGGATTGTGATATAATAATAATAAGTATAAGTATATTATAAGAATTTAAGCTGACTTTTAATAGGCTTATATAATAGGCCTTATTTATGTAGCTATATCTATATAGTCGAACCTTTTACCATAAGCTTGCTAGATATCTAGTAACCCTCTTATAATTACCTCCCTTCTAGAAGGCTTATCCTTAAGGCTATATAGAGCTAACTATCTAACTTATAAGACAGTATAACTTATAGCTTAGTATTACTACTATAGTTACTTTCTTATAGCTTATTTAATCTATTAGAGGTCCTTTAACTTACCTTATAGGTTAGAGGTTATTATAACTTACTTTACTAGAGGGTATAGGTCTATCAGAGCTATCTTAGTAATTATTTATAAAGTAGTTATAAGTAGCTTTATTAGTATTAAATTTACTCTTTATTCTTTATTTCCATACTATTACTTACTTTTTATAGCTGTTATATTAATATATATAACTTCTAGAGGTCTAGTATAATTAGGACTCTTATAGCCTTATTTCTAGTAAGTTTAGTAATATAATTATAATGAATAAGTCTACTTATTATAACTAAATATATTATAATTATTATAAGTAATAGTAAGCTTCTTTACTTAGCTATACTTATAATCACTCTATATAATTATATACTTATATTTTAATCAATAGTTTTTTACTAACTTTCTACTAGGATCTTTATAATTAGTAGTATTACTTTTATTATTACTACTCCCCTTCTTAAAGGCAGTATTCTTACTATACTAATCTTTTAGTAATATATTATAGTCTTAAAAGGATTTCTATAGGTACTAGGTAGCTATTACTATTACTTATAAGTACTAATTATTATGCTTTTAATAAATAAGATATTATTAGATCTGTAGTTAGAGGTAATAGTAAAAGTTATAGGTATAAGGTTTACTATCTTTCAATCTAGTAATACCTAAAGCTTAATAGATTACTAACTACTTAATAAAGAATTATAAAGGGTCTTAACTATTATAATAATAGGTATTATATAGTAATTTATAAAGGTACTTTTTCTAAAGTATTAGGTTAATATATATATAGTAAATAAATACTATAAAAGTTACTTAGGTAACTTCTAAATTAAGGCTAGCTTAGTAATACCTCTATTTTATCTATAAGTTTAATAATAGTTTAAAAATAGCTTAATAAATATACTAGTTATTATAGGTATCTAGCCTTATTTAGTAACTATTCCCTATAGCTATTAGCTAATTAAATACTTTAGTAGGAGTATTACCCTCTTAAAAGACTTTATAAGTATAAGTAAGGGTCTTCTTATATTATAAAGCTAGTAGTAATACTATAAGTATTATAATAACTATTACCTAATACTTATTAAATAGTTATAAAAGGTCTACTTACTACTAGATTAATTACTAAAGGATAGTATCCCTTAGATCTATTAGAGGTCTAGTAATTAATCTAATAAATCCACTAGACCTACTAGCCTTAGAGGTATTAGTTACTTTATTATTAGTAATGCCTTAGTAGCTATAATTACTTACTATTACCTAGTCTAATTCCCTTAGGTAGAAGGGTAAAGCTTAAATAATTATAAGGGGGTTATAGATGAGAGAAGGTAGATAATAGGGATTATAATATAATAATAATAGGTATAAGTATATTTCAAGAATTTAAGCTAATTTATAATAGGCTTATGTAATAGGCCTTATTTATAGGGCTATATCTACATGGTCTGACCTTTTGCTACAGGCTTACTAGATATCTAGTGACCCTCTTATATAAAGCTAATAAGAAGATACCTTAGAGTACTAAGCTAAGCTAATAGAAAAAGATAAGTTATATGAAGAAGCTATATTAACTTAGGTAAATTTATTAATAATAAAGATAAAAGTAATAATAATTAAGCTAGGTCTAAAGTAATATAGAGAATTAATAGTAGTAAGAAAGTATAAGAGATAACAATAGAGTAGATATATTAAAATATAGAATATTTTTTAATAGTACTATATAGTATACCTAGGAGTAAGTTATCTAATTTAGGTAGAAGTTAAAAAAGAGTAAATTAACTATAGTATAATTTAATCTATTGTTAAAATTATATACTAGAAGCACTTCTCTTAACTATTATTTACTAGTAAGGTTAGCTAGCTAAAGTAAAGGTTAGTAATAGTAGAAGCTCTAGAAGTTATAGTAAAAGTCTATAGGCCTATAGGTTATAATATACTAGTAATATAACAAAGTATTTACTATTAGAAAGTATAAAATAATAATATAAAAGTAAATAATAAAGTAAAATAGTATAATAATAATATAAATATAAGTAATATATCATAAGTATAACTAAAAGTAATATATCTCATAGTATTCTCAATAAATATTCTTTTTTAAAGTATACTATATTGAGAATACTACTAAATACTAGTAAATATATAACCTTAACATCTTAGTAATTCTAAGCTATATACCTCTTGTCGCTTATAATAAGACTTCTCTTTTCAAAAAGGTACTCATTACTAATATAGAATTACTTTAGATATATAAAAACTATATCTTTTACTTTATATTCTCTTATTAATAATATATTTTCGTTAGAATAATATTACTTTTTATACTTTAGTAATTATTATAAATAAAGAATACTCTATACTTATTAATGCTCTTAGCTAGAATCTTACTAGGTTATTTATTATTACTATTTCTAATTATTAAAGAGTATAAGGTTCTCTTATTATTAGTATTATATATAATTACTATAGTAAGATAGATAGTAATAATAGTATTAAGGTAAGAGATAATTACTCCTATAGAAATCTTAGGTATAGTAAATTTATAGGTAATAAATTTTAGAAAGATATTAATATTATCAGCCTTTTTTAAGAGTAAAACTTAGTTTATAAGTTAAGTATTAGCTAGATAAATCTTTCTAATATTAGTATTTATTATACTTATTTTTAATACTTAATTATAATATTTTGAATAATATTATTAACTTTGTTATTATACTTGGTAATTATCTTAATATTATTATTAATAATATCTTTTATCTCTCAGATAAAGCTTTTAGCTTTTTATATTATAATTTTAATCTTAAATATTAATTGAATAATATTAAGATTAATTGAATAATATTAAAATTAATTTAAAAGTCTATAAGATTATTTATAAACTCTCATATTTATTAAGATTATTTTCTTATTAATTCTATATATTTTATCTTAGAAATGGAAATAAAATCTAAGTATTGAATAACTAAAAGTACTTTTAAGACCTTAGTATTATAATTACTTAGGTAAGAGAGAAATATAAATTTAATAAGATACGCTTTAAATAAGAGATATTTACTTTAAAAGTAATTATTCTGAAAGATATTTATAGTTTTATTTATAAAGTTAATAAAATAATAAAAATTGAATTTAAATATTAATAATACTATAAGAGTATATAGCTATATATCATAATTAAAAAAAAGTATAGAAAGTAGGTTTTTTATTATTTTCCAACTTTAAGCTAGAGAAAGTAAAAACTCTTCTCTAGTAGCTATAATTTATTTTATGGGTACTTACTAAAGTATAACTAGTTAGATTCTAAAGTACCTCTCTAGGTTTATATTCATTCTCTTATTAGTTAATTAATCTTAATTAATTATTTATAATTACTTTTTTTAAGGCTTTAATCTCTAAAGCTATACTAGTTTATATATTAATAACTATTGATAGAGCTAATAGTAACTTATTATTTTACTTTACTTTAGCTTAATATAGCTTAGCTATAAATATTAATTTAGTATTATAAACTCTTAGTATATTATTAGTATTACTTTATTACTTTACTTTTATTATTCTTATTTTAAAGTTATTCTTTTTATTCCTTTTATGTATTTATTATTATTATTATTATTTTGTAACTATAAAGAATTTATAGCCAAGAGCTATAATTAGAAAAGGTATAAAAGGTAGATCTATTAGTGATATTAAACTTTAAGCTAGAGAAAGTAAAAACTCTTCTTTAGTAAGCTATAATATATTTAGTAAGTACTTACTAAAGTATTACTAGGTAGATCCTAAGGTAGCCCCTAAGTCTATACTTATTTCCTTATTAATTAATCAGTTATAAATAACTCTTTATAATTACCTTTTTTTTAAAACTTCAATCTCTAAGGTTATACCAGTTTATATATTAATAGTTATTTATAGAGCTATTAATAGCTTATTATTTTAATTCACTTGAGTTTAATATAGTTTAAGTATAATTATTTATTTAGTATCATAAGCCTTTAATATACTATTACTATTACTTTATTACCTTATTTTTATCATTCTTATTATATAGTTATATTTCTTTTTTGTTTTTCTTTTTTTATCTTATTTTTGTGTATTTATTATTATTATTACTTTATAATAATCTTTATTATATTTTAATTAGGTTTTATTCTATAAATACTTATTATAAACATTATTTATTCTATCTTATTATATAATTACTTTTTCTTCTTATTTATAATAATCTCTTAAGTAGTTATTATCATGTATAGTTATTAGGATTCTTATAGGTATAAATACTTCTTTACCTAACTTAAATCTTTTTCTTTTTTTTTCTTATCTTTTATTAAGTCTTTATTATATTATTATCTCTTTTTTCTCTTTCTACTTATTAAGTTAATAATTCTTTTTCTTACTCCTTTAAACCTTTAGTTTTTATTAATAACTCTTTATTAAAGCTTTACTTAATATAAGTATTATTATTTAAGTTTCTAATATTCTTAAGTTTTAATATCTTATTAATAAAAGCTTTAAAAAGCTTAAAAGCAATACCTCTTATATTAATTACTTAAGTTAGCTTTCTTATAATATTCAATATCTCATTTACTATTAAAGTAATTATACTACTACTTATTTTACTTATAAAGTTGATAAAAAGAAATATTTTATTATAAGTATATACTAATTTCTTATTAATTATTTAATAATACTGATATCTTTCTTAAGTCTTAAAAGAACTTTAAGATATAATTAATATAAGAGATATAAAATTAGTTTATTTATTTCTATAAGTAAGAAATAAAAAAAGTCTAAATTAATCTTAAATATTAGTATATCTATAATTCTTTTATTTATATTATATTAACTTAAGTTTATATAATTAAGTATATTGCTAACCTATTACTAAGTATTAATATAAAGAAGTTAATACAAATTATTATTTAGAAGCTTACTCTTTATTATAAATATTTAAGTCTCATACTTATATATTAGATTTATTACCTCTCTCTTATTAAGTATTTAATATATTAACTCTTATATATAGAGTAGTTCTATTTTCCTTATTAATATTTTTAACTAACTTAATTAGCTTTAACTTATATATAATTATAATAATAGTTAAGTAAGGGCTTTTTAATTAAATATTAAGTAACTAATAGGTTATTCTTTTAATAAGTATAATAAAATTAATAAAAAGTGTTCTTAAGAAATTTCTTATTTAGTTTATATTTTATAAAGTTATTAATGAATATATAATAAATTCTATACTTATTTATATTAATATTATTATTATTATTTTATTTTTATTAACTATAAAGACTTAACTTAATCAAACCCTTTAGAGAAAGTATAAGCTTATAGGTATTAATATCTTTTAATAAAAAAGAAAAAGGTTAAGCTTATTATTATTCTTAAAAATAAAAAGAACAAAAGTAATAAAGGTAATAAAGGTAATAATAAAGGTAAGAAAAGAGATAAGGAAAAGTTATTAAGCTATTATGTTATTATTATTACTAAGCTTGAAAAAGAAAAAGAGGTTATAAAGAAAAAAAGTATAGCTACTGTAGTAATTATTACTAATAAGATTAATACTAAGAAGATATATATAGTTAAAGAAGCTTAATATAAAGGAGTAGTTACTAAGTAAAAGAACAATAAAGCTTATAAAAAGTATATTAATAACTTAATTAAAGTATATTAACTATATAAAGTATTTATAGTATATTTTATAAGGAAATATAAGTATATTTATAATATTTATTAAAAGCTTATTAACTAAAAGATAGCTTAGTTATAAAATTTTACTAATTTTATTAATAAAAAGACTATTGTTTATATATTAGTTATTAATTAAATATTTACTGAAAAGTATAATAAAGGTAAAGCTATTACTTAAGTTATTACTAAAGAGCTTAATTATTAATTAGATAACTTAGAGGTAAGTATATATTCTAATAAAAATAAGAAAGGTAGAGATAGAAATAAAGATAAGAATAAGAATAAGAGTAAAAGTAAGAGTATAGATAAGAGTAAAGGTAGTAATAAGTAAATAATAGTTTTATAATAGGTTTCTAATAGTAATTTAGTTTTTAATGTCATTTTTTATCTAAGATACCTTAGGTAGCTTTTTAACTTAATATAATAAAAGAGAATTTTAATAGTACTTACTCATAAATAGGTAATTATTTAGTAATAATTAATATATTACTTATTATTGACTTATTTCTTAGATTTCTTTTTCATATACTTGTAAAAAATAGATATCTTTTTATAGGTATTATAAAAGTACTTTTTAGGTTTTTATATATTATACTTTATTAGCTATCTTATTCATTTTATAAGGTATTACTGATTATTTAATAGCTCTTACTAAGATATAATCTTATTTACTTTTTATTTTGTCAGCTTAGTTTTTAATTTAAGTAACATTAGCTACTCTTTAATATATACTTACTAAGTATTTTAGAGTTTACTTATTAAGATAAGAAACATGTTATTATATAGTAGTATTACTGAGGTAGATAGACCTAGTATACTTATAATATTGTTTACTTTATAATAATAATATAAATAAATCCAGGTATTAACTTCTTATTCTTAAATTTAAAGTTTTTTATTAATAATCTAGTAATATCTTAATAAAAATACTTTTTTAATATATAATGCTTATTCTATTCTTTTATCTAAGTCTTATCTAACTTTTACTAATACTATTATACCGTAGTATAAAGCTTTATAATATAATTAATTCTTTTCTTAATTTCTTTAACCTTAACTTTAAATACTAATAATATATATTTAATATAGCTTAGGTTCTAATTATATAATACCTCTATCAGTAGGAGTTTCATAGTAAAGTATTAATTATTATTATATAATGAAGTTACTTTAAATAGCTATACTACTTATTGTCTTAATAACTTTATAGTATATACTAATAGATATTTTTTTAATATCTAATATATTATTTTTAACTATCTATTAGTTTATAGATAGTATATAGTAAATAGTTAGTAATAGATTACTTTCTCTTTTATAAGTTTCTCTTAAAATTAATTAGTTAATAGCTTATCTCTATTATTTATAATATTGATAAATATATTAGATTAGTATTTTACTTATTTATAAAGAATCTAACCTAACTAAGCTACTTTAATTATTATGTAAGTTAATATAAAAACTATAAACTTCATTATAAAATATATAAGTACTGAGATATTATTATACTTGATACTATTACTATAAGTACTTAGTAATAATCTTATAATAAAATTTATATTAATTTCTCTAAAAGAATAACTTAGTATTAGTAATAGTTATAATTCTTTATAAAGCTTATACTCAGAGGTTCTTACCCCTTAATATATATTATAAGTATTAATTTATTTTTTTATATCCTTAAAGATATAAAGCTTATAAAAAGACCTAGAAATAAGCTTTATTATCTTATTTATACTGATATAAGCTATTATTAAGTTATATAAGTATGAGTAAATGATTACTAACTATAATAATAATTTAAGAGAGATTATTAATCTTTTTTATAGAATAAAATACCTTAGTTATTTAAGTAATACCCTTTTTATTTTTTAATACTTCTATAAGGTCTTATTATCTATTTCTAGTATTTATTATCTTTAGTTTATAGTTTACTAATTAGCTTTTCTAAAGTATTTAATAACTGTTAGAAAAAGTCTATTTTATACTTTATTAACTTCATAGTAACTATATATAAGATATATAGCTTTAGAATTACAGCTTTAGTTTCTAATATTCCTTCTTGTCTATTAAAGTTATACTAAGTATTCTAAATAATTCTTAGCTTATCTAGCTATAGGTTATTATAATTATAATAATTATAGAATTAGCTTAGAACTTTTAAGTTTAAAAAGGTCTTTAAAATAAGAAACCTCTTTCTTTAAGTATAGCTTAAATAGCTTATATAAATACTATAAATATTTTACTTATTTCTTTAAGAAATATAATAGTTTAGTATGTATTTTATAATAACTTATTAATTAACTTTACCTTATTAAAAAATATAAGAAATATATTATTATATATTATTTCTCTTTTTATATAATCTAGCTTTTTAAATAGACTATTTAATAAGTTTATAACCTCTAAGTAATATTAAATATTAGAATTAAAAGTAAGTAACTTATAAACTTATTTAATAAGTATTTTATAAATGTTTTATACTAATATATTAAGTATATTCTTTAATATTTAATAGTTTATAAGTACTATAAATATCTTTAATAACCCTTAGAGATAGTATACCTAATACCTTAGACTTTTTAAAATAATTAAGAGCTTTTATTATTTTATTACCTACCTTTACTTTATATTAGTTAACTTCTATAAGAAGTAAGTAATTAATTACTACTAATCTTTTAATAATTAACATTAAATACCTAAAATAGCTTTTTATGAAGTATCTATTTTAATTCTTATATTATATGAGAGATCTTAGTATTATAAAATAGGTATTAAATAAAAGATAACCTTTATTTTATTAAATATAGTTTAAGCTTTTATTATTTATTTAAATAATCCTTATTTGTTATCTTTATTATTATTCTTTAGAAGAAATATTATTAAAGTAATCATACTAAAATACTTTAAAATAAACTTCTAATAGAAGTTATAGAATTCTAGAAATACTTATATATCTTAACAAGATATTAGTAATTTCTATTTACTAATAGCTTATATATATATCTTATTTATAGATATACTTTTAAATATAATTATATATATTAGAAACTTTATTAAATATATATAAAAGTTATACTTATTTAGCTTAGTATATAATTATGCTTTATAAAGTCTTCTTAGGATCTTCTTAATATCTTCTATATATTACTCTTTTATATCTAAATAAATACGGATATTATCTATATATATAATATAACATATATCTAGTAATTTACTAAGTATTTCATAGATATATAATTAAAATATTATAAATATATTAATATACTTAAAAGATATAATAATATATTTAAAGTAATTATATTTTATATAAAATACTATTTTTTAATAATTCTGCAGCTTAATATAAATATGATAATATATATAAAAAAAGTTAACTTTTAACATTTAGTTTACTTTATAAAGCCTTTTTATTAGTTTCCTAATTAAAGGTAATAGATACTTATTTTCAATAGTAAATTTATCAAGTTCTCTATAGTTTATATATAAACATTATATTCTATTTTGCTTTAGTATAAAAAGAATTAAAGTATTAGCCTTGTTAATTAATATCTTAATATAATTATTTACTAGGCTTTTAGTAATATACTTATATAACTCTTTTAGCTATTATTAATTAAAAAAGTACATAAGCTTATATAAGAGTTTTTTACTATTAGCTAGTTTAATAAAACACCTAGCTTTTAATAATGAGTTAATTTCTTTTATTACTTATTTATTGAATATTTCTTACTTAAACTTAAGCTAGACAAAGAGCTTAACTATCTTATTATTTTTTTCTTTCTTATTTAAGGTATTTATAGGTAGTTTATTCTATACTAAGACATTATAAATATATACTATATATACTTTTTTATAGTTTTTAATAATCTCTTAGAGAATTTATTTTAAATTAATAAGTAATATATAATTATATTTCTATATATTTATATAAGTATTAAGGATAATACTCTCTCTTTTCATTAATACTTAAAATAAAAAGAGGTTAGAGGTACTTTTTAGATATAATACCTTAGTAAATAGTTATTAAATTTTCTATAGTTTATTCTTTAAATCTAAAAAGAAAATATAATTTAATATATAATACTTAGTTTTTTTACTTCTATTAAATCTAATTAATATAAAGTTTTATATATTCATGTATTTTAATCTAAAAAAGTTAACTAACCTTACATTAATAAGGTTAATTTAAATATATAAGTTCATATTTAAGTAAACCTAGTATTTAATATACTTTTATAAGATAATTACTTATTATTTTACTATTTCTTTAATAGAAACAGTATCAAAGGTTATAATATAAGTTAGAGTATTATTTACTTTTATTCTTCTTTTAAATTTAATAGCTTAATAATTCTATCTCTAATTATAGTAATATTCATAAAAGCTTTTTTAAAATTTGATTACTAAACTATTAATTTTTTTTTTATTTGTAAGGCTTTTATACCTATTTAAATAATAGCTTATTAAACTATAGTCAAATATATAATTAATAGCTTTAGCTTAAAAGGTTATAAAGGATTTATTATATATTTACTGCTCTATTTAACTTCTTAATTCTCTTTATAAAAGAAATCTTAAGTTCTAAACTAATATTAATATATATATATTACCTAACTAAAATATAGTTCTTTGAAAAGGTAATTATTTTAATTTATACTTCATCTTTCTTTATAGTCTTTTTTCAAAATTATTCTATAATAGTTTAATATATAACTTACTATTTAGATTTTAATATTACTTACCTTTTTATATTACTTTTTTTGAAATTTTGATTTCTAGCTTTTAATAAATTATTCTTCTTGTAGTATTTTAAGTAACTTCAAAAAGAGGAAATATATTTACTTATAACTATTTTCTATTTTATTTTCTAAGATATAATAGATTATATTTTATTCAAGAAAGAAAGTTATAAAAAAGTCTTCTTATTATTTCTTTATTTTAAATAAAGCTTAATAATATTCTCTTTCTTAAGCTTTAGAATTAACATATATTTAGTAAATAAATACTAAAAAGTGTTTTTATATTATAACATTATGTAAGCTAATCCTATAGTTATATTACTAGTATTAAATAACTAAGGTTACCTTAGATAAAGCTTATATAATATAATAGCTTAATAAAGTATCTATTTATAAGTTAGTAGTTTTCTTTATAGTATTTATTCAATCATCTATTTATATTATCATAAAGCTCTTATATAAAACTTTATAGTTATAATTTAATAACTTTTTATACGTCTTAGTATAATCGTTAGTTATAAAGTACTTAATAAATATTTAAATCAAGTCTTAGTTTTACTTATATATTTTTATGTTCTATTTTTATAATTTTCACTTATTATAATTAAAATAATTATAAGATTTTAATAAAACTTTGTTATAGTAGTATATTCTCTTATAGAGATTAACTTAATTAATCTCTTAAAAAACCTCACTTTCTATTAACTATTTAACTTTCAGTATAGTCTTTAGGTTTATTTAAAAAATATAATATGATATTAAAACTTGTTATATATTAAATAAGTTATTAACTATTTTTATATAAGATTATTATAATAATTATAATAAAAATATGATAAACTAATATAATTACCTATATTATATATTCTTATTATTAAATATTAAATAATAAACATTTATAGTTTATCTACTTTTTGTCTTTTTTTAGAATTAGTAAGGATTTATTATTAAATTATAACCTAATATTCTATTTTATATTAGTTATCTTAGTCTATAAAGCTTAAAGAATTATAAAGGGTTTATAACTAAAAACTATAACTAGAAAAGGTATAGAAGGTAGGTTTATTAGTAATAGTAGACTTTAAGCTAAAGAGAGTAAAACCTCTTCTTTAATAAGCTATAATATATTTAGTAAGTACTTACTAAAGTATAACTAAGTAGATCTTAAGATAGCCTCTAGGTCTATACTCATTTTCTTATTAGTTAATTAGTTATAACTAACTCCTGATATTATCTTCTCTAGCTTAAAGTCTAGTATTATTAATAGACCTATCTTCTATACCTTTCCTAGTTATAGCTCTTAGCTATAAACCCTTTATATAGTCTTATGAGTATATATATTACTAATTATTAATTAATTATTTATATATTTAAAAAGTTCTTATAAATTACTTATTTACGTAAGTAATAGTTACTAAGAATTAAGCTGAATAAATTTATAATTAGATAAATAACCTTTTAAATATAAAGCTATAAATTATACTTATTTAAAATGGATAACTTATAGCTATAAGTTTATCTTAGAAAAAGAATAACTAAAAAAATAATACTTATAATAATCAAAGTAATAATAGATTAAATTAGTATGAACCTAATAATGATAATAATAATAAATTAAATAATAAAGCCAATAAAAATAACTTTTTATTATAAGTTATAGATTATATTATTAATTCTATTCTTATTTACTTACCCCTAACTAAACCTACCTTAAAAAAGAAGCTCTATAAGGTATTTATTATACCTATCATAAATCTATATATTCTATTATATAGTATTATATTAGATAACTATAGTATAGTATACTTAGTAAACAATATTTGTCTTCTTAAGCTTAATATAATCTATATATATAATAATAATAAAGACTAAGTAAACTTAGGTATTACCTTATATCTTATAATTATAAGAGGCAGTTATATAATCAAGAGTACTCTTAGAAATAAAAATACAGACATATAAAATCTTAAGCTAATAAATATGGTATTTATAGAGAACCTTTATATAAATATTATCTTAGAAGTCTTACTTTAATTGACTAATATCTAATACTTTAGATATAACTACATACTTTATTATAAAGAGTATATTAGTAAATTTATAATTAAATAACTCATGAGAATCATAAATGTTATATTTCTTAAATATAGGCCTTTTTAATTACTTTATTTTAAAATAAATACTAATGAGTAATATAGCTTTAATTAATATTGATTCTATACTATTATCTAAAAAAAATAGGCTTATAAAGTACTTATACTAAGAAAAGAGAAACTAGGATAACCCTACTTAGCTTTGGTATCTATATAGTAGTTACCTTAGCTTTCAAGCTTTTTAATACTTTATACTTAATATATAAAAAGTAAAAATAAAAGTATATAAAAGAATTAAGTACTTATATTATTAAATAGTATATATAAGAAAAATGATTTCCAAGTAATATTTAAAATAAAGGTTACTTTGTATATATTATAAGATTACTTAAAACCTATTTAATTACCTTAAGAGTTTTAATGAAGTTTTCTAACTTATAATACCTAAAAATGAATATACTAGCTATCTATTTAGCTTTTTATAAGTTAAAAAATATTATAATAATATATTCTAAGTTATATATATCTTTAAGTAATATAATATAAAATGATATAGGTTTACTTTATATAAGATAAGATAAGACATAAATTACTTTATAATAGTAATTAATAGCTATATTAAGTTTTACTGATAAGTATAATAAAAAAGAATTGAAATCAAGACCATCTTTTTATATATAAAAGATTTAAATAGAAATACTAAGTAAGCTAGCTAAAAAGTGATTACTTAAAATATTAAGATACTTTTAAGATTAAGCTTTTTTAATAAACTTTAAATAAAGGTAATAATAATAGGTATTTATCCCTATAATATTAACTTATATTAATAAAATACCTAGCTTTTATTAATTAAAAGAAAAAATAAATAGTTTAAATAATACTTTTACTCATAGTAATAACTTTACTAAGTAATTCCTAACTAAGATTTATAGTCTTATTAGAAAGGCTTAAGTACCCTTACTTTAATAAGTTATTATTATATATAATATTATATTTAATAAAATGAAGTTCTATGAAAGGAATAATATAAATAATATAATCTGACTTAAGAAAGCTTAGAGTATTATAGATTATATTACCTACTTAAATATAGTCTTTAATCTAGAACTCTATATCCTAGATATTATAGAAGTAAATAATATTACTTTAATTCTATAAGAAATAAGCCTTTTATAAAGGCTTTCTCTATTTACTTCTATACTAAGAATAGTAATATTAGATATATTAAAAAAAGGTATTAACTATATCTAAAAAGAAAAATAGCTATTAATACTTAAAATAACTCTAGAACTAGGAAATATCCTAGGCGAGGTAAATAAACTAATGTTAAGTATTTTTAATTATAATAACTTAAATAAAGATATACTAGATCCTAGAGAAGTTGATTATTTTAAAAAGGTTATTAAGAATAAGATTATTATTTATATTAATATATTTCTAACTAAGAAAAATAAAATAAAAAATTTATATTATATTTAAAACCCATATCTATAAGTAATACCAACTAAAAATAAGGTATAAATATTTATAATTAGAATGGAGTAAATATGATTACTCTTATAACCTAGTAAAGTTTCTATTATCTAATTAAAATATATTTAAGTAACTATAATCTTAAGTAATAAGAAATATGTAGATAATCTTTTTCTATCTCTAAAAGACCAAAGAGAGCTTTTCTAACTTTTATAGCTATTTTATAATATATTAAGTAAGCAATAATTATAGAGATATATAAGCCTAAAGAAATAAGTACTTAGAAGGTTATTAATAAGAATAAGATTAGTTAAAAGCTTATACCTCTAAAATAGGTTTTTATATATAAATATAACTAAAATAGAGGGCTTATAGTCTTTTATTATACCTTCTAGAGCTTCTACTACTAGTAAGTTTTGCTTTAGCTAGCTAACCTTCCTAGTAAATAATCAAGAGAGGTGTTTTTAGTATATAATTTTTATATTATTAGATAGATTAAATTATATTATAGATAAAGATTTATTGTTTTTTAAGTTCTAACTAAACTAGATAACGTACTCTTAGGTATACTATATACTACTATTATAAAAAAATGCTTTAGATTTTAATATACTTACTATTACTACTATCTTTTATACTTTCTTACTACTATTAATTCTCTATATTACTCTAGACCTAGCTTAATTATTATTACTTTATTTCTATTATTAGTAAATTTACCTAAGTTAAGTTATATAGCTTCTTAGTACAACTTACTTATCTCTACTAGCTTAGCTTAATACTCTAAAGTATCTTCTTATTAGCTATAATAATATTAATAGTAGTATCTATTATATTTACTAAGAACTAGTATATACTAAAGTTAATAACAAGGTTAAGCTTTTCTAGAGAGGTTTAAAAGCCTCTTATTCATAATACTTTAGCTCTAGCTTAACCCCTTATTAGAACCTTTAGAGTAAATTTTAGTACTTACTCTCTTAAGTAAGAAGAAAGAGAGAAGAAATCTCCTCCGTCCTTAAGAGCTTATAAGCCTAGGTCTTTAGCCTATTAGCTAGTTCTTATAGAATCTCTATAAGTAACAGTAATTACAAAGAAGTTAGTATATAAAGGAATATTCTATAGGTTTTTTATAGTAAGAAATATAATATCAGTTTAAAGAAAGGTAATATAAGAATAATAGTATAATATGATTTATAATAGCTAGCCTAGTAAGTCTTAGTAATAGATTACTAAGCTTCTAATAAGCTAACCCTACTACAGAGTTTTAATAGGTACCTATAGCTATACTATAAGAATTCCATAAGCTTAAGTCTTATAATATACTAATACTTATTATTAAGCCTTACCTAATTAAGTACTTCTAACTAATACTCTTATAATTTTTAAGCTTTTATCTCTTTAGAGTAATTAATATAAATAAAATAGATATAAATAATAAGAGATAAACTAAAAGCTTATTTATTCTTTAATAATACTTAGTTAATATAAATAAACTATAATTATTTATAATAAAGTATCTATAATATAATATTAAGAATAAATTATTTTTAATAATAAGACTTAAGCTATAGGATAATTATAAAGAAATATATAAAAAACTCTATTAAAAGAATACTTATTAATCTTTTAAAGATTAAGAAATAAAGCTAATGAGGTATTTATTATTAAGTAATTATAAAGCTAGCTAAGTATAAGTATATATTATAATATTAATATAACTATACTAGGCTTGAAGCTCATAAATCTTATATAAGTAATAATATTATATTTCTAAGAGACTATAAAGACTAAAGTTAAGAAGTATTATAAAAAAGCATAGTATTATAAATACCTTTTATAAGAGCTTACTAAAAAGCTAGTATAATATTTTAATAAGAAAGAGTATAAAAAGCTTTTATTTTATAATTATGACACTATGAAAAAAGAATCTATTAATATTTAAATAATAAATTAGATTATTATAAATCAGTAATAAATAACCTTTATCTTAGAAATACTATTAAATAATAAGTTAAATAGACTTTTTTAAAGATATCTTTAATATTAGTAATATAATAATATAACTATAAAAAAGGGCTTATTAAGTTCTTAAAGTAAGAAGATTTCTTAGTATTTATTTATTAATAATATATTAACCTAAAAGACCAAGAAAGAGATTCCTAATAAGAACTAGAAAAGAAATATATAAGAAATAATTAAAAATTATTATAATACTTTATGAAGTAATTAGTAATATATTATAACTTAGAAATAAAAGATATCAAAGAATTAAAAGCTAAGATATACCAATAGTTTTTAAGCTTTTTAGCTTTATTATAAAATAAGATAATTTATTAGAAGATATCTATTTTTTACTTAAGATATATAGCATATAAGATATATTATTTATAATTACTATATAATTATTAAGAAGATAGTAATAGCTTATAAAAGGACAATAAGAAGTATCGATTACCTATTAATAATTAATTATTGTAGTTAGTATTATTTTCATAAGATTAATAAAAAAAGATATCTTAGAATTCTAGATCTTAGAAGTCTTGTTATAAATTATTAAAAAGTAATTAATATAATAAGTAATTACTAAAGAATTAATTAGATAGAATTTAGTATTATATATATTACTAAGAGAGATATATACTTACTATATATCTTAAGAAAAAGGCTAGTAATATAAGTAATAATAAGTTATTTAATTATTAATTAAACTAAAAGAGTACTATAATATAATAGGTTAAGATTTACCTAAGGGTTATTAAGCTTAATTTATTAGAAAATAAGTAAGTATAGGTATTAAGACTTAGATATTTATATTTAAAAAACTAGAGATATTAATAAACCTATTATTAAGAATATAATAATTATCCTATAAGAGAATATTAAAAAGATTATTGAAGTAGTAATAGATATATATTTAGAGGTAGACCTTATTAGCTATAAGCTAGTATAGTACTTAGGTTTAAAATCTATAAAGACTAAAAGTCTAGTATTAAAGTTATTTATTAATAAGACTATAAGCTAAGAAATAGCTTATTAATTAACCTTTTTTTTTAATTAACTATTAAGATTAACTATAAAAGATTAAGTAACTAATTATTAAAGCTAATTATAACAAAACTAAGTAAATATTCTTATATTAAAATAGTTAATAAATTAAAAAGATATTTAAATTAATATAGGTATTAATAAGTAATACTATAAATTAATCTTAATTATTAAGCTTAAGATAATAGGTTATAATATTATTAAGAATAAGAAATATATATATACATATATTATATTTCTTATAAAATAAGTTTGTAAAAGAAACCTCTTTAGTTAGAAGGGTTTTTAAAGAAACTTTAAAGTAAGGTAGTTTTTTTTGATACAACCTTAATACTAAAGTTTTAAGTATATATTAGAGCTAAATACTCAGTTAATCTTATACTTGATATTAAGCTATTATATAGCTTAATATAGTTACTAAATAAGAAATAATTAAAAGAGCTTTACTAATATATTACTAAGAATTTAGTAAATAATTATATTATAAAGTTTATTAATAAAGCTAGAATACCTATTTCTTTATACTAAAAAAGGATAATACTATATAGTGATATATAAACTATTAAGGTCTTAACTAGGTTATAATTAAGAACTAATATCTCTCATTACTAATGAATAAGCTATTAGATAGGCTTTATAGAATAAAGTAAGTATCTAAGATTTTTATTTATAATATATATTATTATCTTAATATTAAAAGAGATGATTATTGAAAGATTACTTTTTAAATATAATATAGCTATTTTACGTATATAGTTATATTATTTAGATTAACTAATACTTTAATAATATTTTAAGTATATATTTACTAAGTACTTAGTAAATTGTTAGATACTTATTATATTATATATGTAGATAATCTTATAATATACTTTATAGGCCTATAGCCTTTTACTATAACTTCTAGAGCTTCTGCTATTAGTAACTTTTGGTTTAGCTAGCTAACTTTACTAGTAAATAACAGTTAAGAGAGGTATTTCTAGTAAATAATCTTAATAATAGATTAAATTATACTATAGGTAATTTACCCTTTTTTAACTCTTAAATAAACGAAATAACCTTCTCCTAAGCATACTATATACTACTATTAAAAAATACTTTAAATTTTAATATATTTACTCACCTCTATATTACTCTAAACCTAGCCTAACTATTATTAACTTTTCTATAGCTCTACCTCTAGTATTAATAAATTTACCTAAGTTAATATAAATTTATAGTATAATTTATCTATTACTAGAGCTTTACTAGTTTCTTAGCTTTATCTATATACTAGATTAGTAAGGTAGCTACTTCTATTATATTTAAAAAGTGTTAGTTAATACTAAAGCTAATTACTAAGTTGTTTATATTAACTATAGCTATATAATATCTAATAGTTTTTATAATTTATCTAACTTAGTATATAAGTAAAAGCTTTTTAGTAAATTTTACTACTTACTTTCTTAATTCTAAGAAAACAACGAGAAAGTCTCTTTTATATCTTATTACCCTTAAGCTAAACTTCTCTATAATCTAATTAGTTATTTTAAACTCTTTATAAGTAATTACTATAAAGAAGTAATCTCTTTATTAGAGAATACTTTATAGGTTTTATATAGTAATAAATATCTTAAAAGTAGTTTAATAATAGATAATATAAGATTAATAAAAAGAGATAAGATTAAAGGTTAGTTTTTCTTTTTAATATATCTAGCTATAGCTAGTAAAATTACTAGAGAGAGCTATCTCCAGTATATTAGTTACTTAGTATAGTATAGGTTAAAAGCCTAAGGTTTTTAATGATCTTAGTAGACTTTAAGAGAGTTATTATATAGCTAGTAATAGCTCTAAAGCTATTATAACCTTAAGAGTAGATTTAATAATACTATAGTTACTAGTATATTAAGCTATAGCTCTTCTCTAGCTATAGCTAATTACTATTACTAAGCTATAATAATAGATAGGTATTATAAAGTACTTTATATTATAGTTAAAGTAAGGTCCAAGTTAGTAGTTACTCTAACTTATTAGGTTTTTATAATATGTTAGATTATTAAGATATAATATAGGTTAGAGATACTTTTAAAGAATTGAATATATTATAATTATACTGTATATTAATTAAACTATTCCAAGCAGCTTATAGCAGTTTGAAATAATTAAGTTAAATAGAAAATTTACTTTACTATAAGAAAGTAATATATTAAATATCTTAAAAAGATTCTTTAATAATTATCAATATTTAAATTATTTATAAATCTTTTAAAATACTTATTCAATTAGTATAGAATTAAGTTTCTAAAGTAAATAATTACTTCTAAGAGTGTTAAAATAGATAAATCTTATATATGAATAATTACTAAGTAAATGGTACTTATATTAATAAATGATGTCTAGATATTCTTATGATTTCAAAACTTTTATTAGAAGTTTATTTTTAGATACTTAAGTATTATAATATTAATAATAGAGATACGAAAGAGATATAAGAATACTTTATATATATTTAAATAAACTAAAGAAACTAAGAATACTTTTAATTAGCTAAAGGTTACTTTTTTATTAATAACTATTTTTATATAGTAGAATTCTTCATAACCTGTTAATATAGAAATAGATACTTTAATTAAGGTTATTATAGCTATTCCATTTTAGTTACTAAAAAGATAATAGTAACTAATTACTTACTAGTTATAAAAGCTTTTAAATATCAAATAATAATAAGCTATAAGATAATAAGAGCTATTAGCTATTATAAGAGAATTGGAGCATTAGATCTATTACTTTTAAAAGCTAAGAAACCTCACTTAAATAAATCTTATCTCTAAGTATCTTATTTATAATATCTATTTATTTCAGTATTATAATAAGTATTATAAGAAAGTTCTAGTCTTAAAATAACTAACCCTTATAGTTTATAATACTAGAAATAGATATATAATCAAAATATATTTAGAAGTATATTAACCTAAAGAGACTATTACTTAGTAACTTTTAGAATCCTATATATCTTAATAAAGTTTTTAATATTAAAAAGCTAATTATATTTAATAAATATATTATAATCTTAAATAAATATACCTTTAAGCAAAGCCTCTTTTTAAACCTAGAAGACTTAAATATAAAACTAGATTACTAAGTATACCTTATAAAGGTAGTATCTAATAAGATTATTTATAAATAAAAGAAAAAGAGATTTAAAGTAATTAATATATAAGTTAAACTTATAGTGTTAAAGTTGATACTTTTATTAATATAAATAAAAGTAATATCTCTAGGTTAAATCTCTCTTTATATAATACTTTAGATTCTTAAGTAATAATATATCCTTAGTACTTTATCTAATTAAACTATTATCCAAGAGAAGTATTAGAAAATATTTAATAAGATAATATTAAGTATTAATCCTTATACCTAGCTTATTAAATAGAAATATACTTATCTTTATATAAAAATCTATAGCTTATTTAAAGTCTAAAGTACTTTTACTTCTTAAACCTTTTTTTAAGTAATATTATATTATATTACCTCTACCTAGGTAACTTATACGTTTTTAGATATTACTTAAAAAAGGATACTAGGTTATTCTATAAATACCTTTAATAACTATATTACTCTTTTATCTAATATCCTGTAAAAAAACTTTTTTATAGTAAAGTATAAGAAAAAACCTTATAAGGTCTTTATATCTCTAGTAAGTTACTTTATTTTATAATTAGAAACTAAGATACCTTATTTTACTTTTAAGGATCTGAATAATAAGTACCTTTATAGGTATATATATTACTAACTATTAATTAACTATTTATATATTTAAAAGGTTTTTATAAGTTACTTATTTATTTAAGTAATACTTACTAAAAAATAAGCTAAATAAATCTATAATCAGATAAATAACCCTTAAGATGTAAAGCTATAATTTATACTTATTTAAAAAGAGTAGCTTATAGCTATACCTTTATCTTAAGGAAAGAATAACTAAAGAAATAATACTTATAATAGCTAAGATAACTATAGATTAAATTAATATAAATATAACAATAAGAATAATAAACTAAATAGTAGAGCTAATAAAAACAATCTTCTATTATAAGTTATAGCTTATATTATTAATCTTATTCTCATTTACATATTTCTAACTAAACCTACTTTAAAAAAGAAGCTCTATAGAATATTTATTATACCTATTATAAGCTTATATATTCTATTACATAATATTATATCAAAAAACTATAATATAATATACTTAATAAATAGTATTTCCCTTTTTAAGCTTAATATAGTTTAAATATATAACAATAATAAAGGCTAAGTAGACTAAGGTATGACTTTATATTCTATAGTTATAAGAGATACTTATATAATAAAGAGTACTTTTAGAAATAGAAGTAAGAAGATATAAGATCTTGGGCTTAAGAATATAATATTTTTAAAGAGTTTTTATATAAATATTATCTTAGAAGCCTTACTTTAAGTAACCAGTATTTAATACTTTAGATATACTTATACTCTTTATTATAAGAGGTATATTGATAGCTTTATAATTAAGTAACTTATAAAGATGATAAATATTATATTTCTTAAATATAAGTCTCTTTTTAGTTATTCTACTTCAAAGTAAATACTAGTAAGTAATATAGCTTTAGTTAATATTAACTTTATACTATTACCTTGGAAGTATAAGCTTATAAAATACTTATATTAAGAGAAAAGAGACTAAGATAACTCTACCTAGCTTTAGTACTTATATAATAGTTACTTTAATATTAAAACTCTTTGATACTTTATACTTAATGTATAGAAGATGAAAAAAAATATATATAAAAGACTTAAATACTTATATTATTAAATAGTATATATAAGAAAAATAATTTCTAACTAATATTTAAGGTAGATGTTATTTTACTTATACTATAGGATTATTTAAGACTTATTTAATTATTTTAAAGGTTTTTATAAAGCCTTCTAAGTTATAGTAATTAAAAATAAATATACTAGCTATTTATTTAGCTTCTTATAAATTAAGAAACACTATAATAGTATATTCTAAGTACTATATATCTTTAGGTAATAAATAAAAAGATAATACAATTCTACTTTATATAAGATAAAATAAGATATAAATTACTCTATAATAATAATTAATAATTATATTAAGTTTTAATAATAAGTATAATAAAAAAGAATTAAAATTAAGATTACTCTCTTATATATAAAGAAGCTAAATCAAAGAATTAAGTAAGCTAGCTAAAAAGTAATTGTATAAAGTATTAAGATATTTTTAAAATTAAACTTCTTAAATAAGCTTTAAGTAAAGATAGTAATAGTAAGTGTTTACCTCTATAATATTAACCTATATTAATAAAATACCTAGTTTTTACCAATTAAGAGAGAAAATAAATAGTTTAGATAATACTTTTACTAGTAGTAATTACTTTACTAAGTAACTCTTAGCTAAGATCTATAGCCTTACTAAAGAGGCTTTTATACTTATAAGTACTAAGTATATCTTCTCTAGAGAGATAAAGAGAGAGATACAAAAAGATAATACTTTAAGATAAAACCTAGAAGTTATATTAGTTATTTTATAAGCTATATTTAAAATACTTATAATTTATATTATATATAAGTATTTTGGTTTTAATAGATTAATATTATATATAATATTATATTTAATAAGATGAAGTTTTATAAAAGAAATAATATGAATAATATAATTCTAGCTAAGAAAGCTTAGAGTATTATAGATTATATTACTTACCTAAGTATAGTCTATAATTTACAACTTTATATTATAAGAATTATAAAAGTAAATAATATTACTTTAGTTTTATAAGAAGCTAGCTCTTTATAATAGCTTCTTTTACTTACTTTTATACGAAGAATAGTAATATTAGATAAACTAAAAAAAGGTATTAACTATATCTAATAAAGAAAATAACTATCAACTTTTAAACTAACTCTAAAGCTAAGAAATATCTTAAGCTAAATAAGTAGATTAATGCTAAGTACTTTTAATTATAAAAACCGAAATAAAAGTATATTAGATCTTAAAGAAGTTAATTACCTTAAAAAAGTTATTAAAAATAAAATTAGTATTCATATTAAAATATTTCTAACTAAAAAGAATAAATAAGTTAATCTATAATATACTTTAAAACTATATCTACAAATAATATTAGCTAAGAGTAAGGTATAAATATTTATAACTAAAATAAATTAAATATAACTACTTTTATAATCTAATAGAGCTAGTATCTCTAAGGTCTTTTCTCTTCTCTATCAAGAAATAATCCCTCTTATATATGTAGAGAGAGAAACTACCTATTTATATTACTATATTCATAATAAAATAATAATATCTTTTTTAATATATTTGTATCTAATAAGTAAAAAGTACTTAATAAGAAAGCTATTAAATATATTACTTTATATAGCTATATCTAAGCCTTTATTATCTAAGTAAAGTATACTTGAGTAATTATGACTCTAAGTAATAAGAAATATATAAATAACCTTTCTCTACTTCTAAAAGACTAAAGAAAGCCCTTCTAACTTCTATGCGTATTTTATAATATATTTAAGTAAGTAATAGTTATAGAGATATATAAGCTTAAAGAGATAAGTACTTAAAAGGTTATTAATAAAAAGTAAAGTTATTCAAAAGCTTATATCTCTAAAATAGGTCTTGATATATAAATATAACTAAGATAGATTTTTAAATTATTATAAAATATACCTTTATAGAAGAAGTAATATATAAGAAAAGTATCTACTTGAATAAACTGATATAATAACTCTTATAATATAAGCCTTTTATATAATAATAACTATTGTAATTAAATTTAATCTTAAGATATGTTAATTTAATATAATTAATATATTTTTAAATACTAAAAGAGAATTAAATAACCCTTCTATTACTTATTACCTTTTAAATAGCTTTAAGATACTAGGGAAGTATATTAAACTTTGTTATATATTGTATAGCTTATAAGATATACCTTTATTTTAGTATAAGAAGTTCTTTAAGACCTTATATTACTTAGGAATAGAGCTAGTAGCTAGAACTCTATACTTATTCTAGACCTCTAATAAGAAGGTTCTTCTCCTTTTTAATATAGATAATATCCTTGTCCCATATTATAATTTATATAAGGCTAAGGCTATATATATAATAAATAGAATCCAAGTAATATGTAATATTAAAAACTAGGATATAACTAAATAATACTTAAAAATTAGAATTCTATATAACTAAGTATATTATAAGATATATCTTATTTATAATTAATATATTAAGTATATTATAAAGAAATCTAACCTTATTAACTCTAAGGTACTTATTATTCTCTTACTAATAGTTATACTTTAGAAATATAATTCCTAAGTAACTTTAGCTAAGATAAAATAATACTAAAAGAAAATTAGTTTGATCTTTTATATTATAATAATAATCTAACATAGTATAATATATATATATACTTTATTTTTCTAATTTCTAATAAACCCTTTATATACCTATTAGTAAGTAATAAACTAAGTAATCTATTACTTTTATTATATATAATAACTTATGATCTACTATAGTATATTAGAGGGTATATAAACCCTAGTAATTATAAGTGATACCTTATTTATTAATAATAATAAGATATAATATTTATTTTGAAGGTATATTATTTTAGTTTTTAGTAAACTAATCTAATAAAAAGCTACTTAATAAATAATAATTACTATATTAATAACTAAAGTGAAGCTTCTTAGTTTTAATTATATTACTAAGAAGACTATTACTCCTAAGTATTTCTTTTAAGATATACTTCTTAATATTAGTAATATATAATAAATCTATTTTAATAATAATTAAATAATTTATCTTATAATTAGGAATAATAAGTATATCTCTACTTAGTTATAATATATTAATATCTAGAATATATAATTATAATAATAGTGTGTAAATAAGTTATTTAATATTAGTTACTTACCTATAGATTAGATACTAATAAATAGACTTATAAAAAGCCTTATAAGGGTAAAATTTAAGTACTTTAGAGTATTCCTAAATATATAAGATATATAAATAAGGATTATAAGTACTTAGAAAATAGTATTTATAGAAAAAGAGTACTTATAGGCTATCTAATAAAGCTAGTATAGCTTATAAGCTATCTAAGAAAGCTAATACTACTTATAAGCTTATTACTTCTTATAAAAGCTTGAAAGAACTTTTTTATTTAAAATTAGTACTACTAACCCTCTAGAAGTATTATATACTAATCTATAAGGATATAATATATAATTAATATTACTAGAGGTATTAAGCTACTAATAAGGTTATTAATTATTATATAAATAATGTTTATATTACTATTATTTATAATAGTAATAGTTATACTAAATAAAGAGAGATTAAATATAAGTAATATAATAGATAAGTTTCTAATTATATTACTAAGTAATAATAAGACTAATAGTTACTAATGTATAAGTAATAATAATACTGTCTTATTATATTTCTATATTTTAATCTAAGGGTCTCTAGGTAATGAGGATACCTTAAATATAAAATAGCTTTCTAACATATTAGTTACTTAGTTAAAAACCTATAAAGAAAGTAAGAAATAAATATTATTATGGATTATATAAAAATCTATAGTTAGAGCTATAATATTATATTTTATAATTAAAGACTATTATATTATATAATATAACTTAATATTTAACATAATAATATAATAAAAGATATAATTAGTTATATATTATTAATACTTTTATAACTAAGTATTAGTTACTAATATATATTATCTTAAGAAATTACAATATAGTATACTTCAAAAATATTATAAGTAGTTAAAGTTATTTCTTAGAGTAAGCTATAAAGTCTTAGTAGACTTACGTTTCTTTTTATTTTATTTTTTTCTCTTTTTTCTCTCTCTTTTTACTATTACTACCTCTATTACTAGTTACTTAATATTAGTAAATAGTTATATAAAATAGAATAAAAAATAATAACTTAGTTACTTATTAAGCCTTTAGAAAGGCTATAAAGGCCTTATTAAGCTTTCTTTAGGTAATAAGGGATTTAAGAGGATCTTCTTTTTCTTTCTTATCTTCCTCTTTATTAGTTAAGCTATATTCCAATCTTATATTAGTCTTAGTAGCTATTATAAGATATTAGTATTTATCCAAGATAATAAGGTAGGTAATAAGAGACTTATATAAGTTAGAGGAACTTTAGCTCTCTTTAGAGAGATCTAGAGAGCTATTACCTTTCTCTTTACCTTATAATATATTCTAGTACTTCTTAAGTCTAGTAGTATATACTATAATAGTATAAGTATATATAATCTCTTTCTTAAACTTAAGAGATATTTATTTTAAATATTAGTTTTATATAAAGTAAATAATTATAGAATAAAAGTAAAGTATATAAGTAAAAAATAAGGGTATTTTAAATATATAATTATTATCATTATTAATAAAAAAGAAAAAAGAAAAGATAATTATTTATAGCCTTTAAAAAGAGATATCATTAAAAGAAAATAGAAATAAGATTATTATTATTAAATTAGTTAGAAGCTATAAATTTAATTAAATATACTTAAATAATAAATAAGACTAAAAGATAAGTTTTTTAGTATTTATATTTTATTATAGTATTATATAAGGATTTTCTTTATATTTACTACTTCAATAGTATATATTTATACTTATACTTACTTATTCATAGGTAATCCTCTTTATATATAGTTAATTATAGGTATATAATATCTAAGATATATTACTATACCTAGGGGGTATATTATAATATTCTTATAGTTATTACTAGCCTTATACTAAGGCTAGCTAGAATAATAATATTCTAGCTCTAATCAGGTAATCTATACTACAGTTATCAATACCTATATTATAGCTTATATAATCCTTTATATAGATAGTTAAGTAGTTTTTCTATTATTATATCCTACTTAAGGTAATTCTATAATAAGTATAGAAGGTAGTATTAGTTAGTAGTATTTATATGAGCAAGATAGTTAGTTTATATAATATACCCCCTTAGGTAGTTATAACTAAGATTAATATTACTTATACAATAATACTTAGAGTAACTAAGTATAAAGAGAAAGTTTAATAGATATAGTTTATTATTATATAATGACTAGCTAGCTTATATTTGTTAGCTTATAGTTAGTAAAGCTATTTCTATAGTTAATTAGTAAGATAATAACTATATAGGTTAGTTATAGTTATAAATATTTCTTATATTTTTTATATTAAATTTTTTCTTTCTCTTTTTTTCTTTATTAATAGTAAGTATAATTATCAGTTAATAAAACTATATAGTTTTATACATATTTCTTTTATCTTTTTATTACTTATTATAATAAGTAATTATTAATATCTTTTTATATTTTAAATATCTTATAAAATAATTACCATCAATAAAGCTCATAAGTATATTATAGCAGCTTATAGATATTATAATTACCTAGGTCTGATATTTAATAACTAGAGGTTATAATTAGTATTATTATTACTATTATTATTACCACCACTACTATTAGCTTTTATAAGTAATAAGAAAGTAGAGAAGGTTGTCTTACTTAGGGTAGAGAATTAAAGACTTTGATTCTTAAGATTTTATAAATTATATATCTATTAGTTATTATAAATGTTATATTAATTAAATAGGTAGTCTTATTATCTTTTTACTTAGTTAATAAAACTAAAGAAAATATTATACATCATTATATAGAGGTATAAGAAAAAATAGTTAATATAGTATACTATAATAAGAAATAGGTAAGCTATTACTTCTTCTATTAATAATTCTATTTTCTATCTCTTTATTATAGTAGCATATAAAAAAAAGGTAATATCTCTTCTTTATTAGTATTTAATATATTACATATTAATTACTATTATTATTACTTAATACTGACTTATTATATTTTATAAAAGATGGATTTAAAGATATAAGACTAATCTCTTTATATAATATACTTTAGAAAGAGCTCTTTTTCTTTCTTCATTTTAAGGATATTATAAAGAAGAATATTAAAGAGGATAATATAGTCTTTCTTATCTCTAAGGAATATAAAGATAATAAGGTAGTCGTATCTTATAGAGATATACCTTATAAGACTTCTACCTTATACTCTATTAGTATTATTAGCTTTGAAATATATATAGTATATTTCAATATTAATACCTTTATTAATACGGTTATCTCTAATTAAAGGATTTCTATTATATTTTATACTTTTTTTGATATATATATAATTACTTTTTTATAGAAGTAACTAATACTTTTTAGCTAGTACACTACTACTTATTTTATTTATTTTCTAAGCTTTTTAACTCTTAAACCTTTTTTAAATTTTAAACTTACTTTAGCTTTTTATTTTTTATTTTCTTCTTTATCTAGCTATATATTATATATTTTATAGGTTAAGTATAGCTCTAAAGTATTTAAACTTAGCTTATAAAAGATTCTTTATTAAATTATTAATAGGTATTTTATTTAGAAGAAAATAGATTATATTAACTTTATTATTTATATACATAAATTATAGCTACATATTTTGGATATTAATATAATACAGGTATATAGTTATTCTTTTTTTCTTTTTTTATAATGAGGTATATTACTTATTGATTATTATAATATACTTTTTAAATATTATCTTTAAGATATGGAGAAATCTTTTAAAAGAGATATTAAAGTATTATTAGCTTCTTTATTATATACTTAAAGGTAAAAAGTTCTATTTTAATTATTAACTTTATTATAATTATTTGTTATATGGCTTTTTATTAGATTAATCCTTTAAATAAAAATATAATATAACCTTATAAAGATCTATAAGTTATAATATTATCTTTAAATAAGCTATTACTTATAATGAGAAGCTAAATTCCTTCTTATATATCAAAGTAAATGAATAGATAGAGAGTATAAAAGAGATACTTAATATACTACTTTATTACTTATATATATAATAAGCTTAGGTTTATTAAGAACCTTAATAATAATAAGTAAGTAAATATAATATTAAGTAAGATTATTAATACTATATATCTATTTAACTTAATTATTCTAGACTACTATAAGTTACTTAAAATAATTTATCTAATATATAGTATAATTATAGTATATTTAATTTTTTGGAAGTACCTCTAACTTATACTATATCTTAATAATCTAATATATTATAGAAATCTAATAAGTTAAAGTAATTACTAACTTAAACCTTACTTTTACTAAACTATAAATTATTTTATAGTACCTATTTATTAGTATAGCTTAGTAATTATAATACTATTAAACCTACTCTTAAGGTTATCTATTTAACTTAACTATTTAAGACTATTATAAGCTATTTAAAATAGTTTACTTAATATATAATATAATTATAATATATTTAACTTTTTAAAAGTATCTCTAACCTATATTATATCTCAATAATCTAACATATTATAAAAACCTAATAAGTTAGAGTAATTACTAACTTGGACCTTACTTTAACTATAATATAAAGTACTTTATAATACCTATCTATTATTATAGCTTAGTAATAGTAATTAGCTATAGCTAGAGAAGGGCTATAGCTTAATATACTAATAACTATAGTACTATTAAATCTACCTTCAAGGTTATAATAGCTTTAGAGCTACTAAACTACTAGCTATATAATAACTCTCTTAAAATATACTAAGGTTATTAAAAACCTTAAGCCTTTAAGTTATATTATACTAAGTAACTAGTATACTAGAGATAGCTTTCTCTAGTAATCTTACTAGCTATAGCTAGGTATATAAAAGGTAGAAGTAAGGCTCTAGTCTTATCTCTCTCTATTATTCTTAATCACCCTTCTTTACTATAAGATATATATAACTAATATTATATTTTCTATTATAAAAAACCTCTAGAGCCTTCTCTAAAGAGCTAACCTTTTAGGTTTAACTATAGCTGATCTAGATTCTATCTAGACTAGCTAGAGAGCTAAAGAGCTTAGGCTATAAGCTTTAAAGAAAAGAGGAGACTCTCTCTCTCTCCCTTCTACCTTAAGGGTCTAAGTAATTATCTTTACTTTAGAACTCCTAGCTAAGGATTAGGCTAATGGTATAATAATCTCTATTAATAGGAAAATATATTAAATTAAGTTAAATAGTATTAATAATAATAACTTTTTTATTAAAGTTTAAGCTTAGCCTTTTTTTATACATATAATAGATACTATTATTAATATTATTAAAGCTAGTAAGAAGATATCTTAGGGTACTAGGCTAGGCTAGTAGAGATAGGTGAGTTATACTAGAAAGCTATGCTATTAACTTAGGTAAATTTGCTAATGATAGAGGTAGGGGATGGTTGGGCTAGGTCTGGGGCGATGTAGAGGATAGCGGTAAGAAAGTGTGAGAGACAGTAGTGGTAATAGTAGATATATTAAAATCCAGAGTGTTTTTCTAGGTAGCGTATAGCGTGCCTAAGGGCGGGTTATCTAGTTTAGTTAGGAGTTAAAAAAGGGTAAATCTTCACCCGCAGTATAATTCAATCTGTTTGTTTGCTAGTAAAGTTAGCTAGCCAAAGCAAAAGTCACTAATAATAGAAGCTCTAGAAGTTACAATAAAAGGCTATAGGCCTACTCTTAAGGTTATAATAGCTTTAGAACTATTAAGTAATAAAGTAACTAACTTACTAGCTATATAATAACTCTCTTAAAGTCTACTAGCGTTATTAAAAACTATAAGCCTTTAACTTATACTATATAAAGATAGCTTCTTTTAGTAACCTTACTAGCTATAACTAGATATACAAAAGGTAGCTAGAGCTAGACTCTAGTTTTATCTCTTTCTATTAATCTTATATTACCTATTGTTACTATAAGATATATATAACTACTTCTAAGATACTTATTACTATATAAAACCTCGGAAATATTTTCTAATAAAAGAATTTCTCTCTTATAGTAACTACCTATAGAGATCTTAAGGTAATTAGTTAGATTATAAAAAAGCTTAGGTTAAAACTAATAGAATATAAGGGAGACCCTTTCTTTCTTTCTTGAAATTTAAAAAGATAAGTAATAAAATTTATTATAAAGCTTCTAACAATGAGTTAAATTAACTCTATTATAAAAGCTATTAGATATTATATACGTATATTTAATATAAAGAACTTAGTAATTAACTTTAGTATTAGTTAATACTTTTAGAATATAATAGAAGTAACTACTTTAGTAATTTAATATATAAATAAGGCTAAGAAACTAATAAAGTACTAAGAAAGCTACTAGTAATAGGTAAGTTATATCATAAATTTAGCTTAAGTAAACTTACTAATAATAGAAGTAGGAGATAGTTAGGCTAGGTTTAAGGTAATATAGAGGTCTAATAGTAGTAAGAAATTACTAGAGATAGTAGTAGTAATAGTAGATATATTAAAGTTTAAAGTATTTTTAGTAGTATATAGTAAACCTAAGAGTAAGTTATATAGTTTACTAGGAGTTAGGAGTTAAAAAAGGGTAAATCTTTGCCTATAGTATAATTTAATCTATCTAATAACTATTAAAATAATATAATAGAAATACCCCCCTTAACTATTATTTACTAGTAAAGTTAGCTAGCTAAAGTAAAAGTTACTAATAGTAGAAGCTCTAGAAGTTATAGTAAAAGGCTATAACCTCTTTATTACTATATATAATATTAAACTAACTATCTTTTAAAAGGTTTTTACTATATTTAATAAAGTAGTATTCTTATTTAAAAAGAAGTTAGTTGTAAGTAAAGGTATTACTAGTTATATTAAATTGTTATACTTGAAATTAATAGCTATATTATAGATATATTAATTATAATAAAGGTATATCTTTTAATCAATATAGTTATAGATTATTTTAATACTTAACTACTATTTTACATTACTTATATCCTTTATCTTATATATCTCTTTAAGGCTTATAATAACTTTTATTCTCTTTCTAATTCTTAATAATAAGTATATAATAAGGATATTATTGATACAGAAGAGAATACATATATTATTGTTTTTAAAAATAAAGAAATAAGGATTTTTTTATATAGATAAAAGCTTAGTTATTTAAAAGTTTTAGAGAACTTCTTAAACTAAAGAAGAGGTATATCTCTTAAGCTATAAGGTATATATGCTATTATTATATATACACTTTCTTATTAATATCTTTTTAATAGGTTATATTATATTAATTTACTTAAAAAGTCTTATTTAATATTAAGAAATATATTTATAATATTAAATTACTCAATATTAAGGTTAAATTAAATAGTAATTATTATTATAATATAAAGGGGTTATATTATAAGTATTATTATATATATCTTTAAAAAAGGGTTATTTACTTAGAGATCTTCTTACATAATAGCTTAAGCTTTATACTAATTAAGAAAACCCTTTAGATCTTATTTATATACTTAAACCTACTGAAGTAGTAGTAGCTTTATTTCTAGTAAGATATGGGATCTATTAATTATTTTAAGAGCTTTAAGATAGTAAAGTTTATTAATTTCTTAGTCTATTACTTTTCTAAGTAATTATTAGATATTATTTAATATTTGAAATAGCTTTTTATATAACTTAGAGGTATATAATAGATTATTATAATAATATCTATAATTATTTAATATTTTAATCAGATAATATGAGGTTATTTAATATATGGCTATATAAATAACTAAGTATAATATATAATATTTATTATTTATCTTATGAATAGCTTTCTTTTTATTATAAAAGAAAGTATTAAAAAAGTTATTTAAGTTTTATTTATTATTTTAATAAAGAGCTCAGAAAAGTACTTATTTTATAGATATAGTATTACTCTCTAAAGCTATAAGATAGTACCTAGCTTTAGATTGGTAAGTTAGTATATATATAACTATACCTAGCCTCGTTAAAAAGTATTATTACTGTTAACTTATTTTTATTATTTAGCTTTATTTTATATAAAATAGATTAGTATTTTAATTATATAGCTATATATCATTTTAAGCTTTTAAGCTTATATTAAAATACTAAGTATTACTTAGGTACCTAATAGTTAATTAACCTATTAATAAAATAGGTTATAATTCTAAGTTTATATTTATACTATTACTTTTATTATAAGATTCTATTACTTAGCTAGAGCTAAGTATTTTACTTATTAAGTTACTTTTATTAGATATAGCTGTAGTATATACATTACTTATTATTAGTATTATCTTGTAATACCTTAATTAAGTTATTTAACATCTTAGGCATTTTTCTTAGTATTAATATTTAAGAAAGTTTATTATTGCTATATTATTATTATTATATCTTATATCTTTATTACTTCATTTACTAATCTAAGTTTATTTATAATTGAGTCTTACTTATAGTTTTTATTTTTAATAATATTAATAACACTTTATACTTTTAATTTAATAATTATTTTTCTATTTTCTTCTATCTTAAAAAAGAACTTTATTTTATTAAAATATATAATATCTATAAAAATAATATATTATAAATAGAAAACTTAAATCTTATAGAGGTTATATATATTTTATACATACCCTAAAAAATATCTAATATACTCTCTAGGTTTAACTCTAAATTATCTTTATTATATTTCTTTCTTATAGTTACTTATTAATAAATAGATATAATATTTATATATGTATATTTATTTTTAATAAGAATAAAAGTTATATTAAAGTACTATCATATGTATTAGTATCTATTAGTAAAAGTATTATTTAAACTATATCTTTTCTTTTTTAATAGGTATTATTTATTTATAATACTAAAGTAAGCTTATATTTTATATATATAATACTATAAGTATTACTTTAAACTAGAGCTTATACAAGAGTCCCAATGATGAAAGTATCTTTATAATTTTTATAATGATTTCTTAACTAATTTATCGATTACCACTTACTAGCTTTTATATATTTAATAAAAGTAACTTAATATTTATCTCTTACTTTATTACCTACCTCTTATATTTAGTTTTATCTTTAATACCAAGGAGTAAATTATTCTTATCTTAATATATCTTATATATATAAGTATTATATTACTAATCTATCTATAATATAAAATACCTAAGTATAAGAAATATATTATTATACATATTTCTAAGTAATATAATATTAAATAATTAAGTAATATACCTATCTTTTAAAGCTATAAGCTATTTAAAGTAATTGAATCAAATAAAAAAAGTTAAAGAGATCTTATAATATATAATAATATAAGTATAGAGATATATTTCTTAATATCTATTTTGAAATAACTTAGCTTATATATATAACTATATAATACTTATACTTTATATAAGTTAATCTTTTAATCTTTACCTTTTAAATACTATATAAAAGATATATAAGAACCTTAATACTAAGATAACTAATTTATAGATACTAGAGATAGGTATTATTATTATAATCTATTAAAGTATTTCTTATTAGATAGAAGGTTATTATTATAAATACTTAAGTATTAATAAGAGAGGTAAGGCTATAATAAATATTATTATATAATAAGGCTAAGTAAAAAGAGATAGGTATATATTAAAAAAAGACTATGTTACTCTTATATCTAAAGGTCTTTATTATAATACTTTTTTTATATATACTATAATAAAGAATATAATTTAATTTTAAGTACTATATGTCTTCTTCCTTTTAATTAATCTCTTAAAGATAACATTAATATAAAACTTAGAAATATAAGCTATATTTTCAAGTACAAGGTTACTTATCTTAAGTTCTTTAGTACTATTAAATATATTTCTATAATATATATTATATAATTCTTAATTATATGTAAAGTTATATTAGATTTAATTTAGCCTCTCTTATTATTATATTAGTATAAACTAAGCTTAAAGAGGTCTTTATTATTAATAATATAGATCTCTTTATAGTTATATAGTATAGTACTTTTATTAAGTATATATAAGCTTATAACTAGAGATAAAAAAGTATTAAGTAAGAAGTATACTAAAGATAGAATATTATTATAAAGTATCTTAAAGTTTATCATAACTATAATAAGGGTTATAGATAGATATTTTAAAGTATTTAATATCTTTTATAAATCTAATTTATTACTTTTATATTTCTATCTCTTTTTCTTAATCTTTAAGTAAAGGTCAGCCACTTTAGCTTTATAACTTTAATTTAGATTAATTTAATAATCAAGTTACTTACATAATATTTTAATAGTTTTATCTTTTCTTTAATTTCGTATTTAAAAAAACTATAGTTTACTATACTTTAGAAGTAATTAGATTATTTATAGAGGTATTTATAATAGTATTTCTTATTGGTTTCTAGCTTTAGTTATTCTCTAAGTATTGTATATACCTCAGTTACTTTATAAAACTTTAGTAAGGCTAAGTAGAGTAAATTACTAAGTAAATCTCTATATTATCTAAGAATTAAATACCCTTTGTTATATTATTTAGTTTTTATAAGGTTATTAAGTTTATTAGTTACCTGGAATAGAGTAATTTATTACTTAACTATATATAAGAATATCTTAATTATAAGTATACCTTAAATTTCTAATATGTTAAAGGCTTTAGCTTTTATAAGAGTATTATATTATTTAATAAGCTAAGTAATTAGATCTCTAGTTAATAAAGCTTATAAGAAAGTCCTATTATATATTTCTTGAGTATAATTAGTTATATTATTACATAATAAAATACATCATTTTTAAGATATTATAATTATTACCTAAACAATAAGTTTATTATTATTCTTAAGTAATTAAATCTATATATTACTTATAATATCTTTAAAGATTATAGTAATGAGCTATTTACTTTTTATTAATATATTATCTATTATAAGTAAGATAGTTAATTTAATTAGTTTTTTATTATCTTATAACTAACCTTTAAAAAAACTTCTTTTATAATTTAAAATAGGTAGTATATATTATATTACAATTGATTATATTTTTAATATACTTTTTATAAGTTAGACAACTAAGATATTCTAAAAGCTTAATATATCTATTTGGATTAATATATTATTGGATATCATAAGATATAATAAGAAAGTAAAGTAATATGAATTATAGGTATTAGTCTTTATATATAATAGTTAGACTATATAGCTTTTAATTAATTTAAAGACTAATATTTATATTAAAAATTACTATAGGTTATAACCAATTAATAAGTAAAAAAGAGTTATTTTAAGAAAGAAATATCCTTCAAGATTTATTTTATAATAATAGAAGTTAGTTATACTTATAACTAAGTTAGAGTTAAGCTTATACTTAGTATAAAGTAAGATCTCTAAGGGGGTAATTTATATGGTTAAAAGTAGTATGTTTTTATTTAAGTAAATATAGATTAACCTTATTACTAAATATTAGGTAATTCTAGAATCCAGTATAATATTAGTATAAAAAGCAGTATTAGTTAGTAGTATCTATATAAGTAAGATAGTTAGTTTATATAATAGAGGTTTATAGTCTTAATAGATTATTGGATATTATAGAGAGTTATTAATATACTAATATAAAACCTTTATAAAAGGCTTATTTACTAGGTATATAAGTTATTAGTATTTAACTTTAACTTAGAATACTACTTTAAAAAAATAAACTTTATGAATAATCCATGTACGAGGTTAGACTATATAAAAAAAGAAGTATTATATATAAATATTCTTTTCAGCTTAATAAAAAAAGTGTAATTAATTAATAAGTTATTATTAAATATATGGTAAATAATTAGTAACCTCAAGAAAATAGCTAAGATTATTAAATTATATATCTAAGTAATTGATTTATTACTTTATAATTCTAACTTTAAGGTAGATAGCTTTTAAAATAAGAAATTCTCTTTTTAGAATTAGTAATAAGCTATAAAATACTTTAGTTATTTAGTAATAATTATTACTATAATAACCTAAAGCTAGAGAGTAAAAGAAGAGTTAGTAAATACTTAATAAAAAGTTACCTAGGTAGTTAAAAACCTTAATAAAGCTAGAGTTATTATACTAAAGTAGTGTATCTTATATTTAATTATAAAGAAGCTTATACTTAGTAAAATAATATTAATACTATATCATATATATAAAATAGAAAACCATATTTAAGAATTATAAGCTAAAGATAAGTTTTATCTATTATAATTAATAAAGATATATAATATAGTTAATAAGTTAAAAATATCTATTATTAATAATATAAATATTTTATTTTTTTCAAAAAGATTAGTTATCTTATAAATAAAATTATTAAGAACTAAGATCTTTTATTAATACTATAATAACCTTGGAATAAGTTACATGAAAGTAATAAAGACGTTTAACCTTATCTTAAGAAAGTCCTATTAAAAAGAAATTAATAAGAATATTTAGGAGTATATTAAAAACTATCAATACTACCTGAGTATTATATATAGTTCTATAGTATCTATTTGGTTTTAATGTTCTTAACTGCTTTAGGTAGCCCAGACTAGTTTACCTAATATTATAAAATTATAGTATATTTAACAGTTTAGAAGTACCTCCAACCTATAGTATTCTATAGTATAAGCTATATAAGTAGTTAATTATTATTATTACTATTATACCTATTTTAAAAAATCTTATTAGGTTTTATTATAAAGCTATTACTAGGTATTTATAATAATAAAACTAAATGTAACTATATTTTAATTATTATATATTAAGTTACTAAGTTTATAATATTTCTTTTGAGTGAAAAGATATTAAATATAGTATAAATAATAAGGATCTTATATAAAAGGATTAAATATAGGTTCAAGATATTAGAGAGTATTATAAGTAACTAAGATAAGCTATTTATTAGCTTCTTTTAAAAGGAGTTTATAAAAAAGAAAATAATATATTATTAATTATTTATTATGTACTATTCATAAACTAACAATTAAATTAAATAGACTTATTAGATACTAAAGAGATAGTTATAACTATATACTAAGAGCTTATTAAGCTATTAAGTAATATAGTTAAATAAAATAAAGTTTATATATAATAATAATAAGTACTTAACTATTAAAGTATCTCTATTTATAGTATTTTATAAATATAACTCTAAATTTATTAAGTATATAGCTAGCTATAAGGTAACTATATAAGAAGTATATAAGTATATTAAATATATTACTAAGGTTAAAAGGTAAATAGAGTATACCTAAGTAAAGGTTATAGAGTTTGAAACTATTTACTATAATAAGAGGTATTAACTAAAGAAGTTCTATAATAAAGAGATTATTTATTTAACTTAATCATTCTAGACTATTATAAGCTACCTAGAACAGTTTACCTAATATATAGTATAATTATAGTATATTTAACCTTTTAATAGTACCTCCAACCTATACCATATCTTAATAATCTAATATATTATAAAAACCTAATAAGTTAGAGTAACTACTAACTTAGACCTTACTTTAACTATAACCTAAAGTAAATTACTCTATAGTATCTATCTATCAGTTTAGCTTAGTAATAGTAATTAGCTATAGCTAGAGAAGAGCTATAGCTTAATATACTAGTAACTATAGTACTATTAAACTTACTCTTAAGGTTATAATAGCTTTAAAGCTATGAAACCACGAGGTATATAATAACTCTCTTAAAGTCTACCAAGGTTATTAAAAACCTTAAGCCTTTAAGTTATATAGAGATAGCTTTCTCTAGTAACCTTACTAGCTATAGCTAGATATATAAAAGGTAAAAGCTAGGCTTTAGTCTTATCTGTCTCTATTAATCTTATATTATTAATTATTATTAAACTACTTCTAAGATACCTATTACTATATAAAACCTCCAGAGTATTTCTTAATAAGAGGATTACTTTCTTATAATAATTACTTATAAAGACCCTAAGATAATTAATTAGATCATAGAGAAATTTAGTTTAAAGGTAATAAGATATAAGAGAGACTTTCTCTCTCTTTCTCTAGAATTAAAAGAATAGGTAATAGAATTTACTATAAAGCTTTTAACAATAAACTAGATTAGCTTTATTAAAGAAGCTATTAGACTTTAAAAATTTATAGTTAATATAAAAAACTAAGTAATCAGTTTTAGTATTAACTAGTATTTTTTAGATATAATAGAAATAGCTACTTTAGTAATATAGTATATAAATAAGGCTAAGAAACTAATAAGGCTCTAAGAAAGCTACTAATAATAAGTAAGTTATACTATAAATTTAACTTGGGTAAATTTACTAATAATAGAGGTAAGGTAATAATAGTTAAGCTAGGTCTAGAGTAATATAGAGGATAGTAGTAAGAAAGTATAAGAGATAGTAATAGTAATGGTAGATATATTAAAATCTAGAGTATTTTTCTAAGTAGTATATAGTATACCTAAGGGTAGGTTATCTAGTTTCATTAGAAGTTAGAAAAGAGTAAATTACTTATAGTATAATTTAATCTATTATTAAAATTATATACTAGAAATACCCCCCTTAATTATTATTTGCTAGTAAAGTTAGCTAGCTCAAGCAAAGGTCAGTAATAGTAAAAGCTCTAGAAGTTACAGTGAAAGGCTATAGGCTTAATAAAGAGATTATTAGACTATTAATAAAGAATATATAAGTTAAAAATAAGAAGTTAATATTATAATTTATTAAGATAGCTATTATAAAAAGCATTAATTATTAGATATACTAAGTCTACTTATTAAAATAATATAGATATATATATATTGTATTCTTTATATTATTATCAAAGCTATAAACTATAGAGTAATAGGTTACTAATAGTATAGTATAGTAAAGGTTCTAAAGTTAAACCTTGAAAATAATATCTAAGAGGTTAAAGAAATTATTACCTATTAAAAAGTAATAAAAATCTTAAGTATTTAATTAAGTAAATTAAATAACTAATTAAGTATAATATGTAAGAATTACTAGATTACTTAAAAAATACTAAAAAAGTAATTAGAAAAATAAAATATAAAAGAAATAAGTTTATAAAAAGTAAGATAAATAAGGTATTATTAATAACTATTTACTAAGTATAAGTCTATTATATAATTACTTAAACCCCTTTTTCTTTATTAAATATTATATATAAACTTAGAAATAATACTAATAATATTAAAAGTTTATAAGATAGTAAATAAAAGAGTTATATCTAAATATTTAAATTAAAGAAGTTAGTTATAAAAAGGTTAATGATATGATAAATATTAATTATAATAATAAGAAAGTTATTATACTTATTAGAAGTAGCTTTCTTCTTATTAGGTAAGCCTTTAAGACTAACTTACTTACCTTTTAAATAACTAAAATAAGAGTGCTTAGTAATATACTAAACAGTTACTAAGTAAATAATAACTTTTTAGTAAATAGACTGAATAAGAGAATACTAAGTATTATTATAAAAAAGAGTAAGAAACATATTCTTAGTATTAAGAGCTATAAAAACTAGTTAGAAGAATATTAATAACCTATTACTATTAAAACTAAAGAAGCTAATAATTATATTAAAGATTATAATAGAGTTTAAGTTTATTATATATATATCTATATTAAATATATTAGTTTGGATAATAACTTTATTTTTCATAATAATAAAGATAACATTAAGCTTTTATAAAATAGTTACTTATAAAGTAATGGGAAAGTAATTAGTAATATCTAAAGCTATAGCTTTATAAACTATTACTAAGAAATCTAGCTAAAAAGTATTGAGAGTATTAATAATAAAGAGCTTTATAAAGTACTTATTAATCTTATAATACTTAGTATATAACTTACAAAAAGTCTTTTTAACTTTAAATTTCTTAGACTTAGATACTTTATTATCCAGGCTAGTAATGATATAAGTAGTAATAAGTATATAATGCTTACTAAAAGTTTAAATACTCTAATTATAATTACTAAAATTAATACTATAAATAGTAATAATATAAGATAAGATATTATTTACTAAGTACTTATTAATAAGTTTATAAAACTTCTTAAACTTTAAAAAGTTATAAATATTTTTAATGATAATACTAAGCTTAGTTTTAATATTATAGGTTTTAAGTAAATCTTTTACTAACTATAATATATAAGTATAACTATTATTATAAAAATATACTAATTAAAAAGTATTAAGATAGTTCTTAAGTTTATTCTAATGATTAATATTAAAAGATTAGTCTATAATATAAATTAATTATAAAATAATTATAAAGAAATTAATTATATACTTAAATCTAAATTATAAGAGCTATATACTTATGATTAGATATAAGCTTCTAAAGAGTTACCTACTTAAGGTAGATCTTATAATTACTAATAAGTTAGTAATATAATTAGTAATATACTTTTAAGTAAAAGCATATATAGTAAAAGCGATAAGAATATAGCTATAGTTAAGATTACTAACCTTATTATTTATTTCTTTTTAATAATAAAATATGAATATATTTTAAGTATATTATTTAGTACTGTAATGCTTTTAGAATACTTAGAACTATTTGTATACCTATAAAATACTTATTAAATAAGTAATATCTTATACTAGAATATTTCTTTTATCTATTGAATAAATAATATACTTAGGTATATAATAACTAATAATATAAATAAGCTTATCAATATTATAATATATACTAATAAGATAATAAATATATAGAGTATTTCTAGTAAAGCTAATAAAGCTAATATATAGATTATATTTATAGTTAAAAACTACTTAGACTCTTAAGATAATTAATATATTTGTAATAAGCTTATAATAGTAGGATAAGATAGAGAAAATAAGAAAAAAGAATAAAGTAAAGAAGAGCTAATTATAAAGTAATTAAGTTAATAAAGAGTTACTAATATATTACTAAGTATAAAAAGAGAAAGAGAAAAAAGAAATAAATATAGTATCTAAAAAAACTTTTTTACTAAGTAATATAATAGCTAAAGAAAATAAGTTAAAAAAGCTTATTTAATATATATTTATCTTTGTCTTTATATAACTATTTTTTTTATAGAACTAGTACTTTATCTAATTACTAAGTGTAGAATATTTTCAAATAATAATATAAAGTATTAAGAGATTATAGTAATAATAATAAGATAGCTATATTAATATAATAAAAAGGATTTTATACTATATAAAGCTGTTACAAGATATTTGAACTAAAAAGACTACAGTTATGTATTATAAAATAAGATCTCTAAGAAGGTAATTTATATACTTAAAAGTAGCTTATTTCTATCTAAGTAAATATAGACTAACCTTATTATTAAATATTGAGTTATTCTAGAGCCTAATATAATATGAGTATAGAAGGTAGTATTAGTTAGTAGTATCTATATAAGTAACATAGTTAGTTTATATAATATATATTCATTTAGCTGGCATAGTATTAAATAGTTAGGTAATATATTTATGTTTTAAAGCTATAAGCTATTTAAAGTAATTAAATCCAATACAAATATTAAAGAGATCTTATAATATATAATAGTATAGGTATATAGATATATTTTTAGATATTTATTTTAAAATAACTTAGCTTATATATATAACTATATAACACTTATATTCTATATAAGTTAGTTTTTCAATCTTTACTCTCTAAGTACTGTATAAAAGATATATAAGAGCCTTAGTATTAAAATAACTAATCTAGAGGTATTTGAAATAGGTATTATTATTATAATCTATTAAAGTATTTCTTGCTCAATAGAAGGTTATTATTATAAATACTTAAGTATTAATAAGAGAGGTAAGGCTATAATAAATATTATTATATACTAAGGCTAAGTAAGAGAAGATAGGTATATATTTAAAAAAGACTAGATTATCTTTATATCTAAGAGTTGTTATTTAATAGTCTTTTTATATATATCATGATAAAGAGTATAGTTTAATCTTAAGTATTATAAGTCTATTTTCTTCTTAATTAATTCTTTAGAGATAATATAAATATAAAACTTAGAAACATAGACTATATTTTCTAGTATAAGATTATATATCTTAGGTTCTTTAATATTACTAGAAATATTCTTTATAATATATATTCTATAACCCTTAACCATATATAATATTATATTAGATATAATATAGCTCTCTTTATTATTACATTAATATAAGCTAAGCTTAAAGAGGTCTCTGTTATTAATAATATAGATCTTTTTATAATTATCTAATATAGTATTCTTAATAAGTATATATAAGCTTATAACTAGAGATAAGAAAATACTAAGTAAGAAGTATATTAAAAATAGAGTATTATTATAAAGTACTTTAGAGTGTATTATAACTATAATAAGAGTTATAAGTAAATATTTTAAAGTATTTAATATCTTTTATAAATCTAATTTATTACTCTTATACTTTTACCTTTTTCTTTTAAATTCTAAGTAAAGGTTAGCTTATTTTAGCTTTATAAGTTTAATTTAAATTTATTTAATAATTAAGTTACTTAGATAATACTTTAATAATCTTATCTTTTTCTTAAATATATACTTAAAAAAGCTATAGTTTATTATACTCTAGAAGTAATTAGATTATTTATTGAGGTATTTATAATAGTATTTCTTATTAGCTTCTAGCTTTAGTTATTCTTTAAGTATTATATATACCTTAGTTACTTTATAAGACTTTAGTAAAACTAAGTATAGTAAATTATTAAGTAAATCTTTATTTTATCTTAAGGTTAAATAGCCTTTTTTATATTATTTAGTTTTTATAAGAGTATTAAGTTTATTAATTGCTTAAGATAAGGTAATTTATTACTTAACTATATGTAAGAATATCTTAATTACTTAAAACCTTTAGGTTTTATGAAAGTATTATATTATTTAATAAGTTAAGTAATTAGATCTTTAGTTAATAAGGCTAATAAGAAAGTCTTATTATACATTTCTTAGTTATATTTAGCTATATTATTATATAATAAGCTGTATTATTTTTACAGTACCTTAATTATTACTTAAAGAATTATCAAGGGTTTATAGCTAAGAGCTATAACAAGGAAAGGTATAAAAGGTAGGTTTATTAATAATACTAGACTTTAGGCTAGAGAGGGTAAAAACTCTTCTCTAGTAAGCTGTAATATATTTACTAAGTACTTACTAAAGTATGACTAAGTAGATCCCAAGTTAGCCCCTAGGTTTATACTTATTTTCTTATTAGTTAATTAGTTATAACTAACTACTTATAATTACCTCTCTTTCTAAGGCCTTAGTCTCTAAGGCTATACTAGTTTATATATTAATAGTTATTTATAGAACTTTTAGTAGCTTATTGTTCTAATTTACTTTAGTTTCATACAGTTTGGATATAATTATTTATTTAATATTATAAGTTCTAAGTATATTATTAGTATTACTTTATTATCTTATTTCTATTATATTTATTATATAGTTATTTCTTTTTTCTTTTTTCTTTTCTTAATTTATTTTTTATATATCTATTATCATTATTACTTTATAATAACCTTTATTATATTTTAATTAGGTTTTATTATTATAAATATTTATTATTAATACTATATATTTTATTCTATTACTATACTATTACCTTTCTTTCTTATCTATAATAGTCTCTTAAGTAATTACTATTAAATATAGTTATTAGAATTATTATAAGTATAAATACTTCTCTATTCAACTTAAATGTTTTTTTATTTTTTTATTCTTTATTAAGCTTTTATTAAGTTAGTATCTCTCTTATCTCTTTTTATTTATTAACTTAATAATGTTTACTTTCTTTTACTTTTTTTAATTATTTACTTTTATTAATAATTCTTTATTAAACCTTTACCTAGTACAAGTATTATTATTTAAGTTTCTAATATTCTTAAGTTTTAATATCTTACTAATAAGAGCTTAAAAAGCTTAAGAGTAGTACTTTTTATATCAACTACTTAAGCTAGCTTTCTCATAATATTAATTACTTTATTTCCTATTAATGTAACTATATTATCACTTATATTACTTATAAAGTTAATAAAAAAAATTTATTATAAGTATATACTAATTTCTTATTAATTATTTAATAATATCAATACTTTTCTTAGATCGTAAAAAGCCTTTGGGATACTATATCAGAGATATGAAACTAGTTTATTTATTTTTATAACTAAGAAGTAAAGAGAATCTAAAATAATCTTAAATACTAATATATCTATAATTCTCTTACTTATATTATATTAACTTAGTCTTATATTACTAAGTATATTATTAAGCTATTACTAGGTATTAATATAAAGAACTTAATATAAATTACTATCTAAAAACTTACTTTCAATTATAAATATCTAAGTTTAATATTTATATATTAGGTGTATTATCTCTCTCTTATTAAATATTTAAGATACTAAGTCTTATATTTAAGCTAGTTTTACTTATGTTACTAATATTATTAGCTGACTTGAATAGCTTTAACCTATGTAAGTTTATAATAATAATTAGGTGAGACCTTTTTAATTAAATATTAAGTAATTAATAAATTACTTTAAGAATGAGTATAATAAGATTAATATAAAAAGTAAATTTAAGAAGTTTTTTATTTAATTAGTATTTTATAAAGCTATTACTAACTATACAATAAACCTTATACTTATTTATATTATTATTATTATTAGTTTTATTTTTATGAATTATAAAAACTTAACTTAAAGCTTTTAAAAAAACTATAAACTTATAAGTATTATTACTTTGTTAATAAAAAAAACATTAAGCTTATTATTATTTCTAAAAATAAAAAGAATAAAGGTAATAAAGATAATAATAAAAGTAAGAAAGAAAGTAAAAAGAAGTTACTAAGCTATTATGTAATTACTATTACTAAGCTTAGGAAGAAGAAGGAGCTTATAAAGAAAATAGGTATTACTACTATAATAGCTACTACTAAGAATACTAATACTAAGAAGGTATATAAAGCTAAAGAAGCTTAATATAAGATAGTAATTACTAAGTAAAAGAACTATAAAGCTTATAAGAAGTACACTAATAACTTAATTTAGATATATTAACTATATAAAGTATATATAGCTTATTTTATAAATAAGTATAAGTATATTTATACTATTTATTAAAAGCTTACTAACTAAAAGGTACCTTAGTTATAAAATTCTACTAATTCTATTAACAAAAGAATAGTTTTCTATATATTAACCACTAACTAAATATTTACTAAAAAGTATAATAAGAATAAAACTACTACTTAAGTTATTAATAACAAGCTAGATTGCTAATAAGATAACTTAGAAAAAAGTATATACTTTAATAAGAATAAGAGAGCTAGAAGTAGAAATAAAAGTAAAGATAAGAATAGAGATAAAAGTAAAGATAAGGCTAAAAGTAGTAATAAGTAAATAATAGTTTTATAATAAATCTTTTATAATAGTTCAATTTTAATCTTATTTTTTATCTAGAATACTTTAAGTAGCTTTCTAACTTAATATAATAAGAAAGAATTTTAAAAGTACTTACCTATAAATAAGTAACTATTTAGTAATAAGTAATATATAACCTATTATTATCTTATTTTTTATAGCTCTTTTTAATATACTTCTTATAAATAGATACCTTTCTTTATCTATTTTAAAGGTACTTCTTAAGCTTTTATATATTATACTTTATTAGCTATCTTACTTACTTTATAAGGTATTACTAATTATTCAATAGCTCTTATCTAGATATAATCTCTTCTACTTCTTATTTAACTAGCTTATCTTTTAGTTTAGATAATATTAACTACCCTTTAGTATTCCCCCACGAAGTACTTTAAGGTTTAATTATAAAAGTATAAAATGTATTATATAAATAGTAATATTAATTAAGTGAATAAACTTTATATACTTATTATTTAATTTACTTTATAAAAATAATATAAATAAATCTAAGTACTAACTTTTCATTCTTACATCTAAACTTCTCTATTAATAGTTTAATACTATCTTTATAAAAGTACTTTTATAGTATATAATACTTATTGTATTATTTTATTTAAGCTTTAATTACTTTTTACTAGTACTATTATATCTTAATTTAAAGCTTTATAATATAGTTAACTCTCTTCTTAACCTCTTAAACCTTAACTCTAGATATTAATAAAATATATTTAATATATCTTAAGTCATGGCTACATAACACCTTTATTAATAAGAGCTTAATAATAAAATACTGGCAATTATTATATATAAAAGCTACTTTGGAGAGATATACTACTTATTATCTTAATAACCTTATAATATATACTTATAAATACTTTTCTTATATCTCATAAGTCCTTTCTAACTATTTATTAGTTTATAGATAATATATGGTAAATAATTAGTAACAGATTACTCTTTTTCTTTAGGTTTCTCTTACAATTAATTAATTTATAGCTTATCTTTATTACTTATAATACTAATAGGTATACTAAAGTAATATTTTACTTATTTATAGAGAATCTAGTCCAACTAGATTACTATAATTATTTGTTAAGTTAGTATAAAAAGTATAAACTTTATTATATAATATATAATTACTAAAATACTATTATATTTAATATTATTACTATAAATATTTAGTAATAGTCTTATTATAAAGTTTATATTAATCTCTTTAAAAGAGTAACTTAGTATTAGTAATAGTTATAATTCTTCATAAAGCTTATACTTAGAGATTCTTACCTCTTAACATATATTATAAGTAATAATATACTTTTTATATCTTTAGGAATATAAAACTAATAAAAAACTTAGAAATAAGCTTTATTATCTTATTTATATTTATATAACCTATTATTAGATTCTTATAATATTAGTAAATAATTACTACTTATAATAATAGTTTAAAAGAGATTACTAATCTTTTTCTATAGAATAAGGTACCTTGGTTATTTAAGTAATACCTCTTTTATTCTTTAGTACTTCTATAAGCTCTTATTACCTATTTCTAGTATTTACTATCTTTAGCCTATAGTCTACTAATAAGCTTTTTTAAGATATTTAATAATTATCAAAGTTTTTTTATTTTATACTTTATTAGCTCTATAATGAATATATATAGAATATATAGCTCTAAAATTATAACTCCAGCTTCTATTATTTTCTCTTTTCTATTAGAAGTATATTAAGTATTCCATAATAATTTCTAACTTATCTAGTTATAGGTTATTATAGCTATAATAATTATAAAATTACTTTAGGAGTCTTAGGCTTAGTAAGGCCTTTAGAGTAAATAGCCTCTTTTTTTAAATATAGCTTAAATAGCTTATATAAATGCTATAGATATCTTACTTATTTTTTTAAAAATATAATAGTTCAATAAGTATCTCATAATAACTTATTAGCTAACTTTAGCTTATTTAAAAATATAAAAAGTATATTATTATATGTTGTTTCTCTTTTTATATAGTTTAGTCTTTTAAATAGACCATTTACTAGGTTTATAACCTCTAAGTAATATTAAATACTAAAGTTAAAAGTAAATAACTTATAAACCTATTTAATAAGCCTTCTTTAAAAGTTTTATACTAATATATTAAATATATTCTTAAATATTTAATAACCTATAAGTATTATAAATACCTTTAATAACTTATAGAGGTAATATACCTAGTACTCTAAGCTCTCTATAATAATTAAAAGCTCTTATTATCTTATAGCTTACCTCTACTCTATATTTGTTAAGTTTCATAAGAAGTAAGTAACTAATTACTGCTAACTCTTTAATATTTAATATAAGATGCTTAAAATAGCTTTTTATAAAGTATCTATCTTAACTCTTATATTATGTAAGACATTTTAATATTATAAAATAATTATTAAATAAAAGGTAACCTTAAGTTTATTGAATATAGCTTAAGCTTTAGTTATTTATTTAAATAACTTCTATTTTTTATTTTTATTACTCACTTTTAAAAGAGATATTATTAAAATAATAATACTAAAGCACCTTATAATAAACTTTTAATAAAAGTTATAGAATTCTAGAAATACTTATATTTTCTAAAAGAATGTTAGTAGCTTTTATTTAGTAATAGCTTACATATATATCTTATTTATAAATATACCTTAAAGTATAATTATATATTTTAGAAACTCTATTTAATATATATAAAAGTTATACTTACTTAGCTTAGTATATAGTTATACCTTATAAAGTCTTCTTAAAACCTTTTTCATATCTTTTGTGTATTACTTTTTTATATTAAAATAAATTCCAATATTTTCTGTATATATAATATAATATGTATCTAGTAATTTACTAAGTATTTCATATATATATATATTTAAAATATTATAAGTATATTAGTAAGTTTAAAAGGTATAATAGTATATTTGAAGTAATTATATCCTATATAAAATACTATTGTTTAGTAAATTTCTAGCTTAATATCAATATAATAGTATATATTATGAAGGTTAACCTTTAACATTTGCTTTAATTCATAAAGCCTTTTTAGTAGTTTACTAATTAAAAGTAATAGATACTTATTCTTTATAGTAACCTTATTAAGCTTTTTATAATCTATATATAAATACTATCTTCTATTCCTTTTTAATATAAATAGAATTAAAGTACTAGCTCTATTAACTAATCCCTTAATATAACTATTTACTAGGTTCTTGGTAATATGCTTATATAATTCTTTTAGTTATTACTAGTTTAAAAGGTATATAGGCTTATATAAAAGCTTTTTATACTTAGCTAAGTTAATAAAATACCTTGCTCTTAGTAATAGCTTAATCTTTCTTATTATTCATTTATTAAATATTTCTTACTTAAACTTAAGCTATAAAAAAAGCTTAACTATTTTATCTTTTTTTTTCTAAAGTAGCTATAAGTAGTTTATTCTCTACTAAGATATTATAGATATATACTATATATACTTTCTTATAGTTCTCAATAACTTCTTATAAAATATATTCTAAGTTAGTAAGTAATATATAATTATATTTCTATATATTTATATAAGTATTGATAATAATCCTCTCTTTTTTTATTAATACTTAAGATAGAAAAAGCTTAAAGGTACCTTTTAAGTATAATACCTTGGTCAATAAAAATTAAATCTTTTATAGTTTATTTTCCAAATCTAGAAAAAAAGAATATAATTTAGTATGCTATAATTAGTTTTTCTTTACTTCTATTAAATCTAAATAATATAAGATATTATATATTTACTTTCTTTAATTTAAAAAAGTTAACTAACTTTATATGAAAAAGGTTAATTTGAAAGTCAAAGTTTATATCTATTTAAACCTAGTATTTAATATATTCTTATAAAATAACTACTTATTCTTTCACTATTTCTCTAATAGAAATAGTATTCAAGATGATAGTATAATTTAAAATATTATCTGCCTATATTCTTTTTCTAAATTTAATAACTTAGTAATTCTATTTCTAATTATAATAGTATTTACTGAGGCTTTTTTAAAATAAGATTGCTAGACTATTAATATCTCCTCATTATTTTTAAAGCTTTTATACTTATTTAAATAATAGCTTATTTTATTATAGTTATAATATATAACTAATAGCCTTAGCCTAGAGAGTTATAAAATACTCATTATATATTTATTTCTCCATCTGTAACTCTTTAATCCTTTATATAAAACAGATCTTAGGTTTTAAACTAGTACTAATATCTTTCTATTACTTAACTAAGATATAGTTTTTTAAAAAGGTAATTATTTTTATTAATACTATATCTTTTCTCATAGCTTTTTGTAAGCATTATTTAATAATAGTTTAGAATATAATTTATCATTTAGATTTTAATACTAAATAGGTTTTTATATTACTTTTCTTAAGGTTTTCATTTCTACTTTTTAATAGATTATTTTCTTTTATAATATCTTAGGTAATTTAAAAGAAAAGTTATATACTTACTGACAACTATTTTTTATCTTATTTTCTAAAATATAGTAAATTATATTCTATTTCATGAAAAGGATTATAGAAAAGTCTTTTTATTAGTTCTTTATTTCAAATAAAGCTTAACAGTATTTTCTGTCTTAAGCCTTAAAGTTAATATATATTTAATAAATAAATATTAAGAAACCTCTTTATATTATATTTTTATTTAAGCTAATTCTATAGTAATACTACTAGCTCTAAATAGTTAAGGTTACCTTAAATAAAGCTTATATAATATAACAGCTTACTAAAGTACCTATCTATAAGTTATTAGCTTTTTTTATAACCTTTATTCAAGTATTTATTTATGTTATTATAAAGTTATTATATAAGGGTTTATAGTTATAATTTAATAGCTTTTTATATTTCTTAGGGTAGTATCTAATTATAAAGTACTGAATAAGTTATTACCTCTTCTATATAATGTTATTATAAATACTATTATAAAAGTATAACAAGATAATATAATTACCTATATTATATATTCTTATTATTAGATATTAGATAATAGATTTTTATAGTTTATATAAACTTTTATTTTCTTTAAGAATTACTAAGTACTTACTATTAAAATTATAACTAAATATTCTATCCTATATTAGTTATTTTAATTAGTAAAATTTAAAAATTTATAAAAGGTTTATAGCTAAGAGCTATAACTAAGAAACGTATAGAAGGTAGGTCTATTAATAATACTAGACTTTAAGCTAGAGAGAGTAAAAACTCTTTTCTAGTAAGCTATAATACATTTAGTAAGTACTTATTAAAGTATAACTAGGTAGATCTTAAGGTGGCCCCTAGGTCTGTACTTATTTCCTTATTAGTTAATTAGTTATAACTCATTTCTTATAAGAATAAGTTTATTACTATCATTAAGTAATTATATCTATATATTACTTATAACATTCTTCAAAACTATAGTATCAACCTATGATATAAAAAGCTTATTTAATTTTCTTTACTTGTATATATAAAGTTTCTTTAATAATATATCTTTTATAGTAATAAGCTACTTATTTTCTATTAATATATTATCTGTTATAAGTAATCTCAGTTTAATTAGCTTATTTATCATATTATAATTAACCTTTAAAAAAGCTTTTTATATAATTTAAGCTAAGTAACAAATATTATTTTATAATTTATTTTACTTTTTAATATATGTTTATAGGTTAGGTTACTAAGATATTTTAAAAGTTTAATATATCTATTTAGATTAATATATTATTAGATATCTTAAGATATAATAAAAAAGTAAAGTAATATAAACTATATGTACTAGTTCTTATATATAATAGTTAGATTATATAGCTATTAATTAGTTAAAAGACTAATATTTATATTAGATATTATTATAAGTTATAATTAATCAATAAGTAAGAAAGAGTCATTTTAAGAAGATAATATCCTTAAAGATTTACTTTATAATAGTAGAGATCAATTATACTTATAATTAAGTTCGAGCTAGGCTTATAACTATTATAATATAAGATTTCTAAGGGGGTAATTTATATAGTTAAAAGTAGATTATTTCTATTCAAGTAAATATAGATTAACCTTATTACTTAATATAGGGTTATTCTAAAATCTAGTATAATATTAGTGCAGAAGGTAGTATTAGTTAGTAATATCTATATAAGTAAGATAGTTAGTTTATATAATATTCTTATTAATACTATTTATATTCTTATATAATAACTTTAGAGATAAAGTCTTAGAAGTAGAAGAGTAATTATAATAAGATCTATAGTAGCTAGCTTAGTAGGTTTTAGTAATAGGTTACTAGGCTTCTAATAACCTAGCTCTACTATAGAGTTTTAATAGGTAGCTATAGCTATACTATAAGAACTCTATAAGCTTAAGTCTTATAATATACTAATACCTATTATCAAGCCTTACCTAGTTAAGTACCTCTAGCTAATACTCTTATAAATAGAGAGAGATAAGGCTAGAGCCTTATTATGGGTACTTTTTATATATCTAGCTATAGCTAGTAAGGTTACTAGAGAAAGCTATCTTTAGTATATTAGTTACTATAACTTAAAGGCTTAAGGTTTTTAATAACTTTAGTAGACTTTAAGAGACTTATTATATAGCTAGTAGTAGCTCTAAAGCTATTATAACCTTAAGGGTAGGTTTAATAGTATTATAACTACTAATATATTAAGCTATAGCTTTTAACTCTAGCTGTAGCTAATTACTATTACTAAGCTATACTAATAGATAGGTACTATAGGGTAATTTACTCTAAGCTATAGTTAAAGTAAGGTCTAAGTTAGTAGTTACTCTAACTTATAGGGTATCTATAATATATTGGATTATTAAGATATAGTATAGATTAGAGGTACCTCTAAAGGTTTAAATATACTGTGATTTTATAATATTAGGTAAACTAGTCTAGGCTACTTATAGTACTTAGGAATATTAAAACTATATAGATAACTAGAATAGATTTCTAAATTATTATAAAGTATATCTTTATACAAAAGATAATATATAAGAAAAATATTTATTTAAATAAACTTATATAATAACTCTTATAATATAAGTCTTTAATATTGTAATAGCCATTATGATTAAAGTTAATTCCAAGACATATTAATTTAATATAATTAATATATTCCTAAATATTAAGAATAAATTAAATAACCTTTTTATTACTTATTACTTTTTAGATAGCTTTAAGATATTAAGTAAGTAAATTAAACTCTAGTATATACTATATAGCTTATAAGATATACCTCTACTTTAGTATAAGGAGTTCTTTTGGATCTTATAATACTTAGAAATAAAGCTAGTAACAAAAGATCTATCCTTATTCTAAACCTCTAATAAAAAGGTTTTTTTTTTATATATAGATAATATCCTTATTTTATACTGTAACTTATATAACGTAAAAGCTATATATATAATACATAGGATATATATTATTAATATATAATATTAAAGATTAAAATATAATTAAATAATACTTAGAGATTAGAATCCTATATAACTACGTATACTATAAGATATATATTACTTATAATTAGTATATTAAGTATATTATAAAGAAATTTAACCTTCTTAATATTAAGGTACTTATTATTCTTTCAGTAATAGTTACTTTCTAAAAGAATAATTTCTAAGTAACTTTAATTAAAGTAAAGTAATATTAAAAAAGGATTAAATTAATTCTCTATACTACAATAATAATTCAACTTAATATAGTATATATATATACTTTACTTTCTTAATTTCTAATAAATCTCTTATAAGCTTATTAATAGATAATAAACCAAGTAATCTATTACCTTTCTTATATATAATACTTTATTATCTATTATGGTATATTAAAAGGTATATAGATTTCAATAATTATAAGTAATATCTTATGTAGTAATAATAACAAGACATAATATTTATCTTATAAATATATTATTTTACTTTTTAGTAAGCTAATTTAATAAAAGGCTACTTAATAAGTAACTATTACTATATTAATAATCAAAAAAGAGCCTTTTAATCTTAAGTATAATACTAAGAAAACTATTACTCTTAAGTATCTTTTCTAAAATGTAGTCCTTAAACTTAGTAATATATTATAAATCTGTTATAATAATAACTAAATATTTTATCTTAAAATTCATAATAATAAGTATATCTCTATTTCATCATAGTATATTAATATTCAAAGTATATAGCTATAATAAAAATATATAAATAAGTTATTTAATATTAGTTATTTATTTGTAGTTGGGATACTAGTAAATAGGCTTATTAAAAGCCTCATAAAAGTAGATTTTATATACTTTAAAATATTTCTAAATATATAAGATATATAAATAAGGATTATTATAATAGAATTAGCTAATATCTTAATTTAGCTAATAAATTAAAAGATAAATTAATTTAAATACTTTATAATTATACTTTATTATATATAACCCCTTTAATTAACTATACGCCTAATACCTAACTAGCTAGAGGTTTACCTACCTAGAGCTCTATCTTTATATATACTTAGGTAGTAATATATATAGGTTCTTTACACCCCTTTTAATTACTAATTAGAAGTTATATAGAAAAGTACTTATAGTTAGAATTAAACTAACTAGTTATAAGTAACTACTACTACGTATATATTACTATACTATATAGGTTAATATTTATATATATATATAACTCTTTTAACTATTACTAATTAAGAGAGTATATAGGTTTATATAAAAACTTTTTATTTTTAGCTCAGTTAATCAAGTACTTAGGTCTTAGGAATAAGTTAATCTCTTTCATTACTTATTTATTAAATATTCTTTATTTAAACTCAAGCTATTAGAAAAAGATTAACAATTCTTTTTCTTTTCATCTAAAATAGCTATAAGTAGTTTATTTTTTATTAAAGTACTATACATATATATTATATATATACTTTCTTATAATTCTTTATAACCTCTTATGGGATCTATTCTGAGTTAATAAGTAATATATAATTATACTTCTATGTATTTATATAAGTATTAATAATAATACTGTCTTTTCTTATTAATATTTAAAATAAAAAAAGTTAGAAGTACTCTCTGAGTATAATACTTTAATAAATAATTATTAAATCTTTTATAATCTATTTTTAAAATTAAAAAAGAAAGATATAATCTAGTATATTATAATTAATCTTTTCTTATTTCTATTAAATCTATATAATATTAAGTATTATATATTTACTTTTTTTAACTTAAAAAAGTTAATTATTTTTATATTAATTAAGTTAATTTTTAAGTATAGGTTTATATCTACTTAGGCCTAGTATTTAATATACTCTTCCAAAATAATTTCTAATTCTTTTATTATTGCTTTAATAAAAAGAGTATTGAGGTTATAATATAAATCAGAATATTTTTTACTTCTATTCTTTTTTCTAAATTTAAAAAGCTTAGTAATTCTTTTCTTAATTATAATAGTATTTATTAAGACTTTTTTAAAGTTAAGTTATTAAAGTATTAATATCTTTTTATTACTTTTAAATCTTTTATACTTACTTAAATAATAGTTTATTTTAGTATAACTATATTATATAACTAATAGCTCTAGTTTAGGGAATTATAAAATACTTACTATATATTTACTAATTTATTTATAACTTCTTAATCTTTTATATAAAAGAAACCTTAAGTTTGAAATTAATATTAATATATTTCTATTATTTAATCAAGATATAATTCTTTAAGAATATAATCATTTCATTCATACTTTATTCCTTTTTATAGTCTCTTTTAGAAACTATTTTATAATAGTTTAATTTATTTAACTTAATTATTCTAGACCACTATAGGCTACTTAGAATAGTTTACCTAATATATAGTATAATTATAGTATATTTAACCCTTTGAAAGTACCCCTACCCTATACTATATCTTAATAATCTAATATATTATAAAAACCTAATAAGTTAGAGTAACTACTAACTTAGACCTTACTTTAACTATAGTATAAATTACCCTATAGTACTTATATACTAGTATAGTACTTATATTAGTAGTAATAACCTATAGCTTCTTAAGGTTATAATAGCTTTAGAGCTACTAAATTACTAGCTACATAATAACTCTCTTAAAGTCTACTAAGGTTATTAAAAACCCTATACCTTTAAGTTATATAGAGATAGCTTCCTCTAGTAACCTTACTAGCTATAGCTATATATATAAAAGGTAGCTAGAGCTAGGCTTTAGTCTTATCTCTCTCTATTAATCTTATATTATTAATTATTATTAAACTACTTCTAAGATACCTATTACTATATAAAACCTCTAGAGTATTTCTTAATAAGAGGATTACTTCTCTATAGTAATTACCTATAAAGACCTTAAGGTAACTAATTAGATTATAAAGAAGTTTAGCTTAAAGGTAATAGAATATAAGAGACTTTCTTAATTTTCTTTTAAAATTAAGAGAGCTTATAGGCAGTAAAATTTACTATAAAGCTTCTAGCTATAGACTAGATTAGCTCTATTATAGAGGCTATTAGATATTATAGACCTATAGTTAATATATAGGACTAGGTAATTAGCTTTAGTATTAGCTAGTACTTTTTAGATATAATAGAAGTAGCTGCCCTGGCGATCTAGTATATAGATAAGGCTAAGAAACTGGTGAAGCCCTGAGAAGGCTGGCGATAGGTGAGTTGTGCTGCGAATCTGTGTGACTTGACTTAGGCGAATTTGCTGACGACGGAGGCAGGGTGACGATGGTCAGGCCGGGTCCGGGGCGATGCGGAGGATGGCGGCGAGAAAGTGTGAGGGATGGCGGCGGGGCGGATATGTTGAAATCTGGAGTGTTTTTGGCGACGTACGGCATGCCTGAGGGCGGGTTATCTAGTTTGCGCCCGCAGTGCAATTCAATCTATCTAATAACTGTTAAAATCACGTGCTGGAAATGCCCCCCTTGATTGTTTACTGGTGAAGTCGGCTGGCTGAAGCGAAACTTGCTGACGGCAGAAGCTCTGGAAGTCATGGTAAAAGGCCATAGGCCCCTATAATAGTTTAATATATAACTTATTATTTATATTTTAATCTTAGTTACTTTCTGATATTACTTTTTTTAAGGTTTTAATTTCTATCTTTTAATAAATCATTTCTTATTATAGTATCCTAAGTAATCTAAGAAAAAGTTATATATTTACTTATAACTATCTTTTATTTTATTCTTTAAAATATAATAAATGATATTTTGTTTAATAAAAAAAGTTATAAGAGAGACCTTTTATTCTATATCTTTATTTGAATTAATCTTATAGTTGTTTTATTATATTTAAATTATTAAGGTTATCTTGAATAAAGCTTATTCATATAATATAATAACTTACTAAAATACTTAACTATAGATTATTAGCTTTTTTATAGCTTTTGTTTAATTATCTATTTAGACTATTATAAAGCTTTTATATAAAACCCTATAATTATAATTCAATAGCTTTTTATATTTCTTAAGGTAATTTCCAATTATAAAATACTTAATAAATCTTTAAATAAAGTCTTAGTTTTACTTTTATATTTTTATATTTTACTTTTCGGATTTTATATATTATAATTGAGATATTTATAGTATCTTTATGAGACTTAATTATATTAATATATTCTCTTATAATAATTAACTTAATTAGTTTTTTGAAAGAATTAACTCTTTATTAACTATTTAATCTGAGGTATAACTTCTAAGCTTATTTAAAAAGTATAATATAAGATCCTTATTCTCTTTAAGAATTACTAATTATTTATTACTAGAATTATGATCTGATATCTTATTTTATATTAGTTATCTCAATTTTTAAAGCTTAAAGAATTATAAAGGGTTTATAACTAAGAATCATAAGTAGAAAAGCTATAAAAGGTAGGTCTATTAATAGTATTAAACTTTAACCTAAAGAGAGTAAAAGCTCTTTTTGAGTAAGCTATAATATATTTAATAAGTACTTACTAAGGTATGATTAAATAAATCCTAAGGTAGCTTCTAGGTTTGTACTTATTTTCTTAGTAGTTAATTAATTATAATTAACTTCTTATAAATTGAAGTAATAGCTCTATTTTTATTTTATCTTTTAGTAAATATTTAGTTAATAGTTAATATATAAAGAATAGTTTTCTTATTAATAAAATTAATAGAATTTTGTAACTAAGTTACTTTTTAATTAATAAGCTTTTTATAAATACTATAAATATATTTATACTTATTTATAAAATGAGTTATAAATATGTTATATAATTAGTATATTTTAACTAATTTATTAATATACTTTTTTTTCATTTTTATATTTTTCCCATTAATTAATTACTACTTTATATTAATTGTTTTTAATTTTATATACTTTTTTAGTGTTAGTGTTAGCATGAATACCTATTATAATAGCTATATCCCTTTTTTTATAGGCTTCTTTTTTTCTAAGCTTAGTAATAATAGTAATATAATAGCTTAATAACTCTTTTTTATCTTTATTATTACTTCTATTAATTTTATTATTCTTATTTTCTTTATCTTTAAAGATAATAATAAGCTTAACTTTCTCTTTTTTGACTAAAGATATAATAATACCTATAGGCTTATGTCTTTTCCGGAGAATCTAAATTAAGTTTTTATAATTAATAAAAGTAAAACTAATAATAGTAATAGTATAAGTAAATATAAGCTTTATTATATACTTATTAATAGCTTTATAAAATATTAGTTATAAAAAAAGCTTTCTAAAAACTCTTTTTATCCAATTTTATTAGTTATATCCATAAATTAATTTATTAATTTCTTATTATTTGATTAGAGAACTCTTATTCAAGTATTATTATAAATATGTATAGTTTGAAGCTAACTAAGTTAGTGAATAATATTAATAAAAGAAATAAGATTAGGTTAAATATAGGACTTAGTATAATAATTACTTAGTAAAAAAAATTAATAAACCTAATATATAAGTATAATATTTAAATATTTATAGTTAAAAGTAAGCTCCTAAATAGTAATTTATAATAAGTTCTTTATACTAATATATAACAGTAAATTAATAATAAGTCACTAATATATTTAATAATATAAGCTTAGATTAATATAATATAAATAAAATAATTATAAATATATTAATATTCAAGATTACTTTATATTTCTTTTTTATCTTATTTATAGAAATAAATAAATTATTTTATATTACTTAGGTTATACTTTTAAGCTTTTTTAAAATCTGAAAAGTATATTAGTATTATTAAATGCTTAACAAGAAATTAATATAAACTTATAATGAAATATTATTTATACTAAACTTATAAATAATATAAGTAATAATATAATTACTTCAATAGTTAATAAGGTATTTAATATTATAAAAAGGCTAATTCATATAATTAATATACAATATATTACTTTTAGGCCTTTAAAGCTTTTATTAATAAACTATTAAGATTGAAGAATATTAGAAACTTCAATAATAATACTTATACTAAGTAAAGGTTAAATAAAGACTAATTAATAAAAGCTAAAGCTTGAAGAAAATAAAAATAAAAACTATGAAGTTAATAAGTAAAAAGAAAGAAGAGAAATAATAACTTAATAAAAGCATAAAAAAAAGAAAAAAAGAAAAAGATTTATTTTAAGTAAAACAAGTATTTAAATTTATAAGAAGTTTCATAGTTATATATAATTATAATTCCTTAAGAAGTTACTATACATGAAATAAAAGTAGTAATATAATAATAAAAGAAAATAAATAGTCCTCATAATGAGAATTTATAACAAGAAATATAATTGAAAAACTCATAAAGGTTATTATAAACCAATAATAATAATAAGTATATAGATATAAAAAGAAGAGAAAATAAAATATAACTATATTATAAGAATAATGAAAATAAGTATTAGTATTATAGAAGTTATAATATAGTATACTGTATAAATTAGTAGGTAAATAATAAATAATAGAGGTAAAGAATATAGTAGGATTATATATAAAAAAGGTATAACTATTATAAGCTACCTAGTTAAAAAAGGTAGATTATAAGTAGCTTACCTATAGTAAAGACTCTAGAGAGTCTATAGTCAATTTAATAGGTAGGGTTATAGTAGAATTATAGTTATTCTAATACTATATTATTAGAGTTAAGCTAATAATACTAATTAGTTCTATAGTAATAAGTATTATAATAATTAGGTAATAAAGTAATACTAATAATATACTAGGAACTTATAATATTAAATAAATACTTATAGTTAAACTATATTAGATTAAAGAAAATAAAAATAATAAGCTACTAATAGTTTTATAAATAACTATTAATATATAAATTAATATAGCTTTAGAGATTTAAACTTTAAGAAAAGAAGTAGTTATCAGAAGTTTGTTATTATCAATAACTAATAAAAGAATAAGTATAGACCTTATAACTACTTTAAGATCTACTTAGTTATACTTTAGGAAGTACTTATTAAATATATTATAGCTTACTAGGGAGGGTTTCCACTCTGTTTAGCTTCAAGCTTAGTACTATTAGTAGATTTATCTTTTATATCTTACTTCGTTATAGTTCTTAGTTATAAACCCTTTATACAAAGCTTTTTAATATTTATTTGTTAAATATATATTAATATTAAAGCATAAAAAAAGTATTATTAAGTTTTATATTAGATAGAAAGAATTAAGAGAAATTCTTTGTTAATTCTTTTTCTTAAATAAGATATAATTTATTATAATTTAGAAAATAAGACAAAAAATGATTATTAATAAGTATATTACTTCTTTTTTAAATTACCTAAGATACTATAAAAAGAATAATTTATTAAAAAGTAAGAATTAAAATTTTAAAGAATGTAATATAAAAAGATAAACTATAAATAGAGATATTTATCTTTTTATAAGACTATATCTTAATTTAGTAATAGAAATATATTGATACTAATTTAAAACTTAAGATTCTTTTTATATAGAATATTAAGAAATTATAAAGAAGAAAGTAAATACATAAGAAGTACTTTATGATATATTAAACTAAAGTTATTAGTTATATATTATTACTATAATAAGTTAAGTTACCATTTAAATATATATAAAAGGTCTAAAAATAATAATAAAAATATAAATAGTTTAATAACCTAATTCTTAAAAAGCTATTATAAATATCATTATAATTAAAAATAGAATTACTAAGCTATTAGATTTAAAAAAAAGGTAAAACTAAATAATAGTTTAGATTATATAATAACCTTACATATTATTTTTATTAGAGAAATAATAACAAGATATATAATCATTCTATAAGAGTATATTAAATATTAAATCTAAATAAATTTAAACTTATACTTTTAAATTAACTTTATGAATGTAAACCTAATTAACTTATTTAAACTGAAGTAAATAGATATATAATATTTCATATTATTTGAATTTAATGAAAGTAAAAGAAAATAAAGTATTATATATTAAATTATGTTTATTCTCGTAGGTTAAAAAAAACTCTAGAAGATTGAATAATTATTTATTTAAGTATTATACTTAGTAGATGATATATTAGACCCTTTTTATTTTAGGTATTAGCAAAATAAGAGAATAGTATTATTAATACTTATATAAATATATAGAAATATAATTATATATTACTTCTTAATTAAGAATAAATTCTATGAGAAACTATTAAGAATTATAAGGAAATATATATGATATATATATCTAATATCTTAGTAAAGAATAAACTACTTATAACTATTCTAGATTAGAAAAAAATTAGAATAACATAATTTAGCTTTTTTTGTAACTGAAGTTGATTTAGGGAATATTTAACTACCAAGTAATAAAAGATATATATTTATTATTAATAATTAAATATTTCATTAACTTAGTTAAGAATAAAAAACCTCTTTATTAGCTTACATACTCTCTTAAGTAGTAATAGTTAGAAGATTTATACATATATGTTACTAGGAACCTAATGAATTGTTATATTGAAGTATTAATTAATTAGGTTAATATATTAATGTTTTTTATACTAAAAAAGGATAAGTATAATATTGATAAATTAATTATGGAGAACTAAATCAGATTATTATTAAGTATAAGTATTTATTTTTATTGATTAATAAAGTGTTAACAAAGCTTTATTAAAGAAAGTAAATCTTGAAACTTGATCTTTATAATATATATTATTATATTTATATTGAGCTATAAGAGTTTTAAAAAGTATTATTTTATATAAAATATAATTACTTTAAATATATTATTATACCTTTTAGACTTATTAATATACTTATGATATTTTAAGTATATATTTTTAACTACTTACTAAACTTTAAAACCTATATTATATATATAAATATAGATATATATATCTATATATAATATTTGAATTTATCTCAATACTAGAAAGTAATATATAAAGAATATTAACAAGGTTTTATAAAAGCTTTATAAATCATAACTATATATAAAGCTGAATAAGTATAAGTTTTATATATATTAAATAAAGTTTCTTAAGTATATAATGATACTTAAGAATATATCTTGAGATAATACAAAAAAATATATAAGTAATTATTAAAGAAAGGCTATTAACATCTTCTAGAGATATATAAGTATTTTAAGGATTTTATAACTTCTATTAGAAGTTTATGTTAAAATACTTTAATATTATTACTTTAATAATATTTTTTTTAAAGAATAATGATAAAGATAAGAAATAAGACTTTTTTAAATAGATAACTAAAGCTTAAGCTATATTTCAAAAACCAAAAGTTACCTTTTAATTTAATAATTATCTTATAATACTATAATCTATTTTATTGTATAATAATTAAGATGGATATTATATAAAAAGGTATCTTAGGTATCTTATTCTAGCCATTGAAGGGTTAGTAGTAATTAATTACTTATTTCTTATAAAACTTAATTAATAAGAAATAATAACAAGTAAGAGACCTATTCTTTATACCTTTTTTAATTATAGTATATAACTATATAGCTTTATATTATGATATCAATTATTGCTTTATATTATTACTATATTATAGCTTATCTATCTATTTAACTTAATTATTTTAATTTAGTCTAAGTTATCTAAAATAGTCTATTTAATACACAATATAATTACTATATAATTAAGTTTATAAATATATCTCTAACCTATATTGTATCTTAACAATTTTATATATTATAAATACCTGAAAAGTTAAAGTAATTATTGACTTAGACCTTACTTTAATCATAGTATAAATTACTTTATCTTATATACTAATATAGTACTTATATATTATGAAGTAATCCTTTCTAGGAAGTAGTTTATATAGCTAAAATAGCTTATTTCTCTCTAAGTAAATATAGCCCAAGCATATTACTAAATATAGAGTTATTTTAAAATCTAATATAATATTAGTATAGAAGGTAGTATTAATTAGTAATATTTATATAAGTAAGGTAATTATTTTATATATACCCACTTAGATAGTAATAGCTAAGATTAATATTACCTATACTATACTACTTAAAATAACTAGGTATAAAAAGAAAGTTTTATACATATAATTTATTATTACATAATAACTAATTAACTTAGGTTTTATAGCTTATAATTAATAAAGGTTTTTTTATTATTAGTTAATAAGGTAATAGCTATATAGGTTAGTTATAGTTATAAATACTTTTATATCACTTTATATTAGCTTTTTCTTTTTTTTCCTTTTCTTTTTTATTAATAATAATTATAAGTATAAGTTTAATAAAAAGTATTATATTTGTACATACTTTTTCTTCTATCTTTTTATTAGTTATAATTATAAAGTACTTATTAATCTTTATTTTATTTTAAATATTCTATAAAATAATCTCTATAGATAAAGCTTATATATATACTACAATAGCTTTTAAGCAATATAATTACTTAGGTTTTATACCTAATAACTTACTAGTATTAGTAGCTTTGTTACCATACTTATCTTTATTTATATTTAGTATTTAAAAAGAGAAAGAGTATATCTCTAAGGTCTTAGAGAAATAAGATCCCCTTATAGTAGAGATTTATAAGTTTTACTTAGTTATTTTAATAACTTATTATATATTCTAAATAAAATAAGTAGCTTCATTGTTATATCAATTATAATTTAAGATTAAAAAAATCTTTTAATACTGTTTTAATTAGATTTATAATATATATTTCTCTTTATATCTAATAAGTTATAATGAGATTCTTATTTAAGTACTAAGTACTTACTAAGTAGAATATATTATAAGAGTATATATAATATAGTACTAGTACTATATACTAGAACTAATTAATCTTTTAATAGAATACTAAAATAATATATTAGTAGTAATAATATACTACCTATATTATTATAATTATTTTAATACTTAGTAGGTCTTTTAGCTATAATAAAGATTAAATTTAAATCTCACCTGTTAGAAGTCTCTTATTATATAGGCTTACCTAGGTAGAGTTAGAGCTAGAGGTTAATTAATTAGTAACTAATTAGCCCAAGAGTAGTAGATAATTAAGGTAATATATAAGTAATTACTATAGCTTAGTATAAAGAAGAAGTAGCTTATATTAGACTTAAAGAGACTAGGTATAGAGAGGTAATACTTAGTAATAGGTATTACTAAATATTAAACTATACTAAGGCCTTTAAGATTTATATAACCTTATACTTTAGCATATAGTTACTAGTACTAGTATTAAAAAGGATATGTTATATTAGAAGAGAGGTAATTATAACAAGATTATTAACTAGGTACTAGGTGTTTACTAAGTAGAATTTATTATAAGAGTATATATAATATAATACTAGTACTAAGTACTAGAACTAATTAATATTTTAGTAGAATATTAAAAAAGCTTATTAGTAGTAATAGTATATTACATATACTATTATATAGTATTATAGTTTTGATTAATAATAGATAATAACTATTGCTTATACTAGTTTATATATCTATTTAAGAACAACTCTAACAATTCTTAGTAATATAGCTTAGAGAATTATAATGAAATCTCTTATTTCTTGATACTAACTTATCATATTTTATAGAGAATAAATTAACTAATATAGAAATACTTCCTTTATATAATTTACTTTTAAAAAAGCTCTAACTCTTCTCTAATCTTAAAAGTATTATAAAAAATAGTAATAGTAATAATACCATTTCTATTATAGCTTTTAAGTATCTAAAATAAGAAGTATTAATAATTAGGATACTTAATATTAGTTCTTATAATTGCTATTTCTATAGTATTCTTATAAAATAAATAGATAGTATATACCTTTTAAAAACTAAGAATAAATAATATTTATATATATTACTATAATAATATTTTATACTATTTATATTAGCTCTTATAAGCTTAGCTAATACGCTTTTAACTATATAATTAATACTAATAAAATTAAAAAAGGTATATATATCTATTATTTTATAATTTTATTTTATTTTATATTAATATTATTATAATATAGAGGCTTATTATACTTTAGTATATAATATAAGTAATTTTATTTCTATTATTATAAATAAAAAAGAACATTATACGCTCATAAACTGAGAAAAAAGAAACCAGAGATATAAAAAGAATAAAAAAGAAAAATATAATAAAGTAAATAATAAGATAAGCTTATTTTATGGAGATATATCTTATAAGATTCTTACTTTATACGCTGTTAGTATTATTAGCTTCTAAGTATATATAATATATTCTAATATTAATACCTTTATTCATAAGGTTATTTCTAACTAAGAGATTTATAATATATTTTATACTTTTCTTAATATATATATAGCTAGTCCTATTAATAGATATAATTAAAGCCTTTTAATTAATAAACTATTACTTATTTCTTTTTATCTTTTAAGCTTTCTAGCTCTTAAGCTATTTTTAATTATTAAACTTACTTTAGTCTCTTATTTATTATTTTCTCTTTCTATCTAGTTATATATTATTTATTTGATAGATTAAAAATAACTCTGAAATACTTGAACTTAGCTTAATAAGAATTCTTTATTAATTTATTAATAAAGATTTTATCCATAATAAAATAGATAATACTAACTTTATTATTTATATATACTTCTCATAACTATATATTTTAAATATTAATATAGTAAAGTTATATAGTAATCTTTTTCCTTGTACCTATAGTAAGGTATATTGTTTATGAATTATTATAGTAGACTTTTTAAATATTATCTCCAAGACTTAGAAAAATCTCATAAAAAGGATATAAGAGTATTTTAAACTTCTTTCTTATATCCTTAAAAACAAAAAGTTATATTTTAATTATTAATATAGTTATAATTACTTATTATATAGTTTTTTATTGAATTAACTTTTTAAATAGAAATATAATATATCTTTTTAAATATATAAGTTATAACATTATCTTTAAGTAAGGTATTACTTATAACAAAAAGCTAAATTTCTTTTTAAATACTAAAGTAAATAATTAAGTATAAGGTATAAAAGAGGTATTTAACATATAATATCTTTAGTTAGACATATTTTAACCTTGGATTTATTAAGAATTTTCATAATAATAAGTAAAGAAATATAATATTAAGTTAAATTACTATTACTATATATAATATTAATTTTATTATCTTCTAAAAGATCTTTATCTTATTTTATAAAGTAATACCTTTATTTATAAAAAAGTTAGTTATTAATAAAAGTATTATAAATTATTTTATATTATTATATTCAAATTTAATAGCTATATATAGATATACTAGTTATAATAAAGGCATATCTTTTAATTGATATAATTATAGATTGTTTTAACATCAAGATATTATTCTATATTACTTATATCTTTTTTTATGTATCTCTTTAAAGCTTATAATAACCTTTATACTCTTTTTAAGTCTTAATAATAACTATATAATAAAGATACTAGTAATAAAAAAAAGATATATATATTACTATCTCTAGAAATAAATAAATAAGGGTTTTTCTTATATAGATAAAAGCTTAATTATTTAAGAGTTTTACAAAACTCCTTAAACTAGAGAAGAGATATTTTTCTTAAGCTATAAAGTATATATATTATTATTATATATTTAGTTTTTTATTAGTATTCTTTTAATAGGTTATAATATATTAGCCTATTTATAAAGTTATATTTAATATTAAGAAATATATTTATAATATTCAATTACTTAATAACGAAGTTAAATTAAGTAATAATCATTATTATAATATAAAAGGGTTATATTATAAATATTATTATATATATCTCTAAGAAAGGGTTATTTACTTAGAGATCTCTTTATATAATAACTTAAACTTTATAGTAATGAAAAAAGCCTTTTAGATCTTACTTATATACCTAAATCTGTTTAAGTAGTAATAGCTTTATTTCTAATAAAATAGATAATTTATTAATTATTTTAAAAGCTTTAAAATATTAAAGTCTATTAGTTTCTTAGTTTATTATTTTTCTAAGTAGCTATTAAATTATAATAGTATAGGTAGTATACTATTACTACTAATAGACTATTCTAGTACTCTACTAAAAGATTAATTAGTCATAGTACTTAGTACTAATATTATACTATATATACCCTTATAATAGATCCTAACTAATAAGTATCTAATACCTAGTTAGTAATTCTTATTATATAAATATTATTAAACATCTAAAGTAGCTTTAAGGGCCTTAGGATTAAGGTAACTATTATATAAGTACTAAAGCTAGGTAGTGTTATCCTAGTCCTTTTTCTCTTAATATAAGTATTATATAAGGTTATACTTCTAAGGTAATAGTATAAAATTAATATTAACTAAAGCTATATTACTTATTAATATTTACTCAGAAATAAGATAACTAAAAAGAGGCTTATATTTAAGAAATTTAATATTTATAATCGTTATAAGTTACTTAACTATAAAACTATCAATATACCTCTTATAATAAAGAATATAATTATACTTAAAGTATTAGATATTAGTTACTTAGAGTAAAACTTCTAAGATAATATTTATATAAAGATTCTCTATAAATATTATATCTTTAAGCTTAAGATCTTATATCTTCTTAATCTTATTTCTAATAGTACTTTTTATTATATAAGCACTTCTTATCATTAAAAGATATAAAGTAGTACTTAGTTCTATCTAGTCTGTATTATTATTATATATATAAACTATACTAAGCTTAAGAAAAGAAATATTATTTACTAAGTACATTATATTATAATTATTTAATATAATGCTATATAATCGGATATTTAAGCTTATAATAAGTATAATAAATACTTCATAGAGCTTCTTTTTTAAAGTAGGTTTAATTAAAAGTAAATAAATAAGAGTAGAATTAATAATATAGGTTATAACTTATAATAAGAGGTTATTCTTATTAGCTTTACTATCTAGCTTATTATTCTTATTATCAGATTTATAATAATTTAATTTCTATTTACCCTAGCTATTATAAGTTTTATTTTTTTAGTTATTGTTTTTTTAAGATAAAGGTATAACTATAAGCTACCTTTTTTAAATAAGTATAATTTGTAGCTTTATATTTAAAGGGTTATTTACTTAATTAAAGATTTATTTAGCTTATTTCTTAATAACTATTACTTAAGTAAGTAAGTAACCTATAAGAACCTTTTTAACATATTAATAGTTAATTAGTAATTAGTAATATATATACCTATAAGTATACTTATTATCTAGATCCTTAGAAATAAAATAAGGTATTTTAGTTTCTAATTATAAAGTAAAGTAATCTACTAAAGTTATAAAGACCCTATAAGCCTTTTTCTTATACCTTATTATAAAAGAGTTTTTCTAAAGAATATTACATAAAAGACTAGTATAGTTATTAAGAATACTAATAAAGTAACTTAGTATCTCTTCTTAAATAATATCTAAGAGCTTATAGATTACCTAAGTAAAAGTAATATAATATAATACTACTTAAAAGAAGGTTTAAGAAATAAGAGTACTCCAGACTTTAAGTAAATTATACATTTTTATATGAAGATAGGTATATCTCTATTTAATAAGCTAAGTATAAGAATTAATATTAAATATTACTTTATTAAGTATTACCTAATACTTCTCTTAGATAATAGTCTAGCTAGATAAAGTACTAAGAGTATATCATTACTTAAGAATCTAAAGTACTATATAAAGAGAGGTTTAACCTAGAAATATTACTTTTATTTATACTAGGAAAAGTATTAACTTTAATACTATTACTTTAATCTATATATAAATTACTTTGAATCTCTTTTTTTTTAATAAATAATCTTATTAGATATTATTTCTATAAAGTATATTTAGTAATCTAGTCTTATATTTAGGTCTTCTAGGTCTAGAAAGAAGTATTTATTAAAGGTACATTTATTTAAGATTATAATATATTGATTAAATATAACAAGCCTCTTTATATTAGAAACTTTATTAAAGTATATAGGATTTTAAAAGTTATCAAGTAGTAGTCTATTTAAGTTAATATACTTCTAGATATAGTTTAACTATATTTATATTTTTAGTATTATAGATTATAAAAGCTAGTTATTTTAAGATTACAGCTTTCTTATAATGCTTATTATAATACTAAAATAAATAAATATTATAAATAAGGTACTTAGAGATAAGGCTTATTCAAGAGAGGTTTCTTAGTTTAAAGAGTACTTTAGATATAATAGATTAAAGGTATAGTATAAGCTAGGCTTATAACTATTATAGAATTACCTTAGGTAGAATATAATAATAGGAAAACTACTTAACTATCTATATATAGGATTATATAAGCTATATTATAGGTATTAATAATTATAGTATAGATTACCTAATTAGGTATAGAATATTACTATTCTAGCTAGCCTTAGTATAAAGCTAGTAATACCTATAAGAGTATTATAATAATATATTTATAAATAATCTAATTATTTCCAGAAAATAACAAACTATAGTCTTTTTAAATATATAATTAAGAGAAAGATAAAACTATTAAAGTATCTTTTAAGTAATTTAATTATTAAGTCAATTTAAATAAAACTTATAAAGTTAAAATAAATTAATCTTTACTCAAAAATTAAAATAAAAGATTAGGAATATAAAAGTAATAAATTAAATTTATAAAGGATAATAAATACTTTGAAATATTTACCTATAAGTTGTATTATAATTATAATAAACCTTATTATACTTTATAATAATACTTTATCTTTAATATATTTCTTATTTAAAACCTTTCTTTTCTAGTTATAGGCTTATATATACTTAGTAAGAGTATTATATTAGATAAAAATAGAGAGATCTATATAAATAAGAATAAAAACCTTTTTAAGCTTAGGTTATACTAATGAAATAAAAAAGAGAATTATATCAATTTAATATAACTTTATATATAGCTAAGGGTTATAAAATATATATTATAAAGAATACATTTAATAGTCATAAAGAATCTAAGATATATAATCTTATACTAGAAAATCTAGCTTATATTTCTAGGTTTAATGTTAATACTGTTTCTAGGAGCTTAATTAGAATAGAAATAGACTTATAATACTCTAGATGGAATTATATTTTTTGTTATGGTATATATAAGAAAAGTACTATTATAGAGACTTTAAAATATAAGTATAATTTAATGTTTTTTTAATATATATCTATTTTCTCTTATTAAGCTTTACTATAAAATAATATTTCTCATAACTATATCTTTTTTATTAATACTTGAATATTGAGAATAATAATATTTTATTTAATAAGAAGTATCTTTATTAACTATAATTATAATACCTATTTTTTGTACTCTTATACTAATTATCTTAGTACTAAAGCTCTTATATATCTTTGATATAGTACTTAAAAAGTAAAGATTAAAGAATTAACTTAGATAAAATATAAGTACTATATACTTATATATATTAGCTGAGTTATTTCAAAATAATATTTAATAGTAAATTCATATTCTTAAACTATTATATATTATAAGATGTCTTTAACCTTTTTATTAGATTTAATTACTTTAAGTAGCTTATAATTTTAAAAGATAAGTTTATTATGTAATTATTTAGTGTTATGTTATTAAAAAAGACATATAATCATATATTTTCTATACTTGGAAACTTTATATTGTAAGTAAAGTTATAATATAATATTTATAGATATAAAATATATTATAATAAAAAAACTTTAGTTATTAGTATTAAGAATAAAATAAAGTGTGAGAGGTAAGTAATAAAATAAGAGATTAATATAAAACTACTTTTATTAAATCCAAAAAAGCTTATAAGTAGTAGTAAATAAATAAGGTAAAAGGTTTTTATAAGAATTATAAAGATATTCTTTTTATGAAAACTCTTATATAAGCTTTAACCTAAAGTAATACTTATAGTAATATATATATATATATATATATATATAATATAAGCTTACTTTAATGTTATAGATAGATAATACTCTTTAAAAAGGAAGAGGTATAGTTTAAATAGTACTTTTACTAATAAGTATTAATATACATAGTAATACTTTTATACGACCTTTATTCTTATCAAAGATAGATATATATATAGATCTTATACTTATTTCTTAATAAATAATTATAAAAAGATAATATAATATTAATAATAAAAGTTAAATATAAAAGATATATTAGATATCTTATAAGCTAGATATAAAATATGTATAACTTTTATAGGGTCTAGGTTTTCTTTTTCTAGAATATTATTATTATATATAATATACACTTCAATAAAGTAAAGTTTTTTTAAGAATAAAAGAAAATAAAATATAATTATTAAATTAAAAATATAGAGTATTATTAATATTATTAAAAATAAATACTGTACAGATAACTTAATTATAAACATACTTAGGTTAATAAAAAAGGTAATAGAAATATTAGATATAACAATAACAATAATATAGTCGTAATAAATTCTCTTAAATATTAATACTAAGAAGAAAATCTAAGATATTAGATAACTTAATTAAGGTATTACTATATAAGATAAGAAAAACGTTTAAACTTCTAAGATAATACTATTACTAAGTAAAGTATATACTATAGCTATATCTGATAAAAGTAACTTAATAAGTAAGACACTTAGGTTTAGTTAAGTAGTAAGACCTTAAAATAAGACTAATAATATTAATACAGACTTAGAATTATAACCTATTTTGCTAAAAGATTTATTAACTACTAAGTATTTAGGTAATATTTAATATTAAATATAATTTCAAAAGTTTAAAATAATATCTAACTATATAATTAAATTATTAATTTATTTTATATAAAATAAAGCTAGATAATAAAAATAAGCTAATGGTAATAATACTTTTTAATAAAGCTAGAGTTATATATATATTAATTTACTAACCTAGACCTAGGTATTATGTTATAGCTTTAAAGAATAATTTTATACCTATAAGATAAATACTTTTCTTGTTTTTCTTTCAAAAAATAAATAAGACCAAAGTAACTTTCTTACTATTTTTTTATAATAAAAAGAGAACTATTAATGGAGTAAATAATATATAATATATACTATACTAAATTATTTGTATAGCTATATATTGGAAATCTTATATTATCTACTCAATATATTAAATAACTATAGATTTTATAACAAAACTCTATTATATACTTTTAAGGTATAAAAAAGGCTACTTTAGATATTTAATAATATTTATATAATAAGAATTACTAACTAGGTATTAGATACTTATTAGTTAGGATCTATTACAAGGGTATATATAGTATAATATTAGTACTAAGTACTATGACTAATTAATCTTTTAGTAGAGTACTAGAATAGTCTATTAGTAGTAATAGTATACTACCTATACTATTATAATTTAATAGCTACTTAGAAAAATAATAAACTAAGAAACTAATAGACTTTAATATTTTAAAGCTTTTAAAATAATTAATAAATTATCTATTTTATTAGAAATAAAGCTATTACTACTTAAACAGATTTAGGTATATAAGTAAGATCTAAAAGGCTTTTTTATTACTATAAAGTTTAAGTTATTATATAAAGAGATCTCTAAGTAAATAACCCTTTCTTAGAGATATATATAATATTATTTATAATATAACCCTTTTATATTATAATAGTGATTATTACTTAATTTAACTTTGATATTAAGTAATTGAATATTATAAATATATTTCTTAATATTAAATATAACTTTATAAATAGGCTAGTATATTATAACCTATTAAAAGAATACTAATAAAAAACTAAATATATGATAATAATATATATACTTTATAGCTTAAGAAAAATATCTCTTAACTTAATATATAAAGGGTAAAGATAATAGTATATAAAAGACTTAAATACTTATATTATTAAATAATATATATAAGTAAACTAGTTTCTAAATAATATTTAAAGTAAAGATTATTTCATTTATACTATAAGGTTACTTAAGACCTATTTAATTATCTTAAAGGTTTTAATTAAGCCTCTTAGCTTATAATAATTAAGAATAAATATATTTACTATCTACCTAGCCTTTTATAAGTTGAAAAAGACTATAATAGTATATTCCAAGTATTATATATCTTTAAGTAATAAGTAATAAGATAATATAGTTTTACTTTATATAAGATAGGATAAGATATAAATTACTTTATAATAGTAATTAATAGTTATACTAAGCTTTAGTAATAAGTATAATAAAAGAGAATTAAAGTTAAGATTATTCCCTTATATATAAAGAAGCTAAATAAAGGTACTAAGTAATCTAGCTAGAAAGTAATCATCTAGGGTACTAAGATACTTTTAGAATTAGGCCTTCTAAATAAGCTTTGAGTAGAGGTAATAATAATAAGTATTTACCTCTATAATATTAGCTTATATTAATAAAATACCTAGTTTTTATTAATTGAAAGATAAAATAAATTATTTAAATAATACTTTTACTAGTAATAACTACTTTACTAAGTAATTCTTAACTAGAATCTATAGCTTTACTAAGGGGGCCTTTATACTTATAAGTACTAAGTATACCCCCTATAGAGAAATTAAGAGAGAGATATAAAAAGATAATACTTTAAGGTAAAACCTAAAAGTTATATTAGTTATTTTATAAGCTATATTTAAAATACTTATAATCTATATTATATTTAAAGACCTTTACTTTAATGGGTCATTATTATATATAATATTATATTTAATAAGATAGAGTTTTATAAGAAAAATAATATAAATGATATAATCCTAGTTAAAAAGGCTTAAGGTATTATAAATTATATTACTTATCTAAGTATAGTTTATAATCTAGAACTTTATATCTTAAGAATTATAGAAGTAAATAATATTACTTTAATCTTATAAAAAGCTAGCCTTTTATAATAGCCTTCTTTACTTACTTTTATACTAAAAATAGTAGTACTAAATAAACTAGAAAAAGGTATTGATTATATCTTATAAAGAAGTAATTATTAACCTTTAAACTAACTTTAAAACTAAAAGATATCCTAAGCTAAGTAAGTAGACTAATACTAAATACCTCTAATTATAAAAACTTAAATAAAAATATACTAGATTTTAAGAAAGGTAATTACTTTGAAGAGGTTATTAAGAATAAAATTATTATTTATATTAATATACCTCTAACTGAAGAAAATAAGATAAATTAATTTATACCATATTTAGAAATTATATCTATAAGCAATACTAACTAAGAATAAAGTATAAAAATTTATAACTAGGTCAAATTAGATATAACTACCTTTTTAACCTAGTAAAGCTAGTATCTCTAAGGTCTTTTTTCTTCTCTACTAAGAAATAGCCTCTTTTATATATATAAAGAGGGAAACTACCTATTTATATTATTATATTTATAGTAAAGTAATAATATATTTCTTAATATATTAATACTCTATAAGTAAAACGTACTTAATAAGAAAGCTATTAAATATATTACTTTATATAGCTATATTTAAGCCTCTAGTATCTAATTCAAGTATATTTAGATGATAATAACCCTAGATAACGAGAAATATATAAATAACCTTTTTCTATGTTTAAAAGACTAAAGAGAGCTCCTCTAACTTCTATAGCTATTCTTTAATATATTTAAGTAAGTAATAGTTATAGAGATATATAAGCTTAAAAAAACAGATACCTAAAAGGTTATTAATAGAAATAAGGTTACCTAATAGCTTATACCTCTAAAATAGGTCTTTATATATAAATGTAATTAAAATAGATTTTTAGATTATTATAAATATAGTTCTATATAAAAGCAATATATAAGAGAAGTATTTACTTAAGTAAACTTATATAATAATTCTTATAATATAAGCCTTTTATATAATAATAATTATTATAATGAAATTTAACCTTAACATAAATTAATTTAATATAATTAATATATTTCTAAATATTAAGAGAGAACTAAATAACTTTTCTATTACTTATTACTTTTCAAATAACTTTAAGATATTAAGTAAGTATATTAAACTTTATTCTATATTATATAACTTATAGGATATATCTTTACTTTAGTATAAGAAGTTCTTTAAGATTTTATATTACTTAGAAATAGAGCTAGTAGTTAAAGATCTATACTTATTCTAGACCTCTAATAAGAGGGTATTTTTTTTATATAAATAATATCCTTATCTTATACTATAATCTATATAAGGTTAAGGCTATATTTATAATAAATAACATCTAAGTAATATATAATGTTAAGGACTAAAGTATAACTAAATAGTACTTGGAAATTAGAATTCTATATAACGAAGTATATTCTAAGATATGTCTTACCCAAAACATATTAAGTATATTATGAAGAAATTTAACCTTATTAACTCTAAGGTACCTATTATTTTCTTATTAATAGTTATACTTTAGAAAAATAATTTCTAAGTAACTTGAGCTAAGATAAAATAATACTAAAAGAAAATTAGTTTGATCTTTTATATTATAATAATAATCTAATCTAGTATAATATATATATATATACTTTATTTTTCTAATTTCTAATAAACCCTTTATATACCTATTAGTAAGTAATAAACTAAGTAATCTATTACTTTTATTATATATAATACCTTATGATCTACTATAGTATATTAGAGGGTATATAAACCCGAGTAATTATAAGTGATACCTTATTTATTAATAATAATAAGATATAATATTTATTTTAAAGGTATATTATTTTAGTTTTTAGTAAACTAATCTAATAAAAAGCTACTTAATAAATAATAATTACTATATTAATAACTAAAGTAAAGCTTCTTAGCTTTAAGTATATTACTAAGAGAACTATTACTCTTAAGTATCTCTTTTAGGATATACTCCTTAATCTTAGTAATATATAATAAATCTATTATAATAATAATTAAATAATTTATCTTATAATTATTAATAATAAGTATATCTCTACTTAGTTATGGTATATTAATATTTAAAATATATAGCTATAATGAGAGTATATAAATAAGTTATTTAATATTAATTACTTACTTATAGATTAAACACTAGTAAATAGATTTATAAAAAGCCTTATAAAAGTAAAATTTAAATACTTTGAAGTACTTTTAAATATATAAGATATATAAATAAGGATTATAAGTACTCAGAAAATAGAATTCATAAAAGAAAAGTACTTATAAGCTATTTAATAAAGCTAGTATAGCTTATAAGCTATTTAAGAAAGCTAATACTACCTTTAAGCTTATTACTCTTTATAAGAGCTTAAAAGAACTTTTTAATTTAAAATTAGTATTACTAACCTCTTAGAAGTATTATATATTAATCTATAAAAATATAATATATAAGTAGTATTATTATAAGTATTAGATTAGTAATAAGGTTATTAACTACTATACAAATACTATTTATATTACTATTATTTATAATAATAATAGCTATATTAAATAAAAAAAGACTAAATATAGATAAAATAATAAGTAGGTTCTTAATTATATTACTAAGTATTAATAAGCTTAATAGTTACTAAGGTATAAACAATAGTAATACCTCCTTATTATACTTCTATAACCTAATCTAAGAGTCTAGGTAATAGAGATACTTTAAATATAAAATAGCTTTATAATATACCAATTACTTAGCTAAAGACTTATAAAAAAAGTAAGGAATAAATACTATTCTAGATTATATAAGGACTTATACTTAAAGTTATAGTATTAAACTTTATAATTAGAAATTCCTATGTTAGATAATATAACTTAATACCTAGTATAATAGTATAATAAAAATATAATTGATTATATATTATTAATACTTTTCTAACTAAGTATTAATTAGTGATATATATTACCTTAAGAAGTTATTATATAGTATATTTGAAAAATACTATAAATACTTAAAGTTATTTCTTAGGATAAGCTATAAGATTTTAATATACTTATCTTTCTCTTTATTCTCTTTCTTTTTCTCTTTTCTGTCTCTTTTTATTATTATTACCTTTACTACTAATTACTTAATACTAGTAGATAGTTATGTAGAATAAGATAAGAAATAATAACTTACTTACTTATTAGGCTTTTAAAAAGGCTATAAAAGCCTTATTAAGCTTTTTTTAAGTAATAGTAACTTAAAAGGATTTTTCTTCTTCTCTTTATTTCTTTTTTATTACTTAGACTATATTCTAACTCTATATTAGTCTTAGTAGTTATTATAAGATATTAGTATTTATCTATAATGATAAGGTAAGTAATAAAAGACTTATACAGGTTAGAGAGACTTTAGCTCTCTTTAGGGGGATCTAGAGAACTACTACTCTCTTCTTTACCCTATAGTATATTCTAATACTTCTTAAGTCTAGTAATATATACTATAGTAATTTAGGTATATGTAATCTCTTTTCTAAACGTAAGAGGTATTTATCTTAAATATTAGCTTTATATAAAATAATTAATTATGAAATGAAAGTATAATATATAAGTAAAAAATAAGGGTATTTTAAATACATAATTATTATTATTATTATTAAAAAAAGAGAAAAAAAAGATAATTATTTATAATTCTTAAAAAAGAGATATTATTAAAAGGAGATAAAAGTAGGACTATTATTATTAAGCTAATTAGAAACTATAAATTTAATTAGATATACTTAGATAATAAATAAGGCTAAAAGATAGGTTTCTTAGTATTTATGTCCTATTATAATATTATATAAGGATTTCTTTTATATTTGTTACTTTAATAGTATATATTTCTACTTATACTTACCTATTTATAGGTAATCTTTTTTATATATAGTTAATTATAAGTATATAATATCCAAGATATATTATCATACTTAGAGAGGTATATTGTAATACTCTTATAGGTATTACTAGCCTTATACTAAGGGTAGCTAGAATAATAATATTCTAGCTTTAAGTAAGTAATCTATACTATAGTTATTAATACCTATATTATAGCTTATGTAATTCTATATATATAGATAGTCAAGTAGCTTTCCTATTATTATATCCCACCTAAGGTAATTCTATAATATATATTTATAATAATATTTCTTATTAACTTTAAGCTTTAGTTATTCTCTAAGTATGATATATACTTTAGTTACTCTATAGCAGTTTAGTACAATTAAATATAATGAATTATTTAATAAATCTTTATATTATCATAAAGTTAAAACTTTTTTATATATTATTTAGTTTTTATAAGACTGTTTAGTCTATTAGTTACTTAGAATAAAGTAATTTACTACTTAATAGTATATAAAAATATCTTAATTATAAGTTTATCTTAGATTTTAAATATTTTAAAAGCTTTAGCTTTTTAAAAAGTATTATATTACTTAAGAAGCTATGTATTCAAATCTTTAGTTAATAAAGCTTATAAAAAAGTCTTATTATATATTTCTTAGGTGAAATTAGTTATATCATTATATAATAAAATATATTATTTCTAAAGTATCTTAATTATAACTTTAGAAAATAAGTTTATTATCATTATTATATGATCATCTTTAAGTACTACTTGGGATATCTTTAGAGATACTAGTATTAACTTATAATATAAAAAGTCTATTTAAGTTTTATTATTTATATATATAAAGTTTCTTAAATTATATACTCTTTATAATAATAAGCTTTTTATTTTTTGTTAATATATTCTTTACTGTAGGTAATATTAATTTTATTAGCCTATTCACTATACTATAGTTAATCTTTAAAAAAGCTTTTTATATAATTTAAGCTAAATAATATATATTACTTTATAAGTTATTTTACTTTTTAATATACTTTTTATAACTTAGGTTAGTAAAATATTTTAGAAGCTTAATATATCTATTTGAATTAATATATTACTAGATATTTTAAAATATAATAAAGAAGTAAAATAATATAAATTATGGGTATTAGTTCTTACATATAATAACTAAACTATATAGCTTTTAAATAATTAAAAAACTAATATTTATATTAGAGGTTATTATAAATTATTAGTAATTAATAAATAAGAAAGAATTATTTCAAGAGTGAAATATCATTAAACATTTACTTTATAATAATAAAGGTTAGTTATATTTATATTTAACTTATATCTAAGCTTATAACTATTATAAAGTACGGTTTTCTAGGGGGTAATTTATATAGTCAAAAGTAGCTTATTTTTCTCTAAGTAAACATAGTCTCATTTTATTACTAAATATAGAGTTATTCTAGAATCTAGTATAATATTAGTATAAAGAGCTAGTATTACTATTGTAAGTAAATAATAGCTTAATTCAATTTATCTAACGGTGAGGAGAGAAGTAAGTTTCTTGTAGGCTATATATACTACTTATTTAGTGATATATATCTATATCTATATATATATATATATAAACTAGGTTTATATACTTACCGAGGTAATATAGTAGGTATAGCTTAGTTACTATTATTATATTATAAGCTCATAATATATGTCTTACTCTTCAACCCTATATAGCCTTTTACTATAACTTCTAAAGCTTCTACTGTTAATAACTTTTACTTTAGCTAGCTAATTTTAATAGTAAATAATAGTTAAGAGAAATACTTCTGGTATATAATTTTAATCATTATTAAATAGATTAAATTATACTATAGGTAATTTATTCTTTTTTAACTAATAATTAAATTTAATAACTTATTCTTAGCTATACTATATACTATTAAAATACTCTAGATCTCAATATATCTACTATTACTATTATTATCTCTTATACTTTTTTATTACTATTTTTTATATTACTCTAAACCTAGTTTAACTATTATTACTTTACCTCTATTCTCTATCTCTATAATTAGTAAATTTGCCTAAGTTAACGTTTTAATATAACTAATTTATCTTTATTAATAGCCTAGCTTAATATTCTAAGATATGTTCTTATTAATTATAATAATATTAATAATAATCCCTGTTGTATCTATTAAGAACTCGTATATACTAAGGTTAATAATAAAGTAATTAAGCTTTTCTAAAGAGGTTTAGAAACCTTTAATCTATAATACTTTAACTTTAGCTTAGTGTTTCTTTAGAAGTTCTAAAGTAAATCTTATTACTTACTTTCTTAAGTAAGAAAGAAGAAAAAAGAGATCTCCTTCTTTCTTAAGGGCTTATAAGCTTAGATCTTTAGCTTATTAGCTAGTCTTAATAAGGTTTTAATAGATTATTATTATTACTAAGAAGTTAGCTTTTTATAAAAGATCCTATAGGTTTTTTATAATAGAAATATAATATTAGTTATATATATTCTATTAAAAAAGGCAACTAAGAATAATAAAGAGAGATAAGACTAAAGCCTTACTCTTACTTTTTATATATCTAGCTATAGCTAATAAGGTTACTAGAAAAAGCTATTTCTATATAACTTAAACGCTTAAGGTTTTTAATGATCTTAGTAGACTTTAAGAGGGTTATTATATAGCTAGTAAATTAGTTATCTTACTAGTAGTATAGTAGCTCTAAACCTATAATAACCTTAAGAGTAGGTTTAATAGTATTATAATTACTAAGCTATAGCTTATTACTCCTAATATGGGTATTATACTAGTATATAAGTACTATAGAATAATTTATACTATAGTTAAAGTAAGGTCTAAGTTAGTAATTACTTTAACTTATAAGGTATCCATAATATATTAGATTATTAAGATATAGTATAGGTTAGAAATATTTCTAAAGGGTTAAATATACTATAATTACACTATATATTAAGTAAACTATTCTAGGTAGCCTATAGTAGTCTGGAAGAATTAAGTTAAATAGATATCTTACCTTCCTTATTAGTCTATAAGAAAAGTAATAGGCTTTTAATTACTTTATAGTTTCTTTTTTCTCTATTTCTTTTATTAACCTTTATTATAATACTATGAGTCTCTTAAATTATATAATATCTATATTCTTTATAAATTATTTATTAATTATTATCCTTTCTTAGTAAAGAGATTAATCTAAGGTACCTATAATTTTCTTCTTCTCTCATCATTATAGTTTATAAATAGGTATGTATATTCTTTCAGCTAAGTTAATTACTAATAAGGACTGTAATCTTTTATAATCTCCAACTTAGAGAAGAAGAACTTTAATACTCTCCCTTTTCTTAATTCTATTTCTCTTATAAGTTATTATTCTTTATAAATATTATATTTATAAGCTAAATTTCTTATATAAAAATAGTATATTTCTCTTTTAATACCTTTAATACTTATTAATATATCTACAATAAAGCTTAAACTAAAGATTAAGTTTATTACTTATCTTATTAAGTATTAGTAACATAAGTTATTCTTTATTTCAAATAAGCTTCATTTTTTACTTTATTCTTTATATACTTATTACTTTATAATTAATAACAATACTAACCTTTATTAAGAGAACTTATTCTTTTATAATATCCAATACTTTTATTATATATAAGGTAATTAAAAGTATGTCTTTAATATAAGCTTTTATATATTTATATTATTATTATTATATATTAATACTATAGTCATAGATCTTTAAAAGCTTTTTAGTTTTTTATGTTAAAATATTAATTACTATTACTACTTTTAAGGTGATTAATACTAAAGCTTTTAGTATTAAGAAACTTACAAGTAGCCTTTTTTTTATTTAGGTTATATATAATATATTAACTTAATTTCTTTTTTTTAAATATAGCTTATTACTTAGCTATAAAGGCTTGGATAATCTTTATAAAGCTTAAGTATAAAGCTTTTATAATTAAAGAGTACATCTTATAGAATACTTATCAAGCTAATTATAAAGCTTCTATTACCTTTATATAAGGTTTTCTTTTTTTAGTTTTATTAATCAGCTCCTTTATACCTATTATTACTAGTATTATATTTACCTATATAGCCTTTATTATAAATAAGCTTATACTTACTTAAGTAAAATACTTAGCAATAACTTAGAAAAGTATTACTACTTCTCTTACTATAATAAGTTATTTTTTATAAATCCTATATATAGCTTCTTATTATTAATTTATCCTTTTAGTTTATTAACTTTATTTATATTAATAGTATAATCTTATATTTACTACTCTTATTAAACTTTAAAGTTTCTCAGTCATAGAGGTTTTTTTAACCTTCATTTTATATATATATATATATATATATATATATCTTATATACTTTTATTACTTTTAGCTATCTTATAGACTTAGTATTACTTTAAGCTATAACCTCTTAATAAGAGATTTATTGTTCTATCTTATTTCTTATTATTTTATATATGTTTTTTATATTTATATAATATCTTTATCATTTATTGATATAGAATTATATTTTTACTTATATATATTTAAAGCTAATATCTTTTTAGTAGTTTAATAGGTTTTTATATTAGTTTACTAAACCTTTCTTTTTATACAAGTATTTATTAAATACCTTTTTGTTACCTCTTATATACTTCTTATTTCATATATAAGATTTCTAATACCTATTATTCTTTTTTATCCTTAATATTTATAAATAGTTAGTAATTAGTTATTAGTTACTTTAAAAAGAGATTATCTATAGCCTTTTAAAGTGAATCTATATAAAAGTAGTTATATATATAGCTCAGTATATTAAGTTTAATAATTAAAAAGCTAAAAACTTTAATTACCTAATATTTATAATATAATTCGTTAAGTTTTTATTTTAAGTATAACAAGTAGTAATTATATATAATCAATTCAATCTTATTACTTACTTTAAATTATTCTATTACTTTACTTTATTTATTAATTAAATCTTTTATGTTTTATTATATAGTATTAATAATTACTTAAGTTATTATTATATATTAACTATTATTTAAATAAGCTTTTTAATAAGCTTTTTATATCGATTTATAATAAGTATTATATCTTTTATTACTATTATTAGTTTTATATAATAACTATACTTAAAAAATAATAAGCTTCCTTTTATACTTGTAGTCTTATGATTATTAATTATCACTATTATTATTGAGATTTAATATACTTAGTTTTTTTCATAAGTAATCAATATATATTTTTAGTATTACTTATATCTTTTAATTAAATCTCTTAATAGCCTTATTACTCTAGAAATAGTATATAGTACTTAAGTATTTCTTAATCTTAATAAGTATATAAAAGTAAGTTTTTAACCTATTAATTTAATCACTTTCTTAATTACTAGTAATACTTTTTAGTATATTATAAAAGCAAAAGTATGCTTTTAAAAAGTACTTAATATATATTTTAGTATTTATTATTAATATAGGTTTAATTACTATTAATTCTTAAAGATACTTTATAATAACTTATATATATTTAGCTTCACCTAAGTGTAATTAAAAAAAAGTTAGTAATAAAGTTTATTAAGAGTTCATATTTTAAGTACTTAAGTATACTTAGAGATTATAAATATCTTTTTTTTACTTTATACTAAATCCTTTTATTACTATAAGTATTATAGTTATATATAAAATATTATATTTCTTAAAATTAATTTACTTAGAAAAATCTTTATAATAGTATTAAAAAAGTATCATTTTATCCTAAATAACTTATTACTAATAAGTTATAGCTTTTTTAAATAAGCTATATATATAATCTATTTTAAGATATATTAAAGTTAAAGTAACTAGGTTCTTAAAGTTAGCTATATCAAATAAGGTATCTTACAGAGTTAATAGTATAGTTTATGATCTATATATAGATCTTCAAGCTAATAAGTAATATCTAGTTATTATATATTGTAATTTAATATACCTTTTAGAAATCATTATTTTAATTTTATCTTTACTTCTAGAGATACTAAATATTATTATTATTACTAAAGATAGTAATATATACAGCTTTTATTATATTATTATTACTACTATACTCTATTAAAGGTAATTAAATACTATTTAAAAATATCTAGGAAATTTAGTTTCACTCTTTTTTATTTAATCTATCTATAAGTATATTTCATTTATACTAAGAAAATATATCTAATATATTAACTTCTTTACTTGGTCAATATTTAATTCTAAAGTTATACTTAGCTAACCTCTTTACTTAGTAATTTTATTTTTTTATTAACTTTTACTTCTTTATAAAATACTTAAGAGCTTTGTTATTGATAATAGTATTAATAATAGTATTTATATTATATAACTTAATGTATTAGGTATATATATGTTTCATAATAATAAGTAACTTCTTATTATAAATAAGGTAGTTATATTAAACCAAAGTTGGCTTCTATAGGTAAAATACCATAAAGTAATAGATATTATTTGTATCTCTTCATATAAATATATCTCTTAATACCTAACTTAAGTAGTTTAGTTTTAAAATAGTTGGTATCTCTATATTAAAGTTATATAATAATAATATAAAGAAAAAGAGTTCTTTTAATTATCAAAATATATAGGTATACTTTTATAATTATATAAAGGTAATATCTTTTTTAATTGTACTATTAATAAGCTAACTATAGTAATATAATCTGAGATAAATATCTAGTAATAGTTAATAAACCTAAAAAAGCTTTATATTTTTTTTATTCTCTAAAGCTTTAATTATTTATAAATAGCATATACTTTCTTGAAATTAGTAGAGATTCTTTTTTAATCTCTAAGATAAAGATAATATATTTTACTTCCTTAATATTAAACTTACTATTCTTGATATTAAGAACTAAGCCTATAGCTTATGAGATACTAAGTATATACTATACCTTTTTTATATAATATTTCTTAACTTATTTAAGTATATTGATATATTATCTAGATATATAATTATAAAGTTATTAAGAAACTCTTATAAGGTATTATTAATATAATACTAAAAGCTAGCTAGAAATATTTATAAGATTAAATATAATTACTATTTATTTATAGAAAAATATATTATATATAAAATATAATCTTATACTTATTACTTGTTATAATTTATAATTTTTTAAAAGTAATAATAATATTTACTATAATATATTATTTTATAAACTTCACTTATTACAGAGTTTTAATAATAGTAAAAAGTAAATAATAAACTTTTTTTATAATAGTATTAAGTATATAGTAAATATAATAAAATTATAAGCCTCTACTTAGCTTATAAATAAATAAGATAAAGGTACTTACTTTAAAACTACTCATATAAATAAAGTTCTTATTTAGTAGATCTTTAAGAGTTTTTTAATATTAATAATTCTTTATATGATATACTATAAAAAGGCTTTTAAGGTAATAATATACTTTCTTTAAGTTCAATCTTCTATAATTTAATTAAATATTTTATAACTATTAAAAGAAGCTTTTAAGTTATGCTTCTCTTTATAGTTTTATTACGTAGTCTATTAGTAAATAGCTATAAATTATATAATATTTAAAATGTAGGGTAATTTGCTCTAGGCCATAGTTAATGTAAGGTCTAAGTTAGTAGTTGCTCTGACTTATTGGGTTTCTATACCGCGTTAGATTATTAAGATATAGCATAGGTTAGAGGTACTTTTAAAGGGTTAAATGTATTATAATTATACTATATATTAGGTAAAATGTTCTAGGCAGCCTATAGCAGTCTAGAATAATTAAGTTAAATAGATAATATTTAAAATATAAGCTACTTAAATCTTATGTATTCTTTTAAATTCTTTTTAGCTTATTGATTTCAAGGTAACCCTTACTTTATTATAATAAATAGTTTTGTTTATAATATAATAAACTATATTATTATATTCTAATTATAGTTTTTTTAAAAAATGTATTAATATCTAAATTAAGTATTTTATATATAAAGGTATCTTAAATATATTTATTAAGTTTTAAAATTATTATAATAATTTTTATAAACTTAATTTAAAGAGTATTATTAGTAACCGTCTTTAGTAGCTAAAGATGTTATTCTATATATAATAAGTATTATTAATATACATAGTCTTTACTTACTATTATAAAAATATTATAACTAATATTAATAAGAGCTTATTTAAGAGATAATTTATTTATATAAGCTTTTATTAATATAATAAGCTTACTTATAAATTAACTATACTTAAATAACTCTTATTTTATATATTTTTTACTTATAAGCTTAAAAGCTTGATTTAATTTTAGAGGTACTCTTCTTTTAAACTATTACTATTTTAAATAGTATTATTGTTGGTATCACAGGTAAGGTTAATTAACTAAGTAGGCGAAGTAGTCGTATATTAATAATAAATGAAAGAGGAGGAATTTACTAGCGTTTGGCAGCGCTGCTGAAAGAAGTGAGGTAGCTGTGGAAGGAGGGATGTTATGTGATATAGAAGTCATGTGATGTTAGTACGGCCCTACTATTGTTCTAGTGGATCTATTACATCCTTAATACTGGTAACTATCTAAAGTAGTAGTATTCCTCTATAGTAGCCTAGCTACTATATAAATCCAGCTTTTTACTAGAAAGCCTAAAAACATAATAAAAATCTAAATCTAAAAGTATTATAATACTTTAAATCTATATAACCTATTATATAGCTTATAAAACCTATCCTTCTATTCTAATTACTACTATCCTATTACTAACTAGCTTCTCTAATAACTTATTTAGTGCTAATTTAGTAAATCTATCTACTAGGTTCTTAGTTCTCTTAATCTATTATATCTTGTAGACTTTCTATCTCTTATATAACTACCTAAGGGTTATAATATCTATTATAAGTTACTTCTTTTTTATAGTACCTAATTTAATAAGGTATTTATACAAGAAATATAAATCTATATATAAAATAGTTAAGATTACTAGTATCTTTATCTAGTCTATTACTTACTAAAGAGTAGTTATAATAGTATATACTATATTTACTCTAGCTACTATTCTATATATCTTACTTACTAGTATACTATAAGTAATATACTTATACCTTATTAAGCTAAAGTATATAATACTTCTAATAATATTAAAGTAATTACTAGTATTATTATTACTAGTTTCTTTAGTAGTAAGAATAATAAGGAAGCTTAATTATAATATAAAGTCCTTATTATTTATAAAGGACCTATCTATAAAGATAAATAGCTTTACTATAGTAAGGTTAATAAGGTAGAAAGTTAGACCTTAGTTAAGGTTATTTATCTACTAGGTAGTTTAGTAGTTTAAAGCTATAATATCTTCTTTAGTTAGAGCTTAATACTATATAGTAATAGAGTAGTTAAAGTATGCTTCTAGCTAATAGACTGATATAATATAGGCTTCTTAATCCTGTTATTTAATATATTATTGAAGAGCCTTAGGGGTGGTACTATTAATAGGTTATAGCTTCTTACCCTAGCCTTTCTACTTAAGGACTAGCTTTTTATTACTAGTTAAAGAGATAACTTCTTTATTAAATATAAGTAAGTTATTAATAGTTAGTCTTTTCTTTAGTTTAGCTATAAAGTCTATCTTAGTTAGCTTCTTCTCTTTATATATAGTAAATTAATTATTTAAAAGGCTAAGTATATTATTAATCTATATACTAACAACTATAAAATCTAGATTTATTATTAAGAAGATAAGTAAGTATAGGTTATATATTAATAATTCTATCTAAAGCTTTTCTCTATAATAGGTGCTATATATTACCTACTAGTAAGTACTTACCTCTATAATACTATATAGAGGTTAGATTACCTATATAATAGTCCTCTTAGGGTAGAGATACTGGATCTATAGTAGTAGATATATAAGAATCGTTTAAGCTAGCTAGGTAGTAGACTATGGGTATACTTAAGTAATATCCCTTAGCTATAGCTAAAATCTATAAAGTTATATTAGCAGTATAGTAAGGGCTAGAATAAGTTACTAGCTAGCCCTTTAGATAGTTAGTAATTAGGTTAGAATAGCCTCCTTTCTATTATTAGTATACTCTTATATAATAAGGTAGAACTTTTTATAAGGTACTTTATTCTTACCTTTAACCTTATTAACTATTCTAGCCTTAAAGATTTATATACTAGTATACTCTATTTTATTGTATATAATAAAGTAAAATATACTATAGGTAAGAAGGGCCTTAACCTTAAGCTTATTAAAGTATTTAAAAGGGTTACTAGGGGTAGTAATAATACCCTTTTTATATAGTTTAATTACTAGTACTTAGTCTACTTCTTTTCTTATAGATAGAAAGGTAGTAGCTAATAGAGTATTAGCTATATAGTAAGTTATAATTGACTACTACCTAGTCTTATTAAGGAAGTAATACTTATAAGAGTAGCCTCTACCCCTTTTTAGTAGGTTTAGATTAATAATAATAGTACCTTATTTATTATTAATAGTTATAGTAGCTAGCTTATCTTTATTATTATTATTAGTCTCTAGAGGACCCTAGTTAGCTACTCTAGTTAGTAATATATCAATAGGCTACTCTTAGTCTCTTATATTATTATTAGAAGTGTTATAATAGTATAGTTTAACTATAGTATATCAAAAAGTTTATAGGCTATAGGAGAAGTTAATAATATATTTAGTTCTATTAATACTAATAAGTTAAAAAGGGCCTTACTAGCTACTTTTTTTATACTAGATATAGACCTTAGACTATAAGAGTAGTACTAAAGTTAATAATATATTAGGGCTGTTATATATTCTAACTACTTTATTAACTTACTATTTTATATAGATTTAATAGACTACTTCTATTACTTTTCTAACTACTTTAGCCCTCTTAGTTATAGTTAGTAATAGAGGTAAATTATCTATTATCCATAGGTATATACTAAAAATAAGGAGGGTTAGAATAAGGCTATTAGAGCTACTAGTATTATTAATAGTCTTAATAGTAAGTTAGAGGGTAACTTCTAGTAAGATACCCTTAATATAAAGTATCTTATAGGCTTACTATAAAAAAGCATAGTATCTTTTTACCTTGCTAATACTATAGTATACTTTAATAGGTTCTTCTTTTACCTTAATTAATAGTAATTAAGTAGACTTTTTAAATTTAGAAGAGTAGAAGTTAAGGCTAGTATCTATAACTATCTAGTCTAGTAGGCTAAGATATACATCAATCTAATATATATATAGAGCTTCCTATATGTATTCTATAGTAATAAAATTAAGAAAGCAGGCTACTTAAAATAATATAGTAGTATTAATAATATATAGGGTAGGGCGGTTTCTATTAAGGTAAACTATGTTAATAATAATCTTATAGTTAAAGTTATAGTTATTATCTCTTAGAGTAAACTTAAAGTAGCTAGGTAACTTTCCATTTATCTAGTAATAATAGTAGAATTTTATTAATTACTCTAAAGTAGCAATTTTAATATTATTACTAGACTATATTAGTACCTTATAAAGTCTATAAACTAGTAGGTAGCTAAATTATTAGTAGACTCTTTATAATTTAGTATCTATAAGATGGTACTAAGCTATACCTTGCAGAGGCTACTCTAATAATATCTATACATAGCCCTATTTATAAATAACAAGCATAATAGTCTTTCCTTACATAAGCTTATTTATTAGGTTATTAAATTATATACTATTATAGTCTATATCTATAAGGTATAGGACAAATAGTATATTTATTAGTATTATATAGAATATAAAGATATCTAATAATATTAGGATATTAATAGTACCTTTTAAAACAAAGTACTTACTATTACTAAATCAAATTCTTACTGAACTAGCATTATCAGTATTTAGTATTAATTAGCTATAGAGAAATTGTTATAGGGTAAGGTATTAATTAAAACTAATAGTTAAATATTCTACTGCTCTAGAATCTAGTATAATACCCTGAAAGGTAGTTACTAAGTATTAGTCTTTAAGTATAAAGATATCTCCTACTATAGTACCTTCCTTAGTTATATTACCTTATAAATCTTCTTTAGTAATAAAGTAAGTAGTTAACTAGTTATAAAGGGTATTAAAAAGTATTAGACTATTAACTATAGTAGAGTTAAAGTAAGTAGTTAAGGTAAAGAAAGCAGTATTAACTCTATTAGGTTTGTTATTAATTTTATTATCTAAAATAAAAGGTTTAAATCCTTTAAAGTTAGTTATAAAGTAGTGAAAATCTTTAAGAGAAGATTCTATAGGGTACTACTTCTTATATTTGTGGTATAACTATTATTATTTCTCTTTTAAGTATTTTACCAACTAATAGCTAGTCTTACTATAGATATAGTATTTCTTAAAAGTATTACTACTATTATAGTTTTAATTAAAAGGGTAATATAAGCCTTACTTATTATAGTTATTATAATTATTTTAATAGATACTACTACTATACCTCTACTAGTAACTATGTTAACTATTATAAGTATAGTTAGTCTAAAAAGCCTTATTACCTTAAGGTTATTACTAGGTAAAATCTTCCTAAGTCATATACTAATAAGCAATCTACTTAAATTTAGCTATATTATTAATAGCTAATTATAATTAACTATAGACTCTAGTAAATATACTAAAAGGGTTATAGAGGGCCAATAAACAGTTCTTAACCCCTTAGTAGCTATTAATAAGATAATCTTAAAGAATGCTATCAGTAGAGATACTAATTTAAGTAACTACCCTTACTAACATACCTACACTCTTAATAAGTATCTCTAGAGCCTTAGTCTTACTCTTATTAGGGTTATTATAAATAATATTAACTAGGTTAGTCTACTATAACTCTAAAAGGCTTACTTAGTATATCTTCTCTATCTTAAAGTTAGCCTTAATTTAAAAGACTATTATATAAAAGTTAAGGGTAGGAAATAGGTTATAGAGGTAGTTAGTATAAAAGTTAGATATAGCCTCTTTTAGTATAATAAAGAAGGTACCTATGTAGTATTTCTAGGAGATACCTACCTTCCTATATTAGTTATAGAAGATAATAAGCTTTGACTTAAGTAACTTATACACTCCTCCTCTATACTTTACCTTATCTAGGTATATCTTAATAAGGTTAGTAATCTAATATATTAGAGAAGTATTATTAGAGGGGTAGGTTATTATAGAGTTTATAACTAGTATAGATATATAAGCTAATACTAAAGCTACTATAGCTAGGGTTACTAAGTAAGCTAGTACTAGAGCTAGTATAAGTATATAAGCTAGTACTAGAGCTAGTAGTCTAGTTAAGCTTTAATTAAATAAGATAGTTAGTATAATACCTAAGATATTATTAATAAAGTTAGAGTTAACTAGCTTATTTCTAAAGTTATTATTTTTAATAGTAAAAGCCTTAATCTAAGTCTTAAACTATACTCTAGGTATATTACTTTTAAGTATATTATATACTTATCTAATAACTATTATTTCTAATAAAGTAGATACTAGGATACCTCTTTATATAAGGAAGTTATAAAAATCCTTAATAGTATTATAATAAGCTTATTTAAGGTCTATAAGTAACTATTCCTTAAAGTTATTCTTAGCTATCTACTATAGAGTTATACCTATTTATTACTATAGGATACTATACCTTACTATTTAGAAGTTAATAATAGTAACTAAGGCCTGGGGTTAAGGAGTTATACTTAGGTTATTAGAAAACTCTAATAGAGAAATAATACCCTATAATAAGGGGATAATAATCCTATAGCTTGCCTTAGAGATATAGTAAGAGTAGGTAATACTTTTAAGGTATACTTTACTATCTTTAGAGAATCCTTCTAGTACTATAATAAACTCTAATAGTAATCTACTTTAGACTAAATACTTTTACTATAATAGTAGTAATTATATAGAAATAGATCTTATAACCCTCTATTAGCCTTATAACGTCTATAAATATAGGTACTTACTCCTAACTATTTAAGCTTAGAGGTAAATCTATATTTAGAGGAATCATTACTAATAGTATAGATAATAAGTAAAAAGAGTAGATAAAGTAATAAAAGTTAGAATAAAAGGAGGAAAGAAGTAATAGATTCTTAAGAGTTATAATAAATAGTAGAAAGAGTAATAAAGAAGAGTAAGAAGGGTAAAGGTAAGTACTATTTATAAAGAAGGAAGAAGTAGTTAAAGAGATAGGTAGTTAAAGAATATAAAAGACTATCTACTATATAAGTAAGTAGATAAAGTCTTCTAACTACTTATATCTTTATTACTAATTAAGTAGGTAGATAAAGTTACTAAAGTTAATAAAGGAAAATTATAAAGTAAAAAAGGGTAAAGTTAAATAAGTTAATAAAATATAGAAGTAGACTTTTTTATTTATTAACCCTTTCTAACTATAATATTAGAAATAGATATAGTAGTAAGTTCTATGGAGGAATAAGCTCTATTTAATATATAAGCTTATAAGCTAGTTAATAGTCCATTAAGATAGGATTCTTTATTGTTTGTAGTAACAAAAAATAATACTAGTAAGAGTACTACAGTAGAGATAGGATAAGGGTAGTAATAAAAAGAGGTTATAAGAAGTAGAATATAAAAGCTACTATTACCTTTCTTAAATAGGTTAAAAGTAATAAAATTAATAAGGTTATAAGTAATAAGTAATAACTTCTTAAAAAGTAATAAAGTTAAAAAAAGTAATATTTATATAATAGATACTAAGCTTAAAGACCTTTTACTAAGTATTTATTTTAATTACTAACCTTCTTTTTACTAGGTAGCATGCTAGCCTTCTATAAGTTAGGTAAACAAGTAAAGGTATTGTTATCTCTTCTACTAATCCTTACTAATCTATAGTTATTACAGTAGTAGTTACTATAAAGTTAATTACTGATCAGTATTAGTATCATAGGTAAGGTTAATTAACTAAGTAGGCAAAGTAGTTATATATTAATAATAAACAAAAGAGGAGGAATTTACTAACGTTTGCTAGCACTGCTAAAAGAAGTAAGGTAGCTATAGAAGGAGGGATATCACGTAACATGGAAGTCACCTAATGTCGGGATAGCCCCACCGTTATTCCAGTAGATCTATCACATCCTCAACAATTATACTTATTTTCTTTATTATTATTAAAAAGCTTTTTAATTCATTTATTTAACTTACCTATTCTAGACTACTATAAGCTACTTAGAATAGTTTGCTTAATATATAGTATAACTATAATATATTTAACCCTTTAAAAGTACCTCTGTTCTATACTATATCTTAATAATTTAATATATTATAGAAACCTAATAAGTTAGAATAATTACTAACTTAGATCTTACTTTAACTATAGTTTAAAGTAAATTACCCTATAGTACTTATCTATTAATATAGGTTAGTAATAATAATTAGCTAAAGATTAGTAACTATACTGCTATTAAATCTATTCTTAAGGTTATAATAGCATTAGAGCTACTACTAGCTATATAATAACTCTCTTAAAGTCTACTAAAGTTATTAAAAACCCTAAGCCTTTAAGTTATATAGAGATAGCTTTCTCTAATAACCTTACTAGCTATAACTAGATATATAAAAGGTAGCTAAAATAAGGCTTTAGTCTTATTCTTTTCTATTATTCTTAAATCCCTTTTTTTAAACTAATTACTTTTTATTATATTTCTTATTATAAAAAACCTCTAGAGCTTTTCTTAAAAAGCTCACTTTTTAGCTTTAACTATAGCTTACTTAGATCCTATCTAGACTAGCTAGAGAGCTAAAAAGCTTAAGCTATAAGCTCTAAAGAAAGAAGGAGACTTTCTCTCTCTTTTTTCTACCTTAAGGGTCTAGGTAGTTATCTTTACTCTAGAGCTCTTAGCTAAGAATTAAGCTATTAATATAATAATCTTCATAAATAAAAAGATATATTAAACTAAATTAAATAATATTAATAATAATAACTTTTTTATGAAAGTTTAGACTTAGCCTTTTTTTATAGATATAATAAAAGCTATTATTAATATTATTAAAGCTAGTAAGAGAATACCTTAGAGTACTAAGCTAAGCTAGTAGAAATAGGTAAGTTATATTAGAAAGCTAAAATAACTTAGGGAATTTCATTAATAATAGAGATAGAGCTATAGAAAAGTTAATAATAGTTAGGCTAGGTTTAAAGTAATATAGAGAATTAATATTAGTAAGAAAGTATAAGAAATAGTAATAGTATTAGAATACTAATTCTAACTATAGATATTAGGTAGACCTAAGCTAGTGGTTATATACTCTAGTATGTAACCTACCTTAGCCTCCTCTCTTATATTTATAATCTACCTAGCTAGTAACTTTGCTTTCTTCTTCTTTTCTTTACTATTATATAATAACTTTAGTAACAGTAATATACTCTATTTCTAACTATTATATAACCCTTATAATACTAATAAATAGTAATGATAGATATATTAAAATCTAGAGTATTTTTCTAGGTAGTATATAGTATACCTCATAGTAGGTTATATTAGAAGTTAAAAAAGGGTAAATCTTTACCTATAGTATAATTTAATCTATCTAATAACTATCAAAATTACGTATTAGAAATACCTCCCTTAACTATTATTTACTAATAAAGTTAGCTAGCTAAAGTAAAAGTTACTAATAGTAGAAGCTTTAAAAGTTATAGTAAAAGGCTATAGGCTTACTTTTTAATCTATAAGCTAATAATCTTAGTAATATTTAGAAGTATTATTTATAACTTATTCTTATTTTACTTTATAAATTAATTATAAGTAAAATACTTATTTTTATTATACTTATAATACTTATATATCTTATTATAGTTTTTATATACTTTTATCTTTTAAATAGTTTTCATAGATTTAGATATAGAAGTATCTTTATTAGTATTATTATATTATCATAATTTTAAAGGTATAATCTATATACTTATTGTCTATTAATAACTAAGTCTTCTATCTTCTAAGCTATCTCTAAAGTTTATTATGTAATAATATTAAAATTTTTAAATAGTTATATATTAACTAAAGCTATTTAGAAATAGAAGTTTAATATATTTAATAAAAATATAGTCTAAGTATTAAAAGTTTATATATTATTACTTACTTTAGCTAGATAGTATTCAAATTATAATAAAAAGGTATTAAAAGTATTATTATTTTTTATTTTTAGCTTGAAGAGCTTTACTATAGCTTTAAGCTATATATTTAAGTTCTTATAAGTATAGTTAAGATATTTAAAAAAAAAATACTAAGTGATATTAATATGATTTCTTACTTATCTTGTAAAATATAGAAATAATATATTATATATTTATATTTAAAAATAAGTTAATAAGGTATTAATAGCTTTAAGTAAAAAAAAAAGAGATTATAATTAATCTCTAGCTTATTAGTTATTTACTTTTTTCAAGAACTATAATTATAATATTACTTAAAAAAGTTTAAAAAGTTCCAGAGTAGCTTTTAAGATATTAATATTATATATAAAGTATTATCTATATTAGAGGTACTTAGATTTAGTACTTTAGTACTAAGCTAAGCATTAATATTTTAATTAGCTAGTAATACTTATATAAGAAGTTTATTTAGTAACCTATTTAGGTATACTATATAGGTATTAATTACTAGAGAAATACTTATTAGCTATAATATATGAAGCCTATATATCTTATATAGCTATAGTATTTATTATCTAAGTGTTTGTTTATATAATATAATTAGTAAATAATAGGTTAAGTAAGCTTTAGATATATTAAGAACTAGTATTACTATTATAAGTAAATAGTAGCTTAATTTTATTTATTTAAGGCTAAGAAGAAAAGTAGGTTTCTTATAGGTTATATATATAAGTTATATAGTTATATATATATATATATAAGGGCCTATAGCCTTTTATTATAACTTCTAGAGCTTCTACTATTAGTAACTTTTGCTTTAGCTAGCTGACTTTACTAATTAAAAAGAGGGTATTTAAGCATATAATTTTAATAACAAATTAAAATATACTACAAGCAAAGATTTACCCTTTTTTAACTCCTAACATCTAGCAAACTAGATAACCAACTCTCAGGTATACTATATACTACTATTATAAAAATATACTCTAGATTTTAATATATCTACTTTACTACTATCCCTTATACTTTCTTACTACTATCCTCTATATTACCCTAGACCCAGCCTAACTATTATTGCCTTATTTCTATTATTAGTAAATTTACCTAAGTTAAATTTATAATATAACTTGCCTACTACTAGAACTTTAGTAGTGTCTTAGCTTTATTTATATATTAAATTACTAAAGTAATCACTTTTATTATATCTTAAAAGTATTAGTTAATATTAAAGCTAATTATTCAATCCTCTATATTAACTATAGGTTTATAATATCTAATAATTTCTATAATAAAACTAATTTAGTCCATAACTAAAAGCTTTATAGTAAATTTTATTACTTACTCTCTTAATTCCAAAAAAAGGGAGAGAAAGTCTCTCTTATATTCTATTACCCTTAAGCTAAACTTCTTTATAATCTAACTAGTTACCTTAAGGTCTTTATAGGTAGTTATTATAAAGAAGTAATCCTCTTACTAGAGAATACTCTAGAGGTTTTATATAGTAATAGCTATCTTATAAAAAGTAATAATAATTAATAATATAAGATTAATAGAGAGAGATAAGACTAAAGCCTAGCTCCTATCTTTTATATATCTAGCTATAGCTAGTAAGATTACTAGAGAAAGCTATCTCTATATAACTTAAAGGCTTAAGGTCTTTAATAACCTTGGTAGACTTTAAGAGAGTTATTATATAGCTAGTCATAGCTCTAAAGCTATTATAACCTTAAGAGTAAGTTTAATAGTACTGTAGTTACTAAGCTATAACTAATTACTATTACTAAGCTATATTAATAGATAGGTACTATAGAGTAATTTATACTATAGTTAAAGTAAGGTCTAAGTTAGTAGTTACTTTAACTTATTAGGTTTTTATAATATATTACATTATTAAGATATAGTATAAGTTAGAAATACTTTTAAAGGGTTAAATATATTATAATCATACTATATATTAAATAAACTATTCTAAGTAGCTTATAGTAGTCAAGAATAATTAAGTTAAATAGACATATATGTATAAAGTAGGTTTATATACTTAGCTAAGTAATATAATAGATATAGCCTAGCTACTACTATTATAATATAGATTTATAATAATTAGTATAGAAGGTAGTATTAGTTAGTAACATTTATATATGTAAGATAATTAGTTTATATAATACTATATTAATAATAAAAAGTTATAGTTTGATAACTATAGTATAATTAAATCTACTCTTTAGGTTATAATAGCTTTAAAGCTATTAAATTATTAGCTATATAATAAATCTCTTAAAGTTTACTAAGATTATTATAAACCTTAAGCTTTTAAGTTATACTATATATAAATAACCTTTTCTAGTAATTTTATTAACTATAGCTAAATATATAAAAAGTATAATTAAAGCTTTAATCTTATCTCTTTTTATTATTTTTTTATTACTTTTTTTTATTATAGGATATATAATTAAAATTATATTTCTTATTATTAAAAACCTATAGAATATTCCTTAATAAGCTAACTTTTTAGTAATCAGTAGTATAAATAAGAAGTCTATAAGAACTAGCTAATAAGCTAAAAATCTAAGCTTATAAGTTTTTAAAAAAAGAGAAGTTTTTCTTTTTGTTTTTTCTTACTTATAGAAATAAGTAATATAATTTACCTTATAGTTCTTAGTTAAAGATTAAAGTACAGAAATAATAATATAAATTATAAACTTTTAAATCTCTTTAAAAAAGCTTAACTATTTTATTATTAACTTTAGTATAAATTAATTCTTTTTAGATATAATAGTAGTTATTATTAGTATAATTATAGCTAATAAGGAAATACCTTGGAATACTAAGCTAAACTATTAAAAATAAGTAAGTTATATTATGAAGTAATTTAATTTAAGTAATTTCACTAATAATAGAGATAGAGCTATAGAAAATTTAATAATAGTTAAGCTAGGTCTAAGTCATAGAGAAGATTAATAGTAAGTAAGATATTATAATCTAAAGTATTTTAAGTAATATATAGTATACTTAAGAGTAAGTTATCTAGTTTAGTTAGAAGTTATAAAGAGTAAGTTACTTATAGTATAATTTAATATATTTAATAACTATTAAAATTATTTACTAGAAATACCTCTCTTAACTATAACTTACTAGTAAAGTTAGGTAGCTAAAGCAAAGGTTACTATTAGTAGAAGCTCTAGAAGTTATAGTAAAAGGCTATAAGCTATATTATAGCTTATCTTAAGAGAGCTTTTTTTAAAACTTAGCTATAAAATAACTTTATGACTCTAAGAAAGTTCTTAAGAATAAGTATAAGTATTATACAGTTTAAATATATTAGGAACCTAGAATATATATATATATATATATATATATACCTATATATTTACTTGTATTACCTCTTTAGTATATAAATTTCTCATAATATTTATTAAAATATTAATTAACTTTATTCAGTCAAGTTTATTAATAATAAACTTTTTTATAACCTAGTTAAGTAATATCAAGAGTTCTAACTTTAACTAAGTATTAAAAATAATATATTTTAGATTTATTTAAGAATTATCTTACCAAAGTAAATTATATAAAAAGCTTAGAAAATACCTCAACCTAGTTATTAAAGTCAATATAATAGTACTACTTATTCTCTTTAAATAAACTTCTAAGTATTTCTATTGAATTACTTATTTATATTAAAGAGAATAGTAAAGGTATAATAAAAGATTGAATTAATTCTCTAAATAGATATAATATAATATCCTTATAAGAATTGATAACTTAGAATATTATTTCAAATAAGGTATTACTTATTTATATAGGTTAAATATTCTTAACTACTATAAATAGCCTAGACTAGTTTACCTAACATTATGAAATTATAGTAGATTTGACCCTTCAGAAGTATGTCTAGCCTCTACTATATCTTAATAATTTAAGACCTTATAAATACCTAATAAGTCAAAGTAATTACTAACTTAGACCTTACTCCAAATATAGTATAAACTACTCTATAGTACTTAAATACTAATATAGTACCTATATTAGTAGTAATAAGCTATAGCCTCTTAAGGTTATAATAGCTTTAGAGCTATGATAAGGTAACTAACTTACTAGCTATATAATAACTCTCTTAAAGTTTACTAAGGTTATTAAAAACCTTAAGCCTTTAAGTTATACTATATAAAAATAGCTTTCTCTAGTAACCTTATTAGCTACAACTAAATATATAAAAGATAACTAAAGTAAGGCTTTAGTCTTACCTCTCTTTATTATTTTTAATCACTTTTCTTTATTATAAGATATATATAAGTAATATTATATTTTCTATTATAAAAAACCTATAAGATCTCTTATAAAGAGCTAACTTCTTAGTAATAGTAATAGCTTACTAAGATGTTATTAAGATTAACTAATAAGCTAAAGGTCTAAGCTTATAAGCCCTTAAGAAAAAAAGAGATTTCCTTTCCCTTTTTTTTTACTCAAGAGAGTAAGTAATGAGATTTACTTTAGAGCTTTAAAAGAAATACTAAGCTAAAACTAAGATATTATAAATTAAAAGCTTTTAAACCCTTTGAAAAGAGTTTAACTACTTTATTATTAACCTTAGTATATAATAATTATTAATAAATATAATAGAGATTACTATTAATATTATTAAAACTAACATAAAAATACCTTAAAGTATTAAGCTAAGCTACTAATAGAGATAAGTAAATTATACTAAGAAGCTATATTAACTTAGATATATTTACTAATAATAGAACTAAAAGATATTTAAGCTAAGTTTAAATAATATAAAGAATTAATAATAATAAAAAAGTATAAGAGATAGTAATAGTAATAGTAAATAAGATATTAAAATCTAAAGTATTTTTAGTAATATATAGTATACCTAAGAGTAAGTTATCTAATGTAATTAGAAGTTAAAAAAGAGTAAATTACCTATAATATAATTCAATCTATTTAATAATATAAAAATTATATACTCAAAATATCTCTTTTAATTATTATTTACTAACAAAGTTAGCTAGCTAAAGTAAAAGTTACTAATAATAGAAGATCTAAAAGTTATAATAAAAGGCTATAAGCTTAAGGTATTACCTATAAGAAGAAGCTAATTTTTTCTTAAGATGTTAATATAAATTAATAAATAGTAATTATAAAAGAGATATCTAATATATTACTTTATTATTTAGATATATTTTAAGCCGAAGCTTTTAAAAGAAACTTTAACAATAAAGAATATATGAAGGTAATATTAAGTTAAATTATTATTTTTATATATAGTATTAATTTTATAATTTCTTGGAAGATCTTTATTTTAATTAATAAAGTAATACCTTTGTTTGAAAAAGAATTTGGTTATTAGTAGAGGCATTATTAAATATATAGTATTATTATACATAGATCTAATTATTATATTATAGATATACTAATTATAATAAAAGTATATCTTTAGTTAATATAATTATATATAATTTCAATACTTAGATATTACTTTATATTACTTATATATATAAAGTTAGTTATAACTAATTAATTAATAAGAATATAAGTATAAACCTAGAAGCTATCTTAAGATCTACCTAGTTATACTTTAGTAAGTACTTATTAAGTATATTATAGCTTACTAAAGAAGACTTTTTACTATCTTTAACTTAAAGTTTAGTATTATTAATAAATCTACTTTTTATATTTTTTCTTAGTTATAGCTCTTAATAATAAACTCTTTATATTTTTTATGCTCTAATATACTTAATAAGTAAGTAGGCTAGACAAGTAAGTAGGCTACTAAACCTTAAACCTACTACTTATATTATCTTAATATATCTTCTAATAGCTATAATAATCTTAATATAAAATAATAAAGCTTAATCAAATCTTACTATGTAAGCTTTTTAAAAAGGCTATATAAAGAGTATTTAAGAGGAAGCTTAGACCTATAGTATTAATTATATAATACTATTATAATAGCTAACTAACTTCTAGCTAACTATAATATATTATTAGTTAGTAAGTACTAAGCTTTAAACCTTATTTCAATAAATATTAAAGCTTTATATAACTATAAGAGAGCTTAATATAAAGATCTTAATATAATAAAAATATAGTTCTTTCTTATAGTAAATATAATTATAAAATATAGTATTATAGAATTAAATATCTATAACTTTAATAAGACTAGCTTTATAATAAGTTAAATTATATCTAAGATAGTTATCATAAGTATTAAAAGATATATAAATATAAAAACAGTATAACTTAGTAATTAAGAATAAGTTATAATTATTCAAGCCATTGTTTATCTAACTGTAGTATCTTATTAGATATTATTATTAAAAGTAAAAATCTTCTTTTAACTTAGTATATTAAATCTAGTCTCTTACCTAACTAAGGTTTTATAATATTTAAAAATAGATAGATAATAATTAAAACAGGCTTAGATTAGCTTTAGTACTTTAATTAATATTTAAAGTTATATATAAAAAAGAAATATTACTTTTCTATTCTTAATAGGTATAAAGGTTATTACTTAATAAACTTTAAGCTATTTAATGAAAAAATAATATTAATATATTTTATATATTATCTTATTTTTCATTTATTTTAGCTTTTAGATATAGAACATTTTAAGCTTTTAAAGTTAGTATGTAATTAAGAAATTAAAAATAAGATATAAAAAGATAATACTTATATTACTAAAAATAACTTTTTCTTAGTATTTTATAATACTTTTAAGTAACCTCTTATAAAAAATTATTTAAGAGGGATTTTAAAGGGTAATAGTTATCTCTTTAGATATAAAAGTATACTATTAAGGCTAGATATTAAATTATATACTTTAATACTTCTAAGCTCTTTTCTAGTAAAACTACTAGCTTAGATATCCTAAATACTATATAATATATTAGAGATTACTTCTTAAGGAACTTTTACAAAGAATTAATTTATTAACTATTTAGATAGCTTTTTAATATATAATTTAATAGCTATCAAGTATATTCTTAAAGAAGTAATAGGAATTATATATAAAAATATAATATTAAGATTTTAGCTTGGAGCTACTTTAGAGAAAAATAGTATCCTTAACTAATGTAAAAGGACTAGGAAAATATATCTTAGAGAAAGAGGAAGTCTTATTATGCCTAAGGTATAGAATATTAAGTTATAGAAAGAGGTAATAGCTTAGGTATAATAGAAAATATATTGAAGTAGTAATTATATACTAAGGATAGAAATAGGTTGATAATAATATAGTATCTATAGAAATATTAAATATAATATATAAATATATCAGTTTAATGAAGAAATATCTAGAGAAAAGAAATCTAAGTAGTTTAAATTAATTTTATTATTCTATTACTATATCTTAGTTATATTCATAGTATAGTTATAGTTTAGTAGCTTACTTACTTATCTAACTTACTTACTTAATAACTATATTATAGATTAAAATAATTAGTGTAAAATAAAATATTAGATTATAATTCTAATAATAAATACTTATGAATTCTTAAGAAGGATAAAAATATAAATAAATTATAAATATTGAATATTTAATGTCTAATAATAAAGCTATATAATATAAGTAATTATATTATCTTATTATAATTTTATAATAATAATTATAATTATTTTATATAAGAAAGGTAATAACCTAATAAATATAAAGTAATTTCTAATTCTATATTACCCTCTTTAGATAAGCTTAAAAGCTATATATAAGATTAAATAATTAATAAAGAGCTAGTTTCTTTAGAAAACTAATTAAGTTAACTTTTATAAGAAAATATACTATTATAACTAAGTCTTATTAAGATTCTATAAGTATTCTAATGATAATAAGTAAAAACTTGAAAATAGAATATAAAAATATATAGGTAAAATTAAAACCTTATCTAAATATATATTAAGTACTTTATAAGTAAAGATTACCTTAAAAAGTATAAAATACTATTAAACTATTATTACAAGGTTTTATATAAGAACTTCATAATAATATGAATAAATATTGAAATAAAAGCTATGAAGAAAACTAATAATTTATAGTTAGGTATTTTATTAATTATTATATCATATAGGTTTTATTAAAAATAATCTTAATTATTTAAGTACAATAATAAATTATAAGATTATTTTAAATAATAATATATTATAAAGAGACTTTTTAGTAATTACTAATTAAAGATATATTAATTATGAAGATTAAAAAAGAGAAGACTATCAAGCTTTATTTAAAATAGAAAAGTAATAAAAAGACTTTTTTATTGCGCTTTTTATTAAATAAAATATAATTATTTATATTTTAAAGAATAAAATAAAGAGTAATTATGAATAGATATATAACGTTTTTTTAGATTTCTAAAGATATTCTAAGAAAAAATGTTTTATTAAAAAGTAAAAGTTGAAACCTTAAGAAAAGTAATATAAAAAGCTAAATAATATTAAAACCTAAATAATAAGTTATATATTAAACTATTATGAAATAATTCTTTAAAGAAACTATAAAAAGAGATAAACTCTAAATAAAGGTAATTACTTTTTTAAAGAATTATATCTTAATTAAGTAAGAAAGATATATTAATATTAGTTTAAAACTTAAGATTTGTTTTATAAAAAGAATTAATAAGGTATAAATAAGAAAGTAAGTATATAACAAGTACTTTATAACTCTCTAAGCTAAAGCTCTTAATTATATATTATAGTTATAGTAAAATAAGCTATTATTTAAATAAGTATAAAAGCTCTAAGAATAATAAAAGAATATCAATGATCTAGTAATTTAACTTTAAAAAAGTTTAGTAAATACTATTATAATTAGAAATAGAATTATTAAGCTATTAGATTTAAAAAGAATATAAATGAACAATACTTTTAATTATATTATAATCTCAAATATTATTCTTATTGAAAAATAATAAAAGAATAAATATTTATTTTATAAGAATATATTAAATATAAGTATAAGTAGATATAGACTTATACTTATAAGTTAACCTTATTAATATAAGGTTAATCAACTTCTTTCAGTTAAAGAGAATAAATATATAATACTTTATATTATTTAGATTTAATAGAAGGAGAAATACTGATTATAATATACTAAATTATATATTTCTTTTTTAATTTGAAGAACAAATTATAGAAGATTTAAGAATTATTTACTAGAGTATTATACCTAGAGAGTACTTCTAACCTTTTTCTACCTTAAGTATTGATCAAAAAAGAGAGTATTATTATTAGTACTTATATAAATATAAAGAAATATAATTATATATTACTTATTTATCTAAAATAGATCTTATAAAAGCTTATTAAGAACTATAAAAAGTATATATAATATATATTTATAATACTTTAATAAAGAATAAGTTACTTATATCAATTTTTTTTAAAAAAAAAGAAAATAAGATAAACAGGTTCTTTTTATAACTTAAATTTAAATAAAGAATATTTAATAAATAAGTAATAAATAAGATTAACCTATTATTAAAAACTAAGTATTTTATTAACTTAGTTAAAGATAAAAAGCTTTTCTATAAACTTATATACCTTTTTAATTGGTAATAGCTAAAGTAATTATATATATATATATATATTATTAAGAACTAAATAAATAATTATATTAAGGTATTAGTTAATTAAATCAATACTATAATCTTTTTTATATCAAGTAGTAATAAAATATAGTATTTATATATAAACTATAAAAAGCTTAATAAACTTATAATTAAGAATAAATATCTATTACTTTTAATTAATAAACTATTAAAGAGACTTTAAAAAAAAAAGTAAATCTTAAAGGTTAACCTTTCTAATATATATATTTATATGTTTATATTGAGCTATAACATTACTAAAAGATAGTATTTTATATAAGATATAATCACCCAAAATAAATTATCATACCTTTCAATCTTATTAATATACTTATAACATTTTAAGAGTATATCTATTAAATACTAAGCAAATTATTAAATATATATTATAATATAAATATAGATAATATCTTAATTAATTCTAATATAAAAAAGTAACATATAAAAAATATTGAAAAGATCTTAAAAAAACTTTATAAGATATAACTATATACTAAGTTAAGTAGGTATAACTTTTATATAAATTAAATAAAGCTTTCAAAGTATATAATTAAACTTAAGAGTATATATATGAGTAATTATTAAATAAAAACTATTAATATTCTTAAAAGAAAACATAGTTATTTTTAAAATTTTATATCTTTTATTAAAAGTTTATTTTAAATACTTTAGTATTATTACTTTAATAATATCTTTATTAAAAGGTAATAATAAAAGCAAAAATTAATGGTTATTTTGATAAATAATATAAGTTTATACTATATTTAATAGATTAAAACTTATCTTTTATTTAATAATTATTTTAAGACATTAAGATCTCTTATTAATATAAAAATTAAGATAGATACTTAATAAAAAGCTATCTTAAGTATCTTCTCTTATTTATTAAAGATTTATTAATTATTAATAATATATTTCTTATAAATATTAATCAATATAAAATAAAAGTAAATAATAAAGTAATAAAAGCTTTTAGTTATTATAAATAACCTAAAGTACTTAGTATATAATTTCTAAGAATTATTGAGAATATTTAGAGTATTTATAAACTATGAAATACTAAAAGAAATACTTAATATATTAATCAAAGATCTCTATAATAAGCTTATTAGATAATTCTTTAAGGTATTTATCTTTAATTTTAATATTTAATGTTACTTATAAGTTATAGTGCTAGTAAATGGTATATTTAAAAGACTAGATTATATAAAAAAAAGTAATATATTATAATATACTTTTTATATTTTCTAAATAAACTAAAGTTAATTAATAAGTTGATGTAAAATATGTATTAGATTATTATATCTCTTAAAGAAATAAGTAAAATATCTATATTATTCATATAAGCTACTCATATTATACTCAAAGAAAAAAGCTTTTTATTTTAAAAATCTTATTAGACTTCAGAATCTTAAGGTAATACTATAATTATTATAATTATAATTATTTATAGCTAAATAAGCTAGAAATTATTATAAATTAATTAGTATAGTTTTAATAAGAAAGAGAAAATACTAAAAGCTAGAGTTATAATTTTAAAGCTATATATCTTATATATAGTTATTATAGAGCTAATAAATTATAAAATAGACTTTTTTTAATAATTATTAAATATTCTTGACAAGCTTATTAATAAACTATAAGCTAAAGATAGTAAATATGAGAAATAAGTAAAAAGAGTTTATAGAAGTATTAAAAAATAAAAGAGTTATTACTTCAATAATTAAAATAGCTTATTCTATAAAGAATAATTATTGATTTCCTTTATATTATTATTATAATTAAGCATTACTTATTAATATTATAATAATCTAATAATAAATTGGATAAATATAAATAAAATAGCAAAGCTTACTTTAAAATTTTTTATTAGTTTTATATTCTTAAGGATATAGGAAAATATATTAGTACTTATAATATATACTAAGAAATAAGAATCTCTAGGTATAAGATTTATAGAGAATCATAATTATTATTAATACTAAGTTATCTCTTTAAGAAAATTAATATAAACTTTACTATAAAACTATTACTAAGTACTTATAGTAATAATATTAAGTATAATGATATCTTAATAATTATATACTATATAATGAAGTTTATACTTTTTATATTAACTTAGAAATTTATTATAATAGCTTAGTTAAATTAAGTCCTTTATGAAGAAGTAAAATATTATTTCAATATAGTTATTAGTATTTTAAAAAATGAAAATAAGTTATTAACTAATTAATTCCTAGAAAAGCTTAAAAAAGTAACTTATTACTAGTTATTTATTATATATTACTTATAAACTAATAGATAATTAAAAAATATATTAAATACTAAAAAGATATTTATAAGTATATATTATAGACTTATTAAGATAATAAGTAATATAGTTTTGTAAAGTAGCTTTTATATATAATAATAGCTAATACTTTATTATTAAGCTTTTATTAATAGAAATACTATATAACTATAACCTAAGATATATTAAATATATATTATTAATATTGAAGGTTAAGGTTTAAGAGATTAGGAAGAGAATGAATTATATTATAAAGCTTTATACTAAAGTATAATAATACTAATAAAGGGTAATTATAGTTTAGATAAAAGAATATAATAAGTATTTTATATTAAAAGAATACTCTTATAAAGATATTATTAAACTATTAATAAAGGACTTTAAATTTAAAAATAAGAAATCAATACTTAGATTTATTTATACTATTATTATAAAGAAAATTAAGTTATAAGTATATTATGTTTATTTCCCTAAGTCATACTATAATATATAATATATTTTTAATCTTAATAATTAAATTCTAAAATACTTAATAAAAAGATGTTAAATAGTAACTAATATTACTTAAACTAGAGAACAAGTTAACTAAATAAGAAGTAAAAAAGATTTTATTTAGATAAGAGTTACTAAATAATTAATAATATCTTTTAAAATAGATAAAATAGTTGATAAGGATATTATATAGAAGTTTAAAAAGTATCTTCAAATTACTTATAAAAAAATATCTATTTATGAAAAGTATATGAAAAAGAACTGTAAAGAATAAAATAATAATAAGTAATATATTAATTATTATCTTATAATTACTTACCTATAAGTAAGTAGTCTTAAAACTTTCTCTTATTATATTAAATTAAAAAGCTACTTAGAATATCTTAAATAAAAATAAAAATAAAACCTAAACTACTATTAGAGACTTATTATAAAACCATTATTTACTTATTACTAAGCTTATTCTTATCTTTATCTTTACTCCTATTTTTATTTCTATTTTTACTTTTTTATCTTTATTAAAATATATATTTCTCTTTAAGTCATTAAAGTAATAGTTAAGGCTTTTCATAATAATTTAAATAATAGCTTTATCCTTATTATACTTTTTAGTAAATATTTAATTAGTACTTAATATGTAGAAAATAGTTTTCTTATTAATATAATTCAATAGAATTTTATAATTAAGCTACCTTTTAATTAATAAGCTTTTAATAAATTCTATAAATATATTTATACTTACTTATAAAATAAGCCATAAGTATATTGTTTACTTAATATATTTTCATTAAGTTATTAATATACTTTTTATAAGCTTTATAGTTTTTTTACTAAGTAATTATTATCTTATATTAAGCAATTTTAGCTTTATATATCTTTTTAGTATTAGTTCTATCAGTAGTAGTTTTTATAATAGTTATTTGTCTTTTTTTATAAACCTTTTTCTTTAAATCTACTAATAATAGTAAAATAATAGCTTAATAAGTCTTTCTTATCTTTATCATTATTTTTATTACTCTTATTATTATTTTTTCTTTTATTTTTAAAGTTAATAATAAGCTTCATTCTTTTTATTCAAAATATAGTAATATTTATTAGCTTATATTTCTTTTAAAAGATTTAAGTTACGTCCTTATAACTAATAAAAAATAAATTTTAAATAGTAATAATATAAATAAATTTAGAATTATTTATATACTTATTAACAGCTTCATAAAAGATAGGCTATTAAAAAATTCCTTAAGAGCATTTTCTTTACTAAACCTATTATACTTATTAATAAAATAATTAATTAATTACTTAATATTTTATTAAAAAGCTCTTACTTAATAATTTTAATAGCTATATATAAATAAATGTTAACTAAGTAAATTAATAATCTAAATAAAAAATAAAATTAGCTTAAATATAGAAGTTAATATATTAAATACTTAATAAGAAAAAGATAATAAACTTAATATATAATTATAAGACTTAAATATTTATAATTAAAATAAGCGCTTAGATAATAATTTATATTAGATTCTTTATATTAATACTTTATAATAGGTTAATAATATATTTGATAATATAAGCTTAAGTTAATATAATATAAGCAAAAGAATTATAGATATATTCATATTTAAGATTACTTTATATTCTCTTTTTATCTTATCTATAGAAATAAATAAACTAGTTTTATATCTCTTATATTATACTTTAAAGCTCTTTTAAAACCTAAAAAAGATATTAGTATTATTAAATAATTACTAAGAATCTATACAGTATAGTAGTATATACTTAGTAGTAGTTACCTATAACTATTTAGTTTAATCCTAACTATAAATACCTTCTTTTATAACTTTTAATTCATAACTAAAAGAGATAAAACAGACCTATATATACTACTACCTAAATATATACAAAGAATAGAGCTCTTAAGTAAGTAAGCTTCTAGCTAATTAGGTATAGAGCTTATAGCTAATTATAGAAAATATGTTTAGATATATTACTATATTAAATTACTATAATATAAGTACTTTTCTGTATTAGGGTTTTTTTAGGAACTAGGTCTAGGTTTTATTTCTATTTAAGGGTTTCTCAGTAACTAGCTAGACTATAAGATTACTATATTAACATTCTAATACATACTAAGTAAATTTAGCTAGCTTCTAGAGATATAGATTAGTAAATATATATAAATAATTACTAAGAAATTAATATATACTAATGATAAAATATTTATTTTTATTAACTATATATATAATATAAATAATAATATAGTTATTTTAATAATAAATAAGCTATTTTATATTATAAGAAAGCTAGTTTAAGTAATTAATATAAAGTAAATTATTTCTAAGCTTTTTAATGCTCTTATTCATAAGATATTGAAATTTAAGAATATTAGAAACTTTAATAATAATATTTATACTAAGTAAAGGTTTAATGGAGAATTATTAATAAAAGCTAAGTATTAAAAAAATAAAAAAATAAAACATTATTAGGTGAATAAGTAAAAAGAAAAAAAGAGATAATAACTTAATAAAAGCTTAGTAAAGAATAAAAGAAAAAAATAGATTTATATTAAATAAAGAAGTATTTATACTTATAAAATTTTTAATAAGTATATATAATGATAATTACTTAAGAGATTATTATAAATAAAAAAGAAAAGTAATAATATAATAATAATGTAAAATAAGTAATATTTATAATAAGTATTTATATTAATTAAAAGTTAATTAAAATATAATAAATATTATTATAAAGTAATAGTAATAATAAATATATAGAAAATAAAAAAGCAAAAAGAAAAAAGATATAACTATATAATAAAAATAATAGAAATAGGATAATAAAGTAATACTAATAATATATTAAAGACCTATAATACTAAATAAATATCTATATTTAAACTATATTAAACTTAGATAAATTAGAATAATAAGCTATTAATAGTTTAATAAATAACTACTAATATATAAACTAGTATAGCTTTAAATACTAAGGCTTTAAAAAGAGAGATAATCATAGGAAGTTAATTATAATTAATTAATTAATAAGAACATAAGTATAAACTTAGAGGCTACCTTAAGATCTACTTAGTTATACTTTAGTAAATACTTATTAAATATATTATAGTTCACTAAAAAAGAGTTTTTACTATCTCTAGCTTAAAATATATTATTATTAATAAACTTACCTTTTATACTTTTCTTAGTTATAGCTCTTAGCTATAAACTCTTTATACTAAGCTAATTAATTTAGCTTAGTTATTACTATAAGGTATTATATCTCTAGCTTAGCTTTTTATTAAAAGCTTTAGAACTTATTATATTATTTACTTCTTTAAGTAAGAAAGAAAAAAGAAAAAATCTTCTCTCTTTTTAAGAGCTTATAAGCTTAGATCTTTTACTTATTAGCTAGTTTAAATAAGGTCTTGATGATCTATTATTATTACTAATAGGTTTACTTTTTAAAAAAAAGCTCTAAAGGGTTTATATAATTAATAATATAAGGTAAAAAAAGTAATATAAAATAATAAAGAAAAATAAAACTAAAGCTTTACTTTTCTCTTTTAACTATTTAATTATAACTAATAAGGCTATTAATAAAAGCTATATTTATATATTAATTCTTATAACTTAAAAACTATAGAGAATATAAATTAAAGAAAGTAAATAATAAGAATTATAATATAATAATAGATATAAGTATATTATAAGAATTTAAGCTAATTATAAATTAGCTTTATATAATAAGCCTTATTTATAAAGCTATATCTATATAGCTTAACCTTTTATTATAAGCTTATTAAATATCTAATAATTCTCTTATAATTATCTCTTTTTCAAAAGCTTTATCTTTAAGACTATATAGAGCTAACTATTTAACTTAGAAGATAATATAACTTATGGCTTATTATTATTACTATAGTTACTTTTCTATAGCTTATTTAATCTATTAAAAATTCTTTAACTTACTTTTTTTAAGGTTAGAAGTTATTAAAACTTATTTTATTAAAGAGTATAAGTTTATTAGAGCTATCTTAGTAATTATTTATAAAGTAGTTGTAGATAGCCTTATTAATATTAAATTTTTTTCTTATTCTTTATTTCTATATTATTATTTATCTCTTTATTATAAAGTAAGGTCTTCTAGCGAGTAATTTATATAGTTAAAACTAGCTTATTTCTATCTAAGTAAATATAGCTTAACTCTATTACTAATTATAAAGTTATTTTAAAATCTAGTAAAATATTAATATAAAAGGTAGTATTAATTAGTAGTATTTATATAAATAAGATAGTTACTTTATATAATAATCTTATAGTATTTATATTAATATATATAACTTTTAAATATTTAATATAATTAATAGACTTATAGCTTTGTTTTAAATAAGTTTAGTAATATAGTTATAATTAATAAGTTTACTTATTATAGCTTAATTTATTATGATTATTATAAATAATAATAAGCTTTTTTACTTAGCTATACTTATAATTATTACTTTATATACTTATATGTTTATATTTTAATTAATAATTCTTTACTAACTTTTTATTAAAATCTTTATAATTAGTAATATTTTTATTTTTATTATTATTATTACTTTTTTAAAGCTAGTAGTTTTATTATATTATTAAGTAATTATTATACTTTTATAAAGAGATTTCTAGAGATACTAAGTAGTAATTACTACTACTTATAAGTACTAATTATTATACTTTTAATAAATAAGATACTGTCTTAGTAATAAATAAAGCTAATTAAAAAAGATATAAGTATAAAGCTTACTATTTTTTCTTTAAATAATACTTAAAGGTTAATAAATTAATAATTATTTAATAATAAATTATAAGAATTCTCAATTATCATAATAACAGCTATTTCAAAGAGATTTTTACAAGAATCTTTTTAAAAGAGCTAAGTTAATATATATATAATAAATAAATATTATAAAAGTTATTTAGGTAACTTCTTATAAGCTAAAGCTAGCTTAATAATATCTCTATTTTATCTATATTTTTAGTAATAACTTTAAAATAGCTTAATAAATATATTAGTTATTATAGATATTTAGCCTTAATTAATAACTATTTTCTATAATTATTAATTAATTAGATACTTGAATAGAAATACTATTTTTTAAAGAACTTTATAAGTATAAGTATAGAGTTTTTTATATATAATAATACTATAAGTATTATAATAACTATAACTTAATACTTATTAAATAGTTATAAAATGTCTACTTATTATTAAATTAATTATTAAAAATAGTATAGCTTAAATCTATTAGAGATTTAGTAATTAATTTACTAGATCTAGTAGATCTACTAGCTTTATTAGCCCTAGAGATATCTATTACTTCATTATTAGTAATACCTTAGTAACTATAATTACTTACTATTACTTAATTTAATCTCCTTAAGTAGAAGATAAAGCTTTAAATAATTATAACAGATATAGATTAAAGAAAATAAATAATAATAACTATAATATAATAATAATAAATATAAATATATTATAAGAATTTAAGCTAATTACTAATTAGTCTTATATAATAAGCCTTATTTATAGAGCTATATTTATATAGCTTAACCTTTTACTATAAGCTTATTAGATATCTAATAAACCTTTTATAAAGACTTAATATTTTTAATAACCTTAGTAAACTTTAAAAGAGTTATTATATAGCTAATAATAGCTCTAAAGCTATTATGCTTTTAAGAATAAGCTTAATAATATTATAGTAATTAACCTATAACTTATTACTATTAATATAAGTATTATATTAGTACATAAGCATTATAAGCTACTTTATATATATATCTAACTTATAGTTAAAGTAAGATTTAAGTTAGTAATTACTCTAACTTATTAAGTATTTAAAAAGTATTAAATTATTAAGATATAATATAAGTTAAAAGTACTTCCAAAAAGTTAAATATATTATAATTTTATAATATTAAGTAAATTGATATAAGCTGTCTATAGTAATTAAGAATATTTAAACTATATAAATATAATATATATTAAAAATTATTACTTTTAAAATTATAATTATTATAAATAACATATGATTTATTTTATTTATTTTATATTTTTCTGATAAATATTTATCTATTAATTATACTATATATATATATTTAATAATAATTATATAAAAATCTTTAAGTATCTTATAATATAATTAAAGCCAGTTATTATTTAAATAATATCTAAGTTTAATTATATTATAAGATAAAGTTATTTATAAAAATAAGTACTTAAAGTAAATAAAATTCTTAAATCTTTACTAATATATATTTTATTTTCTTAAAACCCATTTTTATATTAAACTATTACTTTATATTTTACTTTATATATAATATATACTTCTTAGTATAATAATACTTTATTAGTCGAAATTTTTTTACCTCGTAAGTTCTTTAAACTTTATTGTAGTACTTATATATATTAATTACTATCCTATAGGAATCATTTGCTCCAGTATTTCATCCTTATTCCCCAGGCATTCATCGGGCTATTCCTTATTCCGAGATCCGTCCATATCTGTATCGTCTGCCTTTCCATCCTCATTACCATAACCACCGCGCTTGGTACCTGTACACGGTCGATCCACAATTATTGGTGCATTCAATGCACACAAGTCATCGTTCGTGACCCTGTATTGTTTTGTCGGGTATTCTCAAGACTTCGTTCAATTGATCTCGTCACACTACCCTTTCACTATGTCGACCCGTCAAGCGGCACTGTGAGCCTGCACCCCGGACAGCATTGACCAGACTCCAACGATCATTGGAACTAACAATATCCTGTTAGGTCCCTGTACCGCCGGTCGCTGAAGCTAGCACTCGACTGGGCCGTTCATCGACACCTCTGGAGAGGCCAAGCACTCTATATTCGGTCACTTTTCGAGGCAAACCGAAACGTGACAGATTCCCGACTGAAGAGAGTGAGGACAGACCCAATTCGCTTCACAGGCCCCAGTCGCCAGTCGCGTCACAATGAACGTCGCTGACACATTGAAAACTAGGAGCTCTTGACCCAGACGGAAGACCTGTTGGCGAAATGGAAACACCCGGAACCCTATGTTCACCCGACTGCACCTGGCGGTTTGTGGCCCCGATCAGATATACCTGCTTAGGAGAATATGACGCTGATGGTCGGATCACAGGATCTAAATACGAGCGGAATCTCCGCGCACCTATTCTCGATGGCGAGTTCCAGACCGCATGGTAGATTAATGATACCTATGCTAACTCGTGACCAGCGCCTCCCCCGTTGAAATTCTGATCGAGGAGGCTCGGGATTAGAGCGACTGGAAATGTACGTACTGTTGACAGCATGCATAGACAAGGAAGGATTAACTGCAAAGGAGGATAGCGACCCATTTCATTTAATAGGACTGCACAGTTGGCATCGTCCGGTATGAATGAAATGGAGCGTAACATGGACAACAGGTTCTAGTCCGTCTGCTGTTGAATCCTGCCGCTGCTTTCGCTACGCTCTCGAGCCGAGACACCCTGTATCTCACAGTATGCAGGACAGGTCTTTACAAGATGGTAGCCGTTGCCTCTGAAGAGAGCAAACTAACACGAGGAATCCACCGGGTGAATGACCTGTCGTAGAAATTCATATATATACCCCAGTGAGCCTTACCAGTCCAATATTTCGGACTCAAGAAAAAGCGCGTAGCGGCTGTAACGGGCGGGAGTTGCTCAATATAGTACCGTTGTTTCCAATTTCAGACGGGTGTACCCAAAGCGCGAACGACGCATTAGCTCCCTCTATCCGACAGGAAAGGTACAGCATGCGAAATAGCGGCCATTCAAACATGGTTATGAATGCAGCAGAAATGATCTTCAAAGGTATTCTCATTCGTAACCACAGCTTCCTGCCGTGGTATTATTGTACAACCCAAACGTGAAAATCAACCGTGAAACCTGAACCGTGACCCCGATGTCATGACAACCCAAAGCAGCCGACCAGCACGAAAAAAACCCAAACCCTAGAAACCCATTTACAGCTCTTGGCTCTGGTTCTTGCCACCCTTGCCGGTCTTCTTGGGCAGGAGGTCTGGTGAACTGTTAGATTCGAGCTCCGAAATAGGTTCCCGGAAGACTTACTCTGGTGAATGTTGGGCAGAACACCACCCTGGGCAATTGTAACGTGACCCAGAAGCTTGTTCAGCTCCTCGTCGTTGCGGATGGCGAGCTGGAGATGACGGGGAATGATACGGGTCTTCTTGTTGTCGCGGGCGGCGTTGCCAGCCAGCTCAAGAATCTCAGCAGCGAGGTACTCGAGGACGGCGGCGAGGTAGACGGGGGCACCGGCACCAACACGCTGAGCGTAGTTGCCCTTGCGGAGCAGACGATGAACACGACCAACGGGGAAAGCGAGACCGGCCTTGGAGGAACGGCTACGAGACGCGTTAGTAAAGGCCTATGTAGTGTCGTGGATCGCGCGCCGAGGTCGGGCCATGCCCAGGAAATGGGGAGCTTACGATTGCGCGTTCTTGGAACCGCTGGCCTTGCCGCCGGACTTGCCGCCTCCAGTCATTGTGAATGTGGGTTTTTGGGTTGAGAAAGTGGGAAAAGTTGAGTATAGTTTGAGTAACGCGAAAAAGGCGGCTGGGCTGGATTCTGGCTGGTGGTTGTAGATGGAAAAGTATGATGGAGGCGGATGGGTGTGAAGATGGTGGGGAGTCAAGAAGTTAAGTAGTTTTCGCGTTGGAGGAACTCAATCACGGATCACCAGCGCGCGACTGGGCGCTAAGCCGAAATCAGAAATTCATGTTGTGGTGCATCATTTTCTCTGGGGCCCACGGCAGGAGATACGTACCTTTCTCTAATCGTTCCCGCGTGGAGCAGGAAGCCAGGGCGAGCTAGCCACTACCACCCTAGTGTGAACAGGCACCACAAGGCAGGGAAATAAAACCCCGGGAGGCCCGCCGTTCTTGCCCGTCCCAGAGTGTACAGCATGTTCCTTTCTATTGCCTCTTTTTCCTATTTTCTGCTTGTCTCTTTCACCCCTGATTAATCTGACTGGCCAGGAAAAGCAGGCATCTCGCCAATGGTCCTCATTTTCTCATCTTACCCTACTTGTGTGCCTTGTTATTGTTGCACTTTCTCTCGCAATCCTTTCAGCATCAACCCATTCTCTCTATTTCTTTCTCCCATTGCCTCTGCTTCCTCGTTCAGTCATAAAAGCCACGATGACAGAATCAGCTCAAGCCCCACGTACGCTGGGGTTGACGCTGCACTTATCTGTTGGAATCCGGGTTTAACACGTTCATTATCGTGTCGCATATTGAGAATGTTGCTGCATGCTGTTGGACATTAGTAGTGGTACTAGAATCCGCTATCGAAACATGAATATCTGTATCGGTTCAGGCTGCTCTCCTCCGGTTTTTGTGGTTCTCCCGGAAGCAGCTATGTTTGATTTCGTAGTCCTACGGAAGGACTGAAATGAGATTCAGAGCAGAAGTATATTGATAAAAGCATCTGTAACCTTTATGTCAGCCCGCAATGGAGACCAGATCTTGGAAAGCGTTGGTCAACCCAACTAGGTTCTAAACGTGCGATGCGGGCTTGTCCGATGTGGCGTTACCGGACCCGGGCATCTGGCATATGGGTCTCACAAGGCCCATCATTATGCTCTTATTTACGCCGGGTCCGGAGAACGCAGTAACAGATCATTATCCAGCGACCCCTGTACGGCATTCATGATGTAAGTCAAAGCCAGAAGAGATCAGATCCAGCCTTGCTGCTGCTGCTGCTGCTGCTGCTGCTGCAATGGAGGGGCTGTCATGTCAGTCTAGCGAACCCACTGAATTGCCTTCTGCCGCGTCTGCTGTTCGCAGAAGACGCGTCGCGTCCTATATTTGGTAGGTTGGGTCTCCGTACTCCGTACCTTGTAGCTCGTCTGGTCCATGCTCCTTGGTCAAGTTGGTCCTGACTTGTCTTGGCCTCTGTTGCTAGGGGTCTACTGTAGACTGTAGTATCACAAGTGACCGAGCCACCCCGGGGTACGATCCAGAATCCAGACAGGCGACGGTGACTGGCGGGCGGATAGATGTGTGGGCCTAGATATCCAGCCCAGCGATAGCCGGCCTCGTGCTCACAGAACCGGGGACGCGTCAAGTGCACTGGATGACGAGAGGCGGCTTGGACGACAGTTTATTGCTACAATTCGCCCATTGTGCAAGTCTTGCGCGTAGAGACGCTTGACCCCCCTCCCAGCTCAATGGGCATCATGATACGGACCATTGTGATTGCTCTAGTACCTGATAAAATGACGAAACTAGCAAAGTGGCAGACTTGCATGCGTGCATGATGCAACAGATCGGAGCCTGCTGCTGGAGTCTGAAAGTGAGCCAGGAGACGCGCTCTGCCTATCGCGTTATCAGAGTGCGATAGTAGGCAGGTACGTACTGCTCACGTTCCCCCCAGAAAATCAACGCATTGGGAAAATGGGAGAAAAGAAATGGAGGTTGGTTGGAGACGCGATGCTGTCATTGGCTGTCAGCAGTCTGCTTTCCCTCCCCCAGCCTGTCTGACGCGCGAAATGAAGAATAAAATAATAAAATAAAATGGCTGTCCGGCACGTATTTCTTAGCGCGGACGCGTCTCTCTGTGACCCCGTACACGGACGGCAGCCGCTATCGTGGTGCCGGAGGCCCCACTATAAGGGCCACAGCCAACCAAAGCTGCTCTTTCCCAAATCCTCCACCCACTGCAAGACAAGCACACCCCCCCGGACCGCTGCCTCACTGACCACCCACCCCTCCCAAAATCACTCTGTCCTCGCATCAAATCAGTAACGCCGCTGGAGCCCGTCGCGTCCAGCTACAAAAACCCAACCCACCCCCGACTTCTTTTTCCGACAACAACTCTCCCACTCCTCATCATCTCGCTTCACCCACGACCGTCAACTGCGCATCCCATTTCCACCCAGATCTTAACAACTCTTCCACTCTTCCCACTTCCCACCCACTCCGCAAAAATGCCCCCCAAGGCCGCCGACAAGAAGCCTGCCTCCAAGGCCCCTGCTACCGCCTCCAAGGCTCCCGAGAAGAAGGATGCCGGCAAGAAGACCGCCGCCTCTGGCGACAAGAAGAAGCGCACTAAGTCCCGCAAGGAGACCTACTCTTCCTACATCTACAAAGGTAAGTTATCGGCGTGCGTTTGCGACGCGACCCGCCAGACCGAGAATGTTTGCCCGGCACCTCGAGCCTCCAGCGTGCCGGTCAATGTATGCGACAAATACTAACACTTTCCCCCAGTCCTGAAGCAGGTCCACCCCGACACTGGTATTTCCAACCGTGCTATGTCCATCCTCAACTCTTTCGTCAATGGTAAGCAATTTCGGGTGCAACCCACATCCATCTTCTAACACATCTTGTAGACATTTTCGAGCGCGTTGCCTCCGAAGCCTCCAAGCTGGCCGCCTACAACAAGAAGTCCACCATCTCCTCTCGTGAGATCCAGACCTCGTATGCTCCCTTATGCTGCCTTCTACCACATGTGACTGACGATTGCAACAGCGTCCGTCTTATCCTGCCCGGTGAGCTGGCCAAGCACGCCGTCTCGGAAGGCACCAAGGCCGTCACCAAGTACTCTTCTTCCACGAAATAAAAGGGTGCTTGTGCTGCTTTTCTTTTCGGGCATTGGATTTTGGCATTTGGGTGTCATGATGAGACCTGCTAAGGTTACCAATATCCTTGGAGTCTCTTAATGCGTTACGGATGGTTTGCTTTTTTGGGGGCAATGTCTTCACGGTCAAACGGGGTTCGGGCTGTACAATACACCTTGAGAATAGGGTTTTCGGACGAATGAATTCGTGCACATGAACACAACATCTGGCCCCTTCTGCATTCGCGACATCTATGTTCTATTCGACCTGCCAGAATCGCCTTGCGGTCCGGGCTCGAGGTGGGTGAATACCGGGCTGGCATATCGTTACCCGAGACCTGCCTTGCTACGCTTGACAACGTGAACGACGGGCTGCAGGATGCCTTTGTTGTCAAGCGCGCCAAGGGCTGTTCCGCTGCTCCAACCCATCTTTTCTAGCATCGCGCGTCCTTTGTTCTCCTGACCCAACTCTGGCGCAGACCCACCAACAACCTCGCCATCTCGATAGAGGACACCTGCATGCCCGCCGCCTCCACGACGTGCCGACTGCCGTTGCACAGCAGCCCGAACCGCTGTATCGTTTCGGGGGAAATACTTTCGGCCAACCCTGGCAATTGCCATATCAAATGTTTCGTCGGCAAATTTGGTGGTTCTGAAAGTGCGGTGCAACATAGGCCGCCGTTGGTCACCCGATCCTGTTGATTTAGACTTGATGTTGAATTTGCTGGCGAGCTCATGTATAACCTTTCGAGCATGATTGTCCATGGGTGGCAATGTCAAACTGCAACTGAAAGTTAGATGTCGTGGTTGAAGTTAAGCAGTCACCGAAAGCTTACCTGGGTTGAGTGCCCAAAAGAAACGCTCTCAGCTCGTCGGCGATCTGACCCAGCCCCATGCCATGTGGGTATTTGATACGCAAGTCTTCGGGGTTGGCATGTTTACCTAACAGACCTTGGGCACGAAGAGCCTGTCGCTCCTTCTTTCTCTCTGCTTTCTTTAATCGGTCGTTCTTCCACGCCACCTGCATCTTACCCTCGAGCTCTGAATCAGAAATGTCGAACACGGGAACCTTTCCTTTAGCCCCCTTGCCCTTGCGCTTCAGCGCTGGACGGCTCCAGTCCATGAAGTCGAAGTCGTCAGCCTCATTAGCGAATGTATCTGCTACAGAAGCAAATAAAGAATCCTCAATATCGTCTTGGTCGGTTGTCACGGATTGAGGGGATGTGCCTTCTCCATGAGATTGATTGAGGGAGCCCAAGTACGAGACGTCAGTCTCAAGGGCTGTTAACAGAGCATCGTCAGCTCGTTGTGTGTTGCCTTGGGCCGATTGATTGTGAGCCTTTCGTGAAAGTTGGGCATCCATCGCTTGAGTCATGGTATTTGCTCCCGGCCGCGTTTCGTCCAGGTCTTTAGCATCTCCTACCATCATAGTTGCCTCGCCGGTAGCGGAGAGGGTCTGTGACGATTCATCAACGTCCTCAGACTCGCTAAGGGAACCTCCAATGTCTCGGCGGGAATAGGCTTGCGCAGGTACCAAACCTTCGTCATCACCGTATTCGCGCATGTTGGCGATATAGTCAGCAATCATGTCGTCCTCCTCCTGGCGCCTCTGGGTCCTTGAGTCTTGTCGGGACTGCCGTGGCAAGTTGAGACGGACTTTTCCCGAATTTCCAATGCTGTCTTTCTTCCTGGCCCCGACGGTCTTCTCCACCACTTTGATCTCTGTTTCAATACCACCCAGGTTGAAAGGTCTCTGTTTCGTCTTTTGCTTCTGTTTCTCTTGATTACCAGCGGCCTTGTTGCGGCCTCTAAAAAGGATTACCTCCTCGCTCGAATCGGACGCAGCAGGCGACAAGGAACGCTCGGCGGGGTGGACTGGGACATTCTTGAGCAAGTCCCTGTCCCCGGTGATGTCAAGGAAGAATGGCAGCGCCATGGACACTTCTTGTTGTAGTTGGGGTTCCACGCCAACGTCAACTTCTTCCTTTGCAATTTCGATTGTGGCATCCATGAGCCTGACTTGATCAGAAGATTCCGCCAGGTCATCTGTGAGCTTTGTAGCCGCCTCATCAGGTAAGTGGGCTTCATTGGACGTAGAAGCCGACTCGTCAGGCTGACCAAACAGTGCGTCGTAGACCTTGGCCTCCCGAGTGGAAGTAGACCCATGCGTCTCTCCATATTGGCCGATATCTCGTTCCTCCTGATGCAAGATGTCTTCTAGTTGTTTGAGTGGCTCTGAAGCCCCGATATTCACAAAGGTGACGGGCCGATGTCGTAGCCTTGAATCGCTGGTCCACGGCGACGAGCGATGGGCGGTGCTACGGGCCTCGTCTTGTAGAGTGAAACCTGCGTTGAGATGCGTTAGCCAGGCCAACATCGACCGGGGAACCGACTTGTAATTATTTCATGTTGACATACCAGCGGAACCGGTCCCAGGTACAAAGTTTGGGGCAGGCCGATCTAAACCATGACTGCGTGGGCGTGGGACATTGCGTGGTGGCGCTCGCGCACCACCGCCTCGCTTCCCACCGCGCGGCATGCCCTGTCCGCGCGATGAAAAGAAATGGTGGTGCTGTTTTATATTTCGATATTTGGTACGAGTTTGGAGAGAGTTGCACTTGTTATCGACTCGATCCCGGGGTTGAACCTCCGACTGATTACCTGTCTGTTAGGAAAGGGGCAGGTGGTAAAGGGGTATCTGGGATACTGGAGGGCAACTGAAAAAATACCCTTTTGGGCTGGGAAGGATTTCCACCCATTGCACTGGGAGAAGGTAAGCGCCCGAAGCTTTATCGGATTGCAGGATTTGGCCACCGCCTTGATGCGGGGCTCTTCCTAGATATCTCTTATCGATAAATACAATCCATGACAGGTACAAGTACGTGCGTGCAGGTGGGCCAGAGTACCTGAGTCCTGAGCAAGCATCCTTTGTCGCCGATCAATGAGGGTGGGTCCTCCTTGGTACCTCCATCTTAACAGATAGACCCGCTATCCTTCCCCACATCGTGTTAGGAGATGCTTCCTGGTGTTTTACTTCACACTGCCGACACTGGTAGGGAGCTTTGTCACGTTTACTTGTGGAAGCAAGGAACCGTAGTGACCATACAGTGACATGTCTATGGCACACAAGCCCCGCCCCCCGCCATGCCTAGCCAGTGCGTCACAAGGACAGTCCGCGTAGATAGGTAGGCTGTTGATTATCGGCTACTTGCATTTGAGTGAGTGAGGCTGCCATTCCCCATTTCCTCTTGATCCTGTGGCACGTTTTTACTTGCCTACCTCCCTTTCAGTTGATCTCACCACTTTGCTACCCGTACGGGTAAACCCTTCCCATCTGCAGAGCCCATCCGGTAACAGTATCTGCCACCTTACTAGTAAGGTAGTCGCAGTGGCTTACTGTACCTGCTTTGGCCTATTCTAGGTGTCTTTCTCGTCCCGCAGCTGATCAGCTTTCACCAACCTACCGCCTGCAACTGTTTTCTTTACCACGCGCCTACTATCCGGTTCAGCTCCGATACCCTGTTCCTCTCTCACGATTTGCCTATTGTCTACTGCCTGCTCGCACCGCCCGAGGTCTGCTCTGCCACCTACTTCGAATAGCAGGGGACCAACACCTCCAAGCTTCAACTGAAGCACTACCGGGCCCATCTTGCCTTCGCATACGCCTCTGGCTGTACGTAACCTCAGGAGACCGGGTACCACTTTTGCTAGATCTCACACCTTGGCTTCACGGTCGAAGCCCATCCGCCATGGCTGCTGCAGTAGACCTCGGTCGATATCGTCGCATTGTCCAGATGTTCTGGGACCCCGAGCCCACCAATGACCACCAGAGTGACCTTCCCGTCTGGTGCTTGGGACGCTCCTACACCCTGGGCACCAAAACTACGAAAGACGACCGAGGCGACCAAAGCCAGACTCCACCTCTGATTGATACCACAGAAGCAACAGCGGAACAAATGGACATCCAAGGGTCAACCTTGGCGCCGGCAACATACCATACTAAAGAGCCCACTACTCCGCCAGAATCTGTATACAGTAGCTTCTCGTCTTCTCTTGCATACGATGAGGGCTATTCCGGCCAGGATGGAGGATGGCCATCTGCATTCCTAGACGATTTCGAGTCCAAGTTCTGGATGACATATCGTTCTGAATTCCAAGCCATCGCAAAGTCCACAGACCCTCGAGCTTCGTCAGCTCTATCTTTCTCGATGCGCATCAAGAGTCAGCTTGTGGATCAAAATGGGTTCTCGTCCGACAGCGGCTGGGGGTGCATGATACGGTCAGGCCAAAGCTTGCTGGCAAATGCGATGGCAGTGATCAATTTAGGGCGTGGTATGTCCTACCGGCATGCGCGGTGGTGGCGGGCTATTGAGACTTCCTGCTGACACTGCGACAGACTGGCGGAGGGGCCAAGTCCCGGAAGAAGAGCGCAAGCTTCTCTCCTTGTTTGCTGACGACCCGAGGGCGCCCTATTCCATCCATCAGTTTGTTCAACATGGCGCAGTTGCATGCGGGAAATACCCCGGAGAGTGGTTTGGCCCTTCTGCTACCGCTCGTTGCATACAGTGAGCTGATCTAGTCCCAGTTTGGAGGGTTTGCTAATGTATCATAGGGCTCTTGCAAACGCTCAGACGCAGCAGCCTTTGCGAGTGTATTCCACTGGGGACGGGCCAGACGTTTATGAAGACAAGTTTATGAAGGTTGCCAAGCCCGACGGCTCAAGATTCCACCCGACCCTTGTTTTGGTGGGCACCAGACTAGGAATCGACAAGATCACCCCGGTGTATTGGGAAGCTTTAATAGCTGCCCTTCAAATGCCACAGTCTGTAGGCATCGCAGGGTAGGCGTCTTGCCCGAGACGATAGGCATCATGCTGATGAGAACTGCAGTGGCCGCCCCTCGTCTTCCCATTACTTTATCGGCGCACAGGGATCTTACTTGTTCTATCTCGATCCGCACCATACCAGACCCGCACTTCCCTTTCACATGGACCCTTCTCTATACAGTGAAGCAGATGTCGATACGGTGCACACCCGACGCTTGCGCCGCCTTCATGTGAGAGAATTAGATCCCAGCATGCTCATAGGCTTTTTGATTCGGGACGAGGACGACTGGGACGAGTGGAGGCGGAATGTTAAGCACGTGCAGGGCAAAGCAGTGATTCATGTTGCCGACCACGACCCTGTTGCGAGAGGAGGCGACGGCAAAAGAAAGAGTGCTATAGACGAAGTGGAGACACTAAGCGATGACGATGGTGATACCATCCTGAATGCTTGAGGGTGACCGCCGCGTGCGATTATGCTGCTTACTGATGGATATTGCAAATGGAGTCGTTTGGGGCGTTGACAAATGCATTTAGGTATATCGGTTGACACATGATTATCTTCCCCCTATGTCTGTTTGCCAAGGTATGCCCTGCACCATAGGGCCTAGCCTAGCATCATCATCATAGGTACAAATGGTATTTCTGCCAAAGGCCAAGGCCCAGTAACAACGGGTTCGGTGCATTCGGCGATTCTGGCTTTGGGTTACATGATTTGGGCTCCATGTTATTGGATAGCCGTCGCGGATAGGGTTGATAGCTCTCTTTTACAAGTAGATGGTAATCTAGCGCTTCTTCTTCTTACCGCCGCCTACTGCAGGCTTCACTATAGGTGTGGCATGATCGAGGTCCCGGATGTGTGTGAAGAGCTTCGTCTTGGAGGCGAATGATTCCTTACAAAAACCGCAGGTGTGCTGGTGAATTGGCGTCAACAACAAAGCTGCGTGTTGGAGTAGACGTAACAAAGACTTACACTGGGAGTCTGGTCTTCTTCGGCTGCCTGACGAGCCGCCCGCTTTTCACGCTTCGCCTTGGCTCTGCCAACCTTTTTAGGCTGAGTTCGTCCACTGGCATCGGCTCTCTCCTCGTCATCACCAAGTGAAAGGTCTTCCAAGCTGGCCAAGTGGTTTCCGGAGCCGGCTCTTGATGCGCTGCCATGGCTTACCTCAACATGGGGGATGTCACTGGGGAAGAGTCTCTTCTCGACATCGGCACGCGAGGCATACTCGTCATCTTGCAAAATGTCGAATGAGTCGTCGGTCAGTTCGGCGGTTTGCGGCTGCAACAATGACTCGACTGGGTTTCCCGCCATCTCCTCTACAGCATCAGTCTTTTGCTGTCTGTTGGAGACCTCCTGTGTGTCCATCATTGTGACCTTGTCGAGCATAGCAGGCGTTTCATTGAGGCTCAGGTCCAAATCTTCATTCCTCATCTGACGCCTCAACTGCTGCACCGCCTTGACATGTTTCTTACTTCTTTCATGTGCCTCGAAAGACTTCTCACTTTTAAAAGTTTTGTTGCACACGACACACTCGATTTCTTCCACTTCTGAGTCGTCCTCACTTTCAGAAAAATGATCAACCACGTCCGCTTCATCCCTTGCCTGGGCCCAATCAGGAACAACTGCTTCGGAAAGCTTTTCCTTGTTTGCCGCACGAGACCTGGCAGCTTGAGCGGCTGCAGCGGTGCGCAGAGACTCCTGACGCTCCGTGGCCGTTTGTGTGTTTGGGAGGTAGCGGGGATCGCGCTTGCGTACAAAGGTGACAAGGAACCTGACGGCATCGTTAAACTCCCGAATGGCCTCTTCGCGGATCTTTTTGTTCTCCTTCTCCATGAGGCGTCGAACGCGCCGGTCAGGAGCGTCCGAAAGTCGATATTTGTCCATCCAAGCATAGGTTTTGCGGGTAGAGAAGCTTGACCAGGCAGTGTAGAAGGGCTTGGCGACGGCTTCATAGCTATCGACAGAAAAGCCAAACGAAGGATAATCTGGAATGTCTTCTGGAGCGTACTCGCCGGCGGCAGTCTCTTCATCGGCAAGGTGATCGAAGGTTGCCTTAACTATACCAAAGAAGCCGGAAGGCTCGTCTGTGAAGGGCACGGTGGAGTTGAAGCGGCGGATTAAGGTATATATGTCGTCGGTAGACGTGAGCTTGACGTTATTGTACTTGGGGCTGCGGGCGTTCGAGTCATTGGGGTCGGCGCCGCGTAGGATGGCCTCGCGGTGGGAGTCATACCAAGCTCTTTCCTGGGGGTCTGAGAGTACTTCGTATGCAGCCTGGACCTCGGCGAAGCGACGGGTCGCGTTCTGGATATCGTCGAGGTTCCGATCGGGATGAAGTTCGAGGGCGCGTTTCCTGTAAGACTTCTTGATCCTGTAGATGGTGAAAGAGAGGTCAGGGAATGCATGGGCCAGTGGCGGCTAGCAGAAAGAGCACTAACTCGTCATCGGTTGCGTCGCGCTCAACGCCAAGAAGCTCATAGTAGCATGTTTTGGCGGGCTGGGAGAAGCCCTCACTATGGTCCCGGCCAGAGGATTGTTGAGCACCCATGGCAGGCCGGGGACAGTATGAAGTGGCAAACGGGATTAGAGTGTTTAGTCTCGCCGTGCAGGTCGTGATGGTTGGTTGATAGAAGCTGGTCAACGCTTGGAGAGGGGCTCTGATGGTTAGGTATGCACGGGCAAGGTACCGGAAGAAAGGTGTGAAAAATGAAGCATTGTTCGAGGCCGGTGACTCAGAAGGTTGGGCCTAATGGGGTTGACGCGTTTGCAGGCAATCCCGAATCGCAAAACTGGAGGTCGAAAACTGTGGCCAAGCACCTAGGTATCTCAGGCCCCCTTTCCATTTTCGAGCTAAATATAAAGAATTCAATGCTCATTCCCTTAGTCTATGTTCCGACGCCCCTCAATTGGGCGGGCCGGCGCAGCACTGAGCTTTCAACCCCACGACCCCTCATCACCACCCTTCCTTGATAAGATAAGGGACATAAGAAGATTGCAAGACCCGTTTGCTACAAGCCAAGCTAGTGCACTACAGAGTATACAGACAGCTGCATGTTACATGGACACATACGATGTAGGTGGAAGGGATGTATCTTACACCGTTAGTTCGAAGCCATACGCGTGCATAACGGGGTAGACAGAAAAGCTGAGCTGCTCTCTTGCAGAGAAGAGCAATGCGGTGATAGGCTGACAACGTGCAAAGATCGATTTCTCTTGCAACTGCAAGACGTACAACGTACTGCCACCTAGTTGGGCGGTCTGGTTGAACCTTACGTCTTGTGATGGATGAACTAGGATCCGCCCCCCTCCTAACGGACTAACGTGCCAGGCCAAGAAGCAAGCGGCCTGATCGCGTTACAGGATCATCCACCGTTTCTGCGTGGATGACATTCTGTTTTCGTCCAGACTGGGGTGCGACTGTGCATAGGTACGTTGTGGCAATAAACCCAGCGGAGCCCGCCGGCTACATTGTCTTGGCAATTTCCAGTTGGGCGGTATCATGGAAAGTGCTGATCTAGGTACCTAGGCTGAACGATTCAAGTCTACGAGAGCCTGTAGTTAGTGTAGATGCAAACCACCCCTTGATTTATGCAGGTGTCGCAGCACCCTGGCCAGGGTTGATTCTCAACAAGGCAGTTGGTCATGTGACTATTGCTGTGCAGGTCGAAAGAGGGGGAAACAAATGGCGCATCCTTGGATATGAAAATTGCTTGACTGAAGCTGTCGTCGTCTTCCACGTGCTGGTATCCACCCCCAGGTGGTCGCCGCCAGGCCTCTCTCTCTCTTCATGGGTGGCGTTCCTAGCTGAAATGCCTACCTACCTAGGTACCTATCGAAAAGCAATCGGTGTCTTGGCATGTTTTCCAGAGAGAGGACGGTTTTCCCCCACTTCCTAAGAGAGGTAGGTGCCTGAGAAAAGACGTGGGGAGCTAGAGGTGCATGTTGCACTCTCCACCCGTTCTTTAGTAGTCGTGGTGGTGGTATGTGTGTCGCATTGGACTACTTGTACTTGGTGATGTGCCCTTCGTCCATCCTTCCTTGCCCCTTGTCCTCCCAGTCTGGAGTCCAGGCTAGGCCGGTGAAAGGCAAGAAATATCTTGGTTACGTATTTACACTGTAAGTCACCACCACCTCTGCTCTTTGGTAAGTACCGCCCTTAGACAGAGTCGAAAATTTTATATAGTGCAACCGAGCTGCTTGCCCTTCTTCGCCGATACCGCTCCGCCGTTTCTCTCAAATCCAGAACCCATCAACCTTCGTTCAACCTCGCTCACCCCGGTAAAAATCATGCCTTCAATACACTAGACTTTGCCAACCCATTCTCACTCTTGTCCAAATACCTTGGCACCACTGATCTGGTGCGCCATGAAGTTCGCCCATGATTTCAAGGAAAGGCTTAGGCGTGAAGGTGAGCACACCCTCCGTCTTCCTATCCCATCCATAGAAAAATACAGCCGATTGGTGCCAACTCACCTCATCCTCTTCCCATGTCGGCCTCGTCATCTCGGTTGATTCAAGGTCTCATGAGGACTTTTGTGGACACTCGTGAGGGGTCAAAATATTCATTACCATCTACTGACCTCTCGCAGACTTTCCATCTCACTGGATCGACCTCGCCATTCCTTACGGTCAATTGAAGAAGGTCCTCAAACGTGTCGCTCGCGAACTAAACGACCTGGGGCTTGACCCTGAGACTTTGCGCCAACTGCTCGACCCGGCCGATGATTCGCCACTGGCCGCCAAATACCGCCTCAATGGTAAACCTTCCGCCCCTCCTCCCTAATGGCGTTCCAGTCGCTGTCATTGTTTCCATTAACGTTCAACTGACATCAACGCCTTGACGCAATCTAGCTGCCGGTAACTCTAAGCTGCTCAGGCCAAAATTGACTGTCTTGATCCATATGCGAGATGGAAACGCCGTCGATGCCTCGCTGACGCCGGCGTCCCGCGTTCTCATCGAACGCATCGCCGCTTTCCAGTCTCAGGATCCAGGTCAACCCATTCCAGTGATTGCCACGCATACAGATGACTCCGATTCAACCACGTCACCCCTCTCCTCTGCCGAGTCTCTTGCCAACGCCGAGGTCGAGCTATCGGATACTCGAGGCGGCGATCAAGACCCCGGCAACGCGGTCATGGCAGAACATTACGAGCGTATCGAGGTTCCGCTCACCTTTGACGGCGAGTTCTTTGATATTCTGCAAAGCGATGTCAAGAATCTCGATGCCCTCCAGGCCGAAGAGGAAAGGGCAATGACGACCGAGATCATAGCTCTGCGCCAGGAGGTCTCCCATCTGACAAAACCCAGCCGCCTCTCCAAGAGCGACCTCGCGAGATGGAGGACTATTTTCGAGTTGTATCTTGACGCCCAGGTGTTCTTTTCCACCAACGAGCAGGATCACGGATCACGTAGCAGCCAGACGGCCGCTAAACAGCTTCAGTGGTTCCAAGAAGAGATCACCAAACGCAACCTGGTCAGGTCCTTCAAGATCGCCGAAAGTCGCGAGGCTCTTGTGCGATTCCTCCGTTTGAATACTGTTCTATTAAAGAACCTGCAGTTTCAGGAGATTAACCAGGTTGCCATATATAAGATTCTCAAGAGTGAGCCTTTTCTTTTCCACTTGCCGCCTCAATCAGATGCTGTGGCTGGTTGCGTTACAGAACTGACGGTTTGCCAGAGTTCGATAAGCGGACATGTCTGGGTGTCTCAAAGTCTTTCCCGGTTCAGGTGCACTCGGATAAATTGCTGGCTGGCTCTGTGGCCAAGGATGTTTGTGCTCAGATGTCTACCGACCTGGTTTCCGTTGTGCCCCAGATTAGCGATTACCTATGTCCTATCTGCTTCGCCATCGCATACCGCCCCGTTCGCTTGGCTTGCCAGCATATCTTTTGCATTCGATGCATTGTAAAGATTCAACGTCGAAACGAGAAACATTGCCCGTTGTGCAGGGCTGATACCGTCATGAAGGCTTCGGCTGGTGAGTGAACCACCTCCATCCTTCTGGGGCACATATGCACCACCATTCCAAGAAGACCGACTTTCTAACATTAGACTCCACAGATAATTTGGATATTCAACTCGAGAGATACATGCGCAAGTATTTTCCAAAAGAAGCCAAGGAGAAGCAGCGCGCCAATGAGATTGAAAGGGGCATTGAGGATTACGGGCCTGAGTATGTGCATTCGGAATGCTCCATTATGTGACTGAGGCCTGTTGTAGGTTGAGGTGCTTGTTTTTTTCTTTAATTTCTCCTGTATATAATTCCCAGAGATACCCTTGGTAGTTGCACCGCGAGCCTAAGGTGACAGGTTTCTTTTTTTGTCAAAAAGGAAATTGAAAACTTGCTAGAGCCATCACGTGAATGAGAGCAGCTGTGACATTTCCAATAACCTTTGTGCAACTACTCGACTTGTTTGTGTCCAACGATTCATAGCTATTACCGTTAACATTTCATGTCTGTGGCACAGCTCAGACTCCATTCATTTGTCCCTCCCTTTCTCAGCTGCCTCCAAGGCACGAGTGAAGACTTTCTGTAATTCGTCCGTCTCCTCGAGACCAACGCTCACACGAATGAGGTCCGGATCGACGCCCAGTCCAGCGGCCCAGTCGAGCTCCTGGTAATGCGCAAGGAGTACATACGGCGATGTCAATGTAAAGTTGGTCCCCAGACTGGGGCCCTTGGCTGTCTCGATAGCATCGAAAAAAGCAATGGCGTGTGCCTTCTGATGGAAGGTGACAGAGAGAAGACCACCGTATCCACCGCCAGGTAGCTTGCAGAGTTCATAATTAGACCTTGTCGGGTTGACCTTGGGATAGAAAACGCGTTTGACCAGCGGGTGAGCCGAGAGAATATCGCAGATTGTCTCAGAATTCGTATTGATGCGCTCAATGCGCGACGCAAAGTCACGGCTGTTGCGTTCCATGAAGACGATATCTTCGGGCCAGTACGTGTCTTCGAGGTCGTCGGCCCATGCACTCTTGAGCGCATGGTAAAACTTACTGCCGGGGTTGAGAATGGCACTGCCGCCCATGACGTTACAGTCTCCCGAGAAGATCTTGGTCAGGCTGCTAACGACTACATCGGCGTACCGCAACACGTCGATGTTGATGAAGCTGCCAATTGTCTCATCGACGACGACGCCGAAATCGTACCGATCCGCCAGCCTGCGAATGCGCGCCAGGTTTGGACATGTCAAGAGAGGGTTGCCGGGAAACTCGCAGAAGAGTGCTAGAAAGCGCTCGCCAGTTTCCAGACGCTTTTCGAGGTCGTCAAGGTCCTCTTCCGAGGCGTGGCCGTAAAAGAGACAGCCGGGGCCAAACTTTTGCAGGATCTTGAGCGTGTCGACGTAGGGAAAACCAAAGTTGATTGATTTCATGTCGCCCCTGGCGCGCAGCATGGCCCGGTGCGCATTGTAGATGGCATTCATACCGCAGGGGAATAAGTAGACGTCACTCTCCTGCAGGTCTTTCTGTTTCCTTGAGTTGTCGCCCATAGGGGGCAGCGAGCTGATGCTCGCTTCCATATCTGCAGCCATGGCACCTGCTATTCTTCGTTTGATGGCCGACTTGGCCCGCTCAACGAGAGAAAGATCCAGGTTACGGCCGAAGCGCTCCTCCAGGAATCGCATGGTCTCCTGGGTCTCGGGTGCAGCCTGATGGCTCGTTTTGGCCGCTAGCTGGTGAGTGGACGTCTTGGTGTCGTCAATGGACGATGGCCGATGATACCTCTTCGGTCCCCTGCAAATCTTGCCCGCAGGAGAACGGGGTCGCTGGACAGAGGCGAGGAGGCCCTCTTTCAACAGCCCATGACAGAACTCGGCGCGTCGACTCGACACCCCTTCTCCAGTATGCTGCCAGTACTGCTTAGCAATAGGGAACACCTCGGGTGAATACACGACGGCGGAGACAGTTGGCGCCAATGAGCGTAGTAGAGGCGAGACGTCTTTGGATGTGTCCAACCCAAAGTCAAGAACGGAAACCTCGGCGGCGATGGATGCTTCTGCGTGCTTTTCCACAAAAGCCAGACACCGTCTCGCAGAGCGAGGGGTAGGGAATAGCATGGCGTTCTGGCCAGAGCGAGCGAATCGGAACACCAAGTCTTCAGCCAGGGCAAGAATGCTCTTGTGAATGAAGAACCTGCCTATCGCATCAGCTTGAGCATTAAGAAGGCGGCCACGAGCCTCTTTTGTCATACTCGTGTCCTGGAGCACGACTCACCTTGGGTAGCCGGTCGTCATCTTATTGACAACCCATGATTCACCCTCCTCGTAGCCAACGTTGGCCTTCCATGTTGGGAGATGAACGCTCACTGCCTGTGTGTTTGTCAGCTGCGGTGTCATACAGGCGAGAGAGGGCTGGTTTATATGAGAACATCGATTGCATACATGGGCAGTGTCTGGCGGAATGGATTGACCAAGCTCCAACGAGGGCATTTTTGCAGCCAGATACAGACTCAAAAATAGTCTTTCTCTTTCCACCTAGGTAAGATGGAATGTTAGAGTAAGACGACACGCCATCACCATTCCAATCTGGGGTCTGGGCTGAGCAGCAACTCACGAGACTGACTGGCTGGTTGTAATTTTTACGAGTTCGGAATACCCACTGACAACAACCGGCCAACTAGAATATGAGTCAAATGCTTCGGCTGAAACTGGATCTAGCCTGGATGCGCAGAGAATGATTGACGAACCTCCGCTGCTAGGACTGACAATAATATGTAAAGAGCCTTGCTTAATCTAGACCGGGGTGGGGGAAGTGGTCAGAGATCAGTACTGCAAAAGAGTGAACGGTGCGTAGCCAACACAATGAAAACTTGGTTAATTGCGAATCTCTCACGTCCATATGCCTTCACTTGACTCAAGATGGACGAATAGAAGAGGTAGGAAGCCGCGGAAGGGCAAATTTGGTGGAGTAGCGCGCCTGACACCTGGGTGCCAGTGCCAGTGCGCGTGCTCCTACCCCGGCACCTAGGTACCTACTGTACCTATATATGCCCTCTTGCGGGGTAGGAGAGTCGCCGATGATCGGAGGGAGTTGCCGGGGCAGCGTTGGGATGTCACCCGTGCCTGACCGCAATTGAACCACCGCACATTATTACTACAATCACTTTCCTCTCCTTGGACTCTATGAACTCAGTTTTCAACGATTATAGTACTTGAGTCGGATCCAGCGATTGTTGATCCAAGCAGTTGTCCTCTTCGGTCCCCCCTCTTTGCTTTCCGCGTAAGACTCTTTTTTCATTTCTTTTTTTTCAATAATCTTCTAACCTCTCACTCGCCTCGAGTCTTCGCGGGAAGCTGATCTGGCCTTGTAATTACAAGAGAAACATCACACGTAATGTGCCTCGCATCATGAGTAGCCCGTCAATCGGTAGAACTCAGAATACCATTTTGTCGACCTACAATATGAACACAGCCAGGGTCTCCATGCTGTTCGTGACTGCCCTCCCCATCCCACCTAGACAAAGGTGCCGCGCAATGCATCAAATATAGTGTGCCAGACCCTCCGCACAATCTAGTTGCGAACTCGATAACATAAAGGCAGAATATTGCAGTAATAGAAACTTTGGTCCCCAGGCTGTGCGGCCCAGTTTTCTGTGATCATTTGCATCATTTGACAGCCAAGCTCCCGTGAGGGGTGCACGACAAGTGCACCATCACGCCAGCGCTAAGTCTCGTGTAGTAGACATGCCAGAGGGTTAAAATAACGAAGCACCCCAACCATCTCTTCCCTAATGATACTGACGTCGACTGGTCTTGCTGCCAATACAGCTGATGCTGTCGCTCGGTGCCACGCTGACGGCATCGTCTTCCCAGGCAGCATGGCTGCTACCGATCCCACTTCTCGGCGGAGGAAGATTGCGTGCAGACACATATGTCGGGGCTCGTGTGGCAGGCGGATATGCGAAGACGGGTTGCGAGCCTCGAGCTGCTGTCGGGGCTCTGCTGGGAGCTTTACTGGGCGCTTTACTAGGAATAATAGTAGGTGCTTGAGTAGGAGCCCTGCTCCGGACAACAGTCGGGGGCCTGCTGGGTGCCTTTGTTGGCGCACGACTAGGGACCATGCTCGGTGCTCGGGTTGGTGCGCGGCTCGGCGCTCTGCTCCCGCCGCCCAGTACTGTCTCGACAGTAGGAGGGGGTGGGCGAATGGTCGACTGCGATCTTTCGCTACTGGCTGAGATGTAAGTCCCAGAATCGTCGACGACGGAGCGCGGCGCGGCCGACTTGCTGGCCACACTGCGTCTTGAGCCTGCATTGCTCTGGTGCTCATAATCGGTAAGCATGAGAGGGGCAGTTCTAGGGACGGCGGCCTGACTACGAGACCGAACGCTGCTGCCCCTCTCGAGTTGGTAGCGTGAAGATTGACGGCTACGGGTGTCATCGTACATATCGTCGACCGCACGGCTGCGGGAGCCGACCTGGCTGTACTTGGCCATGTACTGAGGCGGTGCACGATTGTCGGATAGCGTTGGGTAGGCTTCAGGGTACCGAATCTTTTCGACAGTCCGCTCCACCTCGACATAGCGTCCAGGCCCAGCTTGCGGCTCCGTGTACTGAGCAGGGAAGGTGGCCCGGCGCTGGAACGGCGGAGCGGAGCCATCAAACTCTTGAACCGGAGCCCGTGCACGTTCTTTTCGCATCATACCATACGTGATGGCAGCGCCGGCGGCGGCACCGACAGCTGCACCTAGGAGGCTTCCGACAACAGTGCTTGTAGCGATGCCGCCCGTAGCCGAGGTAGGGGCGGTAGTGGGCTCTTCTCTCCTGGAGGGCGATTCAATGACCGATGTGGTGACGCTGCGACGGAGGAGAGTGTACGGCTCGTTGCCGGGTAATTGGCCGGAGCGGGCGATCATGGCCAAAGCAGAGGCCGAGGGCCCACCAGCTGCGGAGTCACACATGAAAGGTGAAGGTTCGGAGGTGGCCACGTCGTAACTCCAGTCGAGAATGCGGCTGACCTCGTTGGTAGTGGATTGTGGCTTTCGAACAGTCGACCCAGCGCAGGAAGGAGGGTAGTTGGGAGGGGGTTGATATACAACCTCCATGGTGTTGCCATCCAGGTCGGTCACCGTGGCCCGATGGATATCGCCACTCTTGCCAAGGGGCCCTGCGGACTGCAGGGTCGGATTGGCTCGAGCGGCAAAGGAGTGGAAGTCGGTGACAGCAGCAGGGGTCGGGGCGGAGAAGACGATGCGGGAAAGCTTCAGGGGCTCGCTGGAATTACGGGCCTCGCGGATTTGAAGGACTGGGGTAAGTGTGGACGATGTACCGTAGGTGACAGTGGTAGGAAGTCTGCCAGGGCTGCAAGTGGTGATGGTCGTCTTGGAGTCGGTCTCAGTAGGGTTGGTGGGGGTGACAGGGCAAGCGGTCTGCGAGTCCGCGAATATATAGTGGATGCCAAGAGGTTGGAGGATGGCCGAGTAGAAGGAGGTTGACGAGGGCAGATGGGAAACATCGACATAGGCGACCATCTTTGAGATGTTGAGTGGTTGGTGGGGGCCGAGCCACAACTTATCAGGCAGGCCAGCAGAACAAGACAGGCGATGAATGATAGGACAAAGAAACAACAAACTATGATAACGGCCGTTTGGGCGGCAAGTGAGGCGACGGAGAGATATTAGGAAGGCAAGTCGGTAAGGCGGCGGGCGGGATGCGGCTGGTCTTTTAGGGCGGTGGTGGGTTGTAGTCAGTAGCCGTGCTACCTAGGCAGTTGAGGACGATGACAATGGGGCGGGGTGGATAGGCTTCATTCGGCGGGAGGAGGCATGCAAGAACACATACCGGACGGCCATTGAGACGAGTTCGCGTGTATGCCTTGAGTGCCTTACGCTGCTCGACCGTCTGCCAATATCTGTCAAGGTACCTTGTTTTCGGGTCTTCCATAACCCTTTACCTCAACGTGTCCATTATATGTAACGTGGATCATTTATCCACACCACACGCATCCATACACATATGAAAGCGCGCGTGTCCCATTTCTGTTCCTGCCGCGAAGCCCAATTACATTGACAAGACGGTCCCTTTGCAGCGTCGCATGCCGCCAATGTGACGGGTGGGCTGTATGCTGCAGCCAGTAACGACAACGTAGTGCCTGTCTCCTGAGTCTTGTTTTAGTGTATTTGGGCGACGGCTTGGTATGGGCCTAAGAGCCACCTCACATCGGGGCTCGCAGCCGGTGATGAGGGTAGCATACACATACATGTAAGATTATGGGAGATGAGGCGGTCGGAAGACTGGGCTGCCAGAGTAACACGCATGTGGTTCGGCCCATTAATGCTCCATAGTCGCCGATAGGTTTGCCTATCCTCTTTCTGCAGAATTGACTGGACTGCAGGAATCAGCATCAATCTGACCATGTTGAGCCACGTTGGTTTCGGGCGGCCATGGTAATAGGCCGGTACTGACAACTTACAACTTACTTGGACTACGCTAGACAACAGCCAATCTCGGGTCTGTAGACAAAACCACACTTTGTGATCCCGACAAGGGCTACTAAACTATCACATCGCTGCACCAGACATGCGCATGAGAGCTGGAGAATGTATGCATTGCAAATTGAGGACGGGGGAGGGGGGTACCATAGTATGCGTATCTGCTTTTGTGTCGGGTCGGGGGTTTGGCTTAGTAACTTGCAATGCTTGCCGTACCTCGCGGGTCGAGTTGCGTACGGGGCTTATCGTGTCATGCCATGTCTGGCTGCTACTCATCCCCTCCCCGCTTTCCTTCCACAAAAGCTGTAGTCTTGTTGTCTTTCCGCTGTTATGCTGCAAACTCCTTTTTCGTGCATCAGGTGACCCGAAGGATATCTATCCATCAACTTGACAGAGAAAGGGAGGGAAATAGCTTCTTGACTCATGTAGAGTTCACAGAGAGCCTGATGACCAAGATATCGAACCGTAAGCTCGGGTCGCCAGACGAGTTAAGCGCGAGACTGATGACAACCAGGGGCAAGAAATACCGCACCGCATTTCAAGTTAGAAGCTGTTGGGCTACGACGGCTATCATAAATCACAACGAGCGAGCCCTCTGATATAGAGTCAGCCATTGGATGTGCGCAAGTGGATGAGTGAGTCGCATATTGGAGAGATTTCTTGGCGCCAAATTGTAGCGGGAGAAGGGAGAGGTCGAAAGAAGGGAGGGGCCCGCTCGTTGCGCGTTGACATTTGGTTGTACGTACTCCACCACCAAAGTTCCGGTTAGTTTGGTAGCGAGGCTGGCATGTACACAGACATGTACCTACCTAGGTAGGTAATACCGTACACGTATACGGTATTGGTACACTATCTACTACCTCGGTGTAGTAACTCTGCATCCCCACCACCGTCCCTTATCCCTGCCGAGTCTACTGCCAGTCTGCCACTGCCAGACGCGGGCCCACCTTTCCTGTCTCCCGCAACTCACCGCAATGCCCGTTCCCGAATCACATCGCAGCTTTTCACTCCCGTCTTTTTCACTTCGGTTTTGCACTTGCTCCGTCGTGATCCTGACGACCCAAAGAGGTGATTCCATCTTACAAAGGACCCAGCCACACACATTTTTCACTACTCGCTTGGCGACTTGTTGGGTGAGCGAGCTGCTGACCGCCTTCAATCAAGCTCGGGTCGCAAACTCTTCCCTAATGATGCAACTCCCCGTCGCCTGCTGTCCTGCCTCGAAAATAGAGCCAATCCCCAAAGCGAGTCAGCCTAGGGCTGGGCACCGCGATTCTCTCAGCCGGTTGGGACTCATGCTCCTTGTTGCCTTGGTCCACTGTTCGTTCATGTCGACAACCCATTTCTGCTGTTTACTATCATTGCAGCAAAGGTCCCTCAACGGCAAAAAGGCGTGTCGAGACCCACGAGTGCCCCTCCCGCTGAGGCGGACGAGCCGCGGTCGTTCCATCGTATTGTCTCGCTGTAACCCTCCGCTTGGGCATTAATGCCTGGACACACTGACAAATAATTGGCCTGGTATCATACAGCGTGGCTTTACACTCCGCAACCCACTAGCCGCTATTCCGATCAACCAACGTCATCGCTGAAAACCTTGTGCCCCTACCAGCCTTGCTTTGGCGACTTGAGCCTGACGCCGATTGCTCATCTTGCTGCACCAACACATCGTGAATCGCTCGCTCCGAGGCATACATGGGTGTCATCATAGATATGCAGTAGTAGCCTAGCTCGCAGACGACCGACCAACCATGCCGGGTTATTATTAGTTACAGTCAACGGAAGATAACACTCGACAATGTAACACGGTCGCGCTGCAATATCCCTCTCCACCCACCTACCCGACACAACTCTTGCACTCTTTTCTTCCTTCTCCAATGAGTATTGCGAACTCGTACTTATACGTGTGGCTTCGACACGGAGTCTTTTCTCTGCGACACTTGCCGAAAGTGACGGGTCACACAATTGACTGTCAACAACGATCATGGCCAGCCGCAGCCAGAGACCCTTCTCATGCGTTAAGATGAGACATAAAACGAAAAAAGAATCAACGGGCCATGTTGAATTTGTTACCGCTCCGGACCACGGGGTGTCTTAGACCCGTTGCTGCACGCTCAGGTTTTGGTTGCAAAAAACAGCGACAGCGACAGCGCAAAGCACCAGGTGGCTCTAGTGCGGAGGCCACAAGCGGCCGTCATGATGTTGCATCATGAATCCCCAAGCTGGTCCCTCGGCTTTCGTTCCGGCAATGTAGGCGCGTAACAAATATCCAGGCACATTGGGAGCAGACCACTTGCGTTGCCCCTTGAGCCGTTCCCTCCGCCGCTTACCCGCATTGCCCAGGCAGACCAACGGAAGTCGTGTCGCATCTTACCCATTACTGGATGTCCCAAGAGTCCTCGGCAGCATGGCAGAACTTGCTACAAGCAACGCTGGCGGACAAGCTGTAGTTGCTGATGGAAATCTTCTCATCTACCAGACCGTCGGCAAAGGTGTCGGAACCCTTGGCCATGGCGCCGACAAAAACGCAAACGCTTTCCTTGGGGCCCAGTGTGTCGATGTAGTCTCTTACATGGACCAAAGGCGCCTCGAAACTGAGGGTGACCTTGCGGCAGTTGGGCGGCAGGTGGTCAGTGATGGGGTTCTGAATGACACGCAGAAGCTTCTCCTGAGAGTTGGTGGAGCGAATAGAAAGGCGGTGCAGTAGTTGCACCATCAGACCCGCAAAACGCTTGAATGTACGCGGGATGCGGACCGAAGGGGAGACCTCGATCAGAACACCCTTGGCAGTGTGTATGTAAATCTGGAGCTTGCCGGCCTTATTGATGGGAGAGTCGAGAAGGGTAAGGAGGCACTAGTCAGCAGAGTCAGCATGTTGAATGCAGACGAGAATAGGGCGCGTTGAGGCGCATCATCAAGGAGCAACGCAAAATAAAGGCAGTTCGCTGGTAGTGTCCAACCTGGTGAGTAATATCTGGGCGCGCATCACTTATGTCGCGGTTCATCTTGCGCATGACCCCAATGTGCTCGTCACTGTTCAGCAACGAGTACTTCTCCTCTCGTTGAGAGCCATTGCGACCGGTGCCGCCATGAGAAGCCTTATAGGTCTCGAGGCTGGCGTTTGACAGGACGACGATTAGGCGCTGAGAGTCCTTGTCGGTCGGGGGGATGGGAGTGTGCTGCTCAGCGACCAGCTGAGGGAGGGCGGGAGGCGGGAGCGATTGGGTACCTGTCGATTTTTACCTCGTCAGCCAACCATAGAAAAGGGTAAAAAATTTGCGTCCGCTTGCCCTTGCCAAAACCGCCTGCTATGTCTGCCATATTCCCCATGTCTTGCGGTACTTGCAAAATAAGGGAAATGTTTCGTGCTTATCAAGTTGGTGCTGCGCTGGGTAAAGCCTCACGGGGTAGTCGAGGTGATTATAAGTCGGCCCCGGACTGTTGGGGGTTGACAAACGTTCAAGTACTGCGAGTCGTGTGGTTTGGCGACGGGCAGCAAACAGTAGCTTCTGGCAAGAGGGGGCGGGCAATGACAAGATGCAAGAAATGCAAGGGAAACGGTGAGTCGCGGAAAGGAACACGATGGGAACTTACGGGGTCGCTTGACACCAGCACGGGCCTCTGGGGAAGACATTTTTTCTATCTTAATTTTCTTCTTCTTTTTTTCTTCGGGAAGCGTTGATCGGTTGGAATGCGTGGAATTTTTGGATGCTGGCTTTTTCCTCTTTCGCGTTGACGGGTATAGATGTACGGCGGTGAGAAGACACGTATTGGCAAAGAGACACAAATTAAAGGGGAGGAAACAACAATTACTGATGTTAGGTGAGATAATCTGGCTGTGAGATCAATGACTGAGTAAGTGATCCAGGAAGGAGGGAGGGGTTGCGAAGAGGTTTTAAATTTTCTTGGAGAACGGAAGAATTGGGGAAGGATGAACCAGGTCGGATCGAGGAGGAAGGAGAAGCGTTTGGCGAGCGCAAATTCGCAATGGAAGGAAGGAAGGAACGAACGGAGTGGCCCGTGACCAATCATATACTTACCATGGACCTTAGGTAGGAACCTACGGCAGCCTGTAAGGCGAACTCCGCTAAAACCTAATTTTTACTAGGCTGACTGCCCCTGTGGAATTATTGTGGGTGGGGCTTGGCAAAGTAATTTTAACCCTATAAGTAATATATAGCAATCTATTAAATAGTATATAATACTATATAACTATCTCTACTAATATATATACTTTTAATTACATAGAAGCTATTAGTCTGTTAGCCTTACTTTTTTTCTTAACTATACTAATTTCTTTTACTAATTTTTTCCTTTTTTTTTCTCTTCCTCCTATTTACATAAATAATGCTATATATATCTCTTATACTCTTATATAATATAAAATACTACTACTTTAAACCTTATAATATAGATCCTTATAATACTATATACTACTATATACTATTTACTACTTTATTTTAATTAAAATAAAACTTATAAATAAGTGGTTTTTTTTCTAGTAAGAATTAGCTTAGATTTAAATCTTTTTCTATCTAAGTTAGTAGAAAAAGTATACTTATTTTTAAACTAATTCTTACTTAAAGAAATAGTAATTATAATAATTTTTTATATATACTTATTATAATATTTATATTATTATATAGTATAATATATAATTTACTAATAATTTTTTATAAATTACCACTTAATATATTCTTATATAGCTATAAATAATAGTAACTACTTTTCTAAAGAGTATTATAGGTATTAACCTATTTAACCTCTCTAGTATATAGCTAAATACCTACCTATAAGATCTAACCTTTATAGATATAATTATATTTCTTCTTATTAGTATATATACTCTAATATAAGCTTATTACTATAGTTTATAGACTTTAATATATCTATATAAAGTTAAAGTATAATATTACTAAAATATTTATTTATAACTATAATATAAATAATACTAAAGTAAGTTATATATTCTTATTTTACTTTTTATAATCTTATATTAACTTATAAGCCTCTATACATAATTAAACTTTATTAAAAGGTTTTTTAATATAGCATATAGTTCTAAATATAAATACTATATACCTATAAGCTACTAATTTAATCTAGACCTATATATATAGTACTAAGAATACTAGTATAGATATATATAATAAGTATTATAATAATAAGGGTTTATTTATAAAGTATATTACCTTTATAAGCTTATTCTATATTAATTATAACTATTTATCTAAGAGCTATACTTATATAAAGTTATTCTATACTAATTATACTTATATATCTATATATACTCTTTTCTTTTTTTATATTTATACTTTACTAACTTTTTATATAAGCCTATATAACTCTAACTAAGAAGGGTTAGATTATAAAGTACTACTATAAGAGCTTGTCTATTAAGATATAGAAGTATCTAGCTAAGATCTGCTCTAACTACCTCTATACTCTTATAGAACCCTTTAAATTAATTATAGATAATACTAAAGATACTAAGGATAGTATATATAATAATATATAGTAATTTATAGTATATATACTAACCTAAATAATAGAGAATAAAAAGGTTTAGACTTAAACTAGTTTCTATATATATATATATAGTAGTTTTTATATATAGGATTATATATAGTATTATATATAGAAGTATAGGATAGGATTATATATTAGTATATACTTTAGTAGAGTAGGTATCTAGTTACTATAATCCCTTATATAGATTTATAAAATAGTATATATATTTAAAAGTTGATATATTACTAATAACTTTATATCCATAATATATACTTCTATATATAACTCTATATAACTATTTATAAAGTAAAAAGTCTATATAGTTATATAATAAATACTAACTTATATATAGAGTACTTATTTTATTTATATAAAATAATAGATTTCTATATAAATATTATTTTCTATTTTTAAATATTCTTTTATATTATTATAATATTACATTCTTTTATTAACCTCTTACCTTTTTATTTATCCATTCTTTAGAAGCTTAAAAAAGGGTAGATATATAATATAATTCTTATATATCTATTTAAAACCATTAAGTCTAAATTTTAAAGCAAACTTTTAAATAATAGCTTGTAAAATAAAACCTTAAGTAAGAAACATATACTATATTTTTAAAAGAATTACTTACCTATATCAAAGAGCTCTTTTTTTAAATTAGTCTTAATAATCTAAGTATACTTTAAATACTTTAGTCTAAAGAATTTATAATTTCTACTTATAGCCTTAAGGTAATTTATAAGTATAATTAGCTTTAGTAATAATAAATACTAGATTAAATTATATAAGTATAATAGTAACTTAAGGACTTTTTCTTTAGTTTATCTAATACTATATATTAAATTAAAGGGTATAGTTATAAATACTTATATATATAGACTTACTAATAAGGTTATATTATTAGCTAAGACTCTTTATTATTATTATATTATTAATCCTTTCTAGTCTAAGTTAGTAACTACTTTAATAAGATATAATACTACTATAAAAGTTAGATAACTTCTAGGCTAAATTATATTTAGTCTCTTAATATATATAATAAGCTTCTACTATTTAGGTTTAAGATTTATACTATAATTAATACTTATTTATAGTTTATTATATAATTTTATATTAGCTTTTTAGCTTATATATCTTATAATATTCTTATATAATATCTTATTATAATCTAATAATATAAATATATATCTTTATAGATTTAATCTAATTATAGTAAAGAGACTATTCTTATTACTAATATCTATTACTACCTTATATAATAATATTTAATATTAGTTACCTTCTATAACTATTAGATATTTAGAAAGAGTATCTATAATATTAAAATTAAGAGCTAGTAAAACTATTTTTACTAGAGATAATTAGTATATTAGAGAGTATACATAGGTATTCTAATTATTATATACTTTTATATTAATTTATTTAGGAATATTTCTAATAGCTTAAGTTATAAAATTTTTTTTAACTTATAACTTAGTTAATTGGTTATACTTCTATTTATTTTTATATTATATATTTATAGTAACTTTATAATATTTATTTAAGCCTAGAACTCTTATTAAATTTATTATTAAAAAGGCTACCTCTATATTATTTCTAGTAAACTATAGTACCTCTATTATTAACTAGAGGTTTAAACTATAGAAGACTTTATATAACTAATTAATTAAGAGTAAGTTTAAAAACTACTTAATCTTATATAAGGTAATACTAATCTTAATAATTTTCTTTTATAAGATACTATTTAAGTTTATATATTAATTATTAAGTCTTATTAGGTAGTACTTTTACCTAAAATAAAGGTTTAAGATATTATATATCTATCTCTTAATATATACTAATATCTTTAGACTTAATTAAAGTAATATATTAAGAAAAAATGATAACTAGAAGTTTTACTTTTAGATAAACTATAAAGAGAAATTATATAAGTAAAAAAATAATTAATAATATATAATATTAGTTTAAATAATACAAATACTTTTATTATAAAAAGTAAGAAGAAAGATAGTAGTAAGTAAATACTATATATATTTATTTACTTCTAAGAATTAATATTTAAGTATATATACTTATATTTTTTTTATTATATTCCTTTTACTTTATTTAGAATTTTATTTTTAATCTTACTCTCTTAGTTCTTTACTTTCTCTTATTTATACTTAAGTTCCTCTTTTACTTTAGCTATAAGCTTTAGTATAATTCTAGTTAATAACCTTATCTTTAGTTTACTTATAATTATTATTATTATTTAAGAGATACTATTTTCTTTACTTAGTTAATTAAATATAATTAACTTTATATAGAACTTTACCTTTTAAGATACTTAAGATTTAATACTTAGTAGATTAATTTAGACTTATATAATAATACTTAGATAGTATATATCCTTTTTATAAGAGATTAAAGCTTTAGGGAGAAATTATTAAAGTATACTAGCTTAATAGGTAGCATTATAATACTTTAAGATATTATATAGGTTCTTAGTATTAATTACTAAAGCTTTTTACTTTTCACTTAAAAATTATAGTTAGATAGTAAAGTTTAAGACAATATTTCTTATTATACTATTATATAATAGAAAGACTATAAATAAATTAAACTATATCTTATTAATAAACTTTTTAATAACTTAAATATTAGTATATATTGAAACTTAAATACTATATATATCTATTCTAAAATATATAGTATTATAAAGAATAATAGTTAACTTAATTAATAGAAAAAGTTTATTAGCTTTCTTTATTTACTAAATACTTTATTCTCATTCTTATAATCCTATAAGGAGTGAATTAATAAGGTTTAAAGCTAATAAGCTTTATATAATAAGAGCTAATAATAGTATAGAGGTTATTAGAGTTAGATACTTTAGAATAGGTATTTCTAGTAAAGAGGTAAGGTTAATTAGATCTATAGAAGTATTATTAAAAGGTATAACAGACTATAAGTTAGTATTATAATATCTATAAGCCTTCTAATTATTAGTAGATTTAAGGATGTAATAGTTTCTCTCTAATAATAAACAAAAAGGGGTTATGACCCTTATTATAAAAAGATAAAGAAATAACTAATAGTATAAAAAGAAAAATAGTTTAAAATAATTATTATTATTAATATATTATTTTATATATATATATATATACCTATTTAAACTAGGGTTATTATAATATATAATAATAATTATATATACTATCTAATAAATATATTATTTAATATGAATAATTTCGTTAGAGTGGGAGGGTGGATGGTATTGTGGGGTAGGGGCCTACCTAACAACAAAAAGTGGCGAAAAGTGAGTTTTGGCGGAGTTGGCCTTGCAGGCTGCCGTAGAACCCTAGAAGGGTCAGTTCGGTGGTCCCAATCCTCTTAACTACCTCTACCTAACCTTAGTAGGTACATTCTCAAGAGGCTTATGCCTTAAAAGGGATTGTAGAGTGCTTATACAGTTTACGTACGTTCTCATTAGTTGCGCTGTCATCTCGGTCTCTCAATCCCTTCTTTAGACTTTGCCGCTACAGCAAATGATAAGTGACTCATTAGGCGCAATGTTCTGTGAAACAAACTCTTCCGAGGACTCCTGAGCACATCATGATCCTCGGTCCCCCTCCTATGCTTTGCGGAGGAATTCGCGTGCCCGTCCCCTTAACGATAGAGCATTCTTGGGCTTGGAAACAAGAGTCAGTGACAACCGTGATTAGTTTCTAAACGTGCATTCTCTCCCTCGTGCTGTGTCTGAGTCTGTCGCCGCTGCGGGGAGGGGCGTGTAGTGTAATCCGCCCTAAGCTCGATTTCTCGGCGTGGCTGACTCGATCAAATCTAGTCGTTGGTAGCCCAATCTTAATCTTCTGCAACGTTTCCTTCGCCTGTCAGTGTAAATAAAAAGCCATGCCAAATTGACGGATTGATGTCTATTGCAGCAACCTATCTCAGATCACCTTGCACTTCCGTCCACCGGGCCCAACTGCGCCCCCAGCCACGAAAAGACCGTCCATAACATCCGTATCCCAAAATGACAATGACGCTCCCAACCCTCCATAATTCCATATCAGCATATCCCAAGTACCGACCAATTGCCTTTGTACCCCCTTCTCCTCACAGTGTCCCCCCTCTCTGTGGGTTGTTGCGGTGGGCCTGCTGGAATTGGTAAATCAGACCCAACACCCCTGCGTCTTGCTCGCCCGTCTCTGCCATACTGCTCTCACGGCTCGGCCCCTTTAGAGGTGATGTCTCCCATACAGACTCTCCTAAAGGCCCCGAGCCATCAATTGTTTCATCTTCGTGTACACTCTGCGATTGCAGGCGTCCGTCTACACCCAAGCCGTCTTCAGTTGACTCCTCGATAATGCCTTCGCCCTGATAGCCACCCCGCGCCGCTCGGCTCCGATGCGTGCTTCGGATACCGAATCCTGTTGCCGCAGGTTGGTGATGTGGATCGAGAAGAATTGATGCCATCGGTGACGGAGCCGTCATCGATGGCCCGAACCTCGGCGTTCGGGTTTGTTGGCCAGGCGCACCCCCGGCTGCTCGGCTTCTCGCAAGGTCCTGCCGACCCATCCTGGAATTCTGCATGTCGGCTGCCAATGTCGGAGAACTCAATCCCGGAAATGCCGGCGGAGGATGAAACGGTTGTCGGCTTCCGGGAGGTAAATGACCTGGTATTCCGGTCTTCGGATTGATTACATAGTTATCCAAGAAACCGTAGTAGGAGGCTGCCATCTTGTTGTGTTTGGTGGAATAGTAATCTTCCCGGACATCGCCAGCGCCTGCTTGTTGCTTCGCCTTGCCCACACTCTTCTTGAAGTCGAACTCGGCGAACGAGCATATATAGCCGACCCCGTCTACATGGATGGTGAATTCTCGGAAAAAGTCGATGATCTGGTCGCTGCACTTGGGTGCCGAATAAATCAACACAAAAGAAGCAGTGAGAATACCGAGAATTTCCTCGATAAGAATCAACATCTTCAGCTTGTAAAGCTCTGAAAACTCCCGCTTGACGTCGGCTGTGTGAAGACGACCGTTCCAGTTGTCTGGCATATAACGAGTGTATTCGATGACGTTGCGCAGAGCGTAATCTGGATCGAATACAGTTGTTTCCTCCGATATCATACCTCTGGCAGCTGCCCAGATTGCAGCAAATAAGCCGATGTAGAACAGCGCTGACCTGTCCTTAGTGATCTCGAACCCGAGGAAAAGCTGAGGATCGAGAAACGATGCAACAGCAAGGACCGAAGTGATGGCTCCCGCGACAAAAGTCACTGTTCTGGCGAACTGCTCCGTCATTTTCTTTGGGAACTGATCAATGTAGCGGCTGGCAAACGGGTATGACATGTTGATACGTTCATGGAAGAGGTGCGGGACCTCGTTGAACTCTCGAAATTTCCACTCGGCAAGCGGCGTGTATCGCCTGTGACTAAAGGTTGATGGGTCTTTTTGATACTCCTGCAGCCAAATCTGTCAATATCCATAGCTAATAGCATGCAACACTACGGGAATGGGCTTACATTGTAATACGTGAAGGCATGGACAACAATTAGATATGCGACCACAAATGGGCCGATCAGCAAGTTGATGATGCCAGCGAACACAAGCCGCGATTTCAGCTTTGCGCTTAACAAGCCTCGTCGGTCTGCTTTGAGAAATTCCTGGTGTACCTGGTTGTTTCCATCAAAAACATAAGTCAGAATGGCAAAATGTAGGTTCCATTCGAGACTTCTTGAGAAGAACTGATGCTTCCTCGCAAAGGGTATCGGGAGCGTGAGGTCGAGTATGTCTTTGTTCATCATGGCTATCAGGTAGTTTTCCCTCCGCATGAGACGGTTGGCGATGTCTGCGGCGTCCAACCTCTCCTTGGACTGATTACGCATCCATTGTCGCACCGACGGATTGACATTGATGGCTGTCTTGGGATTAGCATCCCGCAGTGCCATGACCCGGGCAACTATGTCTTGCCAGGAAACGGTTTGCATGTCTTCCTCTGGTATCTCAAGGAGGTGGATATAGAAGTTGCGCATGTTGCTGAGACGCTGCAGGTCCATTGTGAACTGGACTGCCTTCCATATGAAGTAAAAGACATACAGCCAAAGGCCGATGTTCCACATGAACGACATGTTTCTGGTGCACTGAGGGATCGTGACCTCCTTCAGCGAATTACTGCTAGGGATCTTGGTATATTCAACGCATTGAGTCAGGAAGGTCAGAAACACGGCGAAAAAGGCGGATTCTCTGGCTTCATGTCAGCGTCATCTCACTTGCAGCTTGCGTCTCACCAAAGCATAACTTACAACAGATGTAACGCCCGAGCACACACAATGCACCAAAAGCCGCTCCCCCTGTAGTAGTAGTAGACATCTTGGACGAAGAAGTCAAGGTTGGAGACATTCACCCATCTCCAGAGGGCCTTCTCTTTCTCGCTCCCAGATGCAAGGCCCCTAGCAAAACGCTTTGGTTGGGATCTCATCGGCTTGAAGCTATCTGTAGGATGAAGCCTCTGTTGCGCTTTTGTTGTCTCCCACTGGGCATGAGTGCGTCTGTTGGAGGGACCAGGAATGGCATTCTGCCTGCCCGGCAAAGATGGGGTTTTCCGTGCAGTTCCCTTTGCGTCCACGTCAACCTCGTGCGGCTCGACTAGCAGTGATGCCGGAACGTCGTTGTCGCCATCATCTTCCTGGCCAAGCCACTTGGAGGCGGGCTCTCGTCTATTTCCTTCGCGCCGTTGAACACGGCCACTTGTCCCGGAAGGGCTGTTGAGAATGTTGGCATTACTCTCCAGGGTCGCTCGACTGTCTTCGGTAGCGAGGCCTGGTATGTGGTCCAGATCATAGTCTTGGAACCGCTCTCTCAGATTCTCTTCGTCGACATCCAGGCCAGCTTGCTCCTCGATGTCCATATCTCCATCGTGTCCGCCCCTCAATTCTTCGTAGAACGATCTCGAGGCTCGAGATGGCGGAGCGAGCCGAGAGAAGATGTTGGAAGCCATGATAAGGCGAGGGTATCAGGATTCTGACGGAGCTGGTTGTCAAAGATGGGTATACATCGCTCACGGCGTTCGGCGCATGTTCGAAGGAAGATGTGATGTGACTTGCACGGCAAGAGGGTCTGGTTTTCGAGCGAGCAGCCGACTAGATTTCGCATGCCTGACGCACGATACATTAGCCTGAGGAGTGGCATGGCCCAATATAAAGGTGTTCGAGGCTGAGATGGTTCGGCATCACTTGATGTGCGGACTAGTAGTCATGTGGCCCACCCCGACGGTTGCAGGTGACAGAAGCTTTGCGAAGTGTTGGGGAAGAGTAACTTACAAGCTCAAGCGTAGCGACTGATGCCTCCGACTGGTCTTTGGGATCAGAACAGCTCTTTGCAGAATGAAACTGTGGGCGGATGATCGCAACCACAAGGCCTATCTGCAGGTTTGGGGAAGTTAGAAGCAGTGCGACAACCGTTCGTGCGATCCGGGGAGTGAAAGGTGTTGGATATTTGGAGTATTTGCTCCAGCACCAGGCGTTGATACGCGGGCAGGAGTATCGATAAGGGTCCGGTCGCAGTTCCAGCTGGGTAGGTAGGTAGGTAGCTCTCTCTACAGCAAATAGGCACCTAGCTGGGCGGCATCAATGCACCGGGGCCTGCAACACATCGGCAGCTTGGGCCAGGCCGGTACCTGGTTAGGTAGGTGCCCGTACAGTCACCAGGTAACTACCAGATATTACCTACCTAGGTAGGTAATATGACGTGGACAATGAGTCGGCAGGCGGTGAGCTATTTTCACCGGGCTTCTCCCAGTCCGCGGCCCGCCGTCTGCTGCAGGAAATCTCCTATCTTATCTGGGGTTGTTTGCCCGATAAGGTACATAACCAAACACCTACCGTCAGGTGTGTGAGTACGTTCCCTCGGTACAAGCTTGCCCGCTACCTAGGTAGGTATTGGAGCGATATCTACTGACCACCTGGGGAGGTCTCGATGTCCACTTACAGTCCCTGAACTCTCTGCACGCAGCATGTTGTACTTCTCATAGCTGAAACTGAAGCTTATTTCACTGCCTCTTACTCTGTCGATTTTTGTTGGAAAGGGTTGGTGAGTCCGGTTGGCTCTCTGGTTCACACTCATCATGGTCTCGGCCCAGCCTCCCTCCTCAGTAAGGCCTTTGCCCAGCAGAGATGTGTCCAGTTCGAGCATCGGCACACCACCGTCTCCCTCCACCCCGACCTCAGCGAGGACTCCCAACCCGTTGAGCTCCAAAGTCACAACCGTTCTGTCAACTTCATATGCAGATTCTGAGTTCAAAGACGCACTGCAACTGCTTGACAGTCGAAGCCTCAAGAATACAGCCGAAACACGCCGTCAGCTACGACTAGACCTGCAAAAGGAGGTTATTGACAGCAATGGGGAAATTGTCTCTCAGTTTGGCCGGGTGGCTGATGTAAGTATTGCTTCCATAACCCTTGAGACGGCTCGGGTTGATGATTGACTTTTTTCTTCAGCAATTGCGTCGCATAGGGACTACCCTGGGCAAGTTGAACAATAACTATCAAGATGTAAGGAATCGCATCACTGCGGCCCATCAAGACACGGGCCCGATTCTGGAAGAGGCTTCAAACCTGATGAAGGAGCGAGCCGAGATTGAATCAAAACAGCACCTACTCAAGGCACTCCGCAATCACTTCATTCTATCGGACAATGAAATTGTCTCGTTGACTTCCACCGCCGAGCCTGTCGACGACAGCTTCTTCGCTGCCTTGCACAAGACGAAACGGGTGAGCAAGGATTGCGAGATCTTACTCGGATTCGAAAACCAAACACTAGGACTGGAGATTATGGAGCAGACGTCTAAAAACCTCAACCTTGCTTTCCAAAAGCTATACAAATGGGTGCAACGCGAGTTCAAGACGTTGAACCTCGAAAATCCTCAGATGAACTCGACCATCCGTCGTGCCATCAGAGTCCTGGCCGAGCGACCTTCCCTTTTTCAAAATTGCCTCGACTTCTTCGCCGAAGCCAGAGAACGCATTTTGTCCGATGCCTTCCATCTTGCCTTAACCGGCACCGCGACCTCGGGCGTAGAAGACCACTCGATTAAACCTATTGAAATGGCCGCACATGACCCCCTTCGGTATGTGGGTGACATGCTTGCTTGGGTACACTCGGCGACTGTAAGCGAGAGGGAGGCACTCGAAATCCTTTTCGTATCAGAAGGCGACGAGATTGCCAAGGGACTCCGATCGGGTCGAGCCAACGAGCTCTGGCAGCTTCTCGATGAGGGCGATGGCGAGACAGCGCCCGCCTTCGATGCTCTCAGGGCACTCAACGACCTGGTGGATCGAGATGTCTCTGGGGCCACCAGAATTCTGCGACAGAGGGTCGAGCAGGTCATTCAGTCCAATGAGGAAACCATTCTCGCCTACAAGCTGGCCAACATACTCGGCTTCTACCGATTTACATTTGCCAAACTGTTGGGCGGAGAGTCAGGACTATTGGAACTGATGGCTGGGCTCGAAACTAATGCACTAAGGCAATTCCGATCACTCATGAGAGACCACATAGCCACACTACAGGGCGAGTTCCAGCAAACACCTTCAGACCTTGTCCCTCCGGACTTTTTGCTCGAGGCACTAAAGCAGTTGACTGCGGTTATGAAGACGTACGAAATCTCGCTGGCAACATCCGAGGATCGCGAGAGTGATTTCCAGCCCATTCTTGCGGAGGCTTTTGAACCCTTCTTGGCGGGCTGCGAAAACATGTCAAGGGGCGTGAGACGGCCTGCAGACGCCATCTTTATGACGAACTGTTTGCTTGTGGCCAAACACACGCTAGAGCCCTTCGACTTCACACAGCGGCGAAGACAAGTTTTGCAGGAAAGAGTGGCAGAAGAGTGCGAAAAGCTCTCAGAGGAACAATATCAATACTTCCGCCGGGGATCTGGTATTGGCCAAATGCTCGAATCGCTGGGTCAACTTACAACCGAGGAAAGCGATGTAAAGAAGGTAGCTCTACTCGCCGAGCTTCAGCCCCTGGCATTGAACCGAGCAAGTCAGACACTTGACGATTTCCTACCGTCGGCGCTCATGGACGCTATGGAGAATGTTAAGCACATGCAAGACTCAGCTCTAGCGCGGGAACTTACAGAAAAGGCTGCTCGGAGGTTCTGTGACGAGTTTGAGCACATTGAGGAAATGTTGCTGTTGGCGGATGAACTGGCTGTAAACACGGACGCCGATGCCGACAAACCCCAAACGCTTCGCAGCCTTTTTCCAAGAACCGCAGGGGAGATTAGGGTTCTCTTGTCGTGAGGACGGCATAGTGTCACATTGAAAGACCGGCTTACGGCCGGCCTTGTCGTCGAGTTGTGTTCATTCCTAGTAAGAGCCTTCAAGTAAGTAGGACAAAGCAACTCAAAATACAAAATCAACAATACTATTGAGATTAGTGTTCCCGATACTTTTCTTCCATGCCTACCTCCGGTTGTGGGGGCGCATTGCTGCTCGTTGCTCTTTCAGACAGCGGGGTGGCTTCATATCACCTCCACGGCTCATCGCCTTCTGGGAGTTCCAGTCATCTTGTCTTTTGGTGAAAGGTGCATGCTCCTTGTTTTGGTTGGTCTGGTGTACGTAGTTGACTGGGTGTTGGGCACTCACTTGGGTGCTCACCAACCTACCGAGGTACCTAGGTAGGTAGGTAGGTATGTATGGATACCTGGGCAGGCGGGTGACAAAAAAAGCCGCACACACAAACCCCACACTAGGATATATACTAAAATTAACTACCTTTTACCATATAAAATTAAGTACCTACTCTACTACCTAGTTAATCATCTCTTACCCTTTATTATATCTCACATCCATTAAGGCATTAACCTTACCTACCTATCAATAGTTAGTTACTCTAATTAATCCTAGCCCTCTATTACAAGATTCTTTAGTATATCTATATCCTAAGTCTTATACTTTGTAATATATACTTTTAGGATCCTCTAGTAGTTCTTAATAATTAAGAGATCTAGAGATCTAGGTATATTAAAATATTACTTAAGTCCTCTCTCCTCTTTCTAATATCTAATAATATTATTACCTCTAGTCCTATACCTAGAATCTCTATCTTCCTTAAGTATAAATTACTCTCTATTATCTATCTAGGAGCTAATAATAGGCTTAAGGATTTAATCTTAACATACTTAAAGAGATATCTTACTATTATTATTTAATAGTACCTTATAGAAAATAAGAAAAGATTTAAACCTGTATCTAATAGCTACCTATATATAAAGCCTTTTAAGATACTTATCTTAAAGTACTTTTTATTATTAGATATAGTCTAAGTAGTATCTCTTATTAAGCTTCTAGATAATATAGACTTTCTCTTAGAAGCTAAGGCTAAAGTATACCTTATTAAAGAACTAGATATTATACTAATTATAAGGTAAAGGCTATAACTCTAAAGCCTTTTTAATATCTCTAACTCTTTAAGTAGTAGTCTCTTTAGAGACCTAGCTCTTATTATAAGTAATATAATTTCTCTAGCTAAGAATATCTATTATATATTAAAGAGTACATTAGTTATAGTTAATATAGATACTAGATTTATAAGTAAGAGCTTATTATATAAAATCCTAAGCCTTAAAACTATAATCTTAAATTATTTTCTTTATTACTTATAAATCTACTATTATAATAAGTTTTTTTTAGCCTTAGGTTTTATAAGTTAAGAGGTTATTATAATAATATTATTCTTTTACCTTATTAATAATATCCTAGCCTTACTAATAGCTAATACTAATATACTAGAAAACCTAGCTCTTAAAGTAAGGGATCTTATATTTCTTAAGATAGGAAGTAATACCTAAAACTTAGGACTTTTTAGGTATATTATGGTACTGGTATTTTATATTGTTGGTGGTTAGTACTAGTAAAGGATAAAAAAGGGGTAAAAAGTGGTGTGGTTGTAAGGGGTAAGTTTGTGTGTGCGGCTTTTTTTGTCACCCGCTTGCTGGGTAAGGTAGGTAGACAACTGGCATGTGGGGCAACACTGTAAGTTACTTAGGTACTAGGCACTGCACCGACGTCACTGCGGTGGCCCACTAACCCATCCCGCCTAGGTCCCCGCCATGCAGTCAATCCGTGAATCTTTCATCAGCATTTCCACCTCCAGACGACAAAGAAGCCCAAACCCTGTCTATGCCCTTGCCTGACCCTAACCTCAACCTCGGAATCATCCACATCGCCTAACCGTCGTCTGACCCGGTTGTAGAGAACTTCGACTGCTTCCTTCCATAAGCATATCTGCCCATTGTACCATCCACGAGTACCCCCGCGGCGGCACTTACACCCTGGGGTACTATGGTCTGGCTCCCAGTACCATGTCACGCTCACGGGGCCTTGCCATCCTTCAGAAGACCTACGATGACAGCTACCTGAAATGCTCTACTGCTGTATACTATGAAAGCCAGGTAGCCATTGTAACTCTGCTCGTTTCTACCTCTGTTGTGCGCTGACGTGTTCTTGCTGATCTTCCAGGGCGACGAAAGCGAGGCGATGCGATGCTGGAAGAATGCCCTTGACCAACTCAACGACCAGCGCATCACTAAAGTCTTGCCAAACTATGTAGCGGGCACCGAGACTGAGGAAGCTCTGATAGACTCCCTGCGCAAACTGGAACTGCAGTGCAAAGAACGCATTGACCTGCTCGAAGCGTTACGGATATCCCGCCAGGACGCCTTGACTTCCCATACCCCATCTTCAAGCTCGGCAGCACTAAACCCATCAACCGACCCCGACCTTTTGAGCATAACCACCTCGGAACGAGGCTGGATTGGCCAAGGCACAATTCCAGCCATACGATATCCCGACCTGTCGCGACCTACTCTACCCAAACGCCCATCCCTGCCCTACAGAACATCATCCGAGCAAGCAGTTGTTGGCCGCGATCAGAGTCCTGCAGGTAGCTCTCCATTTGCGGGCCCCTCCAGCTCGCCCCATATGGTCACCAAGAAAGAGGCAACCGTGAGGTCTCCCAGTCCGGAGAAGTACACCATGCGGACAACGTTGCGGAGTGGCAAGCCTGGGGACAAGCCAGCAAAAGCAGCGCGTAAGCTGTCAAAGACTGAGGGGCCTGGCGCCAGCAAGGCCGCAACGCTGGCTTGGAGTGCCCTCGGCTCTAGAGAGCGACTGGCTCGAGCATCTCCTATGCTATCGGAACCTTCATCGTCTGCCCCCACTACACCCAACGAATCGTCACGGAAACTAGGGCCCTCATCTGGCGCGCAATGGGACGTTCACACTAGAAGACTTGTTCCACCTCGAGACGCTGCCTCGCCATTTTCTGATGCTGTAGGTGGTGCAAGAATATCTGACGAGTTAACACACAGCCGACCCTCGGCATTGTCTGTGAGCGCAGCATCGAGCGCTTTGAATGCTGTATCTAATCCAGACATCTCTCCTGCCGAGCACAGCACTCCGAAGCGGGAGAGGACATGGCGCTCGCGAGACTGCCCATCGTCGCTTCCGCGATCCAGAATATCACCACATGAGCGAAATCACTCATCCGATGCCGAAGACTTTGGATTACGACGCAAGAGCACGCCAGATGGACCCAAAATACAAAGGAAGCCTGTCGGGGATACTCCTATTCGGCCCAACGGCAACTTGACGAGCGGATCGGAGCCTGACAAAGCTGCTTGGTCACGACGTAGTGCCCACCGACATAGAAGACCCTCGTCTTCGAGTTGCTCGGACAATCCAAAAGCAACTACCAAAGCATCGGCCAAGAAGTGGAAGGGCAAGCGCAAGGAAGACGCTGTAGTGGCTGATGCTGAAGCAGCCTCGTCCGAAGAATCTGCAGAGGGCGACAAAGAAGAGTCTTTGACCAAGGTGGCCTGGAAATCAAAAAAGAAGAAGATCTTGAAAAACTTGCCGTCCGGCGTGGACGAGGCAGCCGCGAAGCAAATTCTCAACGAGATTGTTGTGCAGGGCGACGAGGTCCGCTGGAGTGACGTTGCTGGTCTGGAAGTCGCCAAAAACGCGTTGCGAGAGAACGTTGTCTATCCATTCCTGCGCCCCGACCTGTTTATGGGGCTTCGTGAGCCTGCGCGGGGTATGCTGCTCTTCGGTCCTCCAGGTACTGGTAAGACTATGCTGGCTCGTGCCGTAGCCACAGAGTCCCGGTCGACCTTTTTCTCGATATCGGCAAGCAGCTTGACGAGTAAGTACCTCGGCGAATCAGAGAAGCTTGTGCGGGCGCTGTTTGCATTAGCAAAGACACTTGCTCCGAGTATCATCTTCGTCGACGAAATTGATTCACTGCTTTCTCAAAGATCCGGATCCGGGGAGCACGAAGCGACTAGAAGGATCAAGACTGAGTTCCTCATACAATGGAGTGACTTACAGCGAGCTGCAGCAGGTAGAACAGTTGACGAAAAGGACAGAAACAGAGGAGATCCCAATCGAGTTCTTGTTTTGGCGGCAACCAACCTCCCATGGGCCATCGATGAAGCTGCCCGCCGCAGATTTGTGAGGCGTCAATACATACCACTCCCCGAGCCTGAGACGCGGTCAATACAGCTCCGTACACTCCTTGGTCAACAAAAGCACAACTTGTCTGATCCAGACATCGAGAAGCTTGTCTTACTCACCGATGGTGGGTTTCCGTGTAGAGCCCATGATTTAGAATCCACATGTAATGCTTACGCGAGTAGGATTTTCCGGTTCAGACATTACGGCGCTAGCCAAGGATGCAGCCATGGGCCCTCTTCGCTCCCTAGGTGAAGCTCTTTTGCGCATGACTATGGACGAAATCCGACCAATCTCACTGGCGGACTTCGAGGCAAGTTTAGGTACCATCCGGCCCAGCGTCAGCAAAGCAGGGCTCAAGGAGTACGAAGATTGGGCAAGAGAGTTTGGTGAGCGAGGAGGGTGATGCAAGGCAACGAGCGCAGAGGCTGGGGGATACGATGCAATAACACGCATTGCCAGCATTAGAGTGTGGTCAAAGTGATACCCTGCGGTAGCGCTTGCCTGTTGTTGTTGGGGCGAAGCAAGTAGTGCCTATCCTTCTTGCTTCGAGGGGAGGGAGGGGGGTGAAGGAGGGGGGTATGTCTTTGATCAAAAGTATGAGGTTGCCAAACTAGTAACGATATTCCTACAATGAGCTATCAGCGACCTAGAAGGCTCTGCACTAGCTTCCGAAACTACAAGTTGGAATCGGGGCGGGCGCCGTTATCTGAACGAGGCATTGCCCATGGTCCAATGCAAAACTAATTCTCCTGTTATACAGCGTGGCATCTCCTTCCCATGCGCGCAGGATTGTGTGATTATTAATTCCATCATCTGTGTGACCAGCCTGTTGGTGGTCAAGCTCAGGCTTGGCTAGGGGCAACTTTCATAGATTCCTCTTGTTTCCTTGCGTTTCGTCTGGTGATCTTTGCGTCTCTTTTCTGTACTTGAGCTGCAATTCTCTCCTCCTCGGACGGGATCGGCGGCCGATCTGAGATGGGTGTGCCGTGGGGTGCGATGATGTTCTTGACGACATGGCGCTTGTGGGGAGAAGTTCTCCATCCAGGGACGATGGAGACAACGTCACCTGTGCGGAGGGAGGAGTTCGGATCGTGGACAAGGTAGTTCTTGGGCTTCGTGAACATCTGTTATGCACACACTGGTATCAGTCGTTTGCGCTCGAGGAGTCGATGCGGGAAAGATGCCAGGGCTGGCGCGTACCTTTTGAACTGCCTGCTTCCACTGTTGGCCACCCACGCGCACCTTCACAGTCTTCTGCATGAGACCTGCGCTCACGACGACACCGTGCAGCTCGCGGACAACTTGGCGCGCTGCGGACATGGCCTGCTTAGACATGAGGAATGACGGAAGGAAGGGTTTAGCGAGGGATAGGCTCCAACAAGCGGTTCGTCGCAACCGATGGCGATGTATCGATTGATATCTCGAGGAACCGTCAAAGAAGGGTTCGGTGGCCGTCGTTGAATCAGTTGCGCAATGATCATCAAATTGTTACCTCACGCCTCATACAGACATTGCCTTCGCAGTCTGTTGCTCAGAAATTCCAAACCCGGAGCTATACCTCTGGTCTCTGATTGGGCGTCGGATTAATGAAAAATCGAGGTTCCGGGTTTCATTAGTCTAACCCCCTGCCTCCCAAAATCTAAGACTCTAAGATAACCTTATACTGTGTAGCTTGTTCTTGGCTTTCGATTGCTAACTCTTGTAGCAACACGGTAACTTACCCCTGAGAGGATCGTCGAATACTTATTGAAGGATTCGAACAAGAGTCAAAGTTGCCATGGAGAAGTTCAAGTGATTGGCCATCCCGATCCTTATCATGGCAGGCGGCTTTCGCAAGGAACAGGTCTCCTCGTTTGATCTTCAACACGGGCATTGTTGAAAGCGAGGCACTGGTTGTGACCTCGGACAATAATTCGCCGCATATTTACGTGCCTGTGTACTGATTTTGGCAAACAAAATCTGGATGGCGATAGGTACGGAGACTCGGGCTTTTCATTTCTGTGATTGCCACTACGTTGAGACTTTCGAGGGCGATGTGACACTGGTATTGATCAATAACCCCCTACCAAAAGAATGGGGGAGGGTTGGATATAATAACAGGTTACAAATTCAAAGGTAGTCGTAAAGATTGCAACGGCGCAGCGTTGCGTAGGACTCTGCGAAGCTAGAAAAATTCGCATACTTAGTTAGATTGTAGTCCGCTTACTCTATAATACGTGACCGAATTGGAAAGAGTATTCCGGTATCACTCGGTCATGATTTTACCGCAATTCTCGAGTCAGCAAGAGCCGTCCCCAGTCGTCGACCCATGTCTAGGCCGGACCCTTTACGTAAGAGGAACTTTGATTCTCCCTACGATACGCGTCCCCATCAGTGAGTCTTTTCATTCACGACGGTCGGAAGTAGAATTTGAGCTGGTCCGAAGATAAAAACGTCGTATCTCCGAGGGGTGGCAGACATGCGTCTCCAGACAGGGCGATTTGCAAGTGCGAAGAGGGTAGAGCGTGTGAAAAATGGCTTGACGGAGAAATGAGCCAGAGGAACGTGCGAGCTCAAGTGGAAGCCGCAGTCCACGTGGCACTTGGTGAGTGCCTGACGTGAAGGGATTTTTGCTGCATAACGTACCTACACACAGAGATGGTGAGAGTGTAGATGCGGAGCCCGAAAGGCGGAGTGGCGATTGATTGATAAGATGAGATAACCTAGCAGGATTTTAGACAGTAATAGTAATAATAGGGTGATCTAGGCATCTAGGCCTAGATAGGAATGGTGAGTCCTTGAGACGAAGCTGGTAGAGTCCACGAGCCAAGCAAAGTTTTTTCATATTGTTTTTGTCTATTCATTTGGATTGAAAAGCGAGGCAATTCGACTGGGTGCAGGACGGGATCTACACATTTCAGTGAATGGTGTCAAGAAATGCATTCCTCAAATCATGGGGAAAGTTGGGGAAAGTGTGAGTGGATGAATGCAAGAACGGGTATGCTATGGGAAAGTACCCCAATTCTCAAGAAGTAAAGTCAGCGTCATCAATTGCAGCTGCAGAGGAGAAGACAAACCATGACGGGGTCATGAGAACACGAAAAACGGGAGACGGTCCATGAAGAGCATATTTGGTAACATCCCTGCGATATATTCCTGTAAGCTGCGCAGATATCCTGCAGTCCCAGGTGCTTCCTCCGACATTCCACCATCACGAAGTCTTGCAGTATCGATACCGGACACTCTAGTACCTAATTACCTACTGTACCTCTCTGAGACTGCCGCGCTTGTATGTATGTTTCCGTACAGCTGTGAGTGGATGTACAGCACCCACACTAGACCTCCTCCACTGCCTGTGCGTTACCTGACTCTCTTAGCTCCAACTGGACTTTTTTTCCTAGATCTGGCCTGCGCTCCTTCAACCTCCAATCTCTTGCATCTACCACACGCAAACCAACCCGTGCATCGCCAACTCTTAGTCCACGGCCTCCTGAGCCCAAGGTCGCTTTATTTTACATAGCATCGACTGCTGCTATTTCATCCAGTCTTCTAGCGACCGATCAACCTCCGTCTCTTCCGGCCTTCCGATCTTCGCAGGTTCCTCGCCAACCTTTGCGCAGATCTAGAGAGGAGCAAGGCGAGAACTAAGGGGGAAAAAGGCTACCGAGGCAGACGAGCGACGCGATCTCTTCGCGTCCAGCTCAAAGAGAGCTCTTCCCGTCAGACCCGCGGGCGCCACCGCCGACCCCCTCCCCCCCGATCATTCCCCAGCTGTCAATCTGGCGGCTCTTCAGCCCAAGCCCTACGGCGAAGCATCTGCTGCGGCCGCAATGGCCCAGCCCAATGCAGAGCCCGTTGAGGAATATGAGTGCGCGATGCCCTCCCAATCTTCACTACATCTCAATCCATTCATGTGCCCCAATGCCAGTCCGAACATAGTCCCAAATTTGCTCCGTCTCTGGGTAGAACAGGCCTGCTAACGTTTGCGTTACAGCTATGAATCGCTACCTCCCAACTTCTCCCTCGTGCAGAACATGGCTGCCGGGGCTTTCGCGGGCATAGCGGTATGCCATCCCCGTTCCCTTCAAGCTCTAGCTTGCACAACATATCTTTCTGGTCGATATTGCTGGAAACCTAGATACTAATCACTACCTTGGCAGGAGCATACTGTCATGTATCCCATTGACGCCATCAAGGTACGATGCGAACCCTCCTTCAATAACCCCGATATTCAGCTTGCTTGCCCATCAGCATTTTCTAACCCGGAGCTCCCAGACCCGAATGCAGGTCCTTAATCCCAACCCCTCGGCTGTGTACAACGGCGTCATTCAAGGCACCTACCGCATAGCCAGCCGCGAGGGCTTCCTGAGCTTGTGGAGGGGCATGTCCAGTGTTGTTGCCGGCGCTGGTACGTTTTTCCTATGAGCGAACAAATGCTGCATGTTCTAGCAATATTGTGCATTGCTGACAAAATTAGGCCCTGCTCATGCTGTTTACTTTGCTACCTACGAGGCCGTCAAGCATGTTATGGGTGGTAACCAGGCCGGTGTCCACCATCCCTTGGCTGCCGCGACCAGCGGTGCTTGCGCCACGATTGCTAGCGATGCGTTGATGAATCCCTTCGATGGTACGTGATTCCAGCATTTCTCACAAGGTTTGTGTTCGTTGGTTGCTGACTACGAAACGATTTCAGTCATCAAGCAGCGCATGCAGATTCAAGGGTCAGCCAAAATGTATCGTTCCATGACCGATTGTGCCAGATACGTTTACAAGACGGAAGGGCTGGCGGCTTTCTACGTTTCTTACCCGACCACTCTCTCGATGACGGTGCCCTTTACCGCCCTTCAGTTTCTCGCGTACGAATCCATATCCACGACCATGAACCCAAGCAAAGATTATGACCCCACAACACATTGTCTGGCTGGTGGCGTTGCCGGCGGTTTTGCTGCCGCCCTGACTACACCTATGGACGTTATCAAGACCATGCTTCAGACTCGAGGAACGGCCAACGACCCGGCGCTGAGAAACGTGAATGGGTTCATGGCCGGCTGCCGGTTACTGTATGAGCGCGAGGGTTTCCGCGGCTTCTTCAAGGGGGTGCGCCCTCGTGTCGTCACCACCATGCCCAGCACGGCCATATGCTGGTCCGCTTACGAGGCTTGCAAGTAAGTAATGGCTAATTGTTCTTCATGGAAAGACACTGACAGTCTGATTTTGCCAGGGCCTACTTCATTGCGCGAAATGACAACCCGAGTCCTTGAAACGGCTCGCTGTTGTGCACATAGAAAGGGACTTCCCTGACGATTTGATCACCGATTAGAACGGTCATGTAAATTTTTAAAAGGCCGAGTCGAGCTCGCCGGGCAGTTGACCACTATGGACGTGGCTTTCCAACAACGAAGCTCACAAGAGAGGCACGACACAACCCCTCCCCCAGCGAGGGCTTCCACACATGTCCCGCTGAGTTGGAACGCGAGGGCTGATACTGGAGGTATTGCAAGCCGGCTGCTGTATTTGGTGTTGGAGAACCGGTGGTTTGGCAAAGTGTTCTATTTGAAAGGATATTCAACATGTTGGCGTCGGAAAATGACAGACCTGTCTGGAATTGGCATGCCTACGAACGGATTTACCGATAAGTTAATCTGGAATACCGTTTCTCTTACTCTCCTCCAGCTTGCGCGACCTTGCGTGACATGTTTGAGTAGCTATACACATCATCAAGGCAACAGCAAACCGGCAGCCTGGTACAGCTCGCAGCATCACATGGTCTGGTGCTTAAAATGATCTCAATGAGGGACAAGATGAGAGGAGCAAAAGAAGACGAAGAGGTAGGATGATCAATTCCATCGTCGCCCGGGTCCAAGAGGGCGGTGCGTTGACCGATACGCAGTTCCGAGCCAAAGAGGCTTTGCGGTCGATGCCATTAGAAACATGGGGATATGCAGGTTGCTGCCACATCAAAACTCTTGGGTTGGAGGTCGGCCGTGCCGGGCGCGGCGGCTCTATCATTTCCGCCTCTTGCTGTGTCTAGCTGGCAATAAAGTGTACTTGGCACCAAAGCCAATCCTTTTCACTAGGCATATTCTCTGGCTTGGCTCACGTCTGCTGTAGTGACTGACAGGTTGGGGTTGGCGCATGTATGCAGCACTTGTACATTGAACAAGTAGCAAGACTGAGTCAAATACACGTGAAAGAGCGTCTGATCGATGACCCTTGCCAAGCCGGCAACTTGACGCGGACGTTTGCGCCCAAACTATGAACGACGATAAAGATAATTTTAGCCATTGGGCAAGGCGACCGTAAACTCCAGGCTTTTGACCCATGAAACTCCTTAATCCATGCCATGATAATTTCCAACAACGATCGGCGGGCACCGCCGACCCCCTTCAAAATGGAAATCCGCCGCCGCCACCTCCTCCGAACTTGAAGTGGAACTGCTGGCTCCCGCCACCACCCTGTTGGAACATGAACGGCTGACCGCCGCCAAATGGATTGCCTTGGAAGGGGCTGCCTTGCTCCTGGTTGTTCGGGTCGTCGCCACGGTCGAAACGCTCGCGGAGCTCGGGGTTGCTGAGCACCTCGTACGCTTCATTGATGGCCGCCATTTTCTTCTCGGCCGCCTCCTTCGTCAGTCCCTGCTTGGCGGCCTTGTCGGGGTGGTGGATCTTGGAGAGCTTGCGGTAGGCTTGCTTGATCTGTCGTTCGTCGGCGTCATGTGCCACGCCAAGTACCTTGTAGTAGTCCTTGGTCTTGCTCCGCTTAAGCGCGATCTGGGCCTTTTGCATCAAGGGCTGAACGACATCATTCTTGTCGGGACGGATGCTGCTGGCTTCCTCGAGTGACTTGATAGCTGCCTCGAACTCTTCTTTCTCTATCATAGCCTTGGCGCGATGCAGGAGACCATAGAATGACTGGGAGTTGAGAGTCAGAGCATCTTCGCAGTACTGAGCCGCCTTCTTGCCGTTCATCTGTGACAGTTTCGTAAGCGTCAAGTGATCAAAGTATGCTGTGCAATTTGGTTGACTTACGTCGTAGTAACCCTGACAAGCCATCTCCGCCACCTGGATGTAAAGAGATGACTGGGCAGCAGAAGGGATGGCACCGTCAGCCTTTAGGTCCTCAACTTGTTTCTTAATGTCGGTGATCAGGCCAGTCTCGTCGGCAGAATCGATCAGAAGCTTGACGCCAGTCATGGGCTGGTTCTTGTCGAACGCCTTGTTGACCCTGGCTAAAGTCTTTTCGATGGCCTTCTGTTGCTTCAAAAGTTTCCTGCATAGCTTGGAGTCGGGATCAGAATGCAAACACTTTCTCGTCTGGGCCATTCCGTTCTGCATATCGCCAAGTACGTAGAAGGTAATGGCGGCGATTGTGATGTGCGGTGTCGTGTCGCCGGGCCTCATCTGCAACACATGGTGCAGGTCGCTCATACCCTCCTCGACCTCGCCGCGCTGAAAACGACAGCGCGATCTCATCTCGCGCAGGGAAATAGCCCTGTTGGCGGTCAAAATGGCTTCACCAGCATGCCCCACACAAGCCTCCCAGTCACCACTCTTCTCGGCCATCTCTGCGAGACGGGCAGCACCCTGTGCCTCATCGAGAGCGACGAGTTCAGGCGAGGTAGCGCCCTTCCTGGCGAGCATGTACTGTTCTCTTGCGCCATCCCAGTCCGCGGTCTTGGACTTGATCTTAGCCAGCTGAACATGCGCTCCTTCGAAGCCGGGCTTGAGCGAGAGGACCTTGTTGAAATCGTCGGTGGCCTGGTTGGTGCGGCCAAGAGAGAGATATGTCGTTGCGCGCTTGAACAGCGTCAGATAGTTGGAGGGGTCGCGGGCGACAGCGGCATCGTAGTATACGAGAGCATCGGATGTCTGACCCTTGGACAGATGGGCCTGAGCCGTGGTCAGGAGAGAGGACACAGGGGTATCGGAGGGGATCTCGTCGGCGGTGATGGCAAGAACTGGCGACGAGAGCAGGCTGGCTGCGAAAGCCAGGGCGCAGAGGCGAACGTACATTGCTGGCGCCTGGTGAGTAAACAAGAGGTGAGGTCTGTAGACCAATGAACAATTAGAATAACAGAAAGATCGAGGAAAGGTTGAGGAGGAAACCACAAAATCAGAACCCAGTTGAGCGAGGAGGAAGGAATGGAGGGTAAATAAGAGGGCAATTGGAAAAGTTGTCCTCACAGGAAGCCAAGCTGTGATGGGATGAAAGATACAACTGGACAGGTAAGCACAAGGTTTGTGGAGCGTGTAGTCCTGAACTGGCTTGCTGTGAAGAGGCCCCTGTCTTTATGGTACGGGTACAGATACAGACTCTACCTAGGTACTAATACTAGGTATTAGCCTTAAATGCTTCTTTCATTCTAGTACGTACCAGAACTGGACACGACAACCAAACTTCCCACTCTATGTGGTTGCCTCCAGATTGGGGCGAATTGGAGACCCCCCTACCTACCCTAATGGAGAGTACTTATCGTAGAGTCGCAAACTTATTCCGTCAATAAATGCGACAATCGGAAGTGTCCAGAACAAAGACCGAGGCACGTAATCCAGGCGGTCTCTCTTGAGATCGCACAGGTACACAATGATATCCAAATACAGTCGGAAAAAACACAGTAAGAGTATCATGCCCAATACTCAACATGGTACCTAGTCCAGAACCGAGACGCACCCAGACTAGGATAGGTTCCACTCCACGTCTCTCTGCAGGGGGTGGCACCTCCCGCTGAATGTCATCCGCATGGAGGCACGTACGTACGTACCCCACGTCCCTTTCACTTGGCCTTCCATCGCCCACTGGGCTCTCATTGGTCCTCAGAGCCTTGGACCACCAAATCGTCTGCGACAGCATACCCAAGTCTCGTCTGCGATCACAAAAAGGCGACGTAGAAGGAGGCCCCGAGAACCGGTTCGGGTGCGTACATGAAGTACAAAAACCTCGCGCCCAATTCTGCGTGAGAGAGAAAAACACATCTCTCACCGCAACCCAAAACATGGCTCATCTCCCGCCGTCAACCGCCATATTCTCGCCCTCAATTGCTCGCATCGCCGCCTCAACAGCCAAAGATTGGAGTTATGTCGATAGTTGGCTCGCTTCGAAATACCAGGGCCGCCCAGTCCCTGACTTCGAACGCAACTCCGATACACTAAAAGCCCTTCTCACACTTGCCAACTCGAACGAGAGCGCCGACGAGGAGCGCGAGCTAGTCGCCTGGGCTGAGATTGGCGCCATTAATGAACTTGCCGCCGCGCAGGACCTGTCCAAACCCAATTCAGAACTGCCAGCCTCTGATACCGCCCGGCAGAGGATGCTCGGTGCCGTCCAAGATCACCTTACACGGGAGGGACGCACCGCTCTCAGCTCCATGGCCACCTTATCGTGCCAGCTCGCCCTCGCCTACCCGGATGCTGAAACTCTCGGCCACTTTATGATCGGTATGCATTCTGAGGCCTCGGAGTTGGAACAGACGAGAGTCCGCGTGCATATTCTTCAGAAATACATTGATCAAGAGTCGGTTGCCGTCGATGAGTTGCTACGGACCCTGCAGAGCGACGACTACAAGCCTGCCAACGACCTGGCCCGCCAGAACCTGGAGATGCAAAGGAGGATCAAAGCCATGGCAGCGCGTATCCCCGAGTTAGGGGACCGCACGCCTAAGCTCAACCACCATACCGTTGCTTCTCATCCCACGATCAAGCAGATGGCGCAGGAGGAGGCCGGTTACCTCAGCCTCCTGGCTGAAAAGAAGGGTTTGGACGAAGAAGTTGACCAATTTTCCGGCCTCCCCGATGATGTCAAGATGGCCAGGGCCGAACTTGAACATCTACGCGCAGAGGTTCTCAACACTACACGCCACCGCGACGCCATCTTTGAGGGCCTTGTCGAGCGCGAAAGTCCTCGCAAGGGCCGTTAATGATAACTACACTGCTCTGATACGGTTTTCACTACATACACGGTCCGGGTTCCGTGTACCTGTGCCGAGGGGTATTGGAAAAACTATTCGCTAAGAACGACGAGCCTTCTGCAGCAGAGAATTAACCGGGTCGCTTTCCCCTGACTGCGCCTCCCAGGTTCCTAATCTGCCTCATCCCAAGACCCGACCTCTTGGCTGCCGGCGGAACTGGAGGAGGGGGGTCCTTGATAGGGACTGGCGGCCCGCTCGGATTACGTGCCTCTTTGGAGCCTTTTATGTCCGGACCTTCCCCAAGGCGCAGATCCGCGACTCCAAGGCTGCTTCGACCATCATCGAGGTCACCAGAGTGCCTCTGGGCCCGTCGGGCCCTTTCTTGCACGGTCCGGAACTTCTCCAGTAACTCATTCCATCGAATAATGCTGTCTTCCCGACTCTTGAGTCTGTTCGGCCTATCGTAGGTTGAACTGGTTGCAGATGGGGGGCTGCTGTAAAAGTAGTGTTAGGACTTTGTTACAAATCATACATAGAGTCGAGCAACAATGGTCCGAGGAGTTGTCATGGGTGGCACTTACACTTTGGGGGCAATATGTAGGTAGCCAATAGAGCTGACAGCGTTAAGGCGGTTCTTGAGGGCCGCGAAGGCTGAGGATTGTGGGAGAAGCATCAAGAGACCGTATAGACACTTGTACAAATGAGGAAATTTCTCCGGCTCAAGCAATTGCAGTCGAAGGTCTTGAGCGTGTTAGCCCATGAACCGATAGTCACAACAGACCTTGATGAACCTACAAGTGAACACAGGAGATTCTATCAACTGAACCAGCTTATCAATCTGGATGAGAATGTTCACCGTCATCTCAAGCTCGGCACTATCGTTATCCGTTTAGCCCACTACAGAATGTCAATTGGAGTTCCGAGGACTCACAAAATCTGCAGGAGGTTGTAAGCCTGTTCGTAAGCTTGTGCCAGCAGACAAAGGGAAAACGTGGCGACGGCATTGTGACACCAGGAGCGGAAAAGGGCAACGAAGAATGTCTGCCCATCCTAGAAAAATGTTGTCAGCAGCTGGCGGATTCAAGAAAGAGTAGACTCATCCACTTTTGACTCGAGATTGCGAAGTCTCTTTCGAAGTTCAGAAAGCTCAGGGGCCGTAATGAGATTGTTGTTCAGATTCTGTACCATGATGCTGGCAAACTCGACGTCTTCCTCCTTCTCTATGCAATCTGCGAGTGTTCGGTAGATCCGCTCCGCGCTCAGGCTGACACAAAGCTGGCGGATGATTAGGTTCCCTCGGGTCTCGAGCAGTTTTCTGTCAGTAGCAAACAGCTGCAGTAGGTTCACCATGAAATTAGAAAAGTAGTCGTCTTCGCTATTTCGAGAGATCTGCGACAGAAGCTGCAAATCCTTGGTAACAACGGCTTCGGCTGGATCAGAGAGCGTCTTCAGTAGGGCAGGGAACGTCCCGTCGTTGAAGGCGAGTACTTTTCTTGGGGCCTTTCTGTGAAGCATGATCAACCATGTCAAGGCAGCAACGCGGGTCGCCTCATGATCGTTGAGGAATAGAAGCGTCAAGGCGTTCACTGCTGCGGCGTAGTCCAGATCCACCTGTGGATGGTTGCTTGCATACGGTGGGTTCGGAGTTGAGAGGGAGCGGTTGTGGCCCTGGGCCGGGGTTGGGCTTCTCAGTTCGAGGTCTCGCGAACTCGATAGAGAAGCCCGCGCACTAGAGGGGCCTTCTTGTTTTTCGCCAGAAACTGGATTACGTGACGTTGAGTGAGAGTGGCTGCCGATCTCAGGTTCGTCAGAGAGTGAGACCACGTAGTCCATCAGGCCAGCGTTGACACGAGCAGCAGCTTGGCGGATGGATTCGACGCCACTAGCCATAGCAGGCAGCATGTGGGCCAGAACCTTTGGAGTAAATGGTAGCACTTCTTCCGGGCAGATATCCAAAAATTCGACGATCCATCGTAGAGACTCCAAGAGAGAATCCTCTTCTACAATGTTAGTCAGCCGTGTCCACACACACAAGTACAGAATAGAACTCTTGATTCTTTAGGAACTTACCAAGCGGAGAATCAAGCGTCGCGGTCAGTATATCGAGGATCTGTCGGTAATTGATCTGGACGTCTTGACCGGGTATCCAGTCTTCCTCGTCGCTGCTCTCGCCATCGTCTGTTTGGGAGTCAATCTCATCACCTTCTTCCGGGCCGATCTGGACACTGCCCGAGTCTACCGACTCCTCGCGCTTGCGTTTGCCACCCTCACGCGACTTTTTGCTCTCGGCAATGCCTTTCTTGATCCTGGATATTCTCTTGATTTCGCTGAGAAATTTGTCGAGGCAGGCCCTTGTCGCCACATGTACATCTCTATTTGGGTCGCTCAAGAACCTCAGCAAGCCGCCCAGGAAATCAGGAAGAAAAGTGACGAGTTCCAGGTCGGGAATGGAATCGAGCAAGGTGATCCAGCCAACTAAGAATTGACGGGTAAAGGGGTTGATAACCCAGATACGCTCCTGAAGCAGTGGGATGAAGCGGCGTAAGGAGAAGGCGGTGGGAGGAGGGCGGTCTTGAAGCTCATCCTCGTCGGGTATCTCTTGACCCAGTCCCCCCTCCAGAACGGAAACGTATGAAGCGGCTGATTCAGAGACAATGTCTTTGATGAGCCGATCAAGCAGCTCGGCACCGTTTTTAACGGACAGCTCAGAGTCTGCTCCCAGCTAAGGCGTCAAGATCAGCCAAGGATGCGCGTGAGGTGTAGGGCGAGTGGTGGGAGCGGAGGCGGTTTACTTTACAGAGGGCGTCAAAGATATCGTTGAAGTAAATCAGTATTTCTCCCTTGGCGACCTTGGCAATATTGTACATGGCTTCGCATGCGTAGTATCTGACTCTGGCATCTTGGTCGGTGAAGCATGCAAGTACTGGGGGGACGATCTTCTCAAGATAGCGGGGTAGCTCCTGGGGGAAGCGTCAGCCAAACTAACGCGAACCTGAAAAAGAACAGGAAAACGAAAACGGTAAGAGGGGCGAGCGGCGACCAGCGGAGAGACAAGGAGGGACATGACGACCGGCGTTGGTCGATTAGAAGAGAATGAAAAAGAAGAGGCACACGCACATGACCAAGAGCAATGGCAGCTGCAGCCAGGCCTATCAAGCCTCCGTTTCTGGCATGGGGCTGATGGACGGCGTATGCAAACTCATTGCAAAGCTGCTCGAGGATGGCCTGGACCCTGGGGTAATCCTTCGTTACGACGAGTTCTCGGATGACTCGTTCCAGCCTAGAGGATCAAGGAGTCAGTTACCTAGTTAAGTCGGACGAGATTCCATGGGATTCAATCAGGAGTAAGATGAAAGATGGTGGTCACGGTAGTGTTGGTAAGTCAGAAGGGGGGGTTGGTGAGAGACGTACTCGAGGGCGCCGACCTTGCGCTTGTCGTAGAGCTTGTCGTTGAGGGCTCTCTGAATGCTGACGTCCATGGTTGATGCCGAGGTCAAGACAGCAACAACGGGATCATCTCACGGTACGTCGTGATGCAAGGCTGAAGCTGAAGCTGGAGTTATGCTAGCTACCTAGTCTGAGTCGGGCTGAAAGGGTAGAGGACAAGCCAAGTTGAGCGGTATTGAGCTGGGTTCACTCCGGGGTCCCAATACGCCACAGTACGTGTTCTCTAGTGGAGAATGAGTGGGTGCCAGACGAAAAGACGGAGGAGGAAAGTCGGTAGCAGTCGGAAGTATAGTGTAAGGGGGAGCAAGAGCCCCAAAGTCAAAGAGCAGATGGTTGAGGCAGGGGCTGATGATGAGCTGCAGATTGACGGAACGAGACTGCGGCCGGGGTGCGGGCACGGATAGCGGGAGAGAGGAAGAGAGAGGGAGAGAGAGACGCCGCCGCCGAGCAGCAAAAATCAGGCTTGGGATGTCGAAAGAGAGTCGCAGGGCCATCCCACAGCGGGAGACTAGAGGTCCGATAGGACAGTGCACCCACCAGAAAAAGAAGCAGGGGAGGTACAGACTACTTACTGCAGTAGAGTGTGTGCCTACATAGGTAGGTAAGTACCTACATACAGGACAGAGTATGTACCTAGACCTAGGCACGTATTTTTCTTTTTCTTGTCCTCTAGCAGAGCAAGGACAGTAAAGGAAAAGTTGCTGCTGCTCAGATGGATGCAACTGATGCCCAAGCTAGAGCCAGCTATATCAACGACTACCTACCCACCCACACTAGGTACCTTATTGTGGTGTTTAAATCAACATCAATGCGTCTACCCATACCGACACATATTCTCTCCTGCACAGTTCTTAGCCCCTGTCTTTTTTCTGTCTTCCCTCATCCTTTGCACAGTCCATGGAGGTCCCTTTTCCAAACTTGGCCCGCTCATGTCGTGGTCGGTCATTCCTGTGAGTGCTCGTTGCCAGCACACCGGCCATCCCGAGCACTTCCTTTGTCACTTTGGGCCTTGTGCATCTGGGTCGCTGCTACATCGTCAAATTTCCTCTTTTCCATAGCTGAAGGCTATGTATGAGCCCTAAGCTACTCTGAAAAGTTGAGTTGGCTGAGCGGGATGTAACTGGGCTCTATGCTTGGGGATCTTGTCGGCATGCTTGCCTCGTCCTGAAAATCTTTAGTAACAACCCGCTCAAGCCTCAGCCAAGAGGCTCTGCCATGGCCCAAAAACAAGACGCAAATTCAACACTGTCTGGATTGATGACAAAAACCATCCATGAAGTTACTCCCGGGAACGAAGAATCATGCTCCGTCTCATATTCCCTTCACCCCGAGTAATAGAAAAGCATGACATGCAACCCAACTTGCATGACAGTCATATGTAGCCATGTGCGTACATAAATGCATGAGAAAAACTTGATTCATTTCTAGATATTACAGCTCATCTTGGTTCGAACGCCACAAGCTCCGAGGACATTGCATACACGCATCTCGTATGCCTCTTGCTTCTCCCCCCCTTTCTGCACTGATTATGCTGGGACTGCTCCCCGCGTGCCTGAATCGGTTACAGCTGGGGATCAACGAGAGCAAGAGGCGCAAAAAGAATATAGGAGTTTAGCGGGTCAGATGTGGTTAGTTAGTGATGGTGGCCGCCGTGGATGTGATTGGCAGCAACCTTTTGGCATTTCGCCAAGATGGTCGCCTGTCGAGAAACCTCCGCGAGCCGACCAATAACATCCTTGTTGCTGTCCACGAAGCCATACAAGGCGTAGGGAATGCCTACGTCATTGCAAAACTCCTGTACAAGCCTCTGCGTCTCACGCAGGTTATGCCGCGGAATGCGCGGGTACAAGTGGTGTACGACCTGGAACTGCAATCCTCCGTGGAAGAAATCAAGCCAGGACGGGCAAACAACGTCCATGGTAGTGCGTAGCATCTTTTGTGGGAACGACTCGTGGGGGCCCAAGTCAGCTGTGCTCATGGCGAAGTGAGACAGCGTGATCTGTACATGCAGCGGCGCTTGGAACATGTGACTAACGATCACAAAGACGAAGCGGTCCCAGTTAGAAGGGATGCACTTGTACACGATGCCATAGCCGAACCAGGCCCAGAAGAAGACCTGACCGGCTATTTCGAGCCAACGGTGCCACCAGGCGATGCCCTTCCTAGGGCCGCGACCAATTATGAGGTGGTCCCACGAGAGCCTATAGAGGTTGAAGCGGCCGAATAGCATGATGGGGTAGTACAGATACGACTGCACCGACAGGAAGAACTTGGCCGCGAGATCATATTCCATCACGCGCTCGTAATAGGACGACGTCAAGTTGCCAAGGAAACGGTGAGACACGGCGAAGAAGGGTAAATGCTCGATATCTGGGTCGTGCTCCGGGGAGTTGGTGACGATGTGATGCACGTTGTGGTTTCGCTTCCACCAACCGATAGACAGGCCGCCCATGAAGTCGGCGATGAAGATCCCGATGCATGTGTCTACGTGGAAGTTGTGGGTGATGCCCATGTGACCAGCATCGTGAGCAGAGAAGACCAGCTGGTGCCAGAAGAAGCCTAGACAGGCGGCACTGGGAAAATACCACCCCCAACGCAAGAAGGTCAGCATACCAGCGAAGAGGAGCGTATAGCGCATCACCTCAATGGCATAAGCACGGTAGTTGCAATCGTACAGCCCCTCGGCCCTGATGCGCTCGTCAAGAAGCCTGTACTTGCGCACAATCTCCGACTGCGTCTCATCGTCCAGGGCAGGGTATTTGTCGATGTCGAGGCGGATCTGCCTGCGGGTCTCTGAGTCGAGGAACGCAGTTCCGTCCATTTCCTTGTCGTCGTAGTCATCGTCATGGTCGTCGTCGGTGGCTGAGGTGGCCGAAGAGACTGAAGCCGCACAGTGTCTACGGCGGACAGTAGTATCTATGTTGTCGAAGACGGGGGAAGCTTCGCGGGAACTGATGTCGCTGGGAGAGGAAGTCCCAAATAATCGCAGATTGTCGTCGACTTCGGTGACGTTCATGTTGGGGCCGCCTTCGTCGAGATTCCTGAACTTGCCTCCCTGTACAGGCGGCATAAAGTTCCTCCAGTGTCCTTCGATTCTCCCAATTCGATACCTCGTCATCTGTGCCTTGGTCTCCGGGGAGTGGAGTCTACGGTATTGAAACCCGGGTCAGCCATTAGTGTCGGAGAGGTGACTGCAGGTCAAGAACGCGTGAAGGCGCATACACTGTAACTTCGTCGGTGGCATCCCGCCCGACCATGTGATGGATGGCCTTGTCGCCGCCAGGATGGTACGGCAACCACCCATCCAGCTTGAGGACGAATTGATCAAGAATTATAACGACTTTGCCCTGAGCAATCAATGCTTCGACCTGGCGGCGTGACATGAGCGGGTACTCCTTCGTCTTTGTAGGGGCCCCACGTGGTGCCGATCCTGCGGTGGCCGCAGGAACGTCGGTGGGGGTAGTCATTGGAGTTGTGACAGTCCGAGTTGCAACTGAGACGGCGAAAATGGTTGAGATAATTGCCCAGCCCCAACGGAATGAGAACAGGAGGCAGTTGTCGGCTGTGAAGAGTGAAGAGAAAACGTCGGAGAAAAGAAAACGTGTAGGATGAGGAGAGGGAGATGGTAAACGCTGCGTATCCGTAGTGTGGTTTGCTATAGCTCACCGCATGTTGCAGATCTGGATGTCTAAGGTAAGCAATCAGGCCAGCAGGGTACCCCCTCTGCTTCCAGGCCAGGAACACTCACCACACGCCCGACAGTCACCACGAGCAACAATTGTCTGAATTGGGCGTGGGCCATGCAAACAGGTACCTAGCGTAGCAGTACTAACATACCTAGGTAGGCAGACGTTGCCGTGTGGAGGGCTGAGACAGACAGACAGGTCGACCTGATAATGCCCGTTCAGAACACAACTGGTTCGATAGTGGATGGTGGCTTGTCGGGTGATCGATCGGAGGTCGCTGCAGGCCGAGTTTTGCCCTAGACCGCTTGCACTGCCACTACCGATGACAGAAATCATGCGAGAAAACAGTGCTCGTCAGGCCCACAATAGCGTGTTTCTCAGATTCTCGTCCGATCAATAACCAGTTCCTAGAAGCTGCCCGCTCTTTCACGAATTGAGTCATATGAACCATTCCAACAACATGGGCCGTGTATATGTGAACAAGAGAGTTGGGCTATTGCTGTCTTTCCGGGCCTATGGCCTTTTATCGTGACTTTCAGAGCTTCTGCCGTTGTCGACTTTCACTTCGGCCGGCCGACTTCGCCAGCGAACAACAGTCAAGGGGGGCATTTTCGGCACGTGATTTTCATGTTATTAGACAGGTCAATTGTATTATCGCACTATGGGCCATTTGCCCTTTTTTACCCCTAACTCCCAGCAACTTAGATGAACCCGCCCTCGGGCACGCCTCCGTCAAACACTCCATTTTTCAACATCTCATCCGCCGACCTCCGCATCGCCCCGGACCCGGCCCGACCGTCGTCACCCTGCCTCTGTCGTCAGCGAATTCGCCCAAGTTAAGTCACAGCACAGATTCGCGGCACAACTCACCTATCTCCGCCAGCAGCCTGATGAAGCGCTTATCGGCACTTTAGCCCCGGCCTGGATGACGTCAATCGCAGTATTCATGATATCTGTGAAGAAGCGCTGAGCCCTAGGGTTAGCGGATTTAGTCACTTCCAAAGTAACAATCTACCCTTTCATCAAGTCTGCTATATTATCAGTCTGATCTTTAGCCAGTAGCTTAAGGGCAAATATTACCACCTGCTACTTTAAGATAGAAAGAAGGAAGATGAATTCTTCTCCCTTCTTGAGTGTCTGGAGGCTGAGCCACTTTGTGATATAACTAATTTGGACTGGGTCTCTATAGGCTATTCTAGTGGCAGAGAAAGCTACTTTTTAGGGCAGACCCTAGGGGTTTTGCACAGTTGGCAATATGATGTGATAATAGATGATATGAGATTGATAGAGAGGGATGAGAGACAAGCCCTGCGATGCAATGGAGACCTTAACTTCTAGTGGAGGCTTACAACCCAAGTGGGGGCCCTGTATCCTAAGTACCTACCTAGGTAGCATAGTACTTGGAATCTGGCTGCATTACTTCAGTCGCCCGAGTCACCGACACACTTGACAAGGTTTCCAACAGCCACACAACCTGGCCTTCTTGGGTTGGGTTTATAAGTTCTAACTACAACATGCTGCAAACATCGAGGCATCACAATGCTCTGGCCCAATGTACCTGTCTCTTATCCCATTCAATACGTGCCGTTTCCAAGCCTCCGCGATATGTCGTTCGAGTCATTCGTAAGCTTGGCCTCACTGGCCGCTGCCCGCCTGGCCTCGGCTGAGAACCCCAGGAAACAGCTTGGGGTCTTGGCCTGATGTGTGGGCATTGGCCGGCCATGACCCTTCTCTGGACGGTGCAAGACTGGCAGGAGAAGCCACCGCATCGTTCTCGAGAATCGACACTTTGCCAACATTGCCTGACCAAGCCGCCTTCTCGTTTCGTTCATCAGAGGCAGCAACAGCGGGATCGCCGCCCGTGTGGGTGTGTTCGCGTTGTGTTGCCGGCTGGTGTCCGCCAATGATGCTTTGGGCCACGCTCTGCTGATCAGCAGTAACAATGGAATCGGAAGCCCCCCTGGCGCCATAGGCGATGTACTTGTGAAGCCTGTCATCCAGTTTAGCATATTTTCAGTTAATGCACATGTCTGCCGTGGGACTTACATGTCGCGCTCCTCCCTGAGGGTCTGGTATCTGAACTCTTCTCGGCGGTCTGGCACATTCGTCTTCACCATAGTATTGCCTGCTTTTCCGGGGAGCTTGAAGTTGGGTCCTAACCACTGTTCCTTGATCGCACTCTCGAATCCGCTCTGCTTGACAGAATTCTTTGCGAGCTCGCACATATCCACCGGGCTCAGCTTGTAGATCTGAGCGGCCACGGCGTACTCTTCCATGAGGGGTTCCTTGGTAAAGGCAAATTGCAGCGGATCATCTGTTGAAAGAGATACGTTCAGACCGCGGCGGAAGTATTGGTAGAACGGGTTTCTTTCGTAGGCGAGGAACAAAGCGTTGTTGCTCAATGGTGACATGGCAATACCAATCTGCTCGAGATAGAAAATGTATTGCAAGAGTGGAACCTTGCGCAGCAACAGGCCGTGGCTAATGCTGTGGCAACAGAGAAGAGCCACAGCGAGGTGCTCGCTGTCACCGGCTTCACCACAGTGAGGCCGCATCACGAATGTGTTGAACCCCCGGCGTTTTCTTAGCGCGTTCAGCGACGACATGTTGGCGAACAAGTAGTAAATCCAGTAACTGTACGGAGGGTTCTGCTTCGAATCCCACACCTTGGGAACTGGGAACTTTTTGAACAGACGCCGCTCAACCTTACTCTCATCGTCAACGCTGTCGAAACCGATTACCCTTTGCAGGAAGATGTGAAGCTTCGGGTGGCTGCGAGGGTCCCTTGACACCTCGAATAGAGGCTCGAAGACGTTCTTGACCACTTGCTCAAACGTGTCCATGAGACCGCTCGCCTTGTACACATCGTACAAGCGTGGGATCTGAATCAGCCAGCGAACATTGTGAGAGAAGAGCTTGTTGTCCACGACCCAGGCAGCGAGCTTGTCCCACTCGTCGAGCGATTTACCGTAGATGGAAATTCGCCATTCCACCATCTGGTACTTGCTCGACTCAAGATCGGCAATGACCTCCTTGGTGATTTCGGCCAAATACCGTCCGTTGATGAAGTTGTCCGTCTTGAGAAAGATTGTTCGAAGGCGGGACTCGCCAATCGGGTTGTACTTGAGGTTGAACTTATCAAATCTGTGAAAGGAATCGGTGTGCGCCTTTGGAGCTGTATTAGCAGTTGTGTTTCCAAGCTCTGAACCGGCCTTTTGCTTCGAGGATCAGACTTACATGCATATCCAAGGTATCGATGGAAAGGTCGTATGCGGTGAGATTGATGCTTTGGAAGACCTCGGCTAGAGTAAGATGGCGATCGTCGCGGTAAAGTACAACCTCATCAGGGCACTTCTTCATCTTGCTTTTGATGAAACGCAGAAGATGTTTCTGGTTCATGCAGGCAGAGTGGTGAACGTGGGTATCGACTTTGCGCACATTGTAAAAGTCTCTGTGGGGAACCTTCTTGCTGTCCGCCGTCTCTTGGTACTCGTTGAGAAGCGCGTACAGGTTGAACTTGCCCTCGAGATACTGAAGGCGACGGAAAGCGAAGCTCTTGCTGGGCCCGTCCGAGGAAATGCTAAGGATCTGGTCCAGATCCATGTAAAATTCCCGGATAGTGGGAACCAGAACGACAGGCTTCCCGCTGGCCTCGGCCGTTTCGTCCTCAAAGACTTGATACACACCGCTGTCGTCTAGCTTGAACCGCATATGGTGGGCCGGGGGAAGGGGTAGCAGGTCATCCATGTTGAAGTCCTCGCCGATATCCTGACCAGGCTTTCGCTTCTTCGTCGTTGGCTTTGGCTCAACGCCATGTGCCTGATGGCCGGCGAGGTCATCAGCTTTGGGAGGCAACACCATGCTACCGGCCAGGCTGTTGGACGTGCTGGCTAGGTGCTCGGCAGAGGCGACGGCTCTTGCGTGCTCAGCTCCCCAGGCTGGCTGGGGTGGAGGTGGATAAATTGACCAGGATGGATCGTCTCGAGGATTGTCGTCCGGGCCTTGAAGCGAAAGCCCAATGTACCTCTCTCGGAGGTCCATAATACTCTGAATATTCTTGGAAATAGCACTGAGCTCAGCCGTGATGTGTGGGTCAGTGTCAGAGAAGGCGGCTACACCAAGAGCGGCAGGATGATTCGAAGTGCCAATATTGGGACCACCAATGTTGTGATCCAAGCCCATGTCAGCAGCTGAACCATGATTCGCAAGCGGTTCGGCGCCATCACGAAAAGAATAGTGCCGAGAAGGCGGGAAGCTCTCCGAATCGGTCGTTCGGCCATAACGCTGTTGAGCCGGTTCCGGCAGCATCGCGTCTTCGTCTGCTGCAGCCTTGCCTTCGGGTACGGTTCTTTCTTTGGCCAATGGGGACGAATCCATAGGGTACTCGAACCCTCGAGGGCCAGCGGGGATATCACGATGCTCGGAGCCGACAATTACGGGGCTGCCGTGAGGGGGCGTGGAATGGCCCTGCGACCAGATGCCACTGCTTGTCTTTAGCTGACCAATTTGGCTTCGCTGGTAGAAAAGCTTGGCGTCTGTCTGGCTCATCTGGCGTTCCGCAACAGGATCATAAAACGCGGTCCGCGTGGGAAGGTCACGAGGAAGCATGCCATCTTGCAGACCAGCTTCGTCGTAGTGCTGTTCGTGGGAGGACAAAGGGTCCACATCTGACGCCAGCGCGTCGCCCTTGGTTTGCTCTTCCGACCCCTCGGAGCCTGTGTCACCTCGGGAGCCTTGACCAGCCAGTTCCCCGTCGGAATCGGCGCCTACGTCGTGGAGCAGGAATGCGGTTTCTCTCTTGGGAGAGGTTGAGGCGGATGCTGGGTCTTTTCAAATAATTCATGTGTCTGAAGCAGTACTGTCAGCAAGTGCACGAAGCCGGGCGATACATATCAAAGACAACGGTCGCATTTCGGGAAGGCGAGCAACTTACCAGCGTGAAACAAAACCACCAAGTCCATTTGGAGGAAGAGTCTTCAGAAGGGTACATACCAGCCATGTTGATAGCCTAGTCTTTGAACCCCGCCGTGTAGCACAGTAGAGCTCTTCCCCCCAGAAAGAAGAGAAGTAAAACCAAAGCAAAACGTCTGCGAGTGACGGCGACAGAACTATGGTGATAAGATCTTGGCCAATCGCTATCGCATTATCGCATCATCGCTTAATCGCATAGATATAGTACTATGGTTACAGGCTGAACTTTCTGCCCCCTGCAATGTACCACACTAACCTCCAGCTAACCCGCCAACCAGAGCCTAGCTCCTGCCCTACGTCTGGCTATGGCCAGTAAGGTCGCTAGAGGAAGCTATCTCTGGTACGTTGGTCGCTGTGACTTAAAGGCTTAAGGTTTTTAATAACCTTAGTGGACTTAAGGGAGTCATTGTGTGGCTGGCAGTGGCTCTGAAGCCATCACGACCTTGAGGGTAGGTTCAACAGTGCCGTAGTCGCTGGGCTGTGGCTGATCGCCGTCGCTGATGTTCAGCCGCCACGGGGTAATTCGCGCCATGGTTGAAGTGAGGTCTAAGTCAGTAGTTGCTCTGACTTATTGGGTTTTTATAACGCATTGGATCATTGAGATACAGCACAGGTCAGAGGTTCTTTTAAAGGGTTAAACGTACTGTGATTATACTATATATTGGGTGAACTGTTCTGGGCAGCCTATGGCGGTCTAGAACGATTAAGTTAAATAGATTGGGTATCTGTAATGCATTGGATCATTGAGATATAGCATAGGTCAGAGGTGCTTTTATAGGGTTAAATGTACTGTGATATCACTATATCAGGTGAACTGATCTAGGCTGCCTATGGCGGTCGAGAAGTTTCAATTACATAGATTGCTGTCTTTCCTGAGATATCTTACACTATAGGTACCTAGGCTAGAAACTACTAATTAAGGTCAGATTGTACTGTATACAGTCAGTTGCATTGGCAGCATCCAAAACTAAAAAAGCGTCCGTGCATGACGTTCTCTTATTAATATTTATATAAATTATAACTTATTAAATCTAAAAGAATTCTTATATAACTCTTTATAGTATAAAGTATACATAAATCTATTTTCTTTCTATTTAGTCTATTACTGATATAGATATACTGTTTAAAAGTTTTGTGTTGCGCTGACTGCATCCTAGCCAATCAGAGGCTGAGAAAAATGCTGATTCTCAGCTTCTGATTGGCTTGTTATGGACACTGCCAATGCAACTGACGCTGTCAATGCAACGGACTGTAGGTACACTTGCATTTCAGGCGGTGTCCACGTGACTGGTCACATGTCGCGTCTTGACGACTTCACAAGAGCCTGCGCTTTGCTTCTTATTTCCGTCCATGACTTACACATCACACCAACATGGAAGTTGTCAAAGCCTGCACCCGCATCTCAGTTTCAAGGGCGCATGCTGCCAAAATCTCTGCCCAACGGACGAGTGGCAGAATGATTGCCCATGCGAGCACTCGGAATTCATTGTCATAGCAATGATGCGTTTCGGCCAGGATTCGAGGCGCCAAGGACCCGTTATCTTCTAGTCGGTCAAAATTCCTCGTGTCGAATAAATCTCGCTGCATCTCAAAAGGTCGCCGGCGTATCAGACGCAGTCCATAAAAAGTCCACGTGGCTAGACATAATATTCACAAACCTCGTCGGTTTCTTTGAACCACGGATATACTTGATGCCATTTTTGGTATAAATGGCGCAACCGATGCCAGGCTTTTTCATGCAGAAAGACCAGGTAAAGCTTATCCGCGTGTTTGAAGCCAAGTACGAGTTGCCGTTTCTCTAGCCTTGCGCTCCCGACTTAGTTTGGCCAGGACGTACGTCTATTATTATAAGGAGCGATTTCGAGACATCTCGTGGCACCAGCTTTCACGTACCCGGAGTGCTTCCTCATGTCAACTGAAGACTTCCGATTGGACCACCACATATGATCGTTAGCTTGTCACCAAACGCATGCTTCTGTATCCAGGAAGAATGACGACGTCCGCTGCTGGAGACGACACTGACTGATCAGAAGCCCGGGAAGACATATAGGCTGCCGCCGTCCCGGCTATCGTCGAGGTTTCTGGGATCTCCATTACAGGCTACAAAATATTCATCCTGTAATGGGAAGTAGGAACCTCTCACGAGCCCCAATCGTCACTTTGACTAGCACATTTCCGGGGTCCCTACGAATCCAGTCAAGAGCATCTTAAATTACGACACCTACTCTAGATTGATCATCGTCGCGCCTTCTGTTGTCGAGCTTGGGTCGGCCCTGGAGAAGCGTACGTGCTTCAACGACATGAAGTGCACATGGGACGTCGCTCGGAGAGAACTTCGGCTATCTGGGTGGCATCAGCTATCTGATAAGTACCAGCGGGAGGCCAAGGGCCCCGGATAGGATTGTCACCTGCGGTCAAGTTAGGTGTTATCATAGCATCGCTCCCAGTGCTGGACTGGACCACAAAAGAGGTCTCCTGTGAATCCCTTGCGGAAAGCGGCGAGTACCTCGTCCCCAGATGCAATAAAGGCTAGTCGGCGATTCCTGACTCGAAGTGCCAGATCTTTCAAACGTCCAGCTGGAAATTTATCGTCCGTAAAGAGAGAAATAGCTGCTGGAGGGAGACCATGCACACAAAGGTAAATGGGACTCGTTGTCAAGTTATCCCGTGTGCCCCTTCAATAGTACTTAAAAATAGCGCCTTGGAAGCAAATTGTTTCCTGTGTACTGTTGCAATTTGCAGAGCCTGCAATTGTAGTTCTACGGGCCCGTTACGGGTGACATGAGTTATGGTGCATCCCGCTGACTAAAACGACTTTGACTGGCCTGTTCGTAAGCGCCAGGCGAGGGCGAACCGCCAGATGATAATAGAAGATGGCGCCCTGTCGCGGAGTGATTATTGATTAGCAGGCGAACACAAAACCAGTGGTGTTCCATGTCTACAACACGACCGCATGCGGACTATACCGAAAACAGTCCTTCATTACTTATGGGGGCGGAAAAGGAAATATTGGAGGCATGTCAGTGATAGACGGGACCTGGTTTTTTGGCCTGGGAATTCAGATGGTGATCGATAGTCATAGTCAAACGTCAATGGAAAATCCTCCTTCCAAGACCTCCAGAACGTATCATTCTCTCTACCTATATAGTCTAGACAACTGGGCCTCAAAGACGCTGCTGAAGGAAGGGGAAAAGAAGTCGACAGAACAAAAATTGTAGTCTACAGAAGATGAATAGTGGCAGTGGTACTTTTTCCTTCCGTGGCAATATATAAATACCAACTACCACCAGGGTGCTCAACTACGGAGGTGGCATATAAGAATTTGCAGAGAATAGGTAACAGTGAATTGATTGAACATCCACCGTCTCGGTTAGACATAATGTAACTACCTCGTCCATGGTCCGCCCGGACTCTGTTGCATACGAGACGAACCCATTGCCTATGCTATCGCCCATATTGCTCATCTACCAGAATCCGAGTACAGAGCTCCGATGCCCCAGTACTGCTCGGCATTGAAAGTTGCTGCCTCGGCGTGTTTCCAAAGATCGTTAAAGGCCGAGAAGAGAATCAAGTCGGTCGCATGGCTTGCATATGCCTTCTTGATCGAGTCAACAGCTAGCTGCTGCTCTTCGACCCCAGGTATGGCAGCGCCATTGGCGTTTCCCTTCCACGGCCACCCGGTCTCCGTGCAGACTATACGCTTATTTCGGTCAGAGAGTTTAGACTGAACATCGCCGACCATCCGGGTAATAAAGGAACCTGCATCCTTCGCCGCCGTGTTGCTGTCGAAAAATGGGTGGATGTTCATCGCGCAGTAATCCGATGCGTCGCACAGCGAGGGGTTGGCAAGGACAGCTACGAAGGTGTCGACAGTGACAACTGGACCGGTGTAGCCGGCAGCGCGGAGCAGCTGGCGCGTCTGGCCCACAGCGGTGACCATTTGCTGCGCAGTAGCTTTGCCGTTATTGACCAACTCGTTACCGACACTGACAGTGTCGACCAGAGACCAGTCGTTGCTGACGGCTGAGACAATGATTGCAACCTGGCTTGGAATTGAGCTGATGTCGAAAATACCCAAAAAGAGCTTCACACCGGCCTTCTTGGCCGCGGGAAGAGCGTTGGCGATCTGGTTGCAGTCGGTGCCATAGGTACGGACAAGCGAGTATTTCCCACCGAGTTCGGCGAAGTCAGCGTCCATCTGCTCGGCTGTTTTACATTGTCCTGTCGCTGTGTACGGCGCGTAAGCAATGCCATGGAGAGTGGTGTTGGAGGTAGGATGGACCGAAGGATGTGCTGAAGAAGATGACAATGTAGAAGCGGCAGCTGAAGTACTCGAAGCCACCGGAGAGGAATTCGAGGCTTCAGTAGAGGATAGTGAAGAGGTAGCCCGAGAAATGATATCTCCAGAGCGGGTTTTCAAGTCCATAGGCGGGGAAGGGTAGATGATTGATCGAGAGGCCGGTTCAAAGCGCACTGTCTCAGTGGTTGTCTCCAAAGCCACACCCTTTTCATCGACGTAAACAATAACTTGGGGAACCACGGTGGGCTCTGTCAGGGACGAGTCGGTGATGATGATCTGTTGAGGCCGGACAATCGAACCCTTGGCATCTCTAGTGCCTATGCTCACCTATCAGAATGGTATGCTCAGCAATAACAGGTCGGCCGGGCACTATCTTACCATGGGGGTGAGCGACAGAGAACTCAACCAGTGCGAGGGTTAACCCTGAAAAGACAACGACTGACTTCATCCTTTTTGAGGGCCTGACAGAGTGCGGGCGGTGATCCTAGGTCAAAGATGGACGGGGCGAGAACACCTGAGCAGGTGTTAATGGAGGAGGCCCTTGCTCGAGGTTGAAACCTGTAACGAAAATAAGATTGTGAGCTATCAAGCTAAGAGAGGGTAAAGAATAGTAGGTTGTAATGAGCGACTAGAAGGAAAGCGAAAACATCAACAGAAAGGAGCGGATAGCTGTCGAGACAGCTTCGGAATTTCACGAGGCCAACGGCAACAAGCGACGATACAGGACAGAGGACGAAGATCAAAAGATGGAGAGAAGAGCAAGACGGGTCCGAGAGGGCGACATGGTATAGTCAAGTAGTGTATGTCTCTGGCTGGCCATTGCTGTGTCCATGACACCTGACTAGACTGACCGACCAATCGAAAGGAGACAAGCAGCGGAAGCTTCACCTTCTCCTGTGGCATTGAATTAAATACCAAGCGAAACAGGAACGGGGTAAAATGAGACCCTCTGGGTGGGTGACTGGTCGAGGGAGGAAGAGAGGGAAGACGCAGTCCTGAGTAGGAATGTTGGTCTCAATGTGTAACAAGAAGGGGCGAATGAGAGAAAAACACCACCACTTGGCTGGCCCCAGGGCGTCTGTCGTGCAAGAACTAAAACAGAGCAGATAGGCAACAGCACCAATCTCATAACTCACCTCCTGAATCAGGTTTACCTGGCTTGGACTATTGTCGTTGATGTTGGTCCACTGAGTACTGGCACCGTCTTGTGCCCAGTTTCAATCGGTGGTTGACTTGGACTGCAACCCAGGGATATACTAATGCTCCCAAACGAACCTACCTTGTCGTACTGGTGTTTAATGCTCGATCCTTGATACCACTACGAAACTGGCCGAGGAAGCGAGTGCTTAGAGCGATTGTGGACCGGAATGCCGACCTTGGCAATCCTTATCTTATAAAGCAGGTTAGTGTTTGCACTGCAACCCTCAATCTCCTACTAACATGAAGCCCCGAGACTTGTGGGAGAGGCCTCTTGATATACTCACAGCGAGCTGAGGCGCCGTGGCGGCATATGTTGAACTCTTTCTGTTCTGACCCGGGTACTTTTGCAAAGGAGTGGTAGATTGCTCGGGAAAGCAAGGGACAGGCAATGATCGACTTGGTCTTCTCAAATGATGGAATGAGTGCGTGATGAGACCGAGCGTCTAAGAGATGATAAGGGCGAAAAAGGCCGAAGGTGTTTTATACTAGACGAAGCATAGCAGTGGATTCCTAGTCAAAGGATAGATTAGATCCCCTCCCACTTTCTGACCAGAAGGAAGAAGCAGAGGCACAATCCCAGAATGGACGCATCCTCCTTTCAAGCCAACACGGAAGCCCGGCGACCCAAAGCGGCATCAACAAGCCGAGGCGAGCCTTAGACCCGAACCCAGAAGGACACCCCGGCCCAAACGCAGGACAGCGTAACGGACTGGCCGGGGCGTGTCTGCCAAGTGTGAGCTTCGACTTTGGTTGAGGACGACTTAGCATGCCACGGAACGAAAGACAGGGTTACCACCTCACGAACCATCAACGTAGTTGGAAGAGGGAAGGACCCTGGTGGCGGAACCTGTTTCACCGCGGCTTGATAATGGTCTAGACCGTCCAGAGAGCCCGAAGCCATAGAAGCCTAGACCTCTTGAGCTATCCTTGGTGAAAGGATAAAAAAGAGAGCAAAGGTTCGACAAGAGAGTAGACTCCTGAGCCCCATTGATAGAGATTGTTGGTGGTTGGCAGTGTATGACCCGCCTAGGAGGGCTGGATAGTCAACTGTCCCCGATGCCGGATCCGGCGCTGGTCTGTGAACGGGAGGCAGGCGGGGCGGGCGGATGGGCTTTTGTCTCTCTTCCGCCCTCGTCACTGAAAAAAAAAAAAAAGCCAGCGCAGCCTTTGTTCACCCTGCTGATCCCTTGGCCGTGTCATTTTGCATTCCGGGGTGTCTCGCGAGTTGAGCGATGGACGTCACGCGAAGCTGTGATGCTGGCTACCAACTCATGTTCTATTAATTATCAGTATGTGTACATCTTTCATTACATGCAGAATAATAGCGCCTTTGCTGTGTGTTCGAGCGCCCGACCGCCTTGATGGCCCCAAGTGTCTCCTCGATCCAAAAGTAAGGCAGAAAAGATCTACGCCGACCGCCTCCTGGCGCCCTCTATTTAACACGGCCCGTCCCAACCTATCTAGTGGACAGTACCCCCGAGGACAGTCTCCCTCCCAGGTCGCCCAATCTGGCACATGGCGTAATGCGGTTCAGGCCCTGGCGGAGGCGACGTTACGATGACCTGGAGCTCGACTTCCTGGTCATAACCTTGGTGATAGCGTGTCGGATCGTGACACCTGCCTTCTCAATGTCTTTTCTCGGCAAGCCTGTGGTGATGCACACCTTGAGCGCCGGTTGGATCTGCCAGCTATTGTCCTTGGGATCAAGATTGTTGGCAATAGGCATGCTCTTCAGGCGTGTGATGAGAACCCCATTGGCGAGCGCCTTAAATTCGAATTAATTAGCAATGACTTTGTGAATACGACCATGATCGGTCCGACTTACTTCATCGACACAGTCCTGCAGCAAGCGTTCCTCGTCCTCCCTTGTCAGCTTGCGGGCCGCAACGACCTCGGCCTTGAGCACTAGTAGCATGATGGGGTTCTCCGGCGAGCTTGTGCAGACGACCCAGTCGCTGCGGGGATCCAGTTGCGCCCTCATAGCTTTGGTGTTTTCCCGACACTGCGTAAGGATATCCGGGTTAGACTGCAGAACACTCAGAGTCTCGCTGGCAGTAACAGCAAGCATGGCGGGTAGGGCGGCGGAGAAGGTGTACGAGGCCGCCGTAAGACGCTGGTGTTCGACAACATCCTTGGCACCAGCGCAAAAGCCGCCGCCAGCGCACAGGGGGCCAGCGAGGGAACCCGCGATCATGTCTACCTGGGAGGGGTCGACGTTTTGTGCCTCGGTAAGCCCGCGGCCAGTTCGACCGAGGACGCCAAATGACCATGTTTCGTCCAAAATTATGCGGAACTTGTACTTTTCCTTCAACTCGACCTGCATGCCGTGTCAGTTACCCCCTTGTGTCAACAGCCGGCACCGGCTGCGTACACACAAGCGTTTTACTTACAAGTCGGGGCAAGTCAGCACTGTCTCCTGTCGTCTCGAACAACCCTTCGGAGACAATAAACCTTCGCGTCAACTTCTTGCCCTTTTGGTCCTTGACCACTTTTTGGATGACACGTTCCAGGTCGTCCATGTCTCCATGGGCGTACCACTTGATGGTGCTTCGAGAGGCCTCCATGCCCTTGCGAATGGAGTAGTTGACGGCACGATCGGCGACAATTATGTCTCCGCGCTTACAAAAGGCGGGGATGACACTGGAGATGGTGGAAAAGGCTTGAGCGTAGACAATACAAGCCTCTGTACCCAGATAGGCGGCAATGTCTGCCTCCGTCTTCATATGCACGTCCTGGGTTCCGTAGAACTGGGGAGGGCCGCATGGACCGACTCCATAAGTGCGCAGCGTCTGGATAGCCTTGTCCTTGATTTGTTCGTTCGCATTGAAGTTGTAAAAGTTGTACGAGGCAAGGTTCGTTACGGTACGTCCGTTTGCGAGTTTGGTTTTAGGCCCGGTAGGTCTGGACGTAGACTTAGTAAACCGTTCCCGTAGACGAAGGGGAAAGGGGGAGGAGGGCAGACGTCCATACCCAACAATGACAGGCAACCTCTCAGCTTCGATCTCCTCAAGTGCAGTCTGGGGAGAGACTAGGGGTTCGGGGGACCAATCTTCGACTAGCTCGTCGATTTCCTAGCACAGAATTTCGTCAGCAGTTGCACAGGTGGCAGGGTAAAGGGTGTGTAGAAAAGAAAAGGAAGAAGAAGAGGGAGGGGGCGCGGAGCGTCTGCGTACATCGTCGCGAAGTTTGATGAAGTTTTGCTTCTGCGTGGAGTAGGACGGCGACAGGAGATAGCGGACGAAAAATATAAAGAGGACGAGCTCGATACCGGATCGGATGGGATCATTCTGATAACTCGATTGAATGTACCGAATGAGGACGGCAGATCCGGGCACCTTTTGGAAGGCCTCGGAAGCCTCATGTAGCCAGGCGATGACCTTCGTCTGGGCTTCGCCGGCGTCCATGGTGACTTTGACAAGAACCAAATCGAGGGTGATGCCGAGGACTGTCAATCGTGGCCGAGTGTGTAGGTACGCTACGGTGCGGCAATGATTGAGGAGGGTCGATGCGAGGTGTAGGTGGGCGCGTGGATAACGACCGCGCAGTCCGGTGCTGAGGAATTAATCGAGGAAGCAGTAACAGTCTACTTTTGGACTACCTAGGGTTCGGTAGTTGCCGCAGATGTATTCCGCACTCTCGCTACCCTTGCGAAACGGCAATCAACCGGAAGGGTTTGGGATCGAGAGTCGTCAAAAGGGTCGATGTACGTACGGGTGTAGAGAATATAGTAAAAGAAATGACGACGGTAACTAGTCGTGCGTGTGCCCGACCTAGAGTTGGAGTCACTTCACTTTGATGCTCCTTCTCTGAAGTACGCTCTGGTACTTGAAATGCTCGGAAAGGCCCAAGTGACAACAACATCTGACGCGGTTTTCCCTCGAGCGCGGCCCCTGTCCAGAGAATCCCCGTCTCATGATTGGCCCACCCGCTTGCAACTCAGGGGAGGAGAGGTGGTACATGCAGTAGCTAGTAGTTTTGTGGTACGCTACTGCCGCAAGATAGTGGCTCCTCGGTACACTATCCTCGTTGGCTCCTCGTAATTAGGTAATCGACGGCGCGTGACACAATAATTGGAATGCGATCCAGGTTTTCCACACGAAGATATTTACGCTGGTATGAACGCCCTGCTGCGTGGTGGCAGAATCAAGCACTGCTTCAATGGAGACTGCTATACTCTTTCGCCTTCTCCGGATGAGAACGAGTGCAGCCTCGTTGTGACAACAATACTTGAACAATGAACTTGGAAGCACTGGCAGAGAAGCACGGCAACTGAATGCATCACGGGTTTTGCTTCAAAGTGAGGACGGAACAAATCTTTTTCAACTCCCTAAAACGTGACATTATACGCCCCTGTCCAGTCCTTTTCTGGGGCCAGTGACGATATGCTAGTCTGCAAGTCTAAACAATAGCGATTCCATGCCAGCCATGCATACTTTCCTACTCGAACGGGGGGGAGGAAACGAAGGATAAATAGCTACCAGTCAAAAGAAACAAGACACGCCTGGACGGTGGACATTACAAAAAAAAATCTGCCGCCACAGCCTGGGTCGTCAGCTCGTCGCCTCAAACCAACCCTGAACGACGGTATAAATGACGACGCGCTTTACTCCCCCATATGCGTTTATGGTACAGTCGCTATTAAAACAAGCGCACTCTCTCCGAGTTGCCCGTCGCCGATGCGGAAGCGCTTCCCGTCATTGTGAGATAGGCCCCAGAGTAGCCCTCTCTGCCGGTACCCGTAGCCGACGACTCCTGCGTGTTGTCGTTGTTGTATTTGGTGGGTTGGATAAGAGCCAGGTCCTTCGTGTCCAAGAACTTGAAAGTGTCCATGGGAATCATGTCGCCGACGACAGCAGGTCCAATCATGAGGGCCATGAAGAGGATAAACATGGTGAAGTAGAGAATGGCGTAACGGAACACGCGCTTGCGTCTCAGCTTGGACTGCTTCATCGAGTAGATGGGCGGGCGGATTTGACGACTAATAGACCTGTTAGTGGTTGTTTTCAACGAGTTTGAAATCAGAGGGGAGACGTACCCAGGGCGCAGCCAGAAGAGCATCATTGAATGCAGCATGTCAACCTTGGGAATCAGAATAACCGGCAGCATGATGAAGAGCAAAAAGTGGCCCAAGATGAAGTCGGCCGCAAACATGCTCAGCTCCGTAATCTTGCAGAGGAACTCGCGAGCGGGTTGCGAGATCGAGTGCCATCCCATAGAGTACCACTTGCCCGTCCAGAATGCAATGTTGGCCGCGTCCGTCTTGATCTCACGAGTGAGGGTAAGCGAGATGATCAGCTTGAAGACGAAGCGCTGGATGGCAACAACGGCAATCATGCCGAGCAAGGTCCTCGCGAACTCGAACGACGAAAGCAGGAACATAACCTCAAAGAAGACAAGCAGCATAATGACAGCGAGACCATGAGCAATCGCCGCAAGCACACTGCCAAACTTTTTGCAGCACATGCTGAGGAGCGGTCCCATGAAGCAAGCCATGAAAAACATGACCATCAGCACGCCGGCGTTGATTGCAATGGGGGCGAGCGCGATGACACCGACTCTGATCAAGGAGTTGGTTGGCTTTGGCGCTTCCGAGATGTTACTGTTGTTCGCTCCTTCTACACCAGTCTGGGCGTTGATGAAGAGGTATGGGATGACGGTGACAGCGACGAGGAGCAGAGGAGTGAGAATCTCGCCCCAAAACATGTTGGTGATGGCCGCACGCGGTACGTCTGATGACATCTTGGCCGACGGGTCACCAAGGGCCTTGCGCTTGTAACCCGTAATACGGGTTCGAGACAGGCGGCAGAAGGCGATCCAGGAGGAAGCATGAGAGCGAGAATTGCCGCGAGAGAGCCATCGGAGAAAGTCGCGGTAATCGATGAAGAAGTCGCTCCAAGCGAACTGGTGAGGGTTGTACAAGAACGGCGAAATGACGAGGGCCAGAAGAGAGATCCAGAAGTAGACGAGCGCGCCTTGCCAAATGGTGACGGTAGCAAAGAGGAGCATCATCAGCAGACGCGAACCGAAGTAGATGGAAGGACCGGCGAAACGTGAGTAGAGGACACCAAAAGGAATACGAGCAGTTGCAAAACCACGACCGGTACCGATGTACCGGGCACCGCCAAACGAGAGATCCTGCTGTACCGAATTGGCGTAAATCTGGCAAACGAAGACCTCGAAGAACGGAGAGAGAGACCCAAACTGCTTGCCGAGACGCTTGGCGGCACGCCAGACACCCCTCTCGGTCAGTTCCTGAACCACCAAGGGAACGAAGGCCAACAGCAGCACAAAGATGATGGACAAGATGCAGCGGTAGACCCAGTCCATGAGCGCATCCGTGTTTTGGCAGCCGGTGGGGAAGAGAGGATCGGTGATAGGGACGTCGCGGTTGTAATTGCACGCCTTGGTCTCGTGTCGAAGGGCGCCCAAGCTGAGCAGGCAGATCATGAACATCTGGACAGACAGCATGATGAACATGTTGTTGAGGTGGAAGCCAGGGTGGGCGTAGTAGAAAGAGAGGAATCGATCCAGGGGAAGCTGGGTTCCGAGGTAGTAGTACTCGCGGGAGAGCATCTGCTCACCCATACCGGTCCCAATCTTCGTGGTGAAGTTGAGAATGGAGCCGAAACCCAAATCACGACCTTTACCGCACTGGTAGTACTCGCAGTGCTTGATTCTGCCACCACGCAGCAGGGCGTTCATACCAGCGTAAATATCTTCGTTGAGGTGCAGGCCCTTCTGAGCCTTCGATACTCCGCCGCGAGTCGTCATGAAGATACCGTTAAGGAAATCGGGATGACCGTAGTGCAATTTACCTCCAATCTGGGACAGGGTGCGAGCGAACAGGGTACCGAACGTCTGCTCCTTGCCAGCGGCCACGTCACCAAGGATACCAATGTTCTCGGAGAAAATGTACTCGCGAGCACCCAGGATGGCAACGGGGTTCACCATCTTGTTCTTGACTCCAGGGGTGTAGGGGCTGACGTTATCAGTCTTCATCTCCTCGAACTCGGCCAGAACAGATCTGATCTTGAGACATTCCTCGAGGTAGTTGTCCTGGTTGGCGTCGATAAGCTGGATGTATTCACCACGGTAGAAAATGAGCGAATGGTTCTGATTGTCGGATTTGCCGTCTCCCAGAATCGGGTTGCCAGAGAGTTGAATACGGAATTTGGGCTTGCGCATGCCGTTCTCCATGATTTCCGAGTGACCGTCGATGAGCGCAGAGTACAGGCGAGGTTCCTCGCCTTCGGCCAGGGGGGGCTCTTCGTCAAGGTAGGCGATCTGAAGGTCGGGGTAGGCGCGGAGCAAGAACTCGGCGTTCTCCATCTCCTCCTTCTTGAACTTGGCATAACGCTGCATGGATACACAAAGCTTGAACTTGCGGCGGGCCATGCGCTCGAGCTCACGCTCCAGCTTGTCAGAGTTGCCGCCGAACATCTGGACAACCTCTGGGTTCTCCACACGGTACAAAAGCTTGATGGCTCTGCTATAGTTCATGAAACCAGAGATCGTGCGGTAAAGGGTCTGGAAACGCAGAGAAGCCCAGATACGCGTCCGCAGAGTGTACTCTGGCGCGGACGATTTGAAACCAATGCAGTAGAAAGGAAGGTCGTCGATCTTGCTCTTGACTGTGTCCTTCTCGTTCTTTTCGCTGTCGCCATTGAATTGAGATGTCTCGTCCGCCAGGATCTTGGTGTCCTTGACGAAGCAGTCCCACTCATGAGGGTGGAGTTGCTTGAGGTACTCCAGGAGGGTAACACGGGAGTAAGGCTCATCCTCGCGGATGATCTCACGCAGGGACAGGAGGATCTTCTCGCTATAGTGCGGAATGAGAACGGTGAAAGTGGGCATATTGTCGACCGGAACGGGCTCTGGAATGGGAGTGGACAGCGACTGAGCAAAGAAGGACAAACGCCGTTCAGCCTCGCTGTTGGTGGGGAAGAACTCAGTCTTGAACGAGTGATCCTCCTGGGAGACGAAGAAGGTGGGTGCCCTCAGAGTTCTCTTGCCTTCCTGCTCCGAAGGGACCTGGTGATAGAGAAGCTTCTGAACGTGATCGATGGCCAGCAGGTGCTCTCTGTACATGGAAATGACGATAGCGTTCCAGACTTGCGAAATAAGCACCTTCGGCTTGTATTTGATTTCCATGTCGCCGGTAGCGAGAATCTTGGAGTAGATGCGCTTCGGAAGACGTGAAAAAACGTTCCTCCAGGGTGTCATGATGGAGGAACCGATGTAGAACGACCTGGCGATGGAGAAGAGGGCGTTGATCAAAACGTACCACAGATACGTGTCGAGGAAGAAGAAGATCAAGTCCGTGAAGGTCATCAAGGCCAGCAGAACATAATGCTGGTTCTTGCAGAGTATGTTACCGATTATCTTGTCGCCCATACAATCAATCTGCATGATCGAGAGGTACCGGATGGGATCCCTGAAGGACAGGGTCAGGTAGACATAAGACTCCCCAAACTTGGCACCGAAAACGGCGACCCAGAGACCGTAGGACATGGCCATGTCGTTGCCCTTCAGGCGAGGATAGCTGGCCGTAAACGTCTGGCTGGCAACGTACTTGCGAGAGTTCTTGGTCAGGTAGCTTCCGAAGAGGCCGCCAAGCGGCATGATCGAATAGAATATGAAGGTGACCAGCGCAATGACGAACTCGACTATGGCCAAGATCTCGGCGATCTTCTCGTTTGGATTGGGGAGGACAAAGACATAGACGAAAGGTGCGACGTTGATGACCAGGATCAGGACCAAGAACAACATACGCTTCGTCAAGTGCTGTGCGCCAGCCCATTTGCGAGGGACGTACGCCCACTCGGCAAGAGTCGCCAAAACCTGAATGAGCGCAGCGATGGTACCGCCGAAACCGATGATGGAGAACAGCTGTGCCTTCGTCGGCTGGTTGTTGGCCTGTTGCTCGTACTTGGATCCGAGAATAACGCTGGGGGCATTGGCCGAGGTGTAGAACCAGAACATGGTCAAGTGAATGATCCAGATACGGTTGAAGTTCACAAGCATGTGAAACCACGACCGAGTCTCCTTGTAAGTCTTGAAGAAACACTTCTTCCAGTTGATGTCTTTGAACTTGAGGTAGCGCTCGGCGGGAGGAACGTCAACCAACTTCGACTTGTCCTCGAGGACGATCTTCTCGATTCCTTCGGGGTACCAAAAGAGCTGGTTGCAGTCGTCGTAACCGATGACCTTGTCGTGGTCGCGTTCTCGGCGAACATAGACACCGTCGGAGATTTCGTAACCCTGGTCTCTGCAGAACTGGTAAATCGGGGTAATGACGTTGTTCAAGAAAGTGAACTCCTCAACAGGCTCGACCATGTTCTGGCAGGCAGGGGAGTTGAGGAAGTCGTCGGCGCATTTGAATATGAAACATAAGCACTCCGGCATGAAGCGAACTTGATTGGCTTCACCCCAGCAGAGCAGGTACAGAGCAAGCTGGCGGACACGATCATGCTGTGACATGCGGTTCATGCGAGTCTTCCAGCGGTACTCGGCAGCCTCGAGACTGTTGTCCCCTTCGAGATCCTCGAGGGCATCGGCCTCGTTGTCGGCTTCGCCCTTCTTCTTCTTCTTGTTCTTGGCCTTGCGTCGCAGGCCTTTGCCCTTCATATTGGCAAATCCGACGGCGTCGTCCAAGTCCAGGTGAGCAGCAAAGTACCACTTGCGGTAGTTGGCGTTGTCGCCGCCAATGTAGTCGGCATGGAGAGACAGCAGAGCCTGGTTAGGGGTCATGCGCGAAGCCCTCGAGTCCAGCAAGATCATGAAGTGGTCGTACATGTTGCGCATGCTGTCGCGCTGGAAACCAAACTTGGCGCAGAGGTCGAGGAAGATGTCCTCAATCTCCTCTTTGGACAGAGGAATCTGAGCATCCGAGGTCCACGCAGGATAGGGCTCCCGCGAGGCGGCCGACATCATGTTGGCGTAGTCCATGCCGTAGTTGGGAGTCGAAGCACCGGAAGAACGGTTACCACCGTACGAGATCTGAGAAGAAGGAGGCCTGAAACCACGAGCACCACCCTGGTCGTAGCTGTTATAACGCTCATCGCCGCGGCCGTAGTAGTCCATGTCAGTAGCTCTGGCCATATCGGACCTCATGGTGAAATCGCTGAACGTCTCGGAATCCTCCTCTGAACCCTGTCGGCGAGGCGCGCCAGCGTAGCCCTGGTTGTAGTCCTGGTCGTAGTAGCCATTGCCGTTATTGCCGTTGTTGTAGTATTCATCCTGGTACTGCTCGTTGTTATCATAGTATCCGCCGTCCTGGTGATAGGCATTGTTCGGGTCGGCATTGTAGTAGCCACTAGAAGCAGTGCATGGTCAGTAAAGCCAGACTGTGTTCAGAGATTCGCAATTACGTACGACTCGTCGTAGTAGCCATCGCCGCCCTGCTGAGGGTGGCCATGGGTGTCGTAGCCGTTCTGGTCGTAGTACTGCTGGTCGTCCTGATAGTAGGAATCGGTCTGTTGAGTACCGTTTCCGTGACCGCGGCCGTGCTGGCCATAACCGTCGTCGTAATCCTGGTGGCCACCGCCACCAGCACCACCGGCTGGGTATCCCGACATTTTGGTGGACAATTATCTAGAAACTCATGTCAGCACCGAGGCAGGTCAATCAATTGCGAGGGGCGCCTGGATGAGCGAAGTGGTAGCCATGCCAAGGGAGATTAGGCAACTAACCTTCCAAAAGTCATCAGGTAGGATGGAAGAGATGAGGGAGGAGGGGGGGGGGGGGGTTCCAGTGAGAGGGCTGATGTGGCCGGCACAACGAGAGCAGGAAGCGACAGTAGTAGAGGTCGTCGAGTTGAAAGTCTTCCAGTGGCTCGGCGGCGGTTCTTGATCCGAACAGGTTTGCGGGAGCAAAACAACGCGACTGGCGTAGTCGGCTTGTTGATGGTTTATTCTATAGTATTGAGCCAACCCGACGAGGTTGGGGAAGCGGGTGCCCGGATGCAGGGTGCGCTGCGTTGCTCGAGGAAGCAAAGCACTCGTCACTTTTGCAGTAGTTCGGAAGAGCTAATAAGCTCCCGAAGCAGGCGACGGGATTTGACTCGGGGGACGAGATGTTTTTTTGTGGTGTTTTGGTTTTCGCGACTGCCTGGATAGGCCGTCTCACAAACGAATGTGGTGAATTAAGATAAAGAAAAGGTAGGTAGGAGGAGGAGGAAGGAAAAAAGGGGTGACGGAACGCGGATAGTGGAAGGTGCGAACCGGGTGTGGTGTGTGTGGGAGGAAGTAAAAAAAGGGGGGGGGGATAGGTGAAGTAAACAGGCGAGGAAGGTCGGGAGCGAAGATATGGGCGTTAGGTACGCGGTAGCGGTGCTACGGGAAAGGGGCTGTCTGTACCTTTACACGCACTCACGCCTCAGTACCTAGGTAGGTAGGTACAATAGGTATCCGTATTGCTGCAAAAAGGGGGAGACCGAGGCGGCTAAGGGATAAGGCAGGATAGGCACCTGGGTAAGGTACAGTAAGAGAAGTTGGAGGGGGGGGCGAGTAAGGACAGACAGAGCAGAAGCAAGTGCCTGCAACGAAGAGGGGCGGGACGAGACGTGGACGGGATTGGATTGCCTGCTCTTCGCCAATCAAAAGGAGGGGGGATGTGAGAGGGAGAGGCTGGTGTGCTGGGACAGTAGGTACCCAAGTCGAAGTGAAAGGAGCCCGCCCACACGCTTGCAAACCGGGAAAAAGAGAGTGGGAGATTTCAAGAATCAAGGCCTGCCTACAACTATCTCCTCCCTCCTCCCCCATTTCATGCCCTATCGCCCCTTTCCTTTCATTACTCAGTGATAGGACAGTGAGTGTTCTCCTGTTGACTGAGGCCGTACCCCGGAGACAGAAAGCAACGAAAAATAGGAGACATTGACCGGACCTGCACCAGACAGGAGATTCAAAACAAGGATGGGCTCACTACCTACCTAAGTAGCAAGACCAACACAGCAGGAGCACAGAAAGCGCTGCACCGTACATACATCGTACATAGTACAGAGAGAAAGGGTGTGACACACCTATCGTACTTACAGGGGCGATCTCACCTCATCCAACAGGGAAGTGCCCAGGTACCAATGGAACGCGTCTAGAGGTGGAGGTTTCTTTTTTTTTCCTCCTTCTTTCTTTTTCTCTGCTCTTAACTTGTATATCCCCGTCCTTCCTCCTAAACAAGTTGATTTCCCTGGGGCCGGAGGGGGGCGGCAGGCGTGGCTGTGCCATATGCATTTCCCGCTTATTGACTGGTCAGATGAAGAACAGACAGGCCCATTCGGGCAAGGAGCCGGGGTCGATGGTACGTCGTGTCTGTGGGCGGAACGAGTGGGATGGATGGCTGAACACGCTAGCGTATATGCACCCTCAGACACTGTGTACGTATTCGGTCTCTCACGAACCTCCTTGGAAAGGTGGGGGCATTCCAAGACGCTTGACAGGGGGGGTGTCGACGATGGTCGGCAGGTCACTGCTCGTCGTCCCGGTTGCCCGACGGTTCGTCACAGCCAAGCTTGCTCACGATTATTAAGATTCATTCTCAGCTCTGTCTCTCGGAGCATCCAGCCCAACCAACGTGCCAGCCCGCCGACCTTGGTGGTCCTGCCCCATCTGGCTCAATTGGCCTTTGGCATTTATATTTTGCTATCATCAATGTCGGTTGTCCTGATCAACCCCTCCCGTCCTCCGAGCATCTGACTCGGTCTCGTGGCAGATGCTATCTGTCTCTTGGCACACTCGACGAGACACGACACACAAACATTTGATACTGTGTATCCATACCTAGGTACCTACCTATACTATCTACATAGTACACTACACCACCTACACGACAGATTTCGTCCCCCGCCGGCCCCACTCATATCGGATCAGGATGCCTTGGATTCGTTTCGTTGCAGGCCCGGGGGACCAGTTTCCAATTGCGCACTTTCCCGGATTCCTCGCAGAGCACTTCGTGTCCAATCAATCGGCGGAGATGGCTGAAGGAAGCGATGATGCACGTACTGTGCTCGGTACCCTCCTTGCCTCCCTACCTGACTGACTGACTGATAGCTGTCTACCTAGTGGTTGGCCTCCTACCACAACCTCCTCGCAGCCTTTTCAACTCTTGTTGAACCACTGTCTTCTTCTTCTTCTTCTTCTTCTTCTTCTTCTTCTTCTTCTTCTTCTTCGCTCTGTAGCATCACATAGCATACTTGGCATATGCTGACATAACGATTGCTATAGTCTTCTGGGCTGACGACGTATGGCTGGTGTTGCACCCATGTGTTCTAATCGTCTCCCGCGATCAACTTCTCAATTGAACAACATCTCGGTGAAATGAGTGAGAACGAAAGGGGGCGCGACCTGGCCAGGGGTGTCATTCCAGCATTCTCAGACCACCACCTACCTACTACTTACCTCGCTATGTATCCGTACAACTACATGGAGAGCAGGGCCGGGCGTTCCGATGCCTGGTGGGCAGGTGTCAACCGTCATCATCGCAAGAACGAACCCCCGACAGAGTCGACTGCGAGTGGACGAGCGGGAGCAGGCCAAGTATCTTGTAAGGTGAGGAGGGACTGGTGAGGGTTCGTCTCGTCGCGGGAGCGTCTGGTGTTTGGCCATTGATCCTTGGTTTGAAGGTACACTTAGATACCTAGGTAGGTACTGTGGCACGTACACCACTCCGTTCCGTCTATGCATGAGGCGAGGCGAGGCGAGGCGAGGCAGACTGTATACGTATAGTCTGTGCACCTGCACCCCTTCGCTACCTACCTAGGTATGTACAGAACCCAGGTACATACATACCTACCTAGGTACTTAGTAGCCATCCGCCCTTGTCATGCCAGGCTCAGCCATCCTCCATCAGAGCGCCAGCAGCCAGCTCCATCCTGACCCCTCCCTCGGGCCGTTGCGATTGCCGTCTCAGTCGTTGTGGCAAGGGCAAATGCTGGCGGCGTGGCGGCGGTGTACCAATGCTGTATCGACGGCCGTTTTAATCCACTATCGTCCTGTTCCTGTCCATACCCACCTAACCGCCCCTGAACATCAGAGCGGCAATCACCGCGCGCGGGAGCTTCGGTTCTCCAGAGCTTGTCTTTACTCCGACTTCCCCTATGACCGAAAAAGTCTCGTGCTTTTTCCGAGTCCTCTGCGACTGGTACTGAGTGCCGTGGTCGTCGTCGTCATCATCAAACCCCGGCCAAGACGCTAGAATGCAGGCAGAAAAACAAGCTTGAGGCGGCACGGACTTTCGCATACGGCGGTCGTGGGTCTGCCAGCTCTCATCTCAAGGCATGCATGCAACGGCAGCTACATACCGTTGGGCTTCCCCTATTCCGTCCGATACCCCAACGTGTCCAAGAAATAGAACGTAGCTTCGATTGATTGCATATCGAGTTTCCTGTCCCGCGTTTTGACCCTCGGACAAGACCTACAATCGCAAGTCAGTGTGCACTTTGACCCCTTCGAAAGGAGGCCGGATCGATCATCGGTTCTGCTACGCTATGGATGCGTTTGTTCACCTGGAAGGATCGCAACGACAAACGCGCTTCTTTTTTGGCCAGTCCAGTGGTGAGGCAGAGGGCCAAGAGCATGCGAGCACAAACCTGTTGTAGCAGGTAATACGATGGGCAGTAGGGCCATCAAAATTACCAAAATGAGGTTGTCAAATTACCTGCTACCAACTTGTTGAACAAGCTGTACGGCGGCCCCGGCTGTAGCTCGTCTGCTAAGTTGCCTTGCATGCACTACGTGTCGCGCCTCGGATCTCTAAATCGCTTTACTACATCGTACATAGCGATCAACTATCTGCAGACATAAGCAAGGGCTTTATGTGTACGCGGATCGCATCTCGGTCGATCGATCTTCGTTCACATCAAAGACGCGGCGATGGCTTGATGGGCAGTTTGTTTGCAGTGTTGTGCTACTGCTCCGCTTCACGCGATAAGCTACGTACCATCGAAATGCTCGACACTCGGTACCTAGGTAGGTACCTAAGTAGTACATCGCTTGTTCACTCCCCGTTCTTGACGATGACAGTAGTCAAGTGACGACAGGTCCGCGAGACGACGATGGAACAACTTATCGATGTTGCCAACTCGATGCAATTGATGCGCAAAGTATTGTTCTTTTTCAGATTACTCCATTCTGAATGGAAGCATACCCAGGTGGAAGCTTTTGCTAGTGCAGTAGGTCGCTCCTACTGTGTACGCCATTGTCTTCATACCGGGTCTAGGTACGCTAGGTACACAAGGCATCTACCTAGGTACCTAGATACTGTACCGCTGGGTGGGTACTGTGTGACCTCTTCTAAGTATGTACCTAGGTAAAGTCTACCTATCAGACAGGCAGCCAGAAGCGGGATACTACCGGTATGTACTACGATGTATGTAGGTATGCAACCATGCCCCAGTCGTCATCAAGTGTTGACAGGGACGTGCTGCCATCTGCCATCGAAGCTTATCAGTGCCAGCAACCCACTCGACTCGAGAACGCCGGAGGGTGGCCTCAGGAGGTTTCGAGAAGTTCCCGTTGGTTTGGGGCAAGGAGGAAGGGGTGAGGGGGGGCAAAGGTGGGGAGCTCAGGGCTAAGAAAAGAGCAAAAAAGCAGGGAATGTATACGATCAGGCGCTAGCGACTAGTCAAGACGCTAGTAATCAACACTGTGAAGGCTGGGGCGACTTGATGTGTTGTCGGATGCAGGTACCGGCCTAGAATGGGCTAATCGGTAGAACTGCTACTTAGCGTCTCCGTATCGGTTCCTCGCAAATATTGGTCATTTCTTTCCGGACTGGCTATCATCCACCCACCCACCCAAGCCCCGACGGTGGTCGACGATGATGCCGTCATCTACACGTCCTCTTACCCACTCTGCCAGGAAGATCGAGAGTGGCACAGTGGGATGGGAAGGGGGGCCGTATTAATAGTGTAGTAGGCTTGTCTATAACCCATGCCTTGCTTGCTTTGCTATCCAGTGTGCAAGCCCACGGGTCCGTTACGCCGCTGTAAACATGCAGCAATCTCGATCAGCCTGCGGCCTTCTGCCTGCATCTGCCCAGCCGGCCGATATATAATAGTACACCCACTGCAGGGATCATTTTTGGCTAGTGTAATGGCTTTTGGGGGTGACCCGAAGATGGCTGATTACCTAGCATACTGTCCGGTGAGGACCGCCGCCTGCCGACCTGTTGCCGTTCGCAGTACGGATAACGCAGTTCACCTATAGTCAAACCCCACCATTATTGTGACCGGTCTGACATCATACCCCCATGTTACGACAAGCAGTGCGCGAACAACCTGCACCGTTGTTGGCACGTCCCATTTCTCCGTTTCTCCTGTATATCAACATTTCGATGGGTATTCCAAACCCGCTCGGCAGCTCAGGAGAGAAAGAAAGAAACAAGACCAGCGTCAGGCTAGGTGAGCCGGTATCCTTTAGGGCCAAGCCCAGGAAGGGGCCGCGTTTCTGATGCTGCTTGTGGTTGGTAAGCATTCTTACACACACACACACACTGCCTACATGTACTAGTAGGTACCTTGGAGGTCAGGTAGGTACGTACCTACGGTGCCGGTCAGTGGCTTCTGTGGCTCAACGGATAACGGTTCGAGAGCACGCCTTCTTTTCCTTTGTCCAACAGAGCCCAGAACAGGTACTGCTCTCCTTCTTCTTTATCTTGGGACGTTGTGTCATGTCAGGTCTACTACTACTAGTGATGTTTGTCTCGGACAGCACTGATACCACACAGTTGGCGGAAACAGAGAGGACACTCGTTTCAAAGTTCTCGGGGCAGAATGGCACCAGATGATTGCCTACCGGCTTTTGGAACGTGGCCGTGCAGCCATCGTTTTGCCAATCCCAGGCCAGCAGTATCCTCGCTCATCAACGCTAGAGACATATTCGCATGGGGGAGCATTCATCAGTTCCCGTGGCAGTTCACGGCAAATCAGGCCGTATGGGCATGCTCAACTGGCGGGTTTCATTTCGAGCACCTCCTTGGGGGGGCGCGTCTTCAATGCGCGCTTCATACACACCTACCTGCCTACCTACCTAATCATCGAGTCCCTATTACGTGTAGCGGCTGCGCGCTACCAACACTTGATGCTAGTATCTGGTACACTCACCTCCTTTATGGCAGAAAGAGCCAATATCCGTGCGTGCCAATCGTCTGAAGCATTTTGCATCCCAAAAAGCACGCCTTACGCAAGGCAAGACTCAATTATCAGCGTTACCCAGCCATTAACCATCATTGATTTCAGATGCCGCCCGTTGCACTGTCTGTTCAAAATTTGATGCATCGGGAATCCTTCCGGCCGGGCTGTGCAGTATCAAATGTATCAAGCTTCGAATTTACAGGGGCTCCCAGTTCCTGTCAGTCATGGAGATTCCCGACACTGGCAGCCTCGAACGCGGCCGCTCTTGGTCCGAAGCGTAATTTGAAAATGTCGCCTGTCAGTCGACACTGGACTACCTAGGTAACGAGCGAACAACAGGGCGATGCTGGATGAAGCGACCGGAAGCTCAGTAGCTAGGTATTGCACAGCTGGAATGTCAACATCCTTCCTCAGTTAGGGATCACGTGCTCGATAACCATGCTCGTCCAATTGTTTCTTCCCCACAGTAGTAAGTAAGTAGTTGACCCAATTGAGCAGTCTTCCAGAAAACCAGCTTGCCCACCCACTGTGGTTGCCCCTCGCAACGCAGGTACCTGTGCACGGGCTCTACCCAAACATTTGTGAGAAGGCGAGCCACTTTCGAGCTTGATGTACATGCCAGTATCTACAATGGTATCTGTCCCGAGGAGCATCACCATGACCGGATGCGTCGATTTTGCCTCGTCCAGTGAAGACGAGTTTCCTGACCTGGACGTTGTCTTCCAGAGAAGTAAGCAAATTCGCCAGCCCGCCAAACGACCAACACCAGCACAGAATTCGACGGGCGGAGATGATGACGATGCCTCACCGTCAAGGCAGCTCGAGGAAGAGGCCATCCGCTGGAGTGCTTCAGCGCGTGAGGACTCCGATGCTGCTCCGTCAACGGTGCTACGACGCCGTAAGCTCGGCGTAAAATCGAATAACCCCTTGCTGAAGCCTTTTGGGGCTTTTGGGAAGAATAATGAAGGACAGAACCTGTATGATGTTCCAGTCAATACCAGTCTAGTCCTTGGCTCAAGGGTTCGTAAGCTGCGCTCTAGAGGCCGAGATACGACGCCGACAGATGTCTCGCCGCAGGAGATAGAAGACGAATCAGGGGACAGCGCAAATGAGCAGACAGAGATTACCGAAGCCGAAATCTCCGAGTTCTTTGGCGATTCGCAATCGGAGTTCGAGGAGGACGACATCTCGATTTTCTCTGGGCGTAAAGAGTCGACGTTGATAAACCATGGACCGGCTGCAGGCCGTAGCCGCCGACAAGGGACAGGTCCGACGCCCCAGGACCCTCGCAGAGCTCCGAGGCCTATGTCAGACACTGCTTTACCAACATCCAAGCCATCAAAGAATACTAAGACTCGAAACCAGTCTATCAAGAAAGAGCAGGACACCGGAGGGTCGCTTGGAACGGATGTTTCGGGGCCCAAGTCTCTTATTGTTGATTTGACTGATGATATGACCAACGCCCTTCGGCAGCTGGACATGTAAGATATACCTTTTCACTGTCTCGTGGATATTATTGACAAATGCAATGCAGCACAAGCAAAGATTCTCAGAAACATGCCGCAAGTGTTGGAGATAATGATGCTCCCCCGACATCACCACCATTGACACCTCCCAGGCCATCCACCAAGTCTCTGGCATCTCCCTCAAAGCTCACTGGCATTCCGAAAACACCACACAGGCCTAGTATGGACATGTTTTGGAGCCAGGAGTTTGTGGATGAGTGGAACGAGGAGCACTCTCCTAAGAAGCTGATCCTGCCCCCTGCGCAAAAGAGTCCGGGAAAGAGTCCGGCCAAGGCAAATGCGCGCAGGACGGAGGGCGCCAAGCAAAAGGAGAGCAAGAAAGCCTTTCAGCAGAGGAAACACGAGCTGGCCCAGAACTTCCTTCGCGAACTCGACAACGCAATCACGCAAGGCAAGCTTCAGGCCCTGGCCGAGTCTACCGGAGGCATCAAGATCAACTGGTCATCCAAGCTCAGCACGACGGCTGGCAGGGCTAACTGGAGACGGGAAAAGATCCGCAGCAAGCCGTCCGACGGGACCGAGAACTCCATCGCGGACCGCCACCACGCCTCCATTGAGCTCGCAGAAAAAGTCATCGATGACGAGAACCGTCTCCTCAACGTCGTTGCGCATGAGTTCTGCCACTTGGCTAACTTCATGGTCAGTGGCATCACGGGCAACCCACATGGCAAAGAGTTCAAAGCCTGGGCGGCCAAGTGCTCACAGCACTTCGGCGACCGCGGCATTGAGGTCACGACGAAGCATACGTACGAAATCGACTATAAGTACGTGTGGGAGTGCACCGAGTGCGGGCTCGAATACAAGCGCCACTCCAAGAGCATCAATCCGGAGCGCCACCGCTGTGGCTCTTGCAAGGCCCTGCTAAAGCAGACAAAGCCGACACCGAGGGCGACAGGCAAGACGTCCGAATACCAGAAGTTTTTCAAGGAGCAGATGAAGATAGTCAAGCAGGAGCACCCCAAGAGCCCGCAGAAGGAGGTTATGAGGATCATCGGGGAAAAATGGGCGAAACGGGACGGAAGCAAACGGGCGACTCCTGACTCCGAGGATCAGTCAGCGTCGATTTCCGAGACCAATGTCAGCAAGCTTGGTTCCGGTCTTGTTGACTTGACATTATGATTCATAAAGACTTGTAAAGAGATGTCGAAGGAGTTGAGAGTTGAAGGCGGGATATAGCCTCCCTAAACGTACTGCGTTGATTCGGCATCGATGCATGAGCTATGCGGGATGTACCCCGTATAGTTTATAAGGCGGAATGGTTTTCCCTCTCCATGCTATCCAAAATTGACGCTGCATCATCCCTTGTGCAAAAGAGTCCCAGCCGCGCCTAACGCCTGTCCAAGTCAGACGGAAAGGTATTCCACCCATTCATCCACTCGCAGCCCTCGTGCAGTGCCGCCATGCCGGATGCTTTCTACCATAGCCCCGTGCACACGGCAACTCATGCGGCCACACCAACCGACCCATTCTTCTCAAACCTCCTGGAACAGCGTCCAGTCCTTGACCTTGAACGTCTCCCAGATGCGGGCGGCATATTCGACGGCGTCGCCGATGAGCTTGCCCTGCTTCCCGAGCTCGAGGTCAACATCGGCCTCATCGTACTCGCCTTTGATGTGCGGCACGTTGATGGTAACGAGGATGTCGGTCGACTCCTTCTCGAGGCGGAGCAGCGTCAGGATAATTGCCGTGAAGTCGGGAGCTGACGAGCCGGACTTGGAGCCAGGCTTGGCGTAGGGGGTCTGAGTCGCGATGAGGGTATAGGCGGGGAAGTCGGGGCTATTGATTTTCGTGCCTGTCAGTCTCCTCTGCCTAGTTCGCGTTCCCTTTGCTCATTCTTCTTGGTTTTCTTAATTGTACCCTAGCGTGCGTTGCGAGGTTTACGCCCAAAGGGAGGGAGTTCAAAAAAGCCACGCACCTGAGCCTTGAGAAGGATGTTTCGGTTGTGTTCCACACTTTTACGGTGTCAATCTCTTCGCCGACGAGCTCCTCGAGGTGCGTCGTCATGGCGCGGCCGTCGATTTCGGGACCACTCCCTGCGGGACCGACGCGCTCCGTGATGTCAAAGATGATGCTAGTGAAGCCGTCCGAGTCGATCCAGACTTCTTGGTTGTCGGGGACCTCGCGAAGTTTGCTATTCGGTAGGGGAGCCAACTGTCAGCGAATGTTCTGCCTGCGGTCGGGGCGAGGCTCTGCAGACCCATGAAGGGGGTATGGAGAACAAACCTGACGTCGGCGAACTTCTCAGGAAGGTCTGCGACTAGGGCGCCGCCGTAGAGGGGAGTGCTCTTGTATCGGGTCATGGTAACTGGTGGGTGATATATGTAGATTAAGACTGGTGCTGTGGGCAAGGTCTCCGGTCGCAAAGCGAGGTCTCGGTCGATGTCGTAGGCAAGTCTGTATAGAGGGGCCGAGGCTAACGAGCGGCGACGTAAAGTTGTAGGCCTTGGCAGATGTCCGAAGGAAGGCGGTCAGACCAGGCGCACGTTGGGTATCATGGGAAGGCTACGGTAAGAAGATGAAATGACATTCAAGAGAGGTGTAGAGATGGCGCGCAACTTGGAGGGCTCGCTCTTTCGCCTACAAGTCACCTTCAATTCAAGGTGGGGTGGGGGGTGGTTTGGAAAGAAGAACCAAGCGGGAAACGTAACAAGCAGGAATAGAGAGGGGAGAGCGGGGGAGGATATGACGACAATGGTGTCAAGGGCCAGGGGGCTGTGCTGTGCTGTGCTGCTGCGCTGGTTGTTACCCGTAACCACAACAATATGCGCAGGGAGTTTGTTTCCCTTCTCATTTAATAAGGTAATGCGAATGAAGCGTGTTGTAAAACCCGCGGATGAATGAAAATCTAGCCATTCCAGATCATTTCTAACCTCCAAAAACTTTTGATCAAAAAATTCGAACCTGGAAGCTCCAGATGAAGTGGTTGCCAAAGATTGATGGATTGGAGTCTGTTGGGCCATCCAACGGTCACATCTGGTAAAAGGCAAGAGGTGAGTTCGATAGGAGGTCCCACTCCGATAGTTTCGCACCATTCTACACCTTAAGTACCATTCTATGCTTAGCGCAGGACCGGCTGGGACCCACACAAGCTTCCTCAGCTTCCGTATCCCCGCCCACTGTATCTCCCTCCAGCAATCCCCCTCTTACACAACCCGATCAATCTGTGGTACTCTTTCCCTTTCCAATTACCGCAGGTCTTTGAACTAATCTGTACTGAACCCGTGATTCCAGAACCACACACCAGGAACTATGACGTCCAGCCTGGCATCATGCATCTTTTGCAAGATTATCAAGGGTTCGTCATGCTCCTATTCCCCCTCATTCCAATATGATCTCAAGAGTTCTCCGAATCACGTAACCAAGCAGAATGTCGCTGAGCTAGAGTGATTCGCAGGTGAAATCCCTTGCTTCAAGCTCTTTGAGAGTGACAAGACGCTGGCCTTCCTGGACATTAATCCCCTCAGCCGTGGCCATGCTGTAAGCCCCCCATCCCGCTTCGATCAACTCCTGTCTCCGCGACTTCTGCGCTTGTTCGTCGTCGACTTACATCATCTCCGCAGCTCGTCATCCCTAAGTACCACGGCGCAAAGCTTCTTGACATTCCAGACGAGCATCTCGGCGAGATTCTCGTAGGTCCTGCCCCGAGTTCCTTAGCCACGTTCTACTAACACGCCTCAAGCCGGTGGTGAAGAAGCTCGTTGCCGCGACTGGCGCCACAGATTACAACATCCTCCAGAACAACGGCCGCATCGCCCACCAGCAGGTCGACCACGTAAGTCGTCGGTCCGCTTACTCGGGTACTGTTCCGAATGCTGATAAATCACAGGTCCATTTCCACATGGTAGCCCTCTTCTACGGTATATGACATCCTCACTCACGCTAACCTCCACTCTAGATACCTAAGCCCAACGCGACCGAAGGCCTTGGCATCAGCTGGCCCCAGCAGCAGGCTGATATGGACAAGCTCAAGGCCCTTTGCGAGGATATCAAGTCCAAAATGTGAATGTGGCCAATCATGGTATATTCTACAACCCCGCCTTCAACCCGGTAGTTTGGGTATCAGATCATATAATTTCACAGCCCATGGCCCCTGTAACCAGCTCCAGCCTCATGACGTGCGTGTATGTCCCTTGTGGTTCTAATGCCCCTTACGAGAACGGATTCTAGTCTACATCGTCGGCCGAAGTATCAACCGCGGGACTGCCGTTGGTGGCCTGAGGAGTAACACCCCCCTTGGAGTACATGTCGATCTTTCCGCCCTCCTGAATGACGCCAATTCGGTCCAGGAAACACTTGGCGCGGATGTACGGGTCAAGCTTCCAGTAGTCGTCCCTTAGCTTACGGGCAAGCTCATCGCGCTGTGCCTTGATGGCAGGCTCCTTGTCCGTTCCAGCCTCTTTGATCCATTGCAAGGTTGCCTCCTCGTACTTGTGGATGAGGTCTTCTCGGCCAGACAGCAAAGTGTCCCGTGTCGCTGTATCCTTCATCTTGTCGTTCTCTCCGTCAATCGGCTCCACGTACTTGTAGTCCCATTCCTCCTGACCGTCGAGCTCCTTGAGGATGCGGCTAGGCTCAATGAACTCTGACATCTCCTTGACATTGTTGGTGAAGTGGACCTTGGCGGCCACGACCGGATCGAGCCAGCCCTTGATGATCTTCCAGATACCTGCTCAGTGTTAGTTGCGACTTTGCCTGTCTTTCGTCAGGTAACAACGAACCTTGGAAGACCCAGGGGGCACGGTGCACCAGAACAGCCCCAAGAGATTCAGGGTAGTTGGCCTCGAAACACTTGATCATGAATTTGACAGGAGTGTAATCCTGAGCCGATGGTCAGCATCGTTTGACCGAGTTGCGTTGGAATAGAACCACTTACCATGTTGGCCATGGAGAAACCGGTCATGTCGAAGACAATGGTCTGGAACTGGTCAGCATGCGCCCAAGTGACAATGCAGAGAGAAAACCTTACAGCAGTGTCTACAGGAGGGGCCAGAACCATGCGTGCTGTCTCAATCAAGAAGACGGTGTACTTTTCGAGACTTTCCTCGCACTGCTCGCCCTGCCTGTGCATGCGCACTCTGACTTGACAAATGGGGCGCCCTGCCTTATCGAGGCCGTGAATGAAGGTTTTGCCTGACCGAGCTTGGGCCATGAAATCCTCCCCAAGTTTCTTTATGTTGGTATCGGAATTCTTTGAGGCTTCCAGAGCACCAGCCTCGCCGGTTCTCATGATTTCCTCATCAACCTTCATCCCCGTTAACCTCCAGTTCATGGTCGAGATCATCATGACAAAGGCCTTCTCCACATCCCATTTGCGTGCCCTCAGGAAGCGCAGCGCCAGGGCATCTGGGTGGTCATGTTTGACCATGCCCCAAATTGCGCCGCGCAGAGCCTCGGGGCTTTGGCTGGCCAGAGCTTCTTGGAACTGCTTGGTCTGACCATACTTGTCATCGCCGTCCTCCTTGATGGTGGTCGGAACGGTATCCGAGGAGTTTGCTGAGCCAACCTCTTTCTTGTCCTTGCGACCGAATAGTGAGACGCGCTTCTTCTTGGGCTTCTCGCCCTTTCCGGCAGCCGACGTCTCGGTCGTGGCTTTGCTGGCAGATGTGTTTTCTGCAGGTGTAGTGGTGGCATCTTCTCCCAAGGAAAGAATCAGGTTCCATAGCTGGCGTAGCTTCTCCTCCTGCTCTGGGGTGAGATTGCCCGGTCTTCCAGGAGGCATTTCCGTTGCCATCGTGTCTGAGAGGTGAGATGCTAGAGGGTGGGTCTCAGGCTCGGTCTCGGCAGCGGCGTCGGTCTCGGAGAGGTGTTGATACAACACGCCGTAAAGACACACGGAGACGATAGCGAGGGAGTAGACCACAAAGTCGATGCGAGATTGAAGCAAAACACGCGGCACAGTGGGGTTGTAGGTGTCCGATGACTGCCTAGACTCGAGTGAATGGAATCGCCCGTAATCTGACGATGTGGAGGGGCGGTTGAATCTTTGTGCGCTCGGTGTAACCAGGGACTGCCGTCCGAGTTGAGAGGTCAATGGTAGTTGCGCAAGGCGGCTCCCCGACGTAGATGGGAGGAACCTTTGTGGGAAGGTGAAAATTCGTGGCAAGGCCGAGATTTGTGGTTTCGAACTGACCGGCATCAGTCGAACACGTCAGTCAATGCCGGGAGACTAATGTGGTGGTGCTGACACGGGGGTCCTGTCAAGGTCAGTAGGGCCATCCCATTTGTAAAGCGTTGGCAAAGAACTGGCGGGTTGGAGAGGGAAATAAAAGGTGGGCGCAGAGTGAAATTGACCAAGCAGGCGGAGCGCGCACGGCGGAAAGATACCTTACGTTGGCGTTGTAGGTAGAGGTGAGCGGGACTCAGAGGCGATTCATGGTCTTGCTCTGAGAGGGAGAGAGGGAGAGAGAGAGGTTTGGAGGGGTTCAAAGGCCAGAGAAGACTATGACTTACGCGGACTCAAGGATAAATATTGGGGCTGGAGTTCTGCGAGATGACTGGTGGCGACCAAGGAATGCCAACTCAAAGACGAGAACGATCCTCGTGGTTGGGGGTGGATTTAGTTTGAGGGCAATAGGCCTTTCTATTCAAGCAAGGCAGAACACTATGGTAACTGGCCTTTGCTAAAGGTCGACGGGTGGCACAACCAAGACGGGGTCTAGAGTCGAGGTAGTGGGTGAGACTGGAGGGGCAGGTCGCAAAGCTCGAGCTTCGGCTGGTTGGGGAGTGCGCCGGAGTTGATGTGTATGTATAAGCGGAATGACGGGCTGTGACGGGGGCGCGGGGGTTGGAGAGCAAGTGGAGGGAGGCTCAGACAGCCGACGACAAGGAGAATCGCAAGGAGCGAGCGCTATGAGATAGAGGCGTCCCGTGGATTGCGACTGCAGCACAAGTATCCGAGCGATCCGAGGGCGCGCTAATTACATACAGGTTCGAAGAACAGTCGCTGGGTGTCAGTTGCGGATGGCTAGTTGTGGTAGCTCTGGCTCTTGGTGCGAGGGGCAGGTGGCTACCTACCTATGCGATCAGCTAGCTGGCTGGTGGTGTCGAGGTTTCGCGAAAGTGGGATGTCGCGACAGGAAAGAAATCAATTAGGGGTGCAAGGGATGAGTGACGGGGGGAGGTAGGGATGTGGTGGGATGCGAGTACTGTAGCTTTGCGGTAGCAGTGAGTGACAGGTTGTCTTCTCGCGTATGGAAAAGTTTACGAACGGCAGAAGTGCTGTCAGTTTCGCGTCTTTTGCTTGAGAACCTGGAAGCACTCACAGCCTGTGGCTGAATGCATCTTGCAGTCGAACCCCATCAAGAAAGGCCACGCGACATGCTCAAGTCTCGATTCGGGACTGGGCAAGGCCTACTACATCGTACTACTTACTACTGGGGATCTATCTCGGTTTGCGTCATCCCGCCTCGACTAGTCGTCTAAACAAGGGGGTCTTTTAGTGACGATGGGTGGTACTTACAGCGTCTGACCCCCTGCCCACACGTGCTGAACTACTGCCCAGGTGCAACTTTGATGGCCGACCATCAGCTGAAGGCACCTGGCCGGGTTAGGTAGAGCTGAGTGCGGGGGGCCATCGATTTGAACCCCGCTCCCCCCAAAAGGGGAGCGAGGTGGGCCACCGAGGCGCTTTGTTGATGTTGACGCACGTTGGATTTTGGTAGCCCAGCAGCATTGGGTATACAATCCGACCATCACCACCAACCGCAACCCCCCCTACCACTATACCTAACGTTCACACGAAAAGCTTCCGCACCCCATCCTTTCTATACAAAGACGTTGCTGATACAAGAGCGCTCCTTTTCGCTTCTCCGGGCATCCCCCATTCGCCGTCACCATGGCTGACCACGACCACGACCACGATCCCAGTGACAAGCGATCCGCCTCACGCACGCGCAATTCGCGTCCCACAACCCCAATGCGCCCAACGACGCCCCTGCGCCCCTCGTCGCGCTCCTCCTTCCGCGAGTCTGCCCGTGACAGCGTGCACGGCGGCGGCGAGTCGTTTCCCCTCAACGCCTTCGAGCCCGCCTTCGCCGAGCTCTCAGACGCCGTCGCCGACCTCGAGGCCAACATGATGCACTTCCAGTTGATGCACGAGAGCCTGGCCCGCTTCAGCGAATCCTTTGCGAGCTTTCTCTATGGCCTCAACATGAATGCTTTTTGCGTCGACTTCCAAGAGGTGCGGCCGGCTTCCCGGGACCCAATGTCTGACTCCATGTTTAACCTTTGCTTTTCCTAGGGCCCCGTTGCAGAGTCATTCCGGCGTGCAAGGCAACAGGAGGAGCCCGATGCAAACACGGGGACAGGTAAACAAACACTCTACACGCCGGAGCACAATGGAAGCGTCCGAGACTAATGCGGAGCGCGTTAGGAATCCCTCGTGGGCCAGAGAAGACTGCTCCAGATAATGAAGGCGAAACAACTTTCATGTATTTTACGCCCATCCCTTCCCCGTGTCGGAAACCTTACTAACGCCTTCTAACCAAACACAGGACTACGGACGTTTCATTCATCGAAAACCCGCCCGCCTCCTCCAAGCCTCCTCCGAGATACAAGACCCCTACCACAAGAGGCTCCCGGGTCCCGGCTCCAGCCACCCGCGGTACAACGCGGGGCCGCGCAGGTGGTCGCGGAGGCGCCGAGACTCAAAGAGGCCGGGGCCGTGGAATCGTCAGACCCCGCGCCCGTGGCATTCGATGAGCTTCCTTTCAAGGGACCCCTGCTGCCACCTTTGTCCTCGGAACGTGGCGCCGTCCGCATCCTTACATTACACCCCGACATGTTAGCAGCGCCAGTTTCACCTTTCTCGTCGGGCGAGTGAGCAAAGGGATGATGTAAAAAAGACCTTCATTATGCCGTCGTGAAAGGGTATCATCTAGTGTCTACTCTCGAGCCACGGTAGACTTGTGGGCGAAAACAGGCAGACTCAAGTCTCCATCTCAATCTCTTGGTCGAGTGCCTTCTCTGGGCCGTCCTTGTTGACGCCCTTGTTGTCCGTTCGAAGACCGACGGCGGCCTCGGCGTCCTTTTGGGTGTAGGGCTCCTCCTTCAGCTGCTTGACTCTAGGTGGGGGTCAGTCGAGGACGCACGGGATGCCGGAGCCGAGTGCTCCCGGGAGTGTGTATATAGACGACGAACCTGCGCTTGTGAGGCTTGCCTTTGTGGTGGCCGACGAGGCTGACCTCGGTCTCGAACCACTTGGCGCATTCGACGCAGTAGTGCTGACCCAGCCCGGGAAGATCTTCCTTTGCCTTGGTGTTTTTGTAGAGCTGCAGGTGCCTCGGCGAGCGCATATCGGCCTTGATTTGATCTACATCCCTATCCGACTGGAGTTAGGCTGACGGCCTTGGGGTTCGTGAACGTGCTTCTCCTGCTGGGTACATACCTCGTCTTTCTCCGCGTCTTGGTCAAGGTCTTCTTGTTTGTGACACCCATGTTGTCTGTCTATTTTGAATAAATAAAATGGCCCGGCTTGAGTGAGAGAGTATCGCTATGCTGGGTAACAGGACGTTGCGTCGCGGTCGATGGACAGAACCAGTGGCAGAATCCCAAATTGTGCCTCGAGATGGGGATGGCGGGGCAGAATTTTGGTGGTGAGCCGTAAAAAAGTTGCTTCACCGCTCACTCAGAACGGTATTGGCGGCTCCTCCAATCCGGACCCGCTAAAAAGTCTGGAAGCACTGAATGAAGGCTTGGGCCAGCACGCGGCGAATCACAGTGCCTCGCATCCGTAAAGAAAGAGAGATAGGCACGGTGTTTCCAAGCTTGCATTTTTAGGTACCTAGGTAGGTATGTACTTGCAGGTGGCTCGCCTACCTAGAGGTACCTGTAGGTAGGTATTTCCCTCTGGAAAACGCAGGGAATGAGAAGAGCTGCATACTGAAGACCTGGACTAAGCGCTTGCTGCGTCGGATTGTCTGAGCGAGCTGTGATGGATGTCTTATTGGTGGCAGTAGGAAAACTCGTGATTAGCACTACGTTCACAACCATATTGATCAACCGGGCAGCAGGGCAACCGGAAAACCATGAACCGTGGATTGCACAGGATGGGATGGCCGAGGCAGACGGGGCTGCTGTTGCCGCCGGAAGATGGCCGCCGTCGTGGCGGGCTCAGGATGATAGGCAGCGTGGCAGCCAAGGCAGGCAGGCAGGCAGGCAGGCAGAGGGAGGTCGGGCATTGTTTTTTGTGACGGAGCAATAAACGTTATGAAGATAACAATCAGGGGAGCTCGGCCGTTACCTCGGGATTCCAGCGATATCTCCTATCATAACTCCTTGTGCGGCCGAGGGCAGATCCGGAACTGCGAGCTTACGAGCTTGGGACCGAAGGCCATCCGAGGCAATTCGAGCTCCACAGCCACGGACAGAAGCACCACAAACGTACAAGGGTTAAAGGCCCGCGGAGGGGAGTCTCCCATTCATACCTACCTAGGTAGGTAGGTTGGTAGGACCAGGTTCTCCTCCATGAGGGGCCCCCACTGCCCCCAGTCCTGCAGGCTTGAGAGAAATAATAGTGTACGGTGTACAATTACATGAGTAGAGGGAAAATCCAGAACGACGTCTCCAGACCAGAAAAAATTTGGTCGATAGGACTGCAATTGCCCCAGGTGATTGGATGCTGGCATGAATGCAAGGTAGCGAACGTCAGTGCAGTGCCAACACGTGTATCATCTCCCCTGATTGTTTGCGGTGGCATGTCCGACGTGAGCACGCTAGCATGAGATAGAGTAAAGATGCCGTATGCCTCAACACTACGTAGTATGTAGGTATTATTATATCGTCGATGCCGGAGATGGATTCCAGCGGATCCTTTTCTCGCCCGGGTGCGGGACTATCCTACATCGTACCTACCTTGTCTCTGGCTCCACATCGAAGCAAAGGTCACAGGCTTACCTAGAGGTGGGATCGTGGGGTTGGCGAAACAGTTGGAAAACGCGTGGTTGGACGTCGTGTTCGGGCATCTCAGCCCAACACCCAGTGAGGAAACCTACGTACCCGACTAGTGTATAGCGTAGTACGCGCTGCTGCGAGAATCGACAGGAATCCAGCCGGCTGGATTGGGGGTTTCAGGAACATTCGCCGCACCATGGTTGATCAGCTTGGGCGCCTCTACGTGGTCGCGGTCTCCGGGACATGGCTCTGGCTTCTCCAGTCTCCGAGACGAGGCCCTTGCCACAAGAACTTGCGCCTTGCCAAAATTCGAACTGGTTCGTGTGATGCATGTCGCCCGGCAGCGTGAGGGCCTTTGTCGCATCAGGAATATGTCGAACGGGTGGTGGCTGATGTAGTTGAGGCTTAGGTTAATCAGGGGGGACACGATAGCGACAACTCTGCACATGTGGATGATGCCCTAGGTGCAACGGACTGCTGCAGTCACAGTTTATCGTCTCGGTCGCAGCCAAGCCAAGGCTGCAGCAATCGCAGCGGTGTTCCCGGGGCCGAGAGGGGAGCGAGACCTTGTTAGGGATTAGCCTCGTTTCCTAGTGGAGACCTGGGCAGAGACGCGGAGCCCAGTCTGTTCTTTTTCTCATCTCTGCTCGCTCGGCTGCTTGTGGACGGACGGCTGGCGGGAAGCATGCGTCTTGTCATGTTGTTGTCTACGTACCTAGTATTAGTGTATGAACTGGGCTTGCGCAGGATGCTTGGATGCTCCCGCACGCAGCAACGACGGGAAGAGAAGACGCGGCGTGGCGGTCAGAACCACAGATGAACCGGGGAAGTGCCGCTGCATTCCAGAAAGACCGAGTATTGGATGTGCGTGCCGAAAACGAGCTCAAGGTGACGGCATGCAGTGCAAAGACGCTGTGGCATATATTCATCAGTGACGTTTGTTCAGTGATTTCTCCCATTTGCCTTTGCGCCGTTGGCTGATAGCCTAGAGATGAGATGACCTACCTAGGTGCTGCAGCAGGTAATGTAAGGCATCTATCTACCTAGGTACCAACCCTTGTATCAGTATCCGGCAGGCGAGGCACATGTACATACACACAGCCTTTCCATGTATCCGTACAGTCGACCTCGGCCACACCTCGATTCGAGAAGCCTAACTCATTAGTGTTTTCACCATGCTATCTGTATCTAGCCAGACCGGTTAGTTAGTTGGCTGGGAAAATGAGACACCGGGTTATTGCAAGGCACCTAGGGAAGAGGGCGGGGGGAAGCGGGGTCGACGAATTCGTGAAGAAACAATGGTTCACGCATGCGACAATGAACAATCGCAACCTCGGGAACAAACCACGAGACGCCCTCAGAGTCCAGAATGGGGGGGAAAAAAAGTACATCAGGGCGGCTCGACAAGGATGGGGTGCAGCTTGCGACCAGGTACACTACCTAGTGACTACCTACCTAGGTACCTAGGTAGTAGCGGCCAGTACGAGAGGTTTCCACCATGCCGCAGGGGAATCAAAAGATACCTGTACATGGTCCAAGGTGAAGAAGAGGACCCCACTCCAGTCTCCTTGCTGCTTTTCGCCGCTGAGTGAAAATAATCCAATCCTGCTGATTCGTCCGTTGGCCCGCCGTCGCCTTCGTCATAGCCGAGGAACCCACCTTGGCCGGCCCCTGTCTTCACTCCACAGTTCACACAGGAGCGCGGCAACCACGCAAGCAGAGAGCTTCTGAGCCGAGCACACACCCGGAGAAAGGTAACCAACCCCCCCTTACCAAGACCCGTCGTCAAAGGTTTTGAATAACCCTGGCAGAAGTGAAGGTCCCTCATCTAAACTTTCATCTTCGCCGAATATCCTCTCCACTTCCTTGTTTTCTTCCTCTTAATATCCTTTTCTCCTTCTCTCCATCCTCAGAAAACAAGAGTCCCTTCCAAAGGCCAGGGCACTTGAGATAACTATAACGACTGCTCGCCTTGTCAACACCGACCATGTTGGCCTCACGACAGCTCCTGGGCTCTGTGGCCCGGAGCCGCACTGCCGCCGGTGCCAGTCTGGGACTGCGCCGAATGGCCACTGTCTCCGACTCTCCTCTTGACCGCAAGGTATGTATTCATCCTTCCTTCGCGGCCTCTCTTGTCGTCGACTTCCCACCGGAGCGTGGCTGGGCCGCGGGCAACGCCGCTCCAGCCTGTGTGCTCTGTCGCTGAAGCTCAAACAAATCGCTGACTCGCCGGAAACAGGTCAAGCAGAACATCCACGAGGAGGGCAACTTCATCAACTACAAGAAGATGTCCGAGAACCTGGCCATCGTGCGCTCGCGTCTCAACCGCCCTCTCGCCTACGCCGAGAAGATTCTCTACTCCCATCTCGACAACCCCCACGAGCAAGAAATTGAGCGTGGTGTTTCTTACCTGAAGCTTCGCCCTGACCGCGTTGCTTGCCAGGATGCCACTGCCCAGATGGCTATCCTGCAGTTCATGTCTGCCGGCATGCCCTCTGTCGCGAACCCCACCACTGTCCACTGCGATCACTTGATCGAGGCCCAGGTTGGCGGTGCCAAGGATCTGGAGCGTGCCGTCGGCATCAACAAGGAGGTCTACGACTTCCTTGCCTCTGCTTGCGCCAAGTACAATATCGGTTTCTGGAAGCCCGGTTCTGGCATCATTCACCAGATCATCCTCGAGAACTATGCTTTCCCTGGTGGTTTGCTGATCGGAACTGACTCTCACACCCCCAACGCTGGTGGTCTCGGCATGTGCGCCATTGGTGTTGGTGGTGCTGACGCTGTTGACGTCATGGCCAACCTCCCCTGGGAGCTCAAGGCCCCCAAGGTCATCGGTGTCAAGCTCACTGGCCAGATGTCTGGCTGGGTTACGCCCAAGGGTATGTGAATTTTTTTTCAAAATGAAAAAGCTGTCGAGCAATATGCAGTACTGACACCCTCCAGACATTATCCTCAAGGTCGCCGGCATTCTGACCGTCAAGGGTGGTACTGGTGCCATCGTTGAATACCACGGCCCCGGTGTTGAGGGTATCTCTGCCACTGGTATGGGTACCATTTGCAACATGGGTGCTGAGATTGGCGCCACCACCTCTCTGTTCCCCTTCAACGACCGCATGCACCAGTACCTCTCCGCCACCAAGCGTAAGGACATTGGTGACTTCGCTCGTACTTACGCCAAGGAGCTCCGTGAGGACGAGGGCGTCGAGTACGACCAGCTTATCGAGATTAACCTGTCCGAGCTCGAGCCCCACATCAACGGTCCCTTCACCCCCGATCTGGCCACTCCCATCTCCAAGTTCAGCGAGGCTGTCAAGGCCAACAACTGGCCCGAGGAGCTCAAGGTCGGTCTCATCGGCTCTTGCACCAACTCCTCTTACGAGGACATGAACCGCTCCGCCTCCGTTGCGCGCGATGCTCTCGACCACGGCCTCAAGTCCAAGGCCATCTTCACCATCACTCCTGGTTCCGAGCAGATTCGCGCCACCATTGAGCGTGACGGCCAGCTCCAGACCTTCGAGGAGTACGGAGGTATCGTTCTTGCCAATGCCTGCGGTCCCTGCATTGGTCAGTGGGATCGCCAGGATGTCAAGAAGGGCGAGCCCAACTCCATCATCTCTTCCTACAACCGTAACTTCACCGGCCGCAACGACGGTAACCCTGCCACTCACTCCTTTGTCGCTTCCCCCGACATGGTCGTGGCCATGACCATTGCTGGCAGCCTGCACTTCAACCCCCTTACCGACACCCTCAAGGACAAGGATGGCAAGGAATTCAAGCTCAAGCCCCCCAGTGGTGACGGTCTCCCTAGCCGCGGATACGATGCGGGCCAGAACACCTACCAGGCTCCTCCTGCTGACCGCAGCGCCGTCAACGTCCAGGTCTCCCCTTCCTCCGACCGTCTCCAGATTCTTTCTCCCTTCCAGCCTTGGGATGGCAAGGACGCTAAGGACATCCCCATCCTCATCAAGGCCAAGGGCAAGACCACCACCGACCACATCTCTATGGCCGGCCCCTGGTTGAAGTACCGTGGCCACCTGGACAACATCTCCAACAACATGTTGATCGGTGCCATCAACGAGGCTAACGGCGAGGCCAACAAGGTCAAGAACTTCACCACTGGCGAGTGGGACGCTGTCCCTGCCGTTGCCCGTGACTACAAGTCCAAGGGCATCAAGTGGGTCGTCATTGGTGACTGGAACTACGGCGAGGGCTCTTCTCGTGAGCACGCTGCTCTCGAGCCCCGCCACCTCGGTGGTCTTGCCATCATCACCCGTTCCTTCGCCCGTATCCACGAGACCAACCTGAAGAAGCAGGGCATGCTTCCCCTTACCTTCTCTGATCCCGCCGACTACGACAAGATTAAGCCTGATGACAAGGTCGACATCCTTGCCACCGAGCTCGAGGTCGGCAAGCCCTTGACCATGGTTGTCCACCCCAAGGACGGCAAATCCTTCGAGGTCAAGCTGTCGCACACCTTCAACGCCCCTCAGATCGAGTGGTTCAAGAACGGCAGCGCCCTCAACACTATGGCCAAGTCCGCTGGCAAGTCATAAATGGGAAATGCCACGTTAGCAATACGGGCCAGCTTGATGCGTGAATGGAAGGTGTAGGCGTACTTATCTTTACTAGCATGTTCTGGGGTGTCGGCCGGTATAACTTGAAGTCAAAGGCCGTGTCCATGCCCTTTGTTTTGGTCGGGCAAACACCTCTGGGACCTTGTTTTTTTTTTTGTCATGTAGGCCATGATTTCCTAGTCTGTACAAATTTGAAATATTCAAACAAAAGAAGACTTCCCGGGCATCCCACACTGCCATTTCCCGATGACACTCTGGACCACTGTAACGCTAGAAGAAACACCGTCGTTTTGGCAGCATTGGTGGACTGCTCACTTTAAAGTAACGGTGAATTGTGTCAATGCCACTTGCTGCCAGCAAAGACACTGACCTGATGTTGTAGTCACGTGGCGATAAGCAGACGTGATGTATCCTTATCGGCCTATTTCTGTCCAAGAAGGTCCGAGTGGACCGTGGGTGTGCATGCCACATGCTGTCTACAATTTCCTAGTCGCGGTAGGTATATCATAGCGACGTGCTTGGCCAGGCCTCGATAGTTGCCTGACGTAAACAGCTTTTGGGAAAACACCTCATCCCACGCCGCAGCGTGAGAATCCGTAACTTCCAACGAACCCCGCGCTCAACTTCAGATCTCTGCGACACCCGGAGACGGTGGGCGCGATGGCTCCCAGCGCGACATCCTTCAGCACCCTTCGGGCCCGCACCTATGTCCTCCGGCTGCCGCTCTTCACGAGAACTGTTCTCCTGATCATCGTCATTGCTTGGATTGCGGGCGTTCAATCGGCCTGGGACCTGAGGCAATGGGGCGCCTTGATCCCTGACCAGCTGTCCTTCACGTCTTGTTCGTCTCCCTCTCCGCCCTCCCTCGTCCTGTAGGGACGTGTGCTAACTCTGAGTGGTTGTAGCGTACCGAATGAACACATTTCCCTTCATTCACAAGAACTTCGTCCATGCGATCATGAATATCTTAGCTCTAGCACCTCTGATGGAACGCTTTGAGGCGGAGTTCGGTACTTTAACCTCAATATCCCTCTTCATCGGCCGTATGCCAGCCTTTCCTCATCGATTTTCAGGTCGTATGACTGATATTCGTTAGCTCTTACCACGATTCCGGCGATTCTTTACGTCTTGATCGAGCGATTTCTCTTCAAGGGCAATGTTGGAGTTATGGGGGCCAGGTAACGACTATATCTGCAGGGCACATGACGTGCATGGCTAATGGGACGCTTTGCACAGTATATGGGTCTTCTTACTTCTCGGCATGGAGGCGATTCGAACCTATAAGACGAACCCTCAATTGACGATTGCGACATATTCGATCCCCACGTGGACGACGCCCCTGATCCTCATCTTGGTTGTTACCGCGCTCGTTCCGGGCACAAGCTTACTGGGCCACCTTTGCGGCTTATGTGTTGGATATCTATGTAAGAATCATGGGTTGTATTGCCAAGAGACGTCATGCTAAGATTGGATGTCCAGTTGGCCTCGGTTACCTCAAATTTCTGAGCCCTCCCGAAAAGGCCCTGCGATGGGTTGAATCGAAGCTGAACCTGCTGGGACGCCTACCTCACTATGTGAGCGTAGATCAGAAGACCTATGGTCGCTTTGGTGTCTTGCCTTCCAGCAGTCATGCCGGCGGCGGCAGCGCCCCCATTGCGCTTGTTGGCACCACGCAAAGACTTGGACCCTGAAGTCTCCACGTTTAAACTTGTACCACTTTATGACATACTGCCTGGCAAGGTTGGACGGCATCTAGATCGGAGTTTGGAGTTCTGATTGGGAGATAGGAATGGTACAAGTACAGGATGGGTAAAATTTGCTGTATAAGTAGTGCACTTCATTTTGTTAATCGGCCATGCGGTGGCGCTTAACTCCATCACAATACAAGGGCTTAATTTTATCAAAAAGGTCAAGCTGATGAGTCAATCGAACCGTCATGGCGGCACTGCAGTTGCGAAAATGTAGGATTGTTATCTCAAGATCTTGAGGGGGAATACGCACTAATAGTAATTCAGAAACCGGCGACGCAGCCAGTTATTCATGTAGATACTACTGCATCAGACACTGGGGGGGTTGTCTTGTGTACCTACCTACCTACCTACCTAGGTAGGTAGATGCCTGGGTAGTTGGATGCGGTAGGGTCCGTCGAAGCTGGAGTACAGAGAGTCTTAAGCCAGGGGTAAGTACTTAAAGCTGGGCTAAAGCTGGGCGACGTGCCCGGTTAAATGAATATTTGGGACCCTGGCTGTTCCTTCCACCTCGGAGCTCCCACCTCTCCAGTCTGCTACGACAAACCACTGCCCCCTGAAAGATAAAGATGAAGGCTGTCCTTCTGGTACGTCACCGCGCAAAGAAGACGACCTGATCTTGTAAGCTTGCAGCTTCCTGGAGCTGCTGCAGAACAGTCTTTGCCATGTCGCGACTAATATGTAAGATTTAACGTCCATTGACGGCTCTGTTGCCCAGCTATACCTCACTAACTTGGCCCCTCCACAGCTTCAGCCCTCTCATTGCGCCGCGATCCACGTATCCTCAAGCTCCCGCCCTACCTGTCATTAGCATGCATTCTCGGCGGCATTGCATGGCTATTTCTGTTGCCCCTCAACGACTACTCCCGACGAACATACATTTCCGAGAATGCGCTGCTTCCAGGCCAAGTACATACATATTTTGGGGGAAGTGATCAGCATGTCCTGCGAGCCTACAAGAACGAGGTCAACTTGGTCAAGGACAAGTCCAACTACGAGTACGCCGAGGAGCCCCCCCTCCCCCCTTGATAGGTGGTCATTGACCTGTAACTGATGATTTCGACTGCTGCAGGATTAATGACAAACTCGAGGACATTCTCAAAAACGTCGGTTTGAAGGTTGGGCGCCAAAATTACACCTATGAATCGGCTGGCGACAGCTATACGGGCGAGAATATATATGCCATTCTCCAGGCTCCGCGTGGCGACGCTACAGAGGCCATAGTGCTGGTTGCTGCATGGAAAACGGTCGACAACAACTTCAACGTCAACGGCGTGCCGCTGGCCCTGACTCTTGCGCGATACTTCAAGCGGTGGTCTCTCTGGTCCAAGGATATCATTCTCGTCATCCCCCCGGACAGCAGGACGGGCACTCAGGCCTGGGTTGACGCATATCACGACTCGCACGACTCGTCCCGCGTGAGCTCGCTACCTCTCAAGTCCGGTGCGTTGCAGGGCGCTATCGCCATAGACTTCTCGCAGGAGCGCCGCTTTGAATCCATCCACATCATCTACGATGGCATCAATGGCCAGCTGCCGAATCTCGACCTCATCAACTCTGTTGTCAACATCGCAGGCGGGCAGATGGGTATGGGAACCGCTATCCAGGAAATGTGGTCACACTCGGACAAATATCAAGACCGGCTACGGACCATGCTGCGCGGTATGCTGAATCAAGGGCTCGGCCACGCCTCAGGCCCGCATAGCAGCTTCATCCCTTACCATGTCGATGCTGTCACCCTGCAGCCCTTTGGCGAGGGTTGGCATGATGAAATGGGCATGGGTCGCTTGGTCGAGGGTACGTTCCGCAGCCTGAACAACCTCCTCGAACATCTTCATCAAAGTTTCTTCTTTTACCTTCTGATGCATAAGGAGAGGTTCGTCAGTATTGGTACGTACCTACCTAGTGCCATGATCCTGGCCGCCAGTTTTACAATCACTGCCATCTCTCTCTGGGTGAAGAGTGGCCACCAGGAAGAGACCTCAGATGCAAAAAGCATAGCGGCCAGGACTGAGGGCGAAACCACATCTTCCGAAGCGTCAAACGAAAGGACCACGAAGAAGCCAGGCCCAACACAGCGATCCGTACCGGCAGTTGAACGTGATTTGTTTCTCCCCTTGGGTTTGGTGGCCATCTGCCAGTTTCTGGGCGTCATACCCTTATATATCTTCAACCACATGCCCGCAAATGTAAGCTTCCATCGCGTCCACAAAATGGAGATTCGTACTCATGCTCATTCTACAGATGCTGTCGGGGGCATATACGGCTTTTGCCCTTGTCAACTGCGCCCTGCCTTTTCTCATCTCCTCGTTGCTGACCTCTACCTACAACCCGACTGTGCAACAATATCAGCTCATCAAGTCTTTTTCCTTGCTTTTGCTCGGAATGTTTCTGTCTGCTCTTGCCACTCTTAACTTCTCCCTGGCCTTCCTCGTTGGCGTCATGGCTAGCCCGCTCTCCTTCATGCGGCCCTGGCCCCGTCACTCGGTCGTCCGCTGGGCCTGCGCCGCGTTCCTTCAGCTCGCGTCCCCGACGGCAGCGCTTTACTGCGTCTCGTCGTATTTCGACGTTAGCATCGGCAGTGTCCTCAAGGAGGCTGCGTTCGGGTGGGATGTTTGGGGCATGTACACTCCCGTCATCATCTGGGGCGTGTGGTGGCCCGCCTGGCTCATGGGATCCGTCATTGTTCTCGGACATCCTGTGTCCAAGGCGGACACTGTGCGGCTAAATCGTAAGGCCTAATTCCTTGGGTGGTTGCTTGTTTGTATCACTCGGTGGAGTTTGGGAAAGATGATGTCTTCAAATTGAATAATGCGATCACCGCATCACAAAATAGGGGCGACGACGTTGTCATCATAATCATCGCGGCCCAACTTGGAGGCCGGGTTTCCATTCCCCTCTCTAAGTCTAATGGTGTACACTGGCCCTCGTCATCGCAGACCAATATTACAGACCTCACTTTTCCATTCGCCCAGAATCTCGTCCCCCTGCCATTTCCTTCAGGCCGCCCACACATCTCCCCCAGCGTTCTCGATCCAATTTCCGAGCTGATTGACCTGCGAGTCCCAGTCGAGCAACCGCTGACGCATATTGCCGATCTGCTTCATGTCGAGCACCTTAGGCTGGACCCAGGTGATGTGTGCAACCTCGTCTACCTGGTCAATGTTTCCACGCAAGAGACCCAAGCTCAATGCCTTCATGATAAGGTGCTCGATCTCGTTGGGGCGCACCTTGGTCTCCTGGGCGATGTCGGTGAAAGACATGGCACGATCATGGGGCGGCCTGCGGAAGACAGCCTCTGTGAGAGCCGCTAGGTAAATCTTCTGACGTAGGTGACCAGAATTCTCGCTGAGCAGGGGCTTGGACCGCATGCGAGCTGAGAGGGCCTCGAAGCCCTGGAGGTCACCACGGTTGAAAGCGAAAAGCAGGTCTCGGAACCATTCGTCCTGCGTGCCCTTGAGCGCGTCGAGGATCGGGTGCAAAAGTAGCTCGCCAAAGTTGTAGATGGTGTCGGAGACCAGCGCGGCAATGCTGAGGTGCAAAGCTCGCCTGTGCCGCTCCTGAGGTGTGAGAGAGTTGATGTCGATGCAGGCGAGGTAGAGTAGGGCGTTGCGGTAGTAGGCTGCAAAGTCCATCTTACGCTGGGGTTGGGCTCCAAGTCAGTCAAAGTCCCGCGAGAACGATGGGGGAGAGGGTATGAAGCCTACCTGGTAATAATTGGCGTTCGCATCGTAGAACGCTGCATGGACGATCGTTTCGACCGAGTCGAAATTGTCCAATATTCTCTCGGCCGTGTCGAGATCCTTGCGGGCCCCATCCATATCCTCCAGGTCCAGCTTTACTCTGGCTACAGCGACGGAAGCGTACACAAGAGCATCTTGTGAGTTCTCGCTGTCCACTTTCTTCGCAACACCCTGAAGGAATGTCAGGCGCTCTTCGTCATCTAATGAAGTCCATGTTAGCGTTCCTGTTGCTTCAGAACTCTTTGACTGTCAGTGCCATACCCTTGCATTCTGTAGCGGCCTTCAAAGCCAGGTCGACAAGCTTGAGCTGATTGATTTTGTCTGCAAACTTAAGAATGAAGACCTTGTAGAAGGAAAGCCGCTGCGGCTTGCTGCCGGGGTGACTGAAGAACTGGCCAAGGGCATCAGTAAGCTGGTGCCAGAGTTTCCGCTCCCAGTAGTTCTCAAACTCCAGAACAAGATGCTGGAGCTCCTCGGGGGCCTCGTCGCGCTGCTCTGCCAGGAAGTCGGGAATCGCGTCGGCGTTCATCTTAGCAGAGTGCTAGGTTGAGGCTCGAAAGGTATGTGGGGGAGCTTCGAGGTGCTCGGGATGACGACAGGTTCACAGGCGTGCGGACTGGTCGCAATTCTGTCTTCTTGATACAGCTACACGGAGACCGATTTAACTGCGTAGAAATGGAATTCGTCGTGAGAAGCGTCAGACAGTTGTTCGTCTAGAGATATGTGGATGTGTTGATGAGTTCAAGCAGCAGCTCTCAGAGGGGCGATGCACACAACGCGGCTAGCTAGCAGCCTGGCAAGTCAGCTAGGTACCTATGTATGTAAGGTAGGTAGGTACGTAGCGCACAGCACCGATTCGGACCTGGCAATTGCCAGGGACCCATTTCGGATCCGTTGACCAATGGCTGTTTTTCCGATCCAATGACCAAAACCTGGGCCGTGCTTTCCTCTTCCACGTGACCCGCTCACCTTCCGCCTAGGATTCTGGATCAAGCTCGTGACTTTGGAGCTTCCGGCCAGTACTGAAGCATTCAATTGTCAGTCAATTGGGAGGCCACCGCGCGTATTTGCTGCTGCCTCGACATCTGACAATGGCCTCCTTTCCGACCGCCGTGCGGTCAACCCAGAAGGTTGCGCACAATGTCCTGAGAAGGCAGCCCCTCCACGACATTGCGATCACCCGCACCGGCAAGCCCATCTTGCGAACCCAGGGCGGAAGGTAGGCATACCGATCAATTGCGTCTCGTGGAACCGTGTCTGACATATTTTCCATGTGTAGATCATCTCTCGGTGGTATACAAATCCAATTTCAAATCAATCGTGAAGCCTTGTCTAAGAACGATCCACAGGACACACTGCGACGGTTTTTGGCGCAACGGGCCAGGTTGGACGATACATCGTAAACAGACTCGGTACGAATGGACGACCAGCGAACTCACCGACCCATCTCTGACCCTTTTGATAGCTCGTCAAGGATGCACCGTTGTCATCCCCTACCGTGAGGAGATGGCCAAGCGACACTTGAAAGTTACTGGTGATCTCGGACGTATTGTCTTCATGGTACAGGGTTCCCTTTCAATTCCGAGCTATATGCCGAGCAGGAACTGACTATGATACTTTAGGAGTACGACCTTCACAACACTCAGTCGATTGAGGAAAGCGTCAGGCACTCGGATGTTGTCTACAACCTTGTCGGCCGCAACTACCCCACCAAGTAGGTTTACGAAGCGAGCGGATTTGATGGAAACAAGGCTAAGTGTGTTCAGGAACTTCTCCCTAGAAGATGTCCACGTCGAGGGAACCGAGCGGATAGCGGAGGCTGTTGCCAAGTACGACGTGGACCGCTTCATCCACGTGTCCAGTTACAATGCCAACTTGGACTCTTCTTCCGAGTTCTACCGCACTAAGGTGAGCCAAAGGAGAGTTCGCACTGTTGCCATCCAAGTTAACCATCCTTCAGGCCCGCGGTGAGCAGGTTGCTCGTAGCATCTACCCCGAGACCACCATTGTCAGGCCGGCGCCGATCTTCGGTTTCGAGGACAATCTCCTCTTGAAGCTTGCCAGCGTTATGAACCTCTTCACTGCCAACAACATGCAGGAAAGATTCAGACCCGTTCACGTAGGCTGACCGCATCGAGCTATGCCCATTCAGTTGCTGATCAGTATAGTCCATCGATGTCGGCCAGGCTTTGGAGCTGATGCTCTACGACGACAGCACGGTTGGGCAAACGTTCGAACTCTACGGCCCCCAGGAGTACTCCATGGCCGAGATCGCTCAGTTCGCCGACCGTGAAATCTTCAAGAAGCGCCGTCACATCAATGTTCCCAAGTCCATTCTCAAGCCCGTTGCTGGTCTCCTGAACAAGTACCTCTGGTGGCCTACCATGTCTGCCGACGAGGTCGAACGTGAGTTCATCAACCAGGAGATCGACGAGACGGCCAAGACTTTCAAGGATCTCGGCATCGAGCCCGGTGACATTAGCAAGTTTACGTATCACTACTTGGTAAGATTCGCCTGCAACCTGTGTGAGTATTGTAGTGGGATAACAGTCGCTAACTACCATGTAGCAAGGGTTCCGCAGCGCCAACTTCTATGACCTGCCTCCTGCGACGGAGAAGGAGAAGAAGGAAGAGCGCAAGTACTTGCACGTTCTCGACGACCAGTAAGCCTGGGTTCCATTTGTAAGAGGGGATTGATTCTGGGCAAGCAAAGTCGTTTAGAGTGTATATAAGTAGTCAGCTAGACAGAGTTGCAAAAGTCGAGCAATCCATGTACAGTGTTGAATACAACCTCGGCAAGTGACGTGTTGTTCTATGAGAGAAGAACTGCGTGGTGTTCTTGTTAGTCAAAGCTTTCGCTATGCTGTACCTGATTCGTTGATGCCACATTGGATTTTGACGCCGCCTCAAACTGGGTCCTTGACACAGGTTAATTCATGTTTCCTCTGATCTCACCTGTCACTTACCAACTCAACTCATCCGCCATTCTACCAATAACAAGGTGAGTCGGATCTAACGTTTCTGAATCGACGGAAAGTCCAATGCTGATCACTTTTCCAAGATGTCACACTCGGACAGCGACGACGAGCCTATGTATGCTGACGCCCCCATGTTATTTTCATGCTGCCAAAAGTTTCGCATCTCCACCAGGTGGTGCCACCACGAGTCACACAATGGACTGACTGAACCCTCTCGCGCAGTACGCTCTCTTCTCATGCCCTCGCGGCGCTGGCCGATTTCAACGCTGAGAGGGACGAGCGCCAGGCAAAATTTGAAAAGCTCAAGGCACAGTGCGAGGCCAACGCCGCTGGGGGGTTGCCGCTGTCCATGGAGGCATTCACCGAAGACTGGAACGCGTCGCAGTTTTGGGTACGAGCTGAAATGAAACCCCCCCCACCTTACAACATCACACAAACTCCTCCGGAAATTGGAGTATGTTGAGCATAGGGAAAGTACTAATTGGTGTCTGACTGTTTCCTTGTTTAGTATACCGATGAGACGGCAAGGCTGTTTGCTGGACACCTCCTCGAGGGCGCCGACGAAAACACAACTATTGGCATCATATCCACGCCGAGCGTCTTCATCGCTTTGCGAAACCTTATGGTGAGAGATGGGTTCCACCTGGCTCTTGTCTAGTCCGGGAACGCGGGGATGCTAACACGATGGGTAGAATGAACGAGACCCAAGCCTAGGACGGCCCAAGGTCGCCCTGCTAGAGTACGACAATCGCTTCAGTGTCTTCCCCGAGTTCGCCTTTTACGACTTCCAGACGCCATTCAAGCTCCCAGGTATGCCATCATGACTTTGGCGCCAGAGAGACATAGACTCCTTCGGATGCGGAAGAGGTCGCTGACTCGTCTTCACCCCAGCTGAACTGAAGGGCACCGTCGACCGTGTCATCTGCGACCCGCCATTTCTCAGCGAAGACTGCCAGACCAAGAGTAAGCAATCATGAAAACATCCCAATAATGAAGCCCCATTGGTTCTAACTCCAAACGACATGCAGCCGCCATGACGGTTCGGTGGTTGATGAAGCCCGATGCCACCAACTCCAAGAGCCGTGTCATCATCTCTACCGGCGAGCGGATGGGAACTATCGTGAACAAGGTGTATAAGGCTCTCGGTGTCCGCACAGTCACCTACTTGCCAACGCACGCGTGCGGCTTGAGCAACGAGTTCAACTGCTATGCCAACTTTGAGTGCAAAGACTGGACATGGGGGGAAGGGGCGGCGAGTTAACCAAAGCAAAGTTTCACGATGCCTAGGCGTAGAATAATATGAATCATGTTCTTACGCAATAGACTAGACAATCGGAGGCTGTTTGGCTTATAGCAGCAGTAGACATAACTTACATAAAAACGTACATGCGCTGTTTCATCGCCGTTTTATACAATAATGGCTTTCGTTGGTGTCACCAGTGATGAGGATGATACTGGTGATAATGCTCCTTCCCCACTGCGTGCCTGCCTGCCATCCAATGCGGCGTTCTTGTTCTCTTACTTACCAAAAAAGGCCTTCCCAAAGTAAGTGCAAGCCCAACGTTTCTTTCCAACGCCATGGCGATGCTGTTCCTGGCACTCCCTTATACCTGTTCCGCCCCCTTGAAATATTTCCGGCGGCCACTGACCATCTTCACCAGTGCTGATAAATGATACCTGGCTTGACGTGAACCCCCCCCTCTTTTTTTTTTCTTCTTCTCTTCTTTCCTTTGTGGTGCTGTTCTACGAAAGGGAGCGGATGATATAGAAGAGTAGGTATGGCTGTGCGCTCAGTACGTCAGACTTGGACGCCATCTCGACCTTATGGTCATTGAACTTGAACCACTGGTCGCCTACTCGGCAGTATGAGACATAATGACCTAACAGCACAGTCAGTCGCATCCACTTCACACAGAACCGCCTCATTACTAACCTGTGTCAAGTTCGCCAACGTGAACCACTACACTAAGAAGGTCGTACGTGCAGGATCTTCCAAGCTCGAACGCGTCCTTGGGGTCAGTGCCTCTGCCTCTTGTTGTATATGGAAGCATGTTGAGCTGCAAGGGGAAGTTGACGACCGTGTCGATCTTTGAGGGCGCACGATCGTGGCGGCCCTGCTTGTACTCGAAACGCTAGGGGTTCATGTTAGCAAAACTTCAGCACGTGATTGGATTTGGACGAAGCCTGCCTTCAGTTGAATGGCAAGCACATTTGGCAGTCTCTTAATGCTGGTGGCTCGCTTCGCCTGCTGCATTGAGCTGCAGTTGTGGCATCGGTACTCGCACTTGTCTGATTTGACGTACTCCTCGTCCAGACACTCCTGGAGGGTTAAGCTGGACACCTTGAGACTTCCCTTCTTCTTCTTGTGGGACAAGTTCTCCAGTCCAAGGCTGAGATCCAGAAACGACTGCACGGCATTGGTGACACCTCCACAATTCTGGCAGGTTGTAGAGCTTTGCAGCTTGCCGTAGAACGTCTGATGAATGATGCAATTGCATGTATGCTCGCTACCAGTTTCGGGTCTCTTGCCGTCCCCGTTGCGTTCGTGGAGTTCCTCTGCGAGGAACTGGAAAAACTCATGAGCATCCTGCTCCTTGGTGGTGACAAGGTTTTCAAATGCCTTCTTCTCCGATATCCAGAATCCAGAGAGGATACTCGCGGCCGTGAATCCATTAGTATTCTCAACGGCGTAAAAGTCTTGAAACATGTCATCCATGGCGCAGCTCAGACAGTTGGTCAGCGAGCAGTCGGTACTCTGGTGGCCATCGCTGAGGTAGAAGTTGCGCAGCAAGGGGTTGTGAAGAAAGCTCTGCAAAACCACGTTCTGGTAGCAAGTTGCTCCAGCATTGTAGATGCCACGCAGACCGTTTGCCTTGCAAGAGGCAGTGGTAGTGTTGTTTGAGATGAAGGCCGGGTTGTTCGCAGCGCTGTCCTTGACGCCATCAGAGAACATCTCGTCATGTTTTCTCTTGCGACCTGCAGGGGGTATAAGCATGTGACAAGGTGGAAGAAGAGCTCGGAACGCTTGAGGCACAATGCACAAAATGTTCGGGGGGCCGAACCGATACTCCCTGGCCACAGACGACTTACTTGAAAAGGTTCCGGTTCCCATCTTGCGCACTCGAAGCTCTTCGAGTGTGGGGTCCCAGACCAGATCATCACAGATCTGGCAGTAGAGGGCGCCGCTTCGGGAATCGACGTCTGAGGCTGTTAATGGGGTGTTATTTTTATTTCGATAAGGGGCCAACGTACAGAAGCGGTGTTGCTTCTTTGTGCCATGCTTTAAGCGGTCCTCGTCGTTGACAATGGTCGAGCACTGCAGGCAGAGATAGTTGGATGTGAGAGAGGTCATTACCTGACCGTCCGAGTTCTTAGACGTCTGTGGTACAATGGGAGTCTGCTCAAAGATGTTCTTCAAAATCATCTTGTAGTGGTGAACGGACTGGGTAGTGGACTCTTGGGACTGTGTGAAGAGTCGCTGGATGTGCTCTAGTATATTGTCAGCCCTGGCTGGACCTAGTATTGCTCGCCAACAATTGATTTGCGTTGGATCTTACTGACCGCATCCGAAGACTGGTGTTCCAGGGACCGGCGACTTGACCTTGGCGGTCTTCGGGGACATTGGTGTTGTCGGTCGAGCAGCCATCTTGAGATGGATCCGGTGGCAATATGCAACTGGGTGTGAAGCTGCCCTTTCTTTCCCGGCTTTCCTCCTGCCTCGGATGACTCCAGCCCGTAAATTAGCTTGTTGTGCGTCGGCGGCCGCGCGAAGATGCGTCAATTGGGATTGGAGATGGAGGTCGGCGCTTTTGCGGGTTCGACAATAGATAAAAGGGAAGGGTCAATGATGGTCGGCAACAGCTGCAGTGAGGACAGCACAGCAGGAAACTACTATTTCAATATCAATTGTCAGCCGCTGAATTCCAGAAGTGCTTCGGCATTTCAGAAAAGCTACACACGAATTAGATCAGAAGGAACACTGACTGTCAATAGCAGTACGTGGAACGAGGTTGGCAAGCAAATCGGGCGCCTTGAGGAGACACGAGCGATTTCGCGTTGGTAGCGTTGAAGCTCCTTCAAGCGAGCTGCAGATGGCGCAAACCGGAGATCGACAAGATGTTCGTCGCTTCGGACGTGACGCGCAAGGTCGGCGAAGTCAAAGCCGAGGGAAAGCAAGAGACTAGTGGAGATGTATCGCTCTGTGGCAATTCGTAAGTCAAATTGCACCTCGCGATCGCCAGGTACAGCTCACGAAACTCGAAGTAATACCTACAGACGATCCCTGGACGATGCAAACAAATGTTGGAGCTGCGCCGCGTGCACAGACGAGTTCGGTCGTACCTGCGGCCAACAGGGAATAATTACAGACTTATCAGCACCTGATCGGGGTCCGATGCTTATCGATAACAGCTCCTGACAGTGCTGAGAGCACCCCCCTACGCCCCTTAAATCTACGGATACAAGTGAAGTACCTAACTCGGCCCAGTGGCCCCAATGCCCTTTTTAGTGGGGTTGGGCCGAGATCGCCCACCTCCGGAGACTGGAGTGTGAGGTCTGTCACTGCGACTGAACTCGCCGGTTCCTCACCTTGCTTGGATTCCGAGTTCCTTCCGGTCATCCAACTCCAAATGTTGCCGAATCAGATGTCGGGTTGCTGAGGTAAGCCGGCCGGGGGAGATGATTCGCCTTAATACTACCTACCTACCTACCAGTATGTTGGGGTTGGGCAGCGTTCTCAAAGCCTCGGCATCTTGGCTGCGTCCCCTCGTTGCGTCTTCATCTAGAAAACACCCATCTGCTTGAATTATCGCTCTGGCAAACCGCCCGCAAATCACAACTCTTTCACGGTCGCACAGTAATGATGCGGGGTGCTTTTCGAGGTCCTCTTTCCAAAGACAGTTCTCACATTGATTTGTGACTGAGAAGACTATTACATTGCTCAACCAGCCGTAAAACCAGACAAGTAACCAATTTAACTCGCGCCAAGAACAGCGAAATGGCTTCTCAACTAGTAGCACTGCCCGAAGTTGAGCGTCTTAGCCCAGTCTGCATTCGCATTCTGGGAGGCAACCCGGGAAAGTTCACGCTACAGGGCACCAACACGTACCTGCTCGGACGAGGCAGCCGCCGCATCCTGATCGACACTGGCGAGGGCGTGCCGTCGTGGATCTCGGCCGTCAAATCCGTCTTGGAGCAGGAGCAGGCAAGCGTCGAGACGGTACTGATCACCCACTGGCACCGAGACCACCAGGGTGGCATCCAACAGCTGCTGGAGCTGTCTCCAGACTCAAAGGTCTTCAAGAACCAACCCCACGAGGGCCAATCGGACATCTCGGACGGCCAAAGGTTTACCGTCGATGGAGCAAGCCTTACGGCTGTCTTCACCCCGGGCCACACCGTGGACCACATGGCCTTCGTCCTGGAGGAGGAGGACGCCATGTTCACGGCAGACAACGTCTTAGGCCAGGGAACGGCTGTGTTCGAGGACCTGACCACCTACCTCGACAGCCTCGAGAAGATGCGCCACCTGTTCCGGGGTAGGGCGTATCCAGGCCACGGACCGGCGATTGACGACGGCCCGTCCAAAATTCTCGAGTACATCAACCATCGGAAAGCGCGCGAAGAGCAGGTCGTCCGCACGTTGCGGACGAATAGGCAGGGTGAAGATATCGAAGGACCTGCCAATGCGTGGACGCCCATGGAACTTGTCAAGGTCATATATCATGACGTTCCAGAGGAGCTCCACGTTCCGGCCTGCAACGGAGTCATACAGATTCTGGTCAAACTCAAAAAGGAGGACAGAGTAGTCGAGAGCAACGGGAGATGGTCTCTGAAAGATCGATCGGCGTTGTAGTGTGTATGGTCGATGGGCTTGGCCGGACCCGAGGGCCCGGCCAAGGGCTGATGTATGGCCTGCCAACGATGGGTCGACCGCCGCACACAGCCAACACACCACAACGCGGCGGCGGGGAAGTTACAGGGTCAGGAGGGATACAGTACCTAGGTCGCATCGCATGTAGTAGCAGAAGAACCTCTTACAAGTTGATATTAGTAACTCACCTGGCGGGATCGTGCGCAAAAGGACCGGGTCTACATTGGATTACCGGTACTGGTATGGTCGGTGGGGCGGGCGGCACGGGACTGATTATTATTAGACATCCGGAAGGTCCGGACGAGTGTAAGAGTATCTTGTGATGGAGCCAAGTACCAAGGTAAGTGCGTACTTATCCGAGGCGGTCCCTCTCGAAGTCGCACAGGTACCTACACCATGATATTTCAACACAATCGGATAAACACAGTATAAGATGGAGCGGATTACCTACTGGCGACTTTCAATAAATCGTGCCACAGAGGGTAACAGTGGGGCGTCCATCTTAAGGTTACCTACTGGTATTGGACCGGGTTGACTCTCGATTATGTCCGACATCGTGGAAGATGCGGAACTGGACCACTTGGGCTTGGTAGCGGTGGTACGGACAACTGGAACATGCACCTCCAATGCAGACTCTAAAAGATGATGGGCGGTGGGTTCTGCAGCTAAGGGAGACACGAATGAGTACCTAATCTACGGGTAGGTTCCTTGGCCGAGGGCGGTAAAGTTGGGTTCCCAAACGAGAGATGAAAAGAGCGGTCGATCAGGCTGATGAGAAATACAGTCTGTCAAAACCTGGTGGTATAGTAGGTAGGTGCAACACGCTGCAAGTGTTGTGACGAGATTTGAAGAGGCCCTACTTGTACTTAGTACTCGGCCACCAACCAGCACAGTGTTGCTGGTGATGCCTCAGAACGAGTAAATGATTCGTCAACGTGGCGCGCGGCCTTCTTCCGCATGTTGGCCGTCAGTCATCCTAGCCGCAGGAAGGAAGGGTGGCTACGTGTAATCAGTCAGCCCATAACTCGAGATGCTGGCATATCCGCGAATCCCGTCGGGGCTTGCAGGCTAAGATAGAAGACGACGGACTACCTAGGTAGTCACAAACAGGACCACCGAGGCTGCCTTGAGACCGCGAGAATTCTTGCAGCGATAGGGTAGGAACGAAACCCCTGCGTCTTTGATACTATACACGCAAGCAGAAGAGCAGTGCGGAGCACATATCGAGGGTGCTTGGTTATGTGTTTCTGATCTGGGTAGTAGGTGTAGGTAAGGTCTTTTGGTCGCCTCCACGCTCAACGGTGGGTCGGACTCCGATATGACTCCGGGAGGACGTCCCCGGTAGGCCCGGGAAAAGATGGGTCATTCCGACAGCGAGGCCTCTGACGGTTTGTCTTTGAAAAACTTCTCACAAAGTGAACCAGGAAAGAGGAAAGCGTGATCGTGATCGTGATGAGCGGGTCGGAGACAAGGGGTGTTGCCTCCCCACTTGACGGTGTGGGTTTCATTTACACCCATGCAATTTTTACCTGTACCCAGTACATGGGTACCTAGGAAAATAGCTAGGTAGGTGGGTAATTAGCACCTATACAATAAGCGTTTGGGAGCCAAGACTCCAAGAGGCTTGAACCAAGTTTTTTCATTTATTTACTTGGTATTCACAATATTTTCCCTCCGATTTTGTGTCTTCTTCTTTTTTTCCTTGTTTACCGGCAGTCGCTGTTGGCCGTTATCATGGTCGAATCCGGCCTACTACTCCCATGTACCTAGGTATGTATTGTTATCAATGCCACTCCACTCGCTGCTTGGTGGTGGTGTTGAGTGGGTACGAATGGTTGCGAGGGCGCTCGCCGTCTACCTACCTAGGTAGGTAGGTAGGTAGGTACTGTACTGTAAGAGTCACACCGCACCTGTCAAGGTATAGCCGCAGATTACATCCAGATCACATTGACTTGGCTGCTCGGTACTCTCTTGGCCACTTTCTTGGGAGAGGGTTAGGACGCCTCTCCCAAGGCCAGCTGACTTGCTTTCATCGAATGGAGTGCCACTGCTCGCAAGAGGGGGTGAAGCTGGCGATGTTGCAGCCATCATTGCCGGTTCATCATGTGCGGGTGTGGGAATCAGCTAGAGGTACAGACAGACAGACCCCGATACTAGAGTACCTAGCTGCTGAAGTTGCGAGACACCCCGCCCCCCTCAGAACGTCGCGATGGGACATCGAAAGACGGAGCCTCGGAACAACGGCTCACGGCACTTTCTAGCGTGCTCCATCGTCGGTACTTTGCGCTTCCCGCACAAGCCGGCGGCACTGGGCTCTCATTTACAATTACTAATTCACCACCTTCTGCCCTACGAGTCCACGCTTACCACTCCCATCGAGAAGTTGATGTAGGTTTGTACCTTGGTGTAGGTGTGGAGGATGCACACTACAGTATTAGGGCAAGGATGACACCATCTCCAGCCCCTACCTACTTGGCTGGCGCGTCTCCGTGTGACTCAAACAAGAGAACAAAAACAAAACGAAAAAAAAAAAAAAGCTCCTCGAATGCAAGCACGAGAAGCGAAACGCATGTGCCCTCTACCCAGGTTGGCTTAAAAATGCCTCGAAGCTGTCCTTGGACACGCCTAACCTATACCTGTACATGTACTCTATTCCCAACCGGCAGTTGTCCTTCGTCCAATGGCCGCCACGTTTTTCGACTGCCTTCCTGTACGGCTTTTCCTTCATCAGATTTCAGGTGTGGATGCCTCCGGAACTCTCGGAGTCAGGACTGAAGAACACCCTGCCCTTCCTGGTTGGCTCTTCCACTAACACGCGATCCAACATACCTACCCGTCAGCCTAGAGCCTGCCTGGCTTGACTGACTGCTCTCGCCTCGCCCTCTCTTCACAGCAACTTTGTCCCCGCGACCTCGCCTTGCTTCGCAGTGACATACATGCTGCTTTTTCTTTTCAGGAACCCACATCGAGATACATGCCATGGGTCCCCATCGAATAGCATCTATCCAAGTGGCTGGCTTGCTGCTTGAGCACCCCCCTCCTGACGTACCCTCTCGCCGTCGTTTTGTATCAACTCACCAAGATTCTTGTCGCAAGGGACTTCTCTCGGCTTCCGCTTCGCTCGTCAATTCTCATCAGCCTGACTTCCAGTCTTGTCTCAGCCGAACCTCCACTTACCGATGACCATATGTAACCCTTCCTCGCCCATTCCAAGACGTCATGAAGCCTACTTCCTTTCCTGCTCGCTCATACATACATGCACATGATATCTTCCCTCCTACCCCCTGAACCCTTCGTCTCAACACCTTTCTAGCCCCCAGACAAGAGCAAGACTCTCGTCGGCGTCTCGTCGAACCGGTCATAGCTCTTCCCGCTGGTTCGTTGAATAACGACATCTTGTTCTGGTGTTTCTCAAGCAGTTTTCGGTCGAGAACCGGCCCTCGATGAACCTAATAAGCAAGCAGCTTAGTGCCGCCTTGGTCCTAGGCATTGTGCCACTGGTTCTTGCCCACGATGCTCACCAAGAAGGCGTCTCGGCAACGAACATGGACATGTCCACCGAAGAGCCCAAGCCTGGTCCCAATAGCTATCCACCAACGTACTTTGGGCTCGCAGATCATGCGGGGATAATGTACGCGCACATTGGCGCCATGGTGTTTGCCTGGGTCTTTGTGCTGCCAGTTGGTAAGTCGGCCGAGATGCCCGGATTACTGCGCCGGCTTACACGCGACTCTGCAGCTGTCATGCTCTCGATTGCACGTTCGAGATATACACTCGCGCCCCAGTTCCTCTTCCTCGCCGTGAATGCGCTTGGCGTGCTCCTGGGAATAATTTACAACACCAACACACCAGATCTCTACCCCAACAACGCGCACCACAAGCTGGGCTGGTTTGTTACCTGCCTTGTGTCGGCGCAGGCCCTGATCGGCCTCCTCGGAAGAGTTACCAGCGTGTTGAGGAGAGAGGAGCGCCAGATGCGGGGGAAGAAAGAGTACCAGTACTTCATCCCCATATCTACCACCGCCATAGCCGAACACCACCGCATGAACGGCCCACGCTTCGCCAGCGAGTACCGTCTCTCTAACGACAGCGGCCAGGGCACCGAGCCGTGTACCGAATCGCTTCGGAGCCACTCCCCTTGTTTGTCTTCCAATAGAGTATCGCCGCGCGCTTCGGACGATCACCGAGAAGAGTACGACGAGGATGACGATGATCACGAGGACAGCATGCCCATGTCCTTGCCGAGCAGCAGCAACGAGAAGAAGGCAAACCCAGTCCTGGTCAAGATAACCGGCAAGATTTCGTCGCGCGTGTGGAAGGGTATGACGTTTATCTACAACCTCGTCGATAGGATCATTTTGCCCCTAGGGTCTGTCGCTCTGTGTCTGGGCATTGTGACGTACGGGCGGTTCTTCGTAAGTCACGAACAGTTCCAGGCAACTGTTGTTGGGACCCAAGAATCTAATCCGACACAGGAGGGCAACGGCATCTTCAGCGGCCTGGCGCATTGGATCAAAGGCGGCATCTTCTTCTGGCTTGGTTTGTTGACCCTCGCCCGATGGACGGGTAGCTTCGGCGATGTAGGATGGGTAAGTTGCGGTCTCTTTGCCAGCCGTGCTCGAACCCGGGTTTTGCTGACTGCTGCCTCGACAGGCGTGGAACGTTCGGCCCAAGAGCGCCGACGGCAAATGGCGACCCTCGGCCGAGTTCGTCGAGAGCGCCCTCATCTTTGTCTACGGCTCGACCAACATCTTCCTCGAACACCTCGGGAACTGGGGCGGGGAATACAGCGCACAGGACCTGGAGCACATCTCCATCACCGTGCTGTTCATTGGTGGTGGATTGGTACGTTTTGTTGATGCTGGTGCCAGATGATGGACTGATTAGAAGACCAGTTTGGCATGCTCATCGAGTCGAGCTGCATCCGAGATTTCCTAAACACAACCGTCGTCAACGCCGCCGCGACCACGTCCGAACGAACCTACGACGACGAGGAACGAGAGATGCTCCAGCCGCCAAAGCAGTACGAGTTCTCCATCAACCCCATCCCGGCGCTAGTTATCCTCCTCTTGGGAATCATGATGAGCTCCCACACCCAGCATTCGATGGTTTCGAGCATGGTCCACAAGCAATGGGGCAACCTCTTGACGGGCGCTTCATTCGCGCGCGGCTTCACCTATGCCATCGTGTACCTGAAGCCGCCCCAGTCGGTCCTGCCCTCCCGACCTCCCACGGAGCTCCTCGCTGCTTTCGGGCTGATCTCTGGAGGCATCATCTTCATGGCTAGTGTGAGTAATACCCTGATGAAATCATGGACTTCATTTTTTCTTTTCTTTTCTTCCCCCCCGGGCAGGACTAACGTTCGCAAAGGCTAGCGACACCATCGAGGGCATGGAGCACTACAACCTGGATGCCATGTTCATTTACACGGTGACAATGGGTCTCGTGGGACTTCTGATGGCTTGGGAGATCGTCGTTCTGGCCATCAAGGGCTGGGCGGTGCGTAAAGAGACTGGACGGTTGTCGTACCTGCGTGCCTGAACAAGAACGTTGGAGAGATGCCCCAGCCTGGCAGGCACCTCGGGCCATGGTAATGCGATGTGATGTGAGTATGTTGAGGTGTTTGGAAAGGCATGTCAATGGCGCAGTAATGGAAGCACGAGGGACGGGGGCGATAGATGGCATTTGCCGGCGCATATCAAAAACGCTGTCGGCATTACTTACTCGTAGAGATACCCTCATGACACGGTTAACGGACTGATAGAAGGTCGTTTGAATAACATATGACTACCCCGATTGCCCGGCTTGACGAAAGTGAGCGTAGAGTTGCATGATTTTGCGCGGCGTCTCGTGCTAACAAAAGTACATTTGGCGATGTGCGTTGTTTCTGCCCCTTGTTTGCCCCGGCAGTTCCCCAGCTCTCACCCAAGACCCTTCGTGACCCTTCAGCTACCTTTGCTGGCTCGTGCAGCCCTGAAAGGCTGCCCACTGTATCATTGCCACCGTTCCTGGCGACTGAAGGCGACTGGGGGGCCTTGTTCGTAGAAGGCAGTCTCAACTTCAAATGGCTTCTCCAAAACGCCCGCCCATCCTGTCGTCTGTATAGACTCCTACGACTTCGGACATGAAACTCGAAGAGTGATGTTTATCGTCTTGAGCGTCGTGGGGACGAAGCCATGCCCCGTTTCTCTTCCAGGAGCCTGCCGCATCGTCTCTAACGGCTGAGCCATAATTTTCTCCTGTGCTGAAGCTTTTCCTGATGGTCTGAGTCCGTTGTATAGACCCACACTGGCAGAGGAATACAGCACAAAACTCTTCATCCGGAGGTCGTCCTCAGTCCGCGCGAGTCTCAGTAGCGAAGCCATCATGGTGCTCAGTCGGAGGACTTCTTCTTCTTCTTGGGTTTCTCCTTCTTCTCCTTCTTCCCGTTCTTGGTCTCCTTCTCCTCTTCACACTCTTCGTTCAGTTCATCCGCCATGTCCACGTCCTCATTCTCCGTGGCGGCAGCGGCAGGCTTGACGACGCGCTCCTGGTCCCGGACCGAATACAGTGCAGTGCCCTGTTGCAGAGCGTGCACGAGGAAGGGCACCGAGTCGACCTTGAAATCTTCAGCCTCGCGGACCTTGTCAAGATCCTCGGCGAACTCCCGGGTGGTCCGCTGAAGGTAGAAGGCGGTGAACTCCTGTGATGCGGTGGCAGCGGCGGCGGCCATGGTGACCGAGTGTCCTTCTCTTTTGGGGTTTCCCCGCCCTGCCCTTTGCTCCCGTTTACGGTTTGCGGCTTTGACTGAGGGGGCGTCGAAATATATGATTTGAATACAGGTGGAAGATAAGCTTGTTGTTGTGAAGATAGCCGATGAGCATAAGTGATGGGGAGGAATTCTTTCAACTGAGATGGATGTCCCTAGTGAGATAGATGTCCTCGAGAGAAAGTTTTGAGAATACAGTGTCTCCGTACAGTACGCTTCAATTTGCACTGGTCAAGCTTAACGACTGCAATGACATACATGTAGGCACATACCAATCAGGCAATATTACTTCTTTCCTCTGTTTTATTTCTAGGTTTTTCTTCCTCGTACGAACCTTGAAACATATGCCGTTGAAGTGTTATCGAACAGCAACAGTACTCGCCTTCTATCCCCAAACTAAATCTCTTCTGAGTCGGTATATACTGATGGAAGCGACAATAACTCCATCCACATCCGATATGGTGTAGTGGCCAACATGATGCCCTCTCACCCACGTGAAAGGTTAGGCATAGCCCCGAGTTCGATTCTCGGTTTCGGAATTTTTTACTGTTTTGGACAGCCTCTTTTTTGCATCTGTCTGTCTATCTTTAGGTAACTTTCTGTTAATCTCTCTCTCTCTCTCTCTCTCTCTCTCTCTCTCTCTCTCTCTCTCTCTCTCTCTCTCTCTCTCTCTCTCTCTCTCTCTCTCTCTCTCTCTCATTCTCTCTCATTCTCTGTAGTTTTCAAGTCGTAAAAGATACAGACAGAATAAGTAGATAGACACAGCTCACTGGGCCACTTCATGTAATATAAGACATACTTACCATATGAACTAGAACATGCAGGACATATGATGCTTATTGATTATCACTAGCATCTGCCTTGTCTCCTCCCTTCACCCGCTCAAAGAAAACTCTAACCGACATCACACCTGCCTATAACAAACACACACTGGCCTCAACAGCGTAAAGCGGTGCTCAACTGCCGTTGTTGAGGGCCCACTTTGGCTGACCAAATATTGCACAGTTCTTCTGCCGAGGGGTGAACCTCATTCGTTGTTGACCGTTGACCAAGCGAAGCACTTAGCTTACATCTTCCTTTGGGAACAAGACAATGCGACATCCGAGAGACGTACAGGCAAACAGACTCATTGTCAGCTGCTCATCTCCCAAGGATAGGTAGGCATCGCCTCGGCAAGTCGTCTTATAAGATATGTATATGTCAGTCACACCGTTGACCCTCCGATGCTTCCCCCGATGCAGAAACTCTTCCTCCTGCACTGCAACCCTACGCCTCTGGACTGTTACATTCTTTCCCCGCATTCCCCGGATTTTGAGCCTTCCCCAGGCCAGGTGTTGGAATTTGAGACTACCTCATCCAGGTTTGACCGCACGTCGCCGATTGCCTGTTAATGTCACGCCGGGCAAGAAGAGGTCGAGACCCTGACTGTCCCTCAAGAGAGCTAGCTACAACGCTGCGCTGTTTCCTAGTCTGGCAGCCTTGGCGTTTCCTCGGGAGTAGGCAGCTCCCTTGCCTCTTCGAGCGAGCTTCTGCCGTCTGATAGAGGAGGAGGCTTCAATGGCAGAATCACACAAACTGAAGGCTATATTGTATACAAGCTGTCTCTCGGCCGCTCGTTGCAAGCTCCCATAAGTAACATGGCATCATCCTGTGGCGTGAAGCCAAAATCATACCTTGCCTGGGCTTGGGCTCATGTCAGTTTAGCTGGTCTCCTCTCTCTTCTACCCCCGTCGCCAAAGTAAAGTCATCACATCACCTTAACCAACAACCCTGTACCAGCCAGTCGATCTCCTGATCTTTCTCCGTTCTTCATCCAGCAATGTCACCGACAGTAACCGGGGTCATAGGGGGGTGTCACATCCGCCCGAGGTAGCTTTCGAACACCGCAATGAACCATCTTGGGGCAAGACCTCATCGACCCCGCTCCTCCTTGCCCTCTTCGTTCTTTGTTCGGCTTCATGTGAGAAAAGGTGACCGAGGCTGATCTATGCCCACACTGAAGTTATGGTTGAAATCATGAACAACAAAACATGCAGTGATGTTGTAGATGCGCATTCGTTGCGGGGTAAAAGGGTTATGCCTACCTACCTACCCCTGCCATGTGGCATCTCATAAAATTGAGTGGACCTCGAACGTAGCAGTCTATGCCGTGTACCGTGTACGTCTAACGAAGCATGCAGAGGAAGTAGCGAAGCGGAAATGAGCTCGGCACCTATATAAACCTGTCAATCTCTCCCTAGATGTCGTGATCATTTCCCTTGGCTGTATCAGAACAGCTCATTCATCCTACCAAATCAAGTTCAAGACCTACTATACCGCCGCTGACAAACCAATAATACCTTGTCCACTAGCCAACATGCAGTTTAAGATCACCGCCGTTGCCCTCTTCGCCAGCCTTGTCGCTGCCCAGGACCTTTCGGCCCTCCCCGACTGCGCAGTACGATTGTCCCTATTCTCTCCCTAGACCCATGTCTCGTCTTCGTTAAAGATGAGGAAAACGGCACATTTGGTTAACGAGAGACTATGTGTTACTAGCGTCCCTGCTTCGTCAACAGCTTCCCTCTCTCTGGCTGTGCTTCGCAAACCGACTTTGCCTGCATCTGCGCGTGAGTTTCGCTGTCTCCCCGAGAGAAATCTGGACCAAGACCTTCCTGCTGACAACGTATACATAACATAGTTCGAGCGCGTATAACAACGCCGTGACCACTTGCGTGCTGAATGCCTGCCAGGCTGCTGACGTGTAAGTAAAAACCGTAAACATGGCGATTTCCGAAGGAGCGTTGGGCGACTAACACTTCTCTTCGTAGTCTGGCCGCCCGCGACTGGGCAACCAACACCTGCAAAGCCGCTGGCGTTCCCCTATAGAACATGCAAGGGACAACGGGCAGACGATTTGAGAGTTCAAGCTGGTTATGTGTATTTGACGGATGAGAGTTCGGGGCATTTACATACGCCTGTCTACGATGGTTGGGGATCGAGTACACACCTTGAGTCCAATCCTTAGCGGTAAATCATTGAATTGCTGACCCGTGAAAACCGATGGGGATTTGTGCCTGAGAAATATTTGGGAAGAGTCCGATGCTTGGCAACACCTATGTTTGTGACGACTCAACTTGACATCCAAATTCGTCACTCGTGCATTGAAGTACAACTTGACATCATCTCTAACCCACACAAAGCTGCGAATTCAGCGAATTTGCGTCTTATCATGGCAAAACCCTAGCTACCTGGGCGAAAGCTTTACTCATCTGCTTCTATTTCGTTTCCAGCGAAGGAAGAAAAGCAGACGGTATGGGCACGCTCCCTAACTGGTCATCGCAACTCACAACCCGCGTCCTCACCCAAGCCAAAGACATGTTGAAGATCCAGCAAGTGCGTCCGTATCTATGTATCTTGTGCCATACGCAGAGCCAGTGCTCAACGACCAGGAGCGACTTGCGCAAGTGATCTTCACCGACCAGTATGGCCTCGACGTCACGCACCACTCCGCACATACACCGAAAGAAACAAGGTAATGTGAAGACGTGGCTTCGATTGGTTCTGATTCGAGAGAGGTCGGTACGTCGTTGGAGATGTTCAGCCCGTATGCTGCCATACATACAAGAGCCTTCAGCTTTGGAGTAGGGACGACGCGCATTCGGCCACATGCTGTGGAACATACAGTTCAGCAATTGCCAAGTAGAATAACCGCAAGTAAACACGAGACACAATCCAAGTAAGGACCACCCCTGCCATCCTTTGCAAAAGCCTGCCCCAACATGGCGGTTCGAGTAGGCCATCTCCCGGAGGACGTCACGAAGTTTCATCCCATGTACCGCGGATGAACGGCACGATGTTCCGCGCAAACGGGTCACGCATGATATAGATAGGGTGGCATTGATCGAAAGCCTTCCTAGCCTGGACTTTTAGTCTGAAGTCCCGGCTATCTGTCTAATGGGGTAAAGAAGCATAAACTTATGCGGCGGATTCATGCTACCGTCAACGCTAAAACCCCACGAGATGAATCTACAAACGCCGGCCGTAGCCAAGCCCCTGGGATGCTCCAGTAGCAACACCAAGCTTTCGTTTACCGGCGTAGGTCGAAGCTTGGCCGAGATGAGTCGAGACTCGGACGCACGGAGCTGCTCGAGCTCCTGCGACGACGCGCTCGCTGCTCGCCCGGGTCCGAGGGTCGCAGTCCCGACGACTTTGCAAACATGTTGAGGATATCGGTCAGCGAAACCACGGCAGTCAAGCGACCAGAAAGATGAGCGCCGGGCATGGCCGCCGCAGGCACCGCGGTATGGGTTTGTATAGGAATCGGCGACTGCGGTGCCGAACCCGGTCCCGGCACCAGCACATTCGAAGTCGCCGGGGCGAGTAAAGGAGTCGCAGGTGCGGACGGGGATGGGGATGCCGACTCAACCACCCACATACGGTGAGACTGGGTAGCCACCAGCTTCGCGACGGTGTGCGCCAATGTCGAGTACGGGTTGACGTAGAAGACAGGGAAGGAGTCGCGGCCATGCTCGACACCACGCTCGCTAAGAATGACGGAGATGAAGTGCATGCAGGATGACTTGAGCAGAGGCGCGTCAGCGGCGTTGGTGAGGTGTTTGACATCCACGGTGGAGATGTTTCCCACGACGTTACCACCGTTGTCGACAACGGCGACGCTCGTGAGACCCTCGGCGTTCATCAGTGCCAACGCGTCTCCCAAAAGGCTATCGGAGCTGCAAAAACGTCAGTTGCGGTTGCGAAAAGTCTTGGGGTGGTCTCTCACTTGACAGCAACGATTTGCTGCGTTCCGATGCCGAGGTCTCTCAGGGTTACGGGATACAGTCTGTCGATGGCAGGGAAATTGATGCCTTCATTCCAGAAGAACTCGATGGCCTTGAGCTGACTGAGAATACCGATCACATCGCCCGTGGGGTTGGTCACCAGGACGCGATGTATGCCGCTACCAAACACTTCGACGGCCCGTTCCAGTGTCTCGTCGAAGGGCAGAGTAATGAGCGACTCCTTGCGACATAGGGGCTGGATATCGCGCAGGGCTATGCGAGCGCCATCCCGGGCCTTGTTCACGATCTCGTCGTAGAGCGGAACCTGCTCCTCGTCGGGTTTCGCCAGGCCAACGACGATGAGGAGATAGGTATTGAGGTCGTTGTAGTCGAAGGTCGATATGGCGGTTTTCGCCGAGTCGGCTTCTCGGATGAGGACAACGTTGGACGGGCTGTGCTTGACCAGGGTCTGGTGAGATGTCAGAAACAGCGTCGAGGGAAGAGACACAGATGTTGGGGTCACATACCATCGATGCTTCCTCGACGCTAGTGTCCAGGGTGGCCCACTTGAAGTCATCACGAGCGACGAGCTCGCTGACAGAGATGTCGCGCCAGTCGCGGCCGGCAAAACGCGGATCCGCGTGCTTGTTGGCAGCAGGTGGATGGTTGAGTAACTCTTGGACAGCGGCTTGAGTGAAGGAAGGGTGGCGCTGGGCGCGAGGCGAGCCGGGAGCGTTCCTCAGGTTCTCGGCGAAGCTCTGACGATGGGCGTGGACATGGGTTGCCTTGTGCAGGCTTGTCTGAGAGGGGGTTCGCTGGGGGACTGCGGGAGGCGAAGTGGCGATGGCCTCCTCACTGTGCGACCCGGACGCCGCTGTTGCGTCCATTTCTATTTTCAGACAGGATCTCTATGTTCGTTCCGAGATTGTTACCTTCAAGAGCGGTCTGACAAGGTCCAGTAGGTAGAATAAAGACAGGCTGAGGCGGGGCTTTTCCCCTCCCCCCCCCCGTGGCGGTGATGACGTTTTAGCTGCGTTACTACTGCGCCTGTGATCTCTCGCTGAACTCGTTATAATAGCAACTTCTACTGTCGGTCAATCCTAGTTGGCTTTTGAATTCGGCGTTTGTTTTGTGGGATTACTCCGGTCACCTTTGTGTTGGTGGCTGAGTTGATTAGATGTTGGGCGAGGCGTGAGAAAGAAGAAAGCCGGTTGATTGCGCTCGGGAGCCACGGCTGCCCAGACCAGAGCTGCTGCACCGCCTTACGTTTGTAGACGTATTAATAGCTATGGATCGCAATCGAGGGGCTCCGATGATCTGATGGGTCCCAATAAGTGACAGTGACAGGGAATGCAAATAGTGTACAGCATGCGCTTGGAAGAGTTCAGTGCACAACGAGGTAGTGTTGCAAGTGGCTTGATTCGTGTGGGAAAGGAGGGGGGGGGGGGCAACTAGAACGACTGCAAGTCTCGATGCTCGGAAACAGATGGACTTTACCCGTGCCCGCCCCCACTTTAATTGGAACTCGAGGACTCGTCACCCACTAAAGTGGGTGCTGAACACCCATACGTCCATAACACCCATATGTCCAAAAAATCCCTCAAGCTCAACATCAACATCACCACCTTCGATCCAAGCCACCACAATGACCAAATTCAATCAAACTGAAGAGGAGCGTATCCAGGAGGCCATTCTATCGATTCGTGAAAACCCGAACTTAAAGCTTACTGCCGTGGCTGAGAAATACCAGATACCACGTAAGAAGCTGTATCGGAGGCTTTCAGGAACACCATCTCTTAAGGACCGCCCAGTCCACGGTAGAAAGCTTACCTGGGACCAGGAGAAGGCTCTTTGTCACTATATTGATCGAATGGATCATATGAATCTTGCCCTACGGCGAGAGCTTGTGGATGCTGCCAATTACCTCTTGGCTAAGTCCCATGAAGATCATCAGATGCCTCCTCCAACTGTCAACCCTATGTGGGCCAGTCGATTCATCAAGAGGCATGGGTACTTCTACGCCAAAGAGAAGACCCTTGATATGGAACGGAAGAAGTCTGAGGATATAGAGGTTATCAACAGTTGGTTTCTGATGCTCCAAGAGACCATTAAGGTATATGGTATACAACCCTCTGATATCTGGAACATGGACGAGACTGGCTTCCAAATAGGAGTTGGGAAGGATAAGATGGTCATCACCAAACGCAAGAGGGCCCATTACTTCGCCATCCCAACCAACAGAGAGTCAGCAACTGCGATTGAGGCCATATCCGCAGCAGGTGATTATATCCCTGCGTTCTTGATCCTTAGTGGCTCTGTTCATATGAGCAGATGGTATGGCATCAAGGACTTGGAGGCGGATACAGTAATTGGAGTATCGCCAACTGGTTATTCGAATGACCAGATGTCCCTCGATTGGATCAAGCACTTCGATATACACTCAAAGAACCGGACCCAGGGCCACAAGAGGCTCCTTCTGATTGATGGATATGGCTCTCATCACACTGTTGAGTTCCTACAGTATTGTGAGGATCATGAGATCCTTCCTTTTGGCCTCCCTCCTCATTCAACCCATCTCCTTCAGCCACTGGATGTGGTAGTGTTTCAGCCTCTCAAGCACTACCACAGCCTTGCAGTTGACACCATAGTCCGGGAAGGCTGTACCAACATCACCAAGCTGGAGTTCCTCAGTTTTATTCAGTCCATTCGTAAACAAACCTTCAAGCAATCTACTATTATATCAGCTTTTAAGAAGACTGGGATAAACCCATTCAACCCACAAGTGGTGCTGGAGAAGATCGCAATCCGAGATGGCACCCCTCCTACAGTGACCACACCACCCAACACAGGATCGTCGTCCTCCTCCTTCAGTACTCCTACAACCATCAGGAAACTCAGAAGAGTGGCGAATAAGCTCTCTGAGGCATCAGAGATCATCAGCAACCAAATCGAAGAGCTGACTGGAGAGGTCTCGCCATTCAACCACAATCTAGATCGATTCATCAGAGGGGCCCTAACCCAAGGGTCTGAATTGATCCAGGTCAAGAGAGATCTCTCAAGGACCAATTTAGCTGAAAAGGTCCGCAGAGCTCGTCGTCAGGCACGAAATACACAACTACAAACAGGAGGGGTTATCCAAGTCAAAGATGGAAGGAAAATGGTGAGGCAGAGGCAGGAAAACGAGTATGCGAAGGCTGTGAAGGTGATACAGTCCCTTGAGCAAAAGATCCGCCAAACCACGAAAAAGGTGGTTTTTGAGGCCGCAAAAAAGGCTCGGAAGATGAGAATTGACGGGACATTACAGCCATTATATATCATTGATGATGAGGGCTGTGGTCGCTTGCTGAAGAGGGGTTGAGGGTGGGAATAGATTCAATTAATCACTTTTTTGGACATATGGGTGTTATGGACGTATGGGTGTTCAGCACCCACTTTAGTGGGTGACGAGTCCTCGAGTTCCAATTAAAGTGGGGGCGGGCACGGGTAGGGGTCGAATATAGGTTGTCATTTGTAGAAAGCGAGTGCTGAGCATCACTTCTGGGGGTGCGGCCAGCAACTCGCGCAGTGGTGCGCGCTCCGGAGGCACTGCACTGGGTCAGCTCGGGCGCTGACCTGTTGCTGATGCCATCGATTTGCTGTAAGAATGACAGACAGTCTACAGACAGACAGGCCGGTCCTCAGGCCGCCCAGGGATATGCCGGCACGTCTTTTGCTTTATGCTACCCCTCAGCAGACGGTCCAGAGCCATGATTGGCTTCTTCTCCACAATCTCCACTAGGTATTCCCGAGCGGTGGGGCACCAGCGGTCCGGTGCCCCCCTCCTCCCAACTGACTACGATTATCCGTATTATTGAATAAATAGACCGCATAGATGGATAAGCGATATGCTATCTGAGTCAAGTAGATGCCCGAACCTAGGGAGGTAGGTACCTGGATAACAAGGTTTGATGAAGAATTTCATCCCGATTGACGCGCCTTACCGTTGACCGGTAGCAACTACCCAACTACTTGCATGCACACGCTTTTGATTACTCTACGTATCCTCGGAGCTTATCTCCATAGTGTACACAGATGATGCGGCTGTCTCACTGCTTCCTTACCAGTACTACTTACCTATCGTATGTATCATGCCAGGTTCCTGGACACACCCTGGCCACCAGGCCCTGAAGCCACCTGTCCAACAGTACGGATACGCTGGGCCCAACGCAAAGCAGGCATTGTTGTAGGTATGCTTCGCACTCCACTGGGCTAAGCGGAAGTCTGCTGCTTTGTGGTTCCGACCTGCCCGACCTGCCCCTGGGTTCTCCCAATGGTTCTTGTCTGAGCATCGTAGCTCACTATCAGGGCTACGGAAGGGTGTACAATGTTGAATGAGAGAAACAACAAAAGGCTTTGTCTGGGAGTGGGCTTCAGGGAGACTTGGGCACGGCCAGTGTCCAGTGTCCAGCGTCCCAGGGCCAGGAGCTTGGACGGAACTGCAGGGCAACTCTGATAGGGAGTTCCTTGTCCAATGTGAGCCCTCTCGGCTTCATGCATTAGGATCGTTGCATGGTGTAGCTTGTCGTTGAAATTTTCTTGATGGCTTTTTCCTCTTTGGTTTTCATTCTTTGCGTGGTTCCTCATCTCCTCGGCCCCCCTGCGTTGCTGCTGGCCTATTCTCCTTTGACAGACGGAATGACCTAATTTGAGACTGTTGTCAACCGCCTCTTGATGGTTGGCATCTGTGTTGCCACGGTATGGTCCTGTACAAGTTTGACATGTCGTAGCCTGCTATCCAACACAATGACCGGTGGGCCGGCAACAGAGGAGACGCATGCAGACTGTGGTGGTACCGGGGGCACCAGCAAGGCAGGCAGCACCTGTAATAACAAGATATATTTGAACCATGGGCGAATATGAATCTTCACATGCAACCGGGGCCAGTCAAATGCCCAAGACACTTAACAATTTCAGACGCCCAAGAACAGCAAGACCACACGCATCACCCTTAGCAGACGGACTGCCCAACTAGGAGGTACCTATCTAGGTAGACTAGACCCCCGCATATTAGAGTACAGCGTGATTCTGGCTACCTATGCAGCCACAGCAATATAGGTACGTAGGTAGGTAGGTGGTGTGGCAGCAACAGGCGGGCAGCAAGGGGTGACTAAGTGCCCAGAGTGAGAGCTTGTGGCCGGATGGATAGGTAGACAGGTCACTGGACGTGAGAACCCACCTTCACCAATAGCCCCGCCAAAAATCTACCAAAATTATTGTCATTTTTTGCTTTCCCCTCCATGACAGGAACCCCCCCCCCAGTCCCTCACTCACCATCGTGGGCTTGCTGCCTCACTTTTTTGACTCCTGTAAGTTCCTTTGTTTTTCCCCCCTTCCACTCTGTCTCCCTCTCCCTCCGCAACATCCCTCACCACCATCGCCCCTTTGCCGAAGCATATTATGCTCATTGCGACCAGTCGCTGTTCCCAGTAGACTGCATATACCCGCGCTCCTCCCTCTCCTCGTCCGACACGCGTGTTCGCTTACTTTGGCGCACCAAGATCAAGGTCGAGACACATTTGGGGCTACCGAAAAGGGTAAAAAAAAAGTACCCCTCAGAACACAACACGCCGACCTTTATCCGCCTCTCCCCGCGTCACCCTACCTCAACGCAACTCTCTCTCGCGCTCCCGACAACATCCCACCGCCCCGACTGTCTTGGGGCTGGTAATTGCAACAAACCCCGCAAAACCCTCGACTTGACCACGACCGACACACCGTCTTAGTCGCAATCATGTCCGTCCTTCCCCCAGACGTCCACGCAGAGCTGTCCCAGCTGCTGCAAGCTCTGCAGTCCCCAGACAACTCCGTCCGAACCCAGGCCGAAGAACACCTCCAGAACAACTGGACCGCCAACAGACCCGAGGTTTTGTTGATGGGCCTGGCCGAGCAGATTCAAGTTGGCTCCGATGCTTCGGTATGTTTCTTTGCCTTGTGCTTCAACCTCATACACCCCCCTTGCCCGTCCTTCGCCCGTCCCTCGTCTTTCCTTCGTTTTGTGACCTGCCGCTAACCACCGTCGTACCGCCTTTCAGATACGATCCTTTGCCGCCGTCATCTTCCGTAGAATCGCCTCCAAGAGCCGCAAGAATGATCGCGGCGAGCTTGTCGACATGTTCCTGTCCTTGTCCCAGGACCAGGCTGCCGCCATTCGCCAGAAGCTTCTCGAGAGCCTCGGCGGCGATTTTCAGCGTGCTGTGCGGAATAAAATCAGTGACGCCGTCGCCGAGGTCGCCAGACAATACACTGAGAACAGTACGTCGCCAATCTGTCCACATACCACTCCGCTCCCTTGCCTGGGAACTTGAACCTGACACCATGGCAGATGATTCCTGGCCCGAACTTCTGGGTGGTCTCTTCCAGCTCAGCATCGCCCCTGACGCCGAGAAGCGCGAGACTGCTTTCCGTGTCTTCGCCACCACCCCCGGGATCATCGAGAAGCAGCACGAGGACACCGTCATCCAGGCCTTCCAGAAGGGCTTCAAGGATGACTCCGTGCAGGTAGGACAGCCCCGACAGAACCCCTTGTCCGGCTTCAAGCCCCCCCTGACTTTCAGCTAGGTGCGACTGGCCGCCATGGAGGCCTTTGCGGCCTTCTTTAGGAGCTTGGGAAAGAAGGCGCAACCCAAGTATTACCCTCTGATCCCCGACGTCCTCAACATCCTGCCCCCCATCAAGGACACCCACGATTCCGAGGACCTCAGCAGCGCCCTTGTCGCCCTCATCGATCTGGCTGAGACGGCGCCCAAGATGTTCAAGCCCCTTTTCCACAACCTCGTCCAGTTCAGCGTTTCCGTGATCCAGGACAAGGAGCTCGACAACCTCTGCCGCCAGAACGCGCTCGAGTTGATGGCTACTTTCGCCGACTACGCCCCTTCGGTGTGCCGGAAGGATGCCACCTACACCAACGATATGATCACCCAGTGTCTCAGTCTCATGACTGATCTCGGCGAGGACGACGATGATGCCGCCGAATGGCTGGCGTCTGATGACGTGAGTAGCCTCCTTGCTCTGGGCGATGGCGGTATGCATACTAACCCCGAGTCCAGCTCGACCAGGAAGAAAGCGACCAGAACCACGTCGCGGGAGAGCAGTGCATGGATCGTCTCGCCAACAAGCTTGGTGGCCAAACCATTCTGGCCCCGACCTTCAACTGGCTGCCCCGTATGATGACTTCCATGGCCTGGAGGGACAGGCACGCGGCCCTCATGGCCATCTCTGCCATTTCGGAAGGCTGCCGGGAGCTAATGATTGGCGAACTCAGCCAAGTCCTCGACCTCGTCGTTCCCGCGTTGAAGGACCCGCACCCTCGTGTGCGCTGGGCTGGCTGCAACGCGCTCGGCCAGATGAGCACCGACTTTGCGCCCAAGATGCAGACCGACTACTACGACCGCGTGCTCAAGGCCATTATTCCTGTTCTTGAGTCTCCCGAGGCTCGCGTCAAGTCGCACGCTGCCGCTGCCCTGGTCAACTTCTGCGAGGAGGCCGAGAAGTCCATCTTGGAGCCCTACCTCGACGAGCTGCTTTCTCACCTCTTCCAGCTCTTGCAGAACGAGAAGCGATATGTCCAGGAACAGGCCCTGTCGACCATCGCAACCATTGCCGACGCCGCCGAGGCGGCCTTCTCAAAGTATTACGACACTCTGATGCCTCTGTTGGTCAGTGTTCTTCAGAGGGAGAACGACAAGGAATTCCGCCTTCTCCGCGCCAAGGCGATGGAGTGCGCCACTCTGATTGCCTTGGCGGTCGGAAAGGAGAGGCTTGGCCAAGATGCCATGACTCTCGTCCAGCTCCTTGCCTCCATCCAGCAGAACATCACGGACCCCGACGACCCGCAGGCTCAATATCTGATGCACTGCTGGGGACGCATGTGCAGAGTGCTTGGCCAGGAGTTCCTACCCTTCCTGCCCAATGTCATGCCTCCTCTTCTTGAGCTCGCCAGCGCCAAGGCCGACATTCAGCTTCTCGACGACGATGAACAGGTGGAGCAGATGCAGCAGGAGGATGGCTGGGAGCTCGTTCCCCTCAAAGGCAAGATGATTGGCATTCGAACTAGCACCATGGAGGACAAGAACATGGCCATTGAACTCCTGGTTGTCTACGCTCAGGTACTCGAGGGCAGCTTTGCTCCCTACGTGGCTGATATCATGGAGAAGATTGCGCTGCCTGGTTTGGCCTTCTTCTTGCACGACCCCGTCAGATTCATCTCGGCCAAGTTGGTACCGCAGCTCCTCAGTTCGTACAAGAAGACTTACGGAAGCCCTTCGAACGAGCTCAACGGGCTGTGGGCGGCGACTGTTGATAAGCTTCTCGAGGTCTTGACGGCTGAGCCGTCCATCGACACCCTTGCCGAGATGTACCAGTGCTTCTACGAGTCTGTTGAAGTTGTTGGCAAGGAGTGCCTTTCGGCCGAGCACCTCTCTCGTTTCATCGACTCGGTCCACTCTGCTATTGAGGACTACAAAGACCGCGTCGCTCAGCGTCTAGAGGACAAGGAGGGTGTAGCGGCTGAGGACGCGGAAGACGAGGCCGATGACGTCTTGTTGGCGATCGAGGACGATCAGACACTCTTGTCCGACATGAACAAGGCCTTCCACGCCATCTTCAAGAACCACGGCGCAGCCTTCCTCCCAGCCTGGGAGCGTCTGCTCCCCACGTACGAGGGTTTCCTGAAGTCGGACGACCCTACACAGCGCCAGTGGGGCCTCTGCATCATGGACGATGTCCTCGAGTACTGCGGTCCTGAGAGTCAAAAGTACGCCAATCTCATCACACAGCCTTTGGTCGACGGCTGCAGAGACTCTTCGCCCGCCATTCGACAAGCTGCTGCTTACGGTATCGGTGTGGCCGCGCACCGTGGTGGCCTCCCCTGGGCTCAGTTCCTGGGTGGCGCCCTGCCTTTCCTCTTCCAAGCTACGCAGGTACCCGACGCGCGGAGCGATGACAACGTGTACGCGACCGAGAACGCCTGTGCCGCCATTGCCAAGATCCTTCATTACAATGCCGGCTCAGTGCAGGACCCCAACAACGTCGTCGCTCAATGGATCGAGACACTCCCGGTGACGAACGACGAGGAGGCCGCACCTTACGCATATGCTTACCTGGCGGAACTGATTGACAAGTGAGTGAACAATCCCATGCCCAAACCATGCATCATTGCTGACGTGCGACACACAGGCAACATCCGGCTGTTGTAAACCAGGCTGGCAAAGCTTTCGTGCTCACCGCCCAGGCACTGGAGGCAGACACGCTCCAAGGACAGACGGCAAGCCGCGTGGTAGGGGCCATCAAGGCCCTCCTGTCCCAGGCGGGTGTAGACCCCACGCCACTCCTGCAGCAGTTTGCGCCCGAATCTCAAAGGGCAATCACGGCGTATTTTTCTTGAGTGTGGAGTAACAGGTTGGAAGGGCTTCAGAAGGAGAGCCGGCACCCGATAGGGGGTAGCGCATGACGAAGGGTGTTGTATTTGAAGGTGTGGGGGAAGGGATAGTAGTCGATGATACCATAGGCACCTAGACGAGAGAGAAAAAGTCACTCTGGCGCACCATGACAGTAGTCCAAGGCTTGGATAGCTGCCGCGTTCGAGCCAAGTGCCAGCCAGCGTGTGCGAAGCTGGGCGGCGGGGAGCACGGGGGAGAAGGGAAAGATGAGTAGAGGAGGCGGAGGAGAAGGAGGTGAAGAGGGGTAGTGAGAAGGCCGCTTCGGCCGTCTTCTTCCTCTCGCCATCGGTTCCCTCTCCCGCTGGCGCCGAAGTAGTGATATCGAGGTATGATGATATAAAGAAGTGATTGGTTTTGCAGATAGAAATCTACGCAGATATGATATAATGCTCGAACGATGAGCCGTGCTTGTGAGAGAGGTTTTCGTGTCGTCAGGATTGATGCTGATAAGCTGTTTGTTTCCCGAGCCGACGACCTGTGTCGGAAGCCAAGTATCGGCCTCTAGAGTTGCCGATACCGCGGTTTCTTGTCTACCTACCTACAATATCGGTACTAGATGAATAGCGCGAGAGAAATCAGACATGCATACAAGTTGTAGTCAACCGAACGGGCTTCATGAAGCATAGGCGATGCGATCGATGTACGTTAAATGATGTATGCAGGCCATCAAAGGGGCCAAAAATCCACGGCGCCTCCCCCCCAAGCAAACCACTCAATAGCGGCCAACCGATATTGAGATGCCTACAGCAAACACGACACAAGCCGCGACCTGCCGAGCTATTGAGGAATGACCACAACTTCATGGGCCGGGTCAACACGGAGCCCTGCTGTTCGGATGCAAAACGTGCCTCCTTATGTGGAATACCACTTTCTTGGTGGCGTGTTGAGAAGCAAGAGGCCGAGCTGAGCTACGGAAACGAGACACACCATCCAGATGATGTGGGAGAGGGTGGCGGAGGCTGCCCCAGCTTGTCTGGTGGCGCCCAGTCTCACGTCACGGAAGAAAATTACACCATTTCAGCCCTTTGGTATTCACGCCCACCCCACCCACATAAAAAATAAAAATAAAAACATAAAAAAGACCTTGCCGGAGAATGGTGATTTTTGGCCATTTCACGCAGGTACGGGTTTATCCTGTCCGGACTACAAGACAGTGGGCAGAATCAGCCCGGGGACAACTTCGAGTCACATCGCGCCGGCGGCGTACTTCCTACTAGAGGAATTATTATGGGCTGGATATCGGGAATTTAGGGTAGGGGGTACGAAAAGGGGGGCGAGGGAAGCAAGGAAGATAAAAACATGGGCAAACGGGATTGCCATTGCCTGCCTATGCCATTCCAAGGCAGAGAGGGGGATGGGGGATGGAGAGACGAGGGTGGGGGCACCGACTTCCCCCAAGTCTTGCCTTGATTTGACCAGATGGGCAAAGCCACCCACCAACAGTTTGCTCTCTCTTCTTGACCGATTGGCCCAGCTGTGCGGTCTGACAGGTGTCTCGACTGTTCCAAAACTGTGAACCCAGGGAGACGTCTAGTAAAAGGCTGAAGAAGAGGCTTTGTGGTTGTTTCCGGCCATGGTGGTTGCCCTTACCGCTGTCGATGTCTTGAGCTGGCTAGGTACCTACGTGAGTATTGCCACGGGCATCCGGTGCAAGAATGCGATCTTGGACATGGTGGTCTACCTATCTGGTGGTTGCGTTGGTCCTACCACTGATGATTATCGGCTGTCGTGCATAAAGTGCCATTGACTTTCTCTAAGCGTTGTTGCGCCGCAAGGTCTCGATGGTCCAAAGATCATGCGCAGCGGCCTCAGGAGAGCACATGCCGAGGGTTGCTTTCCCGGTCCTTGGGCTGGGAAAGCTGCTGTCAATAGATGTGGGTTAGTTACGGTATGTTATGGCGATGGCGCTAGCGCTGGCGCCGTTGATGCGCGGGTATGTAGGTGTGCCGAGTGATACAACTTGGGACCACTTCTGTTCCGTTTCCCCAGTCGCCCTTGTTGGATAAAGGGGGACTGGATGCGAGAGGAGACTGGAGCTCTTTTCACACATGACTGAAGACAAGGCGGGTATTGGAGAGAGACACATCTCGATGACCGACCAGAAACGGTTCAAGGGAGCTGTCTGGCAGACAACACATTGTGCTTTGTCGATCCTTGCTTCATTCGGGTCGTCGAGGGCTCGTCACATGGTCGCAGAGGGCTGATGGTCTACCAGAGTATTAGTAGGCGCACTGCGTAGGGCCACGCATCGCAGGACACTTTCCTTCGTTCAAGCGCATATGGTGATATCTAGTGGTGTGTAGATGGGAATGAGTGTGCACATTAGGTTTCTTTTGTTTGGTTGGGTAGGTTGCTTGCTGGCGGCCCCCGTTGAGACGCAACTAGAGAGTTAGGTAATTACCTACCTACACACTAGAGGCAAGGCGGCTGAGACGAAAGGCTGTCGATGCTGCTGTGAGTCGGACGATTACTAGCCTACTAGATAAGGTACGTAAGCAATCAGTCCGACAGAACAACGGATCGGGTTTGGGTAGGTACCTAGGTAGGTAGGACAGGATTCGACTGGGCTTTGGAGCGCTTGGGTACGGGTACTTGCACCAATTACTGGGCAGGTAGGTACCTGCCATGGATATAAAGCAGAAGGAAGGGCGCTTGTAGCCAAGGAGGGTAGGCGAGAATCGGATTGAGGGATTGCGATTGTGTCGTATCCTTATGTAGCAATCACATATATAACTGCGGTGTTGAGTTGGCCCCCTGGACGGCTAAGAGAGACGATCTACCACCACCCATCTACAATGTACCTACCTACCTAGGTACCTATGCAAGGGAGGAAGAAAGGGGGCGAGAAGGATGGACGATTGGGAGAGGGAATGGCGACGTACACTACTGAGGTACGCAGTCCAGGCGGCCCCTCTTAAGGTCGCACAGGTACACAATAATACTCTAACACGGTTGGAAAAACACAGTAAAAGTATCATGCCCAATACTTCAACACGATAATAGAGGCGACGTACACTACACTACGTCCCAGCTCCGCTGCACCGTATTTTGGCGCTAGAATTACCGTGAGGAACACCAGTGGTGGTGGTGTATTGCCGGAGCTCCTCCTCTGGTGTGGTCTGTCTGCGGCACTTTGGTATCGGACGGTTTAGAGCAATCCGGAGATTGATGGGTATGACGACATTGATTCTGCTGGACCAAAGCTAACTTTCTCTGCCCATGACCCCTGTTCTGCATTAGATAAGCAGCACTGACCATGGCGAGAGGAATAGGCATGTGGTTAACCGTGCATTTGGAGAGGAGGTACTGGTAGGTAGGTACTGGTAGGTAGAGAGTCCTCACCTTGCTCCGGCGTCTCAGGGACGGGGAAATATGCCCAGATGCAGCGGCTTCATCTTGCTCAGTTGTTCGCCAGTATCTTCGTAGGGGCGTCTCCGAGGTCTACATCTGGGTACCTAGGTTGTCATAAGTCTATTGCTGTGTCGGAATACCCACCTACCCACGCATCTATGTACCAGTACCAGTCAGTATCCAACCGAACGACTACGAAGAAGCCGGCGTGGTCAGTAATTTGGCGCAGACGCCGGGCAATGATTGGAACTGACCAAGGCACTGAGACCCCGGGCCGCGCCCGCGGCATCGGCATCGGCACCTCACCTAGAACCGAAAGTTAGATTCCGGAGGCTAGGATGCACGATCCCCTTATCACCGCCGCTGATTTGTTTGGACATCGCAACTTGTCCGTAGCTACCTCCCTACCCGATACCAAGCCAAGCACAAGCCAATTACAGCGAATAATGGTAGATGTATGTCTGTAACCACTTTTGGACTTTGGATGTATTTCCCCCCCCCTCTTTCTTCTTCTTATTTATTTATTCGAATCATCAGACCGGATAATTAGGTACATATCATACCTGCATATATCCTGCTCTTCATGATACTATGTGGCAATTAGGTAATTATACGTATGCGGTCCAGGCCTGACGTGGGTGGCTGTCGCGCTCCTTCACTCAGAATGGAGTTGCAGGTCGAAGTGGGGTATATGAACACTTTTAGGTAAATTCTAGACACTTCTCGGAAAACAGGACCCACCATGGAGACCCAAGTCCCGCTACCTACCTACCTGGGTTCAATGCCGTCATCATCCCGCCCTGCGAGAAATACGTACCCATGTAGGTAGGTATGTAGGTAGGTAGATGGTTTATTAACAACTCTCTCTCTCCGCGCCATTTGGGTCTCGGAACACCGCCACCCATTTCACAGTGATTGTCGAGGGAGCTGCACGCATTCTTCAAACAACTTGTGCATCCCGCGCGCCCTGCAGTCGACAGCTTGATAGATATACCAAGCTAGGTAGGCCGGAGCACGCGCACGTAACCCCGTTTTGGACTGTTTTTTTTTGTGACAGCAGACGGCTCAACGCACTGATTTTCATCCCCAGTACTCTTGATGCTCATCTGTACCTAGGTAGATGGGTAGGTATTGTGGCGTGGACCGACCATCTGGGTCTTGGGCGTTTGGGGTCTACCACCAGATGCAAGACTAGCACACTAGGTATCTAGGTAGGTAGGTAATACACTACTAGTACGTCGTGTAGGCGAGGCCAAGACGAGGGCAGAGATCCATGCAGCTACCCGTCCGCCAGGCTCCTCTTGCCGATGGGATCTTCGCTCAGCCTGGCTCTATGTATCTATCTACACACAATACTCCGACTCGGGTATCTGACCCTGATTCCCTTGGGAAAGTCGGAAATCCAGCCCAGACGGCGCAGCATACATTGTAGGAACCGTATCGACGATGATGCACGAGGTACATACATAGTGTACGTACTGAGGTACGAATGCATTGGATCCCGTTTGAAAACCGGGGTTAAGGATGTGAGAATGATGAAAGCAGAAGAATCGGATACTATAGAAAAGAAAAGATCCCAAAAGATGGTGTACTCTCGATATTGTACATCACACTATTCAATGCCGAGGAAACACGACCAGGCAATGCCTGGTCTCTCCGTCATCCCATGTCCTTGCAAGTACAGGTAAGCCGACTGCGTGACTACTATTATTCGTCTGCACACCACGTTACAGCCCAAGCTCCTCTTTCGGGTCTCTATTCTTCCCCCCGCCTCTTTCTCTCTTCATTCCTTCGTTGCTCTCGCGTCTCTCAACCAAAGATCTGCCCCATCCCTCGGGTCAGTGCCAAAGCCAAGGGGAGAAGAAGGAAGGGGGGGGGAACCACCCCCAAACTGGACAATAATGTGACAGCGGTAACGCCAAAAATCTTTCACCCTATGGGCACTTCTCGCCGCTTACCTGGTAGGTATTGCATAGAAGGTAGGTACCTACCTACCTACACTACACCAGGTCGCTGAGGCACAGCACATCATCGTACAACCACACCCACACCCACAAACACACGCGCACATACCTACACACATACACACACACACCACACACAAATACACACACCCCCCAGAACCTTTGGAGTGGTATTGCCGTTCGCGCCCCCAATTCTTCCCCTCCCCTCCTTTCCGCCTGGCCTGCAAATACCACCGGCTACAACCACCAGACCACCGACATCTCCATCTTCTCCTCCCCGCAACATACCCAACCTGGGTTGTACGACGACTTTCTACCAAACTCCCAATCTCAACCGACGAACCCCCTTCGCCTGTCCCTCGACACAGTCTCACGACACAATCCACCGAAGCCATTATTTATTCCTTACCGGTTCAACGACCGCGCCGCTTCATTTCGCCCTGGACTGCACCTGAGGTCCCGACACATCGCGATACACCATCGGAACGCCATTAAATCGCCCGACCTGCCCTTGCCACGGTGGGCAACCTTTTCCCTCCATAAACAGCTCCCCCGTCCATGGCACTCTGCAGTCTAGTACATTCCCATCTTTGAATATTCGAGGGCCGCGACGCGACAGAACATTCCCGACCGGATGCACAAGTGGCACCACTTAAGCCGGCGCCTCGGACGAGAAAAGTACAAGTTGGACGGCTGAATAGCCACAAATAAAAAAAACAACCAAAAATCAAAAATCAAAATCAACCTCGACGACTCTCAACCCCACCAAATCTGACCGACGACTTTGGATCCTCAATCGACGGGAAGGTCTCTCCGAGACCGATGCGCTCGTCATGGAAGCCTTCTACCCACAGCTCACTCCCCAGGAGCTACAGCGACAGATGTCGCAACAATCTCAGCAACACCAGATGCAGGATGCAAGTCAGACCGGCGGTCACGGCTACCAGCAGATGAATCAAGGTCACGGCATGTCCATGATGAGCGCTGGCGGCAGAGGAGGCAACGGCGGCGATTCTCTCGACGATATCATCCAGAGCAATCATCATGAACTTCAACGTCGTCGCAGTATAACCCAGTCATACATGCCCTCGAACCAGGGCGGTCAGAATGGGGGCTCTAGCAGAAGGGTGTCCATGATGGAATTCGGCGCCGACGATAACCAGATGCTCAACTATCCTTTCCAGAACCCAGCAATGAACGGCGACTTCGCCATGGCCAGCCCAATGGGTAACGGTATGGACGGTACCATGTCCAACAACGTTGGTCACATGGGCAACAATGTGCCTGGGAACATATCTGTACCGGGTCCCATGGATGCATACTCCGCCCAGGACGCACTGCAGATGTCGCCGACGAATGCCTTCACCTCGTTTTCACCTGACATGATGCGCTCGATGATGCCGCCGAATTACTCCAGCATGTCCGTCTCCACCATGCCTACAACATCCGGTATGAGCATGTATGCTCCGACCTCAATGGCCAACGCGTTCCCGAGCCCCCTCAATACGAACACTTCCGACATGAGCATGGATCTGGGCGCTGATGAAACGCCTGGAACTGCACCACACAGTGCTCTCGGCACTCCACTGAACATGGGCGATGGAGATAACGACCCTATGAATATGAACCAGCAATACCGGCCGTCGGGTGACAGCGCGTCCGGGGCCAATGGTCAGGCTCTGAATTTCTCAAACGGTCCTTCGCAGACAACCCCATCCTCATTATCACGCGAGATGTCGAGCAACTCCGGCCAGACACCATCACAATCCCCCAACAACCGATCCTCTGCAATGGCAACAAGCCAAGTGGCTGCCGCACCCCCCCCTGGAGAATCTGTTCCTGCCATGGGACCCGAGACTCCTCGCGCCGAGTCCAAAGAGAAGAACGTCTACTCCAAGAGCGGCTTCGACATGCTTCGGGCGCTATGGTACGTGGCGACACGAAAGGACCCAGAAATTCACCTGGGTGCTGTGGACATGTCCTGCGCGTTTGTTGTTTGCGACGTTTCATTGAACGACTGTCCCATCATTTACGTCTCGGACAACTTCCAGAATTTGACGGGCTACAGCCGCCATGAGATTGTGGGTCAGAACTGTCGCTTTCTCCAGGCACCTGACGGCAAGGTGGAGGCTGGCTCCAAGCGTGAGTTTGTCGACGACGCATCGGTGTACAATCTGAAGAAGAAGATCGCCGAGGGTCGCGAGGTTCAGCAAAGCCTGATCAACTACCGCAAGGGCGGAAAGCCTTTTCTCAACCTCTTGACCATGATCCCCATCCCCTGGGACGACCCCAACGAAGTTCGCTTTTTCGTCGGCTTCCAGATCGACCTTGTAGAGTGTCCGGATGCCATCGCTCAAGGCCAGGAGGCCGGCGGCGTCAAAGTCAATTACAAGCACAGCGATATTGGCCAGTACATCTGGACACCTCCGACCGCGAACACTGTCGAACCCGAGAACGGACAGACGCTTGGCGTCGACGATGTGTCCACGCTACTGCAACAGTTTAACCCGAAGGGCGTGGTGTCTGACTGGCACAAGCAGTCCTGGGACAAGATGCTACTGGAGAATACAGATGATGTGGTGCACGTCCTATCTCTCAAGGGGCTGTTCCTATACCTTTCCCCGTCTTGCAAGAGGGTGTTGGAGTACGACGCGACTGAGTTGGTTGGCAATTCTCTATCGACCGTTTGCCACCCGTCAGACATTGTTCCCGTGACTCGAGAGCTAAAGGACGCCACCGCTGGCAACTCGGTCAACATCGTCTTCCGCATCAGGCGGAAGCAAAGCGGGTACACATGGTTTGAAAGCCACGGCTCGCTTTTCTTCGAACACGGAAAGGGCAGGAAGTGCATCATTCTGGTAGGCAGAAAACGACCCGTCTTCGCGCTGAGCCGGCGAGACTTGGAGGCCCACGGGGGCATCGGCGATAGCGAATTATGGACAAAGATCTCCGTATCCGGCATGTTCCTCTTTGTCTCATCCAACATTCGATCCCTGCTCGATTTGCAGCCCGACATCCTCATCGGCACCAGCATGCAGGAGCTGATGCGCAGAGAAAGCCGTGGCGAGTTTGGTCGCGCGATCGAAAAGGCAAGAAGGGGTAAGATTGTCACCTGCAAGCACGAAGTTCACAACAGAAGAGGCCAAGTCCTTCAAGCACAAACAATACTGTATCCCGGAGATGCCGCAGAGGGCCAGAAGCCGACATTCCTGCTGGCGCAAACCAAGCTTTTGAAGGCTTCGTCAAGGGCCATCGCACCGGCAGCCACACCGCCCGGCAGCGTCAAATCCACCTCGCAGGCCTTTCAAAACACGCAGTCCACCCAGAACACCGATTTATCAAAGACCGGCCCCATATCGGTGCCAGGCGGGAAGACGATTCCGGGCTCGCAGGAGGCAGCCCTGGCCTTGGACGACAACATCTTTGACGAGCTTCGGACAACCAAATGCTCTAGTTGGCAGTTTGAACTGCGTCAAATGGAAAAGGTTAACAGAATCCTTGCCGAGGAGTTGGGCGGGCTGCTATCGAACAAGAAGAAGAGAAAGAGAAGAAAGGGGGTTGGCAACGTCGTCCGCGACTGTGCCAACTGCCATACGCGTAACACGCCCGAATGGCGCAGAGGGCCGAGTGGTCAAAGAGACCTGTGCAACAGTTGCGGCCTGCGATGGGCAAAGCAGGTGAGAAGCACTGAGCCCTCTGTAGTAGACGGAACGGAGGATTACGATATTAATCAGGAATAGGTTGGTCGGGTTTCGCCGCGTAATTCGTCCCGAGGAGGTGGAAACACCAATGCCGACACGCAAAGCAAGAAGTCCAACTCGCCCATACACTCGTCCCAGCTTCAAAACGAAGTCAAGGCTAGCAGCAGTACGCCTGCTCGGCCCAGCGAGGGACCATCTGGCAACACAACGCCCGCTACTTCGATTTCCATTTCCAAAAGCCACAGCAATATGCCTCCTCCGAGCCAACCTCTTCTGGAAGGTAGTAGCGGTGGCATGACATCGATACGGGAGTAATAAGAGGCCGGCCGGTGGCGCTGCAAGCGCATTACACCATTTCGGGCCTATCTTCCATATTCTCATTTCGGTCGCATTTAACCCCTCGAGATACCACTGTTCTTCTGCTTCTCTGCGCTTTTCCTTGCTGTGGTTGGCTCATTGTCACACTCCTTGGTGCCGACGTCACGGCAAGGAAGCAGAGTGGCCCTGGCGGATATTTTTATATTTACCCTTATTCCTCTACTTACTATTTACACATAACAAATACAAGGCGATCTAGGATGGGTTGGAATCACGGAGCATTCTTTCTAGCGGTGGCTCGAGGCCGCCTCGGCGGCCGAAAATGACCAAGCTTTCAACATGTCGACATCAATCTTGGTAAACCGGCAATTTTGGAACTCTCCTGGTGGGGTGGAGAGGGGGAGCAAAGCGGGTTTTCTTACTATTGCGGGAAGGTTACAATGTGGAGGTCTAGGGATAGAGGCACATTCTGCCTCGGGAGTTGGCAAAGGAGTGGTTTTACAATCTGGGTCTAGAAAATGGAAGCGATCACACAAATCATGAGGGGCTAGTCGGAAGCGGTCGTTTTTATCGTCACACCTGTTCTTTACTGGCCCCTGGGTCTTTGTGCACTTATAGCCATAAGAGATGTAGTTGAATGAAACATACTCCCAACCCCCCCTCCTTACCGTGCTGGCGGATTGGGTGCTGCTCAATGACGAGGGACGGCATCTTCACAGAAATGATCACTAGCTTGTTGGTGAGGAATTATGTACCATGTTTTCTCCGTGTGTCTTTTCTGTAGCAAAGTCTTCTGGCATTCCTCCCATCTGGCCATGCCACCATCCTCATTCCGACTTGGCTGCCTCTTGCTTGATCCAGATGCCGTTGTATGTACAGGTTGGTTTGTTTATTTTGTGCATCTGAGAGTAGAGGCAGAAGATCCATAGGTAAAAGTGAAAGGAAAGCGCGAAAAAGAAAAGAGGCGGGGGGGGGTATCGCAAATCATCGTCATCCCTGTCTCGTCGAGGGTACAGGTAAAGGAAAGAGAAGGAAGGCAAGGGGCTCTCATGGCTTCCGCCATTTCGATGCTTTACGCCTCCCAGTAGCAAAACTGTTGTTCATGACCCATTCCTCACCATAAAAGAAATAAACCAGATAGAAAGAACCAGAAAGAAAGATAAACATGCGGCTCGGCAAATCAAGACCCCACTCCCATTAAGACAGCCCACCCACCCGCCCAGAAATAAACAAAACCCACCACCCGGCTCGAAATCGAACAGGTGAGCCAATCCGCTCCAAGGGGCACCTCTCGTAGATGCCAAAGGAGTAAGGTAGAAGGTGAGATGATGATGATGAAATGTGGCCACCTATCAAACGACGCCAAAGTGAAAAGGAATGTGTGATATGCAGGCAGATGAGTGCAAGGGCCTTGTCTCATGCCCAAGCAGGCGCTGGCTAGTAACCGTGCCTTCGATCGAAGCAGGTAAGAGCCTCATGTTTCCGGGTTAAGCCATCTTCCAGGCCGTTTCCCCTCTCCAGCATGGCCTCTTTTGCAAGGGGCATAAGGACAAGCGGACAACCAAATCCGATGAACACAGAATAAGACGAAACGCGAGTGCTACCTTCCGGCGAACACTGGGCGCGGTGGTTATGTTGGGTAAGGTGTCAACCTAACACCGAGGGAGGTGAGGTGACGGGGATGGCAGGCATTCTTGTCAAAGCCGCAGTATAGTCATAACCTCCCAGAATTTGTGAGATGTAAGACTGGGGTGAGACTTTGTAGTGGGAGTAAGCTGCCGTGTAACTTCGAGCAAGTTGCTGCGTGTGCGTAGTGCAGTGGCCAGTCGCATCGTGAGCGAAGGACCCTTGGGGGCTGCGAATGGATGTTGTTAGATTGGCAGGCGAAGCCTGAGCAGGCGGAGCATCAGGTGTGCGTGCTCGTTGTTCGACGGCGGCAGCAGTCTGGTGAGGAGCAGCACTAGAGACCGGAGTGTCCACGTGGAGGTTGATAATCTTAGTCGCCTTGACCGTTTTGCTCCTCTTGAGGTAGGAGCGAGCTGCAGCAGCAGTAGATGAAGCAGGGTGGAAGACTTGGTCCTTGCTCAAGTCGATCAAGTCGTGGATGAAGCTGTCCAAGGGATGAAAGCTCAGGCGACCGGTCCACTCCGGATTGTTGATGAAGGAAGGGTCTCTCCAGATAGAATGGGCGCTATCGGAAAAGGAGTAGACCTCGACGATCCAGCCTCTTTTCAGAGCCCTTACGACGAAGCCAGGGAATCCACCCGAGAACTCACCCACATTGCCGTCCCCGGTGGCAAGAACCATGATGCCGGGGTTCTTGTCCAGCAAGCTTTCCGCCATACCGAGATGGACTAGCTCATCGACTCCCTGCTCGCGCATTTGCATTCCCTGAAACTCGTCCTCAGAGTCAGAAGAGGTAGGGTACTTGCGAACTCGATCAAAAACCTTGGTTTCGAAGCCAAGGCATCGTGCTTGGAGAAGATACTGTGGCTCGACTCCCATCTTGTTTCTTGAGCCGGCAATGAAGCGCCGGCCGACGGGCCTGGCACGCTCCAGCACATCCCGAAAGGCGGAGAGGTTGAAGAAGGCAGGCAGAAAATCCTTCTTGTCCATGCCGCGTCTCTTTTTTTCAGCGTTATAAAAGCTGACGGTGATGTTGGAGCCATCATAAAATTCATGGATACCGTTGGCGTACTGCTCTGGGAAGTTGTCTCGAAGCGACTGGTCGTGGACGCCAAAGTGCCGACTAAGACGGGCGCTCAAGGGCTCGTCGATGATCAGGCGAGGTCTTTTGACGACTTGCTGCTTCAGCAGGCGCTCGCCAGCAAGGTCCAGACCGTCCAACAAGTCCGGGGAGGTGGCTCGGTGGACAGGAGGAGTGGCGGGAGGCGTAGTGACGTCGGACAAGGCGGCACCGCCGTCACGAGGCAGGCCGACACGATCGAATTCACCAGTGAATGAGGCCGATTCCGAATAGCGATGAGAAGCACCCGAAACGACAGAGAGAGGGGGAGATGGCGGGAAACTGGTGGCATCCTCATTTTGTGTACGAGGTTTGTTGCTTTTGGTCATGACCTCAGCCTTGGGAGGGGTATCCGCGGCCGACTTGGACGAGACATTGGACCCGCTGGAGGCCATGGTTTCCCTGATGACATGATCCGGGATGAAGAAGAGAAGACGCGGGCTTGGGGAGTGGCTGCGAGTCAGATTGTGGGGCTGGAGTGAGGAGAAGGGCGGCCGAAGTACGTCCTGGGTGGAATCGGGCGCGGTGGATGAGGTGCAAGCAGGCGTGTCGGAATGAAGAGAAGCAAAGATTCTCGAAAAGTCCCCGAGGGCAGCGGACGTGGGTTCGAGTGAAGCGTCAGCGAGACGGCTTTGGCTCTTGGTCGATGTCTTGATAATGGGACTAGGAGGTCGATGCCTGTGGCGAGGCTTCCTCCGCGAGTAGACAGAAGAGGCCATATTGACGAATTTGGGCGCTTCCTATGGCATGTAAGAGAGGTGAGAGGTGTTGGATGGAATGTGCCAGAGTGTGGCTCCGGGGAAATGCGAAACGGCAGAAGGGCTGAAAAGCTCTTCAGAAGGTTGAATTGAGATGTGTGCAGAGTGCTGAAGGAGAGGAGTCGGTCGTAGAGTCGAATTCGGGGGGAGGGTGCACGAAGCACAGAACACAGTGACTAGACGATATGCGGTTGGTTGGAATATGCTGGTGCCAAGATGGAGAAGACCGGAGGCAAAGGTATGAGAGGGACCGCAATCGCCGAAACCAAGAGAGAATGATTGATTGCTCCAAACCAGTGCCAAAAGACGAAGAGCAGAAAGTGGGAAAGATAGAAACAGGAAAGTGTGTTGTAGTAAGCCAAAAGACTGCAGTTGATTCCGGTGTGGTACCACAAGAAGCTGCGAGAGTCATGTGACGGAAGGCAAACCCGAAACGGGCAGTACCCAAACCAGAAAACGAAAGGGTAGAGAGAAAAGAAGGGTAACGAAGATGGTCGGTTTCCCCCCAGCCGGGGCGGTGGGTTGATGATGGGGTTGAGTCGTGGCAAAAAAAAAGTAGTGGTGATGCGGAGGATGAGGAGGAGGCGGCGGGTAGAAGATGTGAGGAGGCGAGATGTAGGTGGGTGGGTGGTAGGTGAAGAAGGTTGAAGTCGGCAAATCAAGAACGTCAGCAAATCAATTAGCCGCGCTGGGACTCATTTAGCGTGTCGAGACCGTAGGTGGATGAACCACCTCTGCATTTGCCCCTCGCCTTCCCTCAGAAACTGGGCCGTGACCCCAAGGAAGGACCCGATCTCAAGGGTAAAATGTGGAGCGGGGTGGCGCAAGTGTAGCACTGGGCAGAAAAAGACCCCCCTCGCTCTTTGCTCTTTAGGTACTCTTTTTCGGCCTGGCTACCTACCGACTCCTACCTACCTACCTAGGTACCAACCAATCTACCTAGGTACCCATGTAATAACTTCCAACTACCGACCACAAACTACTACCAACATCATGTAAATGGGCTTGGAGGGAGCAAATGGGATCTGCACTAGCGGGCCGGGGCTGGCCGTTGCTTCTGGTGTATGTGGGTACGTACCTCCTAGTGTACATGCCTCGAGCGAGCGGGTGGGGCAAGGGTCCCGAGGCAGATGCTCATCGGGGAAAGTTACTCAAATCAAGCGTACCTAGGTACATAGAATACCTACTTAACTGTGCCATATATCTAGTATCTACACTAGTAGATATCTTAGGTTGATTACCTAGCTAGGTAGGTAGGCACTTAGGTAGCTAGGTATCTACATATATATAGGTACCTAGGGAGGTACCGATAGGTCGGTACTCACCTTGTCCCCCAGCATCTCTCTCTCTCTTCCTTCACTTGGATATCTCCGACCGAGTCGCCAGTACCACAAAGACGGCCTTGCGAACGATGAATGCAGTGCACTGGATGGATGGGTTTCAATCGAGTCGCCACCACCTCTTGATGGAAAACTCAATTGCCGCTTTTCTTGACTCGGCCACGCTTTGGCGACCAAGCGAGACAAAGAAGCTATAGCTGGTACCCTAGAAAAAGAAGGGGGGAGAAGAAAAAGAAAAAAAGAAATAAGAAAAGGAACAAACCCCCTCCACATCACTCGAACAAAGGCCAAGGACCAATGCCGACTTGACTGCCCGTCCAATTTTCGAGTGTATTATTAATGTACAGTGAGTGAATCATGAGATCCTTGGAACATCCAAGGTAATTGGTACAATGAGCAGCCCTTCGTTCCCGTAAACTCCCAAGACAACAACACAATAAGAATGAGGAACACGAACGAGAAAAAGGTATGGGGAAGAAGAAAAAAAAAGGTATCACAGCAGCCTCCCCCCTTCCCAACCGGCCAAAACTCCCACCATCTTTCGCCTGTATGTCTATCCAGACGCCCCGGTCCATCCCTACTCCGATACACCGCCTTTCTATCAGCAAGCGTTGTAGTACGACCATGACGCTGTGATTGAGCATCGGTTCAGAGGCCGGGTCCGTCACCCAACGCGAGGCTTGGACGACCGCAGGGTTGAATGGGCGTGGTAAATGTCGTCGAGGTAGTTGCTCTTCCTGGCCTCTTCGGCCCGCTCAGCCTCCTCGGCACGTGCCCTCCTGGACTTGACTCGGGTGCGGCGCTGCTCGGCCAAGAGCCGCTCATGCTCGTCCACGTCGCCCTCGTCGCGCATGCTGCTCGTCTCCTGGGCGTGGCTCTTCCAGTACAGAGCCCACGAGTCGCTGGCCCATTCGCGCAGCTCCTCCTGGGTCTTGCCCTTGGTCGTGTCGTCCATGGCCATCTTGGCCTTCAGCTCCTTCTGCTTGGCGGCGGACAAGGACTTGGCGCGGGCGGTGCGGTCCGCCAGCCATGCCGGGTTGCTCCTGGCGAGGTAGGCGAGGCTGTGGCCCGAGTGGGCATTGTCCGGGGCGAGGCCGTGTTGGGGGCGGGCCGCGGGCGGTGTGGTGAAGAAAATGATTCTGCCGCTCTCGTCCGTGTTGTACCGGCTGCGCACCGCCTCGGGGATCTGGTCGTTGACGGCGTCGGGCAGCGTGAAAACCTCGGGCGGCCGCGGCACGTTGTAACCGTTGTTCGCCTGCATGGCGTTGGGCGTTGCGGCCATGGGGGTGCGTGCTGCCGGCGACGGGTGAGGCTGCATCGGATGATGGTTGTAGGTCGGGCCCAAAGGGTTTGCTGGCATCATTTGTGGATGCATCTGGTGGACGTGGTGTTGGTGCTGCGGGACGGGCGCTTGGGCCTGATGGTGGTGCTGGTGCTGGTGTTGTTGTTGTTGTTGTTGGTGGTGCTGCTGTGGGTGGAGCTGGTGCTGGTGGTGCTGGTGCTGGTACAGGGGGGGCGCCGGAGCTGGCGTGGGAGGCTGGTGGTGCATGCGCTGCTGCGGTTGCTGTTGCTGCTGGTGGTGCATGTGCTGGTGCTGCTGGTGCTGTTGCGGGTGGGGGTGGTGCTGTGGATGCTGTGGGTGCGGGTGGTGCGGGTGGTGCTGCTGGTGCTGAAAGGGGCTTGGCGCGAACCCCTGCTGCTGCTGGTGCTGCTGCTGGTGGAACATGGGCCGGATGGGCTGTTGCGGGGAGTGAGACGCCTGGTGAGGGAGTTGGGGTACAGGCACCGGCGTTTGGTGCGCCACCGCGACTGGTGATGCCGACGCATGCTGAGGTGTGTACTGCTGCGCGTACATGGCCGGCGATGGCGACGGGCCCCCTCCCATTCCGTGCCCGTAAGGCGTAGGGGGGTTTCCCATCGACATGTCGCTGGGCGTCTGGCGCATCGCTTGGAGGACCGAAGGACGCCGCGCCGGCTGTTGGGCCAGAGGCGGCGGCGGCGGCGGCGACGGCGTTGGTTCGGGAGGTGGCGATTCCTGTACCGGCAAAGGCTTCTTGTCAGCTGCGCGAAAACGAGACCGTTCAAGGAGAACGGGGCATTGCGACGGCCTGGTAACGAACAGAACAAATCATGCATAAACAGACGAGGAACACCTTCCCGCCCCAGATAGGAAACCAGAGGAGCGTGGACCAGGGGGAAGGGTGAAGGGAGGGTGAAGTGAAGGGTGAGAAGATTGACAGAAGCAGGAAAACCCAGTCCGGGGGCTGTTATTCCCTGCCTGTCGCTCCCTTTTATCTACCTGTGCTGGATAACCGAAGGAAGGTATTTGAGTGTGTGTGTGTGTGTGTGTGTGTGCGCGCGCGCGTGCCATTGGGCGGAAGACGGTTGCCCGTCCACCACCTGTATCCAAGAGGCGGCGCGGAAAGGCTGTGTGTGTGTGTGTGTGTGTCTGTACATCATATGCGAAGAGATGGGAGAAAGATGGGAGGGCCACTGGGCAGGCTTGTTACCAACACCACCACCCACACTGTCTAGAGAGCAAAGAAAATCAGGCAAACCGAAATGGCATCACGAACTTACGTTTGCTTCTCGAGGCCGTCGATGCACGGCACCGATAATGGGCGGTGCGTTGGCGGCACCCCATGTCGGCTTGGGCGGCTCGTCTGTTTCCTTGGCGTCCGCCTGCAGCAGGTGTTTGATCGGGCTGGGCACCTTCTTGAGCCGCCGAGGCTGGTCAAACAGATCCATCTGGTAGTCTCTCTCGCGCACCTCGTCCGGCACGCAGCTGGTCCACGTCTTGATCTTGTTGAACCGGCACGTCGCCTCGTTGTACCGAGACTCGCACACGTACACCTCCTTGTCCGCCGGCAGCCCGCGCGGCCGGCCCTTGTTGAAGCGCGTCACAAACATGACGAAGCAACGATCGAGCACCTCCTCGATCTGGTGGTCGCGGTATTGACCCGTCTTGGCCACCTCGTTCTCGAAGAAGTGCTTCTCGTACCTGTGCACCGTCTGCTCTGGTCGATAATACCAGCAAGCGTTGATCCACCGCTGGCCCGCGCGGTCCTGCCAGGTGCGGAAGATCTGGGCGACAATGGGCTTGGCCATGTCGTTGACGTTACGGATATGCACCCAGTCACCTACGGGGGGAAAGAAACTGGTTAGCCACTTCACTTACTTGCCATCTTGCCCGTCTCCAGGCGCGCGCGCCGGGAGAGGGGGGGGCGGGGCTAAACTCACCCACTCGCCATGTCTGGCCGTTGTGCTGAATCTCTGGCAAGGGCAGCTTTCCGTCCTCGTCACGAAACTCGTCGTCCGGTCTTGCCTTTTCTTGTCTGGCCAGTTCCCGCGCTTGCTTTTGCAACTCGACGGCGGCTTCGTAAATGTCGCTGCCCTCCTCGTTGTATTCTTTGGCGTTGTTGAACATGAGGTCGACGTCCTTGAGGAGGTCATCCACAGTCGCATACTTCTTCCTCTTGGCCTTTCTCTTGATGTTGTCGAGCGCAATCGGATTAAGGATGACCTGGTAGTAGTCCGGGTTCGCAGCCTTGTCGGGCAACTTCTCAAAGGGGCCAATGAGCAAGTCACCGTCGTCCGATTGGGCCTTGCGCAGGCCCTTGATGACGTTGTGGATACGGGCCTCGAGGGGAGTCAAGACCTTGGGAGGACGGCCGCGCTTCTTATGCTCGTCCTCCTCCCTGGCTTCTTGGAGCTGCCGTTTGGTGAGGGAATTCCGACCGCGCCTCCTGCTCCGACGTCGCTTCCCGTCCCCGTCAGAATCGTCTTCGTCTTCGTCTTCTTCCTCTTCCTCTTCTTCCTCCTCCTCCTCGTCTTCTTCGGACTCGGCCTCCGGAGAGGAATCTTCGGCAGGTGGAAGCTCGCCGAGGTCTGGCAGTTCAGCCTCGTCCGGTTTTATAGTGCCTTTTGTGACAAGTGCCTGAAGCTCCCGCCTAAGCAGATCCCGGATTACGGTGGCGCTTTTGAAGATGGCTGAAGAGGAGCGGTTGTACACCTGCGCATTATGGCAAATCTGGGCGACGTCACGAACGAACTCGGAGAAGGCTGTGTACTGCTTTCTCTGAATTTTTTGCTGTACGACATGGTAAGCCGGCTGAACCTGGTCTCTTCGGTTCTGGGACGGGTATTACGTACACGGATGGTGCTAAAAGCGATGGGGTGCTCGATGATTTCGAAATAGTCGGGCAACTGGCGCTTGTTCGGAATGCGCTGGAAACTGGCCGCCAACCATTCTCCACTGCAATGACTGTTGTCAGCGAGGCGGCGCGCAAAATACGACGGCGGGTTCAATACATACTCTTCGTCCTTGCAGTTGCTGAGGGTTGCGTTGAGAGTCTGAATGATATCCAGGAGGTCGCCAGGCTCGGATTCTACGGGTGATACGGCGCCGTCATCGGGGTCCCCATCCGCATCGGCGTCGGCGTCGGCGTCGGCGTCGGCATCTGCATCGACATCTGCTTCACCGTCGGCATCCACATCCTCCGCATCGGCATCTGCGTCGTGGGTGGCGGGGGCGGCGGGGGCGGCGACGACGACGACGGCATCAACATCCATTTTCTCAGGGGCGTCGGTTTTCGCATTGAGAGTCGGTTCGGAGCGGATCGCATCGGTAGGGCTGGCATCCGGGGCGTCGGTCATCTCGACATCGTTGGGAACTTTAGCCTCGATGGACTCGCCCACTTCGGGCGCGTCGCTGCGCGTCGCCATGGCTTCCTCCACCAGTCGGAATTCCAACACACGTGGCGGACGGGCTCGGGCTCGGGCTCGAGCTTTCGGGGGACAATTGGGGGCGCAGAGTGTCTTTGGAGGCACTGCACACTTTGGTACTACAAACCCGGGGAGAAGACGAGGGTGGGAGCTTGTATCGCAAAGGACAAATTTTCGAGAACAAGGTCCTTTTGGAGCTGAGGAATTGCAGGTTTGCGAAAGCAGGTGTGAGGCGGGCCGGGGTGCGACTGGTACAAGTGGTGCTGTGCTGTGCTCCAAAGGGACGTTTAGAAGCAAGATGCCAAGTGCTGGTGGTGCCCGTGTCCGGGTCCACCTCGGCTAACTGTGACAATGAGGCGGCCGATTGGCCGACAGAGGATAGGTATCACAATGTCAAGGTGAACCTTACTTAATTAACCTCAACTGGCAGTAGCCGGCCGAGCAGCAGCTGCGCGCGCTTCCTTAATTTGAAGCTATGTACAGGTAGGTAGGTACCAGTCAGTAACTTGTCTACCATTGATCCATTCTGTAAGGGCCCTTGCCGAAATTCCCCTATTCTTTTTTTCCCCCTTCTTCCGTTCTGATTCGTCTTCGTCTGCTTCTGTTTTGTTGTAACTCCCAGTCAGGCAAAGTGAAGGCTTCGTTGGATTCGAATCCTCTTTTCATGTTCGAGACGTCCTCGACCAAGAATACACATCCTGTACGACAGACATCCTTCCCTGCCCTGGCTTGCCCGCAGGTTCATCTCGATCCCCACGCACCGTTGTCAGTCGATGGCACTCCACCTTGTTCGATGTGCTTCGAAATGATGTATTCGAACCTCGAGACATGCCCATTCGCCGCCTCCCAGGGGTTGAGCACTGTAGCACGCAACGGATATAGAACAAAGAGCATGTCATGTTGTCATTCGAGCTCCGGGACAAGAAGTCGCAGCTCGAACAAGCGGCGTCTATTGGAGTAGTTAGTTCCCCACCCGATAATAACGAATAAGGACACTGCAATCCCAATCCCAGCACCGATCCGGCGTCATTCCCTGATCGTCACGTTGGACGAACCGTTGCCCTACCGGGGGAGAATAACATAATCTGGCCCCATTGCAGGGCAGGTCCATCCATACCATCTCATCGCTCAACGCTCAGACAACACACTATTTCCATCGTCTTAAGCTACTGGGCAATACTTCATTAACTACATCACACACGCAAATTGGTCCTCAACTAAGACGCAGAGAAATCTAGTGCGGCTCAAATCTCGGCGATGCTCTAGTCGCTGCGTATCAGCCATTGCACATTACCCATCTTCTTGGGGGGACTGATCCAGCTGCACAAAGACAGTTCTACCTCGTCAGCTGCTTTGCATCCAGACCGGGGGCTTGTACAAGAAAGAGCCAGGCGCTTTGTCTCGGTGGCCTTGGTTCCACCATCTCGGTTCGAGGTGAGCTGCCTCTCTCATTCAAGTAGATTGTAGATTGTCCTACCTGCGTACTAGTGACTACGCCCTCAAAAGACCCCAGTGCTCCCTTGCGATAAGATAACCAACCCCTCGGCTCTACCCCGCCGTTCCAGCCACGGCCACTCGGTGCCCCCCCCGGGGGGGCCTGCTCTTCCGGATCCGTGCCCGGCTGAGGTCATCTTGACCGTTCACGCTCTTGTGTCTTCAAGATAAAGCTCTTCCTCCTCGAAACTTTGATTTTCTATTTTCACTCATTTGCTCTTCAAACTCCAACCTCTCGCTTTGCACGTTCAGGCTCCCATCTCGGCCTTTCCAAGCCAACTGCACACCGACAACATGCGGGCCAGATTCAAGGGTCCAGGAGGAACCGGCGTTGTCTCCCTCGACGATACCGCCACCGTCGGTGACCTATTCAACGAGATCAAGGACAAGACGGGGATCGCCAACTTCAGCCTCAAGTACGGCTGGCCACTTCAAACTCTGACCCTCCAACACAAGGACGCCAACGCCAATGATCTAGGCCTCAACGGACAGTCTCTCAGTATTGAGCCGGCGCATCCCCGGGCCTTTACTCCTCCACCAGTTGCCCCTCCCGCCGCAGGAGTCCCGCAAGCCAGCGGTCCGGGAGCCAAGGTTGCTCGCCTCGACTCAGACGCCGATACGACCCCGTCAGAGATCAGTATTCCCTGGCCGGAGCGCGAGTCGACTTTGCGCAAGTCTCCCTGCCCTTCACCCTTTGGGTCTCCGTTTAACACTCATTAGTTCTCCGCGTCATGCCTGACGACAACAGCTGCCTCTTCACCGCCTTTGGCGGCGCCATACCCGGCAAGCAGCTCGAGGCCAAGGAGCTCCGCAAGATGGCCGCAGACTATATCCGCCAGCACCCGGACGACTATCCTGAGGCGGTCCTCGAAATGCCAGTCGACAAGTACATCCGCACAATCCAGGATCCCGAGCGCTGGGGTGGCGCCATCGAGTTGGGTATTTTTTCGGACCTCTTTGACCTCGAGATCGTCGCCTTTGACGTCAAGTCCCAGAACCCACTCCGCTTCGGCGAGAACAAGGACTCGCGCTGCATCCTCGTCTACTCGGGCATCCATTACGACCGCATCGCCTGCAGCCCTTCGGAGCCGCCTTACACACATTCTGATCTGCCCCCCGAACTCGACCGCACCAACTGGAGCACCTCGGATGACGAGGTACTCGACAGGACGCGGGCCCTCATCCGCAAGCTGCACGAAATGCACTACTTCACCGATACCAGCGATTTCCTGCTGCGCTGCACCGTCCCTGGCTGCGACTGGCTCGGCAACGGCCAGAAGGAGGCCAACAAGCATGCCAAGGCGAGCGGTCACTCCGGTTTTAGTGAGATCAAGGACGAGCCTTCTGGTGATGCTGGCGCTGGCGCTGGTGCTGGTGCTACAACTGGCACAGCGACCAGCTTCGGTGACAATGCTCTTCGCAAGTGCAACGCTCCCGGCTGTGAGTGGCTGGGTACTAGTCTCGCCGAGGCCAGAATCCACACGGGCGAGACGGGGCACACTTCGATGACAGAGATTCCCGACTTTTGATGACACTTGTCGGGAAAGCTACGGTGCACGGCGGGGCACATTTGGGGGGTTTACGGGCCGTTTTGATGGAGGACTATGGATCGCCTGGTTATGCAAGTAACGACGGACGAAAGCAAACGATGTCCATGGCTCAGAATAGGCTCTCGCAGTCATTGTTTGTAAGCAGAGAATTGATATACGCGATGAGTTCTCGACACTACACTGATCCCCGCTTCACACGATCCCGACTCCGATTCCAAGACTTTGCTCAACCTATCCTTCGCTCTCTCTCTCTCTTTCTGTCTGTCTGCATGTCTATGCGTGTGCATGCGTACGTGTCACAGAGAAGACGCAAGCAAACTCTGTCAAGACTTATAGGTCAACCCGCCACCGAAGCTGTGCTCGCTATTCTCGCCGCCTTTCTCGACCTTGCCCTCGGTGACCCCCGTCGCGAAAGCGCAGCTGCCCATGTCGCGCTTTTCGACCTTGCCGAGCGCGGGCGAGATGTCAAAATCGAAAATGTCCATCGGCAGGCCAATGGTCGTGCACGCGTTGGGGATGTCGACGATGCCTGCGACGTGGCCCTGGATCGGAGCGCACGACATGAGTAGGTAGGCCTGGTAATCGCTGTAGCCGAAGCGGCGGAGGTACTCGATGAGGCCTGTTCGCGTCGTTCAGCATGCAACATACGAGATACATTCGTCCCCTCTCGAGTTGTCCCGGCGTATCGTGCCCGGCGACGGCAGCAGCGGCGGCAGCGTCGCGTCCGCCCCGTGCATGCCGAGCCGGTACAGCGAGCCGATGGCGAGCAAAAGCCGAGGACCGTGAGACAAGGGACGGGGAGGAAAACTTACGGAGACTGGTCTGCCTGTAAGCCACGGCGACATCCATGTAATGTTGCTTTCCGTGCTCGTCAACCGAGAAGCCCTCGAAGTAGATGTGCCGCCCGGGGCCGAAGTGCGGCTCGACGGGGCCGGGGATGTAGATGGGCGACTTGAGGCCCAGGTCGGCGACGCCGTTCTTGATGACCTTGAAATTGATGGTGATGACGCCCGCCATTTCGATGGCGCCGCAGAAGGAGATTTCTCCGTCGCCCTCTTATCTCCGGAAAAAGATCATTTCAGTACAGCGACCCGGGATGGTTGGTGGCGTGAGGTGGGACGGCAATGACTTACGGGAGAAGTGCAGGTCGCCGACGCTGAACTTGGCGCCGGGGACGTGGACGGGGAGGTAGACCTTGCTGCCCCTGCTCAGGTTCTTGATGCTGGACGCAACAGCGTCAGTCTCGCCTTCGCCTCGATCGGATGAACAGAGGAAAGGAGGAGGGAGGCATTTCGTCCTCGTCACACTTACTCGCAATTCCCGCCGTGCTCGGGCCGTCCGGGAATCGTTCGGGCCCCCTCCTTGCCGACCTTCTCCTTAACCGCGTCGTCGGCCCCGCCGGCATGGACGTTGACGGGCTCGGGTGGCTTGGCGACGTCGCGCTCGAGCTTGTTGGCGGCGATGAGCCCCCCCTCGCGCGTGTTCCAAGTGTCAAGCACCTCGGCCGAGGGCGCGCAGCCCAGGATGCCCGGGTGGATGAGCCCGGCGAACTTGACGTGCGGGATGTGGCGCGAGGTGCAGTAGATGCCCTCAAAGTCCCAGATGGCTTTGGCGCTGTGCGTGCCGAGCCGGGCGTGGGCGGCGGGTTAGCCTAACTGCCTTTTCTTCCTTTTTCTTTCTTTCTTTTTTTTTTTTTTGATGCGAGAAGACGTACGCGGTGGGATAAATCTCGTCCAAGAAGCCGCCGCCATTTTTCTTGTCAAACACGCCCGTGAACCCCCACGGCTGGTCCTCAAACGGCTGGACGTCCATGATCTCGACGAGCAGCAGGTCCCCCGGCTGGGCGTCCTCGACCTCGAAGGGCCCGCTGAGGTAGTGAATCTTGGTGAGGTCGACGTTGAGCACGTCGTCGGCCGAGTCATTGTTGCCAATCTGGCCGCCAGTCCTGGTGCGGGAGGAGTGAGAATGGTCGCCACGTATGGAGGGCAGACGAGGGAGGGCTGGGACGTACCAGTCTACGCACTCAATCTTGACCGTCTCGCCATTCTTGATGGTGCCGGCAAAGGGGACTGGGGAGAGTCAATCGTCCTGTTGGCCCTCATGTGCTTGAGAATACAATGATCTTACTGTCCGGGTGCCATCTGTTCTGCGTCCGTTGTGAGCACTTTCATCTGCGCGCTCCGTGTCGTATTAGCGGGGTGCGCACTTACATGCAGACCGGGCTGCTCAGAAGCCGGCTTGTCAAAGCTGACCTTGTTAGCGGCACGAATACCAGTCTTGCCCATCTTGGAAAAGAATACGCAAAAGAGATTAGGGTTGAGAGGTGTTTTGTTCTCCAAGAACCGTATGGGATTGCAACTCTCGCTCCCCTCCCCCTTCACGCCAAAGCAGCCCGGCCCTTCCTAGATATATACGCGCACCCAACCAACCTTGGGTAGTCTCGCTCTCCAAGCTACCCCGCCCTGGCCTCATCGGGACTGGCTTTCCCCGGCGAATGAGACGCTTCGCATTTCAAGGTTGGCTATCGGCCAGGCCAAGAGATGATACCCCCAAAGTGGGCTGCTGGCAGAGGTGTGCCGTTCGCTGCCGGTAGCAGTGTGCGGAGCTCAGTGATGGAGCTTGATAAGAGGGAGTGAGCGAGCTGCCCCCTGACACCCCTAAAGAGGCTTGCCTCTGGCAACCCCCGCATTGGCTCCGACGCCAATCGATAAGACAATCATTGTGATCTCACGCCGCATTCCCCTCCTATCACGAAACGTAATAGGAAATCGCAGGTCAAATTGGCCTATCCTCGTATGAGCCCATTCCCTTATCTAGCAGTTGCAGTTCGTCCAGATGTGGTCATTGCTAGGTAAAATGGCAGCCACCAGCAAACGTCACGAGGGCAAAGGCAACAAAACAGAGATATAAGCAATGGAGAAATGGCCTGACGTCACACAATCCCGGAATGCGTCCCTCTTTTTCTCCTCCGCCTGGGTGGCTGTGTTTACTGTTCTTATCTAGTAATAGCACGCATACCATGTTGCTCCAGCCTCGGCGCTGCTGGGTCGCTGCCGTTGTCGTTGCCATTGTACATCATTACTGGTTGCAAATTCAAGCAGGCGGTACAGCCAATAACGATTTGATGGTTGTCCCAGCCGTTTTCTTACTGGTGTTTTTGGGCGTCTCCTGTTGCGTTCGACGGGCTAGACTTGAGATGAATGGCATCCAAGTCGCTCAGCGACAGACTGAGGAACTCGTGCTTGTTGGTCCACACCTGTTGGCTCTCGGCAAAAGCAGCCTTCTCGGCAGGAGGCGGGGGAGGATCCGTGATCTTGGTGATCAGGTAGGCCGTTGACGCCTCGGCAATGCCATAAATCAAGACTCCGACAAGTGGGATCCTGATCAGGGCGTAGAAGCCAATGGCGAAGCCGAACAAGAGCCCCTCGCGGTTGCGGAACCAGTTCTTCTTCTGCTCCTTGGTGAAGTGTACGCGGGAGAAGTAGGGCTCCAGCAGCTCTCTCATCAGACTCCTCGAGGCGAAGTAGCTCTGCAAGAAGATGACAATGTAACGCTTGGGCAGGAAAATGCCCGTCCCAAAGATGAGGGAGGCGGGCCCCAGACCGACCGCTTTGTTGAATGTAAAGAAACTGGCTGCAGGCAGCACGAATCGGCCGACGACGGGAAGGTAGGAAAGAGCGAAAACGGCGAGGGAGATGGCGCCTTTCCGAGCGAACCGGTACAAGAACATGCTGATAGCCTCGGCGGTGCTCGTGGAGTGGGTGCTGCCGTCGCTGACCTTGTACATTCTCAGGTTGGGATAGTACATGTCTCGTAGTTTATCGGGGTCCTCGTGCTTGTGTTTCTGAACGTACGTCTTGTCGACCCAGTTCAACGAGTCCATGAACCTGGCTCGTGGTTAGCGCAAGTCAAGAGCGCGACAGTCGGTGTACTCACATGTTGTCTAGGGTTGGCGTGATGTAGCGCATCAGAGCCATCAGGAAAAAGGGCACCTGCAAAACATACTCCTCGATGAAGTTAAGGCCTCCGACGATCTGATCGTCCCAGGTGCCATGATCCGAGCTCAGGAACAGCGAGATGACCCAAAGCAACACCCTGACGCCAATGATCTGAAAAAGGGAGTGTTAGGGCGGTGTGCGGCAGGCAGAGGGCACCGGTTGCTACGTTGCTCATTGCTTGTGCTTGGGGTCGAGGATTGGGCTTACGGGAATGGAGATGACGAGACGGATGGCGAGACCAGTCAGCACGGCGATGCCGGCTTGGCGGTAGTGGTCCGAGGTGAACAGGGCCGGGTTCTGGAGAGCTCGATGGGCTTTGAGGGGAGGAGCCAGTCAGTACTCCTGTCATTCGTCGAAGATGCAATGGTGAGGCTCGGTTGGACTGACCTCCGACCAGCGTCAGCTGGATGCCGCGCAAGATCTGGTTCAGGTCAAAATGCGACATATCGAACTCCTGCTTGAGCTTGTCCTTGTCAAAGGGAAGCCTTTCGAGTGGGAGCTTGTCGAGTTGCTTGTCGAGTTGTTTGCCGAGCTTCTCGCGCGGTTCGCGCTGCTCCGCCGTCGCCATGGTTATTGATTCGGGATTGCGTGGGCTGATTGCAGTATTTGACAATCACCGTGGAAAGCTGGAAGAGGAGAGGATTGAATAGGCCAAAGAATGGAGGGGCACGCGGCGAGCTTTCTCTCTCTCTCTTTACCTATCCACGTCAGAACAGGTTGAGCTGAGCCTACTGCTGGAGCTTTAAGCTGGCGCGCGCTGGTTGGCTGACTGATCGTAGCGGGCAAAGAGACGATGACGACACGCAGAGGCACGTACTTTGTGCATGACAGTCGGCCTAGGGTCGTGCCAGCTGGCGATCCTTATCTTATCGCATATACTGTACGCGGGGCATCTATGCGAACACTGAACATTGGCCAAAGACGACAGCGTACTGTACACTAATTGATGAGCACCGGCATTCAGCACCGGCATTGGACGAGCGGCAGCTGCGGGCAGCGTGCATCCATCAAAGGCTGTCGGAACAGTCGGGTGGGTTGGCTAGTCAATGCCGATGGCTGTATCTGGGTAACTTAGGTAGGTAGTTTGCACTACTCGGTGATAGTGAAACCAGGCAAGGTACCTACATATCCTTATATGTGAGTGGATAATGGGATAAGGGTCCGGGGTCTTCTGGGCATGTGGCGCCGGTTCATGCTGCGGGCTGCAATGCCCGCGTCGAAACCTGCATCCCAGGACGCGTTCACTGGCGGGAAGAGCTGCAATCCCTGCATGCATTGCCGGGAGAGCTCATGGGTAGCAAGGTAGGCAGATACCTAGCTTTGGGAGCTCGGAGCACGTTCCTGAGGCTCGCCGTTGTCGTTGTCGTTGTCATCGTTCGTTGGCGTCTTTGCAATGTCTTGTTCTCTGCATTGGGTAGGTAGTTCATATTCCAGGGGTCCCATCGCCTCTCGCCCTGTTGTTATGGGGAAACCGGGCGGGAAGCTCTCGAATCCTTTCCGCCTCGGAAACTACCTAGTTTCTGTTGGAGAATGCGGTGAGGGACCGGATGACGAGGCAACACGGGCTTCGCGTGCGGCCGAGGTGAAATCACACAAACAATACGGACACCGAGTAATTCCCCAGTGTGTTGCAAGTGGAATCACGTTGGGGCGGGCGCCCCATCTCATCTCGTCTGTGCCGCCCTTGCTTGCCCCATTGCCGCCATCCCCTCCCGTACTCTCTGTCTGTGTAGTGTAGGAGGAAACATACGGGCCTCGAAAGCGTGGGTGCATACATACACACGATATGCTACAAGCCAGCTGGGATGCATCGGTTGCCCCCGCCGTTGCAGCGCCGATGGCACCGCAGCACCAACGCCGTGCAATCTCCAATACACTTCTAATCGGGGGCCGAGCACATGACCGGGGCGTGGTTCGAGGGGCCCTAGTCGTCCTAGTCCATCCTCGCTCGATATCCCGCGACCATGTTGATGGCTCCCCCGCGGCAAAAGCAGGGGCGGGACAAAAACGCTGCTGTTGATGAGGTGTGGCGAAGAGACGGGTATGGCTTAGTGTAGTTAGCATCAGATACGGCTAAGAAGCAAGCAAGCAAGCAAGCAACAGCATGTGAAAGCTCGCAGGGTCCGGACCATGGCATCGTATGTCTCGAGTTCCCGCCATGTTGGAATGGAGCGTCTCCAATGATGACCAAGGGGGGGCCACTGCATGGCCAGGCCGAAACGGATTCCATCCGACTGTGTGCTGGTGTGGACATGTAGATACTTACCACTTACATGCAAGATAAATAGTCCTAGGTATGTACACTAGGTAAGCATCGCAAGGGAGAGGGAAGGAAAGGCGACGAGGGAAGGGAGGGAGGGTCCATCGCCATCAAACGGCGACGCGCGACACCCAAACCGGCAGTGTCAGAAACCTCAAGAACACCCCCCCGGTTACGCGTGTTTCCTCGAACGACTCTCTCAAGGAGCCGTGACATATTGGACCCCTGGTCGAACCATGCGGAAAATCCGTCCAAGCTTCCTTTCGCTGCACCGCAACCTCCCCCGGCCCCCCGGGGCCACGCGTGGTAGGTAATTATTAACCTTGCTTCCCATTCTCTCTTCCTGGCCCTTTTCCCCCCAACACCCAACAGCACTCCCTCTCTTTGGAAACGCCTACACTAATTACTCGACCTTGTGTGTCCTATTAACTGTCTCTCGTCCCCATCCGAAAAGGTACTGAGACCGGACTACAAGACATTTTTCTTGTCGATATTCCCTCGGCTCAAAAAGGGGCGCCCGCCCCCTCGGCTACGCCTCCCATCCCAGACAGACCACGCCCACGCCCTTCCACGTCCGCGCCGCTGGGACCCATTTGTCCGTCGGATTCCTCCCGCCCAGCACCCCCCTGGCTGGTTGGCTGCACGTCGTCTCTGTCCTTACTTCCTCCCATCATCTACGTCTGCATTGCTCCTCGAGCCAAGGCGCGCGCGCGCCGACGAACGTAACGGAATTTGACAGCGCCATTTCCCACACACACACACACACACACACACACACACACACACACACACACACACACACACACACACACTCACACACACACACACTCACGCACAACACAAACACGTCGACTTCATCCTCTCTTTCTCAAACCTGAAATGAACCCCATCTCAGCTTCGACATGCCCAAAATCCGACTAGCAATCCTCGAACACGACCCGACAGTTCCCGCCCTTACCTGACGATACCTACCGTCCCTCTACCTCCCTCCCGAGGGTCGGAGTTATGGAGTCTCCCCGCCCTGCCTGTCCCGCACCTCGCCGAGTCGCGACTGCACCGGTGCCTACACAGATATCCCGCCCCTCCTCCTCGGCCGGCGGGCTCATCGAAACACTATATAACCACCCCAATGTCAAAATCGTGGCCTTCACTGCCGCCTCCAGAGGACGAGCCCGGAGCCCAGGTCGCGCTTCCGCCGACGAGCCTGGCTCCTTGTCCGCCTACTCGCAGCTGGAAAGAACAATTGCAATTGGTAAGTCGGGCCAGTCCTCCTCTACACAAGTACGCCGTTGACCAACCTACCCCTACCCGCATAGGCCCCTTCCGCATTTACCGCACCGGTTCTGTCGCTTTTCTCAACTGTGGCTCCGCCCTTCAGCCAATGTTACCCAAGAGTCAATGCTGGGCGCTGGCAGAAGACTCGAGCAAATTCGTCCTGCAGATTCGCCGGCCCAACTATTGGAGGATAGAGATTCCTGTCACCACCGCCGATGAACAGGACCTTGCTGTCGCGCTGAAGGGGGTTTGGGACCAGATCCTCCAGTTCGAGAAGACCGAATGCCCCTTTAAACGATCATTCACCATTGTCCTTCCCGACAAGCCAAAGACGCCCGTCAAGAAGCGGCCATGGACACCTCCCGTGAAGCGAGCTCTGCCTGTGCTTTCCACGCCCGCCCACGAGGTTGAAGCCTCGCCGACTCCGAAGGCTCTGACTCCCAATACCGGCAGGAGAGCCTCGACTACGTCACTCCGTGGTCGTCGTCTATCGGCCATCAGCACTGATGTGCAGTTCAGCTCCTGTCCGCGAGAGCCTAGCGCCGAGGTACTAGTGCCTGTCGAGCCAAAGGAAGACAACGAGATGTGTACGACCGAGACAATCGAGGCTGCCGCTCCTGCCGCGCAATCGCAGATAGTACCAGGACAGGCGATCCAAGACACTGCTATCCCTACCCCTGAAGACGAGGCGGCAGAGAATGTCAATGTAGCCCTCGCGGAAACGACGGCGATCGCGAACGCCCATCGTCTTTCAACAACCAAAGACTCGATTTCAGAGGAGGCGGAGATCGAGGACGAAGAGCTTTCGGCAAACTTGAATACAGATGCCGAGAGTCAATCGACAAAGCCTCTGGCTGTTCAAGAATCGCATCGCGACCTCGAGGAACCGAGCAACATCGAAACCGCCACGATTGCAGATGCCCTCGTGTTAAAGCCCGAAGCCAGTTCGCCGTCAACTTCTCCATCGGCGTCCACGGTAGAGACGTCTGTTCGCAAGGAGGGCACCCAGCCCCTTGGAACATCTCGAAGGGCTCTCGTGGTCCCAACATCAGCGATCACTTCCAAGGACAGCAAAGCAGATGTTCGTCCTGAAACTTTGACGTTGGGTGACCAGTCGGTGGAACCCTGTCCTTCGTCGAGCGAAATCAAGGAGCAGCTCATCATTGTGGAAGAGTGCCCTAAGGCGCCTTTGTCAGCTGGGACAAGTACGCCGACGCCCACCAACATCTACGACGTTATCCGCAACTACGAGCACAAGATGGCCACTGCTACACCAGCAGCACCTGCCCCAGAAGACAACGAGCACACGGCCGTTTGCGAGGCACCCCAAGTCGGGGCTAGCAACGCCAAAGAAGGTGGTTCGAGCACCGACTCGACCTCGGGGACCGACGAAGAGGCGGTTTTAGAGGGCAGTGGGGTCGTCGGCGGCAGACGCAAGAAGCTCCGCGGATTCAGGGGCAGCCGGGCTCTTGCCCCTAAGCTGACGCTCGTGACGTCGCCGCCATCCAAGTCGGCCATGAGATCGGCTCCGGTCCTGGACGATGCGGCATCCCCCACAGGATCTACAGATTCCTTCCATAGCTCCCGGTCATGGCACTCGCCTGTCACGCCAGTTCCGCGATCTCCTGCGTCGGATGTCTCCCCTACGAGGTTCCCTTATCCTCACGACAACATCTTGATTCCGAAAAAACCTTGGCACTACCGCGATGTGTCGGATCTGACTGTCACCCCAGAGACCCGACGCACGTGGGACGCCACTTCTTCTCTCACCGATGACAGCTCTCAGGAAAGCGCGGCCACGGCGCCGGACGTGACTTCTGAGGCGGTGGAACAGCCCGAAAAGGCCGCCCTTTCGGAGGATGAGGCTGCCACGTCGGCGGTTGTACGCCGCCCGTACATCCGCCACCGGTCAACAACGAGCGGCATCTCGGTCGGCCACAGAGCTCTTGCACCTCTTGCAACAGCGGCCAATCTGTTTGCTACTACGAACACTCAAGCCAGACATCATCCTCTTCGCAGTCGATTGGAACTTGTCCGCAGGATTCCCATGGCTATCGTTTCCAAGACTTGCGAGGTTCTGCTGGGTCCGCCGAGCCATCTCATCGCCCTGATGCTGCAGGTGGCTGCTAAAATCGCTGCCGGGCAATGGCGCGGTATGATGTTCGGTTTTGGCGAGGGCGGAGAAACGATTCCCGTGCAATGGGATTACTCTGACGACGAGTATGACAGCTGGGGAGAGGATGATGACTTCTACCTCAGCCAGGTCGAGTCGTCACGCGCGAGCAGTGTCATCGGCGGCGATGACGCCGACAGTGATACGGCCAACGATGACGCCAACGGAACCGGCCGCGGTTGGGAGGTTGACTGAAGCCAACAAGGCGACGGTCCGTAACGAGCTTATGAATGACCACTGTATCTTTAACCGCCAGGAATTGCATCTAGGATGGAGAGTTTTGGGCGTTTTCTTCTTCCTCCCCCCCAAATCAAACGAGGCTCTGCCCAGGGCGGGCCTTGGATATCTCGGGAGACCCTAGATCACGTATCTGGAAAAGTTGACAAACTTATGCCCAGCAACATTCGAGCAGACGTCAGGCTTGTTCTTTTTTCTCTTTTTCTTCTTCTAATGTCTTTTCTCCATGCACAGCTACGGGAATGGCGGGATGGGGTTTTGTAACACCTTTTTTCCACCCTTGGTATTACGAAGCATTTAGTCAGTACACTGGTTTAGCCAGGTACCATTCAGGGATGAATTCAATTCACGATCTCCAAGGATGCTCATATCTGTCTGTAATGTGCTACGTACGCTCGTTGCCGCATGGGGGACGCCAGCAGCCGCATACATGTCGGCCGTGAGAAACCAATTCGTGGGAGCCTTGCTGATCCGATAACACGAAATGTTTCGACCGGGTACCGTTGCCGAATGGCGAGGACCCAGTGCCTCGACGTGATTCGGCTGTGAAGCGGTTTGGACCTATGGATTCAAAGATACGATGAAAGCCACACGTCGGCGTGATCAAGGAACGAAGTAGGGCGGCGGCATGCCTCGGGCTAGTTTTTCGTCAGTCGGGTCATCCCTACCTACCTAGTATGCAGTCGTATTTGAGCAAACAATGCGTGTTTGTATCGGTTTGTGGTATATAATGGTTGATTCCCTCTGGTCTTGAGTGATGGCTGTGGTGTTTGGGAGCGAGCCTCTTTCTTCATGAGTACTCCCGAAGCTGTGCGTTGACTATCATCACTGCTGCTGACAGCTTCCACACGGTTTCCAGCTTTTCCGATTAGACTGTTTCCGAGACGCAAAGAGAGAACAGCTACCGACCCTTCTCTAACAAAAGATATTGGTGATTGAGTGATCGATCGGCATGACTGGCGGCAGTTACGATAAGTCAACAGACCGGCCTGTTCAACCACTACCGTTCTCTTTTAAAACGAGGCAAAACGCAGTTGAGGGAAGCTACTTATTCTATGCGCCCAACAAGGGTGCGCCGTTCTTCTCCACGATAGGGTTTGCCGCGTCTGGCATCCTGCACTCTTGGCAATGCTAGTAAGTGCCCCCCCCCCTCCAACCCGCGCATTGACGCGTATTGCATGGAGCAGCCACTACAAGCCTTTCAAGGTTACCGGCCTGTTTGTGTTTTGCTGCCTTCTCTTCACGGCGGGCTTTGCCGTCCGTAGGTATACAGTGCGTGGAACTACGATAACCTGGATACCTTCATCGTGACGGTTTGCCTAGTGTATGCGGCATCCGGGGCCCGCTGGTCACGCTGTACGTCAGCGCCGGGCTCATCCTTGCGCGAACAGCCTTCCGGATCGTTGAGTACTTTGGCGTGGCGGCGATGCGCTGGGGTCCGGACGTGGACGCCGGCGGAACCCCGCCGGCGATCCGGTACGAGTGGTTTTTCTACGTTTTCGAGGCGGGCCTGATGCTGTCCAGTGTCGGCATGTTCAAGGCGCGGCACCGCGGCGGTACCTGCCGGAGAAGTACACGGTGTACCCCGCCAGAGACGGGGTCACAGAGGTGGATGGGCCCGGGTGGAAGGACCCGCGGCCGTTGTGGGTGACGGTGGCGGACCCGTTCGACCTGGTCGGCGTCTTGCGCGGGCGGGACCTTCGGCTCCAGTCTTACTGGGAGGGGGCGGTCGCCGGTCCGGTAGGGGAGGGAGGGGAGCCGGGACTGAAGCAGAACAAGGGGAGCGATGCCGTATAAGAATGGATCAAGGACGTTTGTGCGGCGGTCCATCTAAATGGAAGTCTCCCCTACGGTCTTGGCCCGGTGTGTTTAGTTGGGTTGGGTTTGCCTTTTCTGCATTCACCGTTAAAAACCTACTCATCGGCATCTTCTGGAATAGGACAGAAGCTTTTCAGAGAAGCCATCGCGAGGTTTTTCTAGAGACATGGGATCTTTTCACCCTCTTTTTTATTTCCACCTTCTCTTTCTTTTTATCTTCTTTTCCACCCCCTGCCCAGCACTGGTGACACCGGTTGCCCCTGTCTCCGAGCAGGGCTGAGGTGGCTTGGCGGACGAAACGTCCGGTCAGACTTGAGACGAGGAGGGCTTCCGAAGGCAGCCGAGAACCATCCGAACTATACTTGAACTCGTGCGAGGCGAAGGAGGCGTAGCGAAGGCCGACAGCGCGACGAGAAGAAGAAAATGAAGGAGAAGGGGAGAAAAGAAAACCCCATGCTGCGGCTCAGTGTGGTTGGTAGTTTGATAGATGTTTCCAAAAGAGGATGGTAGACGTGAGATTGTCCAATTCCTTCATTTGGTTGGCTTTTGAACAAACAAAGTCCAAAACCAAAAAGAGACGGGACGACGCCGAGGCGGGCTCGGGAGGTGATGACCGGAGGGATCGGCTCAAGGTGGGGCATTCGGAACGGATGACATGGGGTGACTTCCTCCCTTTTCAGTGGAGACCGGGCAGTAGTGTGCCGGATCGAATCGGGATAAAAATAGAAAAAGAAGAAGAGAAAAAAAAGAGCAAAAGGGTGCAGCCACAAAATGCCTGCCGTGTAAGAAGCGGCGAGTGTCGTATCGTACGGGAAGTACGGATACATGGTACAAATACGGGGCAACGATCCATCTTGACAGATTGGCAGGCGTCGGCATTGAACCAAAGTTCCATGGTTCCGACAAGTCCTCCAGGGGCTCATTTCCCGGATCCTGATGCCCGTTACGACGGGGCACTTGTCCTCCCTCTTCCGACGTGTCAATTTGCATCCTTCTTCCGCATGGCGTTCCCTGACGCCCCCCTCCACCGAACCGATCAGTGCTTGCCGCTGGGCAGTCGAGCGAGTAATGAATGAGTGGTGCAAGTAGTGTATACGGGGATTTCATGGTTCGGGTATTTGGGTGCTGACCGGCCCACTCATGGAATCATGGAAGCCTGGTTGGAAAGTTCCACGGTGTCTCGCCATGATTGCTTGTCATTCATTATTGTTGCTGACCTGACGGGAATCTGTGCAGTCCAGTCTGACATGAGGGCTATTCATGGAGGACCTCGGCACAGTCGTCGGGTACTTGGTCAGTCAAGGCCGTGGGCACGTCCACCCACACCTTGGCCGCCGCCGCCGCCGCCGCCGCCGTTTGAAGAGATTTGTTAGGGCAAGGTTTGATTGCTTCGTGTAGGTAGACCAACCGACGTTAGGTTATCAATCGTGTACAAAAAGTTTAAATGGTTGCCTGATTTGATTGACAGACTAGTGTACGACGTGAGGTTCAGGGGGGGAGCGCCTGGACTACGTACCTCAGTGCAGCGGCCGCGTTGATTGGCAGCGAAGACAACTGATCTGCGGACTTGGGATGTACTGTGTACTTGTGCAATGCGCCGAGATATGTGCACATCCAAGTCTCCCATACACTGAGGGCCAGGACGGACGGGGGCTTTGTGGGGCTGGTGTCATGGCTCAGTGTCGGGACGCCCGAGAAGTCGGGCCAGGATGAGTAGGTATCCAAATCTGATTCGATTAAGCAAGACTGAGAGCTTGTACCGGTACCCTTATTTGCCTCATTCGAACCCCAAGTATGGATCGTCGCGGCAGATCTGAGGCAGCGAGAGCGGGCGAGAGCGGGCGAGATCAAAACGCAAATCATTCATCAATCAATAGCCGGCATCCGACTGACTGCGGCAGCTGAGCCGAGCCATTCCAAGGGACCATGTAAACATTGTGATGGTGGCACTCTGGGCGATGGCGGCGTTCAGTCAGCGCTGCCCAATGCCGCAACGGAAGTCCGCCAGGCTAGCTAAGCAGCCAAGCATGGATAAGGGAAGTTTAGGGTATAATTAGAGGCTTCCGAGCATTGCAAGCCCTGGGGTTGTCTTTTGCCTCATGTGGGAAATGGTGTAGGTATGATACCTACCTAACCCAACGTACATATGCACATAGGTAGACTGTAGATCGAGGTACGTATTTGAGTACGTAAGAAACTGTACGTACCCTTTCGACGGGTCCTCTTTCTTACTCGATTTTCGTACATACTATGTACATATCGGGTGCACCTATTAGTGTAAAGTAGTCAGCCTCTCTCTCTCTCTCTCTCTCCGTCCAGGGTTCCTCATCCTTCCAACCTCCATCCATCCAACAATCCCAATCTGGATCAAGCGCTCTGTAAGGGAAAGTCTGAGCGCCGTGATTTCCGCCCGTCCATCGATCCATCCATCCATTCATCCGCCGCCGCCTTCCATCCTTCCATCCCATCCATCCCACCTTGCTGGGCTTTCTTTTCCCTTGGACCACCCAAACACCAACAGGACGACAAAACAAGACAAAACACAGCACAGTTGGGTCATCGTGACTTTTCTCTTCTTCCTCGGCATCCCACGCTATATACGTCACGCCCCCCCATCTCCAACTTCAACTAAAAAGCCCGACCGCCCTACGCCCTCGTAAGAGAGAGAGAGCGAGAGACAGAGTGTGTGTGTAAGAGAGAGAGAGAGAGAGAGAGAGAGAGAGAGAGAGAGAGAGAGAGAGAGAGAGAGAGAGGACAAGGAAACAGAGCCGCCTCTGATTAGGTCTCTTCCATTGCCTCGCCTGCGACATTCCAACTGAGGCTTGCACCATCCATCGCCTGACGAGCGAGGCGCCGAGGGGTTGTACCTACTTTTTTTGCTGCACTGCACTGCGTTGCGTTGCAGTCCTTGCTCGCCCTCCTGGACGGACGGTCGAACAATTTCCAAAGCCTTGACACCGCTACGTAGTGTCGTAGGTACTGCTTGTTCGACGGGTCCCGGTCTTCGGGACGTGCTGTATGCATCAAACTACCCGGCCTCCCCTTGGCGATTTGCCATTACCTCACATTACCCACGGGCATCTCTTCTTTCTTGGCTCTGCTGCCTCGGCCACGCCCTCCATACGTACCTATAAGGCACTCTCGGCCTCGCCTCACACCTCCCTCCCGCTTCGCCCATCACCTGCCATGCCATAACCTCCCTGGCCCCGACCATTCCTGGTTCCGACGAGTCCCTGTCCCCACATGCCTCGGACACCCTGCGCCGGCACTGATCTGCTCTGCTCTGCTTGGGTGTCCCTCGTCGAGTCCTGCTCACGTCTGGTCGGTCTTGTCTTTCTTCTTTGCCTCGTTCCGCCACAAACCTCTCCCTCTTCCTTCGTACCCATCCATCTATTCCTCTCGCCGCCCTTCCCGCCCACACGATCTCGACACCCTCCAGCTTTACCCTGTTCTCCGACTTGCAGTGGCTTGTCCAAACAACTGAACAAGAACAGCCCGCCTCGCTTACATTGGAGCGATGAACCGCAACCACCGCCCAATCTCATCTCACTTCTCATCTCCAGGCGCATTCACTAACAACCAACCTACCGCTAGCCGTCTCACTTGACTTGCTGGTTGCCCATCCTTTCTGTGTGTACATCACCCATACCTTTTGACACTAGCATCCAAGCCCAAGCTCGGCCCTGTTCCGCACTCGTACCTGTTGGCATTTCCCTTCCCATTCGTCCCACTGCCACCTCCTCCGCTCTGTCCTTATCCCCCTCGCCGCTACCTACCTACCTAGGTAGCTAGGCCAAGCCGCCGTTGAGTACATACCTACCTACAGCACACCTGCGCCCTCGGCCACCTCCCCCCTTCCCAGATATCAACCGTGGATGCCCACCCCTCCCCTTCTGGCTATGAGCGCTCTCTGGAGGACAGAGCCTATCCCACCTCACTTGCATCACGACATGGCGTCGGGTTCGAGCCGCCGGCCTCAAATCTTTGTGCATTTCGAGTTCGGCGTCTCCTTTCCACCCAGGCATGCTCCCAACCAGCACTCGGCCACCTACACCTCTCGTGGCTTCCGGGATCGAGCTCACCAGTTTCCGAGACAAGTCCCGCCACTGAATACAAACTATCTGGCAGAAGCCAACTACCAACCACATGAACCTGCACGCTCTTCACCGCCAATCCAAGAGTACTATCAACCTCACCCCCAACCAGGGCCGCCGCCGCCGCTGCCACCGCCACCACAGTACGAGCCCACCAGGCGGCCTCGACAGGACAGCCGCTCCACTTCATCACACGAGAGAGGCAGTTCTGCTCCCCCGCCCTGGAACGACAGTCCGTGGGATGCCGAACCCGATGCCCTGAGCAGTTCAGCCTTGCCGCATCATCAGACACCACGTCCCCGCGATGCCCCTGACTATTGGAAGGCACTGCCCGAGGTTCCTTCACGCTTCCGCCTCGGGGAAGACGAGCTGCCTTGGTCAGCATCGGCATGGCCGGGCGAGCTTGGCATGCCGGACGATTCCGAAGCCGACGACTATTCTTCCGAGCTGTCGATGAAATTCCGTGACGTCTCTCTGACCAAGGCCGCACCTGACCTCCGGGACCTGGACGACTCGGGACGGAGACGAGAGCTGGAGGCGCTGTCTGCGGCAATGATGACGGTGGACAATGGGTTCGAGAACCAGTGGTGGTATCAAGGGGAGCGGCAACAGACGTGTCCGCTGGTAGGAGGGGGCCTGCCCACAACACCCATGGCATATGCCACCGCCACGGCCACTACGGAAGCCGCACCGCAAACGCCTGTGCACCAGCCCAGCTATGCCAGCAGGGAGTCCATGGGATGGAGCGCCTGCCAGGAATACCCTCACGCCAGCATGGTGAGCGCTACCGTCTACGACCCGAGTGTCTTGGTCTCGCCCTTGTCTGAGTACGCAAACCCGCGCATCCATCGCTCGATGACGACGAGATCAGAAGAGCTGTGTCTGTAAAGTTGAATCAAGGTTTTATGAGCATTGCCTGGTTATGAACATGGAGTATTGGAATTGCATCATGGAGGAGGATATATCCCATAAAATTGTCAAGCTTGGGGAAGGGCGGGGGGGGCTACCCAGCTTGACTTGGTGAGCGGCGGAAGACTACAGCTAGATATCTATCCTCTGCCGCTCAAGTAATAATTTTACGTTTTTGAAAAGCTCCTCCTCTTTCTTTCTTCCGTAACGCGTCTCAGCAGAACTTCCTTCACCGACCACTCGGAAATGAGTAGAGCAGCAGCAGCAGCAGCAACAACAACAACACGGGCCAACATGGTTACACACCATCATGCACATATGGCCGACCATGACGGCCTTCATGTCGCAGGACGTCGCTCTCCGTCTTGGAACATTTCCACCTTGCGAGCCATGGCCACAATTCGTGACCTTATGGTTCGCATCTTGGAGCTGACGCAAAAGTGTTAGGGGGGCCATGTCTCGTGTGCTATACCGACTGGCCCACTCACTCTCTCACTGTCGGTTTGCCGCTACGGCTATGGGCCCAGGCCTTTGATCGATACGCAGAGTCAATGTTTCTGAGACGTTGGAATTTTTTATTTTTATTTCATTATTATTTTTGCATCTTGGTAGACAGACGTAACCCTAGGGGTGTAGGCTTGTCGAAGCAGTTTGTTTAAAGAAAGACGAGCGACAGGGACATGTTTGAAACGGGGGGATGCCTGTCAAGCCCAACACCACGCCGGGGCCAGCCCGGTCGGCTCGGACGTTTCATCCCATGAGGCGCGGGGGTTCTACGGGATGACACCCATCGGCCATGGCATTCCCTTGTTCGAAACCTATTTCTGAGCTGCGCGCATGATCTTTGGGCCTCCTGCTTGGCGTCCATATAGCTTATTGCTCTCTGCTCCCCACCCGGAGAAGACCGTTTTGTCCTGCAACAGCGTCCGGCCGGTACCCAGCGGTGGAGTCAACAGTTTGACAACCAACGGTGTTCTGCCAAGGGGGGTGGGCGGTTTGTGCCAAGCCGGGTCCGTCATTCTGTATGGCTTCGTCGTGGAAGCCGAACCCGAGCCTAACGGACGTGGACACGCGTTGCCATGGCCATTTGAAAACTTTTGAATAGGTCCCGAACCAGGCTCGCTCCCGGGTCACGTCGTCGGCGCATGCTGGATTGCAGTGGTGCATAGTTAGAGAAAACGTCGGGGTCTCGAGGAGGAGGCCCAGGGGGGAGGGCGGTTCTGATATCTCTTCTTATCCGCTCGCTGTCCGAGGCAGACCAGCGACCCTTGGCTCATTGCGGGCGTGGGTCTACCTGCCGTCTTCTGTGGGAAGGTCTCATTATTGCCCCTTGCCGCATTGTTGTGTCTCTCGCAATCCTGTCTCATGCAGTTTTTTTCTGACTCGGAGACGATGTTTATAGACCGGATGCCCCCCCGGGGGGGGGCGGGAACACGGGGGCAGGCAGCCTGATAAGAGAACCTGGGCATATCATCTCTTTACTTTTTATATATAACATGATGAATATCATGGGACGAAAAGAGGTTGAGAATCCAACATTTCCAATGTGTTGATGTATCAAGTTGCGCCGAGCTTCGCTCATCACATCGTTGTACAGGGATCCTCGGGGTGTGTTCCTCTAGTCACACTGATGCCCAAAGTATAACGTCACACGCCGTCGTAGGTCGCATGTAATTGACAGAAAATTCAAAAGCAAGGCCAACTGTCCAAAGACCTCGGTGATGGGGCATGCATAGCACCGATGGCGGTAGTGCAGGCGTTGCCGTGACAATGCTGCTGCATTGCAAAGGCAGCTGGCTCTACAAATCCCACGGGGAAGAACGAGAGAGATATCGTCTGACGTTTTTAAACCCTTGGTTTCGACAGCTGCTCTTGGTCACAAGTCTCCAAGAACAAGGGCTTTGCACGGGAAAACGGTTCGCGAGTGCAGTACTGCGTGGGGAACTAACCTCCGCGTTGTGGTCATCCCCATATGCCAATCCCATGTGAGCAAACCAATCTTTGACAAATCGCATGGCGATACAGTGTGATGGGGGCGCCCTCGTAGTGTTGACTTGCTTTCAGCCGGTGAGCCATGTCTTGGCCAGACTTGTCTATGGCGAAATTCAGGAAGGGGAAATTTTCGTATCCTTCAGGGAGTCCCGGACAGCTGCTTCATCGGCGATTCGCGGTGAAAACGATCGAGGTTCTTCTCGTACCGCTGAGTAGGGGCCATCCTTCACCAGCCGCCAACTCTTCCTGACGTCTTGAAGATAAAAACGCCCAAGCGCAATAAGGAGACTAGGAAACCCAGTTCTATCTCCTGCTGCTGCTACTGCTGTTGCTTCTCCTCCTCCTCCTCCTCCTCCTCCTCCTCCTCTGCGTATCAGCCAAGAAACCATTCGCGGAGCAGTTCTCGAGCATAAAGTGAGGGTTCTCTGGAGAGCACTTTTCACGGTCCAGGGCGTATTGGCTAGATGCGGTGGCACTCAACGACTGAATTGGGGTTCAGAACTGGAGTCCTCGTGGCTCATGCCAACTTGAACATGTCTTGATAGCAGGTGCGTGATATAATCCCAAGACATTTGCGGTTCATATCAAAATTGGCTCAAGTCTGTCCGGCTGGGAACAGCGGTGGCACTCAGCTGCCCCTTTTGAGACGCCACTTCCCAGTTAAGAGTAGGTAGATATGGAAAGCCCTGGAGTGAAGAATTGCAAGGCACTCCACCTCGACCATGGCATATTGGGCCCCGGAGGATAATTTCCTCACCCGTTGAGCGCATGTCGGATCGCTCTACCCTCGGTCCATTACCGCTTTTAAGCATAAACGATAACAGGGGCAAGCATACCGCTTCTTCCCCCAAGCTTGGCCGCCCAGATATCCCTCAGAAGCCATCCGTCCGGCTACGAATGGCTGGCCAAGCCTCAGCGGGTCGATCATTGAGCCGACTCAACAGCTCAGTCTTGCCGTTTCAGACCGATTCAACCCCTACGCGGTGGAGAGTCGAGAATGCTCTCTCAAGGTATGCTGGTTCGGTGGGTATCTCTTTCTCGCAGAAAAAAAAAAGGGGGTGTGGTCGCGTGTGAAGTGAGGGGTGGGAGCTGCGGTTTAATCCTGCTGCCTGGAGGCAGGTAGATGTGCCGGGACGGGTATGTCGGGACCCAAGTGTACGTGGAAAGGGAATCGACCCTGCTGGGCATTTACTCATACTCATATCCGCGGTTGTAACATTAGGTAAATGATTAGATTTCGGTTCTACATAAGCTCGTTGCATTGTCTGTTGCTGGCGATGTATGAGCATGGATGGTGATCCTGTTCCCGCACGCGAGGGGCTGGCGCTTTATGAAGTCTGTCACGGTTGTAAATCTCGCTTCAGAAATGTCACGGTCTCCTTCACTTGAATGTAGTCTCTTTGCGACCCTATGCGGCTGCCTAATCGTGTTGTACAAACGCCAACAAGTCACACGAACCCCCATCGCCCAATGACCTTTTCCATGACCTCAACATCCAACTCGGTCCTTGGCTCTAACTGCAGTGGCGATCCCATTCCACCCGCAAAAATTGCACCGCTTGCAATCGCGACGGCTCTGAGCATTTTGACGCAGTCTCCGATGGCACAAACCCCGGCCAGGGTGAGTGTGAGGCTGATGTGGCTCCCGCTGTCGCCAACAGCCATGCGTATCTTTGTAACGTTGCGGACGTCAACCGTAAAGGGGTTTTTGGCCAATGCTGAGATTTCCGAGGCCAAGGATGAGTTCCCATTTGTGTAGGTTGTCACCTGTTTCCCCAGGGGGCGTGCCACACCCATTGTACATGGCGAGAACACCTCGTGTTGCCTGCACATCAGCGACGGCCATCACCCACAGCTCGGCGAGTACGGCACTGTTTAAACTACCCTCAAGATCGTCACAGCTTCAGAGCTACGGCGGGGTGACTGACCTATCAGCCACGCAAGGACCTCGAAGTGCGCCAAGGTGGTTGAAAACCTTGACCCTTGAGTCACACAGAGACGGCTTCCTCCAGTGACCTTGCTGGCCGTGGCCAAACGTACAGAAGGCGGGAGCTGGGCTCTGGTCTCGTCTCTCTGCGCCAACCTCACATCTTGACTGCTCATCATGTTTCCCACTGTAAACCCCTAGAATCTACCTCAAAGATCAGACTTTTCTGTCACAGCGTGAAGAGACCCATCCAGACCGGTAGTCTTATAAGATAACTAGGCCTACAGGCCATCCAGAAGGGGGAAGATTTCATCTCTCTTCCTTCTAGCTTGAAGAAGCAGGTGGCAAGAGAAATGAAGTCCTCCCCCTTCTGGATCTGGAGGCCTAGTTTTCCGCGACGACCGGTCTGGATGGGGTCTCTATGTGCCGTAGTAGAAGAAAGGGTCTGCTCTTTGAGGCAGATGCCAGGGGTTTTCCAACAGTGGGAAACATGATGAGTAGCGAAAGTGGACGGCGTGAGGTTTCCCAGCATACCGAACGCCAGGACGCCAACTCTCTCGGCCCCGCGCCTCGAACCCGTGGCGGAAGAGACAGTGAAAGATGCCGCGCCCCCAACAGTTGGCGTACCCGGGGATGTTGGGCGTTACGTCAGTGACGCCGGCGGCCAGCACCAGCCGCCTTCCGAACCACCAGCGCCCCTGTGCATCCTCAACCCTAGAGAGGCCCTCTATGACACTGAACGTCTGCATGACCTCGACGTCGGCAAGGTCATGTCTCCGAGTCCATGGGGGAGTCTCCGGGATGATCGGGCCCGATGTGGGGCTGCCTGCTCCGGTGAGGCAAAAGTCTCCGAGGAAAGGGCTCCGACTACGAACGTGCATGGACTCTGGGGTTCCCACAGGAATTGCCATTGTTATCTTATGGGCACTAGATAAAGGCTGACGGCCCGTATTAGGAAATTCATAGAGACCTTGTACTGAAGGACGGGGAAGGGGGGAAAGGCACATTTAATCATGATGCCAAGGCCTGCTTCTCTATGGCGGCAAGCATTTTTATTGACCTTTTTGCGATACTAGGACAAGAAGCAACTTCATGAATCGAAGCTCTCCATCTTCAAGTTAACGGCCATAATTCGGCCCACCAATTCGCATCCTGTACAGGCCCATGCCATGTCACTCGGTTAGGCGGACGGAGGCTTGATCATACTGCCAAGAGGGGTTGACTGACAACTCTCAGTACCAAGGAAAGACACCTGACAATGGCCAATACACTGTATAATCATTCGGACCGGGATTCTGGTCTAGCCGCTTCTCACTGAAGCAGCGATAACCATCCTCATATCCATCCCACCAGGCCTCCCGGCAACCTTCTCCGGAATGTGACTAACCTCATCGTTCTCAATGTACATGAACCTCTCCGCGTCGCAGCCGACCCCCTCGAACCATGCCCTGAACAGAGCCTCGTCGAAGAAGACGTGCCGGTTGGTGGTCTTGAGGACCTCGGGCTCAAACTGTCCGTGGTCGCCCACATCCCCCACAGCCACTCCTGCCGGCATGACACTCACGCTCTCCACGGCGATCAGCGCACCCCCGGGCCTCAGCCGCTGCGAAAGCAGGCCCATCATTCCCTCTGGGTCGTCGAGGTGGTGCAGCGCCATCGATATAATGACGACGTCGAACTGCCCCTCGGCGGCCAGCGACCCGTCTGTCGCCAGATCCCCCGCGACGGCGTGGGCCTGGGCGGGCGAGTAGCCCAGCTGAGCGGCGCAGTCGTTGAAGCGGTCTACGATGGCCGGGGCGATGTCGATGCCCAGGATCTCGTCAACGAAGCCGGCGAGGGCCTGATAGGTCACAAGGGAACATGTCAACGGGGCCTCGAGAAGGAGGAGGAGGAGGAGGAGGAGGAGTCCCTGTTGGGGGCCGAGAGCACGTACCCAAGATGCACCACCGTATGCACAAGCGTAGTCTAGGAGACGGACGGGGTTGGCCGGGTCCCGTGGCCGGAGGCCCAGGTTCGGGGCCTGGGCGCCGAGGAAGCGCATGAGCTGCTCGGCGAAGGTCTTGAGCCAGTCTTGTTCGAAGAGGGTATCGGCGTTGGCACTGATTCAAACATTAGTCGGGCGTATGGTGGTTCCGTTCTTCTTTTTCTTCTTCTTTTTTTTTTTTTTTTTTGGAGACTAGGACAAAGGGTTCGACATACTCCCAGAAGACGCGGTTGAGTTCTGCGAGGGACGTGGTTTGAGATTCGGTAGAAGTCATTGCGGGCGGGTATATGTTTAAAGGTTGCGTCTTGTGAAGGCCTCTATTGTTCTAGCAGCTCTGGAAAAGGACAACATCTCCTGACGACACCTCCTTCCTTTTTATACGTAAAACCGTTCCTCATGTTTTGGCATATTGGTGTGTGTGTGTACCCCGCCCCTCCATCTCTTTTGGTTTTCTTTGCGGCCGGAGAGTATTCGGCAACATTCCCAAGCTGCGCGTGTTCGCGCGGTCCCCTTTGTGGAAACCATTAGAACCCTCAAGGTCGACGACACGCCCGCGGGCCGCCTGTCGGCCTCGGTCCAAACGCCGCTCTCACCGCTCGTGGTACTCATAGCACTTGTCCCGTAGGTTCAGCAGCAGCAGCAGCAGAAGAAGAAGCAGCAGGCCGTCTCCGGCCCTGGCCCATTTCATACATGACCCATTCGTATACGGCCCACTGGACCGCATTGACGACGAAAGCCCGCACGCTGCAGATCGTGAGGCCCCTGAAGAAGACTCGCATGCCGCCCTCGCGGTACGCCGCCTTGGCAACCTGAACAGCGCTCGCGCGCTTTTGCGGCTGTGATTGCTGCTGCTGCCGCGAACCCTGTGCCCCAAGTAAGGGTGAGACCTCGGCTGGTGTCGGGGCCTCCAAGGCCTGCATCTGCACGCGGGTCTTGATGACGTCGAGCGGGAAGATACTTACCCACGTGACAATGCCGGCTAGGCCGCCGCAGAGGAGGACCTTGGCGGCGTCGTCGCGCAAGTTGGTCTCGTTGAGGCCGTCGCCGGCGACGCCGACGCCCATCCAGCGCGTGGCGAGCTCGTAGGACCAGAAGTAGAAGCCGTAGCCGATGCTGTCCCGCAAGGCGGTGACGGCGCCGCCGAAGTACAGGCCGCGCAGACCCTCGGCGCGCCAGGCGTCCCTGGTGATGGTCCAGCTCGAGGCGGGGGGCGAGGACAGCTGAGCGCGGCACTTGACGAGTTCGGTGGGGGTGCTCACGACCCAGGTTGCCAGGCCGCCGACGGCTCCGGCGAGCCAGGTGGTCCAGAGGCTGGAGCGAACGTCGAGGGCGCGGTTGAGGGTGGCCTCGGTGCGGTTGTAGGAGACGAAGAGGAGGGCGTTGAGGGCGCCGTAGCCGAGGATCGGGGCGGCGGAGCCGGTGACGAGAGAGGTGGGGGATTCGAAGTGGTGGAGGTACGAGGTGGCGGCGAGGGCTGGGGAGGCGGTAGCAGCGGCGGCGGCGGCGGCGGCGGGGGTGGTCTTGGCTTGGAGACGGACTTTGAGGAGGTCGAGGGGGTTGCCGATGACGATGCCGACGGCGCCGGAGATGTAGCCAGCCCAGAAATCGGCGGACATGGTGGGCAGATGCGACGGTAAGGGGGTTGTGGTGTGGTCTGGTACGGGGTGGTAGATGGTTGTGAGCCCGCAGGATGGGCGAGATCAGGGATCGTCGTCGTCGTAGAGGTGACGGGTGTCAGGGTCGCGGTAGTGGTCAGCCTTTGCCTGTGCGATGGCGATTCCGGTGACGATGGCGAGGTAGGAGAGCATCCATCCACCACCGGCTAGAGCCCAGAAGCGGGCATTCTTGAGGTGGTTCGGGTTCGGGGTACGGACGCGGCTGAGGTACTGGTAGTGGGCGAAGTGGACGAAGACGGTGCCGCCGAGGACGGAGGTCCAATTGTCAGCGATCCAAAGGGCGCGGGCGGAGGGTGGACGGAGGAGCGGGGTTTCGGAGGGGGAGGAGGACATTGTGTCGCTGTTGAGTTGCGTCCAGACCGAAGAGGGGTGAGAGAGTTCCGAGGGGGGGACGCAGGAGGGGGGGTGGGGGAGGGCGGCCCCAATGTTTGAGCTGCGCTACGGGCGGGCGGGCAGCCGGGTAATGAATGTTGACAGGACGAACATGTGAATCTGCTGCTACAGGTACGTAAAGTCTGTTGCGTTGGCAGCATCTAAAACCTACTTTTTTGTCTATGCGTTAGTAATACTATTACTACTACTACCCTAGTTAGGGCTATATAGGGGGGTTACCCTACTAAGTAATTATATACTATAGACTTTTAAATAGATATTATAATTATAAATAGCTTTAAAAGATTATTATTATTATTATTATTATTATTATTATTATTATTATTATTATTATTATTATTATTATTATTATTATTATTATTATTATTATTATTATTATTATTATTATTATTATTATTATTATTATTATTATTATTATTATTATTATTATTATTATTATTATTATTATTATTATTATTATTATTATTATTATTATTATTATTATTATTATTATTATTATTATTATTATTATTATTATTATTATTATTATTATTATTATTATTATTATTATTATTATTATTATTATTATTATTATTATTATTATTATTATTATTATTATTATTATTATTATTATTATTATTATTATTATTATTATTATTATTATTATTACTAATATATTATTAAAAAGAAGGGATTAAATATCTCGAGTAATATAAAAGTAGTATTATTAATATTACTAACTAATAGTATATAAGCTTATAAAGCTACTAATAAAGTATTATTAGGTATTAAAGTATTACTATTAAGAAAAATAATAATTAATTAGTTTATAGCTAGTTATATTATTATTATAAAATACTATATTATAAAACTAATAAAGAAAGTAATAATTATCTTAAAGATATTTAAAAAGTAAGTACTTATAAAGCTCTTAAAGGTAGCTAAAGCTAGTAATAATAATAATAAAAATAATAATAATAGTAAAGAACTTATATAATAGATACTCTTTTACTTTAACTCTTTTAAAACCTTATTATAAACTTTATTATTATTATAATAATAGTAATAAGCTATTATTATAATAGTAGTCTTATTATTATTACTACTTACTAAGGTAAAGATCTCTTTTACTATTAGCCTTTAGTTTCAAGGTATTATATCAATACTATTAATCTAGCCCTTTTAAATAGTATAAACAATAAATTAATTAATAGCTAGTATAATAATAGGGTTATAGTAAAAAAAGTAGATATTAAAAGATATAAAAGAGTATATTTAAATATAACTTAGTAGTTAATACTAGCTTTTAAAGTTATAAATAAGTATAATATTTAATAAAAGATAAGTAACTATAAGAGTATTATTAGTTATTTATTATAGTAATAAATTTATTATTAAAGAAAAAAAATAGCTAGCTCTACTATGGGTTAATTTTAATTACTAACTTAGTTAATTAAGTTATTAAACTCTAGAGATTTTCTTTAGTATAGAGCTTATATATACTACTAATTTAGTTATATTAGTATTTAATATATTATAAATAGCTATATAGTAAAAGTAAGTATTCTTAGTAATAAGTAATATACTATATATAAAGTCTTATAATAAGTAATATAACTATAATAATAAACTAAACTATAGTAGTTAGTTACTAAAGTATATACTGAAGAAAACAGTAATAAGTTTAATAAGAGAGAAAATTAGTTAAGAAAAAGATATAAAAAAGAATTTATAAGAAAATCTAATAGAGTATTATTAATATATTAACTAAGTAAGTTATTATAATAGTATCTAAAGTAATAGTAATACTAATTATTACTTTATTATAAATAAAACTTACTATAAGTTATTTATTAGAAATATAGAGATATAATAAGAGGTAATACTTTATTAAGAAACTAATATAAGCTTAAAAAACCTATTAATAAGCTTATTAATTACAATTAGCTAGTAGTAAATAAAGAAAGTTATACTTATAAGAGATAAAGTAGGTAATAACTTACCTTTTATAATTATACTTAAAAGAGAGAAAAATATAGCTACTATTTTAGCTTTATTAATTACTAATAACTCTATTAATAATATAATAGTAAATTTATTATTTAGTAGTAATAAGAAAGTAAGCTCTTACTTCTAGTAATTATATTAATAATTATACTAAAGTTAGCTATCTTCTTTACTATAGTATTATTACCTATTAATTAACTTATTATTATTATAACTATTATAGACTTCTTATATAATAAAAAATATTAACTTAGTATTATTATTATTATTACTATAGTATAATAAGTAATTACTTATAATATAATTACTTAAATTAAAAGATTTTATTAGGTAGTTTATTAAAGTTAATAAATAATATTAATAATATAAAAGTAGTACTAATAAGGCTTTTAAGTAGCTCTAGAGCTTATTATTTAGTCTTATAGTAATATAGTATATATTAAAAAGTAGTATAAGAAAAAAGGTATACCTATATCTCTTATTAATTAGATATAGAGGTTAATTAAGACTTTTATCTATATATAGTAGTATTATAAGTATAGTAGATATAACTTTATTACTTCTAAGTAATAAAATAAATTACCTTATATTAGGTTAGATACTATAGGCAATAAAGTTAATAATTTATTACTCTTTATTACTACTAATAATAACTAAATAAGTAACCTTAAGGATAGAAGCTTTAATTAGTTAACTTTATTCTAGTTATTATTATAATAGTACTAACCTCTATAGATATTAATCTCTTTAGATTCTTACCTTTATAGCTAACTATTATTTTTTCTTTACTTCTCTACTTAAATTAATAAGTCTCTTAATTTATATATTACTAATACCTTAAAGATAATAATAATAATACTATTAGTATTATAGAGGCTATAATATAGTATATTATATATATTAATAGGTAAATAATAAATAATAAGGTAAGGACTATAGTATATATTATATGTAAAGAAAAGAGAGGCTATTATAGGCTACTTAGTTAAAGTAAGTAAGTTATAACTAGCTTATCTATAGTAGAGACTATAGTAAAACCTATAGGTAGGGTTATAATAGAATTATAGTTCTTCTACTACTATATCATTAAAGTTAAGTTTAATAATACTAATTAGTCTTATAATAATAAGTATTATAATACTAGTAACTTTTCTCTTATAATAAAAGTACCTAATAAATATAGTAGCTTAAAAAGCTTAAAAATATAATAAAATAAAAGAAATAAAAGTATCTAATAACTTATTACTATATAACTTATTATATATATAATACTTATCTATTTATCTATATATCTATTAATCTATTACTAATAAGGCTAGTTAGTATAGTATTTAATAATAACTTTATAAACCTATTAGCTAGATTATTATTACTATAGATCTATTATATTTTATAGATCTCTTATTACTTATATAATTACTTAAAAGCTATAATATCTATTATAGGGTATTTCTCTTTTATAGTACTAAGCTTTATAAGGTACTTATATAGTAAGTATAAGTTAGTATAGATAATTATAAAGATCTATAGTATTTTTAGCTAATTAATTACTATTATAAGTATTATATTAATTATATAAGCTATATTAGTATTAGTAAATATTATATATATCTTAGAGCTAAGTATACTATAGGTAACTCTTTTATACTTTATTAAACTAAAGTAAATAATATTACTATAAATTTAAAAGTAATTATTATTACTTAGTAGTTATACTATTATTTTATTAATATCTTACTTATTAGTAATAATAATAATAAAGTTTAATTATAACATTAAGTTATTATTATTAGTAAAGAATCTATTAATAAAGATAAAGAGCTTTATAGTTATGAAGTTAATAAGTAAAAATTATAATCTATAGTTAAGGTTATTTATTTACTACTTAACTTAATAATTAAGGTTTTTAATCTTATTTATTATAGGTAATTAGTATTATATAGTAATAGAGTAATTAAAGTAAGCCTTAGGCTAGTAAATTAAAGTAATATATACTTTATAACCTTATTACTTAATATATTATTACCAAGTCTTTAGTAATAAGTAGTTAATAGGCTATAGCTTTTTATCTTAGCCTTTTTAGTAAAGTTAGATCTTATTATTAGTAATAAGTTATTACTTAGGCTTTACTATAAAAGTAGTTTTTATAAGCTTAACCTCTTTATAGTTAGTAAAAGCTTAATCCAATAATTTAATAGTATTATTAGTTTATATACTAATAATCTTAAAGCTAGTATCTTCTTAAATAGATACTAGTAAGTAAGGGTTAAAGGTTAATATATCTATCTAAAGATTCTCTTTATAATAGTTATTATATATTACTTACTAATAATTACCTACTTTAAAAATACTATAAAGTAGTTTTATAATAACTATAATAGTATTTATAAGGTAAAGGTAATATATTTTAATAAGTAAATATATAAGTATTATAAATCTAAGGTTAATAATAAACTAAGTATAAGCTTAAGGAGTATCTTAAAGCTATAGTTATAAGCCTTAGTATAGTAAAGTTAGAGTAATAATAAGAATAATTTATTATAATATATATTAAATTATTAATAATTATATAAGAATATACTTTTACTATTATTAGTATATTTTTAGATAATAAGATAGCTTTTCTTATAAGGCTTTTTAATCTTACCTTTAACTTTATAAACTAATTATAACTTAAAGATCTATATACTACTATATTTTTATTTATTAAAGAAGATAATATAAAAGATATTATAAGTAATAAGGCTATTAATTTTAATCTTATTATATACTTTAAAAAACTTACTAATTATAGTAATAATACTTTTTTTATATAGGTTAATAATAAGTATAAGGTTAGCTTTTTTTTAATAGTTAGAAAGATATATATAGTAAATTAGATTTATAGAGAAATCTCTATAAAAAAGGTTAGAAGGAGATACTTTCTTAGTTAGTTATATAGTCTATATATAGAGGTCTTTTATAGTAAGTCTAGGTTAATAATAATAGAATTATAGACCTCTTTATCTAATAGTTATAAGAGAGCTTTTATAGTATCTTATACTTATAAAGTAGCTATTTCTATAGACTTATTATTATCTCAGGTATGAAAGAGCTTAATAATAGTAATATAAAAGTTATATAAGTTATAAAATATCTCTATGTTATAGGTAATATTATTAAAAATAATAAGGTAATATAAGCCTTACTGGTTATATTTCTCTTACTATATATAGACAAGGGATTATAGTAGTAATAATATAATAAAAGTAATATTAAAGCTATTATAAGCTATAAGTACCTTATTTACTTACCTTTCAATATAGAGTTACTATATCTTCTTTATTACCTTATAAATAGCTTTAGTATATTACTAGGTAGTAGCTAGAGGTAATAAGGTATTAAAAATCTATAGGTATATATTAAAAATAAGTAATATAAGTATAAAACTATCTAAGCTAGTAGTATTATTAAGTACTTTTACTATATATTATAGTATAACTTTAAGCTTAATATCTATTTTAGTTTAAATAATAATATATATATACTATAGTATTATATAGTACTATTTAATCTTATTAATACTATTATAAGCCTTAATAGAGACCTCTTTAACTTTAATAGCTAATATATATATAGTATATTTAAAGTCTACTATATAAAAGTTAAAGCTAGTATTAATAATAATCTAGTTTAATAGTCTAAGGTATATATTAATCTAGTATATATAAAGAGCTTCTTATATATATATTTAATAGTAATAGACTATAGAAAATAGGCTATATTAAATATAGGAATACTATTAATAATATAAAGAGCTAGTTTATAACTATTAAGGTAAATAATATTAATAAAGACTTTATAATTAAACTTATAGTTATTATAAAAGGTAAAGTAAAATCTTTTGGAAACCTTTAAATTTAACTAATAATAATAATAAAACTTATTAATCTTTTTAAGTAATAAGATTATTATTTTATAGCTAGTATAGTGAAGTATTTTATAAAGCCTTTTAATAGATAGGTAGCTAAATTACTAATATATCTACTATAACTCTATATTAGTTAAATAATAGTCTATTAAACTTTACTTTAGTAGCTTTAAAAGTATCTATATATAACCTTATTTATAAATAATAAGTGTAATAGTATTACTTTTACTAAGCTAGTTAGTAAGATTATTAAACTATACCTTATAGGTATCTATATCCTTTAGGTAAAGAAGGAAGAGAGTATCTAAACTTATTATATAAAAGGTAAAAGTACCTAGTAAGGTAAGTATAATAATAATACTAAGAGATTTAAAGCTTTTATTGCTACTGAAATAAATACTTACCTTACTAATATATAATATATCTATTAGTAAATCTATAATAAGATACTTATAAAAAGCTTTATATTATTACTAGCTAGTAATTAATATATAAGCTACTTTAGTATTAAGTATAATACTTTAAAAGGTAGTAGTAAAGTATTAGTTTTTAAAAGTAAAAATATTATTACTCTTATTATTACTTTTATTAGGTTTAAAAGTAATAAGGTCTTAATAGGTAAATATATAAAGAGTAGCTTAGTTATATAAGTAAGTATAAAGCTCTAGGCTATTTACTATCTTTTTATTATAAAAAGCTATTAATATAAAGAAATTAGTATTATTAAGAGAACTATCTTTATTATTTAGTTAATACTTATTATTATTACTCTTATTAGCCTTATTAAGCTTATTACCTTTATAATTGATAAAAAACTAAGTAAAGGTCTATAGTACTTCTATAAAATACTAAGACTTAAAGTATTTAAATAACTACTTATAGTAATTATTACTATATTTTATTAATTAATAACTAAGCTTACTATAGGTAAAGTACTTCTTATTTATAAAGTTACTTCTACTATAAAGTAGGTATATATATAGATTATCATATAATTATTACTACTAGTAATAGTTATTATAGCTATTATATTTCTAATTAACTTAGTATTACTTTTAGTTTTATAGGAGACTCTTAGTAATAAACTAGGCTTTAGATTTATAGATAGCTATAGTATTACCTATTATATTATATAACTATATATAAAGAGTATTATAGCTTACTAATAAGTTAATAAAGGCTAATATATACTTAGTAATACCTTAGTAATATATAATAAGAGTATTATAATACTTCTTATTACTAAGAAATCTCTATCTTTTTATTATCTTAATAAATAACATAACTTTATTAATAAGTAAGTTAAAGACCTCTAGTTTACTCTTACTATAGTTTTTATTAATAACTAATATGAAACTTAGTTAATAAAGCTCTATAATATAAGTATAATAGACCTCTTTATCTTTAAAGTATACCTTAAGTTTTATAATTAATATATTAAAATTACTCTTAAACTTATAAAGGTTAGAGTTATAATACTTTTATAGTTTAGCTATAAGTATAATCTTAATAATTATAAAATACTAGTTACTATAGATATCTATAGTTATATATAAGTTAAAAAAGATAGGTAACTTAGTATTAATTATCTTATATTAGTTACTACTATACTTTATAAAAGTATTATTAGAATACAGCTTTATAAGATCTATTACTTATTATAAGATAAAGCTATTACCTATTAATAGATCTAGTAAATATATAGTTAGATATTAAGTAACAGATACCTTAACTATAGGTCAATATAATATGTTATATTAGTAACTTTTCTTTATTAATAGTAACTTAAAATTTAAGTTATTAATAGATATTTACTATAGGGGCTAGCTTATAGTTTAATTTTACCCTTATAGTATACCTTATAGTATTAGAGATAGAGATTACTACCTAGTAATTAGAATTACTATTAATACTAGACTATTACTATAGTTATTAGTAATACTTCTTATAAAGTTATATTTCTATAACTATAAAGTAATACTCTTATAGAACTTCTAAGCTATTATAATTATTTCCTTATTATATACTTTATACTTCTTCTATTAGATAAGATTATAAAGCCTTATTATAATATAGGTTAAGTACTTATATAAGATATAGATACCTTATTTAATAATAAGTATTTAAAATAAGTTAATAAGAGTAATATTAATAGCTTTAAAGTTATTAAGAGACTAGTTTTTAAAGTAGTTCTATGAGTAGTTCTAAAGCTCTTACTTATAATTATTATCCCTTTTATATTAGTATATAAAAAAGACTATAATAGTTTAAAAGCCGTTCTTTTATAGTATATTATTATTAATATCTATAATAAAGTATATACTCTATATATAGGCTTTAATAAATAGTAAGTATTACTTAAATAGGTTTATATTAAAGATAGTTAATATTTTTCTTTATATATTACTTATAGTAGTTCAATTATATCTTATAGTATCTTTAGTATTATTATTACTTACCTTAAATAAAGCTATTATAACTACTCTTCATTAGCTTAATAACTTCTTAAATATAAGTATTTTCTTTAATAAACTAAAGAGTATATATATTTATTAGAGAAATTATTACTAGTAGTATAGATAGTCTAATAAAGAAAGAGAAAGGGTATATATATATAATTAACTAAGTATTCTTTAAGTATTCTTAGTATTAGAAAGAAAGTAAAGTAATATAATTAATTAGGTATACTTTAATATTTAGAAATAAGTATTTAAAGGTAATTATGTAAGTACTTAGGTACTTCTCTAGCTTATTATTATAAAGAAAAGGTTATTATAAAAAGGTAAAAAAATCTATATAATTATCTAAGTACTCTTTAATAATTATAAAGTATAAAAAAGTAAAAAATCTATATAATAATTAAGTACTTCTTTAGTATATTATTTTACTTACTATTTTAGTAGCAGTAATAGTAGTAAAAGCCTACTTAAAATATAGTATATAAAGTAAGGTATGTTTTATAGTTAAGAGTTAATTTCTTATAATATAATAAAGTTATAAAGTAATATAAGATAGCTATATTTTCTTACTACCTTACTTATTAATATTAAAGTAATATCCTTAGGGGTTAGAAAAAAATTAATAGTTACTAATACTTAGTACTATAAATAGCTTTAACTAAAGAGCCTCTTAACTAAAGATTAATTTATACTTCTAGGTTAGAAAGAGCTATTTATAGCCTCTTTTAAGAACCTTACTAATCTATAGTCTTTTATAGTAGTAATAACTATAAAGTTAATTACTAATTAGTATTAGTATTATAGAGGTTATAATATAGTATATTATATATATTAATAGGTAGAGAATAAATAATAAGGTAAGAATTATAGTATATATTATATATAAAAAAAAGAGAGGCTATTATAGGCTACTTAGTTAAAGTAGGTAGGTTATAACTAGCCTATCTATAGTAGAGACTATAGTAAAACCTATAGGTAGGGTTATAGTAGAATTATAGTTTTTTTACTACTATATTATTAGAGTTAAGTTTAATAATACTAATTAGTCCTATAATAATAAGTATTATAATAAATACCTTTAATATTAATAAATTATATAGTAATAGAGTTAAAAATCTAATTAAAGTAGTAGATGTTAGAGGCTATGAGGGGTAATGAGGTTAGAGATAAAAGATAAGAGATAAATAAGATATATATTGTTTTAATATAATAGAAGAGCTTTCCGTTCACCTTGCTGTCTAGCTAGATATAAGGGATATAAGGGGTTTATTTATACTTATTTTCTGTATATTCTAAGGATTTCTTAGATATTTTAGGTTGTTATCTAAAACACCTCGGTTATATAGTTTAGAACTATATTCTTATACGTTGTTTTCTAAAACATCTCGGTTATATAGTTTATAACTATATTCTTATACGTTGTTTTCTAAAACATCTTGGTTATATAGTTTATAACTGTATTCTTATTTCCTAGATTTCTCCTTAGATAGATAGTTCTTGCTTAAAGGAACTATTCTTTGTATATAGATATCCTATGTATTTATAATATATAGGCGTTTTCTAAGTAAATATATAGTTATCTAGTATAAACAGTATATACAGTACTATTAATACTGTGTTATATAATTCACTTTATTATTATATATACTATCTTTTTTATATAGATACAAGGTATTTAAACCTTAATATCTAACACTAAGTAATAAGGCTAACTTATATCTACTATAGCCTTATTTAAATAAATAAAAGTCTAGTATAATATAATTACCTACCTCTATATAGTTAATTAACTTTTATAATTAATATAATATTTATTACTATATATTACTTATTATATATACTTTACATAATATAATAGATATCTCTAATATATTTTTTTTTATTTATATACTATAAGCTTAAGTAGTTATTTTATAAAGTATATAGTTACTTAGGTAGCTAAGATAGTTATACTAATAGTTAGCTTTAACTAGCTTACTTCTTTAGTAGTAGTCTATTAGTACTAAGGCTACTATAACTATATCTATATTTACTACTATTATATGTATTACTAATATAGTATAAAAACTATCTTAGTTCTTATTAGCTTTAATAACCTATTAACTAGTAATTTTATTTATATTAAATACTAAAAAGTAATTCTTTACTATATATATATAATTATTAATTAGACCATTATTTTATTATTAATTATTTCTTATTTTAAGTATTATATATAATACTAGGTTATATAATAGTAATAGATAATAGGTAACTCTTTTAAGTATAAATTATACTTAGTAATTACTCTATTTTATATAGATAAGTATATTACCTTATCTCTTAATTAAAATAGTATTATTACCTATCTAAATAAAGTTATCTAACTTTACTAGGGTTATCTCTAAGAAGTAATAATAAGAGTAGAAGATATAAAGAGTTACCTCTAAATCTAAGATAATAAAGTCTTTAAATAAATAATTGAATATTATAAAGGTAGCTAACTATATAGATAAGGCTTCTTTACCTTTTAACTATACCTTACTTTTATTACTTTTTAATTATTAATTTACTAGAGGTACTACTACTATTACTATAGTAAATTTATCTAAGTAGATATATATAAAAACTAGTAATATATCTTTCTCTTTTAGCTTATTTTTTATATATTACTATATTAAAGCTTACTTTATATAGTTAATAATTGCTTTATATAATTACTATAGAAACCTTAAATATATTTTACGTATAAAGTAATACCTTATTAGTAAGTACCTAGAGATATTATATAATAGGTACTTTTTATTCCTATAGTTATTATTCTTATTATTATAGTTATTATAGTAGTTATTATATTATTTTTTCCTTTATTAGCTTCTTTTATATATAATTCTCTATAATATTATTAGTAATTATTACTACAGTAATTAAGCTAAAGGTATTATAAGTAGCCTTTACTTAGAGATACTTTAGCTTTATAGTAATATAAGCCTATATTATTAATATTACTTTATAATATAAAAGCTAGTTATTAATAGCTTTTATATAATTAGTACTTTTATATATCTCTACTAATACTACTAGTAGTATATACCTTGATACCTTTATTAGTAGTAAAAACTATTTACTAGTCTTTATAACTAAATACTACTAGACTTATATATTATAAGAGAGTACTTTCTCTTAGTTAGATATCTATTTCTCTATCTCTTCTATATCTATTACTTTATAATCTATAACTCTTTTTATAACTTTCTTATACTTTACTATAGTAATTTTCTTTTTTTATATAGAAATAGACTAATATATACCTTAATATTATATATCTATATATATATTAACTTACTTATAGAATAGTACTCTATAATTACTATTAGATTTACTATTATATAGATCTAAGTAACTAAGTTACTAACTACTTTATAGTCTTACTTATATTACTATTATTTTTATATATATATCTTATTATTATATTTAAGTTATTTCTATCCTTTAGTTAATAGCTAGGATAGCTTCAAGGCTTGTATATCTTTTAGATCTAGCGGTTGTTAGCTATCTACTGTATTATCTATTATCTACCTGGTTATTGCAGACGGCATTATCAGGTAGTCCGCAATATCTGGAGCCATCAGAGGCTTCACCAGTTATTTCATAGTAGTACGCCGTATATTGTCAGCGTTTAGGTTAATTAACTCCCATAGATTCAGGGCTACTACCTATTGCTATAGCTAGATATACCAATTGCTTTAGTCAGCTGGGCTGCTTAGAGTTGCTGATGTTATAGCCATCTTGTTTTTAGTTATAATGATAGCTATAGCGTATATTATATATACTATATATAGTACTTTAAGCAATATTAATTAGCGCTTGCAGATTTAGACTGTTAATTGTTAAAGTATGTGGATAATTATAGTGAAAATCCCTAGTTAAATTGCTAGTATATGTATATTACTATTTTCCATGGGATTCCCCACATATTTATGGCTGTTGTGTTACCTCAGGATCTAAATGCACGTGGTCATCGGATTCCGGATATTTTGGCTGGCAAAATCCGTTCCATAGATGTCAACCGACATTTCGCCGCAGACCTTTCCCAATCCGGCCCCAATGGGCCTGGAGGTCCGTGCCATTCGCCGGCATATTGCACCCACTTTGACAGCACCCCCGCTTAGAGGACACTTTGGTTGCTGCTAAATACTCTGGCTACTTTGACATTTGGACGCTGCCAACGCAACAGACTGTATGCGGGGCTTTATGGCTAGAAAAGCCAATTGAGCTTGCTTGGAAGTGGAGCCGATTGATGGCGGGAATGATGTAGGAGGGAAGTGAAGTTTAGGATGGTTGGTGAGAATGAAAACTGTACACTCTAGACCCTCAGGCAATTAATTAGGTAATTCCATGTTGCATTTTCGGCTACCATGTAACCAACCAACCAAGCAACCAAGCAGCACACACGCTGAAAAGGCATAACCGGATTCTTCAACGAGGCACGACCAGCCGACTATTCAGTACAAGTGAGGCTCTGGAGATTGCAAAATCCCAACTAACACGTACATTCAGTGAATTACACCACACACACACACACACACACACACACCTCATTGGATGCACACCTCCTCCCACTGCACCCCGTCGTCAACGGCTTCCCCGTGCATGATGCCATGCAGGTACGCCTTTCCGACCAATCGATAACAAAAAGGCCCCGAGATGGACGATACCGGCACCTCGCGCAGCACCAGAGGCGACGGGCACCCGGCCACCACCCACACAGCATCCCCCTCCTCCATCGACCGGCCCCCGAGTCCGAGATGCCCGCTGTCCGTCAGAAACGGCCGTCTCTCCCAGAGCGTCTCGAATGCGAGGTTGATGTAGGCCTGGCACCGATGCTTGAAACTCTCCAGCATGCTGTCCACTTCGTCCTCCTTGTCGCACTCTTGGAGCTGCTTGGCATATGCCATGATCTTGTCGCACAGAGGTATCGTCTTGCTGACGTCCGACGTGGCAAGCTTTCGAATGCTCTCCAGCCCGCCGAGATACTCCCTCGCATCCCCTCCTTTTTTCAGCACCCTGTACACTTCCCACACGACGTGGTTCGTCACCCAGTGCCCGAACGCCTTTCGCAACTCACCCGGCGCCGGGTGCTTGAATCCGTCTCGATCCACAATCAATGTCCGCCAGAACGCCTCTACCCGGCACTGCCCCGTGGCTTTGTACACTGGGTCGCATTGCAGCAAGAAGTCGGCCCACTGCGCGAAGCTCCCGCTCGTCGCGAGCTCCGAGTACACCGTGCCCAGGAGAGAAACCGTGCCGACGCAGAATCCTTTGACGTGGAGGAGGCTACCCTCCACCACCCCGTACTCTGCCCGCGCCGAGCCGCATGCATCAAAGTACGCGGCGCCCGCCGGCCACCGCACCCCCAACAATATTGACGGTCCGTTTGCCGAAAAGTCTGGCACCCACGATGGCAGCCCCTGGACCTGCCTGTCCGCGTCGTCCGCCACCGCCGTCAGCAGCCCGAGGTTGCCGCACTCCTCCATGATGAACACTGCCGTTTCCGTGTATACCTTGACCGCCGTCGAGTCTTTGCAGTAGTTGGCCTCCAGGCCCGTCCTCGGCCGCCCGCCCGTGTCCAGGAGCAGGTTGAGGATGCCGAGGAGCCCAAAGACTTGGTCTCTGGGGTCGCTCGCCTCGACCCCTACGGTCAAGTGGAGCATGAGGAAGAGCAGCGCCCCTCCCGTCAGGACTGCACGACCTCCGCTTACACTGCCTGATGCGCCAACCATGTGATCAAGCGTCACGCTGTCCCAGGCGGCAAGCGCATCGTTGCCACACCTCTGGATCGAGACGATGCCCGCTGAATTGCTGCCGACATGGACGTCCTTGGTCGTGGGGTTGTTGTCGTGCAGAACCTCCGAGAGCTGTTCGTAAAGGTGGCTGTCGAACAAGAAGTCCGTGCAGAGGGCCACCGTCTCCCAGGGGATCGTCTCGTCGCCCCAGAGCACGCACGCATCCTTGGACAAGGCCACCTCCTGGACGACCCAGACGCGGCTGAACCACTTGCGGTCAAAGAAGGCAACGAACGCGTACCAGACGGCGTCGGGCACGTCCTGCAAACCGCATCTCCGCAGGACACCCGGGTCAAAAAGGCCCTTCTTCCCTGCCTTATGCAAAGGCTCTTTCCGCGCGTTGGCGGCCATCTTGTGAATCAACGACGACACCTCGACCGGCCGGTGCTCGTCGGTCACGGTGCCGAGCCATATGTCGACCCGGTCGGCCAGCTTGTAGATTCGATCCATTATACCGACTTGCACCCCCCGCTCGAGGTCGTCGGCCTGGTTGATGCTGATGGCGTCGATCCAGTATAAGTCGCATGACCCGCGCGCTCGCATCCAGAGCAACGCATCGTGCAGATTTGATAACACGTCAAAGTCGTGGTCCTCGAGAAGGACTGTCACCACGTCATCCTCTGGAGTCTCGCCGGACACGGGAGGTCCCCAGGTATAAGATAGAGCCCGGTACGCCGGAAGGTCGGCGACGGCGTGTTCCTCGAGTGCGAGTCGCAACGAACCACCCTCCGTCCCCCGATGGCCCAAAATACGTACAAGACGAATCGTCTCCTTACCGATGGAGTGAGTATACCGGAACCTCGCCCGGTCAGACGGCATGTTTCTTTGTGCGAGAGAATCCCTTGGTTCGACTTCAGCCACCGCCCGGGCAGAGAGGGGATTCTCACTGACTTAAAAAGGCTCGGCCTCCACACCCGAGGAGATTAGTCTTCTGTAATCGAGAATGAGCGAGCCACGTATGACCACCAGTAAACCATCAGCTGCATCTCTAGGACTGAAGCTAAGTGAGCGCCAGCTTTGGTTCTTACGCACTGGTTTGGCCGCATTGTACACTATTGGTCCACCCTCACAGACTCTCCTGCTACAGATCGTTGCATTTGACCACCCCGGGTGCACCTGGAGTTGATTGATTCACTGCGGGTCCATTTCCCATGGTCATACATCATTTGTGTAGGTAGGTTGTCAAGTCTGGGAATATCATTAGTCAACCATGTCCGTATTCTGAGTTGGTAAGCCACCAGACCATTTGGAGGGGGGCGAAATACTTAGATAAGTGGGACCGAGAAACGAAGCGCGATGCCCCACCACCTTGTCGATATGATTGGACGCTGGTGCCTAACGCACGTGAGAGGACACGTGACAGCGTGTTTGAGTGGCGACGCGGGTCTAGTCGCGCTTCCCCAACTCCCCCAAATCAACAACCCACCCAGCCCCAGACCCGGAATCCTCATCATCGTTCTTCTCCCCTCCATCTTCGTCCGCCACCATCCCCTGCTTACTGCGACGGTCCACCATATTGCCGCTTACGGCCACACTTGTAGGCTTGAAAAAGCCTCGACTGTTGCTCAACATGTACGCGGTTTTGATTAGCTCTTCAATCAATCCACAACATGTCACTGACCTCTCTACAGGACTGCCGACGTCGCCGCCACCCCGACCGCCAATAAGGAAAACATTCCCCTTAAGCGATTCGCGACCCCTCAGTCCGTCGACAAGCTGCACAGGCCTTTCAAGTGCCCCGGCTCAGCAACGAGAACCGTCTCAACTGACAGGCCGGCTCGGAAGAAGAGAAGGGTCGACTACAAGGGTGCCGATGGCGAGACCGAGGCCGATAAGCCTTACACCAATGCCGATCGGCTTGCTCTTGCCAACCGCGATGCAAACAAGTTTCCCGTTTTTCAAGTCAAGGACAAATCGACAGTCTTCCGCAAGGCCTTTTCGATACCTCTGATCAACAAGAACTCGGCAGCTTACAACCCCAACCGTCCCCCTCCCACCCTTGGCCTTCGTACCGGTGCCGCATTCATCGCGAAGCCATTGCACGACCCCAGTGGCGAGTTCTCCATTGTGCTATACGATCCGACCGTCGACGACAAGCCCAAGGTACCCGAGAAGAAGGATGACAAGAAGGATGCCGAGGCCGAGGCTAAGATCGACGCGCCTCTCGTTCACAAGAGCTTGGCCGAGATCCTGGGCATCAAAAAGAAGGTTGAAGGAGAACACCCCAGAGTCCCCGTCGTCATCGACCCGAGACTGGCCAAGGTTCTCAGGCCGCATCAGGTCGAGGGTGTCAAGTTCATGTACAGATGCGTTACCGGTATGATTGAGGAGAAGGCCAATGGCTGCATCATGGCCGACGAAATGGGTCTTGGCAAGACGCTCCAGTGCATCACCCTTTTATGGACCCTCTTGAAGCAGTCGCCGGAAGCTGGGAAAGGCACCATCCAAAAGGCCATTGTCGCGTGTCCGTCCAGTCTGGTCCGCAACTGGGCCAACGAGTTGGTTAAATGGTTAGGCGCCGATGCCATCACGCCCTTCGCAATCGACGGAAAGGCATCAAAGGAGGAATTGACGCGCCAGCTGCGCCAATGGGCCATTGCTAGTGGCAGGTCAGTCACTCGCCCGGTCATCATTGTGTCGTACGAGACCCTCCGTCTCAATGTCGAGGAGCTCAAGCACACCAAGATTGGTCTCATGCTTTGCGACGAGGGCCATCGCCTCAAGAACGGAGACAGCCAGACGTTTAGTGCGCTCAACAACCTCAACGTAACACGGCGCGTCATCTTGTCCGGAACACCCATTCAGAATGACTTGTCCGAATACTTCGCCCTAATCAGCTTCGCCAACCCCGACCTACTAGGCACTCGCCTGGAATTCCGCAAGCGATTCGAGCTTCCAATTCTGCGGGGTCGCGACGCCGATGCGTCCGAGATAGACAGAAGGAAGGGCGATGAGTGCTTGTCCGAGCTGCTGGGCATTGTCAACAAGTTCATCATTCGACGCACCAACGACATCTTGTCAAAGTACTTGCCCGTCAAGTACGAGCATGTCGTCTTCTGCAACCTCGCACCATTCCAGCTCGATCTGTACAACTACTTCATCACAAGTCCCGAGATCCAGGCCCTTCTTCGTGGCAAGGGCAGTCAGCCTCTCAAGGCCATCAATATCCTCAAGAAGCTCTGTAACCACCCAGACCTACTCAACATTTCGGATGACTTGCCCGGTTCAGAACAGTGCTACCCTGATGACTACGTCCCCAAAGAAGCTCGTGGCCGAGACAGAGACATCAAGCCTTGGTACTCGGGCAAGATGCAAGTCCTCGACCGCATGCTCGCACGCATCCGCCAGGACACCAACGACAAGATTGTCCTCATCAGTAACTACACACAGACTCTGGACTTGTTCGAGAAGCTGTGTCGCTCCCGAGCGTACGGCTGTCTGCGCCTGGACGGCACCATGAACGTCAATAAGCGCCAGAAACTGGTCGATAAGTTCAACAACCCCGACGGAGAGGAATTCGTCTTCCTCCTCAGTTCCAAGGCCGGCGGCTGCGGCCTCAACCTCATCGGCGCCAATCGCCTGGTTCTGTTCGACCCCGACTGGAACCCTGCCGCTGACCAGCAGGCTCTCGCTCGTGTCTGGCGTGATGGCCAGAAGAAGGACTGTTTCGTCTACCGCTTCATCGCTACCGGAACGATCGAGGAGAAGATCTTCCAACGCCAGTCCCACAAGCAGTCCCTTTCCAGTTGCGTCGTAGACTCCGCCGAGGACGTCGAGCGCCACTTCTCGCTCGACAGCCTGCGCGAGCTGTTCCAGTATCGTCCCGGAACCAAGTCGGATACGCACGACACGTTCAAGTGTAAGCGGTGCAAGCCCGATGGGAGGCAGTATATGAAATCGCCCGCCATGCTGTACGGCGACACGAGCACGTGGAATCATTTCGTCAACGAGGGGTTGAAGACCATCCAGGACCTGCTACTGCGGCAGGAATGTGGCGAGCCCGAGGTGTCGGCCGTGTTCCAATACATTTCACATTAAATCGAGGGGGAAAGCGTGCATCTTTGCTTTTGCATCTACGACTCATGGGGCGTTTGTTTTGTTCAAAGAGAGAGAGCCGATAAAAACGTGTTTTTGGGAGTTGAAATGAAGCTGGTATGGCGACGGCGTTGGGGCGCGCAATGACGCCAGCTTTGCTTTGCAGGATGGGCCTTTTCAGAGGCCGGCGCAGGTAGATTGTTTCTAGCTACACGTCACATTGCCAGTCAAATGTTTGTTTTGGCAGGTCCGACGATCTGATGTTCTGCCAAAATCGAAAGAAAAAAAAATGTCTTGATCCTAACTAAATTCTCCTTTCCTGATCTGCGATGCTGTATAACTGACTATACAGGAGAAGCCAAAAAAAAGCTAGCTACCTGCCACTGTCTAGGCGTCTATAGCTCATCTATGACATGTGTCTTCTCCGCGGGCGGCTCCTCCCAGTTGCGGCTCTTGGTGTTCTTGTCCTCGGCGACGACGGGCTTCTGCTGCTCGCCCTCGCCCCCGCCGCCGACCTTGTTGGTCTCGTCCTTCTTGGGCGCCTCGACGGGCAGGCCCTTGCGCTTGCGGTCGAGGGCGGCGATCTCGTTGTCGTAGACGTTCCATTCGGGCACCTGGCGACGTGCGCGGTCGAGCTTGGGCTCCTTGGTCTGCGGGTTGTTGCAGAGATCGATCGTCTTTGCGTCCTTTTGGCTCTCGTCGGAGCACCACGTCTCGCACCACAGCCACTCTTGCGGCAGACTGTGAATGGGAATCTGGAACTGCATGTGGTTGGGCAGGTCCTGGTCGAGATTGGCCAGACTGTTGGGGTCGGCGCTCAGAGAGTGGTACGTCTGGCGCAGGCGATCGCCGGCGGCGAGCTCACGGAAGCGGCGGAGGTCGACGACGTACAGCGCCGAGATGTGGTACGGGTTGCCACGGAGGTAGTTAGCCCAGTAGCCCTGCTTCCAGAAGCGGAAGCCCTCCATCTCGGTGCGGGAATCGCACATGGGCGTGAAGCCGTACGGCTTGCCTTCGAGGTCGTGGTTGACGAGGCTAATCATGTCGGTGCGGACGATCTGGTCGGCATCGACGAAGATGACCTTGTCCAGGGACAGCGGGAAGAGCACGTCGAGGAAGAGGATCTTGTAGCCCCAGATCTCGCGCTGCTTCTCCTGTTGCTGACGTAGCCAGTGAGGCCACTTGAACGTCACCATCTCGTACTTGAACCCGTATTCCTTGGCCATGTGCGGGATGAAGTCTTTGAACGACGGAGAGAGGAACTGCTCAATGAACCAGAACTTGACCGTGTGCTTGGTGTTTTTCATGACGCTAACCATCATGATGTTGAGCATGCGCTCGTAGAGGTGGCCACTGGCGACGGAGAAGATGTTGATTTCGGCGTGCTCCTCGTCGGATGCCGACTTCTTCTTGCCCAAAATGCCTTCGGCAAACTTGAGACCACGGCCAACAATGCTGTTGTCCTCAGGCTCCGCCAGAACGTCGGCTTCCTCCTGGCCTGGCTTGCGCGAAAGACGGGGATACAGCGTCGTGCCTTGGAAGTCCATCAGTACCACTTCGGTGCCTTCATCACCTGGTACGGGAGTCCATCCCTTCGCACCAATACTGTCGATGGTATAAATCTCGGAGCTCCTGCCCTCCTTGAGCTGAATGTTGTAGAAGCCCGGGCTAGCCTTGAACTGGAAGTACCCAAGGTTGGCCATGACGATGGTGTCCGCGAAATGGGGGTCCTTCTCCGTGCCCAATACAAGCTGAGCACCACGCGGGGGCTGGGACCCGTCCTCACGGGAATGTCCTTCGATGAGAATGCTCTCAAGCTCGTAAGATGCGTACACGTTAGACTTGATGGAGCTCAACTTGATGTTGTCTGGGTCGTGGACCGAGATCTTGGGGGCAACTAGCCACGACGGAGGGACGTCCATGCCGGCATTGAGAAGGGCCTCGGAGGGCAGGCCCTCGAAAGATGCCTCGAGTCCTCGCACCTGCCCGGTCTCGTCGAAGCTCGGCTCGGATTCTAGGACATATCGGAAGAATCTCTTCACAGGCAACTCGTCAATCGTTTCCTTGGGATTGAGGAAGAGCTTCAGGCAAACCCCGTCCAGTTGGGAGATGACCTTCAGAATCGGTGCCCATCGCTGTGCCTGCTCGCTCGCAGGATCCAAAACACCGACTATGTGAATGCTCGACGTCTCTGGGTTTCCAATCTCAATAGCAGTGTAGGTAGAGCTCCACGTGTCATGAGCACTGACGCGCAGAGACGGCGCAGACTCGAAGATATCGGCGGGCAAATCAGAAATGGTCGAAAGTGCTGTCACGGACGTAATCTTGGCAGCCGCCAGTGGCCCGGATATCTTCTCAGTCAGCCCAAGCTCATCGACCGCTGCATAAACGGGGAAGATGCGGGCCTTTTGTTCGAATTCCAGGAGGAACTGAAAATCGTCACCTTGGAAAGGCTCGGCTTCGGCGAAGGGCCCGATCACCCGCCCGTTGAGAACAACAACGCTGGAGCCCGGCTTGATGGCAGCGAAAGACAGAAATTCGTTGAGAGCTGCCGTGAACATTCCATCTGATCCGTCGACAGCGCTGTCAAAAATGGCCTTGAGATCAGAGAGAGACTCGGCTTCCGCAAGCTTGTCCTCATTCTTTTTCAGTGCCGTGTTCGCGGCGGATGCCGAAGCAGGTGTGGGCGGGTTGTGGACGATATCCAAACGGACCCCGGGGTTGCTCCGGCGGAACGCCAAAGCTGTGAGAAGAAGATTGGCCCCTTCGTCGGAAACGAAATCGCCCACGACAGTCATGACTGCCCAGTTTTCCTTAGTGGAGTCGGCGTACGCCTCAATGGCCGGAACATTGCTAAAGAGGCTGTCGTGTTCAGTGTAGATCTTGTTGACGTCCAGGATCTTGATAGACTTGTCATCTTCTGGGTAAATGTAGGAGTTGCGGCGCTTGACGGCCTTCTCGAGGAAAAAGTCAGGAACCCAGAATTCCTCAGTAATCATACCAAGATAGACAGCTCGCTGGACTGCCTGCAAATCGCTGGTCGCCTTCATACTCATAGCTTGCAGCCAATTCTTCTCGCGAGGGACGGGAATACCGTTGATGAATACAGGCGGAACGGTGGTGTTGGCGTTCAGCCTCTTTACCCAGCTCCGGGCAAGCGTCACCACGTTGTCCAGCTCTTGAGATTGCAACACGTCATCGAAAGCAAGTAGCTTGGCGGTGGGAAGCGGTTCGCGATCCCTGATTGCCTTCTCGAAGACGCTCTGATCCGGCTTATCTGTTTTGGAGTCCTGCATGGCGGCATCCAGGTAATCGATGAACACTTCCAAGCCATAGTTGTCCAGAAGGTAGTAAAGAACCTTGCTTATCTTGGCAGCGTCATCGGTGGGCGTCAAGGGGACCAGGCCGAAACGAATCGGGACCTTTCGGTGTATGAAAGAGTTGAGTTGAGCCACCACATTGAGGTCCTCCATCTTGGAGAAGTCCACGGGGACGATGAGGTTGAAAATGTCTCGCTTGATGGGGGGCAGCTGGCCGGGATAAACGCGCTGGAGAAGCTGAGACGAATTAGCAAGCTGGTCGTGAGCAGGAACGTTGTGTAGCACTTACCGACGCCAACTGGCCAGGGAATTCTTTGTATCGCTCGTCCTTCTCGAGATCGTTGAGGAACATGATTACTTCTTCTTTCTCGTCATCGTCCGTCCAGTCGAAACGCGGAGGCTCCTCATCGGCCTTGGACTCAGCAACCTTGGGATGACCAAGGAGAGACACCGCTTGGGCGCCAGTGAAGCCGAGATCGCGGACGCCGTCAATGAGCTTGCGTTCGCGTCGAAGCAGGTCAATGATGGTGAAGGCCTCAATCTGGCGCTCGATGAGCTGCACGCCGTTCATCCAGAGCACGTTCATGCCGCTAGGAACTAGTTGCTGGCGGTTCAGCTGGTGCTCGGCAAGGAAATTTGCAGAAACGTTATGAGCAGCAATCGAGGTCGAAAACTTGGGAAAGTCCTGGGTAAGTCGAAGCAAAGCTTCAAAGGGGTCCTGGCTCTGCATGATGAAAGATGCGGCCTTGAGACCGAGCTCCTGAAGTTCGGATTTTGCCAAGGGCTTCAAATCAGCCACGTCCTCGGCGGCATCGAGAACCTCCCCGGCGTTTGCAGGCTTCTGTGTGTCGCCGGATTGCGCCTCGCGGTCATCGATAACAATGTAGTCGGTTCTCTTCAGGGCCAGCTCGACTCCATATCCGCTGACGGGCAGAGCCTCCTCATAAACGCCAGCGGGCTTCGTATAGCGAAGACGATACTCGATTTCCCCTTTGCGTGCTTTCTCCGCCAAGGTAATGTGGAATCGGCCGAAAGCAGACGAGGTTGGGTCGGCGTACAGGATAGCCTCACTGCCCGATCCCAAGACTCGATCAAAGGGCAGGACCTTTGATCCGTCCAAGGCCGACTTGAACTCTTTCGGGGTATCCAGGGCGGGAGAGCAGTGCTGCTTTCCTCCCAGCTCGACCCAAGCTTCACAGCCATCCTGGGCGTCAGATCCGAGCTTGGGCTCAACGGCCGTTCGGTAGTATTGGTAGTGAGCCTCGATCCGAGGCGCGGCGGTTCTGAGGGAAAGGGCCAGCTTGAAAGTAGAGAGAGCGTCGGGAGAGTTGATGTGGCCATCCTCACCGAGGACATGAAGGAACTTGTCGTAAACATCTTTGTCGGTCTTGGCTTCGCTGAAGTACCCGCTGGCGATGCGGTCGAGGAGGGGGAAATAGGCTGTCGCGTTTTCGCCCACAGCCGTCTCACTTGAGGACAGAAATTAGCGGACGGTAACGGGAAAAAAGTGTTGAATGTAGGACAAAGCATGTAGGTAGCTTACAGCAGCTCGAGAAGATAGGGGCCGGACGGGAAGGCGGCCTTCATGTCCACGGTAACGGAGGGAACCGCGAGGACATTGACGGCTGCCAGCAGCGTCAGGGCAAGGCCCATTGGCAGTCGGGAGAGGCGCAACATGGCGAAGGAGGATATACGACGGCCGGCGCAAGGGCTATCCTCCAAAGTCGTGGTTGCTTTCAGTCAATGGATGGGGTATGAATGAGGCGAGGAGGAATATTGTGTGTGGCCTTCTTTTTGGGCGGGAAGACGAGGTGTTTCAAAGAAGCAAAGCAAGTCAGGCAAGCAGACGGCTTCTGTAAGTTTTCCTAAAGTCGAAAAGAGAGGCAGGAGCGCCTGAGTGTCTATAGCGTTTTATCGCCTCGGTCGCATGGTTGTTGGACGTGCCTAGTAGTGTTGAAATGCTTGGAGGGGTCGCGGAATTCGACGACCTATGTATAACTCCTTCAGGTCTACCTGTAAGTGCGCGCGCCGCCTTCTGAACACATTGACACAAAGAGCTGTATAAAAGAGGACTAGCGTCACCCACGTCAGGGGTCTTGGGTCCACGGGGAAGGACGGCAGAAAACGGGCCTACTGGAGGGGCATATGCTTATGTCAGCTTTCCGGCAGCCCCCCACATCCCCCCTGTCTGACCTTAGGAACTGACTGGGCATCGCATTGCAAGGGAGGAGGACCTCGGGCGGTGAGGACCCGGAGCCCGGCGGAACTCTGATGCGGAAGCTCCTGTCAATCGGCGCCATTGAGACCCACAACGTAACCCACACTTTACAGATGGCCACGAAGCGGAATTGTTACTAGGGGCGCTGAGACGAGGAAGTGGCCTTTACGTATCGTTCTACCTTGCCGCTTCGGATACTTCTACGCATCCAACCCCTTCACCGCGCCCTCTTTTCGTGACCTGTGAATGTCACTATCCTCTCCGATTCCAGCTGCAACCTTTCGTGGTCGGTAAGCTGGCTTGCAATTGTTTTCCCTTCCCTCCAGAGGTGCCGCCTGTTTTTACCTTGCTGGTTGCTTGCTAGAAGCTCCGGCTTCACCTCCCCGCCATAATGCAGGCCTCCTCGGGCATGTTGACCAAGGTACGCGCCTCCGTCCCGTCTTCGGCGCATTGGGTCGAGTCTCTCCTCTTGTGCACTCGATAGCTCACGCAGGATACAGTTCGAGTCCAAGTCCTCGCGCGCCAAGGGCATCGCCTTCCATCCCAAGAGGTGAGCAATAACCATCCAAACCCACGGGTGCCCATTTCGACATGTGCCCCCTTGCTGACGCCTAGCTACCAGGCCATGGATCCTCGTCGCCCTTCACTCCTCCACCATCCAGCTCTGGGACTACCGCATGGGAACACTGATTGATCGATTCGAAGAACACGATGGTCCGGTTCGAGGAATTGACTTCCACAAGACGCAGCCACTCTTTGTGTCGGGAGGCGACGACTACAAGATCAAGGTTTGGTCCTACCAGACCCGCCGGTGCCTGTTCACCCTGAACGGCCATCTCGACTACGTCCGTACCGTATTCTTCCATCACGAGCTGCCATGGATCCTGTCGGCTTCCGACGACCAGACCATCAGGATATGGAACTGGCAAAATCGCTCCCTGAGTGCGCCCAACCCCCCATGAGCCCGCCCGTGAATGCGCACGAGGACTGACTGACCTTGCCTTCCAGTCTGCACGATGACAGGACACAACCACTACGCCATGTGCGCCCAGTTCCACCCCAAGGACGATCTCGTCGTCTCCGCCTCCCTCGACCAGTCTGTCCGTGTCTGGGACATTTCCGGCTTGCGCAAGAAGCACTCGGCGCCGACATCGATGACGTTCGAAGACCAGGTCGCGCGTTCGAACCAAAACCAGGCCGATATGTTTGGCAACACCGACGCCGTTGTTAAGTTTGTGTTGGAAGGCCATGACCGTGGTGTGAATTGGGTCGCGTTCCATCCGACCATGCCTCTCATCGTTTCTGCTGGCGATGACAGACTCGTCAAGCTCTGGCGTATGAGCGAAACCAAGGCCTGGGAGGTCGATACTTGCAGAGGGCACTTCCAGAACTCATCTGGCTGTTTGTTCCACCCTCACCAGGACTTGATTCTCTCCGTCGGCGAGGACAAGACTATCCGTGTCTGGGACCTCAACAAGCGCACCGCCGTGCAATCCTTCAAGCGCGAGAACGATCGATTCTGGGTCATTGCCGCCCATCCCGAAATCAACCTATTCGCCGCTGGTCATGACAACGGTGTCATGGTCTTCAAGTTGGAACGAGAGCGACCGGCATCTTCGGTGTACCAGAACAACCTCTTCTACATCACCAAGGAGAAGCACGTCAAGTCGTACGACTTCCAGAAGAGCATCGAGAGCCCGACTCTCCTATCGCTCAAGAAGCTTGGCAGCCCCTGGACCCCGCCGCGCACCCTTTCCTACAATCCTGCTGAGCGCTCCGTGCTCGTCACGTCTCCATCCGACAGCGGCTCTTATGAGTTGATCAATCTACCTCGTGATGGATCCGGCGCAATCGAGCCCACTGAATCGAAGCGTGGTCAGGGCAACTCGGCCATCTTCGTCGCGCGCAACCGCTTTGCCGTTTTGAACACCTCGAGCCAGACGATCGACATCAAGGATCTGTCCAACAACACGACCCGGTCTTTCAAGCCTCCTGTCGGAACAAGCGATATTTACTTTGGTGGTACTGGCAATCTGCTCATCATCACCCCGACCGCCGTTCATCTCTACGACATCCAGCAGAAGAAGAGCGTCGCCGAGCTCGCCGTGACCGGTGTGAAGTACGTGGTGTGGTCCAACGATGGCCTTTACGCGGCGCTCCTGAGCAAGCACAATGTCACTATCGTGACAAAGACTCTGGAGCAGGTCAGCACTCTTCACGAGACTATCCGTATCAAGAGCGCAACTTGGGATGACGCTGGTGTTCTGCTGTACTCGACCCTCAACCACATCAAGTACACCCTGCTCAACGGCGACAACGGTATTGTTCGCACCCTGGACCAGACTGTGTACTTGGTCCGCGTCAAGGGCCGCAACGTGTACTGCCTTAACAGAGCGGCGAAGCCCAAAGTTCTCAATGTTGATCCGACCGAATACCGATTCAAGCTTGCGCTCGTCAAGCGGAACTATGAGGAGATGCTGCACATCATCCAGAACTCCAGCCTCGTCGGCCAATCCATCATCTCCTACCTCCAGAAGAAGGGCTACCCTGAAATTGCTCTGCAATTCGTGCAGGACCCCACAACCCGATTCGAGCTCGCCATCGAATGCGGCAACCTCGACGTTGCCGTTGAGATGGCCATGGAGTTGGACCGTCCCAAGCTGTGGCAGAGACTGAGCGCGGAAGCATTGGCCCACGGCAACCACCAAGTTGTCGAGATGGCCTACCAGAAGCTGAAGCAGTTTGACAAGCTTTCCTTCCTCTACCTGTCTACCGGTGATCACTCCAAGCTTGCTCGTATGGCCAAGATCGCCGAGCACCGCGGCGATTTCACCGCACGGTTCCAGAATGCCCTTTACCTCGGCGAGGTGGAGGACCGGATCCAAATGTTCAAGGAGATTGACCTCTGTAAGTTTGAGCCTCCCGGAGCGCTGGTTACCTCGACTAATTAAGACGTCCAGACCCGTTGGCGTATATGACGGCCAAGTCTCACGGCTTGGACGAGGAGTGCCAGGCTATTCTTGAGGCTACCGGCCTCACCGAAGAGCAGCTGGAGACTCCCACTATCGGCGAAGCCCTGACACCGCCGAAGCCCGTTGTGCCTACATACAAGGCCAACTGGCCGACAAAGGCCACGTCGCAATCGGTCTTTGAGAAGGCTCTGCTTGGCCAGGTCGAGGGTCTTTCCTTGGAGGACGAGCCTGCGGCCGCCAACGGCTTCGATGACGCTGCCGAAGATGACGGTGTTGCCAAGAAGAACGGCAACCTCATCGATGCCGACGATGACGAGGACGCGGCAGGCTGGGACCTGGGCGACGATGTCGTTCCTGAGATTGAGGGCGACTTCGTCAACGTTGACAGCGCGGAGGCTGGCGGCGCAGGAAGCAGCGAGGCGGACCTTTGGGCTCGTAACTCCCCTCTCGCCGTGGATCACGTTGCCGGCGGTTCGTTTGAGTCAGCAATGCAGCTGCTCAACAGACAAGTGGGAGCCGTCAACTTTGCGCCGCTGAAGCCTCGTTTCCTCGAGGTCTACCAGGCGTCGAAAACATATCTCCCGGCCTCGGCCAATCTCCCTCCGTTGGTCAACTACGTGCGGCGCACGATTGAGGAGACGGACCCCAGAAAGGTGTTGCCAGTTGTGCCTCGTGACCTCGAGTTCTTGGCCACCAACGACCTTCAACAGGGTTACAACTCCATGAAGACGAACAAGCTTGAGGACGGTCTCAAGATATTCAAGGGCATTCTTCACTCCATCCTCATCAACTCCGTGTCCAGCGAAAGCGAGGTGGCCGAAGCCAAGAAGCTCATCACATCTGCCAGCGAATATGCTGTTGCCATGGAGATTGAGCTCAGCCGCCGCCAGCTAGGCACCACGGGCGAACAGCTCAAGCGCGGTCTGGAGCTTTCTGCCTACTTCACCATTCCCAAGATCGAGGTCCCTCACCGACAGCTTGCCCTGCACAACGCGATGCAGCTAGCGATACGGAACAAGAACTATGGATCAGCCCTCAGCTTCGCCAACCGCATTATTGCTAACGGCGGCTCCAGCAAGCTGACCGAAAACGTGAGTATCAAATCCTTCACCTGTTTCAAAGTAACCATTCATTAACGTTGTTGTTCTTCAACTGCAGGCCAAGAAGGCAAAGGCTCAGTGCGAGCGCAACCCCTCAGATGCGATCGAGATTGAATTTGACCAGTTTGCCGAGTTTGACATCTGCGCGGCAAGCCACACACCTATTTACAGCGGCACCTCGTACGAGGAGTGCGCCTTTGACGGTTCCAAGTACCACAGTAAGTATAAGGGCACCGTCTGCAAGGTCTGCGAGGTGTGCGAGATTGGCAAGCACGGCAGTGGCTTGAAGCTCTTCGCGTAAAGGGCTCGGGGTAATAGTTATCAACCCATGATGGAAAGCCTGCATGAAGTCGCAGTGGGCTCGGTCAGACGAGGGTTGGGTCTTGGGAAAAAGTTTACGGTAGAGAGAGAGAGACAGGCGGGAGACTGCCTGATGAAAATCCCAGGCTTTTGATTGTTAGCAATAGTTTGTGGGAGACGAATATATGCCATCACTTGATCAATAATTGCGGCGTGCGTTTCAATGTCGTACTTTGTTTACTGGATCTTCGACAGTGCTTCTTTCTCTCTGTTTCTTTTCGGTTTCTTTTTTTTTCAAATCTTTTTGTGTTTCATGACGCATAAACCGGCCCAAACAAACAAACCAGTCCTGTCGAGAAATCTCGCCATCATCCACAGTTTGCAAGGCAAGTAAGCATGCACAAGACGTGAGATCGTAAATGCCCGGCCTAGATTCCTGCATCCGTGGCCCTCTCTCATGGTCTATCGCATGATATTAATACAGTAAGACACCGCCTTCACCGCCCTGGCTCTCTTTCTCTCCCTCTCTCCCTCTCCCCCCCTCTCTCTCGTTCTCTCTACACGATGGTCTCCAGTTCCCTTGCGTAGCCAAGAGTGTTTTCTATCACCATTTGGCTCATCTCCTTATCGGTTGTGCCGTCCTCGGCGGCGACGCCCTCGGCGGTGTCGGGGAAGAAAATGTGGCCGTCCTTCAGAATCCAACCGCGCTGCTGGGCAAAAGAGATGACGTCGCCCTCCGAGTCGAGGAAGAGGAGCGACTTTGCGGAGCTGATGGGCAGACTTGGGTAGGCACGCTCGCTGCTCGAGGCGATCTCGGAGCGGATTTGGAAGGTGAGAATCTGAGGGGGTAGGCTGGTTAGGCTTCCGACTGCGCCGAGATGATACAACGAACGGGGGGGGAGGTGATGGGCGTACCTCTGAGAAGACTCCGTATTCCTCACTGGGCACCTCACGGCTCTTGAGGGCGTTCCACACGCGGTCGTAGCTCCCCTCCATCAGCCACCTTTCGAGGCGAATGGGGTAGCCGAGGAACTTGTCGCCTTCGACAGCGCTGCTATCGCCACCGCCCTCACGGTTGGCGAGGCTCTCGAGCTCCGAGTGGAACTCGGCATAGCGGCCCTGGGTGAGGAGGAGGAGCAGGTACAGACCGGTGACCTTGTTGCGGTCGGGCAGGTTGGGCGGGAGCAGGTTAGAGGGGAGCTCGTAAAACGGCTGGAGCTGCTGGACGTAGCGGGTGAAGGCGTCCGGGTTCTTTGCGCGGATGGAGGCGAGTGCGCCGTGCTCGTACGTCTCGCGGGCGAGGGCGAGGAGCTGGGGAGAGGTCTGCTGCTGGACGGCGGCGGAGGAGGAGGACGGGGTGAGAGCGTTGAGCTGGAGGAGGTGAAGCTTGGCCTTGGAAAGGAGGGCGGAGGACTCGGCGTAGGGGAGGGAGGAGCCCTTTCCGCGGAGCTGGGTGAGGACCTGTTGGAGGTTGCGTTCGGCCATTGTTGGGCTTGCTGCGGGGTGTGGGTGTTGATAGCTCTTGTGGCGCGGGGGGATGATGAGCGTCGACAGCTATCGGGCACAGCCGGTAGAGAGAGGACGGATATTTATCGATTATATGTGGTGCTTTTCTAGAGAAAAGGATCGACGGATTGTTGTGTTAGGGGGACGGGAGGTATGGCGAAAGTTGATGGGTGTGATGGTCGCTTTAGTGTTTGGCTTAGCAGGCTGAGAGAGGCTGACGAAAGGTGCCGTCAAGCTGGCCAGGTCCGTGCCGGGGGGTCCTTCTCATCTAGGCGCTAGCTGTTCTCGGCTTAGCTTATCTGGAGCTTGCCTGGACTCCTGGAGTGGTCACTGTGGTCGAATGCGGCTGCTGAGTAAGACTCCTGATCACGTGCCGCGGTGATGACGGAGGCCGACGTCCGGGGCCAAGATACCCGTGTACCTATTGTAGAGCCGAGCCTCAGCTTTTGAATCGGGCCATGTTAGCCTGGCTATTGGACTTACTTCCTGCTCGTCAGAATTGTATACATCCATTTGTAGGCACGTCTTGAGCCTGGGACGACCAAGAGGATCGTCGATGATTCGCCCGCTCTGCGTCGTTGTCATGTCTTCGGGTTCCGGCAGAAGCCAGCTTTGGGTAAACCATAGGAGAAAATGTACAATGGCAAAAAGAATCGTTGAAAATTTGAGACTTTTGGACTGTTTGACTCACTTTGAAAGGGTACCTGGGGATTGGTTGGCTTCAGTTCCGATGCCACGACGGCTGTGAAGTAAAGACGGACACGGGCTCCATCCTGCACTCTACTGATTAGGAATGAGATAAACCATCACGGGATCCTGAACTCTGGCGTAGTAACACCCTGCTGGTAAGCTGCTTTCGATTTCGGACGTTGCCGAGTATGGCAGACTTCTACTCGGGGGTGCCGAGCCGATGTGGTTGTCTCATCAGGTTTCGAGCTGCCAGGGAAGGCCCAGATGGATGGAATAGCCCAACGTTCTTGAGAGCCGGGACTTGGGACGTTTACTAGGTATCCAGAAGACAGGCATTTGGGATGGGCGATGCACTTTTGCCTGCTATGGCGATGTGTTGGTTGATACCAGCGTCACAATAAACTCTTTCTGTGCCCCGCAAAATTTATCGTGAGAACTTGTGCAAACAGATCGCCAGCTCGACTGATCTTCTCGAACGGGGGTTGAACAGCACAGGGTTGAAATAGGATGCTTTTCACGTGATAGATGCGCAGTGCGGGCGCCATGAGCGACGAGCAACCTTAGTAATTTACGACTTGATTCTATTCAAAACATGTGGCGTTGTATTCACTGTTCTGGAAGGGCTACGTATAATAGCAGGGGGGGCTGTTCAATGTTTCTGGAATGTAGGAGGTAACCCTATTTTGGAGTGGTTTACTTACCTATGTGCCTATGCAGTAAGCCGACACGAATTGCGCGCGGCTCGGACGAAAAGGTAGGAGAGTCTAAGGACGTCGTCGTCTAATAAACACCAGAAAAAGGCGTTCGTCCAGCCTCGGCGATAGGGTTCGGCAACTGCAAGCCTCTACTTGGAGGTTTAGACTTTTTTGGACCTGGGAGCTCGTGGTGATGACGGATGGGCACGAGTACCAGTAACTGGGTACAGTAGATGGTACAGGGCACAGCCCAGGAGGGGCGAGGCTGGTCCGCCGGCGTGGGGTGGATCAATTAAGCTGGGGGCCGAGATGGGATGGGCTGTGATCGACTGGATCGGACGATGGCGGCGAGGATCCGAAGAGCAGGGAGGAACTTGTAGGCCTCAATGGCTCAAACAAAATAGGCCCAACAGATGCAGGTACTGAATGCTGTGCCGTGGTGCCGTAGTAGCCTCTGGCGGGAGGCGGCGGGTAGGCAGGGTTGAGAGGAATGGCTATGGTGAATACTTTGTAGTGCATGCATGCTACCTTACCTACCTAGGTATCTTATATTACTACATCCAAGCGGGAGCGGAGGAAAAGGGGGCGATTCCGATTGAGTCGAGAGCACTTACGCAGCAGTAGGTACTGATTACTTACCTAGTGCATTGCTTGATGAATGATGTTTCTATGTTTGGAAACAGAAGTCTCGGTGACATTGTGGCTGAGCAGGTGGGCTGGCTGCGTATGTAGTGTATGCAATGCAAGGCAAGGCAAGACGACATCAACTTTTTGGACGGGGTATGCATGCGACCGTGTTTGTCCGCCTGCATTTGAATGAAACGAGGGTGAGTTGTGAGAGTGAGAGTGAGAGTGCGGATGAGAGATCCCCAGTGTGGCTGGAGGGGGGCTTGATTAACCAACAGAAGCAGCCGCTACTGCCGCAATCTGCCTGCCGAGCTGCTTTGCTACGACCCAAGCAACAGCGTCCACTGCCACCATTCATCGTCTCTGCGTTTTAATTGTGAGCTGCTTCTTCCTCTTCCTCCTCTTCCTCCTCTTCCTCCTCCTCTTCCTCCTCTTCCTCCTCCTCTTCTTCTTCTTTTCCTAAAGAAAGAAAGGTGGAGGGGGGACAACGAGGGACCCCAGGGAGGAAACTCAGGGATGCCATGGATAGGAAGGAAGGAAGGAAGGAGGAAGGAAGAAGTAAAGAAAGAAAAGACGTACACAAAAACACAAGGACGCAGGGAAGGATGGGAAAGTAAAGGAAAGCACTGGGTTGGGACTTGCCCTTCCTCTATGGCAGAGAAAGTCGTGAAGAAGGTGCGATCAGGGGAGTCTTACATCTATCAGATATCTCCCTCTTTTTCGTTTCCCTCATATGCCTCTTCTTCGCTACATCATGAAATCGGTCGATCCTCATCTTTCGCAAACCGAGACCCCGAAACCCCCGACAGCACCTTGGATAATTACCCACGCGAGATGACGAAGCACAGCTCGGTGGTGCCGCACCCAAAGTCGCTTGCCCAGCCACCTCTCCCGGATGCCGCGAGCGGCCCACTTCACAACGGCATCGGCACAAGAAGCGCCGGGCGCAGTTGTACACTGCATTGCCCCTTTGAGAAGCCAACACAGCCACAAGCTTCCGACCAAGCTCGTCTTTGGGGACAAGCAGCTCATGGTGAGTTATTGAAGCTCTTAGTTTGTGCTTGGTCTTCAGATCCTTTTCGTGCGGACCCTCTCATCTTCATCAAGCCCAACGGACGGGCCCCTCCCCTGATGCCGGAATTGCTGCTGTTGCTACTGCTGCTGTTGCTGCTACTATCGCTGCCTGCTCCTGCGCTCTTGTTTGCTCTCGACAGGACAGTCCGGTCATTCTCCGTCAGCCAATATCCCGGCTGCATGTGGTGGCTGTGGGTTGGCGGGTGGCATGTGTTGAGCGAAATATGTGTGTGTGTGTACCTACCTATCCGTAGGTAGGTAGGTAGTCAAGGCATACAAGGGGAACCGTCTCGCCGGATATGCTGGATGCCATGTGCACATGCCGCCACCTCTCTAAAACATGACGGCTGACGTGCCTGCAACCATGCGCCGCCATCACGCGCAGCCACCGTCGCACTCGACTTCTGTTTACTGTCCAAATGGACGACGGTGGGAAAATCCGATTGACAACGTTGTCTTAGATGGCTCATCCTGGGACTTCACGGCCGATTACCTTCCGGTACCTGGCCACTTGACACCAGCCCAGCTGGGTCCCTGCTCTGCTCTCCCCACCGTCAAAGTACGGACGAAGTTTAGGTACTGTTGGGTGGTGCCCTTCCGCCCCAGGCCAGCAGCAAGCAAGGATCGACGCCGGCTTTTCGGTTGGAAGAAATTCACCCAAAGAAAGCCCAAACATACTGTAAACAGTGGCTTGTTGTTCCAACTCGTCAGCCAGCCAGCCGTGCTGCAGCTTTCTAGCGTCGGTAGGTACTGCCTGCGGCTTGGGGGCGTGGGTGGTGGAGCAGCATTTCCGGCAGCGAGACCAACGACCCCTCATTTCTCTACTTTTACGCAGTATACGACTTCCCTGCCCAGCCCAGTCAGTCCCGCCCCTGGACAATGGATCATTCATGGGGGGTCTCCCTGATCTAAAAGAGAAATGCAGAGCTGTTGCCATGTTTCACCAGCCGGCTTGGGCACACATGAAAAAAATAGGGGACGGGCAACCGCCTCTTCTGCACGCTAAAAAGAAAGGGTCCGCCGTCGAGAATCCTTAACATGTTTTGAGCTTCCACACCTGGACTCTCCACCCCGCTTCCGGCCGCCCTCGCTCTTCGTTCGGTTCAAGACAGAAAACGAGTGAAAGCAGAGACAGCAATACAAGAGCGAGACACGCATTACTGGAACTCCCCCAAAGTCCTTTCCGGCGTCAGAGTCCAGCCGTGATCACTCTATTCTTTATTTATTTTTTACTTCTCTGACTGGCGCCAAGTCCCCCTTCCAACCCCGGACAAGACTCCGACTACCCTTGCTTGAGTGAGGGATTGCGGCAGACAAGTTGGCCGACAAGCAGCACCGTAACAGCACCAGCACCAGCATCAGCATCAGCATCAGCACCAGCGGCAGTAGCTCTCTCTCTCTTTCCGGAGGGGGGTGTACTCCAGAAGGTGGCCAACGCCCTGTCAGCAATCTCGCAAAGCAATTCTGACTTTGCACCCTACCCGGAAGGAAGGAGAAGAGAGTGAGAAGAAGAAGAAGAAGAAGAAGAAGAAGAAGAAGAAAAAGAAAAAAAAAGAGCTGACGGTAGTGTGGCTACAACCCAAACGTCATTCAGCTCAACCCCCGCTGACTGATATACCTCCTATTTATGCAGCTGCATCTCAGCCCAAACCCACAACTGACGAGATGGCACATTTCGGCGCAACCTTCGTCCCCGGAGGGTTCGACGATTATTACATGCCCGAGGTCGTTGCACCTTCGCCTCAGCGGTACGCGTATTTCCTCATTTTAACCCCGGCGGATCGCTCATGGGTCGGGTCCCTCCTTTCCCGCTCGCTGGATCTGGAGATGGGGCCGTTTTTTGGCGCCCATCCATCCGTCTTTGTTCAGCCCTTTCACTCCCCCCCCCCTCCGACTCCTCCCCTACCCAGCCCAACAGCCTTTGCTGACTGCGCATCTTCTTCAGTGTGACGCCCCAGGTCCCCCAGAACATGCAAAACGATCTTCAGCGCATGGAACTTGAAGCCCGCGAAGTCGATCCTAACCGAACCGCCTCCAACACCACCACCGCCAACCGCCACGGCCGAGAGCCGTCCCTGTCGTCGGTTCTCAAGCCTGCCGCCTCTGCCACCCCGGCTTTGCCACCGAAAGGAGACGTCAACCCACCCACCGACGCCGCATCTTCCTCCGATCCCTACAGACCCTTTCACGACAACAGCGCGAGCGGCAGCCACCACAAGATGCGGCCCAGCGCCGCGCCCTCCTTCTCCCCCTTCCCCAAGGTCAAGGGCGACAACATTCCCCCGACGGACGAGGAAAAGGAGGAGATCCTGTGGAATGCCCGCGAGCATGTCCTGCACTCCAACAACGTCTCCATGCAGCTCTCGTGGGCCCGCGACACCTTGGCCTGGGCCGAGGTCGTCATGGAAGCCAGAGCCAGAGACCCGGACAGTGGTCGCCAAACACCAAAAGTCGAACACGAGTTGCGCACCGACGCCATCAATATCGTCAACTACCTGGTGAGCCAAGAACACCCCGAGGCTCTCTTCATCAAGGCCAAGTGGCTCGAGTTTGGCAAATTCGGTTGCCGCCCGGACAAGCGAGATGCCTACACAAAGTATCAGCGGGCCGCCGAGCTCGGCTACGCCCGTGCAGAGTATCGCCTGGGCATGCTGTTCGAGAACTCAAACGATTACAACAAGGCCGTCGAGCACTACTACCTCGGCGTGCGGCTCAGAGACTCGGCGGCTATGTACCGCCTGGGAATGATGAACCTGCTCGGCCAGCACGGTCATCCCAAGGACTTCCAGCGCGGCCTAGACCTCATCAGGGACGCTGCCGATCTTTCGGACGAGGATGCGCCTCAGGGGTCCTACGTCTACGGCATGCTCCTTGCCAAGGACCTCCCCGACATTGACATCCCCGACGCCTTGCTTCCCGTGGACTTGCCCTTGGCCAAAATGTACATCGAAAAGGCTGCCTACCTCGGCTTCGCCAAGGCCCAGCTGAAGATCGGCCAGGCCTACGAGCTCTGCCAGCTTGGATGCGACTTCAGCCCCGCCTACTCGCTCCACTACTACGGCCTCGCGGCCCAACAAGGCCAGCCCGAGGCTTCGCTCGGCGTCAGCAGATGGTTTCTGTTCGGTTACGAGGGCATCTTCAACAAGAACGAGCAGCTTGCCTTCAAGTATGCCCAGGACGCCGCCAATGCCAAGTTGCCGACTGGCGAGTTCGCCATGGGCTACTACTATGAGATTGGCGTCCACGTGCCCAAGGACTTGCGTCAAGCCAGATTCTGGTACGAAGCCGCCGCCGACCACGGCAACAAGGACGCCAGGGGCCGCATCGAGGCCTTGGACCACGAAAGGACCCTGACCAAGGCCGACCACGAGACCACCACGCTCACGAGGATCAAGTCGCAACACGGGTCCCAACGCGGCAGGCGACCGGACCGTTTCAAGTCGCTCAACACCATGACGACTGTTTCCGAGGGCGGGCCCGTCACCCCCACCGACGCACACACCGGATACTCCGGTGGTTCGGCCAAGACGTCGCCTCATCCGTCCCCGAGAGTGCACCCTTCGCCCGGGCATGGCCACGTCGATTATCCCGACCCCTCGCGGCCCACCAGCATGGACAACAGACCCTCGGCATTCACCGTCAATCTCGACGCCAACCTGGCCGTTCGCCCCAAGTCGGCCGCCCCCTACCCCGAAGATGACAGGCCCGCGCCGCTCAACCTCAACAGGCCCAAGTCGACGGCCCCTTATCCCGAAGACGAGCCTCTCGGTCGGGGACCCGGGCCTCAGCTCTCTCCCCACTACAACGGCGGCGGCCGTCCTCCAGCCGGCCCCCACTCGGATCGACCCGGGAGCGCATTTGGAATCCGCACCGGTCCTGGCAGCCCTCCGGGACCCGCAGGCAACATTCACCATTCGCAGTCAATGAGCAGCATCATCCCCCCGGCCGGGGCCGACCCGCGCGCCCGTGTGCCTGTCGGACAGCCTTCCGGATATCGTCAGCCCAGCCCGGGGCCCGCAGCCCGTCCGTCCACGACACAGCCGTACCCACCAGCCTCGGCTGGCCTTCCCTCCAACCCTTCCGCGAACAAGCTGGCCAAACAAAACCCATACGCCAAACCACAACCCTCACCGCCCTTCCAGCAGGGCAGCTACGGACCGGGCGATTACGGCCAGCCCGGAGGCTATGGCCAGAGGACATCGTCTATCCCCCCCGAGCAGTATGGAGGATATGGCAGAGGCGGCGGGCCGGCGGCACCTTCGCGTGTCGAATCAATGCCCCTTAGCCCCTCGGGCCACCCGCGCCCCCAAGCCGGTCCCGGACCGGCTGGTGGTGCGCCCAGGCCTTTCCCCAACCGGCCGGACCTCGTTAGCGATCAGCCCGGTCGCACGGGCAGCGCGCCGCCATCATCGCAGCCGCGACCCCAGCAGAAGCCCAGCCCTGCTCCCAGTGCCCAATCGATGCCCCCGAAAAAACCAACGACAGGCCAAGGACCTGCGACGTTTGAGGCGATGGGCATTCCCAAGGGCAAGGACGACTCGGACTGCGTGAGTACATTCGTTCCGGCACAGACGGCGAGGTTGCTAACAAGGTGTGCAGATCGTCATGTAGATTTCTCTCAGATACCAATGTCACCCGATGACATGAAGAAGCTTTCCAACTTTGATAATTGGGGTTGCTGGGGCGTGGCATGTAGATAGAACGTTCAGCAGGGTTCCATGAGAGACGGTCGCTAAGCGGGAGTACAACAGCACCCGAGGAACAATTGAACCATTTTGAGCACACGGGCCCAAGATGCTTGAGTGTAAATTCCAATGTGTTTCTAGTCTCAAGTCCCCTAGGACCAACTACCTGCTGCTTGTGATTGTTTCATCAAAGGGGCGATTGAGGGATCGAAAAGGGGAAGGACAGAGACGAACGGCCATGCTCAGGACAAAATGGGAGACACGAGGATATACATACACGTACGACGCTGTGGATTGAGAGGCGTCGTCTGTCTGTCTGTCTGTCTTTTGGTATGTGTGTGCGCGTGTCTGGACGGACACTGTTCCACTCTACAGCTTTGCCAGGACCGAAGGCTACGTTCCATGCGTTCCTACAACATTTTGGTCTTATTCCATCCAGATGTCGTTTGCCTGCCCGGGGCCACAAATCGCGAATTCGCCATATGCACGCCTCCATGCCCTAGCACCCGACTATTCTGACATGTTTTTTTTTTCTTTTTTCTCTTTTCTCTTTTTTCCTCGTCCCCTTTTTCCCCTTTTGCCTTGCCATCTCCTCTCTCTCTCTCTCTCCAACTTTGTGTCGCACGGGTATAATATCCATCCGTTTCTCTTGGTATATCCACCGTTTCGTTCTTTCCCTAAACGCCAGTGTCGTATTTAATATCCTCGTGATCGTGGTATCCGTCGTATCAAGATGCTTGCCTACTCAATCGTCGCATCCTCCGTATTGTGGCAACCTGTCTTATCCTTGGCGCTTACATCTTCATGTCATTCGCCCGTCGTACACGACCGTCATCTTAGTTCGTTCCGAGTCGTTCCTGCAGGAATCTGCTTCCACCCGGCTTCTGTGCCCGGTCAGAACCGTTCTTTCACCAGATATCGTATACTTTGGGATGTAGTGGACGGACGCACGTACGATCGACAACGTGCAACTGCGTTACACTTGCCTCTGGCAGAGCATGTCGCCTACTCCAAGGGGGCGCAGGTGATGGAGTCTGCTGTTTTGTCGGTGGCCGAGGGTCTGCCGCGCTTCTTCTGCAGCAGCCGGTCGACCCTGGCCTTGAGTTCGTCCTGGTCCTTCTGGAGTGTCTGGACCAGTCGAGACAGGCAGTCCGTCTTCGCGGCCATGGTCTGCTCAAAGGCCGTCAGCCTTTCGTTGACGGCAACGTGTTGGTCGTCCATCTTGATGACGGTCTGCTTAAAAGCAACCTGCTGGTCCTCAACGAGCTTGGTGAGCGCGTCCACCCTCTTCAGCAGGGCCTCGTCATGAGCCATCTGCTTGTCGCCCTGGGCCTTTAGCTGTTCGTCGACGTGCTTCGGGATAGTCTGCTCGAATGCGGCCTGCTTGTCTCCGAGAGCCTTGACGTCGCTGGAAAAGCTGTCGAGCTGTCGGAAGACGGGAGAAAGCTTCTTCTCGAGACGGGCCTCGAGCCTGGTCCACGAGTCCTCGAGAGATTCGTGCTCCGTCTTGGCGGTGGCGACGGCCGGCTGACCGGTGAAGGGGAGGCCCGAGGGGCCGCCGCAGAGCTTCATGGCGACCATGTTGGCGATGTCGTTGGCGCTGATTATCTGGTTCATCCATTGACTGGTTGGGTTGGTAGGCGTAGGAGGGGGCGCTGATATGGCAGCCGCATGATCGAGCGTCGACATTATAGCCGCGGGGATTGGCGCCGTCATTATAGCCGCAGGATCGGGCGCCGACATTGCAGCCACTGGAATTGGCACCGACATGTTAGCCACGGGGATGGGCGCCATATCTAAAGGGGCCGGGGGAGGAACATGAGCGCGGCTGGGCGCCGCGTCTGCGATGGGAGTGGCAGCGATGGGAGTGGCAGAACCGATGGACGTAGCGGGATCGATGGGCGTAGCGGGATCGATGGGCGTGACAGAACCGATGGACGTGGCGGGAGCGATAAGGGGGCTCGGAGACGGAGCGGGACCCGCGGTATGTCGACTCTCCGATTGTGCTCGAAGGGGGCTGGCTGGGCTGTAGGCGGCGGCCGTCTTGCGCTTTTTGATATGAGGCTGATTCACCTCGGGGCTGTCATGCTTCTCGCCGTACTTGGATGGACGCCGATTGTTCTCATCGTTTTGGCCTTTCTTAGGACGGGAGTCATCCTGGATTTGAAGATCACGAACCATGTCTTCTGGGGTACGGTCTTGTGAGACGGAGCCGACGGTATTCAGTCGGCGAAAGGCGGGGATTTGCTGGCCAGATGCCGACCGGACGGGATCGAGTTGATGCTGGGCCGACGAGGCAAGCTCCTTGAACTTGGAGGGAGCTAGTCTGGTGAGGTTTGTGCCTGTCTTCTTGGCCATGCGGGCGGTCTTCTGAAGCTGAGAGGCAGAAGAGAATGTTTGTTGCAGGCTCAGGGACGAGGAAGAGGCACGGGGAAGGTTCGCAACAACGGGGCGTGAGAGCAACTCCTGCATGGAGATGACGTGGCATCTGCCGTGCATGTCTTGCCAACGGCAGTAGGCCTCGTCATCGTAGCCTTTGTCCGCGAGTCTCAGCAAGGCACCGTTCTCGCGGCGGAAGCACTTGGCCACCATCTGGTTCTTGAGTCCACGCTCCAGGATGGCGACGGCAAGGTACGTGGTCTCAGGCCAGTCCTTGTCTCGTGACAGGCACCACGCAGCCCAGATCTGGGCGACGCGCTTGGGACCCTCTTGCAGCTTTTCCCAGGATCCGAGGTCGTTGTCCTGTGGCTCTTGCCTCGCCATGTTCATGATGGCCACGGCACTGCGGATGATTGGGTGGTCGGCACGAGGGACGAAGATGGAACGACTCATGACGTCCTTTGCCAAGTCCTCAATCCGGCCAGCAAGAACGTCGTCGAAGGCGGGGTGGGTGAGAGGCCGCTTGATGGAGTCGTAGAGCTTTTGGATCTTGACCGGATGAGACAGCTGGTTCTTCTCCCAGTACTCATCGCGGAACTGCCTCTCCAGGCCATAGACGTGCACCAGCTCGAAGAACTCCTGCAAGCGGATGGTGTTCCAGATGTCTGTTCGGATGAAGGCCTCGGACAAGAGGTATCGGTCCAGAGTGATCATCTCCACCTGGCGCTGCTTCAAGATGCCCTTCATCTTGGAGTAGTGGACGTTGGACCCCAGATGACGTCCGACGATTTGGCTGGTCATTCGCATGTCGCGGGCAATGGAGTCCATCATGGGCTTGAGGGAGGGGGTGTAGACAAGCTCGCCTCTCATGGCGCCTCGGACCATTGTCTCAGAATAGAGGAGTTTGGGTTGGGGCTTCTTGATGAAGCGAGCTGGGCCAGTTGGGTTACGGCTGAGGCCAAGCGCCGCATGGATGTCAACTTGCTCATCGTGGTTGGTCTCAAAGGCTTGGTCGGCCTTGCGCTTCTGAGACGAGGCGGATGGATCCATACCACTCACGGCTAAATAGCCGTTGGCACTCATTCTTGTTCTTTGGCTGGGTTGTCTGCTGTCATGGAAGTCGTGTCAGAGAAAGGAGGAGGTGAGACAGAGAAGATGACAAAAAAATAGACAAGGGAGAGAAAGGTAAAGAAAGAAAATAAAGGCCACCAAAATGGGAAAAGGAAGATGAAAGGAACAGCGAGAGCTTGAATATCCATGAGCAAGGTGGAATATACTTACCGTGAGAGCTTGAGTGAGAATCTGGGTTGGGAGTGCTGCAGGCAAAAGACACACACACACACACACACACACGAGGATGGCCAGGACGATGAGGTGCGGATGAGTGAGGAAGCAAACGAAAGAATGACGGAGAAATCAACCCGACCTCTTCTCTGTTGACTGTGGGTGAGGTGAGGACTAAACGCGTCGTCTCGTTCTGCTCTGCTGTGAGGGGAGGAAAAGGGAAAAAGAAAACAAAAACAAAATCAGACTAAAAACCAGACCAAGGTGAAGGTGGAAGGTGAGGGTGAGAGTGAAAGTGAGAGTGGAAGTACGTAGAGAGAAGGAGCGGCCGGGTGAGGCCCCACCTGCCCGAAGAAGAGGAGGGTGCAACAGGAGGGTAGAGAAGGTGCGAGGCGAGGTGAGATGAGGACTGTGGTTGTGCCTTCCCATCCTGATTTTACTGATCTTGGTCGTTAGTCTTTTCCGGTTACATCTTGGCTCGTCATCGTCGTCTGTTCGTCTTCGTCTCTGGCAGGACGATCTGCTTCCCGGGAAACTGCTCTCTATCTCCAGAGAGTCGACTGAGGCGAAGGACTGAGATTAGAGGGAAATCATTGTCAAGCGTCGAGGTGGGCATCACCATAGCACAAGTTGGACGGGGAAAGGTTGACTTCTTATAAAAGCATGGTCTAAAGTACTATACCCCGGTTGATGTTGGAACTCGGCCGACATCCAGATCGGAATGCCGACCTTCTGTTGCGGATACATGCAGGAGATCCATCGACGGCGACCATGCTCCCCATGCCGTTAAGCAGAACGGGTTCCCCCGCGCCATGCTACACCGCTCTTCTTCGACTTGTTTCCATGGCGTTTGCTCGCTCTTTTGGACAGACCATTCAATTAAAGCTGTTCAGTCGGCAGAAACAGCGCTAGATGGATGCCATGGCGCGTTGTGGCCCTTGGACGTTGGACTGTTTACCGTTTGAAACTTCATGGTTATCGTGCAGCAACAGCGCCGATCCTCCTGCACCCTCATAGTGCTCACGACAGCTCTCAAAAGTATATATCCCGGCCCGATGTCTCGGCCCTGGTAAACGGTCCCAATCTGAAGTAAAGCCGACACCCCGACGTCAGGTGTGATTGAAGGTGGCTTGCGTCGGAAACGGGTAACCGCATCATCTGCTTGGCGTCGACCGTCGCTTCCCGCAGTCTTTTTGTGATTGATTCTCAACATCCGACTCCTGCTCACCAACGGTTCGAATGTAACACAGTATGCTACAGCACCGTCGCTAAACCGTTTGTCAGCGTCCAGACCCGTCGTCTCAGCTCGTTGATTGACACGGGACATGATGGCCCCCGCTATTTTTACCAGCCAGCCTCCACCGCGCTTCTATCCGGCCGGCCCACCAATGTCCGTCTTCCGCTCTTCCGCCACCCTCCGCTCCGGGCCCAACAAGCCCGACGGCCCGTTACCACGGCTGCGTAGGCTCGAAACTGGGGGTGACCATCATCCTCGACGGCCGTGTCCTGACGCTGTTGCGCAGAAACTGTAGCACTGGCCCGGCCCCGAGCACGCGGCGGCCTTCGGCCCGGATGCGGGGCTCATGCTGTAACTTGTGTGTGTGGATAACACCCACGGGTTGCTCATGTACGCGCACCCTCACGGGAACTGGGCGCGGGAAACACCTCGGGGGTGTGGCGGGTTCAGCGCACGGCAGACGGTATACGTGGCGTCCGGGGCTCTGCATGCCATCGGCGACGAGACTGTTCCTGTCGAGGAGCAGGAGCCCGAAAGCCTGCATGGGTGAGAGGAGTTCGACATTGATCGGTCAGGGCATGCGCATATATGGAACTGTGGGACTTCTCCGCGCGCCGACTCCCGTCAAATACGTGGGGCGAATGAGGAATAGTCTCTACGACAGTCCAAAAGGAGCCCGGAAGCAGACCGTCACCCGAGCAAGCCAGTGTCAAATAATTATAATTGAAGAACAGTCTTGTTCCATGCGGATCATAATACCTACATTAATCAATATCTAACAAGAAACAGATACGGCATTCGCCGAAACATACAGTTGCGCATCCCCTTCCTCTCATCACGTCTTGAACCACAAGCCCCCGCCTGCTTTTCTCGTCTTGACCATCCGCGCAGCAACCCAAAAGCACATACCCGCGAGCAAACAAGTTCCCGCATAAACCTGCGCCCCGACGTACTTCCCCTGTTGGGCAGAAATGATGGCCCCGGCAATCGGGGGCCCCGTCAGCACGGCAAAGCTGACGATTGTAAACGTCATGCCCATCCGCGTGCCCTGCTTCCTCGGGTCGCTCGTCAGCTGGCTCAGCGCGGCAGGGAACAGGCTCTGGATCCCGCTCGCTGCCAGTCCGTAGAAGGGCGTCCAGGCGTACAGGCCTGCCGTGGATGAAACGGCGACCCAGCAGTACATGAGAAGGCCGGAAGCTAGGGACATGGGAATGAGGGTATTGATCGAGCCGATGCGGTCGGCGATGTAGCCCGGTAGGAGGCGGCCCGGCACACCCACGCCGTTGAGAACGAGCAGGAGGTTGAGGGAGGAGTTGTATTCCAGACCAATGATGTCACGGGTATAGGAGGCCAAGTAGTAGAAGGCGAAGAAAACGCCTAGGTAGTTCTGTCACAAAGTCTCCTTCAGCATCAACATCAGAGAGAGGGAAAAAAAAGAAAAAGGAAAAAAAAAAGAAAACAAGAAAAAAAAAGGAAACCCGTTCGACATACCAGGAAGGATCCAATGGCATAGAAGGTGTACTCCAGCTCTTTGAATGCTGCCCACTCGACAATGCTTCCCGATTTCCTCGGCTTCACCCTGGGTCGTAGGAACATGAATGCAACGACCAACGTGCCCATCTGCACAAACGCAATAGAGCGGATCGTCCAGCCGAAGCCAATGGACGGGAGCAGCTGCCTCACCATGGTCGGGTAGATCAAACCGCCCGTGGAGCTGCCAATCGACACGAACCCCAGGGCAAGGCCCCGCCTCTTGTCGAAGTAGGTCGACGCCGTTGACAGCGCCGGACAGAACAGGAGGCCGTTGCCGATCCCCAGGCAGATGCCCTGGGCGAGGAAGAAGTGCCAATAGCGCGTGCAGAAGGAGGTGGCGAGCATGCCGAGAGAGACGAGGAGGAAGCCGGCAATGAAGAGCGGACGGAAATAGCCGGCGTCGGTGAGGCGGCCGCTGAAGGTGCTGATGAAGAAGAGGAGGAAGACCTCGAAGGAGCCTATCCAGGCAATGTCGGAGGGCGGGCGGGAGAGGAGGGTGGTGTAGTACGATTGGAAGACGCCAAAGGAGTTCACGATGCCCCTGGCAGGTTTGTCAGCTCGACTCAGGTGCGAATACTCGCCGGCCGGGGGGAGGGGGAGGGTGAATCGGGCTCACCAGGTGTTCATGATGACCAAGTGGGCACTGAAGACTGCGGGTTGAAGTCAGACTTGTAGGCTCATCGGGGTACGTCTTGGGCACAACTCACCGGCCATCCATGCGGCCACGCCTCCGTCCGGGGGCGGGCTGGGTGTGGCACTCGACCTCGAGGCGGCCCGGCTGAGCGCTTGGTCGGCGATGCTGGCCGTGTCGGGCCCAGGACCGAGATTGGCACTCGGGTCCGTGTTCGCGTCCCGCGCCACATGGGACCGGTCATCGTCTGATGTGGATGACGCCCGCAACACGGATGACGGGTCGTCCCCCTTGGCTCCTTCGCCTCCGCTCTTCTCCAAGTCGGAGTCTGTGCGGACCGACATGTCTGTCACCTGTGCGTGCCTCTTCTCTGCATCTTGAGCGGCGGCGCGGTCGGGAGGCGTGCTCATGGTTTCCCTATTCCGGAGAAATGGCGCCAAGCGGGATTCGGTCCTGAACGACTTGGGCGGGTGTATCTCCACAGAGAGTTTGTCAATGGCGTCATGCTTCTTCGGGCTTGTGCAAAGACGGACGAACGCGGGAGGAGGAGGGAGGAGGGCGCGTTTGGGTTAATGCGCGAAATTCCCAATAGCCGATGTGAAGTGACGTTCGGCAACGGTTCCAGCGCCAGGCCGACTTGGCCAACCTATATCTCTATCGAGCAGTTCGTTTCCAAGTATTCCAAACGGGTATCGTGCGACAGGTCCGCTTGAGACTGTATCTAATGCGACCCGCCCGAGTCATGAACAGCACCACTGAGGTACGTAGTCCAGGCGGTCCCCCTTAAGGTCGCACAGGTACACAATAATACTCTAACACAGTTAGAAAAACACAGTAAAAGTATCATGCCCAATACTTCAACACGATAATAGAGTTTCTAGATAGAAACACAATACCATGGAATCTCATAACTAAACCTCCTAATTAACCAAGGCTATCTTAGTTAGATAGAGCTTTAGGAGATACCTCCTCTAAGCTACTATACCTAGTGCCTTCTACTATAACTATCCTACTATTGCTCTTCACCTTAACACATCAAACACACACACACACACACACACACATATACTTAAGATATTCCGCCTTGTAGTTCTCCTCACAAATTATCCTACTCATAGCCCAACCAATATGGCCAGTACCCAGTCTTCAAGACTAAGAGCTATTATCAAGAGATATAGCCTTAATAGGCTTAAAGAGCCTCTTATAATAACTATCAAATATAATAATAAGGAGCTTATAATGCTCCTTATATTGGTATCTGAGCTGCAGCTCGAAGACCAGATTCCAAACCGATATGAGGTCTTTGAAGGTCTAGAAGACCTCAAAGACCTCTATAGAGGCCGGAGAGAGCTTTTAATTAACGACAAATTCCACTACAAGATAGAGTTCAAGATATTCAGAGAGGAACCGTGGTATTTCCAAGATGTATTGTGTGCGTTGGCGATATTGATGATGTGAAGGGGGCTACTTGGGCAGACAGTGCGGAAGCTGGCGGGCAGGGGAGGATAAAGTATTGACGAGTAAACCACTATAATTAACACACTGTTTTTAACACTATGTCCCTTCGAAAAGGGATGAACAGCACCACCCACCCATCCACCCACCCATATTGTCGCAAGCGAGCAGCGGGAACCCAATTTCGCGCGCGACCTGAAATGCGGTGCAGCACGGACAACGATGCTAAACACAACATGCAAAAGTTCGAGGGCACTGGCCGGGGTGCCGTCCGTGCCGTCGTCTTTATCGCGAATGGAGCGAGGGATGAACCCAGTGCGCCTCCGTCTTCCAGGTCGTCCAGGTCTGGCTGTTCGAGTAGGTATCATGACGTTGTCGGCGATATGAAGCTTGTGCCGGCGGTCCGCCGATGCCGGCTCCGGCGTCCTTTCGGAGGAGGGGGCGGCCGATAAGGGACCAGACGAGTCGCCGCGACAGAAGCATATCCGGGACCTGAATGCTTCGTATGATTGATGATTGGTTGTTCGAGGAGCAAAAGGCTATGACGAGGTGTTGTTAAGTATTGGTTCTGCAAAATATTCAAGTCCTGGAAAGCGGAAGCTGGGACACGGGGCTCCTTCCATGTTATCGTACATACATACCTACCTACCTAGGTATCTACCTAACACCTCCTAGGCACCTAGGTACGTACCTTCGGCAGATAAGATACAGTACCACACATGCACAATACCTACCGATAGGTCCCTCACCTTTTGAATCTTCCCTTGGCCGTAAACCACCACTACATGTTGTCGATGCATCGCAAGAAAATCGACCCAACTCGGAGACTCACTCGACTGTCTCTCTGCATCGCTGGAGGCCGCCGGTTGCTTAGCCTGCTTGCCTCTACGCGTATATTGTGGCTAGGAGCATAGCTGACCCTTTCCGTACAGCCTGTCGAGCGCACGCACAACCAACAACAGCCGCATCATGCTCTCAACATCTCATGCCAACATCTTGACGAGACCAACCGCTGTTTTCCCACGTTACGACATGGCTCAGCCCTGGCCAACCGTATGGCCGCCAGGCTGACCTTGCCCTCCTCTCGCCGTCTGTTCGCTACCTTTGCATCTGCCTTGACCCTCCAGTTCTATCCAACATCTCATTGGCAGCCAGCGTTCGTCGTGGTCGGCCTCCTGCATCGCTCACAGTGGCAGTTGACACAGCAAGGCCGAATTTAGGCATACCCCTTACCTCGAACAACATCCTTTCCGTCCACCTATTCCATCCATAGCCAAAAACTCTCTCTCCTGGCGAACCAGATGCCACCATCTTCTAGCATCACCCCGTCATCTAGGTACCTAGAGAAAGCCCAATGAACCTCTCAGACCTACCATGGCGGGAGTGCCAGGCATCCAAGGGGCACTTGAATGTACCACACCCCACCCTTGACCGACATCACCTTTTCAAAGAGGCTTCTTGAAGTTGTTATGCAAGACTGCGGCAAATCCACCCCATGAAAGAAGTGTACGTTGCCTATCACTTCCACAAGACTCCACGGTAGTGCCTAACAAACGGTTAAGCGTGTCTGCGGCAGCCACCCCTTTTAAAGAGGCATGCATTGCCCACACTGACCCGGAGCTTGTGATTTCCCTCTGATGAGCATCTCATCTCAAGTCATTCAACACAGTCACAGTACCCCCAAGTCTCATTCTTCCAACTTGAAGGATACACCACACCGCCCAATATCAGTCATGGCTCCGGGGGGATGGTAGGCAACTTTCTGACACCACTCAACCTACCCTAGCACTATTGGGCTGACACGAAGCTTGCTTCACTAGGACCCTCTCGTCATCGAGCTTCAGCTCGTCCGCTCCATGCCGTTTCTGGAAGAGTTCCGGATCGTGTCATTTCGGGGCTCAGTGCAGATTCGTTCACGACGAAGCCAATGGCGATAGCCGTCAACTCTTTGCGCAGCAGTCCAGCTTCTCGAGCCATGCTCCCAGTGCCGAACGCGAGAGGATCAATGCCTGGAGGCGACTCCGGCCCAAACCGGCCGAGCTGCCTGCCCAACGGGACCGCGAAACACCCAGCTACTTCCAAACGGCTTATAAGCTGGTGGAAGAGGACGTAGGTTTGGCGCAAGATGTGGTCAGACACATGGCCTCCGAGCGGGGACTGGTAATCATCCGAGACGTCATCGAAGGCACTGCGAACGGCGTCCCCAAGGAGAAGGTCCTAATTTGGGAGTCTCGAATCCTTCCTCTTTTCCGCGTTCTCCTCCATCCAAGCGTTGTAGACTCCGTGGTTCTTGAGCAAGAAACAACCACTCTCTTCCGGTCACTCTTGGGCATTGACGCCACTCGCCTCCTTCGTCTGTACAGCTTTCTCTTTGAGCTTGTTGACCACTGGCCAGAGTTACATTTCAAAGACGACGATGGCAACTCTGGCGTAGAGGCCCTCGCGCTCGCCTGCGGCGTCTTGTCCAAAGTAATCAACACCAGCACATCCAACATGGTCAACGCACACTTCACCTCCATCGTCAACGACATCCAGCTTCGCCTTGAAGTTTTTGGCAATCGCAACAGCGACTTTCACACCATACAAGCCGAGAAATACCTCGACCACGTCCGCCAACGCCTCGGACTCGGTCAATCCTTGCCAAATGCCGCCCAAGCCTCAAGAACATCTTCGGGCAATCTGGCCGAGTTCACGCTCAGCCAGGACATGCCAGGAAAGCTTTCTAGGCGCGGCCCACGTCACGACAATGACCATGCCGATATTTTCGACATAAAACTCATGCCAACTCATGAAGAGATCATGTCATCTCGGGACGAGTATTTGCCAACTGTCAGTTCTACGCAGCATCACTTGCAGGGACTGCAAGGCTTGCTGGACAGGCACTTCCGATTGCTCCGCGAGGACACGCTGCACGACCTACGCAATGCAATCCGCCTCAGCGTGGAGTCAAATGTCAGGGTAAAGGATGTCCGTACAAGAATTGTCCAGTACCAACAAGCTGTTGCCGTTGACGTTTCCTTCGAACGGTGGTCCGGTCTCGAATTCATTGTCAGGATTGACCAGCCACGAGCCGTCAAGGCCCTGGGCAAGATGCGTCGGGCGGCTTGGTGGAACCAAGAGAGGAGGCTCGCCGATGGGAGTCTTGTTTGCATCGTCGACGAGGTTTGCAACATTTTCTTCTTTCAGGTGTCGAGGTCCACCATTCGAGATGTCGACAACAAGACCAGAGAAGCGGAAACCGAGGAGCCACACAAACGTCCACGCTACAGCCTGCCCGATGACAAGGACTACGCCTATGTATGCCTGCATCTAGTGGAAACCGACACTGCAGAAGTCAAGAGATGTCTGCTGTGGCTCAAGACGATGGGCGTCTGGCAATATCGTCGGCTTCTCGAGTTCCCCTCCATTCTTCTCCCGGCCTTCGCGCCTCCATTAAAGGCACTGCAAAAGATGTCACGGAGAACAGACCTACCGTTCCAAAACCTCCTCACCCTTCGCCCTGGCGACGGGCCACCCGAGATCCCTCCGCCCCTCTACTCTTTACGGCCGGGGTTTTCGTTTGACCTCAGCTGCCTGTCCAACGACGGGACGAAATTGTCCTATACACCTGGCGAGGTGTCCAAGCCATCGGAACTCAGCCGACATTCCACCCTTGATTTGACGCAATCCGAGGCCATCTTCAACTCCCTGCGACGATCCTTCGCCTTAATTCAGGGCCCCCCTGGTACGGGCAAGAGCCACACTGGAGAAGCTCTCATCAGAGTGTTGCTTGCCAACAAATCAAAAGCAAAATTGGGACCAATTATGTGTGTTTGCTACACGAACCACGCCTTGGACCAACTCTTGGAGCACATACTGGATGATGGTGTACAAAACATCATCCGCGTTGGCTCTCGGTCCAAGACAGAGAGGTTGGATTCGGTGAATCTGAGGCAAGTTGTCAAGGTTGAGACACGCACGAGGACGGAAGGGCAATCACTATTCCAATCCATCGAGGTTCCTGATAGTGACAAAGCCGACATTGGCCGGAAGCTGGCCAGCTACAAGTCTCTTAACGCCAACGACAAAATTCGCATATTTCTTGCCAAGAGCCATCCCTCACAGCACGACCAGTTGTTTGGGCCAGAACCCGAGGAGGAGGAAGGATGGCAGACGGTCCGCCATTCACGGAAGAAGGCTGTTGGTGAGTGGCTTTCAGGCGGTTCCACGGCAGCCAACCCTCGTTCGCTACCAGAGCTCTATCGCCTGAGGCTATCGAACCTGTCTCACCAGGAGCGCATCGTCCTCTACGAGGACTGGCTGCAGGAAGCCCTGCACAGCGAGCTTGAGAAGCTCTCTACGTCGCATGAGGCGTATGAACGGCACAAAGAACACAACAGCAAGGTCCGAAGTGCCATTGATTTGCGGTGTCTCCAGCAGGCGACCGTAATCGGAGTCACAACAACGGGACTAGCCATGAACCTCGATCTTCTACGGCGTGTCCAGGTCAAGGTCCTCCTTTGTGAGGAGGCAGGCGAGGTTCTGGAAGCCCATCTCCTCACTGCATTGCTTCCCACGATTGAGCATGCTATCCTGATCGGAGACCATCTCCAGCTTCGCCCTCAGATACAGGACTGGAGGCTTCAGCGTGCGAACCCGGCAGGGACCAAGTACTCTCTGGACGTGTCCCTGTTCGAGAGGCTTGTTCAGCCCCCTCCTAACATTGCTAGCCTCCCGTTCAGCATCCTCGACACGCAGCGCCGCATGCATCCGTCAATATCGGAGCTGGTCCGATCGACACTTTACCCGTCCTTATCAGACGCCGACGGGGTCCGGGAATATCCCAAGGTTTGTGGCCTGGCCAAGCGACTCTTTTGGCTACACCACGAGAGTCCCGAATCGGGACGACATTCTGACCAGGAGTCCATTGAGACGTCGCATTCCAACGACTTTGAGGTTGAGATGGTCTCGGCGCTTGTCTCTCATCTCCTGAGGCAAGGCGTCTACAGATCGGGGGAAATCGCCGTGCTGACGCCATACTTGGGGCAGCTGAACAAATTGCGACAGAAGCTCGGGTCCGTCATGCAGATTATTGTAAATGACCGCGACATGGAAGATCTAGCCGAGATTGACTCATCTGACAAAGGCATCCCCCAAGCCGCCCCTCGGAGAGAGGCCGCAAGGGCATCCGCTCTGCACGGGGTTCGTGCTGCAACCGTAGACAACTTCCAAGGCGAAGAGGCCAACGTCGTCATTGTGTCGCTTGTGCGCAGCAACAACGAGAAGAGATGCGGCTTTCTCAGTACGTCCAACCGCATCAACGTCCTGCTTTCTCGTGCAAAGCACGGCATGTACATCATTGGTAACTCCAACACGTCGAGCCACGTGCCCATGTGGGCTCAAGTCATTGAGATCCTGCAAAACGGCGGCAACTTCGGCAGGGAGCTGGAGCTGCAGTGTCCCCGGCATCCGGAGAGCAGGAGTCTGGTTTCGCGGGCTGAGCAGTTTGTACAGTTCTCGCCGGACGGAGGATGCAACCTCAAGTGCGATCGTCGGTTGGCCTGTGGCCATTCCTGCACCGGGCCTTGTCACTCGGACTTTCTCCACGACGCCTTGAAGTGCCTCGAAGACTGTGCGAGGCCCAAGGAAGGCTGCGATCATGCTTGCCGGAATCGCTGCGGCGAGCCTTGCGACAAGCTATGCAGAGAGGTGCTGCGTGGCGTCGGACTCGAGCTCCCGTGCGGCCACACCATTGACGCCGTGGAATGCTGGAGAGCCCAAGATCCCTCCAGCATCAGGTGTACCGTCCAAGTCAACAAGAAGGTTCCCGGATGTGACCATACAGTCAAGGTATCTTGCCACGTGGATGTCTCCAGAGACAGTCACCAGTGCAGAGCAGCATGTGGCTTCCAGAGGCCCTGTGGTCACACTTGCAAGATACCGTGCTCGACTTGTCGCACAAGAGAAGACGGGAAGGTGACCAAAGAAGACCACGGGACATGCAGACAGCCTTGCGAGAGGCCTTTTACAGCATGCAGTCATCGCTGTCGAGAGGTTTGTCATGGAGATACGGACTGTCCGCCGTGCTCTGCTCCCTGCCAAAACCAATGCGTACACTCCAAGTGCGGGAAGAAGTGCCACGAGCCCTGCGCTCCTTGCGCAGAGGAGACGTGCTCTTCCAGCTGCCCGCACTCCAGATGCACCATGCCGTGAGTTTCGTTTTTGCCTCCAAGACGAAGAGATTTGATTGAGTAGCTGACCTTGTTCGATTTGACAGATGCGCAGCGCCGTGCGATTGGATTCCTTGCACGAAGCGGTGCACCAAGCAGTTGGAGTGCGGCCACCAATGTAAGTCCATCGCGCCAGGCGATAGCCCTCTGTGGCAAAAGAATACGGAATGCTAACTTTATCCAAAGGCCCTTCCGTCTGCGGCGAGCGTTGCCCACACCCGAAATACTGCCAAACGTGCGCCACAGGGGACATACAAGACAGAACCGTCGACTTCATCATGATGGAGAACTACCGGTCCACCGACTTGGACGAGGACCCATGCATCTTCCCTGACTGCGGTCATTTCCTGACTGTCACGACAATGGATGGCCAGATGGGCCTGAAGGATCACTACGATATCTCGCCGGAAGGCCTGCCTGTAGCTCTCAAGACTGGCTCAGAACCGTTCTCCGCGACCAAGGTCAGGGTTTGCCCCGAGTGTCGAGGGTCTCTGAGAAACATATCGAGATATGGGAGGATCGTCCGCCGCGGCCTCTTGGACGAATCAACCAAGAAGTTCATCAGCTGGTCTCGAGGGGCGTGGGAGCCACTGATGGAGTCGTTCCTCGATGCGCAAGACGCTCTGCAAAAGACGGACAGGACCGGTTACGTGTTGCCCGCGGAGCACCCAGGAGGCTTCAGTCTGAAGGGCTTCCGGTCGGACCAGGTGACCCAGATCCTCAAGCTCACCGGGATGAATCGACATAAGAGCCTGAAGCGGCTCCGGACCCAAATTGTGAACTTCTTCGGGTCAGTCCGGCGAGACGAGCAGCCGTACCAGCGAGTGGCGCACCTGGTCTGGCACGTCAACAAGCGGCGCAAGACCAGCAACTTCTCCTTTGACGAGTCGGCCATCCAGATGGGCGGGGTGATGCAAGCCATGAGCCTCCTCCTCCGCTGCGACCTGCTCCTCATCTCGGACTACATCAGCCTGTGCCGCGCGGCCAAGGGCAACGAGGTGGCCAAGATGGCCAAAATCGACGTGGCGCCGCACATCCGGGACTGCGAGAGATTGATCCAGACGGCGCACATGAGGAACTTTCACCGGCCGGAGCTCGAGGGACACATCTTCCTCATCATGTTTTGCTCCCTCGTCGGCCCCGATGACGCAATCGAGACGGCCGTCCCCGGCGGGGACGGCCCGGTACGAAATAGCGTCAGAGATATCGGCGAGCACCATCTGCAGCTGGCCAGGGAACTCGTCCGGCAGAAGTCGTCGACGGCCGCGATGGAGCCCGAGCTCGAGGTGGCGGGGAGAATGCTGAACGGTGGCGTCTTTTATAACGAGGTATCGGTCGACGAGATGCGCGAGGTGTACGCGGCCATGAGCCGGGAGCTCAGCGGGACGGGGCATTGGTATACGTGTATCAACGGACACCCCTTCACCATTGGCGAGTGCGGCATGCCGATGGAGCGCGCCCGCTGCCCGGAGTGCGATGCCCCTGTTGGCGGTCAGGATCACCGAGCGGTCGAGGGCGTGCGACACGCGGCAGATATTGAGGAAATCGGTCGCGGTATGGATGGAATGAGATTCTGATCTAGATAGACTTGATCTGATAGACTTGGTCTGTCGCTTGGTTCATGCCGTGCGTGGATGTTGAGCGACGCTTTTTGTCAACGCGATTACTGCACAAATGAAAAAAAAAGGGACAAAAAAAAAAAGAATGAGCCCATCTCGAGCAATGTCAGTGCAAGCACACAAGTCAGGGTAGATGAGCGTCACGGCAAATGAACGAGGTAATCGTTGTGGACCTCCAAAATCATTCATGTAGAATACTTGCGGTAGCATACGTAGGTGCAATTGGTCCCTTCTCCCCATTGTCATCTCAAACACACATAAACGACTCGCGATGAGTCTCCCAAGAAAATTGGATCAAATGGTGTGGCAACACAACAATCCATCTTCCATCATCTTTGTAACAATCCTCATCACCCATGACAGTTAGGGCTCACGCGCCCCTTAACCCAAAAGATGCGGGTTGATTCTCGAAGATGACAAGATCCTCAGGCCGCTGGGGGTCCAGAACCAGGTCGGACCGTGGAGCTGGGAGACGGCTTCTGGCTGGGCCTGTACTCTGCAGCTCGCAGTCGCGCAGTCGTTCTTGGTCCAGCCAACTCGGAGGTCGTCGGCCCACCAGACCTGGGGGCGACCATCGACATGTAAGGCGACCAGGATGGAGCTAAGGCCGGTGAAGCCCAGGGCCGAGAAGGAGGTGAGAGGGCAGTCGGAAGACTTGTTGCAAGCGTTGACCCAGGCTTCCTGACTGACGGCCTCGGTCTCCTTGGCTTGGCTTGCATCCCACTTGTAGCCTGTAAAGGTGAAGACACAAAGCTGGTTGGGGACAGCAGAGTCGGAGTGGCAGCCCAAGTTCATGCCGAGGAAATCGAACTGGAAACAAGGAGACGAAGCAAGCTTCCCCATGCCAATCTGGGCCGTATCGCCAGACACGCCGGTCGCGGAACTGTTTGACAGGACCGGGGGCACAAACTCGAGAAGTTGGCCGCCGGATGATGGGAGAAACGGCATCAGCGGAGGCGGGCCAACCAGGAACCCCTTGGAAAACCAGAAGCGGTGGTAAGGGTTGAAGAAGGGGCCTGAAGGCACATCATCAAACTGGAGGAAAAGGTCAGCATCACGAAAGTCAAAAAAGGAGAGGCGAAGGGAAGGGGGGGTCCTTACATCCATGTTGATATTGCCAACCTCTGTGGTCCCTGTGCAGATCGGCGTCGACACCGGTGTCACTGCCGTCGCGGTCGTGTTGAAGTAGCGCTTGTGAATAGCGGTAGGCTGCACGAGACTGGTGAAGACTCCCGTGGTGAAGATCTGGATGACGGAGCTCTGGACAATGACGCTCTGCCAGGTAGACACGCCGACAGCAGAAGTGACAGAAGAGACAACGGCAGAGACGATGGTGGATGGAGCAGCGGTGACGGAAACAGAGCCGATGATGGTGGAAGTAGCGGCATTGTTTGAAGCATCAATCGTGGTGGCCAGAGACTCATAAGGGAACGTGTAAGTGGTTGTGGCGTCGGCAACAATATTGATCAAGGTGCTGGTGAGAACCGCTGTGGAGGCCGCTTCAGACAGCAAGGTGCTGGAGCACGAAGTCGTAGTTGCGGCGCCGGGGAGAGCAGAGTTGATGCTCGAGGCGACTGGCCAAAGGGTAACGACAGAAGGAGAGGCCTGAGGGACCGAGGCAAGAGTTGCAGGATCAACGACAACAACAGAACCGTAGCCTCCAAGCAAGAATGTAGGAACGCCGGCAACGGATGTTGGCACAACAGCAATAGACGTGGGAATACCGGCAACAGGAGTCGCTTGGGAAACAGTCAAGGTGGTCGCAGGACCAGGAACGAGAGGAGGGAGGCCAGTCTGAGCTGGATCGCCGTAGCCGCCGGGAAAGGTGTCGGTAGCAGTGGCGACGATGCCACCTGGGGAAACAGTGACCGTCACAGGTGTTCCCAGAGTGCCCTGGGGGTTCCCAGAGCCGGCGGAGGGGAAAAGAGGAGTCTGTGCAGAAGGAAGAACACCGCCAGAGACTGACCCTCCGGAAGCCGGTATGCCAGAGACGGGAGCACCAGAGGAGGGAATGCCGGATGCACCGGGAAGAAAAGGATCGCCGTAGCTGCCAGGAATCGAAGTCCCCATGTTGCCGCCAGGCACAGAGGTGGGAGAGCCAGGGCCTGGTGCCGGCTGGATGACCGTGGTGGTGGAAGCAGCCGGAGTGCTCGCGCCGCCAGTGCCAATGTTTCCAGGGTTGCTTGGAAGCAGGGCAGTGTAAGTGACAGGGCCAGCAGCCGAAGGTTCAGGAACTGTAAGAGTGAAAACGACAACAGAAGGGTCCAACGGGTCGGCTGGCTGGTTACTGACGCCGGCGCTGGGAAGGGGACCGTACAAGGTTGTGGTGACAACGGTCGCGGTTCTGTCCGAGGGGGTATCCGAAGGGTACACAGAGATAACCGTAGTGGTCACGCCAGAGTCAGCGGCAGGAGGGAGGTTGGCAGAAGGTGATGTGAAAGTTGACACAACCGTTTGAATCGAGTAACTCAACGAACCGTCAGGACCAGGAACCATGGTGGGAATGTAACGAGTCGTCACGCCCACCGAGTCTCCAGGGACAACACCTCCTTGAGTGCCGCCGGGGACAGCAGTTGAAGCTGGAGGAACGCCAGTGACTGCAGGTCCCGTACCAGTTGCCGCAGGAAAGGTGACTGTGAAGCAAGTTACCAGTGCGTCAACAACAGGTGTGCCCGAGACAGAACCGGGACGTGTGCGGTACAGCGTAGTGGTGAAGGAGGTGACGATGGCGTCATCTCCAGGACCGGAGGAAGAGTCAGCGGCCGCGGGTACAGTGGCTGCAGGCGCGGTGACGGTGTAGGTGAACAAGTCCCCAGAGTCAGGATCAGCAGCACCGGTAGTCAAGGCAGAGCCGGGGAAAGAGCCGGAGGTAGCAGGCTGTGGGAACGTGACAGTAAAAGTTGCCACTACGGCGTCGACAGATGGCGTGGCCTGACCCGGGTAGGCATTGGTTCTGTGAAGAGTCGTAGTGATAACCGTGACGCCAGCAGTATTGCTTTCAGAACCAGGGCTGACGGTGGCAAAGGGGCAAGAGGTGGTGGGAGCCTGTTGACCATCGTTGCTGACGGGAGTAGGAGGAATGCCAACGGGCGTGCCGAGGCCGGGAGAGGAGATGGTGGCGGTGACAACAGTGAAGGCAGCGGGCTGGGTGGGGGATGACTCCCAAGGCTTGGGACCAGTGAACTGGGAACCACCGGCGGGAGGGTCATAGCTGTCAATGGTGACGGTGAGAGTGGGTGGGATGCTGGGAGAGGCAGGAGACCAAGGCGGCTGGGCAGAGGGCAGAACGGTCGTGGTGAGAGTCTGGACGACGACCGAGGGACCAACGTCGTTGGCCGGGTCGAGCGTGACGAAGACCGTGGTGGTGGCCGCGGCAGGACAGGTTGGCTGGGCGAAGACGCCAGCTCTGCAACGAAAGATTAGCTGGACGTGTCTGGAGAGCTCCGGCGTCGTCGTGGAAGAAAAGACTTACACCAAGGCCGACATGGCCACGATGGAAGCCCGCATCTTGGACGACGGGTAGTGTGGGTTGATCTAGGTGCAGGAAGATCACGTAGAGGATGTAGGTGATGTGGAGGGCAGCAGATTGAATACGCAGGGAGCGAAGACAGGCGAGAAAGAGAGTGTTTGTCTCTGTGTGAGCGAGAATTGAAATGACAAAAGGGCAAAGGAGTGAAGAGGTTGAGAGGATGAAGAGAAGAAGAATCAGAGGAGAGAGAGGGATGCGTGGGAGGATTAAATAGGACGAGGGGGGGAGGAGGGGACAGGTAGAGAATCACGCAGAACAGTTGTGAAGGTAGATGGATGGCAGGATGAGGTGACCCTCTCTCCTTCTTTCCCGGCGTTGAGATGTTGAAGAGGACAGTCGAAGATGAGGAAGTCACGCACATGTATGCTTGCCGGTGAGGGAAAGGGGGGCGGTGGGTCACATCGCGAAGAGTAAGAACCAACGGACCGGGTCCTTCCTCGATATCTTGGAACGACCACAGATGCATGAGCGGCGGTGTTCGCCTTAGCAGTCTCCCAGATCACTCGGCTTTCTCGAGGCAGGTGCTGTTGATGTTGATAATGGGAGGAGCACACGAGAGAGAGAGAGAGAGAGAGAGAGAGAGAGTCGAAGTGCTTTGTGGCATTCTCACTCGGGCTGTCTCAGGATAAACATACACATGTCGCAATCCAAGAGAATCGCGAGTGTTGTTCCTTCCAGGCAGTGTTCCTTCCCCCGTCCATGTGTCTGACACGGAAAGAATACATGGGCCCCACCCATACAGCCTTGATAGTGCCATGTGGTTTGGGTACCTACCTAGATACGTAGGCAGGATCGTCAAGCAAGAGCACCTTCCCTCACACTCGTAGACTTTCAGCTGCGCGGGGTATCACGCCATCTACCTAGTCACATCATGTTTCCGGTGAAAGATGCCGGATAGATGATGGAAGGGGCGGCGTTCTTGGTCACTTCCTGCGTTGTGACGCAGGATGCCAGACCCTCATCAAGGCGGTTGAAGGCTGGCGCAGAGAGATGGGCTGTTTGGCAACCGGGAGACGACAAACATGGCGTCATGTTGGAAGTGAAGTTGAATTCTGGAGTGCACATGTAGGAGCGGATAGACGGTCAATTGCTTGCCTGCTTGCTTGCTTGCTCGCTTGTTAAATGAGATGCGACACAGCCCAACACGACGATGCAGCCTAGACGGGGTCATCCTCGTACGGCGGCGGTGGGGGAAGAGGCTCTCCAACCAAGCTCTCCGTGGCCTCCCGCCTCTTTTCGTCCTCGACCCTCGCCGCCCAAAGGCCCGCCCCCGCCGACGTGGTGAGCAGGAAGAAGAAGGACAGCACGGGGATCAGCTCGAGGATCATGGCGGCCGTGCCGAACCAGATGTACTCCCAAGTCCTCGACTCGATCTCCTTCTTGGATTCCTTCTTGCTCAGCCCCCGCAGGTGGAACCATCGGTAATGTGCCAGCTTGCCCAACCGCGTGCCCGTGATGACGATGAAGGCCGGCGTGCCGACCACCGGAATGAAGTTCAAGGGCAGGAAGACGACGAGCTCGATGATCTGGATCATGGACCACGGCGTGAATACGGCCGGTGTCGTCGGCTTGCCGAGCATCTTGACTGCGGAGGGGGCATCGTGGAAGAGGATGCGGTGGGGAGCGACAAGATCTGCGTGTGATTCCTTGATGAGGGTGGCCTGGAGGGCATGACCGTCAGTACAGGTGTACGAAAAGAACACAGAAGAGGGAGAAAAGACTCACATCGAATACGTCCACTCGACACTCGTCGACGAAGAAGCCTTCAAAAAGACCCTGGATCACCACGAGCCCCTCTCCGAGGACCAGCACCACCGCGTTGACCCAAGCGCCCCAGCCGTGAAAGATGGCCAGGAGGGCGAACTGGGGCAGGAACGCAAAGGTGAAGAGAATGAAATAGACGAGAAAGGATATGATGGAGAGGGGTAGAAGGCGGCTCAGGAACAGCGGGTAAAAGTCCTTGTTCCGCAGGAAATACCAGATGCCGTAGATGGGATACCATGCCGCGATGCCGGCACGCTTCAGGTACCCGACCGGCCGCTGGACCGGCCGGAGGAGGTCATGGGCGCGGGATGACCACGCCGGAGGCTGTGGACCCGACATCTGGCGATATTTAGGAATGTGGGAAGAGGCCGGCGGTAGACAAGCGGTCGTCGGGCTCGAGTTGGGGATCGTGAGTCGGGGATGCTCGAGTTTTGCTGGAGGGCATGATGTACTACCTCTATTATTATCATGACCCTGCCTACGTCATCCAGAACGACAGCATCCCATTGGCTGCAGATGATCCCGGTCCCATTTTATAGTGGAGTTTCTCATGCGTGGCATGTCACCATCATCACAGCTGGTCCCAGCTGGCTGGTAGTGTCTGGCAGCTGTACTGGAGGCTTCTCAGAATCTCCCGTTGCAACCCAAGGTTCTTCTTCTCATGGCCGAATCCCGTTCATGTACTGTACATGGATACAGATATGTGTTTATTATCAATGTAGTACTTCCTCTCATATCATTGTTTTGATCCTTTCTCTCGTTTCAGTACAAATCTGTCTTGACTGAGACTACTGCTCCTCGAGTCGGACCTGGTGTCTGTCTCCTGAAAAAAAAAAAAAAAGGAAAAAGCCCTCCAGACGATGGGCGTGTTATATTCATGTCAATGCGACACCAGAAGCGGCAAGAGTGACGTAGAACAGCCTGGTCTGGCCGGTGATCACCATGCGTCCATCACCAGCAAACTGGAAGTTGGCGGCGACGGTGCCGGTGTAGATCTTGCCGATGAGCTTGCCCGACGGGTTCCAAACATGGACGCCATCGAAGCAGCCTGCGTACACGTTCCCCTTCGAATCGGTGTGGACACCTATTAAGTAAACAAGCAAGCCCGGTCAGTGGGTCGTCGTCATCGACAGCCTGGGGTTGAGGCTCTCACCGTCTGGCAGACCCGAGTGGGCGTGGGCGAACGTCTTGCGGTTCTCCCAAGTACCATCCTCCTTCACGTCGAAACGGTAGCTGCAGTAGATGTGAGCCGAGGGGCCATGGCAAAAACAGCAAGAGGGCCCTTACACAGTGGCTGGGTCGGTGAAAACATAGCCCAAACGACCACGGCCGATTGCCGTGTCGGTCACATAGGCGTGTGCGCCGTCGGGCGAGAAGGTGATTCCTAGACGGAGGGATGGGGGGTTCAGCCGTTATTCACACAAGGAGGATGTGATGGTGCGACACGTCCTCTCGCCCGTTCGAGTTTGGTACACGGGTCCGGTCCGTAACTCACCGTTGGGCGACACGAGATCGTCGGAAACCACGGTCAACGCGCCCGTCGTGGGGTTCAGGCGATAGACCTGGTTCCGCACCCCCGGCTCGGGCCGGAAGTCCTGCCAGTAGCCGTACTGCGTGTCGGTGAAGTAGATGTCTCCGTTACGGCGGTTGACGGCGACGTCGTTGAGCGAGTTGAACTGGCGGCCAAAGTAGTTGTTGACCAGAGCTGGAGAAACACACGGGCGGGTCAGTTTCCTCCCCTCCCCTCACCTCACCTCACCACCGCGACAGGGCGTCGGAGGGATGCCACCACTCACTAGTTGTGTTGTACGGCTCGAGCGGGTTCATCAGGTAGAGTGCCGACGGGACACGGTCACCCTGGCCCTCGCCTGCGAATATGATCTGGCCTTGGTAGTTGGTCCCACCTGCGGCATATTCCATCAGCAGGGTTCCGCGCACGAGAGCTACTTGGTGCCAGCAGGCCCAGCTCATGGTGTCGTATTACCGTTGGGGTTGATGATTTGGGGGTCCGACGGCACAGTGACAACCTTGACCTCGGTAGTGCCGAGAGACCCGGTGCGAAGGGCCTCGGCGTCCGCCAGCGAGATCTTCTGGATGATGGACGACTTGTTGAGGCCCGTCCCCGCGGCCTCGGGCCCGGCGTTCTGGACGAAGAAGACTTCTTGCGTGGGAGGGTACCTGCGTTCGATGTCAGCGACCGTGGCTTGCACCGCCAAAACGCTCCTTTGCGAGCTCACCAGACAACGGCCTCGTGGAAGAGGGGGTCCGTTTCCGAAGTCGCAATCAGGGTCAACGACGGGTCGCTGCCGATGACGTCGTAGAACTCGGCGTCGTAGACGTGGAAAGGCTTCTCGGTGAGGGACTCGCGAGTAACGCCAGGCCAGAGAAACTCCTGTCTCTCTGCATCAGTCTCTCTCTCTCTCTCTCTCTCTCCCCTCCTTCGTTCAGTGGGAATGGGGGGTAGAAGAGCGAGCGCCTTGTGCGCACGCACGACGTACCGACGTCGCGTTGAACTCGGAAGAGGGCGGCACGACCTCCAGGACATTGAGGCTTTTCTGATCGATGAGCTGCGCCTTGGCGGGCAGAGGCCTCTCGGCCGCCGACAGAGACTGCGTCCGGACGACGACCGAGAGATACAGAGCGGCGGCGACTACTGCGAAGGCCATGGCGGGATGGTGGATCAGAGACTGCAAAGCTTCCCACCTCCAAAGGAGGAGGAGACTGTGTCTGCGTGGCATACCGATTCGCTCTTATATCCCAAAATGCCAAGGCCAACGCGACTCGCCGGCCGCCTGTTGTCGTGAGAGGTGCGAGGGGTAAGAAGATTGCAACCTAGCCCGTCTGGGCGATGTTGCGAGCCGGATCGCCAAAGTAATGTAGTCCACCTACTCGGACAAGCATGCCCCCATGATATTGAGGTGGAGATCTGACCCGGTTTCGACGATCGGCAGTTGACCCTCTCTACCCCCACCTATGGTCGACCTTTGCGGTGAAAACTTGTTGTGCAGTGAACGATACCAGGGGTTCATCGACGGGGCCTTTTGCAGTACGTGGGTAGTAGCAGTAGTATGCTCGATGAGGGGGAAGAAGCAGAGCAGAGGTGAGATTCCATAGGTAGTAGGTAAGGTAGGGTTGCCGAGTGCGGGGAACAACGGCTTAGCGGAACCGGGATGAGTAGTCGACGTAATGGCGTCTGTCTGTCTGTCTGTCTGTCTGTCTGTCTGTCTGTCTGTCTGTCTGTCTGTCTGCGGCTGCACCCATGTGAACCGATTCCGCTGCAACGGGCGATCGTGAATGAGACAGAAGCCGAGAACTCGTCCCGGACGCCGGACGCTCCTTGTCCCGCATCGGTGGGTAGGAGGGGGAAGGACAAGATGTACCCTTTTTTGTCTGATTATTTTATGTATGTATGCATACAGGGTAAGCCGCGTCTCTTCTCTTCTATCTGATTGATGCTTCTCAAGTGTAGTTGGTTCAGTCATCTTTTAAGCTTACTTTGTGGTCCGTCCCTATGCTCGGGCTTAACGGACCGCAACAGGAGCACGGAGAGATTGCAACCTTGGACATCTCATAGCCCGGGCGCGTGCTGTAATCAAGAATGAACCTTGTTCGTCATGTCAGTCATGTCCATAATTCACCTATGGAGCCCAGCCAGGTTGGGGTTCCATTGAGCAGATAGAAAAAACAACACAACCGACGACCTCGTGACCTTCGTCCGTCCAACTTTGGGCCCGACACGCTGACCAAATGAAGGCATCATCATCATCCATCCATCCTGCTCTCTCTCCCGGGCACTTATGATGCAGCCGGACAGACAGATAGATAGATGGATGAATCTGCCACAAAAACAAAAGGTATCGTTGACAACTGTGAGATTCGAACTCACGCCTCTTTCGAGACCAGAATACACCCCCGCTATGGGGAAGATCAGAAGGCGGAGACCTCATCACTTGAGTCTGGCGCCTTAGACCGCTCGGCCAAGTTGCCTGGATGGTGAATAAAGGATTCCATCGTCGGGAACAACCAATGTCCTCCTCCACCTCCGGAGTCGCACTCAATACATCGAGTGGCAGCCTAGAGACGCCGATCGACTAGTCCAGAAAGACGAAGGAAGCATTAAAACCACGGCCGGTTCGTATACCTAACACAACGTACCACCCAAACACGACATGGTTTACTTGCGAGCGCGCGTACATGAACCGATGAGGCGGGCTTCAACACCCCATCCTCGTCTGCCACGTTCAACATCAACCAGGTAGCTGGAAGAAGCTTCGGCACTACCGACACCGACGCATAGTAACTATTGTTTCGTCAACAGCAACGAGAAGAAGAAGGAAAGGAAAGAAAAATCAGTGGGACGATGGCCAGACCTCTTCTGGTCCTCGCTGGCTCGAGTCAGCGTCCTACTTACGATTCCGCTGCCGTCTTGCCTGCGGCTGAAGAATGTCTCCCGCATAGAGATGGCGTTCATGATCCTTGCCGACGGCAGCGCGTGCGCTTTTTATTTTATTTTTTTCCTTCTTTTTTTCTTTTCTTTGCGACGACGGGCCGGTCTGGGTGAGACCGGCCAGCTTCGTGTTCTTGGGCCCCAGCGCACAGCTGACGGACCCCGGGAACACTGGCGATTGGCTGCGGTACGAAACCGAGACACGTCCATAGGGTCTCTCAAGATCGATAGTGTTCCTTATTCGGGAGATGGCGCTCGCATATATGCCGGGGGAGGTCAGAGAACACACGGTTAGTCTCACGAGTCACGAGAGGTCCGATCCCGTGGGGGACAGAGACTGTTGTTGTTGTTGGTCTAGAACCCTGGTCGGGGATCTGGTGTTTATCACGGTGGCCTCTCGAAGAATCCATTTAGGGTAAAAAGGCCCCCCCCACGGCTGCAAAATGTTCCGAGTCAGCCGTGTGTTGGCGTGCCGTCTTGCCCGATCGAGGCTTGCGCTCCGCGCCGCACTATCGGACAGAATGGCCAGTTCCGCACGCGAATACGAGTTTTCTTTCCTCCTAGCTTTCCCCAATCACCGCTGTTACCCAAGGTGGAGGAATGACGGGTGTCGGGGCAAGGTCCCGGAGCCCCAACGAGGCCCTTGCATCTTGTGTCCCCCTGAGACATCTCAAGGATGAGCTTCCGCTAATTCAAGGCGCTAGACAAGTTGATGGTACGAGCCTGAGCGAGAGGCCCATGGGCCACGTGGAAACGACAGGTCCAGCACACGGCGACATTGGGCGCAAGTATGGGTGTGAGAGTGAGTGAGTCAGTGAGTCAGTGAGTGAGTGTGAGTGTGAGTAAGAGTGTCCGCCCCCGACGTTGGCACGCTTGGAATCCCGAATACCTGGGACGGTCCCGGGACTTTGGAACCATGCTTGCTGCCTTGTTCGATGTGTCTGAGGCGGGATGATCTTTACCTACCTCGGGTTCCATTCACGTGGTTACTGGCACATCAGTATCAATATGTCAGGAAGCGGGAGCAGGACCCCATCAAATATCCGAGGGGGGACGATCAGCGAAGTTCCTTGCCATCGTCCATCTACGTTGTATCGCCTCAGCATGCCTGCTTTTTGGAGCCGCAACCCCGAATCCCCCCATTCTATTCTTTGGACGCCGAGAGAAAGGCAGAGAATGGTCGTCGGGTCGAGCTCCCTTGACAGCGCCTAATCAAGCGAGAGAGGGCCGGGGCCGGCGAGGGGAAAGTCGTTAGCAAAAATGGCTAGCAAAACGAGGCTTGCTTGCCATGAGCTGAAGGCGTTCCTCACGGCTGCTGATGACCCGCACAAGCAAAGACGACCAATCTGGTTGACGCCAACCCGCGCGGCGCCTCCTCCGTTGGACGACGGGAGACCCGAGTCCGTCCAACAAGCCGTTTGGGCCCTTTGCCCAACTTCGCTTTGTGAGAATGCCTAGCGTGGGACGCTCAAAGGAAAGATACGGGCACGTCAACAAACTGCCCAGATGAGGGAATATTACGAGATAATGACTACTCTACCAGATCGAGATATAAAGTCTCTCCATTGCCCTCTTTCTCGTCCAACTGGTCTTTGTTCTTCATCACACTCATCATCCCAACCCCTCTCATCGTCATTAACAAGCCATCGGCTTTTAGGCTCGCTCGCTCCACCTCATCAAACCCACCATCTTGACCTCCTGTCTTCTCCCTCGCCTTCAACATGCGTTCCGCTCTGATTCTTGCCGCCGTCGCTGGCCTTGCCACTGCCAACCCGGTTGCTCCTCGTGACACCAAGGCCCAGAAGGGCATCGACCTCAGCGTCTTCGATGTGAGTGGCCTCTCGTGCCGGCCCATTGGACGCAGGACGAGCTGACACGAGTCGCAGGCTGAGCCCAAGCTCACCAAGGTCGGTCCGGCCGTCGGTGCTAGCTCCGAGAAGCCGACTTATAACGCGGCAAAGGCCCAAGAGGATGCCGCCCAAGACGCCGTCAAGAACCCCGTCGCATCTGCAAAGCGGGGCCTGAAGGCTCGCGCTTCGACCTGCACCGGCTCCAACCAAGAGCCCGACGGCTACGGCCCTGTGCCCTCGCCAGACACCTACGACTCCTTCATGTCGTCGGCTGCGCTTGATGCCATCTCCGGCGCAGCGGTCGTTCCCCAGGGGTACAGCTTGGCCTTCCAGGGAAAGAAAGCTTCCGTCGAGGGCCCGGCCTACCAGGGCCTCTACACCTTGAGGACTTACAACCCCATCCAGTGCCAACAGGTATGTCTCGGCTCTGACATCACGAAGAGACAAAAAAGGCCATGGCTGACCCTTGCCCAGTACTGCGACGCCGCTCCTGCATGCTACGGCTTCAACCTGTTCATGGAGAGAAACCCCAAGTTCACCCCGAGCGACACCTGCGTCGACCCGGAGAGCATCACCAACTACAAGTGCACGCTCTGGGGTGCCCAGATCTCCGAGGCCACCGCCACAAACCAGGGCCAGTGGAGGAATGACTTCCACGTCGGCATCACTGGGTCCAACGGTATGTTCTGGTCTTTCCAACCACCTCCCCCTCCTCTCGCGTCCTCAACACCGGCAACGGAACACTAATGCGTCCAAAGGCTTTAACAAGAACGCACCCCCTGCCGAGATTCCCGACTTCACCGGCCCGACGGCGTTCGGTGGCGCCATCCAGGCCCCCAACTCGTACATGGGCTCGAAATACTACCCCGGCCCCTACGACCCCGTCCAATGTGCCAGCGCTTGCCAGGCGACGACTCAGTACGACCACGACCACCCGATCAGTGACGGCACCTACGACGCCTGCAACTTCTTCAACGCCTACGTCATCAGCGAGAACAACGTCCCCCAGGGAACCTACTGCGCCATGTACACCAAGCCTTGGGACAAGAGCTACAGCACCAACTACGGACAGTGGAGGGGCGACGACTACTACTCGGTCTCGCAGAGCTACGGCTACATCCTCACGGTCCAGGACTCGGGCAAGATCTAAGAGGAGACCAGGGGGGGGATGTGGTCGAGGGCAGCCGTGTGCGCCGACACTTGGCCATTAATCCATCTGATGAGAGACACGACTGAGCATTTCCGTCTTGTTGCAGCGAAGCGGTTTTACATTCAAACAGGGACATAGAGATACCGTATATATATTTTAATAGCGTCGAATTCGAGTTGGTTCATTCACCCAGCATGAACTGCTAGGACGAAACGAGTGCATCATGCATCCTTGGTCTAAGCCTGCGTGCGAATACGTCGGATAGTGGACAAGCTGCTTCCTTTCCAATGCAGAGACAGTTTGATGACTGGGCAAGATGCGTACAGCTGGGGAGTTTGAAACGATGTCGCCGAAACCCATCTCACAGCAAGATTAGTTGATTCATCTTGGCAGAACGCAACGAGCATATCTCATGTAGTAAAGAAGCGTCACCGTTCCCATTCCCAAGAGGGGGAGCAAGGCCCGAACAGAATACGACGAGCCCACGCCGCTCAATGACAGGCATCGTCGATGCAGATAAACGTTGCCTTCTAATCTAGCTCACTGCTGGCGCGGTGAATCTATGAATACCCTGACAATTTATACAGACCAAAAAGCTCGTCACCGCCAGGGAAACACTGTCATGATGTCTCATACCGGTATTCGTAATAATGACCAAGGATCTATCTAAAACTGTATTCTCAAGTCTATTCTTTCCCCCTCCTCCCCCCTCCGGAACCCAGTCAGATCAAAGCAAGCCTCTAGAGAAAAAGACCAAAGCAAAAAAAAAAAAAAAACTTAGCAGTCGGGAACGCTGACGGGGATGTTAAAGGGCACGCTCGTCGCCAGGCCGCTCAAGCTCGTCTCCTTGAACTCGTTCCTCATGCCCTTGGCCGTCAGACGCATGGCGCGGATGGCGTCGTCCAGCCTGACCTTCTGGGTGCCCGTCTCGCTGCTCAGGGCGAGGTTTGCGCTCGAGATGGCCTTGATGGCGCCCAGGGCGTTCCGCTCGATGCAGGGCGCCTGGACGAGGCCGCCGATGGGGTCGCAGGTCAGGCCCAGGTTGTGCTCGATGCCGATCTCGGCCGCCTGCTCGATGGCCTCGGGGCTGGCGCCCATGCAGGCCGCGAAGGCGCCGGCGGCCATGGAGCAGGCGACGCCCACCTCGGCCATGCACCCGCCCTCGGCGGCGGAGATGGTCGCCCCGCGCTTGTACAGCATGCCGATGGCGGCGGCCGTGAGCAGGAACGTCGGTATGTCGCGCTCCGGGTCGTCGCTGATGAACTCGATGGTGTACTTCAGCACGGCGGGGATGATGCCGGCCGCGCCGTTGGTCGGGGCCGTCACGATGCGCCCGCCCGCCGCGTTCGTCTCGTTGACGGCGATGGCGTAGACCGTCAGGTAGTCCATCGTGGGAAACGTGGTGCGGCGCGAGGGCGAGGGCGTGATGGGATGGTCGAGCGAGCCGAGGATGCGGGGTGGCTGGCGGCGGCCGATGCCGAGGCCCTGGCCCGCGGACCTGCTCAACGCCGCCGCCGCCGTCGCGGGTGCCGATGCTCCGGACGACGCGCCCGGCAGAGAGGCCTTGTCGCCGGCTCCTTTGTCGAGGGGGTTCGGCGAGGTGTGGCCGGCCGTGGAGTAGAGTCCCCGGGTCAGCCTCCGGTACAGCGCCGGGGCACGCCGGTGAAGCTTGAGCGAGCCCGGGAGCTTCGCGTCCAGCGGCGCCTGCACGCTCTCCAGGATGCTGGTGTCCATGACCTGCCAGATCTTGAAGAGCTTGTGGTAGATGTCCTCGTCCGTGTAGCCGTGGCTCTTTTCGTTCTCGTACACGAGCTGGGCAATGGTGAGGTTGTGCTTGCGGCACAGCGCCAGCAGGCTCGTCGCGTCTCTGAAGGGGTAGCGAGGGCCCGGGGTCTCGCCTCCCGGCGCCTCCCCGCCGCTCTCTGTGTTGTCGACGCCGGTGCTGCCGGTCGACGTCGACGCGACGGGGGTTAGGCCGTCCTGCGCTCCCTCGAGCAGCATCGTGTCGTCCTTTGCCTCGGCGAGAGGTTTGACCTCGGCGCCGGTGCGACGGTCGCCGGCGGCGTCGGACCGCCTGATCTCCTTGTAGAACATGTTCTCTGCCAGATCGGCCGGGTGCCTCCCGGTGCCCTCGGCGGACCCGTCCAGGGACTCGAGCTGAGTGGCCACGGAAGAGGACGACGGCGCCGCGTCGGGGTTGATGGAGAGGGCGCCGTTCACGACGAAGCCGCCGCCGACGCTGAACATGTCGTTGGTCGCCAGCACGTAGCCCTCTTCGTCAAAGACGGTGAAGCGCATGCCGTTGCTGTGCATCGGCAGCTTCCGGCCCCATTCCCAGACGAAGTCGCGCTCGTAGTCAAAGGCGACCTCCTTCCCCTTGCCGCCGGGCAGCCCCTGGCCCAGGAACAGCCTCTTGGTGTTCTTGATCTCGGCGAACCTCTCGGGCACGTACGCCGTGTCGACCGTCTCCACGTCGGCGCTCTCGAGGCCGAGCAGCAGGGCCGAGGGCGTCATGTGGCCCTCGCCCGTCAACGCCAGGCTGCCGTAGATGGAGACGCGGATCTTGTTCACCTTGTGCAGCAGGTTCGCCTCGGCCAGGTCGGCGACAAAGATGTTCCCGGCGCGCATGGGCCCGACGGTGTGGGACGAGGACGGGCCGATGCCGATGGAGAACAGGTCAAAGGTCGAGATGACGGCATGCTCGTGGTCGGCCTCGCTGTAGCTCCCCGTGTCCTCGTCGTCTTCGGTCTCATTGCGCCCTTGCGCCGTGCTGCCAAACAGCCTCCTCGACTGCAGGCCCGTGAGAGCTGCCGTGCTCGTGCGTCGGATCCCATCCCGAGTCGTCGGGCGAGCCGCCGAGACGGTCTGGTGGTGTCTGGAGCCGACCAGCCGCGTTGAAGCGCATCGAGCCGACGCCGCCCCGCGGAAAAGGGCCAGCCGCTGGATCGAGGTACGGCTCATGCTCATGCTCATGGCTGCCGCTGAAGGCGAGCAACACCCGTTCGGTCAGTTGAATGACAACGGAGGGAAGCTTATCTCCACGGGGGAGGGTTAGGTTTTCTGGGTAGTTGCTTGAAGTTTTTTTTCTTTCCTGCTTTCGAGTCTTGTCTCTCTCTCCTCGAGGACAAAGTAAACTTTGCGTGTCTGAGCCTGACACAGGGCGGTCAAGGGTATGTATGTAGCCACACAGGAGATAAAGGAGCACAGATCAAAGAGCCGTCTCGACTCCCATGGATCACTTGAATCTCTGGGGTAAGACAACGAGCACAATTGACCAATCACTTGGCTTACATTGGTAAACCCCACCGACGGGCATCCGGGGTACGTAATAGTTTGCTCGCTTGTGTACGGAATACTACCTGGGGAGCTAGGTATGGATGGGTATGTTGGTGAACAACCCTACCTCCATAACTGCCGGCCGGCCTCCAGCTTTGGCGACGGACTCATCACGGGATGCAGAGCCAGGTAAGTTTAGACTCTTGGCGTGTTGGTTGCGATGGAGGAGGCTGATGCTTATGCACAACTGTTGAAGTACGTGGATAATTACGGCGAAAATCCCCTGGTTAATTGCTGGTATATGTGTAACTATGTCGCTATTTTCCATGGGATTCCCCGCACATTTATGGCTGTTGTGTTACCTTAGGATCTAAATGCACGCGGTTATTAGATTCTAGATATTTATGAGGTTCCTAAAAGTAGTACTGGCTTCGGGGCTGGCGGGGCACCGGGTGGGGCCTGGGGGACACCGCGGAATAAAATAACGTTAGGCTAAAGGGCATACAAAAGGGGTTTTTATAATAGTATTAAGGTTTAGAGAGGAGATAGATTAGAATAATAGTTACTAGTAACCCCTAACTACCCTCTTACTAACTCCTTTACTTAGTACTATATAGTCTTTAATATATTCTAATCTCTCCCTATTTATAGGTATACTAACTATTAGAACAGTAATAGTACTAGTATAATTAACCTAATCCTAATCTATTACCTAGTAGGGTAGCCTAGTGATATAGTAGCTTATACTGGATACTAGTAGGACTGTAGTAGAGAAGTAGTATGTAACTAACCTTAATAGGTTAATAGAGAAGTAGCTAAAGGCCCTTTTTGATAATAAAGTAGCTAAGGTAAGAAAGAGGAAGATAATTAAATAGATTATAGCCCTTAGAAACAGAGAGTCTATTAATAATATATATATAGCTAGTAGAGGACTTATAGCTACCTAGCTAGAGCTTAAGCACTTATATACTAATACCCTTATTAAGTAGTTAGCCTCTATTTAATATAAGAGGGGTAACTAAAATAACCTTAAAGACTTCTTTTTTAAGTTATAAGGCTAATTCTCTATTACTAAGGAAGAATTTATAGCTAATAAGAGTAAAGTCTAATTTATAGGAGCCTGCTTAGAGGGTAACCTATTATATAACTAAAGGAGCTATATTAACCTTTAGTATAGTAGTAATATTAGCTTAATTACCTAGAAATAGATAGAGGCCTAGCTCTATGATAGCATTACTAATAATAATATATAAGCCTTTAGTATAGCTATAGAACTAGATAAGATATAGTAGAAACCTAGATAGATATACTAGTAATTTATTAACTAATATAAAATAGTTAAGGTAGAGATTCTAGACCTCTAACTAGAGAGGTAGTAGGTAGTCTATATCTTAAACTAATTGCTCCTAGACTTATAAAGCTATATCTTAGTATGTGGGCTACTAGCTACTTATTAAGAGCTAAATAATGCAGCAAAGAGGGTAGAAATACTTATAAAGATATATACTTAGATAATATAAAAGACTAGTAAAGGCTATAAGAGAGAAGGAACTAGTAGACCCTAGCTATTACCCCAGTACTAGTATTAGCTACCCCCTTAGATAAATTAGAAGGGTAATAGTTAGTTTTAATACCTAGAGTAGCTATATATATACCTATACCTAAGCTATAGATTAAGCAGGAACAAGGAGGGTATAGACAACCCCTAAGGCACTCCTAGGGCTCTCCTACATACTTTAACTATAGTAAGCTAGGATATATATTAATAGAGTATATAAAAGAGAAGTACTATAAGTATAACCAGCCTTGTTATATAGGTAGGTACTGCATACTAGTAGCCTAGCTAGTAGCTATAGGGGTTAATAGTATATAGATCCTCTAGAGAGAGGAACTGCATTACTGCTTTAAAGCAGACTTCTATATTAGAGTAGCTAGTATATAAAGGAAAGAAAGGGTATTAATTAACTCTAAGGTAGATAAGAATGTTATATATTAGAGAATATTATATAAGGAGGTACTACTAGAGGTCTATAGAGAGGGAGTTGGGTTGCTAGAGATATAGAGAGGTAAGATACCTAATTATAGGGTAGTAGTATTAGTAATAGAAGTAATAGATAATATAGAGGTAAGAAAGGTATAGTCTTATACCTACTAGGTAAGCAATATAGGTATATATAATACTATCTTAGAGATACTCTAGAGGTAAAAGGTATAGCTAAATCTTAAGTAAGTAATAATTAGGTAGACTTACTTACTAAGAGAAGGCTACTTATAACTTATCTAGAGAAGAAAGATATTAAAGAGAGCATAAAGAGAGGTAGTAGTAATACTAGTATATAACCTATTAGTCTACTACCTATGTATAGAGGGAGCTAAGGGGGTGCTAGAGCTACTACCTTATATAGTAGAGAGAGAAAAGAAAGAGAAGATAAAGGGATTTAAGCTACTAAAAGAATATTAAGAATAGGTATATATATTTAATATAAACCTAGTAGCTAAACTAGCTAGAGATAAAGGTTACTTCTATGCTATTAACCTTAAGCTAGGGGTAGAACTACTGTTTAGCTCTATCTACCCCCTTGTAGAGAAGGAGTTAGAGAAGCTAAGGAAGTATATTAATAATGTACTAGGCAAGGGGTAGATCTAGCGCTTATAGAGCTCTATAGGGGTGCTGATCCTATTTATACTAAAGAAGGGGGGTAAGTTATACTTTTATATAGACTATTATAGCCTTAATAAGGTTATAGTTAAGAACTATATACTACTACTACTAATTAGAGAGATCCTTAACTACTTAGAAGAGGCAAAGTATTTTACTAAGCTTAACTTTAAGGATATATACTACTAGGTAAGGATCTATACTAGTAATAAGTAGAAAACAGCATTCTAGATATAGTATAGGTACTTTAAGTACTACATTATACCTTTTAGGCTAGTTAATATACTAATAACCTTCTAAGTATATATAAATAATACTCTAGCTAGGCTAGTAGATATTACCTATATTATATACCTTAATAATATCTTAATCTTTACTAAGGATAAGGCTAGCTATATAGAAGTAGTAAAAGAGGTACTATACTAGTTAGATATTGCTAGCCTATATACTAACCTAGATAAGTATATTTTCTATACTAAGATAATTAGGTTTCTAGGGCTTATAGTATCTCTAGAGGGTATTGCTATAAAGCAGGATTATATAGAGGTAATTACTTAGTAGCTATTCTCTACTAGTATTAAAGATATATAAGTCTTTCTTAGGTTTATAGGGTTCTATTAGTACTTTATTAAGAACTACTTTAAGATATATACCTCTCTTATAGACTAACTAATAGCTAAGGTAGTAAGGGAGAAGGTAATAACTAGGGAGGTAATTAAAGCCTTTTATAAGCTCTAAGTTATATTTACCTAAGCCCCTACCTTATAGTACTTTAACCTAGTACTACTAATATAGGTAGAGATAGATATATTAAACTTTATAATTAGAGCTATCCTATTATAGCTAGTAGAGAACTAGTAGTACTCTATTACCTTCTTATCTAAGAAGCTAAAGAGTATTAAACTATAGTATAGTATACTAGAGGCTGAGCTACTAGTAATCTAAGAGGTAGCTATATACTAGAGGTACTACCTCCTATATACCTAGAATAAGATTATATTCTTAATAGACTACCTAGGGTACTACTACCTTACTAATAAGCCTTAGCTTAATAGTTAGTAGGTAAGGTTACTCTAGGACCTATCTCTCTTTAACTTTAAGATTAACTACTAGCTAGGAAAGGAAAATATAGCTAATAGGCTATTACAGTAGCTAGACTATTAGCCTATAGGTATAGAAGACTAAGAGGTATAGGGTGTGTTTTTAGAAAGCTTTCTAAGTAGGTTTACCTAGAGGGTAGTAGTAATTATTAGTAGTAGGTTAATAGGGGTATACCTATTACTACTAGAAGAACTTACTTTAAGCCTAGAGAAGGAAACTGTAGTAGTATAGTAAGCTAATAAGGTAATTACTTCTAAAGAATAGCAAAAGCTAGGGGATAACTAGTTAGAAGAGAAGGATAGGGTCCTTAGGTATAAGGGTAAGGTAGTTATCCTAGAAGGCTATGTACTAAGAATAAAGATTATAGTAGCGTTCTATAATAAGCTAGCTGGGGGGTACCTGTGGGTAACCTATATACTTAAAAGAATTAGATAGATATTCTTCTAGAGATTAATAAAGAAGGATATAATAGAGTATGTTTAGATATATATAACTTATTAATAGATAAAGGTATACTACTACTTACCCTATAGAGAACTGGTGTCTCTACTACTACCTAACTAACTATGGGAATAGGTTACTTTAGATTTTATTACTAAGCTACCTAAGTTAAAAAGATTTACTAGAGAGAGCTATAATAGTATTTTAGTTATAGTAGACTGATTTATAAAGTATATACTATATATACCTATATAGGAGACTCTAATAGTAGACTAGCTAGCGTCTCTCTTAGTTAAAAGGGTATTCTTGTGATTTAATATCTTAGTAGTAATAGTATCTAACTAAGGATCTTTCTTTACTAGCTATTTCTGGTTAGCAGTATACTACCTACTAGCTATTAAGTAGAAGCTAAGTATAGCCTACTACTTATAGATAGATAGCTAGATAGAGTAATAAAACTAGAATATTAAGTACTTCCTTTAGGCTTTCTATAGCCTAGAGTAGGATAATTAGGTAAAGTAGCTACTAATAGCTAAGTTTGTCTATAATAGTACTTAGTATAGTATAATCTAGATAGTACTAGTAGAGGCCCTAATAGGCTATGTACCACGCAACGCAAATGATGTAAAGCTAGAAGGGGCCTTACTAATAGAGGTCCTATTAGTAAGAGACTAGGTATAATAGCTATAGAGCTAGCAAGCTGTAATTCTCTAGATACTAGAGATAGCTAATAAGAACTATAAGAGGTAGTATAATATAAAGTAATCTATAGTAGTGTTTAAGGTAGAAGAAAAGGTCTTACTATTAGTAAGGTTTATATAATAAAAGTACCCTATAAAGAAGCTCTTAGATAAGTATCTAGAGCTATTTATAGTTATATAGGTAGTTAGTAAAGAAAAAGTATATAAGCTTAACTTAGAAATATAATACTATATCTATAATATATTCTTACTATTATAGTTAGAGAAGTTCTATAGGGTAGTAGTAGAGCTATAAGTAGTCTCTATTAAGGAGGAAGAGAAAGATATATACTAGGTAGAGAGAATAGTTATATATAAGAGCCCCTAGAGAAACTAATGGTATTTAATAAAGTAGTAAGGGTATAGAGAGAAGGAGAACTCTTAGAAACTATAGTAAAATATAGTAAAGAAACTATGGTAGGATTATAAATAGAGAATTACTAAGAGCCTATTAGGGGGGAACTAAGTTAATAATTATATAGCTATAAGGTAGCTAGGTTTTATTATCTCTTTAGTACTAAAGCTAGAGAGTAAAGAGGCTTAAGAGCTAGGTATTCTAAGCTTAAGAATAAGTAACTAACTAAATAAATAGTAAAGAGGTATTAGTAGGGTACTAGAGGGGTATATAGGGGGTACTAGAGCTTACTAGTTAGACTCCTCCTTATTATTATTAGTAATACCTTTTCTAGAATCTAATCCACTAGCCTAGGAGTTAATCTTACTAGTATACTAGAGGCTATTATTAATACTATAAGAAAGTACTAGAGGGGTACTAGAGTAGGGGAAGGATATATAACATAGGTATAAGACTTAGTCTAGTTAGAGAAGAGAGTACTCTAAGCCTTAATAGCCTTAGTCTACTTATAGAGTATAACAACCTAGTCCTAGGTAGCAGTAGTAGCAATCTTAGTACTCTTAGCTAATAACTTAGCTTACTTAGCCTACTATTTTATAGTAAAGTAAGTACCCTTAAGGGTAAGGACCTTATACTAGTAGAGGAACTACTCCTCCTCCTTCTATACTACCTTATGCTTAGTATTAGGGACTAATATATTAGAGGCCTTTATCTAAAAGGCCTTTAGGCCTATAAGCTAGGCTTTCTTAATCTCCTTCTAAAAAAGGTTAGGCTAAGGGGTACTAGAGGAGTATAGGGGTATATATATACTTATAAGGTAGTAATAGGAGTAAGAGTTAGCCTCTTTATAGAGGTCCTTAAAAACTACCTTAAGAGTAAGGGTAGTAGTAGTAGTAGTATATAAGGCTTACTATAGGTTAGTAGTAGACTAATAGCTATAGAAGTAGTAATAGTAAGAGGGGGGATAAGCTTATAGGGATATAAGGCTTACTATACTAGCTAGTATAGTAGGAGTACTTATTACTAGTAACTAGAATAGTTAGGATAGTAAAGAAGTAGTAGGGAGGTACTAGAGAGATAAGTATATACTGTAGGTCTTAATATAGTAAGGAAAATAAGTAATAGTATTTTTTATATTAAGCTACTACTTTACTATAGCTTAAAGGTAGTAATAGTAAGAGACCTTATATATAATAATAGGGTTAATAATACTAGAAGTATTAAAATAGTTATTATTAGTAGAGAGGGCTACTAGGGGGGGACTAGAGGAGGTACTAAAGCTACTTAGGATAGTAGGATCAGTAGGGGGTGTTAGAGGCTATGAGGGGTAATGAGGTTAGAGATAAAAGATAAGAGATGAATAAGATATATATTGTTTTAATATAATAGAAGAGCTTGTCGTTTTCCTTTTTTATCTAGCTAGATATAAGGGGTATAAGGGGTTTATTTATACTTACTTTCTGTATATTCTAAGGATTTCTTAGATATTCTAGGTTGTTATCTAAAACACCTCGGTTATATAGTTTAGAACTATATTCTTATACGTTGTTTTCTAAAACATCTCGGTTATATAGTTTAGAACTATATTCTTATACGTTGTTTTCTAAAACATCTCGGTTATATAGTTTATAACTGTATTCTTATTTCCTAGATTTCTCCTTAGATAAATAGTTCTTGCTTAAAGGAACTATTCTTTGTATATAGATATCCTATGTATTTATGATATATAGGCGTTTTCTAAGTAAATATATAGTTATCTAGTATGTACAGTATATACAGTACTATTAATACTGTGTTATATAATTCACTTTATTATTATATACACTATCTTTTTTATATAGATATAAGGTATTTAAACCTTAATATCTAACAGGGGGTATAGAGGATATAATAGTAGTAGTAGGGGAGCGGCTAGTGCTAGTACTACTACTGGTATTACCATTACTAGTACTATTGTTACTGCTATAGCAGTAGAGGTATAACAAAAAACAAAAAAACAACAACAATATAAGGATATTACAAAGAAAAAAAGGAAAAGGAAGAAAATAGGTAAAAAGCAAAAAAGAGAAGGTAGGCCTAGCTATTTTACTAAGTAGTATATATATAAGTAAGTAATGATAATAACTCTAGCCTATAAAGAAATAATAATACCTCTAAAAGGAAAGGGAAGTAAGAGGCACTAGGGAGGTACTAGTACCCCTTTTATTACTATAAAGCATACCCTTATTATTATACTAAGAATAATATAACTTAGGGCTTAGCTACTTAAGAAACAAAGGTATAAGTAATAAAAGCTAATTATACTACTTTATAAATAATAGAATACTAGGCTATAAGAGAGAAAAGGGAATAAGTAACTAAAGTAATACTATAGGTAGGTAAGGTACCTCTATAGTAGAGTAAGTAGTCTCTTACTAATAGTAGTAAGGGCCTAAGACTCACACCCTAAGTATAGGATAGCTAGGCCTAGTAAGGTACTAGAGGGGCTATTAGCTATACTAAGCTACTATAAAACAAGAGCAAGGCTAAGGGTCAGTAGTTAGCTAGGGAGATAACTACCTATCTAGCAATCTACTAAGCCTAGTAGAGTTTCTAGACTCTACTAAAGTATAAGTAGTATTATAAGCAGGGTACTGGAGTACTAATAGAGGGGCTAACTAATTAACTACTAGGTCCTAAGGATAGGGCCTTAGAGGGGGGGGGATTGTATCAGGTTCCTAAAAGTAGTACTAGCTTTGGGGCTGGCGGGGTACTGGGTAGGGCCTAGGGGGCACCGTAGAACAGAATAACGTTATACTAAAGGGTATATAAAAGGGGTTTTTATAATAGTATTAAGGTTTAGAGAGGAGATGGATTAAAATAATAGTTATTAGTAACCTCTAACTGCCCTCCTACTAACTTCTTTACTTAGTACTATATAGCCTCTAATACTACCTTTATATAGTTAATTAACTTCTGTAGTTAATATAATATTTACTACTGTATTTTGTTTATCATACATACTTTATATAATATAATAGATATCTCTAGTATATCTTCTTTTATCTATATGCTACAGGCTTAGGTAGTTATTTTGTGGAGTATATAGCTACCTAGGTAGCTAAGATAGTTATACTAGTAGTTAGCTTTAACCAGCCTACTCCGTTAGTAGCGGTCTATTAGTACTGAGGCTACTATAACTATATCTACATTTACTACTACTAGGTATACTACTAATATAGTATAAAGACTATTATAGTTATTGCTAGCCTTAATAACCTATTAACTAGTAATTTCATCTATATTAAATACTATAGAGTAGTCCTTTACTATATATATATAATTATTAGTTAGACTGTTATTCTACTACTAATTATTTCTTATTTTAAGTATTATATATAATACTAGATTATATAATAGTAATAAATAATAGGTGACTCTTTTGAGTATGAATTGTACTTAGTAATTGCTCTGTTTTATATAGATAAGTGTGTTACCCTATCTCTTAATTAGGATAGTGGTATTGCTTGCCTAGATAAAGTTATCTAACTTTGCTGGGGTTATCTCTAAGAAGCAATAATAAGAGTGGAAGATATAAAGGGTTACCTCTAAATCTAGGATAATAAAGTCTTTAAGTAGATAGTTAGATATTATAAAAGTAGCTAATTATATAGATAAGGCTCCTTTACCCTTTAACTATACCTTGCCTTTACTACCTTCTAACTGTTATTTAGCTAGAGGTACTACTACTACTGCTATAGTAAATTTATCTAGGTAGGTATATATAGAGGCTAGTGATATATCTTTCTCTTTTAGCTTATCTTTTATATATCACTACGTTAGAGCTTGCTTTATATAGTTAATAATTACTTTGCATGGTTACTATAGAAACCTTAGGTATATTTTACTTATAAAGTAATACCTTAATAGTAAGTATCTAGAGATATTATATAGTAAGTACTTTTTATTACTATAGTTATTACTCTTGTTATTTTAGTTATTATAGTAGTTATTATACTGTTTTTCCTTTGTTAGCTTCTTTTGTATGCAATCTTCTGCAATGTTATTAGTGACTGTTGCTATAGTGACTGGGCTAAAGGTACTGTAAGCAGCTTTTGCCTGGGGACGCTCTGGCTCTGTGGCGATGTGGGCCTGTATTGCTGATGTCACTTTGCAATATGGGAGCTGGTTATTAATAGCTCTTATGCAGTTAGTACTTTTATATACCTCTACCTATGCTGCTAGCAGCATATACCTTAATGCCTTTATTAGCAGTAGAAACTATTTACTGGTCTTTATAGCTAAATACTACTGGACTTGCGTGCTGTGAGAGAGCGCTTTCTCTTAGTTAGATATCTATTTCTCTACCTCTTTTATATCTATTACCTTGTGATCTATAGCTCTTTTTATAACTTTCTTATACTTTACTATAGTGATTTCTTTTTCCTTATATAGGGGTAGATTAATATATACTTTAATATTATATATCTATATATATATTAACTTACTTATAGAGTAGTACTTTATAACTACTATTAGATCTACTATTATATAGATCTAGGTAACTAAGTTACTAACTGCTTTATAGTCTTACTTATATTACTGTTGTTTTTATATATATATCTTATTATTATATTTAAGTTATTTCTATTCTTTAGTTAATAGCTAGGATAGCTTTAAGGCCTGTGTGTCTTTTAGATCTAGCAGTTGTTAGCTGTCTACTGTGTTGTCTGTTACCTACCTAGTTATTGCAGATAGCACCATTAGGTAGTCTGTAATATCTGGAGCTATTAGAGGCTTTACTAGTTGTTTTGTAGTAGTACGCTGTATATTATTGGCGTTTCGGTTAATTGACTCCCATAGATTTAAGGCTACTGCCTGTTGCTGTAGCTGGATATACTAATTGCTCTAGTTAGCTGGGCTGCTTAGAGTTACTGATGTTATAGCTATCTTGTTTTTAGTTATAATAATAGCTATGGTATATATTATGTATACTATATATAGTACTTTAAGTGATATTAATTAGTACTTGTAAATTCAAACTGTTAATTATTGAAGTATGTAGATAATTATGGTGAAAATCCCTGGTTAAATTTCTGGTATATGTATGTGTAACTATGTTGCTATTTTTTATGGGATTCCCCATACATTTATAGCTGTTGTATTACCTTAGGATCTAAATGCACGTGGTTATTAGATTCTAGATATTTTGGCTGGCAAAATCCGTTCTATAGATGTCAACTGACATTTCGCCGCAGACCTTTCCTAATCCAGCCTAATGGGCCTAGAGGTCTATACCATTTGCTAGTATATTATACTTACTTTAATTGTTATACTATTAATAATATAGAGTACTGGTTTGTTACTATCTAAGTATATTATATTAATAAAGACCTTATAGTTAAAGTTATAGTTATTATAGAGAGTAAACTTAAACCTTTCTAGAGCTTTTAAATTTAGCTAGTAGTGCTAGTAAAATTTGTTAATTTCTTTAATATTTAAGATTACTATTATATAGCTAGCTTGCTAGAGTACTTTGTGTAGCCAATAAACTAAGGGGTAACTAAATTAGCAATATATTTGCTATAGCTCTATATTAGTAAGATAGTATTATACTACGCTGCGCTCCAGCTGCTCCAAAAGCATCCATAGGTAGCCCTATTTATATACTACTAGCACTATAGTTATACCCTTAATAAGTATATTAGTAAGGTTATTAAATCGCATGCTATTAGAGTCCATATCTTTTAAGCACAAAAGAAACAGAGTACTAGAGGTTATTACATAGAAAGTAAGCTTACTAATAGGGGTAGGTATAGTAATAGCTCTAAGTAAATTAAATAAATCACTACTACTAAATTTAATACCTACTTTACTAGCATAGCTCATATCTAGTAACAACTCTACTCCAAGGTACTTATAGAGGGCTATATACTATTAGTAGCCTATAGTTAATACTCAGGCTACCCCAGTATCTAGTATAATACCTTAGAAAGTTATAGTAGACTATTAATTATTAAGCATAAAGACTTTATCTAACCCTTATTCTTAGCTAAGGTCTTATGTAAAAGGGTCTTCTTTTATCAAAGCATGCAAAGTAGCTTAGTTATATAGTTATGTATAGACCTTCTAGCTATTAATACTCTCTTTACTAAAAAACGCTATAAATATAAAGAAAGTCACATCCTTAAAGAGCTCTTTACTATTATCTAGTATATACTTATTATTAGTTATATCACTAAGAGAGTTAGGCTCTTCACCCTCATAGTTAAGAAGGTATTATTTAAATCTTTTAGTAAAGTAGCTCCTTTAGAGCTGCTTATAAGAGGCGTCTCTTTCCTCCTTTAAGTATATTATTAACTAATATCCTTCCTTATTATAAACAAAGCACTTTTTCACTTAAAATGCACTACTTTGTAGGCAGTTATTTTAGGGCCTTAGACCATACCCTTGTTATAGTAAGTAACTACCGCATCAGCTATTGTAGTAGTAGTGAGTAAAGTACTACTAGTCTAGCTTAGGCAGTCCTTCTATAAGGTACTGCGCCTTTTACTTATATATTACTGCTATATTACTCACGCTATTTCTTAACTATATACAAAGTATATTATAAGTTATAGGTAGATTAAGTAAGGCAGCCACAGACTTAGGTATACCTTAGTAATAAGTAAGTAAAGTATTGCAGTAGTTACTATTAGTAGGTATGCCTTACTATATTATAGCTCTAACTAGCTTTATAACTTTCTTAATAAGTAAGTCTAGCACTTTAACTCTTGTTTTACTAGGTAATTTATAGGTAACTTACTTATAGCTAAGCCTTTATAACTCTATATTATATATATAGTAGACTTTATCCCCTTTAAACTATAATTCAATATTTACTATAAGTATATTAAAACTAATCAAATAGTTATAGAGGTTACTAGTATAATACTTCCATGCGTTGCCTATAAGCATAAATAAGATAGTAGACCTATAGTAGTTACTAGAGATACCAACTCTCACGCAGAGGTTATAAAAAATCAGAAGCTTTAAGTTAAGGGTCTTATAGTTACCACTACTATACTTTAATATTGAATTATCTAAATATAACTTAATAAGGTTAGGTAATTAATAAGTAGTTAGCCTATTAGTTAGGGGAGTAGTTATGCTTAGTAACTACCTCTTAACTATTGTAGTAGTTATAGGTAAACTTAGTATAAGAGAGGCTTTGTTAGTTTACCTTTTAAATAGAAGAGGTTTAAATAATAGGTTGCTATATAAGGTGCGTTATTAATAATCTAACTTATTGTATAACTTCTATAAAAAATCTATACTTTTGTAGCTATTATATACCTTATTAATTAATAGTAGGGGAGTAGCCTGTAGTATCTATTTAATATTTCTTATAAAGTCTAGGTTATTAAGGTAGTTACAAAAGACCTTATACTTAGCCTCTATTTTGCTTATTATCTTATTATCCTACCTTAGGAAATGCTTGTTATTAACTAGCTTCTTTAACCTTATAATAATAGTACTTTTAATAGGTTCTTTTGTTACCTATATACTATAGCTAATGATAAAGTTATAGAAGGTAGTTATAACTACTTTTAAGGTAGTATTAAAGTCTGTATTAGACTAATCTTTAAATTTATTATAGACTTATTACTATAAATCTTTACTATAGTAGCCTTACTTCTTATAGGTAGTTAAGTGATATAGAATAATTATATCTAATAACTTAATATAGTTAGAGGGCAAGCTGCTCTCTAACATTTAATCTAAGTACTTAATACCCTAAATTAATAGGTTAATATACTTATGGTATCTGTTAGGTATAGATTTATAATATCTATGTGCTGTACTAACTGCGCGCTTGCTTGTGGTCTCTTTAGTAGCCTTAGGGGCGCGCTCTATAGCAGTTGCTTTTTCTTATGTTATTACAGTTACCCTCCATTAGCCTAATAACCTCTTAAATACAGGCGTTTCTTCTAGTAAGCTAGAAGGTATATATATATATTAGAGGGATTACTACTAGTAGTATAAGTAACTACTTAGTTAATAGGGTCTTACTTGCTTTCTTTACTAAGGGCTCAGTAGCAGTATTGCCTATTAATATAAGCCTTCCTCCTTTGTGCTAAACTTATTACTTATTAAAAAGAGCCTTTTGTGTAGTCTTATGACTCTTGTTACTTATTAAAAAGAGCCTTCCTTGCAGGGCACTTATTACTTATCAAAAAGAGCCTTCTTTATACAGGCTTCCTTAGTATTAGTTACTTAAGGGTAATTAGAGATATGTTTTAAGTAAGAAAAGAGTATAAAAGAAAGTTAGGAAGAGAGAAGGAGTAAGAGAAATTATAGAAGTTAGAGGAGGGGAAGGGGGTCTATTATATTCCTATAAGCTTATTAGACTGTTTAGTTATTTAATAGTTTAGTAGAGTTACTTTTTAGGTAACTATAATAATAGTTATAAGTCTAAAGTTAAAGTAATGAAAAAGTAAAGTTAATAAGGTTATATTAAGTTAGTTAATAGTAGGTTATTAACAGTTGTTTTAGTATACAAAGTATAAGACTTTGCAGTCTTATAGTCTAACGATTTTTAGTAAAAATCATTATCTTATAGGTTATAGCTTCTTATAATATAATAAAGTTAACTTATATAAATTAAGCTCGCATACTTATGGTACCCTTTATAAGGGTACTATAAGTTTACTATAATAGTATTCTAAGCTAGTTATCTATATAGGAGAAAGCATAGAACTATCTTACTACTACTATAGGGTTTAGAGTAGTTCTATCTCTTCTTAAAAAACCTTACTAATCTATAGTATCTTTTAGTAAGTAGTTACTATATTTAACTACTAATTAGTATTAATAAGTAAGGTATTAGGTTTCTAGTAATAAATAAGAGGTCTTAAAAAGGATTAATTACATATATAGAAGTATAACTATTAAGAGGGCTGCTAGGTTAAGCTAGTAGTGAAAGGGGCTCCTGCGGGTGGGCCTGCGGACAAGCTCAGACTGGTCTTACGTGACTAGTAGGATCAGAGTTAGTAGGTAACTCTAATAGATCCTAATGATGGGCTAGCATTACAACAATTAGTCTACCCCTATATAAGAAAAAGAAAATTACTATAGTGAAGTATGAGAAAGTTATAAAAAGAGCTATAGATTATAAGGTAATAGATATAAAAGAGGTAGAGAAATAGATGTCTGACTAGGAGAAAGTGCTCTCTTATAGTATATAAGTCTAGTGGTATTTAGCTATAAAGACTAATAAATAGTTCCTACTATTAATAAAGGGGTTAAGGTATATACTACTAGTAGTATAGGTAGAGGTATATAAAAGTACTAACTACATAAGGGTTATTAATAACTAGCTCTTATATTGTAAAGTGATGTTAGTAATATAGGCTTGTATTGCTACAGAGCTAGAGCATCCCTAGGTAAAAGCTACTTACAGCACCTTTAGCCTAGTTACTATAGTAATAGTTACTAATAATATCACAGAGAATTATATATAAAAGGAGCTAATAAAGAAAAAACAGTATAATAACTACTATAATAACTATAATAATAAGAGTAATAACTATAATAATAAGAGTAATAACTATAGTAATAAAAAGTATTTATTATGTAATATCCCTAGGTACTTATTATTAAGGTATTACTTTATGGGTAGAATATGTTAGATATTAAGGTTTAAATACCTTATATCTATATATAAAAGATAGTATATATAATAATAAAGTGAATTATATAACACAGTATTAATAGTACTGTATATACTGTACATACTAGATAACTATATATTTACTTAGAAAACGCCTATATATCATAAATACATAGGATATCTATATACAAAGAATAGTTCCTTTAAGCAAGAACTATTTATCTAAGGAGAAATCTAGGAAATAAGAATACAGTTATAAACTATATAACCGAGATGTTTTAGAAAACAACGTATAAGAATATAGTTCTAAACTATATAACCGAGATGTTTTAGAAAACAACGTATAAGAATATAGTTCTAAACTATATAACCGAGGTGTTTTAGATAACAACCTAGAATATCTAAGAAATCCTTAGAATATACAGAAAGTAAGTATAAATAAACCCCTTATATCCCTTATATCTAGCTAGATAAAAAAGGAAAACGACAAGCTCTTCTATTATATTAAAACAATATATATCTTATTCATCTCTTATCTTTTATCTCTAACCTCATTACCCCTCATAGCATCTAACAAAATATACCTAAGGTTCTTAAAGTAACTATATAGAGTAATTATTAACTATATAAAGTAAGCTTTAATATAATAATATATAAAAGATAAGCTGAAAGAGGAAGATATATTACTAGCCCCTATATATACCTACTTAGATGAATTTGCTATAGTAGTAGTAATAGTACCTCTAGTTAAATAATAGTTAGAAGGTAGTAAGGGTAAGGTATAGTTAAAGGGTAAAAGAGCCTTATTTATATAGTTAGCTACTTTTATGATATCTAACTATTTACTTAAAGACTTTGTTACCTTAGATTTAGGGGTAACCCTTTATATCTTTTACTCCTGTTATTACTTCTTAGAGATAACCCTAGTAAAGTTAGATAACTTTATCTAAGTAGGCAATACTACTATTATAATTAAGGGATAGGGTGATATACTTATTTATATAAAATAGGGTAATTACTAAGTATAATTTATACTTAAAAGAGTTACTTATTATCTATTACTATTATATAACTTAGTATTATATATAATGCTTAAAATAAGAAATAATTAGTAGTAAGATAATAGTCTAACTAATAATTATATATATATAGTAAAGGACTACTTTATAGTATTTAATATAGATAAAATTGCTAGTTAATAGGTTATTAAGGCTAGTAAGAACTATGATAGTCTTTATGCTATATTAGTAGTATACCTAGTAGTAGTAAATATGGATATAGTTATAGTAGCCTTGGTACTAATAGACTGCTGCTAAAGGAGTAGGCTAGTTAAAGCTAACTACTAGTATAACTATCTTAGCTACCTAGGTAGCTATATACTCAATAAAATAACTACTTAAGCCTGTAGTATATAGATAAAAGGAGATATACTAGAGATATCTATTATATTATATAAAGTATATATAATAAGTAAAATATAGTAGTAAATATTATATTAACTATAGGAGTTAATTAACTATGTAGAGGTAGAGAATTATATTATATTAGATTTTTACCTATTTAAATAAGGCTATAGTAGATATAAGTTAGCCTTGCTGTTTAGTAACTAAAAGTCTAGCTTTATATAGGACTATTACCTATAATAGTATACTTCTAAGGCTATTAAGATAGCTTTAGTAGACTTTATATAGTTAATTAAAGTATATAAATTAATAGAAGTACAAGTAATTTAGTATAATAATAAGATTATAACTACCTATCTATAGGTAAAGGAGGCTATAGAAAGTATAGGAATCCTGTTTAAGGCCTTGGTACCTAATATATAAGTATAAAATAGCAGTGTAGAGAGGATTGCTGTGGTGATTAAGGAGAAAGCCTATATAATAAGGCTGAAATTAAAATTGCTAGTATTACTGTGGTTAGAGATTCTAAAAGTAGCGGTATACTTATATAACTGAATGCTAGCTAAATCTTGTAGCTAGAGATCTCTATATTAGATCTAATATATAGTAAGAGGGTAGCTATTATCTAGGCTATACCTTAGCTATTTATAAGTATTTAGCTACTATGTATATGTGATAACTTTAGATACTTAACTTAGCTATAATTATTTCTAGTACTTTAAAGTAAAGATATATATTAGCTATTTAGTTAGTTATATATTAACTAACTAGTACTATATATATTTTTCTTTAAAGAATAAAGTTATTATATCTTATGATATGATATTTAATACAGATAGATACTTCTCTAGAAAAGAAGATAAATATGTAGATAAGTTAAGTAATATAGATAAGGCTGTGATTAATAAATAAATCTAAAAAGTAATTAAAAAGAACTTTATAAATATTACTAATAGTAAGGATATTATAGAAGAAGATATAGTACAATTTTTAAACTAAACTACTAATAAAATACTAGAAGAAGTCTATAAATATATAAAGTTATACTTTATATTAATAATACTACTAGAATCTCGAAATACTTTATTTATTATACTACTATAAGATATACTTAATATAAGAGAGTAAGAAGACTATATAAATTATAATAAAATCTAATATATTAACTATATTATATATTAAAAGTAAATATATCTATAAGAATCTTAAAAAGCTATATTTATAGCTCGGACTATTAACAGTCCTTATTGCAGTACCTAGAACTAGTAAGCCACTTATATAGCTAGGACTATTAATAGTCCTTACTGCAGTCCCTAGAAAATCTTAAAGCAAGACCTCCTACCTAGTAAAAGTATAGGCTAGCCCCCTAATATTAGAAAGGATAATGTAATAAGAGAGGATCTATCTAACTCTAGTAATAAGATAACAATACCTTAAAATATAGCTATAAGGCTATACTAGAAGGATTTACCTAGGTTGCCTAAAGTATATACTAACCTAAAAAACTACCTATTTATAGAGAATTTTTAAGAGGCTAAGAAAGCTTATTTATAGAGCTACAATACTATAAATAGCTAGGTTAAAGTTAGTATAGAGGAAGCTAGTAATAACTAGATACTTAACTACTAATAGATATATACCTATAAGCTAAATAAATATAGATTTCTTATAAAGTTTAAGATATACCTTGTTATTTATAATAATTAGTAGCTAAAAGATATAATCTGTAATATATATACAGTAATACTAATAGGACTTTTATTCTAATTACTTATTATAATTATAGCTAAGTTAGACCTAGAATTACTTTAATTTAATATAGTAAATATATTTATATATACTAATATAGATAAGATAGTATTTATAAGACTTCCTCTAGGATATCTAAGCTATAGTAGTAGCAAGATTATCTACCTATAAAAGGCCCTTTACAGGTTATAATAATTACTGCTACTATGGCAAAAGTACCTAGAAAAGGGACTTTGAGAACTTAGATTTATACTAGTCACTAGAGAGCCATGCTACTAGCAAAAGGGAGCCATTACATTCTTCTTCTATATTAATAATTATATCTTTGTATTCCCTAAGTTATTACAATAAGAAGCTAATAAGGTAATTAATAGTATAAAAGAAAGATACTACTTAGAGAGTAGTAATAAAATACAATAGTTCCTTAGTATAGAAATTCTCTATAATAGATAATAATAAAAGATATAGCTATTATAGTTAGTATATATTAAAAAGATAGTAAAGCTAATTAATAATAAAACGTAGCCACTACTAAATAATACCCTAATAGGTAATAAAGAACTTCTACCCTTATAGCAGACAGTAGTAAACTATAAAGTTATAAGATACTAGCAAAAAGTTAAATCAATCCTATATATAGTAATAATAATAAGACCTAACGTTATATTTATAATAAGTTAGCCAGTAAGATTTAATTATAACCTATTAGTAGCCTATCAAAGAGTAGTAAACTAGGCACTGCAATACCTTAGGCATACAGCTAGTCTTTACCTTAAATTTAAGCCTAATAAAGAGCTTATTATTATATTAGACACAAGCTTTAGAAATAACTTAATTAACTACAAGAGCTTACAGGCTTTTACTATTAAGCTGTATAGCAGACTTATTAGCTAGAGGGTAAATAAGCAGTAGATAGTAACTACTTTAACAACTAAAGCAGAGGTACTAGCCCTGTTACAAGCCGCAAAAGAATTAATATTCACAAGCTAATTAATTACTAAGCTTACTACTAGTAATAATACTTTAAATACGTTACCAAAGGTTATAATATAATATAATAATTAATAGATAATTAGCCTTATAACTAAGGAGTTAGTTTAATTATAAACATACCTTTATTATATAGATATATATTACTACTAGCTATATTAGGAGATTATAGATAGTTATATTAAAGTTATATATACCCTATTAGCAAAGCTAATAGTAAATAGTTTGATAAAGACCCTACTAAAGCAAAAATAGCCTGTGTTTCTATAGTAATTAAATCTTAGTAACTAAACCATGTGGTTAATATAAAACTATAAGGAAGAATTAGCTAAGGATAAATTACTAATACAATTAAAGTAATAAGTATTATAGCAATAGATAGTTAGCTAGTGTAGCCCCTAACTAGGAGGGTTAAATTACATAGTTATATTGGTTAGCAAAAGTGAATTACTATAAAAGATATAACTAGCCAACCTTAATATTATAACTAATTACTAATATAACTAGTAATACTTTAATAATAAGTTTCTTAATAACTAAGTAATATATATAGTTAGTAATTTTATTATAATAATTACTTTAATTAGGGCTAAAAGCTAATATAAAATCTAATTATAAAAGATTACTATTTTAAGTTAGAAAGTCATAATAAAAGATAAAAGTATAGTTAAAACCATACTTTAAGAATAATTATATATATAAACCTATAGAAGCTATATTAAATATAATAGTAAGTATATAAAGCCTAAGACTACTATAAGTATGATATAGCTTTACTAAGTAAAAGAACCTTAGTTACTATACATTTATATTATCAAGCTTAGACTTATATAAAGGGGCTAGTAGGCTTTATAGATATAACCACTATTAAGTCTTTTTACCTCTACCTAGGATTAAACCCTAGAACTCTAGTATAAGTTACTATCTTATACTATAACTATCTAGTAGGGGGTAATACTACTAGACTATATATACTCTAGTTTTAATTATTATTAATTAGTTAATTACTACCTTTTATAATAAGTAATTAGTAGTTATAAGGATCTACAAGAATATAAAAGAAAGGTATGAAAGGGTAGTAATTACTCTATCTATTAATTAGTTAGATTAAACCTATGAATAGCTTCAATCTAAGAGGGCGTGTCAAAGTAGGTGCAATATGCCGGCGAATAGCATAGACCTCCAGGCCCATTGGGCTGGATTGGGAAAGGTCTGCGGCGAAATGTTAGTTAACATCTATGGAACTGATTTTGCCAGCCAAAATATCCGGAATCCGATGACCACGTGCATTTAGATCCTGAGGCAACACAACAGCCATAAATGTGCGGGGAATCCCATGGAAAATAGCGACATAGTTACACATACATACACCAGCAATTTAACCAGGGATTTTCACCGTAATTATCCACGTACTTCAACATGTGTTGCCTCAGGATCTAAATGCACGTGGTCATCGGATTCCGGATATTTTGGCTGGCAAAATCAGTTCCATAGATGTTAACTAACATTTCGCCGCAGACCTTTCCCAATCCGGCCCAATGGGCCTGGAGGTCCGTGCCATTCGCCGGCATATTGCACCCACTTTGACAGTAGTGGTAATAGTATTACTAACGCATAGACAAAAAAGTAGGTTTTGGACGCTGCTAACGCAACAGACTGTAAGCCAGTTTAGGTAGGTAGGTCGGTCGGAGCGAAACGGGAGGAGAGGGGGAGTAACCTTTATGTGGCTGATTGTGTCATGCCGCAGAGCATGTGTTCTACTGTTGATTTTCACATTTCACATGAATACGGAACAATATTCACCTCTCGCAACACCGTCGATGCAATTTTTCATCTTTGCCTTTGATCGCTCTCATCACCGTCTCATTTCGTGTCTTGATCTCTCACCTGTCTTGTATACGACACTCGAGCGATGATGGCAGAGACACGGGATGTCCACACCGAACCTCTACGCGCCGACGTGGAATCGCAGCCGACCGCGATCGATGGGCCTGGTTTTCCCGCTAGCACTCTTGAGTCGCAGCTCCAGTCAAGCTTCTTTTCCGTCTTGCCCCTTGAAATCCGCCAGAGCATCTATAGCCATCTCTGGCTGGCCGCTGGGCCAACTCAGCACGTGTACAAGTCTAGCGCATCTGATTTCGCGCCCCTCTCTCATTGCCGATGCATCGCGGAACTCGATGCCGAGGATATCCGAGAGGCGGAGCTTGCCCGCGTGTTGGGCACTCCGCCGACCGACCCGGCGACGCTCGGGGGCGGTGCGGGACCGGGGTCGGAGGAAGAAAGAGACGCCATCATGGAATGGCGGTTTCGCGTCGTCTCAACCTGGTGCAACCACTGGCAATGTGAAGAAGAACCGCCGGTTCTACGCGCGATACATGAAACCCCCGCGTCAGGAGGCGAGGCCGAGGAGGAATACGATTCCCCCGAGAGCCGTAAGAGCCGCCGTCGCCAAGTTCTTGTCAAAGAGTTCAGCCCGTTCCTGGCAATCCTTCTCACCTGCAAGCGGATGCACGGCGAGGCAGTCGATTCCCTGTACAAGTCCACGACCTTCTCCTTCGTCGGCACAGATGCCCTCTCACGCTTCACCAAGACCACGGCGCCCGAATCTCTCGCCCGGATCAGTAAGATCCACCTGACATGGCGGGCCCCGATAGAGACGTACATGAACCTGGACGCCGGGGAGGCTGTGGCGGAGAGAGCCAAGTGGAACAAGCTGTGGGAGGAGGTGGCTCTCGCGATCCCTCCCTTGAAAGAGCTTCGTATCTGGGTCTATCCCTACTATGCTCGATATCCCATGCCGCACGAAGAATGGCTTCAGCCACTCCACCAGTTTGGAAAGGTGCCCAAGTTCCAAACCTCCTTCAGATGGTTCCAAGATCCCCCGACGCCGGACACCGGACCCGTGGACTTTCTGGAGGCGGCCCCGTTCGAGTACGACAGAATACCTCCGGTGCAAGAGAACCCCCTTCACTTCCACTGGCGCCGCTTGATTGGGCTACCACCTGATGAACCGCGTGAGCCCGTCAGCCGACGACAGAGGAAGCGAAGATATCTCGGCAGGGCATTTTGAGGAGCCTACGATAGCAAGACAGAAGGTCTGTCGAGGAGAGACGGAAGCAGACCCTGAGCCGCAACCTCTTCCAATCGCCGTTACAGACTGGCCGTTCGACCCCTCATGCCACGCGGTCCTACGTGTGTTCGGCCGAGCGTCCCCGCCATGACCGCATCGGTCAGATTGGTTGCTGCCGTACGGTGAGAGAGCCGAGCCTCTATTTCGGCCGAAGTGCAGCTCGTCTGATGTGTTGAACGCCGACGGAAGGGTTTAATTAGTGTGTCCGTCGAGAGCACGACGCATGCTGGCCTGGCCCTGCCGATCCTCGAAACTACACTCCCTGACTCCCCAGGCATGCGTGCCGTTCATCCGTCGATTTAAGGTTTTGTTTTCGGCCTCTTCACGGTTTCATGTATGTGTCTCTCAACGAAGGACATGAGCCAAGGCCGTTGGACATCGCAAGCCGAGTAACGGTTAAACGGTGTCGAGGCTTGTGTGGAGCGCGATGACGCGCATTCTGAATTGGCTCCCAGGTTTTTTTTTTGCGACCTCGTAACGTCCTGGAAATTTGCTTCACGGTTGGTTACCTTGTTGAGTCACGACTCACAAAAAACGCTGTGGTCCTTTCTACAATAGTGAGGACAGATGGAGTCTTCCCAGCCACACAAAGTCAGCACATCTGCCCCGACTAGGAGCACGATACCAAGACAAAGGCAGTCGTCACTGCAATACATACAGCCTGGCGAGTTGGTCTCAAGTACAAACGCTTTGGACGGGATTTTACCGTTGCTCCACTGGCACGACTGGCAAGCCGAAAGGCCCAGGAGGAGGGTTGTTCGGATGATGCACGCTGTGACTTGAAGATGTGGGTGAAGCCGCTCGGGGCTTGAGCGCCAGTCTGTTTATAAACCTCCCTCTTCTTCTCGTCCCTGTGCTGAGAGGGCTCTGATGGAAGCTCAGGGTTCCGTGTTTACATTCTTTGGCCCGGAAATTGATATTCATACTAATTTCACCACCTTTTTAATTAACCACCACCGCGGGACAACTCGCTCAGACCGACGTATGATGAATCCGGTAATACGGACGGTGTTTATCTTGTTGGCGACGATGACACATGTCTTGGCAGCGCCCGTGGCCGATGCCAACATTGTCCTGACGGAATCAAGCATGAGGCCTGAGTATCACACATCCTGGGTGGAAGATGGCACCGTGAGTTCCCAGCAACCCCCTTCATCGCCTCTCTTCGAAGCAGACTCTCAGTCTCTAACGCCGAGCCATAAGTAAAAGAAGCCGTGGTTGAGGAAGCGGGCAGCAGGGAAAGGCGACCCCTGCAACCCTGGCAGAGGCCAGTGTGTCACCGGTCTCGGCTGTTACGGATGCGGAAATCACCAGCCCGTGTGCCAGCGAGGTCCGGGTTCGAACGAGTGCTGCTACCGGGATAACCCGAATTCGGTGGCTGTATGCGACCGGACATAGCCTTTATATATATATATATCTTTTTCAGTTATTCCAGGAGGGCGAATAATAAAAGCCAACTCTAAGCAAATACAGAACACATTCAGACTCTGATGCCGGCCAACTAAAGCAGTGCTATCCGTACTTTACATTCAATATGGCTGGAGAGGGTATATCGAGCATCACGTGACCACTGAACGTAAAGGCCCCAAAGCTTTAACAGTTACATAGATTACTTAACAATATGAGTTCAAACATGTCTCGTTACGTTATACACTTGAGTTTTCATTATCAAGGGTTATTTCAAGGGGCTAGCAACGTTTGGAAATCGGCGTTTGTGGACCAAGCTCACTTCAAAACTTCCGGTTACAGTACCTAATGTAGGTAGTACTATGTTCATGGACTGATCATAATAGATGCATACTGCTGGAAATCCCCAGTATAAAGATTTCACAGTCAAACAACAAAAAAATTCCCAAACAAGTCATTACGGCTACTTTCACTGTCTAAGGCTATCAAGATATGAGCACAAGGTGATAAAGAGACATACAAACCATCAACAATCAAATGCCTGAAACATTCCATGGTTAAGCCGTTGAAAGTAATTCAGCCAATGATAAACACGGCTGCGAACAATGTTAGGCACGCTATCAAGGCCGGCTAGGTTGCGAAAGACACAAATACTGGGAAAGTACATAAAGTGGAAAATGAGGGGGTATAAGAGAAATGGCAGAATGGCCAACAATGATTACGAATAACTGGAGAAAGTCTGAAACATGACCAAAAGACCAAGTCAGCCAGGTGAAATATGAAAAGAATAGCAGAGCAATTGCATTAACGAGTTCTCATAGTATTGACCAGTCAGTTGCGTAACCCTTTTTCCAATTCATGCCTAAATCTGAGACTATTTAACCATTCTGTGCTAAAAGTAACAAACTACCCGACTGAGAGCCAAGCGGCAAGGTTGGAATCAAGCTGACTAGTAGCGGGCCGTGGGAAGAATGTTGGATTTTCCCTGCCCTGCTCTCCCGATGTGCAACGTATGCATACCGGAGGCCTTTCCAACAGAGCCGCTCGAAGCACAGCCGGGCTGAAGGGATGACTGAAACCAGACAAAACACCCCGGCACAAACCGTCGTTGTCCATCTGAGAGAAGCCAGACGCCAACTTAACAGCCAGTGCCTGCCAGGCCAAGTCGCCAATCCCAAGTGTCCACAAACTCCTGTTTCTCCTCGGTCTTCCAATGCGCAAATACCCTGCTGCCGCTGCTGTTGCTGCTGCTCAAGACCGGCGGTCGCTGCATGTCCTGTTGTAAGGTCGTCGGTTGTGACTCCGGCATCGTCGACTGCTCTACCACGGATAGTCGCAGTACCAGTTTCCCCATCGGTCCTGCATGCCAACTTGGCCAGATGGGCACCCGTTCCCCCATCCGCCGCCGCCGTTTCTCCAGCCGCCACCGTTGTCCCAGCCGCCGCCGTTGTTCCAGCCGCCGCCGTTATTCCAGCCGCCACCGTTGTTCCAGCCGTTGCCGTTGCCGTAACCGCCCCGGCCGCCGCCGTTGTTCCAGCCGTTGCCGTTGCCGTAACCGCCCCGGCCGCCGTTGTTCCAGCCGCCGCCGTTGCCGTTGCCGTTGCCGTTGCCGTAACCGCCATAGCCGCCGCCGTATCCCTGTTGGAGGTGTTAGCTATCTTGGTCCTTTGTCAGTTTGAAGGGTCGGGTTGGGCATACTCCTCGGCCACCTCCGCCATATCCTCCTCCGCCGTATCCTCCGCGGCCACCTCCATATCCTCCTCCACCGTATCCTCCGCCACCGTATCCTCCGCGACCACCTCCATAACCTCCTCCACCATATCCTCCTCCACCTCCTCGGCCACCGCCGTATCCGCCGCCACCTCTACCTCCATATCCTCCTCCTCCGCGGCCACCACCGCCGTATCCGCCACCTCCGCGGCCACCGCCGCCGTATCCGCCACCTCCGCGGCCACCGCCGCCGTATCCGCCACCTCCGCGGCCACCACCGCCGTATCCGCCACCTCCGCGGCCACCACCGCCGTATCCTCCTCCTCCGCGGCCACCACCGCCGTATCCTCCTCCTCCGCGGCCACCACCACCGCCTCCCCTACCTCCATATCCTCCTCCTCCGCGGCCACCGCCGCCACCCCCACGGCCGCCGCCGCCACCCCCTCTACCTCCGACGCCGCCTCCACGACCACCACCGCCTCCACGACCGCCGCCGCCGCCTCCGCGACCGCCGCCGCCTCCACCACGACCGCCGCCGCCGCCTCCGCGACCGCCGCCGCCTCCGCGACCGCCGCCGCCTCCGCGACCGCCGCCGCCTCCACGACCGCCGCCGCCGCCTCCACGACCGCCGCCACCTCCACCACGACCGCCGCCTCCACCTCCGCGACCGCCGCCTCCACCTCCACGGCCACCGCCGCCGCCTCCACCACCGCGGCCACCGCCGCCTCCTGCTCGAGCAACGAGCTTAGTAGGTGCCTCTAAGTTGTCCGGCTTCTCCTGTTGACTGTAATATGAGTTATCCCACTGTCCCTTCTGTAGGGCTGCCTGGAACTTACAAGAGAAGCTGCGAAGTCGTCGCCTTCACGGCGGCGGCGGCGACGCCAGTCATCATCGTTTGCGTTCTCGCTCACGCGACGGCGGCGGCGCCAGTCATCATCGGCCTGGGACTCGCTCTCACCGAAGCGACGGCGGCGGCGCCAGTCATCGTCATTAACGTTGTCGCCCTCGCGGCGGCGGCGGCGGCGCCAGTCATCGTCAGAATCGTCGCGTCGCTCCTGTGAGTTCAATGTTAGCCGTCTGGGTCGCTGCTTCTCGGGTGGGTGATTGGGAACATACAATGAATGAGTCGGCCTCCTCGCCCTCGCGGCGGCGTCGTCGGCGCCAGTCGTCCTCAGAGTTATCCTGCTGCATCTGTGGATGTAATGTCAGTTATCTTGTTGTCGGTAGATACCGGGGTAGAGCATACGGCAAAGTCCTCCTTCTTCTTCTTGCCATCGTCGACATCGGCCTTCTTCTTCTTGCCATCGTCGACTTCATCGTTCTTCTTCTTGCCGTCCTCGGATCTGGCTTCCTTCTTCTTCTTGCCATCGTCAGACTCGGCCTTCTTCTTCTTGCCGTCATCGACGTCGTCCTTCTTCTTGCCGTCGTCGGCCTCTGCCTCGCCCTCGCGGCGGCGGCGGCGGCGCCAATCGTCGTCGGATCTGGCCTCCTTCTTCTTCTTGCCGTCATCGACTTCATCCTTCTTCTTCTTGCCGTCGTCGACATCGGCCTTCTTCTTCTTACCGTCGTCAACGTCGTCCTTCTTCTTCTTGCCATCGTCCTCAGACCTGGCCTCCTTCTTCTTCTTGCCATCGTCCTCAGCCTTCTTCTTCTTGCCGTCGTCGACATCAGCCTTCTTCTTCTTGCCATCGTCCTCAGACCTGGCCTCCTTCTTCTTCTTGCCATCGTCCTCAGCCTTCTTCTTCTTGCCGTCATCGACTTCATCCTTCTTCTTCTTGCCATCATCAACGTCGGCCTTCTTCTTGCCGTCGTCGGCCTTCTTCTTCTTGCCATCGTCGACTTCATCCTTCTTCTTGCCGTCCTCAGATCTGGCCTCCTTCTTCTTCTTGCCATCGTCCTCAGCCTTCTTCTTCTTGCCGTCGTCGACATCAGCCTTCTTCTTCTTGCCATCGTCCTCAGACCTGGCTTCCTTCTTCTTCTTGCCATCGTAGTCGGCCTTCTTCTTCTTGCCATCGTCGACTTCATCCTTCTTCTTGCCGTCCTCAGATCTGGCTTCCTTCTTCTTCTTGCCATCGTCGTCGGCCTTCTTCTTCTTGCCATCGTCGACTTCATCCTTCTTCTTGCCGTCCTCAGATCTGGCTTCCTTCTTCTTCTTGCCATCGTCGTCGGCCTTCTTCTTCTTGCCATCGTCGACTTCATCCTTCTTCTTGCCGTCCTCAGATCTGGCTTCCTTCTTCTTCTTGCCATCGTCGTCGGCCTTCTTCTTCTTGCCATCGTCGACTTCATCCTTTTTCTTGCCGTCCTCAGATCTGGCTTCCTTCTTCTTCTTGCCATCGTCGACTTCATCCTTTTTCTTGCCGTCCTCAGATCTGGCTTCCTTCTTCTTCTTGCCATCGTCGACTTCATCCTTCTTCTTGCCGTCCTCAGATCTGGCTTCCTTCTTCTTCTTGCCATCGTCGTCGGCCTTCTTCTTCTTGCCGTCGTCGACTTCATCCTTCTTCTTGCCGTCCTCAGATCTGGCTTCCTTCTTCTTCTTGCCATCGTCGACGTCGGCCTTCTTCTTGCCGTCGTCGGCCTCTGCCTCGCCCTCGCGGCGGCGGCGGCGGCGCCAATCATCGTCGGCATCATCTCGACGCTCCTGTAGACTCACTGTCAGTCTCCTGGGTTATTATGCCTAGAGTTGTGGGTAAAACATACGACGAAGGCCGTGAATTCATCGTCGGCTTGGGGGTTGCCCCCACGTCGCCAACCCTCCTCGAGACTCTGTGGAATTGTAAGTCATCTGAAATGTAACTTCTGAGGGTGCGGTTAGGACATACGGAGAAGTCTTCCTTCTTCTTCTTGCCGTCGTCGGCAACGTCGCCGAAGCGGCGGCGGCGGCGGCGCCAATCGTCGTCAGCCTCTACCTCGCCCTCACGGCGGCGGCGGCGGCGCCAGTCATCGTCGGCATCATCACGTCGCTCCTGTGGGTCCATTGTTAGTCGTCATTGCTACTGGGTCTCAGAGGGGTAGTTGAAGACATACAATGAAGGCCGTGAAGTCACCAAACTCATCCACATTGCTTCGCTGCCCCTGTGAATGCGATGGTAGATCAGTAAAACATTCCTGCCTCTAGGATCTCGGGGTCTGTGTTCAAGAGCTCTCTGATAGAGCAAGGCGTTGTGTCGTTGAGACGAGATATAAAACTTACACCGGCTTCGTTCTGTTACACCTCAAAGTCAGTCCCGAAAGTCGTTCAGAGTGTGATGGTGATGATGGAATGACTAACCTCGGCCAAGTCTCTGGCATCGAGACTGGGCTGAACCGCCGGAGCGGCCAACGCAACGCTGGCGGAGATGGCAGCGCCAACGGTGAAGATGGTATCGAAACGCGGAACGATCATGTTGAAAAGCTTGGAAGACTTGGTTTGAATATGGTTTCCTTGGTATTCGATGTCTGATGCGTTGGTGAGGAGCTGATAGTTGTCGAGAGGGGGGGGACTTGGCGGCCTACTTATACTGATTTTACCACAGTCTATTCTGGTCGATTCTGTAGAGCCGGATATGCAACATCACCAAGGCCCCGAACATACGAGATGATCGTTTACCATAGTTCTTGTGTATCTCGGGGCTCTGTAGAAAGTGAGTCATCTTCTTGCCGCGGAATTCATAGACTTCAGCAGAAAGTTTGTAAAGGAGGTTCTGGTAGAGACATGTCACGAGTATAGAGAAGGCAGAGAGAGGCAAGGTGGTGAGGATCGAGCACCACGTGGGGCCACACCATCAATTCAGTTGAACTACGGTTCGAAGGTCCTCCCGGTCCTAGCCCAAATGCCGTGTGAATAAGACTCGGATGCGACGAAGCTTACCAAAGGTAATCGTTAGCAGCTAACCGAAAAAAGAAAAAGAAGGAAGAAGAAAAACATGCTCCCTTGCAAAGAACGCTCACCATCTCATCTTGACCAAAGCTGTTGCCGAGTTGTCGCAGGGAGACGGTGGCGTTGAGCCCGGCAAGACAGAATCTGCTCTCGGTATGGCAGCGAATGAAACCCCGTGAGATTGTCAGGGCAAAGAACTGCAGATGACAGATACATCAGAGTTGGGTATACCTCATGCGTGTTTCTGTGTCACTAGAGGGCAAGTAAGCCTTGTCCAAGTCACTTTGACGCCTTGGAATCCCTCGGCCTGGGTACATGCATGCTGGACAATGGATATCCGGTAGTAATCTTTGCGCTTGCATTCAACCGGATGGGGAAAGCGACCCTCTGGACTCGATAGGTGTGCGACACTCATCAATTCCGTCCCGTTGTGCTAAGCGCTGTTCAGTCGACTGTCATCTTAGTTGCTCGATCCGCGGTGCCGATTCCGCTCGAGCAAGCTTTGGCCTGACGTCGGCTGTTCTTGCTTACGGGTTTCATCGGATGAGGTTTGGGTTTGAACCTCATTGGCTTTGCTGATCTAACCGACCCTGCCGACGCTTCGTCTCAGCGGGAGTACGTCTGGTTGCAATTAGCTAGCGGAGCAAGATGAAACAATTCCACCAGGAGGAGACGCGGCAACTCGGGCTAACAGCTCGAAGGCGTAGTCACCTAGTCTGATCCGATGGGGGACGGGGCTTACCTCGGACCTCAGCAGAGTTCACGAGAACGAGTGCCGGTTGGAGGGGATGATAGGCCAGATAGAGGAGACGAACCTTACGTGACTCCGCGTGCCTGGTTGGGGGTTACCCTGACTACCACCGCTTTAGAATGTTCATCTCCTCACTTGATGACAGACTCGAAGACGATACTACTTAGTCATTGGGCGCAAAAATAGTAACCGTATTTTTAACCATATTAACATCACATGCATTGTTTCACAGTCCAACGCGGGACGAGACGGCCTATTCCCGCTCCCATCAGCGCAGAATCCCATTCCAGATGAACTTTACCAGGGACTCCCAGTGATCCAGATCGTCGCAATGTTACCCGTTTGGGGGGACTTTCGAGCTTGAGAAGAGCGAATAGGGACAAGACTCTCGTCGGCGAGCAGGCTGCACCGTTGCCTGGTTAAGGACGTCTGGCACGTCGTTTAAGATGGCTGAAAGGCGCACACAGGCCTGTGGAAGAAGGTCCGCCTTGTGGCCATCATCGGAGGGGTGAGTGAGTCCCTGTGGTTTATGCTTCGGTGCCACTGATACCAATGGTTATAGGTCGGCTTTGGAATAAAACCTGGCCACCGCCGACGGCCAAGAGTCATCATATGACAAAGGCGCCGTCTCTCCGTCTCTCAGGGTCCGCACAAAAATAGATGTTGTTTCCAAGTCCTTGTTTGAACGGCTTTCTGGGTTGGATCATAAGAGGTTTGCCCCGACCCAGCGAATTTTCACGAGGATGACTACAGCATTACATTTTGACTCGAGTCATTTGTAGCCCGCAGCCCCTGGACCTTGCCTTGAGACCCCTAGGGGGGATATGTAATACGGAATATCAGTCATCAATTTATACCCAGGGCGGACCAGATCTGAGCTTGCCGGGTTCACTTCATTACTTCCTTGTCCGGTTAGCGCTCCAGGCACCTATAACACCAAGACATGGTGCTTTTCAGTGTTCCTTCAACATCGACTGCTGGACGTTGGAATGCGAGTCCAAGATGCCGGGGTTCAATGGACCTTACGTGGTTCCATCGCCAGCTGAGAGATGTCACGTTTTATTGAGAACAGCCACTCGAGGAGCATGATAGTCTTCAAAGCCATATTCGAAGCCGAACGAGAAACGTAGCAGTGGATATCCGGAGAGATTTATATATCTGTTTCATGGACTGGTTTGCGGCATCAGCGGCGAAAAGCGGATGAATTAAACATTTGGTATCAATGGACGAGCGATCCAGATAGACGTGTCACGGTCTTATCGAGGCGGCCTAGTGTTTACCCGGCATATGCAGTCGGCAGGAAGAGGCGACGGATTAAATAGTGTTTACACGCCTCTGCGTTCCACCAAAGGCATCTCTGAAAGGGTCTAGGAACTTCTTCTTCCGTACGGCTCGAACGGAAACAGCGCCGAAACGCCCGCCATCAGACCAAAGAGTGCTGCGCACACATAGAGAGGCACCGCGGTCGACGTGTTGCCAGACGTGGCAACGAAGGCAGAGACGATACCCATCAGACGGTTGCAGGCGACCGCGATACCGTTGCCCGTGGCACGATGGGCCGACGGGAAGACTTCGACCGTGTACGCATACAGTGTACCGTAGTAGATGTTGATGCAGCATGCTGGTTGTCAACAGACGGTTAGCCTCTCTGGGCATCTGTAAATCACTGTGGGAGGGTTTGGTTAGGCCAGGGGAAGGGTAGAAACGTCGAAAGACATCTTGGAGGGCACGGGGAAAAAAAAAGAAAAATAAAGAAGAAGGGCGCACTCACCAATCGCGCAGCTGAGGCCCACGTTCTGATCGGCCGTCTTGACGGCGGTGTAGGCGAAGAAGAGCGCCATGGACAAGAGGGCGCCGATGACCATTGTGTATTTCCGGCCGATGTGGGGGAGGTTAGCCAGATAGCCGGCAATGATGGGACCCGGGATTCCAGAGATATTGGTCAAGGTAAAGTTCCGCCAGGTCTCGTACGGCGTCTCGACGCTGTTGGGGACTCTGGACGCGAGGTAGGAGCTGATAGATGGCGGTCAGCCTCCGGAACACAACACAGTTACAACGGGTCAGGATTCACGCCGGGCGTAACTCACGGGAGGAAGACGTAGAAGAGGGGATAGGCGAGACCGATCAAGGTCCACGACATCCAGACCAGGGCAGTGCTGATGGCCATGTTCCTGGTGACGAAGAGGCCCTTGACGTGGGAGACGAGCTCGTTCAGGACGAACTTGAGCGAGTGCCTGTCCTGGCCGGCGCTCTTCAGCTCGCCGCACGCCGCGAGCTTCTCCTCGGTGAGCGAGCACTCCCTCCCGTACTTTTGCGCCATCTCCTGGTAGTTGCGCACGAGGTCCGCGTCCCGGCCGACGCTGAGGAGGTACTTGGGGGTCTCCCTCAGGCGCATGACGGTCACCCGCAAGACGGAGGTGACGAAGACGAATGCGCCGGCCGTGAACGAGACGTATCGCCAACCGGGGTTGTTGGACCAGTTGCAGTTTTGCCCCTCGGTACAGTTCCATCGGTCCTGAGCTATGGTGGACTGTCAGTGAACCTGGGCCGACGAGCGCGGCCGTCATTGACGACAACGATTGGGAAGGGAGGGTATTGTGTTTCTTCTTCTTTTTGACATACTCAAGAATCCCCAGGCAATGAAACCGACCAAGGTCTGGCCGAACCCCCACCAGAGGGCGAGGGCGGTCACGGTCCACTGCTTGCTGCTGGGCAGGAACTCGAGGAAGACGGTCGGGTCGAGCACCAGGTTGCCGCCGGCGCCGAAGGCCGAGACGGCGGTGAACAAGCCCCAGACGACGAAGTTGGGGCTGGCGCCGGACACGATGGTGGCGATGGAGGTGATGAGCAGGGTGACGTTGAAGGCGATCCTGCGGCCGATGATGTCGGCGCCGAAGCCCCAGAAGACGGCGCCGAGCAGCAGGCCGACGTACAGCGAGACGGTGCCGGCGTTTCGGTAGGTGGACGAGGTGGCCAGCTCGAGGAATGCGCCCGTGTTGGTGACGGACTGGACGAGGGCGAGCAGGGAGTCGACGGCGTAGCCGAAGCCGTTGAGGACGAAGAGCTTCCAGTGGAAGGGCGTCCAGCCGATCTGGTCGTTGGCCTTTTGTTCCCCTCCCCCCAAAACAAGTTAGTCGTAATTCCTTTACTTAATTTTACGGTCAATCGAGCCACACGGGGAGGGGAAAGCGACCGGCCGTCTCCAGAGGGAGAGGGGTTAAGCTCCTAGAGTGGGATTTCTTTCTTGACGGTTTTTGGGTTTCATACGTCATTGACGAGGCGCATTTTCCTCGCCAGCACGGGGTCCTCGCCCTCGTTCTCCAAGATGTCCTTGACGGAGCTGACGGAGGTGTCTTCAATGTCGGACGTCGGCGCCGGGGCGTCCGACTCGAACGTCTTCTTCTGCGGCGCCGGGTCCGGCATGGTCGATTCTGCGGACCGTCGCATCGTATGCAGATGTATGGCGTGGGAGAGGGCAGGGGGGAGGGAGAGAGAGAGAGAGAGAGAGAAGAGACAAAGAGGCGGGGACTGGCGCGCTCAAACGTCGTAGATGTATGAGGTGAGGGAACAAATCAGACGAAAAAAAGAGAGAGAGAGAGAAAAAAAAGGTCCAAGTGATTATTTCTTCAGACAACTGCGGGGAGGGTGGGCGCACGAACAGAGCGATCAAGGCATTCTTAAAAGCGCGAGAGTGAGCGAGTGTCCACTCTTGTAAATCTCGGTCTTGGTCAGTCACGGTCACTGACGATATGCATGTTTCGTTTTACTGGGCAATCTCTCGTTGGCCGACCATTAAGAGCGATGAAGCTGCATTGGATTCCCAGCAAACCCGGCCACGCCTTGTGGTCCCCTTATCTCATCCCGGCCGTGGTCCCCATCTTTGTGGGATTCAAAAAAACGCGTCTGCAGGGGCAGAGAGAGATCACGGCTGTCTGAGAGAGACGAACGGTATTATCAACGCTGTCTGATTGGGTGCCTGGCAGGGTGAATGCATCACCGGTAACCACTCTGGATGAAACGTTGCCCCCTCCATCATGCTCGGACCTGGGTTCTACTATGTACTGTACGTAGTACATACACCAATGACGTCCACCGTAGACAGCCCACATACCAGGGGTGCGGGGGGGGGAACTATCGGTGGGTGAGTTTGTCTGGCCTGTGTTCGGAAATCTTGTTCGTGTTTGGAGAAGAGATACGCATGCGTGCCGAAGCTGTCTGCCGCTTTTTGCCGGATCAGCGAGCGTTTGGACAGCAGAATCCAGGGCAGCGACGACCTGATAAGCTTTTTTGGCCAACATGGTGTGCTTGGTTACGAGCTTCCCAATGAGTCCTGGACCCCGAGGTCTAATTCCCGAACACCTCGGAGGACCCCGGAGGGATCCCGAAGGAAGGGCCGGCGAGGGCAGTAGGGCTGCTTCTGGTCGTGGCTCCGGCCTCCGGCTTCTGGCTTCGGGCTTCGGGCTTCGGGCTCCACTTTTTTGCGCCGTCTGCACCCGGTGCCGTAGACGGAGCCTTGATAGTCGGAGGGGGGAGGGGGTGATGGTTCCTGTGGACTTGAGGCAACTTGTTTGAGTTTGAATACTCCAGAGACACGACGTTTCTCACCGGCTGATGGGGGGCAAGATGTAATACGTGAAGTCGCTCGACGGTTTCTCGCGGTTGGAAGAACAGCTCATGCAACAGCTGCGTCTCGTGGGAAGCAAAGCACTTGCGAATACAGCAAACTACATCGAGCCCCTAATCAGAGATTTCCTCGTAAGAATGAAAAAGAAAACAGTCGGCAAGGGGGCCATGCATACATACACAGAGCACAAAATGGCCCCTTCTCTTATTTTTCTTTTATTTATTTCCCGACTTTTCCTCGTGTATCAGGTGATCCATCACCCCATTACGAGAGCTTGTCCGATTCAAGACAGTCCATCATTCAATTCACTCGCTCCATCATAGTACATGTACCAACTCCAAAGTCCGTAGGCACAGTAAGTGAGTGGCCACATGGGATTCTTTCCCCCACCAACTCCCCGCGCCGGGTTACCTATTTCTGGAATGCGACAAAAAAAAAAAAAAGTGTACTTTATAGTCGAGTCTTACCCCTCCCGAAACGGGCGGATGATGCAGCCATGCCGGCCAACGGGACTCATCATTGGTGGCCACGATCAATGGTGCGCATCAGGTGTTGTTGATTCGCCGCCTGGCCAGGCGAAGGCATCGCCAATGAGCAGATGCCACTGGATAGCTCGAGCCGAACCAGAGAGACAGAGAGAGGGTTGATCTTCCCAGGCCGCCTTGTTCAGATGAGTAAGACGGCCTGCAAGGACAATAGTCAAGGCCCATGTACTGCTATATGCATGCATGCATGCATGGCATGGTATGGTCAGCATTTGGTCGTTGCTCTCAAGCCGGGCCTGGCTCCCGCTCTGCATGTAACCAAATCACGCCGCAAACCACCGTCGCAAGAACGCAGTGATTGTCGGACGGATGCTGCATCAGTCAACGCAAAAGTGGACAGGTGGAGCAACCTTGACAGCATCTGATTCCGAACCGATCCTCCCTCGTCTCGATATAGGTAGTTTGAGCAACGGCTCGTATGCTCGTGCTGCTTGGGGACACGGACGTGGTCACGCCGACCGGAGACGAATCGGTCATCAAGCCCTGCTCGCTACCACCTTTGCTCATTGGCGCACTGGATGCATCTGTCATCCCATGGTGCCGGCCTGGAATGCAGGCGCTAATCATCGCGCACCGAAGAAGACCATGCCGCTTTCGGGTTCGGGCGGGACGGACAAGCACGCAGCCGACCTCTCCCGGGAGTCTGTCATGCTTATAGTAGGCTAAATTAAAGAAAAAAAAGACTGCTCTCTCCTGTCGAAGTGGCCATACTACTAAAGGGGATCAGAGTGAGCAAGAAAGTAGGTAACAATACAAGGGTTGATCCGCTTCTTTTGCTCCTTTGACATCCATCTCCCTTGGACCCCTTGGCAGAGAGAGACAGACCAAGACGCTTGTTGTGCGCCGCCCAAGTACCTATGGGCTTTGTTTCGAAGCCACTTCCCGCCGACCACCATGATCATAGGGGATCCATCTCAAGGACCGGCCCGGAATCGAGTCGTCGTCTATCCCCCCCCCCCCCCGCCGGTCGACTCCAAGGCAGAGCTCTACTTCGTCGTCATTGCAATCTTCATCTCCACAAGTACGAAGGCGAGCTGCAACGGCGTCCTTGGCTGGGCCGGTGACATGGGTGTCCCACATGCATCCCCCATGCGGGGAAATTGTAGCTCGACCTTTTGCCAGCACTAGGCAGGGCCCGGTAGCCCGAGAAGCGCTCGTCACCGCATGCATGCCCAGCTCTCTTTCGTCTTGTTGGTCGCTACATGCTACGGTCCACTCCCCCCCGGACCATCGTGCGAATCATCACATCGTACTCCGTACACCAGTTTGTACCACAAACCCGGATTATGAATGGCATTCGAAAAGCTTATGCTGCATGCAACTAACTCTCTGGGCAACCACCATCCATCCCTCGAGACTCAAAGAACTGAGGTACGTGGTCCAGGCGGTCCCTCCACCCCCCCTTCCCCCTTTCCCCTTTTTCGTCTGTGTCTGCCTGCACCTCGCTTGTATCCCGCCTCTTATAACGGAGCTTCTCCTGCGGGTTATACGCCTCTCTTTACCGGATCAGAACCACACCGTCCTCCCCAAGCAGACGGCTTGATTACAGTCGGGGAGGGGAGGGGTGGTAGTAGCTGACTCAGAATCCCGTCCCATTTGATTCTCTACCATTGTCATTTCTCCTTTGAGCTCCGTTCAGCGTGCCGTTGTTGGATCGGCGCATGTCCCTTTGTGTTATAATTGTCGACGCTGCCCCTTGCCTGTCAGTTCGTCCCATCCGAGTCTCTCTCTCTCGCTCTCCACAACACGCCAACAACGCACCCCCCCCCCCCCGCAGCGGTTTGGACTGTGCCGTTTTCAGTCGAGGCGCAGCAGTCGCAGTAAAGGCAGCTTCTCTTTTCTCAAAGACGGACGAGGCTATTTCGGATCTCAGATCGACACCAGCGGCAACGAAAGAAGAAAGAGACCTTTGCCACGCTGACGACGATAGAGAGAGAGAGACAGGGAGAGAGAGAGAGAGTGTGTGTGTGTGTGTTTGAAAGCGTTCAACAACATACAAAACCAACATGTCAGCGCCGGCATAACGGCCTTCGTTGCCGCCACCGAGCAGCTCCCCCACACAGACGCTCTCCCCATCCAACCTCAACCCGGCGAACATGATGTCGACGGACGTGGCCTTTGACGTGGTCACGGCTAGCGTCTGCGCCGCCCTCATCCTCGTCCGCTGCGGTTACCGCCTGTTCTGGCGATGCAGAGTCCACGCATCCTGCCACCGGACATGGCACGCCGACGACGCCTACATGGCCTTCGCCCTCGTCCCGCTCATCGGCCGCACCACCTGCATCTCCCTCTCCTTCATCCTCAACCCGTCACACACATACGGACCCGCCACCGAGGACGAGGCGACCGCGCGCGACCTCACCGTCGAGAAGCTGGCCGAGTATTACGTCATCTCACACAAGTTGCTCATCCCCGGGCGGATATTCTATGCTCTGTTGTGCGTTTATTTTGCTGACATTCCATTGCTCGCCGCCGTGTGCTTCCCGCGTCCTTCTTTTCTTCTGACTGACTGACACTGTTCCCCCCGTCTCGTCTCCAGCCTATGGTCGTTGAAGCTCTGCTTGCTCAACTTCTACTCCCGCTTCGTGGATGTTTTCCATTGGGGCAAAGTGGCTACCGCGGGTCTCTGGTGGTTCATTGTCGTTACCTTTCTTGTTGTTTTGATACCCACCCTTGCGGAATGCCGGCCACTAGATTTGTAAGTTTTCCCTCCAAACTCGCCTTATTATTGCATGAGGCCTCTCTGACAAATATCCCCTTACAGAATGTGGTCTCCTGATCCTACAGGTGCCAGTATGTTTTTGTGTTGCTGGCCGCTTATAACTGCCGTTGCAATCGAACTGACATGTGACTGTTCAGATACATGTCACCGAGCGCTCGGAAACCTGGTCACCATGGCTGTTTTCAACATTCTGACCGATATCGCACTCATTGTTTTCCCATTTCCTATCCTGAGGCACGTCAAGCTTGACAGCAAAACGTAGGCCAGGTCTCCCTTGGTGGCGAGTATTCTCGGCCTCGCGCGCTGACGTTGTGTTCACAGAAAGGCGCAACTCATCCTCTTGTTCAGCATCGCAGGCGTCATTGTTGCCATCACCATCCTACGACTGCCCATGATACTGAACCAGGCAGTGTCCCAAAGATCCCGCTCCATGGTAGGCGACAGCACCCCCCTTCCCGTGGGCGTGAATCGTGATTAGAAAAAAGAAACAAAAAACAGCCGAAAGCTAACGTGTTCCCAAATCAGTGGGCATCCATCGAGATACTCTGCGCCTGTGTCGTGGCGAACGCGGCCTTCTTCTATGCGGTGTTGAGGGATTACCAGCGGGGACACGATACCCGCGTCGGGGGCTCGAGCTACGCCCAGCAGCCCGACTACTACATGCAAGCGATCCCTTCGCCCGATGCGCGCGGGGGTTCGTCGCGGTCCGGCACGCTAGGGGTTCCGGACAACTGTTGGTCGCCAGACGGGAGGTCCAGCAGGTCTAGCAGATCGAGCAGCATACCGATGATATCATGATGATACGACGAGCAAGCAATTGATATATGCGCAACTCTCAATGCCGGGTCCGGCAGTCCATCAAACAAAACATGGCTACTTTTGTGAATCCGAGGCCCTTTTCCATAGCCGTGCCGGTCCCCCAGTCGTCTTGGTCGGATACTGGCTAAAGGAGACATGGTTTTCTCGTTGTTCCTCCAACATGCCTATGCTGTGTGTATCGTCTCGTGCTGATCTTGGCGCCGACGTCCAAGACTAAGCCGGGTCTTTCTCACCTCTCAAAAGATGACTCAACTTTGGCAAACCTCTCGTTAGCATTCGCCATCAGACATTTTACACCGTGCCATGTGCTACCGTCTGCTAAAGACTGTGTCGGTCACAGCAGCTTGGATGCCCTCGATGGAGTAGAGAAATAGGAGCGCGTTACGACAACCGACTTGAAGCCCGCGGTGCAGCAGCCCATTCCCAGAACACTGCAAGACACGGGGATGAATATAAGGGGCCAACAAGACAAATCTAATAGTGGCGGACACACATGTTTTGCTATAAAATACTACCCCGGTCCTGCATGCAGAAGCATCCCGCCGCGCATCTGCCGACGACTAATTGCTGACAGGACCAGGGGGAGGGTCCTCTTGATCCTCATAACTTCCCCTCAACACGACACATAAACACGTTGGTGGGATCATTTACGAAAAAGTCAGGTGGAGGATCGAGTCGGGTCTCTGATTATTCGAAAAAGAAAAAAAAAAGAATGCATCCCATCTACCAGCACCTCCCACAGGGCCACATCCGCCTCCTCACGCTGCATCCCGGCGATGCCTCCGCCAAGCTTTCATACGAGCTGCAGTCGACGCCTCTGGAATCGGAACCAGAGTACGAAACCGTGTCGTACGCCTGGGGATCCGAGGGATTCGCGGATTCCCTTAGCGTCTCCTCCGGGCACGACCCGACTACAAGGCAAGCCGTCGTCCCAACCACCCCCAACGTCACACGCCTTCTCCAGTCCCTGCGTAGCGCTGCGGAGCCCCGGGTCCTCTGGATCGATGCCGTCTGTATCAACCAGACGGACATCTCGGAGCGGAACGCGCAGGTGCAGCAGATGCGCAACATCTACGCGCGCGCCGCCCGCACCGTCATCTGGCTGGGCCCGGCCGCGGAGGACGGCACCAGCGATGTCGCCCTCGCGTTCCTGAAGAAGATGGCCATTTACAAGAAAGACCGCGAGAGGGGCCATTGGATCAACGGCAAGCGGGTGGCGTCGGACACCACTTCCGAGACTGGCGCTGGCGGCGTCTCACTAAGCCAAGTGTCTTCCGATGGGGAGGAAGACGGGGACGATGAGCAGGAAGACGAAGACGATGTCGCCGAGGATGACGCGGACACCATCGATGAGCAGTCGGCGCAGGGGGCATCCAGCAGCGTCGGAGAGGATGCCGAACTCGCGGCTATTTCGTCGCAATCCTCTCTGCTCGACCAAGAGGTACACGTGTCGATGTTTGCTCGTTGGAGGGACTTTTTTCGAGAGCGGGTTGGCGACATCAGATTAAAGGCATCGCGGAACTACTATTGGTACATCACCTTGGGATACTGGAACCCCTTGGAGTGCCGGAGACGGGATCAAAGGTGGGAAAGAGGCACGGCGGCCTGGCGAAAGAAGGTCACACCCAGTCACGTCGCCTTCGGTTTCCCCGTCCTTTACGAGAACGACATGCACACCTTCTTCCAGGAACGCTACCACAACGACTGGGCCGCCGTGGACCAGCTCCTCGACCGTCCGTGGTGGCGCCGCACGTGGGTCGTCCAGGAGGTCTGGAGCGCAAGCCCGAGGGCGGTACTCCAATGCGGGCAGCGGACCATCAAGTGGACGACGTTCCAGAAGGCCATGTCGTACGAGGAGGCCTGGGACGACATGGGGGACGTGATGAAGGAGACCCGAGACGCGCGGTTCGAGCTCTGGGGCCGGCTCAAGAGGCGCTACGGGCTCGCCAACCATCTCTGCAAGATGAGGCTCAAGGACGGCAAGCTGTCAGACCTGCTGTGGAACACGTGGGACCGGGACGCCCAGGACCCGCGGGATAAGGTGTTTGCAGTCCTGGGCCTCGTCAGCCCGAACGACGGCCTGCTGAAGCCCGACTACGGCAAGTCGACGAGGCGGGTGTTTTGCGAGGCGGCCAGGGACATCATCCGCACCGAGGAGAGCCTCGACATCCTCCTCGCCGCATGCGGTCCCCGGAGCTCACTCGGCGATGACGACGACGGCGACGACGGCGGGAGGTTGCCGTCGTGGGTCCCCGACTGGCGCAGGGAGGCCAATGAGGCGAGGCCGGTCCTGTTCGTCAACCGCGGGCACCTGATGACGCTCTACATCACCGGCTCGATGGACCGGGTCGTCGTCAACGGACACGGGTACTCGGCCTGCGGGGACGAAAAGGCCGTCGCCTGGTTCGGCAACGACCTCGCGACGCTGCACGTCCACGCCGTCTTGATCGACGAGGTCGGGCCCGTCGGCATCGCGCTGGGGCCCGGCCCCGTCGACGCCCGGACCGTCACCGAAGAGGCCTCCTCCGTGGCCCGCGCTGTCTTTGCGGCGGGAAAGGCGTCGTGGCGGCGGTGGTGGTGGTGGCAGAGACGAAAGCACACGGACGCGCTGACGGCGGCGGTCGGGAGAGCGTTGTGCGCCGGCGGTCCGGGGGAGAAGAACAAGCGCGAGGTCATCCAGAACGTCACGCCGCTGCGGCGCTTCTTCATCTCGAAGCACGAGAAGCGCGCCTGCCTCGGCCCGGCTTCGGCGCGGCCCGGCGACAAGGTCTTGGTCGTTGCCGGGTGCAATTTCCCCATCGTCCTCAGGGAATCGTCCCCTGGGCCGAACGGCGAGATGGGCGTGTTCGAGGTGGTCGGGGAGGCTTACGGTTAGTCTCGCTGAAAGAGTTTACCCCCCCCTCCCCCCCAGAAGATGCTGACAAGTACGCGTTTAGTCGACGGCATCATGACCGGTGAGGCCATTGCGAAGATGAAGGCACCCGCCTGGTGGGAGAGATTTGCTTGGTGGCGGCCGGCGAAGGGAGTGAGATGGTCCGAGGCGGTCATTCGTTAACTACTTGTCCGGGTAACATGATGCCCACGACACCGCGTCTTGGAATAGCAAGAAACGATTCCATGGACTGTAGTGTACAATCATTCTGCTCGGCCAATCAACCATCTGCCCGCTTGACTGCGTTGGCGATTAGATGGGCGGCAACTTATACTCAAACCTTCCGAGGCCGGGAAGTCATGCAGATGAAATGAGCCTTTGAGCGATTCTCGCCTCTTTTACGGAAATCTAAAAAATTTACAGCACTTTCCGGGCGCATTGGCAAAAGGGTAAAAAAAAAAGAAAGAAAGAAAGAAAAAAGGCTGGATGGGACGGAATCTCCTCAACTGCTCACGCTCTCGATGCACCACAACTTGCTCACATCAGCGCCGCTCAACGGTCGTCAGACGGCCGCAGTCGTGTGGGAGACGAGCTCCTTGAAAGAGAGAAATAAATAAAAAGATGAAAAAATCCCGCATTTCTGAACTGTGTGTCCACGGTTCCCTGTCCCAGCGTGACTTGGCTTGATACAAATCGGGGCCGCCGTGGCTTAGGCCGGGAGGATGCACAAGACGAGGTTTGAACTCGTGAGTTTTGATATTATTACATGATTAGGTGTGGTGACGGGCTGATGGGATTGCCTCATACCGTTGTTTAACCAGCGGTTAACTCGCATATCCAACCTGCTGATTTTCATTCTTTTACCTTCGTCGTGTGCTCAGTATACTGAATCCCCATCTGGATCCTGTGTCGTGACCTTTTGTCAGTATCAGCCAAGATCCATCCAGCCTTAACCTGCCCAACACTGTCTTGGGTGCTGGCCTTTTACCCGATGCATCGCACTAAGCAGCAAAGGGTGCTGCATCTCACGTTCCTCGCCCATCTCGCAGCTGCATGATCCGGGATCAAGATCCTGATCAGTGAGTTTTCCCACCCGAGAGCCAAGAGGTTGGTATCGACATGGAGCATCTGATCTAGCCGCCGTTGAGCTGCAGCTTACGGAACTTGCTCAAAACAACTCAACAAGAACACCATGTGCTATCTGGGGTGAAAATGCCACGTCCGGGAAGAAGGATAAATAGAAATGCTGCTTCGACAAACAGCATAAAAGCCGGCAGCCCGGAGCTCGGAATGCATAGCTCCCTGAAGCGTCGACTCTTGGGGCCCCTTGTCTTGTCGCTGGCCCTCCTCTCCCGCCGTTTCCCCCCGCCTCTGCCAACCATGTCGGCGCTTACATGCGTGCCGGCGACTTTCAGCAACGTATCTCTGTTTGGTGCGGATATACTGTCCATAGACACGGCCCTGGTCGCCAACTACAGCAGCTCCGTCCCTTCGGCACTCCGCTTCACCCAGCCGTCGGTCGAGGTACGGAACGCCAGCTTCTGCAACGTCACGGTGACCTACACCCACCCGGGACAAGGCGACAGCGTAATCGTCGAAGCGTGGCTCCCGGCGGACGGATGGAACGAGCGCCTGCAGGCCATCGGGGGCGGCGGATGGGTCGCGGGCCGCTCGGAACCCTTCTACACCTCCATGAGCGGAGCGCTCGGCGACGGCTACGCGACCATCGCCACCGACGCCGGGCTCGGTAGCGCCCAGGATGCAAGTCAGTGGGCGCTGCTTAGTCCCGGAAACGTGAACCTGTACGCGCTGCAGAACCTCGCCTCGGTGTCGTTGGAGGACGAGGTGAGTTCACCCCCTCCCCTCTTATATTGCCCCTTGCTGTACTCATCGTCATTACAGGCAATCATCGGGAAGATGCTGATAAAATCCTACTACGGGCGTGGACCCGCGTACTCGTACTGGAACGGCTGCTCCCAAGGAGGCCGACAGGGACTCATGCTCGCCCAACGCTACCCTACGGCCTACGACGGCATCGCGGCGGGCGCTCCAGCCATCCATTGGACCGACTTCTTCCCAGGCATGCTTTGGCCGTACCAGTTCATGAAGATGCTGGGCGAGTACCCCCACGCGTGCGAGATCCAGGCCATCACGACGGCCGCCATCTCGGCCTGCGACGGGTTCGACGGCGTGGTCGACGGCATCATCGGCGAGGTCGACGACTGCCTGGCCAACTTCGACCCCTTTGAGCTGGTCGGCCGGGCCGTGGACTGCGCGCAGACGTCCGTGGTCAGCCCGGCGGCCGCGGCTGTGGTGAACGCGACGTGGCAGGGGCCGCGGGACTCAGAGGGCGTCCCGGCGTGGCCGGGCCTGAACCCGGGCACCGATCTGACCGTCGGCGTCGCGGCGACGAACTGTACCGCGGGGGCTTGCGAGGCCGTGCCTCTGGCCATCGCTGCCGCGTGGACCTCGCTGTTCGTCGCGAGGGACCCGGGCCTGGACCTGTCGAACCTCAGCCACGTCGAGTTCGACTGGCTCGCCCACCAGGGCCGGCAGAGGTACGGGTCCATCATCGGCACCGACGACGCCGACCTTTCGGCCTTCCACGGCGCTGGTGGCAAGCTCGTCACTTACCACGGCCTCGTGAGTCTAACCCCTTTCACTTTGACTCGCCCGCTCCCCCCCCTTCTTTGCTGCGACTGGCGTGACTTTCTGACCCTTTTTGCGCAGGTCGACGAGCTGGTTCCCTCAAAGGGCACCATCAAGTACCACGACCGAGTCGCCGCAGTCGTCCCGGATTCGCATAGCTTCTACCGCCACTTCCAAGTCCCCGGCATGGGACACTGCAGCGGAGGCTCGAGCGGAGGGCCGGTTGGGCTCTTCGACCAGCTGCGCGCATGGGTCGAGAACGGCACGGCGCCCGATCGGACGCCGGTCAATGTGACTGATCTGGAGGGGACGGTACAGAGGCGCGTCTTGTGCGCGTACCCGCAGAAGGCTGTCTTTGACCAAGGCTGCGGCGTCGTTGCCGAAGCTGGTTGCTGGTTGTGCAGCGGCTGAAATTTATCAGAGTGACGGGGGGGGGCATTCTGTAGTGCTACTAAGATGATGCTGGCTCTGTTTCTGTTTTCTTTTTGGCTGGTAGACAGACAGACACCATCTTTTCAAGTCCATTATGGGACCACAGGAGGGTAAATGATGGTGGTTTCTTCAACGCCCCGGTGCTTGTATTGGTCGGTCGGGTCATCCGCGACTTGAAAGGAACCCGACGTAACCGAGACAGGACCACAGCAGGGAGCCCGAGACTACACCGCGTAGCTCCATGGTGACGCAAGGGTGAGTGAGCCTCCATGAAGAGCCTATCGGAGTTTTTGCATCTGTGCCGGTCGTTAATCACGAGGAGGGGTTGGGAAACCACGGCACCGGGCGTTGGGCTCCGCAGTGTAGGGAATTCTGTCGTTGATCCGGGTCGTTCCGGCAACTGGGGAGGGTCGCCGCGCAGCATACAGGATGTCCCCGAGTAATACCTGGTCAATTGGACAAGATCATCTCCAACGGGGGCCAAGACAGACAGTACGCGAAGGTGTGATGGAGCCCTGAGCCAGGGGCGTGAGATGGTGTGGCCGAACCAGCAAGAAAGCTTGATTCGAAAAGCTCCGATGCACTCTTCACGCCGGGTGGGTGTAGTGTAGAGCAGTTCAGCCCTTCAGTCATGCCCTGTTTCCACTGGTCACTGGGATAGAGTCGACGGCTTAAATGTGACCTATCGACGATGTGCCTTGAATACTCATGCACAGTCTCTTTAGATCAAGACCCCTCATCAAAAGTGTGTGCTTTGGGCGATGGCAGCAACACATTCCTCGGTGTTTCTGGTGGGTATTGATCAGATGTTTCCTACACGCACGACTGACGTTCATTCTCAGCTCAGCAAGCCAGCGTTGGATGGGAAACGTCACCAAACGCTTGCTTGCTGAGCTGGGCATAGTCAGAAAGTCCGACAGGCAGCCTGTGCGCTCCCGCTCCCGCTCCCCTCGTGTCTGGGGCTCCGCGATTGTGGACGAAGATTCTCCACGTGCCACGGCTCCGGCGGTTAACCAGGGATCTCACCCGAACCCACAGTCAAGGTGGAACACCACCACCCCCCATCCAGAGACTTTGGAGAAGAGGGGCAGAGAACCCCATCCAGGCACGTCTGGGTCCTTGTTAAGACGGAACAGTTTCCCCTCACTCGGTCAGACTCCGAGAGTAACTCGGAGGAGGAGGAGGGAACGCGGGTGTGGAGGAGAGGACTCCAGAACTGCTCCGGAATCCTCCCCCAAGTATCCGCATTTCGATCCATAAGAACTTGAGAAGACGGGCTATGAAAACGCGGGGATTGGACGGGTCAAGAGTGGGAAAAGTCGGTCGGTCTCGTCAAGTAAAGGTGACGGGGAGGACAACCTGCTGACATGACGTTCTGGAGTTGCATTCTTTTCCACGCATGACTTGCAAACCTGCCGCCCCATCTCCCCTAGCTCTTTCACAGTCACGTTTCGTTTTTTCTTTTCTTTTCTTTTCTTTCAGTTGGGGAAATTCCCCCAAATTCTGCCCCTGATACGGTGCTCCAGTACCACATGAACTATCTATAGACAGCCCAATGTTATGCCAACTACACAGGCCCCCAGCCACACTAGATCCCTATATATAATACCCCCTTTTCAACCCAACTACTTTTTAATTTATTAATCACCCTAACAGGTTTTTATATTTTTCTTTCTATTTTAGGTCTAAGAATTACTTAATAATACTCTAAGGCTTAACTATAAACCTCTCTCTCTATTAAGACTTAATTAAAAAGTCTTATTATAATAATTATACTTATACTAAGATTCTTAATCTAATTTACTATTAAATAAATTTATAAATTAGCTTAAGTATACTAAAGAGATAATTAAAAGCTTAGGATCTAACTAAAGTTATTTATCTTAAAGACTAATCTAAGCTTTTATAAGCTATCTTTTTTTACTTTTATAACTATAAGTATAATAATAAATCTATTTTTTATAACCTTTTATAAAATAAGTTTATTAGTATCTTAAAAAGAACCTTTTAAGATATCAAACTTAAGAATAAGCTTAAGTAATACTATAGAAATAATAATAAGTAAAATACTACTATAGAAATAATAAAGTTCTTTACAAATAAGAATCTTAAAATCTTAAGTATTATATAAAGCTTTAGTTAAGGTTACTTATACTAGTATATTTATTATAAGGCTAATATAATAATAGAAAAGTATTATATTTATATCTATTATAAAAAGAGGTTTTCTAACCTTATATACTAATAGAAAATTAGCTACTAGTAGTATTAAACTAACTTTATAATACTAGATTCTAACTTTTTCTAATTACTTAATAAATATAAGAAGTTAAAGAAATTTAGCTTTTAGATATATAGCTATATGAATACTTATTTATATAAAATTATCTAGATTTATATTAAAAGGTTAATAATAATTATAATTAGTATTCTAAAGTAGTTTTTTTATATAGTATATATAATAGAGATAAGACTATATCTAATAAGGTTAGACTATAAAATAGAAACCTTTATATGGGTTAAAGCTTAAAAGGAATTAGTATAAGATACTTAAATAATAGTTAAATATATAAACTTAAAGAGAATTACTACCTCTTTTTATTAAAGAGATAATATATAATTATACTGTATATAAGTATTTTTTATTAGTAATATTAAGATAAAAAGCTAATAAAAACTTCTTTATATAAGCTAAAGTAATTATTGGATTATAAGTATTTCTTATTAGATCTAAGAATTAGTATTTCTTATATGTATAGTTATATACTAATAAATTAATTATAATTAAATACTTTATCTTAAAAGATATTATTTACTTAATTACTATATATATAATATATAATAATATAATTTAAGAAAAGATTCTAAACTTTATAAAGCTCTAGAATAGCTATAAGATCTAACTATAAAAAGACTATTCTTGGATAGTCTTTAGAATATTATTAGATCTTTATAAGTATAAGCCTAACTAAAGAATTCTATTAGAAATATTAACTTTATAGCTAGTTAATAATATACTAGCTTTTCTTAAGAAAGTTAAAATTAATAACTTTATAATAAGAGAAATAGAGTAGTAATATATAAGCTAGTTAGTAAATATAGTTATATCTCTTAAGGATTAGAAGCTTCTTATTAAATAAGACTATAAGTAACTATATATAGAAATATATCTATTATTAAAAGCTAGAATAGTAATATACTTTAAAGCTAATAACTAAAACCTAATACTGATACTTATTTTATAGCCTTAAAATAAGTAATAAAAATATATAAGTATTTTTAATAAAATAGATCTATAAATTAAGAAAATAAACTTATAAAGTAAAATAAGTTATTAATAATTATGTATAGTTTAATTTTCTTATAAAGAACTATCTTGATAATTTATAATATACTAAGCTTATTAATAAGTAATTACCTAAGAAGAAATTAGCTATTTTAAATATTATATATACTAAAATAGTATTACCTAATAAAAATTAAAGAGTATGAAGTATATATCTAGCTTTATAAGTATTAAAAATAAGACTAAACCTATTAAAAAACTTATACTCTATTTCTTAAGTAACTATATCTTATAAAGAGCTATTATTATTATTATTCTTACTACTACTACTAATACTATTATTCTCTTTCTTACTTATTATAATTACCTTTTTCTTAGTTACTTTATTATCTAAGTTATATTTTTCTTAAATAAGAAGAAGAATATATAAGTACTTATAAGGTTTTATTTCTTTATTAGATAAGTTAAATAGATTAGATTTAATATACTTTTTCTTACTCTTGATAGAAGTAAATATTAAGATATATAAAAACCTCTTAATATAATATAAGACTAAAGAATCTTATAAGCTAATAGTATAGAGGTTTAAGGACTCTCTATCCTTAATATTAGAGCTAAAGAAGTAAAGATAGATATTAATCTCTGTCTCTCTTTTCTTAACCTTTTATATATTTAGGTTTTTAAAGAGATCTTTTACTATTTAGCTTTTATAAGGTATAAGAAGACTAAAACTACTATTAAAATATATATAATAAAAGTAGAGTTTAAATTTCTATTTTTTATTAAGTAGTATTTATAATAATAATATAATAATAATATAATAATTAGTTAAATAGCAATATTTACGTATTTAGACTTACTAAGAGTAATTATATTAATTTAAATAAATAAGATAATACCCAGCTTCTCTATTCTTTATTAAATATAATTATATCTAATAGAATAAATCTAAGAATTAGATAAAGGTTACTTATAGAATAATTTAAAGGCTTTATAAATATAATAACTCTTATATAACTTATAAGTAATAATCTATATATTTATAGATATACTTATAATACTAAGTTCTTTAGTTTTTATATACTTCTTCTTTTTTATTAAGGTATCCTATAATAGCTTTATCTCTCTCTTAATCTTATTCTTATTATATTATGGATTTATTATCTTATTATATATATGTAGCTAAGAGATAACTTAGAATACTAGTAATAAAGATTTAGTAAAAGCTCTATTATAAGAATAAGATAATTATTAGTTATATGAAATATTAACTACCTAAGTAATTACTTTTAGAGGTAGCTTATTACTAAATAAATTATTAAGGTTTATAACTACTAAAGAAAGCTATACTTTATAATAAAAGAGAGAGGATATACCTAAAAACTTTAACTTTAGCTAGTTATACCTCTAATTACTAGTATTTATTAGTAATAAGTATATATACTTAGTAGTAAAGACTAATATAATAATTATAAGAGAAATAAGGTAGAAAAAGTTAAAAAAAGATAAAAGAAGCTTGAGAATAAAAAGAAATATATAATACTTATATATATATTTATATAACTACTTACTAACCTTTACTTTAGCTTACTTAGTTATATAATATTTAATCCTTTATAGATTAAGGGTCTAACTACTTATATCAAAGTAATTAAGGTTATTTTTAAAGATTAGGTCTATAAATTAATTTATCTATTATATTAGATAATTATTATTTCTTCTATAAGTAAATAAAATATTATATTAAGTACTATATTTAGTAATAATATAGTTAGGATCGTAAATAGTAAAGCTTATTCTTTTTAAAATATTTAAGTTTTCAATATATTAAATATAAGTTATTATTTATATGTTAAATCTAAGAATAGATATTTCTATTAATTTAAATACTTCTTATAATGTAAAGAGGTCTATTTAATTAAGATATATAATAATATATATAGATAGAATTACTCTTAAAGTGTAAAGTAATATTAACTATTAGTTTATTTATTAAATTAACTAGAGAATATATTAAGCTAGTAAAAACTAAGATTTATAAACTTAATTATAAATAAAAGTATTAAAAACTTATTAATAGATAGTAGATTTATTAAGAAAACAATTCTCTATACCTATATTATATTTTATTTTATCCACTACTTCTTAATTCTAAATTCTAAATCTATTATTCTTATTATTACTTTACTTCTTAACTAGAATAAAACCTAAAGAAGATATAACTTACTTTATAGTAAATCTTATGGGTTATTAAAATATAAAAATATAGTAAATATAATAAAAAGAAGTACCTAGTAAGAACTCTATAGCTTAAGTAAGATAGATAATATTATAATACTAATTAAAGTTAAATAAGTTAATTATATAGATATTAATAATAATAGAGATTTATAAAGCTAGAATAGGTAATCCATTAAATTTACTACTTTATCTCTTAACCCTATTCTTCTTAATACTAAAGTTATATTACTAATAAATACTTTTAATATTATAAGAGTAAAAGCTCTAAGTTTTATAATAGACGTAATGAGTATAAGAAATACTACCTAATAAAATATATTTAAAGTATAAATTATAAACCCAAGTATTAGTTTTACTATTTCTTATAATATAAGCTTACTTCTTATATTAACTATAAAGTACTATATTTTAATCTCTATAAGCTTAAATAAAGAAACTATAAGTTATAGTAACTTACTTAAATACCTTACTTATTTAGATACCCTTAATAGTTATAAAAGCTTGGTAAATAAATATATAGTATTTATTAGAGGCTACGAGGGGTAATAAGACTAGAGATAAAAGATAAGAGATAAATAAGATATATATTGTTTTTGTATAACAGAAGAGCTTTCTGTTCACCTTGCTGTCTAGCTAGATATAAGGGATATAAGGGGTCTATTTATACTTATTTTCTGTATATTCTAAGGATTTCTTAGATATTCTAGGTTGTTATTTAAAACATCTCGGTTATATAGTTTATAACTATATTCTTATACGTTGTTTTCTAAAACATCTCGGTTATAGAGTTTATAACTATATTCTTATACGTTGTTTTCTAAAACATCTCGCTTATATAGTTTATAACTGTATTCTTATTTCCTAGATTTCTCCTTAGATAGATAGTTCTTGCTTAAAGGAACTATTCTTTGTAAATAGACATCCTATGTATTTATAATATATAGGCGTTTTCTAAGTAAATATATAGTTATCTAGTATATACAGTATATACAGTACTATTAATACTGTGTTATATAATTCCCTTTATTATTATATATATTATCTTTTTTATATAGATATAAGGTATTTAAACCTTAATATCTAACAGTATTAAAGATTATTATTACTTTAAGTCTTTATATATATTCTTTAGAAGTCTTATAAGCTTAAGTAAACTTTTTAAAAGTTTAATTATATAGTAGTAAGTAACTTATTTAACTGTATCTATAAAATAAAGGTAACTTTAAAGTATTTATTTCATAGAATATTAGAAAGTATTTATATAAGAGTCGTAGTAGCTTATAAATTATTAGTAAACTAAGAAATAAAAAGCTTATATTTCTAATAGATATACTTCGAGCTAGTTATTACTAAAATAAATATACTTTAAAGAATTATTAACCTTAGTTAATAGCTAAGAACTAGTATTAGTTTCCAAGAGCTATAGAATATAATACTTAGATAAAACCTAAGCTTAAAGTTAATTAATATTCTTAATATTATTAGTTAAGAAACTAAAGTTAGCTATAGTTATAATAAGTAATTTATAAACCTTTATAATTAATTAGGTAAATTTAGAGGATTACTTTTGTTTCTAGAAAGGTAATATTATGAGAAAAAATAATTCTTTTAAATTATAATAAAGAATAAGAAAACAAGAGGTAATTTAAATAAAAAGATATCTTTCTTATATTTATAAATAAGAAAAAAGAGAAAGATAAGGTTATTATTTAATAAAAATAAGAGAGAGAGTTCTTTCTTTTACTTTCTAACTTACCTATTTACTAACTTTACCTTTTTATTTTTTTACCTTATATAAGATTATACTAACTTTTTCTATTATTCTCTTTCTTAATTAATCTTTTAAAGGTAAAAGATTAATTTAAAAAAAAGAGATTTATTATTTTATTTTACTTTTCTTTATAATTACTTCTTCTTTTTCTCTTTTATTATTTTAATATCTTAAAAGGTTACAATTTTAAAAACTTTACTTTCTCATAAATTCTACCTCTTTATAAATTAAGCTACTACCTCTTTAATAATATAATGTTTTTTCCTAAGTTAAATAATTAGATCTAAAAATTATTTTTCTAAAATAAATCATTTATTACTATATTAATACAGCTAAAAGAGGTAATAGAATTAGTTAAGGAGCTAAACTAGGCTATAGCTAGTGGTAGCTGGTTATATGGGCTGGTGCTAGGTGGAGCCAAGTGGGGCTCCTATAACCGGGCTGAAAGTCAGGCTGATAGTGGGTCCCATAGACCTACTAGTCTAACTGAGGCTATAGTCACAGCAAAAGTAGGCTCTAGAGATGTGCCCCTTTTAGCCTGTGATAAGTGCCCCCGCTATAAAGAGTAATTAGCTATAGGGTAATTACTAGAAAAGAATAAAAGAAAGCCTCTATCTATATATATCTTATTAGATATAGTAGTTGGGCTAATAAAGACTAATAGTTAGCTATAGCCTTGGGTATCTACTATGCTATTATAGATTAAGTAAATAGAATAAGCCTAAGGGTTAGTAGTTATTATTACTATATTTATTACTATATTTATTATTACATTCTCTATTATTATACCTATTATTAATATACCTATTATTACTATATTTATTATATCTATTATATCTATCTAGGCCTTCTAGGTCTCCATATTTCTTATAGTATCTATTATTACTATTATTACTATACCTATTTCTCTTAAGCTTATACTTATATATGTAGTCTGGTTAAGAGGAGGACTGTTGTAGCAGTGGTAGTGGCTGGGTGTATAATAGCTGAGGTGTTAGTTGTTATTAAGGGGCTGGATATGAAGGGTATGGATATAGATATGGGCTATACCTGGAGGTATTGGTGGGCTGCTTGTATAGATAGGGGACTTGTTGTTGACTTGGTGGATAACTAGGCTACTGTTGATAGCTGGGCTGCTGTTGGTGATACGTTGGCTGGCTGGGCTTTGGGTAGTACCCTTGTTAGCTGAGGCTGTGATACACTGGCTAGCTGGGCTGATTTTGCTGATGGTAATATTTAGGTTAGGCGTATGGCTAGACTACGGGCTGGGCTATAGGTTAGGCCACGGGCTAGGTAGGTAGCTAATATACTACTACTTAATAGTTAGGTTGTGTTATAGATTAACTATTAGACTTCTTATAGTTAACTTACTAATTACTAGTTAAATATATAGTTTAATTATTATTATTATTATTCTAGGGACCTTCTACTATATATAAGACTATCTTATTATCTTTAACCTAATTCTACTATTACTATTTATTAAGATCTTTGCTTTAATACTAAGTAGCTTTATGAGGTAGAGGTAGAGAGTAATGTCAAAGCGCCTATAAAAGTGGAGGCACCCCCGCTTAGAGGACACTTTGGTTGCTGCTAAATACTCTGGCTACTTTGACAGGTAAGGGTGGTTATGGGACTGCAGATCCTACACAGGCTGGCGAAGGTCGCGAATCTCCTCCTGCTGTTGCTGGACTTGCTGCTGTATTTGTTAGGTGTAACCTCTAGAGGGCTGGCCTCCTCTGAAAAAGAGAGGTAGTTGCTGCTAGTGCTTGGCCTGGTGTGTGGGCTGACAAGCGGGTTGGATCTGGGCTGGTAATGGTGTTGGTAGTGGTGGTGGTGTATATCTTGGCAGTTGTGCTAGTGGCGGCAGTGGCTCTAGGGCTGGCTTCTGACGGGCCTTGTCAAGGGCTGATACCCTGATGCGGAGTGCCTTGATAGCGGCATTCACCTTTGCAGCTGATAGCAGTGTTGGCAGAAACAGTGGCGGCGATAGCTCTCTTATGGGTGTGAGGGTATTGTGGGTATCTCTATGGGCTGGCTGCTGGGTTTTGCCTTGGGTCTGGGCTGGCTCTGCTGTAACTAGTGTAACTAGCCTGTTATCAGCAGGCGGGCTAGGCAGCTAGTAGCTAGGTTGTTGACGAAGGTAGTGAAAAAGGGTATTCCAAGATATGAAGTCTTGGTAGTAGATTCAGTAGCAAAATTGCTAGCTATAGTTGTTTATGTAAGGGGGTTGCAAGCCTAGGAAAGCAATAGATAAATATCACAATAATAGGGGTTGATAATGATGTAGAATTTAACTTAATATATCCTTGTGGGCCTAGCCATATGTGATATAATATATATATATGTGTATATAACTAATCTAGCTAGGCTGATGTCTTACCAAAGGTCTACTGATTAATCTATAGGTATCCTACCTCTTAGCCTAGGGATATTATTATTATTACTCCCCCTTTTAAAAGGGCTAGTCTCTAGGCTATACTCCTATTACTAAGTACTCTATAAGCTATTATAATTATAGGTATAGATATATTTTATTATTTCTTATAACTTATTATTAGATTTAAACTATTATTATTATTTTACTAAGTATTCTATAAGCTATTATTAGATATTATAAATTTTAAATTTAAACTATTATTATTAGTAATATATATATATAAAATTCAAACCTATTAATTAATTACTAGTCTTTAGTAAGCTATTATTAATTAGTTAGGTATTTAGAACTATTACTAGCTTCTAGGATTTTAACCTTACTAGGTATTTAAACTATTACTACCTTTAAGTACTTTCTTAAATATAGTTAATTACCTTAGTCTTTTAGTTCTTATAGTAAACTATTACTAATAGTATAGTAATATATTACTAGTAATATAGTAATAACTATTAATACTATAGGTCTAATTTCTAAGTATCTTTTACTTTAGGCTATATAGTATTATAAGTAATATAAATAGTTTATACTTTAATATAATAGATTATACTAGTATACCTTTTTTTAAGGTATTTCTTATATACCTTTTTACTATAGTAGTCTTTAGTAATATAGTCTTTTTTATAATAAATAGTATATTTTAGTAGTATCTTTATTAATTACTTAATAAGTTTCTTAAGTAATATATCTATCTATAGCTTCTTTACTCGTAGTAGCTATTTAGTAAATACTTATTAATAGCTTACTTTAGATATCTAATAGAGAATCTAGCTAGAGGTCTAATCTTTCTTATTATAGACTTTAGTATTAATATAGAGTTCCTATAGTTACTTAGTAATAAAAGTAATATTATATAGTTACTAGAAATTATACTTTAAGTAGACTAATACTTATTAAATACTAAGGTATAAGTAGTAGAAAAATAAGAAAGTAAGTAGCTAATTCTTTTTAAGGTTCTTCGTACCTAAGGCTTAATATATTACTAACTATTTAGTAAAGAATTATAATAATAACTAACTAGTTTACTAATAAGCCTTGTAGAGTTAGTTATATAACTAATACTTTTAAAGTTCTAGATTAATATATAATTAGTAAATAAATACTTTAAAAGTAGCTTATAAGTACTTTACCTCTTTACCTATTATATTAAGTATAAATTAGTAGTTTCTTTACTATATTTATAGTAATAAGGTTACCTTTATAAAAGCTTATTTAATATAGTAGCTTTTTAAGGTAGTAAACTATAGCTTATTACTAGCCTATATTACTACTAGCTAATCTAATACCTACTTAGGTATATTATTTTCTTATAAAGTACTATAATTATATACTAGAAAGTATTTATATTACCTCTCTATTATTACTAAGTAGTTAGTAAGTAATTATAGAAGTATTATACTTTACTTCTAAATAACTTATATTAGCTTAGTTATTAATAGGCTAGTTTAAAAGAGATCTAACAATAATAATAAGTTAGAAGCTAGCTCTAGTTAAGTATTAATTTATTAGTAAGTAGTTACTAATAATCTAGTAGATTATAAATCTTCTATTCTTAAGTAGGCTTCCTCTAGGAGGTAGAAGTTAAATAATTATAAGAGGGTTATAAGCCTAGAAAAGTGATAAATAAATATAATAATAATAGAGGTTAAAAATAATATAGAATTTAACTTAACATATCCTTATAAGCCTAGCTATATATATATATATATATATATATATATATATGTATATAACTAATCTAGCTAGGCTAATATCTTACTAAAGGTCTACTAATTAATCTATGGGTATCCTACCCCTTAGCCTAGGGATATTATTATAGTTTATAAAGATATAGTAAAAAAGGGTGTTTTTTAAGTAAAAGTAGGTACTATACTTCTAGTAGGGCTCTAGCGAACGTTTCTACTATTATTATTTCTTAAGAGCCTTAATTAATAGTAGCTCTAGTAGTAGACTTAATAAAATAGAGGGTAAAAAAGAAGGTAAAAAAGAGTATAAAAGTAAAGGTAAAAAGAAGTAGGTTAGCTAGAGAGTTAGTAGCTCTAGGCTAGGTAATAGATAATGTAGTTTTACTAGGTAGGTTAGGCTAACTAGCTACTAGTAAAAAAGGTAGCTAGTATATATATATATATATATAACTCTAGTAATATCTATATTTAGCTTAATTAGTACTTTTAAATAGCTTTATTAGCTTATATATTTACTTATTATAACTATTAATAATAATAAAGAGTAAAAACCCTATTTATATATAGAAGTCTAACTATAGAGGTTATACTACTACTTGATATAGCTAAAAGAGATAATAGAATTAGTTAAGGAGCTAAACTGGGCTATAGCTAGTAGTAGCTAGTTATATAAGCTAGTATTAAGTAGAGCTAAGTAGGGCTCTTATAACTAAGCTAAAAGTCAGGCTAATAGTAGGTCCTATAGACCCACTAGTCTAACTAAGGCCATAGGAATAGCAAAAGTAAGCCCTAGAGATATACTTCTTCTAGCCTATAATATATATAAAGAAGATTATTTAATATCACTATATTATCCTTTATTCTCTATAATATTAAATTAAGTAAGAATAGGCTAAAGTAACCTTAAGCTTAGTATATAACTTTAGTTAATATAAGAAGCTTCTTAATCTTAATTCTAAAGAATATAATATTAAGTAAGTTCTATTATAAGAAGAATAATATAAGTAATATTATTAGGACCTAGGTAATAAATCCCTCTTAGCTTCTATATATAAACTTAGGTATCTCTATATTAATAAATATAAACTTCTAGATAGAGATTAATAATATTCTAATAAAAGAAAAGTTAGTATATAATTCAGCTATAGTGTTATAAAGTTATAATATATTAGAGGTTATGTAGTACTAAGTAAAAGAGTTAGTAAGAGGGTAGTTAGAGGTTACTAGTAACTATTATTCTAATTTATCTCCTCTCTAAACCTTGATACTATTATAAAAACCCCTTTTATATACCCTTTAGTATAACGTTATTCCATTCTACAGTATCCCCTAGGCCCTACCTAGTACTCTACTAGCCCTAAAGCTAGTACTACTTTTAGAAACCTAATACAATCCCCTCCCTCTAAGGTTCTATTCTTAGGACCTAGTAGTTAATTAGTTAGCCCCTCTATTAGTACCCCAGTACCCTACTTATAATACTACTTATACTTTAGTAGATTTTAGGAACTCTACTAAGCTTAGTAAAATACTAGATAGGTAGTTATCTCTCTAAATAACTGCTTACCCTTAGCCTTACTCTTATTCTATAGTAGCTTAATATAGCTAATAGCTCCCCTAGTATCTTACTAAGCCTAGCTATCCTATACTTAGGGTATAAGTCTTAGACTCTTACTACTATTAGTAAAGGGTTACCTACTCTACTATAGAAGTACCTTACCTACTTATAGTACTACTTTAGTTACTTACTCCCTTCTCTCTTTTATAGCTTAATATTCTATTATCTATAAAGTAGTATAGTTAGCTTTTATTACTTATACTTTTATTTCTCTAGTAACTAAGCCTTAAGTTATATTATTCTTAATATAGTAGTAAGAGTATACTTTATAGTAGTAAAAGAGGTACTAGTACCTCTCTAGTACCTCTTACCTCTCTTTTCTTTTAGAGGTATTATTATTTCTTTATAAGCTAGAGTTATTATTATTACTTACTTATATATATACTACTTAGTAGAATAGCTAGGCCTACCTTCTCTTTTTTACTTTTTACTTATTTTCTTTCTTTTCCTTCTTTTTTTATAATATTCTTATATTATTATTATTTTTTTATTTTTTATTATACCTTTACTACTATAGTAGTAATAATAGTACTAGTAATAGTAATACTAGTAGTAGTACTAGTACTAGCTACTCCTCTGCTGCTACTGTTATATCCTCTACGCCTCCTACTAATCCTACTATCCTAGGTAGCTCTAGTACCCCCCCCAGTCCCCCCTACTAGCTTATTCTACTAATAATACCTATTCTAATACTTTTAGTATTATTAACCCTACTATTATATATAAGGTCTCTTACTATTACTACTTTTAGGCTATAGTAAAGTAGTAGTCTAATATAAAAGATACTATTACCTATCTTCTCTACTATATTAAGACCTAAAGTATATACTTATCTCTCTAGTACCTCTCTACTACCTCTTTACTATTCTAACTATTCTAGCTATTAGTAATAAGTACTCCTACTATACTAACTAGTATAGTAAGCCTTATATCTCTATAAGCTTATCCCCTCTCTTATTATTACTACTTCTATAGCTATTAGTCTACTACTAACTTATAGTAGGCCTTATATATTACTACTACTACTACTACCCTTACTCTTAAAGTAGTTTTTAAGGACCTCTATAAAAAGACTAACTCTTATTCTTATTACTACCTTATAAGTATATATATACCTCTATACTGCCCTAGTACCCCTTAGCCTAACCCTTTCTAAGAGGAGATTAAGAAAGCCTAGCTTATAAGTATAAAGGCCCTTTAGATAAAGGCCTCTAATATATTAGTCTCTAATACTAAGCATAAGGTAGTATAGGAGGAGAAGAAGTAGCTCCTCTACTAGTATAAGGTCCTTACCCTTAAGAGTACCTACTCTACTGTAAAATAGTAGGCTAAGTAAGCTAAGTTATTAGCTAAGAGTACTAAGATTACTACTACTACTACCTAGGACTAGGTTATTATACTCTATAAGTAGACCAAGGCTATTAAGGCTTAGAACACTCTCTTCTCTAACTAGACTCAGTCCTATACCTATATTATATATCCTTCCCCTACTCTAGTACCTCTTTAGTACTCCCTTATAGTACTAATAATAGCCTCTAGTATACTAGTAAGATTAACTCTTAAGCTAGTAGATTAGATCCTAGAAAAGGTACTACTAATAATAATAAGGAGAAGTCTAACTAGTAAGCTCTAGTACCCCCTATATACCCCTCTAGTACCCTACTAATACCTCTCTACTATTTATTTAGTTAGTTACTTATTCTTAAGCTTAGAATACCTAGCTCTTAGGCCTCTCTACTCTCTAGCTCTAGTACTCAAGAGATAATAAAACCTAGCTACCTTATAGCTATATAATTATTAACTTAATTTCTTTCTAATAAGCCTTTAGTAATCCACTATTTATAATCCTATTATAGTTTCTTTACTATATTTTACTATAGTTTCTAAGAGTTCTCCTCCTCTCTATACCCTTACTACTTTATTAGATACTATTAGTTTCTCTAGGGGCTCTTATATATAACTATTCTCTCTACCCAGTATATATCCTTCTCTTCCTTCTTAATAGAGACTACTTATAGCTTTATTACTACTCCATAGAACTTCTCTAACTATAATAATAAGAATATATTATAGATATAATATTATATTTCTAAGTTAAGCTTATATATTTTTCCTTTACTAACTACCTATATAACTATGAATAGCCTTAGATACTTATTCAAAAGCTTCTTTATAGGGCGCTTTTACTATATAAACCTTACTAATAGTAAGACCTTTTTATTACAACCTAATAAGTTATAGGTAATAATATCCCACTAATAGACAAGGTAGGATATAGGCGGTAACACATTTATATAGATAATAGGATAGGATGAATAGATAACTCCTTAGATATAGAAGAACTATAATATAAGTTATATAGAGATAAGATAAGCTAATTACTCTATAGACTTACTAATTAGTCAGTAGATCTAGGTAATTAATTAGTAGAGATAACTGATTAATTAATAAAGTAAGGAAGTGATTATAATTAATAGACTAACATAGTTAAAATAAGAGAAAAAAGATCAAGACTTATATATAGGATAGACTTAGAAGTACTTAAGGATAGACTTCTATAGCTCTTTAGTAATTAACTTATAAAACATCCTTAGATAACTATTAGACTCCTTATACCTACTTATTATTATAAACTACTTCTTAAGCTATATAAGCTACTACCTATCTATTAACTACCTAACTAATTACTAAGTAACTAATATATTAGTAAGAACACTAGCAAGTATAATACTGTTAATTATTATTATAGCCTTAGCTATACTTTAGTAGAAAACCTACTATTAGAAATCTAGCTATAATACTTTAATTACTTCTATCAGTAAGTTAACCCTATAATACTAATTAACAGTAAAACTATGATATCTTCTTCTAAGACTAACCTATCCTTAAGTATCTCTAAGACTCCTAGGTCTCTAGACTAAGAGCTTGCCCAAGCTATAGATCTTAATAATAAACTTACAATACCTAAAGTTAATTTTAATAAAGATAGTAAGGCTATTCTTACCGCAGACTAGTATATAGCTATATATAAGATAGTTAAGAGGAATGCTAGATATAATAAACAGCTAGCTAATATTATTAATAATAACACAGCTTAGATAGAATAACTTAAGAAGACTAATAACTACAACCTATAATAAATACAATCTATTATTAATAATACCCTTATTAAACTAGAAACTAAAAATAGTAAAGCTATTATACTTAGATAAGAAGTTAAGATACTCTAAGCTACTACTAACATTATCTTAACCCTAGTTAAAGGATAAAACAAGCTTAAGCTTAACTCCTTAGGAACTTATAATAGTAAAAGCAGATAGCTAAAGAGATTCCTAATCCAAGTTTGTACCTATTAGACCTTTTATACTTCTAACTTCTATAACAAGACTGAGAGAGTTATCTATGCTAGCACCTTTCTATATAGTAAAGCACTCTTGTGGTTTAAGCTATTCTAGGAAGAATTTCTCAGGAACAACAGAGAACTAAGTATATACTCTTATAAGACTTGGTTAATCTTTAGAAGTATAATAGGCTTTAAATAAGCCCTAAAGTTACTATTCTAAGACCTTAATAAAAAATAATAAACTAAGTAAGACCTTATAAGCCTTAAGTAAACCAAGGCTACCTTATACTATATGGCTAAGTTCTAGTAACTTACTACTAGACTTAATATTATAGATGAATCCTTAATCTTTATGTTCTACTAAGGACTTAAGGAAGATATTAAAGATAAACTTACTAAGATTATTAGCACTCTAGAAGACTTCCTTAGATATATCAAACTTACTATTAAGATTGATACCTACCTCTATAAGCAGCAGAGAGAGAGAGGTAAGAACTAGTAACCAAATACTAATACAGGTAAGCACTATGCCTAGGGACCAAGAAACCCTAGTAACCACTAGTAAGAAAGAAACAATAACTAGTAGTAACTATAGAACTAACTAAGTACATCCTATAGATACTATATAGGACCTATAGATATTAGTATAGCTAGAAAATAAGAGAACTAGCTACCTAAAGATACTAAGACTATTAAATACTATAACTACAAGAAAATAAGATACTATACTAGAAACTGCTAATAACTAAAATAACTTTAGAATAAGGTACTAGTAGAAGGTAACTAATAAGTAAGTATTACCTAAAAAGAGGTTTTATACCTATAACTCTTATAAACTACTTACTATAATAATAGCTACCCAACTTACTAGGATAGTAAGAAATAAGTAGGCTAATACCCTAAAGAACCCAAAAGCAAGACTATTATAGTAAGTAAGAAGGCTTTATATAGCCTTAAGATACTATAAGCTATTAATATTATATAGTAACTTAAATAACAAAACTAGGAAAAGATTATATACTTGATCTAAGCCTAAGATACCTTAGAGATACTTAAAGATAAGATACCTTAGGACTAAGAAGTTATTAACATAATTAAAGAAAAACTACCTAAGCAAATTCAAGTACAAGGTAACTCTATCTACTAACTTAACTTAGAAAATAAGTTTAACTAAGCCTTACACAAAGATATTATTAGATCCCAAGAGAAACCTCAATAAGTTATCACTAGGACTATTGCAGTAACTAGAAAGGGGAAAAAGACCTCCTTCTCTCCTTCTTAACTTTATTACTATAAATTAACACCTAAGAGTACTATTAAAGTATGGAAAACTAGCTCTAACTAAGAGGAAGAACTAAAACCGTCTTTTGATAAATTTATTCTACTAAGTAAAATAAAACAACGCATAGCTAAGTAGCTAATTAAGATAAGTTATATAAACCTAACTATTCCTAAATAGACTAGTATAAACTAGTGTATTTAGAACTAAGTAAGCAATATCCTATCCTTATTACTCTTACCTACACTAGAATACTAATATAACTCTAATAAGCCTCTAGTAACCTAGACCTATATAGACTTCTAAGAAGATCTACTTATTATTAAGATAGAAGAAAAAGTATAGAAGGAAAGATAACTAGAAATTAGTAAATATAGTAATAAATAAGAAGTATACTTCTATAAAATAGAAGATACTAACCTTAAGTACTACCTAATAGTACTAACTAGAGAAGAACCTATATTTAGAGATAATAAATAACTTAATAAAAAAGACCCCCTATACTACAAGGTATTTTAAGTAAATTATATCTATAATAAATACTTAATACATTAACTAAAGAAGAGAAAATACTCTTTCTTCTTATAATAATATAATAATAAACCTATTTCTAAGGTTTATAAGAACTATAAAATCAGTACATAAGAAGTTAAGGAATACTACTAGCTATAGCTTATCCTATAGCCAAGCCTAAAATACCCCATACTATATATTAACTACCTTATAGGACACTAGTCTAACTACCTATTTGACAAATGCGTGCGCCACTACAAAGAAAAAGCACAAGCATAGAGAGAATAAATCAAAGGAGCCCCCAAGGAGTTAAAAAACTCCCTACGCCGCCTATAAGAAAGGTACTAATAGCTAAGAATAACATAAAAAACCTTTATATAGTAACTAAGAGAGATAATAGCTATATTATTCTTACTATTTTAATTAATAACTAGCCTACTAAGGTTATAATTAATAGTAGAGTATAAGCTAACCTTATCTTACTTAGGGTGGTAAATAAATAAAGTATTAAATAGGTATATAAGAAAGACCTATATACCCTATAGAGAGTTAAAGAAGTATAAGTTTAGTATAGTAAAGAAACTATTAATAAGGAAACTATATAACTCTCTTTAGTAATCTATAGCTAATACTAAGAACTTAACTTTAATATTACTAACTTAGAAACTATAGATATAATTCTAAGAATCCTATAGCTATAAGAATATAACCCTAATATAAACTAGAGAATAGGCTAACTCTAGTAGAGAGATTTAGCTATAAGGTAGCATTATATGCTACAACCCCTAAGTAAACTTATGTAACTAAGGAAGTATATTACTTATATCAAAAGGATTAAACCTATATAAGATCAGAGTTCTACATCCACAAAGATTATAAATATACTAGATAGGTAGGATAAATAAAGCCTAGAAGAAGACTGACTAAGATTAATACCTCTTAAATACTAGTAATACACAGAACTATTTACTAAAGAACTAGAAATAGGACTACTAGAGCATAGACTATACAACCATAAGATCCAACTACTAGAAGAAAAACACCCCAAGCTTAAGCTAATTTATAGACTTAACCTAATAGAACAAGAAGTACTTAATAAATAGCTAGATAAGAACTTAGTAAAAGGTTACATTAGACTATCAGACTTACTAGTAGGATATTCTAACCTATTTATACCTAAGAAGAATAGAAAACTATAACTATATATTAACTACTAGAAACTTAATGATATCACAAAGAAAAACAGCTACTTATTACCCCTTATCTTAGAACTACAAGATCTATTATATAGAGCAAACTAGTTTATAGCACTTAACCTCAAAGGCGCCTATAACCTTATTAGAATTAAGGAAGGAGATAAATAGAAAATAGCATTTTAAATACATAGAGGACTATTTCAGACCCTTATCATACCTTTTAGACTCACTAACACACCTACCATATTCCAAACAATAATCAATCATATACTTGGAGAGTATCTTAACATCTTTATTATCTATTACCTCAACAACATCCTCATATTCTCTAAGAACCTTAAAGAACACAAGAAGCATATATATAAGGTACTTAAGAAGCTTTAAGAAGCAAAGCTTTTAGTTAAACTAGAGAAAAGTAAATTTTATACTCAGAAGGTAGACTACCTTAGATTTACTATCATACTAAGAGAAATCTAAATACAAGATAAGAAGGTTAAAGTAGTTAGGGACTAGCTAATACCTACTAATATTAAGGAAATTTAATTATTCCTAGGATTTATTAATTTTTATTAATAATTCCTTAAGAACTATACTACCTATATCAGAGGATTATAATAACTTACACATAAGGATACAGAGTTTAAGTAGATAGAAGAATGCAATAAATCCTTTAACAGAGTTAAGGAACTTATTATATCTAAACTAGTTACTAAGATTGCAAACCTAGACAAACCCTTTAAAGTTAAGATTGATACCTCAGACTTTGCAATAAGAGGATAACTCAGATAATAAGATAAGGAAGGATAACTATACCCATGCGTATTCTACTTAAAAGCACTTTATAAACCTAAATTAAACTATTAGATTTACAATAAAGAGCTTATAGTAATTATTAAAGCATTCTAAGAATAGAAGCCTTATCTATTAGAAACAAAGCATTAGGTGATTATATACATGGATTATAAAAACCTTGCATACTTCACAACCTCCAAAGTCCTAAACAAACAACAGATTCAATAGTTAGAATTCCTATTAGAATATAACTTTAAGATTATCTATCATAAAGGAATAGAGAACAGAAGAGCTAACGCTCTTGGCTAATAACCAGACCTTGAAGTCCCAGTACTAGAGGAAACATAGGTTATCCTCAAATATAACAAGAACAGTGATATCATTCTAGTACAAAAACTTATTATAATTAGTATATACATTAATACTAGTATAACTAGTAGAATAACAGATAACTAGATACATAAGATATATAGCACTAGAGCATATAGGTACTAAGGAGTAATAAAACTTTTAAAAGAATTTAATAATACTACAATAAGTAAGTTATATAAGAATAAGTAGCTTTAGTAATTAAGGACTGTAACCTATATAAGAAGAGCAAGAATAGCCCTCACAAGCTATATAAGCATATTTAACTACTACTAGTACCCCTAGAGGCATAGCACTTAATCTCTTTAGACTTTATTATTAAATTACCTAAGTTAAGAGAACTACTTATAAAGATATAGTATAATAGCATCCTTATAATTATTAACTAACTTATAAAGTATGCTTACTTTATCCTATACCTTAAAGCTAGTATAGCTAAGGACCTTATATATACTTTCCTTAAGTATATTATTAGTAATTATAGTTTACTAAAAGAAATTATATTAGATAGAGATAAACTATTTACCTTAAAGTTTTAGAAATCTCTAATTTTACAACTTAGTTTAAACTACAAACTATCTACCTCTTTCTACCTATAGACTAATAGATAAATAAAAAGAATTAACTAAATACTTAAATAGTATATCTAATATTATATTAACTATAACTAAGATAATTAAGTACTACTACTACCTATAGCTTAATTTACTTATAACAGTACTATTAGAGAAAGTACTAGAAACTTACTATTCTACTTAAACTATGGATTTAAACTAACTACCTATAGAGAACCTCATAAAGGACCACAAGTACTAAAAGCTATAGCTAATATCACCAAACTCAGAGAAATTCAAAGAAAAGCAGCCCTAGATTTAGAATTCATCAGATAACAAATAAAGAAGTACGCTAACCCTTTAAGGATTAAGGGACCAACTTTTAAAGAAGGGGATAGCGCATACCTTACACGCTAAAACATTAAAGCCAAACAGCTAAGTAACAAACTTAACTACAAGAAACTAAGACCCTTTAAAATCCTTTAGAAAGTTTTAAATATTAACTACAAACTTAACTTACTAGACATAATAAAAATCCACCTAGTCTTTTATATTATACTACTAGAACCAGTACCACAAGGATCAAACACTAATAACTGCATTATTATAGAATCAAATAAACTAGAATATAAAGTTAAATAAATCATTAACAAACGCAACGAGAACAAACAAAAACAATATCTCGTCAAATAGAAAGGCTATAGATATAAAGATAACTTATAGGAACCTATTAAGAACCTCTAGTACTCTCTATAGTTACTCTAGGACTTCTAGATATCACAAGACCAGACCCTAAGACTTCAGCCTCGCTAAACAATTACTAGAAAGGATTATTAGAATCCTAATTAGGAATAACACCTAATAAATCTACTATACTAAAACCCCCTATAGATTGAACCTCATAAATAATAGATAACTCTAGTGTGATATCTGTATTATCTATAAATAAAAATACTATGTCACCCTTTTTAAAAACCATTTATTTTACTTTATAGATATAATCTAGCTTTGCAAGTAATGCATCTATTTCTACCTAAGCCTTCCTTAATATAACTACTCTTTTATAGAGGATTGCCTCTTTAGACTCCTCCTTATGATCTAATTAACTTACCTTATCTAGAAGACAATTAACTACTAAAACAAGTTAGTACCTATAAACTAATAAAGGAAAAACATACTCACATATATAAATAGTATCCTAAGTTATATTATAGGATCAACCTAGACAAGTACATTCACTATAGATACTTATCCTAGCTACTATCTTATAACAAAGGCTATTTAAATAATAATAGGAATATTATATAACTTTGAAACTAAACTAAGTAATTTATAGGGTATGATACTTATAATAAAGAGTAGATAATAACTGTTTTTAGGAAACTTAGGAATCTAATATATTATTAGTAGGATAAAGGAAGAAAGAACTTAATAAAACTCCCTAACCTAAGAGTACCTACTTCTTTATATAATCTTAAGGATAAGATTGTTAGAGAGGAGACCTAATATTATAACCTAATAAGTTATAGGTAATAATACCCTACTAATAGACAAGGTAGGATACAAGTAGTAATACATTTATATAGATAATAGGATAGGATGAATAGATAACTCCTTAGATATAGAAGAACTATGGTATAAGTCACGTAGAGATAAGATAAGCTAATCACTCCACAGACCCACTAATCAATCAGTAGATCTAGGTAATTAATCAGTAGAGGCAACTAATTAATTAATAAAGTAAGAAAGTAATCACAACTAATAGACTAATATAGTTATGATAAGAGAAAAAAGATCAGGACTTATATATAGGATAGACTTAGAAGTACTTAAGGATAGACTTCTATAGCTCTTTAGTAATTAACTTATAAAATATCTTTAGATAACTTTTAGACTCCTTATACCTACTTATCTTTGTAAACCACTTCTCAAGCTATATAAGCTACTACCTGTCTATTGATTACCTAACTAATTACTAAGTAACTGATACATTAGCAAGAACGCTAGCAAGTATGATACTATTAATTATTATCACAGTCTCAGCTATACTATAGCAGAAAACCCACTATCAGGAATCTAGCTATAACACTTTTTTCTTACCTTAAATACTACTATAGATTGCTTTATATTATACTACCTCTTGTAGTTCTTATTAGCTATCTCTAGTATCTAGAGGATTATAGCTTACTAGCTCTATAGCTACTATACCTAGTCTCTTACTAACAGGACCTCTATTAGTAAGGCTCCTTCTAGCTTTATGTTATTTATATTACATAGTACATAGCCTATCAGGGCCTCTACTAGTACTATGTAGATTATACTATACTAAGTACTGTTATAGATAAACTTAGCTATTAATAGCTACTTTACTTAATTATCCTACTCTAGGCTATAGAAAGCCTAAAGAAAGTACTTAATATTCTAGTTTTATTACTCTATCTAGCTATCTATCTATAGGTAGTAAGCTATACTTAGCCTCTACTTAATAGCTAGTAGGTAGTATACTACTAACTAGAAATAACTAGTAAAGAGAGATCCTTAGTTAGATACTATTACTACTAAGATACTAAATTATAAGAATACCCTTTTAACTAAAAGAGATACTAACTAATCTACTATTAGGGTCTCTTATATAGGTATATATAATATATACTTTATAAGTTAGTCTATTATAACTAGGATACTATTATAGCTCTCTTTAATAAATCCTTTTAACTTAGGTAGCTTAGTAATAAAATCTAAGGTAACCTATTTCTATAGTTAGCTAGGTAGTAGTAGAAGTACTAGTTCTCTATAAAGCAGGTAGTAGCATAGCTTTATCTATTAATAAGTTATATATATTTAAACATACTCTATTATATCCTTCTCTATTAATCTCTAGAAAAATATCTATCTAATCCTTTTAAGTATATAGGTTACCCCTAGGTACCCCCTAGCTAGCTTATTATAGAATACTACTATAATCTTTATCCTTAGTATATACCCTTCTAGGATAACTACCTTATTCTTATACCTAAGGACCCTATCCTCTCTCTCTAACTAGTTATTCTCTAGCTTTTACTACTCCTTAGAGGTAATTACCATATTAGCTTACTATACTACTACAGCTTTCTCTTCTAAGCTTAGAGTAAGTTCTTCTAATAATAATAGGTATACCCCTATTAACCTACTACTAATAATTACTGCTACCCTCTAGATAAACCTACTTAGGAAGCTTTCTAGGAATATACCCTATACCTCTTAGTCTTCTATACCTAAGGGCTGATAGTCTAGCTACTATAATAGCTTATTAGCTATATTCTTCTTTCTTAGCTAGTAGTTAATCTTAAAGTTAAAGAGAGATAGGTCCTAAAGTAACCTTACTTACTAACTATTAAGCTAGGGCTTACTAGTAAGGTAGTAGTACCCTAAGTAGTCTATTAAGAATATAATCCTGCTCTAGGTATATAGAAGGTAGTACCTCTAGTATATAGCTACCTCTTAGATTATAAGTAGCTTAGCTTTTAGTATACTATACTATAGTTAAGTACCCTTTAGCTTCATAGATAAGAAGGTAATAGGGTACTACTAGTTCTCTACTAGCTATAATAGGATAGCCCTAATTATAAAGTTTAATATATCTATTTTTACCTATATTAGTAGTACTAGGTTAAAGTACTATAGGATAGAGACTTAGGTAAATATAACTTAAAGCTTATAAAAGGCTTTAATTACCTCTCTGGTTATTACCTTCTTCTTTACTACCTTAGCTATTGGTTAGTCTATAAGAGGAGTATATACCTTAGAGTAGTTCTTAATAAAGTATTAATAGAACCCTATAAACCTAAGAAAGACCTATATATCTTTAATACTAGTAAGAAGTAGCTACTAGGTAATTGCCTCTATATAGTTCTACTCTATAGTAATACCCTCTAGGGATACTATAAACCCTAGAAACTTAATTATCTTAGTATAGAAAACATACTTCTCTAGGTTAGTATATAGGCTAGTAGTATCTAACTAGTATTGTACCTTTTTTACTACTTCTATATAACTAGCCTTATCCTTAGTAAAGATTAAGATATTTTTAAGGTATATAATATAGGTAATATCTACTAGCCTAGCTAGGGTATTATTTATATATACTTAGAAGGTTACTAGTATATTAATTAGCTTAAAAGGTATAACACAGTACTTAAAGTACTTATACTATATCTAGAATGCTATTTTCTACTTATTATTAGTATAGATCCTTACCTAGTAGTATATATCCTTAAGGTTAAGCTTAGTAAAATACTTTACCTCTCCTAAGTAGTTAAGGATCTTTCTAATTAGTAGTAGTAGTATATAGTTCTTAACTATAACCTTATTAAAGCTATAATAGTCTATATAAAGATATAACTTACCCCCCTTCTTTAGTATAAATAGAATTAGTACCCCTATAGGGCTCTGTAAGAGCTAGATCTACCCCTTACCTAGTGCGTTATTAATATACTTCCTTAGCTCTTCTAACTCCTTCTCTATAAGGGGGTAGATAGAGCTAAATAGTAGTTCTACCCCTAGCTTAAGGTTAATAATATAGAAGTAACCTTTATCCCTAGCTGGTTTAGCTACTAGGTTTATATTAAATATATATACCTATTCTTAATATTCTTTTAGTAGCTTAAATCCCTTTATCTTCTCTTTCTTTTCTCTCTCTACTATTTAAGGTAGCAGCTCTAGTACCCCCTTAGCTCCCCCTATATATAGGTAGTAGACTAATAGGTTATATACTAGTATTACTACTACCTCTCTTTATGCTCTCTTTAATATCTTTCTTCTCTAGATAAGTTATAAGTAGCCTTCTCTTAGTAAGTAAGTCTACCTAATTATTACTTACTTAAGATTTAGCTATACCTTTTACCTCTAGAGTATCTCTAAAATAGTATTATATATACCTATATTACTTACTTAGTAGGTATAAGACTATATCTTTCTTACCTTTATATTATCTATTACTTTTATTACTAATACTACTACTCTATAGCTAGGTACCTTACCTCCCTATAATCCTAGTAACCCCACTCCCTTTTAATAAACCTCTAGTAATACCTCCTTATATAATATTCTTTAATATATAACATTCTTATCTACCTTAAGATTAATTAATAGCCTTTCTTTTCTTTATATAGTAGTGACTCTAATATAGAAGTCTACCTTAAAGTAGTAACATAGTTTCTCTCTCTAGGGGATCTATATACTATTAGCCCCTATACCTACTAGCTAGGCCGCCAGCATACAGCGCCTACCTATATAATAAGGCTAGTTATACTTATAGTACTTCTTCTCTATATACTTTATTAATATATATCCTAGCTTACTATAGTTAAAGTATATAGGAGAGCTCTAGGAGTACCTTAGGGGTTATCTATACCCTCCTTATTCCTACTTAACCTATAGCTTAGGTATAGGTATATATATAGCTACCCTAGGTATTAAGACTAACTATTACCCTTCTTATTTAGCTAAGGGGGTAGCTAACGCTAGTACTAAGGTAATAGCTAGGGTTTACTAGTTCCTTCTCTCTTATAGCCTTTACTAGTCTTCTATTATTATCTTAGTATATATCTTTATAAGTATCTCTACCCTCTTTACTATGTTATTTAGCTCTTAATAAGTAGCTAGTAGCTTATGTACTAGGATATAGCTTTATAAGTCTAGGAGTAGTTAGTTTAAGATATAGACTACTTACTACCTCTTTAGTTAGGGGTTTAGAATCTCTAACTTAACTATTTTATACTAGTTAATAAATTACTAGTATATCTACCTAGGTTTCTACTATATCTTATCTAGCTCTATAGCTATACTAAAGGCTTGTATATTATTATTAGTAATACTATTATAGAGCTAGGCTTCTATCTTTTTCTAGGTAATTAGGCTAATATTACTACTATACTAGAGGTTGATATAACTCCTCTAGCTATATAATAGGTTACCCTCTAGGTAGGCCTTTATAAACCAAACTTTACTCTTATTAGCTATAAATTCTTTCTTAGTAATAAAGAATCAGCCTTATAACTTAAAAAGAAAGTCTTTAAGGTTGTTTTAGTTACACCCCTTATATTAGATAGAAGCTAACTACTTAATAAGAGTATTAGTATATAGGTACTTAGGCTCTAGCTAGGTAGCTATAGGTCCTCTACTAACTATATACCTATTATTAATAGACTCCCTATTTCTAAGGGCTATAATCTATTTCATTATCTTTCTCTTTCTTACCTTAGCTACTTTGTTATTAAGAAGGGCTCTTAGCTACTTCTTTATTAACCTATTAAGGTTAGTTATATACTACTCCTCTACTATAGTCCCACTAGTATCTAGTATAAGCTACTATATTACTAGGCTACCCTACTAGGTAATAGATTAGGATTAGGTTCATTATACTAGTACTATTACTGTTTTAATAGTTAGTATACCTATAAATAGAGAGAGATTAGAATATATTAAAGGCTATATAGTACTAAGTAAAGGAGTTAGTAAGAGAGTAGTTAGGGGTTACTAGTAACTATTATTCTAATCTATCTCCTCTTTAAACCTTAATACTATTATAAAAACCTCTTTTGTGTGCCCTTTAGCATAACGTTATTCCATTCCGCGGTGTCCCCCAGGCACCACCTGGTGCCCTGCCAGCCCTAAAGCCAGTACTACTTTTAGGAACCTAACATAATAACTAGATACTGCCTTAAATATAATAATAACTTTATATAAAAGCTTTTAACCTTATTAAAACTCGTAATAGCTAAAACTACTTCTAAACCTAATAATATCTATATCAATCTTATTTATCTTATATAAAGTTTAGCTATTTAGTATTTACTTATAGCTTAGCTTAATATTAATAAAAGCTCTATATATAGTTATAGTAAAAAGATATAAAAGATATAGTTAATAGTAGCTTTAAAAGCTAATCTCTTATTTTTTTACTTATATAAATTAGTTTAGAAAGAATAGATATATTTAGATCTAATAATTAATAAGTAAACTAGTTAAGCTTAGTTTTATAATAACTAATAGAAAAAAGGAGATATAAAGAATTAACTCTAGTTAATAATTAATAGTATTTTTTAAGCTTATAAAAATATCATAATAATAGCTTAAGAAATTATTTATTAATAACCGTTAATTATTAACCTAAGTAATACTACTATATCTATATAAACTTTAAGCTTAAAGTACTTAGATTAGGTTTATATATTTATTTTTATTAGATTTTCTTATCTTACTACTATTTTAATTATAACGATAAAAGAAGCCTAGCTTAATAACCTTTTAAAGAACTTTATAAATAAGACTACTTATAGTAAAGAATAGATATAATTTAATTAAAAATATAATAATAGATCTATCTAAATAAAGAATTAAAAATATACTCTTAGTTAGATTTTACTTAAAGATATATAAAAGTATAAATTATAACTATTAAATAGGGTTTTTATAATATTTATTTAAGCTCTAAGTAAGAGAAGCTTATTAGTTAATAGTAGTTTACTAATAAATTAGAATAGCTCTCTTACTTCTAATAGGTTTAAGAACTAAATAGATATTAATACTTTATTATTATTAATCTCTTTAGCTAACTCTAAGTTTATTATTTTACCTTTAGTTTTAGTTTTACTAGTATAATCTCTTAGTTACTTAGTTTTAGATACTTAGGTTAGAGTTACTAGTTAATATCTTATTATTTAAAACCTATAGTTTTAAATATTAATTATTTAAGAATTAAAAGATAAAAGCTAATAAGCTATTTAATAATATAATTAATATTAAATACCTAGTTCTAACTTAAAGCTATTAAAAAAAGTTAGTAAGTCTTTATACCTTATATTTTTTAATTATAGTATCTATTAATTTCTATTTACCAATAGTTTTTAAAATTATACCTTAAAAAGGCTTATTAATAATCTCTAGCCTAATAATAATAACTTTATATCTATCATTAAATAGTATATATTAATAAAGTAAAGCTATATATTAGACTTCTACTAATATCTTTATTATTAATTTAGTACTAGATAAGATTAGCTTAATAACTACTATAGTAAAATAACTCAGAATTTTAAAAAGACATAATATATTATAGATCTTTATAATACTACTAAGACATTATAGAAAAAGGAAAATCTTAATAATAATACAGTTTATATATTAATTAGTCTTAAACTATATCTTATAGCTTATGAAACTTATATATTACCTTTAAGTATAGAATAAATTCTTAGTTTCTTAGTAACTACTAATATAATAGGCTTAATTAGAAGTAACTAATAAAAAGTAATAGATATAGATAGCTTTATCTTTCTCTTTAATTATAATAATATATATTAAACTATACCAGTAGTTAATTAAAACTATAATAGGATATATTTTATAGATTCTACTTAAACTCTAAAATATAATATATTATTTATAGATATAATTAAGTTTCTATAGAGCTAGTACTTTTATATAAGTATACCTTTAAAGCTGATATCTCTAATCATATTAAATACCTTTATAATTAATACTATATAGTAAAGGAATAGCTATACTTATAGCTTATAAGTAACTAAATAAACCTATATTTTCTTTAAACTTAGAGTTCTTTTAGTATAATATAGTAACTTAGCTTAGTAAGATAAAGAGTATTATATTACTAGATATATCTCTTTAACTTTAAGAGTTATATTTATAATTACAAAAGAGTTTTATTATATTATAGATATATATAATAACTTACTTCTATATAAAGTTACTTAATTATATAATAAGTTATCTAAGAATCTATTATATATACTTTTATTATTATTACCACTCTCTAAGTAGTAACTTTAGTAGTAACCCTAGTAGTAACCTTAATAGTAATAGCCCTAGTAGTAGTAGTAGTAGTAGTAGCTCTAGTAGCTCTAGTAGTATCTCTTTCTTATAATTTTACCTAAGGCTCTAATACCTCTAAAATAGCTAGTAATTAAAGTAAAAGATATAACCCTATCTCTACTAGTTCTAAATACTATAATTAATTTATAAACTTAATTTATTAAAGCTAAAAAAGATTTATTACCTTTTAAAATACTATCTAAATTACTTAAAAACCTTAAAATAGATTAATTCATAACCTAAGTTAGTAATTTAAAAATAAGTAGTAATAATAATAAAAAGCAGATAAGAATATAAGTAATTTAAAGAAAATAATAATTTCTCTATATCTTATATATTCTATTATCTTGGTAATTTTATATATTTACTATTACCTATAAAAGTGTTTTATAGACTCATATATTAACTAATAGAAATAGATTAAAGTAAATACTTCTAATAGTATATATTATTATAACTTTTCTTACTTACTTTTATAAAAAAGTTAGTTTTACTTTTATTAAAGCTTTAAATTAAATTAAGTAAATATTATATACTAAGATAATTTATATAATAATACGTAATATAATCTAAGAAATAAGAGTACTTAGCTAGAGAGTCTTACTTAGCTATAATAGTTAGGTTATTATAAGAAATGTTGAATAAATTATATATTAATTTCTTAATATTAAGTAAGAGAAATTATTAGTATAATAGAGGTTACTAATATATGGCAATAGCCTTCTAGCTGGTTAGAGTAATAGATTGTTAATTTCTATCTACTATTGTACAAAGAGGGGAAGGAATCTAGAAGGGGGTTTTAGCTAGATAGGCAATCTATATAGAGGCTGTGACCGGCGTCCTAGTTGATCCAGTCCCGGATACCCTAGCTAAAATATAGCTAGGATATTCATGCTACTAATTATTCTAACACTGGTAACTTTCTCTTTTTAGCTAGACCTCTGCCTATATATCCATTCATCTTCCTATCTATCTATCTATCTATCTATCTGTCTACTGGCCGGGCTGGGCCCAGGCTGGGCCTAGGCTAGAGATGTGCGATTTTCTTGCTCTATAGGTAGCATGCAAAGTAAGGGGTTTTTCACAGTCAAGAGCTAACTTCTGTTAAAGTATGTAATTATAGTAATAATTCTTAGTTAATTACTTATATATATCTTATAACTATATATTTATTTCTTAGGGGATTTCTTCTATATTTCTAGCTATAGTATTATCTTAAGATCTAAATATATATACTATTAGATTTTAGTTATTTAGGTAGTAAAATCTGTTAGAGCCTATGAGGGGTAATAAGGTTAGAGATAAAAGATAAGAGATAAAAAAAGATATATATTGTTTTAATATAATAGAAGAGCTTTTTATTCACCTTGCTGTTAAGCTAGATATAAGGGATATAAGGGGTTTATTTATACTTATTTTCTATATATTCTAAGGATTTCTTAGATATTCTACGTTATTATCTAAAACACCTCAGTTATATAGTTTATAACTATATTCTTATAGGTTGTTTTCTAAAACATCTCGGTTATATAGTTTATAACTATATTCTTATAGTTTGTTTTCTAAAACATCTCGCTTATATAGTTTATAACTGTATTTTTATTTCCTAGATTTCTCCTTAGATAGATAGTTCTTGCTTAAAGGAACTATTCTTTGTATATAGATACCCTATGTATTTATAATATATAGGCGTTTTCTAAGTAAATATATAGTTATCTAGTATATACAGCATATACAGTACTATTAATACTGTGTTATATAATTCACTTTATTATTATATATAGTATCTTTTATATATAGATATAAGGTATTTAAACCTTAATATCTAACAGTAATTAGTAGCTAAAAGATATAATTTATAATATATATATAGTAATACTAGTAGAACTCTTATTTTAATTACTTATTATTATTATAGCTAAGTTAAACCTTAAATTACTTTAGTTTAATATAGTAAATATATTTATATATATTAATATAGATAAGATAGTATTTATAAGAATTCCTCTAGAATATCTAAACTATAGTAGTAGTAAGATTGTTTACTTATAAAAAGCTCTTTATAGATTATAGTAGTTATTACTACTATAGTAAAAGTACCTAGAAAAGAGACTTTAAGAACTTAAATTTATACTAGTAGCTAAAGAACTATACTATTAGTAAAAGAGGGGTATTACTTGCTTATTCTATATTAATAATTATATCTTTATATTTTTAAAATTCTTATAGTAAGAAGCTAATAAAGTAATTAAAGGTATAAAAGAGAGATATTACTTAGAGAGTAGTAATAAGATATAATAGTTTCTTAGTATTGAGATTCTCTAAAATAAACAATAATAAAAGATATAGCTATTATAGTTAGTATATTAAAAGTATATAAGATATAGTTTAAGACTTAGGTTATAGTAGAACTATATAAAAGGATATAATAATACTATACTACTTTAAGTAACTTAGGTTCTATATTTAATTTAGTATAAGAAGATATAACCTATTTAGAGCTTTTAAAGTTTAAATAGATATATTATTCTTAGATTAAATATAGTAAAGGTCTCTCTATTACCTAAGTTATTATACCAAACTATATTAATAAAGGTATACAGCTTTGGTTTAAAGTATAATTTTAAAAGATAAATAAGTATATAAAGAAGTACTTAATTATATACTAATCTAAGGTATACTATCTCTATTTAAATATACTTTTCTAATAGATATTTAAGTAAGTATCTATAACTTATAAATACTTTAAAAAAAATAAGAAAAGAAATTAGTAACTATTTTTTTCTAACCTATAAATACTATAATTTCAGCCTTATTTTAATTATTCTCTAGTTTTTTATAACTTTAAATTATAGAAGAACTATTAAGTATTTACCCATTTAAACCTTATACTACCTATATCTATATCTATTAATTATTCTCTTTATTCTTATTATTCTTCATATCTTTATTATTTACTTTATCCTATTTTACTTCTTTATTTTATTATTTCTATTTCTCTTATCCTTTAAGCTAAGCTAGTAAAAACTAAGGTATATATACTTAAGTAATAAATATTTCTTTAGTAATAAGGCTATTAAAATAATTTACTTACTTATAAAATCTATAGTTAGGAATACCTTTCTTTCAATTATAAATAATATTATTTTGATACTTTAGAATATTCTTATAATATTTAATATATTCTATATAGTAGTTTTCTTAAGGTTCTTAGATATATTATTTAAATATAAAACGAGAATCTTAAACCTTTATTTAGTTCTCTTATATACCTAGTATAAGTAGCTTAGGTAAGGTATACTTATCTACTTTGATATATCGAATCTTCTTTAAGCTTTAGTATTATAATAGTACATTTTTAAAAACTAATAGTTTAGATAGTAAATAAATAAGCTTAGAACTTAATATAAAAGAAGCTTTAACTAAAGAGCTAGGCTATACTATAAAGTCTTTTTAAATAAAGAGTTATTTCTATCTTCTAGATAGTAGTATTCAAAGCAGTAATTTATTAGCTATATTTCTATTTAATTAGGTAATCTTCAAATATAAGTATAGTATTCTAGAATTATTCTTATAGTTGTAGAAGTACTTATCTAGATATCTATATTTCTAGAGGTTATATAGCTAGAAAGTAAAGATATACTTCTTTAAATACTACTTAGGGGTACAATCAGACTCTTTAAGGTCTATAATTTTATAACCTATATTTATAAGAGACTAGCTCTAGGTCTAAGTATACTTATATTAGTTATATTAGTAATATATATTCTCCAAGGTTTCTTTTAAGAGTAGTCTTATAGCTTTATATTAATATTTACTAGAAATATAGAACTTGGTACTAATCTACTTAATTTACTATTATTAGACTCTTTTACTATAATCTAAGCTCTAGGACTTCTTAATATCTTACTTATTTATACTAATTAGGTGTAGTAATTTAAATCTAAGTACTAATTTAAACTACTTAGAAATATAAAGTTTATACTTCTAATATATATTAAAGTTAATTAATTAAGTAATATATATTAATATATTAGGTTTATAATAGAACTTATTTAGAGCTTAAATATTATTAATAAAGAGTACTTTTAAATAGCTTTTAGACTATATAGAGTTATACTAATAGACTATACTATTTCTTTAGTTTATAGTTATTTCTATAAAATAATAATGGTAAGTAGAGAATAAGAGAAATATAACTAGATTTACTTCTATTTATATTGCTTTATAGATCTTAGTAGTTAGTATTACTAACTTAAGCTTCTAATTATTATCTAAATAGCTTTCTGAGTATAAAAGAATAATAGTAATTTATCTTTTTACTTTTAAACTTTAAATCATAATAATAATTATAACTGTTAGAGGCTATAAGGAGTAATGAGGTTAGAGATAAAAGATAAGAAATAAATAAGATATATATTGTTTTAATATAATAGAAGAGCTTTTTTTTCCACCTTTTTATCTAGCTAGATATAAGGGATATAAGGGGTTTATTTATACTTACTTTCTGTATATTCTAAGGATTTCTTAGATATTCTAGGTTGTTATCTAAAACACCTCGGTTATATAGTTTAGAACTATATTCTTATACGTTGTTTTCTAAAACATCTCGCTTATATAGTTTATAACTGTATTCTTATTTCCTAGATTTCTCCTTAGATAAATAGTTCTTACTTAAAGGAACTATTCTTTGTATATAGATATCCTATGTATTTATGATATATAGGCGTTTTCTAAGTAAATATATAGTTATCTAGTATATACAGCATATACAGTACTATTAATACTGTGTTATATAATTCACTTTATTATTATATATACTATCTTTTTTATATAGATATAAGGTATTTAAACCTTAATATCTAACAATAACTATAATCTTATCTTTAGTAATTTATTACTTAGATTATATATACTTCTATTAGTTATAATAGTTACTAAGTACTATTTAAGCTTATCTATATTTTATACCTTTTTATTATTTATAGTTATTCTGTTTTTAAAATATTAAATTTAAGTAGCTTAAAAACTAATTAGTATTATCTTATATAAGTTAGTTTAAAAACTAAGTATTAAAAGGTATTAGAAATAGGTCTTACTTTAAAATCTAAGAGAGGTATACTAATATCTTATTAATAAAGTAAATATAAATCTATAGGTTATAAAACTATAACTCTTAAAGCTTAAGCTCTTTAGTAAGAGGTATATATTTAAATAAGATAACTCAGCTCTTATTCTAGGTATTATAATAAAACTAACTATTATTTTAGAGATCTTGGTAGGTATAGACTTGTTAGATTTATAGTTAGCCTATTATATAAGTAAGAAAGAAAGAAGCTAACTAAGATACTATTATTATCTATTTAGAAGTATTATTAATATATATATCTAAGAAAAAAGATAATAATATTATTACTTAAGTAAGTAAATAAAATAAAAAAAGAGGTATTATTAAATCTAAACAAAAAACTTAATATATATATTTATTATTATTAAAAGAAAAAAAGAGTTATCAAGAGAAGAAAGAAGGCTTTTAAATAGGCTTTTAAGAGAAGGAGTTATAAATTATAAAATAGTAGCTATAATAAGAGTTTCTAATCTAAGAGAGAAAGAATTAAATATAGAGATATAAGAATAGTAAAATATTTATAAGGTAGAAAAAGAGGGAAATAGTTAGAAAAGTAAATAAAGAAAGATAAGGGTTAAATAAGGTTAAGTTATAAGATAAATAAAGCTTATAGCTTAAAGAAGATTTCTCTCTTTAGTTACTTTCAAAAGAGGCTACTCTTTTAGTTTTAAAGAAAGGTCTTAAGGGTAAGAAGATGAAGACTTCTAAGGCTTTATTTAAAGCTTTAATAACTTTATCTTATAGATAAATTATAATAGAGATTATTAAAAAGTTATAAGATTACTTAATATTAAAAGTAATAAAGTTAAAAAGTTATATTAAAGCCTTATTTTTAAAGAATAAATATTCTTTAGTTAGTTTATTTTTCTTATTTCCAAGTTATTATACCTTTTACTATAGTAATTATTTAAACTCTTTTCTTATTATTATAAAAGTAATTCTCTTTTTTACTTATAAGATTTTCTTTTTTACTTATTATATTAAAAACTAATATTACTATTACCTTTGCTTTTTTAAATCCATAGTTCTAACTTTTATATTTTTAGCTTTTAACCTTTTAAAATATCTTTTTCTATTAATAAATACTAACTTAATAATTACCCATAGTAATTAGTTGAACCTTAGTTTCTTTTAACCTCTTCTTTTTTAAAGTAAGAGGCTAAAGCTCTTAGAGGTACTAAGTTATACTTAGTAATACTCTCTTATCTTAATATAAGTTTCTCTAATAATATTTTTAAGGTCTTTCTCTTTTTAATTCTTAAGGTTTAAATAGTTTCCTAAGACTACTATATAGGTTAATTATTTCTCTCTTTCTAACTAGCTATATTTTAAATTTTAAATTTATAACCCTTACCTTAATTAATCTCTTAAAAAAGCTATTAGTATCTTCTAGCTAGTACTTTCTAATTAAGTTATTATTTAAAGAGCTCTTAGTAAGTTTAAAAATAATAATTATAAGTTTTAATAAGCTATTTATATTAGTAAGAAAGTAAGATTTTACTTTAGGTCTTTTTTCTAATATCTTATATTATATACTTTAGTTATAAATTCTCTATTAATTAAAAATATTTAATATTTAAAATTAGGTTTTATATAACTATTATACTTAAAACTTTTAAAAGTTTAGTAGTATAAAGTCTAGTTAGGTTTAAAGTATAATATTATATTATAATTATATTTTTTTATTATAGTTATTTAATAACTATTATAAAAACTATATATTTTTAAAAGCTAAAAATAATAAGTATAACGTTTAAGAAAATATAAGGTATTAAAGTTTAGTTAATTTAGTTAGTAATATTAATTAGTACTCTCTTAGTAATCTAGCTTATTATTAGTAACTAAGTATTAGAGAACTAGTATTACTAATACTTCTTAATAACCTATTATTAGAGAATATAAATTACTACCTTCTTCTTTACTTTTGAAACCATACTAACTTCTAGCTTACTATACCTAACTTATCTAATTAGATTAATAGTACTATATCTATTTTAAAGGTATCTAGCTAGTTAGATATTAAGTACTAAAAGATAGAAACTATAGCTATATCTTTTTAGAATAAGGTTTTGGTTTCTTTTATAGCTATTAAGACCTCTAAATAGCTATTAGATATATCTAGAGCTTTACTAGTTATTACTAAGTTTATTAAGTAAGGTATCTTTCAATAAGCTTTAATAGAATTATTAAGCTAAAATAGTTTTAATAATAAAAAAGAAGGTAAGAATAGTTATAGCTTTAAGCTCTAGTAGTAATTAATAGTTTTTTAATAGTATTATGTACTTAGTTAGCTTATAATAGTTTAAAGTCTTTCAATCTAAGTTATCTTTTTTTTATATAATATAATTTTCTTATATATTTTTAATCTCTTATTCTTTATCTTCTATATTATTCTATTTAAAAAATAATATACTTTATTAAAAGAAGGTAAGAATATAAATTAACTAAATTTAGATAAAAGAAATATTAATAATAGAAAACCTAAATATAGTAGAGATACTTAAATAAGGTATAAGTATAAAGACAAAGAAAATTAAAATAAAGCTAAAGATGTAGTAAGAGTTAATTAATAAAAGAAGTTTTTAATATTCATAGAGATATTACCTTAGATAGTATCTTTATCCACTAGGTAAAGCATATTATTAATACCTATATAATACTTTTTTAACTTATTAGCTCTATATATTATCTCTATAATAAGTTCTCCTATAAGGGTTTTTAAAATATATAATAAGCTAATTAGTAAAACTAAATAAACTTTAAATAGTCTTTTTTAATAGTAATTAGTCTTTTAAGCTAAAGATATATTAGTCTAATATAAGATATTAAAGATAAGTATTAAATCCTCTACTTAAAACTTCTCTAAGTAATACTTTATTATATATTACTTATTATAGTATTCCATAACCTTTTGATAATACTTGATAACTATATTAATAGCTTTTTATTTATCTTTTATAAGCTATTAGAAGGCTTTAATTTAAAACTAGAGTTTTTTCTTTACTATTTAGATATTTTCTTAATTAAGAACTTATTATATTATAAGTTTCTCTTTAATTAGTATAACTATATTATACTTTATAATAATATAAAAGGGTATTATATTATAGTTTAAGTAAATAGTAATATAATTAATAAATAAAATAGTAAGTAATATATACTTAATATCTTTTCTTTCTTAGTCTAATTATATTTCTAAGGTATATACTATAGTCTAATAGCCCTTCTTAAGAATACTATTTACTCTTAGGTTATATATAAATATAACCTTTTTTATCTCCTAATTCTCTTATTTAAAGCTTTAATATAACCTATATTTTCTTATTCTCCATCTATAATGAAAGTCTTATAGGCTCTATAGTAATAAATGATATCTTTTTAAAGAAACTTTATAATATAAGCTAAAGTTATATAGTAGAAAGTCTATACTTTAGGCTATCTAGATAGGTTATAATATACCTCTATAACCTTTTACTTACTAATATATTAAGTATCTAAGTAGATATACTAGAATAATTAGGTATAAGATATACTTAAGATATAAGGATTATCTAAATAAGCTAAGTAAACTTTTTAATAAGTATCATAACTCTGAACTATTATTTTAATATCTATATATATTTCTAATTAAAAGTATTTATCTTAGAAATAGAAGTAAGTTACCTTATATCTCTAGTATCTAGTCTTACTATATATTATACTAATTAAAGCTTATCATTAGAATAAGCTATTAATAACCCTAAGGGGTTAGAGGTCTTATAAGTATCTCTCTTAAAAAAGATCCCATTTCTTATAATAAAGTATAGTATTATTTTCTTAAATTAAAGAAACTTAGGTATTAGGATTCAAAATACTTTAAGTATATTAACTATTTTTCCATAGAATTTAAAAGGTCTAAGAAAATATCTAGAGATAGATTCAAGTCTTTAAGTTGAAGATTTTAATTTAAATAGCTATATACTTTAAGAAAAAAGTTTTATATTACTAGTATATAGTAAAGTCTAGTATTAATAAAGTCTTTAATATCTTTCTTATTTCTTATTTTTTTTAGATTAGATAATCTTAGAGGTTTTCTTAATAAGCTATTAGCTATAGAACTCTTCTAGCTTAAAATATACTTAGTCTTAAAATTAAAGAGTTTAATCTATATTAACTAATAAGTTATTATTACTAAAGAGATGTTATTTACTATATTATTAATTTAAGCTACTAAGACCTTTATATCTATTTTTAAGAAGAAATAGACTTTAAAAAGATAGTTATAAAAATATTTTAAACTTATAAGAACTACATATACTTTAAGCTTCTCTATATTATACTTAAGCTTTAGTTTATATTAAATATTACTTTTATATTATGCAACTATAAGCTTATTATTAACTATTTAACTAAGGGTATATCTTTACTTCTTTTTACTTATATCTATAATAAGGATAATTTAATTAATATTTAGCTTATAATTAAGAATAATTAGAACTAAGCTAGAAGTTAGATTAGTCTTAAGGGTATCTATTATTAACTTCTAATATACTTTTTAGAAGAACTTCTTAGTTTTTTATAGTAGATATATAAGTAATAGAGTTCATTTAGTAAAATAGAGAACTTAAAACTTATAGAATATTACTAAGCCTAAGAATAATTAGATATCTCTAATATCTCTACAGAGTTCCTATTCTAAAATCTTTAGAACTTTAGCTCAATCTAAGTATCTTTTTAATATCTTATAGAGATATCTAAGAATTACTACTAACTTTTAGTACTATTATAACTTTCTTTTTAAGATTATATATCCTAAGAGCTCTATATTTATAAAAGTTTAATTAATATTATAGAGGTATTTATATATAAACTATTAAATGCTTAGGTATTCTAAGATTAGTTTATTTTATAATATAAATAAAAACTTTTAATACTTATATTATTTATAAAAGCTTTATAGTAGTTTAGGATTAAATTATAAAGGATCTAAGTAATAATATAATAAAATTAAGTATTGGAATTAGTAGTACTTATAAAGAGATAGTAATATCTAAATAGACCTAATAGTATCGTAAATATTATAAGATTATAGCTTTTCTTATTTAAGAGAATCTAACTATATTTTAAGAAGACGTTTAGAAGTAAGATAAGCTAGTTTATAGTAAAGTCTTTAGAGAATTTATCTACCTTAAGAAGTAATTATACATTATAAAAAGTAACTTTATTATATCTTATTACTAAATTAATAAATTATAAGTTACTATCTTTCTTTAGAACTAGAAGTTAAAGGTTTCTATATATACTATAGCCTTCTTTAATAATACTTCTAATTGCTTACTTATAAAAAACCTCTATAATCTTAGAAACTAAAGCCTTTAAAATAGAGATTTCTTTTACTTACTATACTTTATATAAAACTATCTTAATAACTTAAGGTAGTATAACTATTATATTAAAAGACCTATATTTCTTAAACTTCTAAGCTAATATAGCTTTATAGTTAATTAAGATTTATTTTAATAGCTTAAGCTTCTCTAGCTAGAGATAAAGATACCAATTAATAATCTATTTTAGTCTTTCTAGCTTAAGTTAGAAATACTCTTTAATATTAGAGAATTTTAATATAATTAGATCTCTATAAGATTTAGTAGAAGTAGTTAACTTTTCTCTAAGAGCTTTAACCTTCTTAACCTTTTAGTATAGGTTACTATTTAATATTAATCTATTAGAGAGATAGTTATTTATAGAGTAGATTTTTATTTTCTTTTTCTTATATATTATAAAGACTTTAGGAGTAGTAATTCTTTTTATAGTATAAGTAATTTTTCTTTTAATCTCTTTTACTTATATAACTATTTTTTAAATTTCTTTTTAGAACTTCTAAGTCTCTAATTACTATTATTATTTAAATAGTATAGCTTTATATAATAGTAATTTAAATACTATTATTATATAAAAGTACTTTTTATAATGGTTATTATTTTAGTAATTACTACTATATAAAGTCTGATAAAATCTTTTACTATATAAGTTATTAAGACTTTTATTTCTTAATTAGTTAGAATTACTAAGATTATATTCCTATTCTTATAGTTTAGGTCTAAGTAATATAGAGAGCTACTAGTAATCCTAAAGTAACTACTAATACCTAGTTTTTTAATTCTTTATCTTTAAAGATTATCTATATATAACCTTCTAGGTTAAGTAGTATATCGTTAAGCTCTACTTTAGTATTTCTTTAAATTACTTTAATAGAGATTTATATTAAAGTATTATTAGTAATAAAGTTTATATTAATTAATCCTTTAGACTAACCTAAAGTTATTCAGCTATTTATAATAAATAAAAGACTTAATAATAATAGTTTTAAAATATAATCTTTATTAGTAATAAAGAAGTATAATTAAACTTTATACTTATTAATATATTTATTTATATAATAAAACCTCTCAAAGTAAGAATTTACTTAATTAATCTTATAGGTCTTTATTATAAGTATTATATAAGTAAAGAGAATATTAATCTTTTTAATATATTATCTTATTAATATATTAACTTATACTTCTTTATTTAAAATACTATTAATTATTAAAGTAGTAATCTTTTCATTAAGCTATATACTTCTTATATTAAGCTAAAGATAAGCTTTTAATATAACTATTTCTAGTAGCTTTAAAAGAGGTATATATAGGTTACTCTTACTATCTTAGCTACTAAGGGTTTTTCTATTTTAATAGCTTAATTATATTCTTTAATTAAGCTCTTAATATCTAACTTTTAACTAAACTTAGTTATAAGGTTAATAAGAGAGACTAGTACTAAAAGAAAAACCCCTTTGAGCTTAGATACTTTATATATATAATTCTTTAGAGTATTTATTATAGCTTTATTAAACTCAAGCTATATTTAATATAGGAGTTTAATAAGTAGAGAGATTAAGGTATTAAGCTTCTTTTCTATAAGATAGTAAGCTTCTTAAGTAAAATCTAACTTTTAAAGCTATTTAAAAGAAAGGGTGAATATATTTTTTAGCTTCTTAGAGAGAGAGGTAAAGACTTTAATAGCTATATCCTTTAAAAGTTAAGATTACTAAAGAATTATATATATAGTGGTAGGCTTTATTAATTTAAAAAATAAAGTTAGGTTATCTTAGTTAGTAATATTTATAATTTTAAGCTTTTTAAAAGTAACCTTCTTCTTACTTAAGATCTTAATTATAATATTTATTATAGGTTTTTTTATATTTATTACATATTAACTTTAAATATACTTTTAAATTACAGTTTTAGGTATCTTTATAAGACTACCTTTTATAACTATAAAAATATAAGAAGTATTAAACTATTGAAAGAGAGAAATAACTATTTAAAGATATCTAATAGCCTAGGTAATAAGTTCTAACTTAGAGAATATTACTTCTAAAAAATTAGCTTATACTTATTGAGGTAATTCTATTTAGTATTTAAGAATCTTCTTAGTAATTTACTTGAGAATTAGGTTGTTACTAAAGTTTAAAATATAGCTAAGTAATATAGTCTAATTAATATATCTCTAGCTATAGCTTTGATTAAGAATAGTATAGAGAATAATAAATATTAGTAAACTACTTATTTATTATTTATATTTCTATAAACCTTAAACTAATAAAAGAAACTAAGTATCTTTATCTATTATATATTACTTATATTTTGAAATCTAGGTATAAAAAGTAAAGTAATAGTACTAATATTAGTTTTTTAGCTTACTAACCTATTTATATAGGTTTAATTTACTTATATTAACTAAGAAGACTTATATACCTAAGTAAGAATAAGTTAATTAATAATAGATTTTTAGTTAGTAAAGTTCTTAGCTAGATTAAGCTTAGTATTCGAAAGCTTAGAGATTTTAATATTAATTAGAATATAGTATTATAACTAAGGCTACTAGTTATATCTAATTATTTATTGAGACTATCTTAAGATAGACTTTAATATAGATATCTAAGAATCAGAGGTAAAAAAAGAAAAGTACTCTTTCTTATAAGTAATTATATCTAATAAAGCTAATTTAAAAACTAAATAACTAGTTTATTAAATAAAAGTATTAAACGTAATACCTAGCTTATCTATAGTATCTTTAATAGTCTCTTTTTTAAATTACTTATATATAGTTTTAATTAAAGTTTAATCTATTATAGTTTAAAGATTTTAATACTTTACTAATATAATAGTATTATTAATTTTAATAAAGAGATTCTAAGGACTAATAAGGTCTTAACTAGAGATAATAGGTCTTTTAATTATTTTCTTAATTTATTCTTCTTTGTCTAAAAATTAATAAATATTTTATTATCTAAATTTAATAAGAAGGTAGGCTTTTTTATCAATTTAAAAGAGAGATCTAATAGTATCCTTAATAGAGGTTTAATAGTCTTTACTTATAAAATAGGTAAGTAGAATACCTATACAGTAATAGAGAACTCTAGTAATCTTATATTAGTTTTTAAACTTCTTTAAAAACTTAATAATATTATTACTCTTAAAGGTAAAAGCTTTATTTTAGCTAGGTATAAAAAGCTTATAAAAGTTATAAAATTACTTTAATTAGTATATAAAGCTAACTAAGGAATAAAGATAATCAAAAGTTATTTTATAATAACCTCTAGAAATTCTTTTATAGAGAGAGAGATTAAATAAGTAGTTATTAAAGTAAACTACTAAGGTATAGCAATAACTAAAGCTTAAGTTCTAGGTTTAATATCTTATTAAGGTATATTTTTAGTATTATTAGTTCTAATTACTAGATTACTATTATTATTTAAGTTAAAAGTAATAAGTAAATTATAGTAAACTATAAAGCTAGTACTAAAAGGCTTATACTAATTAATTCTTTTATTAAAAGAAGTATTAATTAGAAATAGAAAGAAAGATCTTTTAATTTTAAAAGATATATACTAATTACTTATAATTAATATTAAAGTAGTATTAGGTAATTTTAAAGAGTTTATAATTCTTATAATAGTTTTATAATTATTATATTCTAAGTATTTATAAATAAGGCTAGTTAAAGACTATCTTATAAGCTAGATTAAAGTTACTAAGATAGTTCTTATAATCTAAATTAATAATTTTCCATAAGAGATAGCTCTAATCTAACTTTTTATAGAGATTATTACTAATTTCTTATATAGAATTTTCTATCTTTAAGTAATATTATATAGCATTTTATATTATAAAGCTTATTAAGAGTTATAAGTATCTTAAGTATTACTTGTTACTAAAATTAATATAAGAAGTTAGAATAACTTAATTAGATATTACTTATATCTATTAAGTAATATTTTCTTTAAGGTATAATTCTTATTTTATATACTAAGAATTACTTAAAAAACCTATAAGTTATTTATTACTAAGATTATTTTATTAGTATTTTTTTATTAGTACTATTACTAAATCTAGTTTTCTTTATTTCTAAGTTTTTATTATTTATTATTATATCTATCTTAATAGATATTCTAGAGGTATTAATAAAGAGAAGGAAAAAAAGAAGTTATAAAAAGTATAATTAGTAATTTAAATACTATCTATTTAGATATATCTTTATTATTAATACTCTTTTTTAAAAGAGAAGACTATTAAAAATATATAGGGTAAAGTTTAAAACTTGGGTTATAGTAAAGCTATATAAAAGGATATAATAATACTATACTACTTTAAGTAACTTAGGTTTTATATCTAATTTAGTATAAGAAGATATAACCTATTTAGAGCTTTTGAGGTTTAAATAGATATATTATTCTTAGATTAGATATAGTAATGGTCTCCCTATTACCTAAGTTATTATGCTAAACTATATTAATAAGGGTATAAGGCTTTAGTTTAAAGTATAATTTCAAAAAATAAATAAGTATATAAAGAAGTACTTAATTATATACTAATCTAAGGTATACTATCTCTATCTAAATATATTCTTTTAATAGATACTTAAGTAAGTATCTATAACTTATAAATACTTTTAAAGAAAAATAAGAAACGAAATTACTAACTATTATCTTCTAAACTATAAATACTATAACCCTAGCCCTACTCTACTATATATTTATATTATTAAGCTTAGATAGAGACGAGAGGTTAGTAAGCTTTATAGATATAACTATTGTTAAGTCTCTTTACCTTTACCTAGGTTTAAACTCTAGAGCTTTAGTATAAGTTATTATTTTATATTATAATTATTTAGTAAGAGGTAATATTACTAGATTATATATACTTTAGTTTTAATTATTATTCATTAATTAATTACCTTCTTTTATAGTAGATAATTAATAAGTATAATAAATTTATAGAGATATAATAGGTAGTTATAAAAGGGTAGTAATTATTATAAACTAGTTAGATTAAATCTAGTAATAGCTTTAATTTAAGAGGGTATATTAAAGTAGGTATAATATACTAATAACTAGTATAAACCTCTCCACCTATTATATTAGATAAGGTAAGGTCTATAGTAAAATATTAGCTATATTACTAAGATGGATTTTGTTAGATATTAAGGTTTAAATACCTTATATCTATATATAAAAGATACTATATATAATAATAAAGTGAATTATATAACACAGTATTAATAGTACTGTATATGTTGTATATACTAGATAACTATATATTTACTTAGAAAACGCCTATATATTATAAATACATAGGGTATCTATATACAAAGAATAGTTCCTTTAAGCAAGAACTATCTATCTAAGGAGAAATCTAGGAAATAAAAATACAGTTATAAACTATATAAGCGAGATGTTTTAGAAAACAAACTATAAGAATATAGTTATAAACTATATAACCGAGATGTTTTAGAAAACAACCTATAAGAATATAGTTATAAACTATATAACTGAGGTGTTTTAGATAATAACGTAGAATATCTAAGAAATCCTTAGAATATATAGAAAATAAGTATAAATAAACCCCTTATATCCCTTATATCTAGCTTAACAGCAAGGTGAATAAAAAGCTCTTCTATTATATTAAAACAATATATATCTTATTTTATCTCTTATCTTTTATCTCTAACCTTATTACCCCTCATAGCCTCTAACAATTACTATATATAATAAGGTATACCTTAAACTTTATAAGAAATTTATATTTATTTACCTTATAAATATATACCTATTAATAATTAAGTATCTAGTTATTACTAGCTTTCTTTATACTAACTTTAATCTAGCTATTTATTAGGTTATAGCTTTATAAATAAGCTTTCTTAGCCTCTTAAAATTCCTTTATAAACAAGTAGTTTTTTAAATTAGTATATACTTTAAGTAAACCTAGTAATTCTTTCTAGTATAGCCTTATAGCTAGTCTTATAGCTATATTTATAACTATATCTTAAGGTATTACTATCTTATTACTAGAGTTAGATAGATCCTCTCTTACTATATTAACTACTTTTTTACTACTATAAGAAGGCTAGCTTATATACTTATGAAATAAATTATTTTACTTAAAGAATAGATTTTAAAAACTATAGTAAGAGTTATTAAAAGTCCTAGCTATATAAGTAGCTTACTAGTCTTATATACTATAGTAAGGTATATTTCTAGCTATATAAGTAGCTTATATACTATAATAAAGATTACCCATAATTCTACTTATAAATATAGCTTTCTAAGATTCTTATAAGTATATTTTCTTTTACTATAAGATATAGTTAATATAATAAACTTTATCTTAGTTTTTATAATCTTCTTACTCTTTTATATTAAGTATATTTATAAGTAGTATAATAAAAGAGGCTTTTAGAGATTCTAGTAGTATTATTAATATAAAGTATAACTTTATAGATTTATAAACTTCTTTTAGTATTTTACTAGTAGTTTATCTTAAAATTGTTTGAGTATCTTCTTCTAAATATTCTTACTATTAATAATATCTATAAAGTTCTTTTTAGTTTCTTTATAGATCTATTTATTAATTATAACCCTATCTATATTACTTAACTTATCTACCTACTTATCTTCTTTTCTAAAAAAGTATTTATCTTTATTAAAGATTATATTAAAAGAAGTAATAACCTTATTTCTTTATAGTATATATATATAATACTAGTTAATTAATATATACCTAATTAAATGACTAATATATACTTTTACCTTAAAGTATTAAAGATAATTATAGCTAAGTTAGGTATTGGAAGTTATTATATATATATAGTAATTAAATACTTATAAATAGCCAAGATATAGTAATAATAGTAACTACTCTCTTACTATATACTAGATTTAATATAGAGATCTCTAGCTATAAGACTTAGCTAGTATATAGTTATATAAGTATACTACTACTTTCAGAATCTCTAGCTATAATAATACTAATAGTTTTAACTTTAGCCTTATTATATAGGCTTTCTTCTTAACAACTATAGTAATTCTCTCTATATTACTATTCTATACTTATATATTTAATACTAAGGCCTTAAATAGGATTTCTATACTTTCCATGGCCTCTTTTATCTATAAATAGGTAGTTATAATCTTATTATTATACTTAATTACCTATACTTTAATTAACTTATATACTTTAATTAATTATATAAAGTCTATTAAAGCTATTTTAATAGCATTAAAAGTCTACTATTATAAATAATAGTTATATATAAAGCTAGAATTTTAATTACTAAGTAGTAAAACTAACTTATATTGCTATAGCCTTATTTAAATAAGTAAAAGTCTAATATTATATATTTATATATATCTATATAGTTGAATATCTTTTATAGTTAATATAAGACTTACTACTATATTTTACTTATTATATATACTTTATATAATACTATAAATAACTCTAGTATTTTCTCTTTTATTCATACACTATAAGCTTATACTATTATCTTATATAATATCTAGCTACCCAAGTAGTTAAGGTAGTTATACTAATAGTTAGCCTTTACTAGCTTACTTCTCTAGTAGTAATCTAACTTTAGAGGTACTATAACTATAGACTTATTTACTACTACTAAAGCTCCTATAGCTATATTTATTACTACTAATACCTTTATATTAATAGTATTATAAAAGTACTTACTTTAATAACTTATTAGCTTATAAGTTTATTTATATTAAAGACTATAAAGTAGTTATTCATTATATATATATAGTTATTAATAAGACTATTATCTTATTATTAGTTATTTTTTATTTTTAATATTATATATAATATAAGGTTATATAATAGTAATAGGTAGCAAGTAACTTTTTAAGTATAAGTCTTACCTTTTACTTACCTTACTTTATATAAATAAGAGTATTACTTTATGTCTTTATTAAAATTACAATATCTCTAGCTTAAATAAAGTTATTAAGTTTTATTAGAACTATTACTAATAAGTAATAATATAAGTAAAAGATATAAAGAATTACTTTTAAGTTAAGTATAATAAAGTCTTTAATAGAATAATTAGATATTATAAAGGCTATTAATTATATAAATAGAGCTTCTTTACTCTTTAATTACCCTTTTTCTACTAACTATTATTTCTTAGGTAGAGTATATATTACTATAGTACTACTAGTATTACTAGTATTACTAATATTGCTAATATTCTTAGTAACCTTATTTCAATAGGTATATATAGATATTACTAATATATCCTTCTCTTTTAGCTTATCTTTTACCTTTTATTCTATAAGTAACCTTCTAATATAGCTAGAGATATCTAGGTTTAATTACTATATAAATCCTAAGTATATTTTACTTATATTCTAATATCTTATCAATTTATACCTAAGTATATTATAAAGAGGGTAGCTTATAATAAAATAGTTATTATAATACCTTTCTCTTAATAGCTTCTTTTATATATAGTCTTTTCTTATAGTATTATTAGTAGTAGCTATAGTAACTAAGCTAAATACTCTATAAGCAGTCTTTACCTAGAGTTAGTCTAGCTCTAAGGTAATATAAGCTTTAATATCTAAAAAGACCTTTTAATAAGTAATATTATTACTTAGTATAAGACCTCTCTTACTACTATTATATCTATCTACCTATATTACTAATAAGATATATCTTGATACTTCTATAAGAAATAAGTACTATTTACTAAAGTTTATAATAGTAAATTACTTAATATATATACTATAAAATATTATATTTTCTTATTTTAATACCTATTTCTCTACCTCTTTTATATCTAATACCTTATAGTTAGTAGCCTAATATATTATCTTATTATATTTTATAATAGCTTATTATTTATTATCTTATAGTTAGATATCTATATAGGTTTTTTAGTCTTACTATCTATTTATATATAAAGCTAGTAAGCTTATAGTATTATATTATTAATATTAGATTAATAGTTACTTAAATCTAGTTAGAGATATTATTAATAGCTTTTACCTCTTATTTATATTACTTATTATCTACTTAGTACTTTTCTTTTAGTATTTTATATTACTTAAGGTTATCCTTATTTAGATAGGTAATTTATAATACTTTAGTATTTAAATACTTTACTTATAAAGCTTCCTCTTCTTTAATTATATTTTCTTAAATTTGCTTAATAATATTACTCTACCCTATAATAGAGAATATCTTAGTAATAGATAGATAGAAGGCTTTAGAAAACTATTTATTATAATATAATAGGTATTATTATTTAATAGATTAATTACTTTTTAAATACTTTAGAGATAGGCTTTTTACTTTAGCTATTAATATTAAATTAGCTAATCTATATAGCTTTTTAATTAGGTATTTCTAATAAGCTTTTAATTATTTATAATATATAAGAGTATATATATTATATATATACTATAAAGTATTCTGAATAGTATTAATTAATACTTATAATTTAAACTATTAATTCTTAAAGTATATAATTATAGTAATAATCCTTGGTTAATTATTTATATATATCTTATAACTATATATTTATTTCTTAGGGGACTCTCTATATATTTCTAGCCATAGTATTACCTTAGGATCTAAATATATATACTACTAGATTTGAGTTATTTAGGTAGCAAAATCTATTCTAGTAATATAGCTAATATTTTACTATAAACCTTACCTTATCTAGTATAATAAGTAGAGAGGTCTATACTAGTTACTGTTAGATATTAAGGTTTAAATACCTTATATCTATATAAAAAAGATAGTATATATAATAATAAAGTGAATTATATAACACAGTATTAATAGTACTGTATATACTGTATATACTAGATAACTATATATTTACTTAGAAAACGCCTATATATCATAAATACATAGGATATCTATATACAAAGAATAGTTCCTTTAAGCAAGAACTATTTATCTAAGGAGAAATCTAGGAAATAAGAATACAGTTATAAACTATATAACCGAGATGTTTTAGAAAACAACGTATAAAAATAAAGTTATAAACTATATAACCGAGATGTTTTAGAAAACAACGTATAAGAATATAGTTCTAAACTATATAACCGAGGTGTTTTAGATAACAACCTAGAATATCTAAGAAATCCTTAGAATATACAGAAAGTAAGTATAAATAAACCCCTTATATCCCTTATATCTAGCTAGATAAAAAGGAAAACGACAAGCTCTTCTATTATATTAAAACAATATATATCTTATTCATCTCTTATCTTTTATCTCTAACCTCATTACCCCTCATAGCCTCTAACAGTTACTAGTATATTATACCTACTTTAATAGGAATATAGCTAGGATATTTATACTACTCATTATTCTAATAGAGATAGTTACTTAATATAATAAAAAGTATTATAATTATGATAAAAAAATATCTTTTATAACTAGTAGTATAATATATATATAATTATTACTATATTAATTTTCTTTTTTATTAGTCTTATATAATTTACTATTTTCATAATTTCTTTATTAGGACTCTTTCTTTTTTTCTAATTTGTATTAATTAAATCTAAAAATCTCTTAATATATATATTCTTATAGGCTTAGATTAATATTATTACTTAATAGTAATAATCTTATTTAAAGTTTATATTAGATCTTTAAAAATACTTTAGTTTCTAATAATAATAGTAAAAGCTTTATTAAATAATTATATAATTATAAAAATATATATTCTATCTCTTTTTTTCTTTATCTTATATATTTAAGATCTTATTATTAAAATAATAAATAAAAGAAAAGAGAAATAATAGAAATTATAAATTATATAGCTTCTAAGCCTTAAAGGTATATATAAGTAAGGCTTATGATACTCTTATATTTAAATAATATTAGTTTTATACTTAACTTTATTACTATTAATAATTAGTTTTATACTTAACTTTATTACTACTAGCTAAAAAAGTTTAAAAAATAATTCTTAGATCTAATATATACTAAAAAAGATTAAATATCTATTAGAATAATTAATAAATTAAAAAGTAGTTAGGTTAGAAAGAGGGTATTATATATAGAGATCTAGTATAGCTAGGGGCCTATATAGTTAATATAATATTAAGCTACCTTTTATTAAAGTAGCTGGAGTATTTAGTAGTAACTAAAGTATCCTCTAAGCAGGGGTACCTCTACTTTTATAGGTACTTTAATAATTAACAGTCTAAACTACTGGCTACGTCAGTAAGTATCTAACACCTACCCCTACTATTAAATTCTATAAGCTATTAGTTCAAGTCTCACCAGATCGAGGGATTAGGTAACCGATGAATCCGCTGAGATCCAGAAAGAGCCGGAAATCCAGAAATCACTGCTCAGATCCATTATAACCCAGACTATCCTGAGAGGGTAGATAAGAGCTTATTGGTTAGCAAATCCCCTAGCATAAAAATCAGGCTTAGTGTGACGCATAAGCCTGAGGGGGTGTGTCAAAGTAGCCAGAGTATTTAGCAGCAACCAAAGTGTCCTCTAAGCGGGGGTGCCTCCACTTTTATAGGCGCTTTGACACCTTTAGACGGGTGATGTACTAATGGTGTACCGTACCTGACATGTGTACCCCAACATACCGAGCATCACGCACCCCATCATGGAAAACCATGTAGGCTAGATAGAAACCAACACTTCAAGAGAACTGTTTCATTATGGTATCAGATTCATTCTATCAACGTGATGACAACGAAACTATTGCCAAAATAGTAGAGGGTTGGTTTATCATGTGCGTCCGGTTAGGTATTTGTTTACATATATATGCTGTGTGTTTTCATCATGGGTATCAAAACGACGGCACGGCCTCCAGTTGATATAAACTCAAAAGCACTCAGACAAGGTACCTGAAGCCCTTGCCCATCATGCGGGCAGCCTCGATCTCGTCGCCGTTGGTGACGTCGGCGGTCTGGTGGGCAACATCGCCGTGGACGTCCCAGGCGCGCTCGCCGGCCTCGAGCTTCTTGTTGAGGTTGTCGAGGATGAGCTTGAAGACGTAGCAGCCGACGATGGTGGCGCCGAACATGGCGGTGACGATGCCGTAGCTCCTGCGGAAGCCGTGGTCCTTGAGGCCCCAGACGTACGACCCGGCGATGTTGCCCAGCTGGGAGAAGGCGTTGATCATGGCGATGGCGACGGCGCGCTTGGCGGGCGGGCGGGGGAACGAGGACGAGATCCACGAGTAGAAGACGATGAAGCCGGCGTACGAGCTGGCCTGGAGGAAGAGCGCAACGTAGCGGGCGGCCACGTTGAGCGTCGACATGGAGATGACGAAACCGACCAGACCGACGCAGATGGGGCCGACGATGTGCCAGAACTGGGCGGAGAGAAGACACAAACTGTTAGAACTGGAGTTGCATTTTGCTTTGCACTGGGATTCGCATGCTCGGTGTCAAGACTTACTCTTTCCTGCTGACGGTCGGCATGCCAGGCGTTGACGAGGGAGACGATGCAAGAGAAGGCCCAGGGAGGCGAGCTCATGAGCAGAGTCGGGACATAGTCGAAGCCGAGGGTACCGGTGAGAGTGGGCTATGCAGAAAGTCCCCAGATTAGCAAAAGAAAAGAAAAAAAGCTCATCATCATCTTTGCCCATCTTTCCTGAATGCTGACTGGGATGGCGGCCGAGCACGACTTACGAAAAAGGCGTTGAACGACAGGCCGACGACGTAGGCGGTAAAGGTGACCATCATGACGTAGATCTTGACGTCCTTGACGGCCATGTACAAGCCGTCCATGGGGCCCATCTCTTGCGAGTCCACGTCGGCCTCGCCGACGTCCTCGGTCATGCGCAGCTGGGCGACGTACAGCTCCTCCTCGGTGAAGCCCTTTGAGTTGGTGGGCAGGTCGGGGAGGATGAAGGCGGCGGAGATGGCGACGGCCATGGTGATGCCGCCCTCGATCCAGAAGAGCCAGCGCCAGGCGGCGTGGCCGAGGACGCCCTGCATGTTGGAGAGGACGCCGGCGCCGATGAGGGCGGAGAAGGCGTTGGAGATGAGGTTGCCGCAGAAGAGGATGGCGTTGCGGGTGCTGAGCTCGCGGCGGGTGTACCACTTTGACAGGATGAGCAGGGCGCCCGGCAGGAAGGCGGCCTCGACGAAGCCCAGGAAGAAGCGCGTGGCGACCATGCCGCCGAAGCTCGTGGTGACGCCCGACAGGGTCGAGATGAGGCCCCAGACCAGCATGGCCACCGAGATGTACCAGGACGGCCGCGAGATCTTGTTGATGACCATGTTGGAGGGGACCTGCATGAGGATGTAGCCGACGTACAGGATGCTCAGGCAGGTGGCGTACTGGGTGTCGTTGAGGTTGAGGTCCGCCTGCAGACCGCGGAGGCGGGCGGCCGCGATGTTGTTCCTGTCGAGGTAGTCTTTTTTTTTTTTGCCACGGAGTCAGCACGGAAAGCAAGGGACGTAGGCGAGCGAGAAAAGGAGGGGAAAGGGAAATCAAAAAAGGCGTACTCATGATGTAGATGAGCACAAACAGCGAGCATCGCGTGTCAATCTTGCGCTTCAGGCTCTTCTCGACGGCCGCGCGACGCTCCGGGCTCATGGTCCGCGGCGCGTTGGGGTCCGTAGGCACCTGGTCCTCGACGTTGGCGACGTCGCCGCCCTTGTTGTCGAGACCCTGCGTGATGCTCATCTGGTCGTTGGGCTGCGCGGCGGCCATCTTTGCGGGTTTCGAGTGTCCTTGTCGGCTCTCTGTCACGAGGAGGATGGTTGAGAGGCGAGAGTTGAGACGGGGGGTGGGGGGGAGGGATGGATGCGCGGGGTTTAGAGGACGTCTGGACTGACTCGAGATAAGCTCCGGGAAGGCTTCACATCGGGACGGGCAGTCTAAAAGTTATAAAGGATGGCGGCGCGCTCCTCGGTCAAATCCCGTGGTCTCCGCGAAGGGGATGGGAGGTGATGGGGAGCCATCAACCACCACCTCCCCCCTCCTCTCAACAGCATGGTTTTTTTTTATGTGGGGTGAAGCTCCGATGCGCCCATTGAGTTTACTCGTATCTCACGCGCGTAGGAAGTAAGAATTTGGAGAGGCCGGCATCTCGGGTCGAAAGGGCCCCCCTCCCCCCGGTCTGCTGCAGCACCCTCGTCGTCCGACCTCCGAGCCAAGGTTGGCCACCAACGACAATCGAGGATTCGAGCCTTTGATGGAGCTTCTTCGGCCGCATCAGGATGACGTGGGGAACAGACCCGTCCATCCACGGGGAAGCAGGACAGGGTTGATGGGTGGCCGGGGAGAGAGAGAGAGAGAGAGAGAGAGAGAGAGAGAAAGAAACGGAGAAAGAGGGTGTGCGTGCTAGTCTCGGATTGGGTATGGATATAATACGGGGAAACGTCACCTTGCATCCCTGGAACGACGGGCGGCTGAATCAGTCCTCGTTGCTCCATTGCCCCCAGACTACCTAGTGTTATCCGGTCAGAGGGCCCCGAAAGCGGGATTTCTGGGATTGGTGCTCCCCCAGCTTCTCCAAAGTCCAAACGCCAGCTTCCCCGAGGGGATCCCGCAGTCTTTACCCCCCAGCGTCAAGACTTGTAGACGCTAACTATGGATAGGGCCGATATCTCGCCCGGGGGAATGGCCCCGCCGGATGAGATCCGTTTTCCCAGTAACATGCTGCTGCGCTGGGGACACTGGAAGCTTCGGTCTCCGCAAGCTCGTGGTGTGTGTGTGTGAGAGCCGAGCAGATGAGACGAGGAAACGAAAGAGTTGCAGCGTGGGGAAGACTCTGGTCCAATTAGCTTCCTCCCCCTACCCTAGCAAGCGAAGGCCATCTCTTTAGGGTTAGGATCGGCGGCTCTTATCTCCAGTCTATTACATCGTATGACAGATAGTGGTAGGCCGCGTTTTGCCGACATGGATGGGGGAAAACCAGCCCGAATGCGGAGTCTTGCGGGGTCAAAAACGGCTGTGACGTGAACGAGCCCGTGGTAACGATTCTAATTCTCCCACTTTTCCCAATACATTATATTCAGTTAGTCTACCCAAAGAGACAAGAAACCGTTGTCTCCCAAAACGTGGTGTTCTCTGACACGCCCTGATGCAGATGACGTTTCTGCGCCGTTATCCCTGACACCACAAAACGTGGCTCAAGGCGCATCGCACCCGTCTTGTCGGGATCGAGGCTCCCTCATGCGCGTCGAGAGTCCGATGTCGCCCCGAGTGTTGCGCCGGGCTGAGGAGCATCTACAACACATGAACCAACGATGCGAGAAGCCATGTTCGCCGAGCCTGACATGCCAGCTTTCCATGATTTCTCTCTCTCTCTTTCCCCCCCTCTATTCTCTTTTCCTTCGTTTCTTTTCTATCACAAAGGGGCCATTCCAAACCCGTACGTACCCCGTACCCTTTCTCCGAGAACTCTCCAAGCCTGGGCAGACCTACTAGCTCGTTCATGTCGCCGCCCCCACCGTCTCCTTCTTACTGCATCCGGTTCTCATCAAGACTCTGGTTGGTGGCTCTGGAGTCCAGTCTGGTTTGGGCCAAAAGCTTAAGGCCAATGCCATGCAGCGGAAATCCAAGGCGGTGGGTGAAAGCTACCATCAAGGTCAAATAATCCTCCTCTCGTATTCGTGTGAGACATGCTGGCAGGGGCGTTTGCCTCGGAAGGCATATATTCTTTCACGCTGACTTGTCTCCGTTGCTTTGGTAATTGGCGAAGAGGAGTTATCGCAATTGACTGAGATGTGCAAGTCACCACCTAGAGGGCTTACGAAGAAATACATTACTAGGCCTTGCGATGACATGAACCTCATAATGTAGGGCTTGAAAAATGGTGCAGTCTGCGTTCTTGCATGGTATCCAGGGTTGGGTATTCTCTGATTCTCCTTTTCCTTTTCTTCTTCTTCTTCTTCTTCTTCTTCTTCTTCTTCATCATGACTGTTTTGTTGGAGGGGTCCCCTTTGATATGACCGCGGCGTAACATGGTCAAGCCTGGTTTTTGAGAGCCCATTTAAAATCGATAGAGCATCGTTCTGCTTCCGTTGTAGCCTTTGGCGATAAAGTGCGCGAGACGAGGCGACCAGAGCGGTCATCCTGGCTCGGCAGCGCACGTCTTCACGACATTGTCGCCCCCGAGTCCCCGCTCATCAAGAGCTTCTCGGCGGCCGCCTCGTCGTCTTCGTCGTCCGAGTCTTGGTCGTCTCCTCCCATCAGGTCAATGACGAGAACCGACCCCGAGCTCAGCGCGTCCAGTTGGAAGCCCGCCTGCAAGGCGCTGGGGGCATCGAATATGCAACCAGCCACGTCGAGGCTGATGTCGGCGTCCTTCAGCGCCAGGCAGACCATCCGGAAGTGCTCGTGGTGCGCGTCGGTCACGTCCGCGCCGTCCTTGTTCCCGTCAAAGATCAGCACGACGTTGCGGTGGCTGAAGCAGAAACCGTCGTCGACCGCATAGCGAGACGCGTCCTTCAGCGCTGCCGCGAGTTTCGAGGGCTCGGCCTGGGCATTGGCCGTGAGTCGGGTGAAGATGCGGCCGTTCAGCAGAGCCTCCGCGGCGCTCGGCTTCGCTGGAGAGAAGATGGTGACGTTGGGAGGCAGCACCGGGGCGCTGGGACTCTGGGTCGCCGACGAGCCTTTGGCGTCCATGTTTGCGGTGCTGGTTGATGTCATCTTTCTCGTATCGCCGGCGAGGATGTTTGCTCCGCCCTCCAAGGATTCATCATTGGCAGAACTTCATCATTGGCAGAGACCGCCACGCAAAGTTTTCTGCTGACTAATTGACCCAGCGGAGCTTCTACGGAGGACCCGGGGCCGATGAGGCCCGGAGGACGCCCGATTGGGCCCGGGAGCTTCGGGTCAGTTCCGAGTTGGCAAGCAGACATAGTCATCTTCAAGGGAGTAATCCTCTCAGACTATCAAGTGACCAGGTCGGGCTGCGATCGACTTGATCACCGCGTCGGTCAACGAAGCCATAATAGTAGTAGATAGTTATGTCGCAATCCTCTCCGAAAAGACGGTCCTCATCGCCATGATTCTTATTCTCTTCAACACCGTCGCCAGTTTCATGATCCAGATGACTTGCGCCAGCGCCGCGTTCGTGTTTTTGTCGCCGTCACTCGAGAATGTGAGAATGTACAGATTGTAATGGTTTTCAGTGTCAGCTTACCAGTACACTTCTTGGGTTTGGCGCAGACTTGGCCTGCATGGTGATGCAAGAAGGGTCCTAAGCAGTTCGGGGTCCGCCGATCTGGCTGAATCTGGCCATCGCCATTGGGCTGTGCCGCAGGCGGCAAACTCAGACTTATATGACTTTCCCACCACTACCGCTGGGAAAATCCCACAGATTGGCGTCATCGACGCGGCGCGAGGCATCCTAAGCCACGGAATATAGAGCAGGTGGCTGCGAATGACGAAGGCCAGTTGTGAGTTCGATTGGATTGGCGATGCTTGATCATCAGTCAGCTGGTCTTCGGTACTCAAGTCACCGCCTGCGGGTACAGTAATGATGGTCACGATACCGTCGTGGCTACTGATGTGCCATATGACGTGATGTTCTGCCGTTTGCCAACCCTCCCAGTCGACCATATCTCACATACGGAAAACATGACTCGAACCTTGAGGTCTATTTAAACCTCCAGAACTTCCGCTCCAGACATACGAAGAAGAAGCTGTCCCTCAGAACAACAACACAAACACAACAGATCTCAAGCAAGAAAGAATCCCGTACTACAAACTACACAAACCCAATCTATTATCTAATCATACCGACACAATGGCCCCCAAGTAAGCTTTACCGTCTAGATGACTCAAGAAAACCTACCCGGGCAGCGCAGCTGACATGAACTGAACCATCGAAGCTCCAACAGACGCTTCTCCTTCACCCTCTCGCCCGCATCCAAGGCCACGAAGCGTGTGATGACGCAGCGAACCGACAACCGGCGCTCATTCGATTCGCAAGCTAGTTCCTCTACCCTCGGCATCATGCCTGTCGTCCAGGTCGAACGCTACTTGACGGCTCCGGCCACCCGCTGGACGACCGCGAATCGAATCTAGCGTCTCCGAAAACCCGACCCCCTTCACTGTTGCAAGGCCCAAAAATGAGAGATTGGTGGCTGTCTGGACCGCAGGAGCTGAGCTGTGAAAGTACCCTCGTTCTGATTTAGCAATGATTTTGTAAATACCCTGATCAGAAGGCCTGTGTCAAAGCCACGGAGCCTTGTGCGATCGTTTCCTCGAGCCTTTTCAAATTGAACCATCCGAATATGAGGGTCCATGTATCGAAAATGTAATCAAACCTGTAATATGAATTATGAACACGTCGCAAACCTGCCCAGAAATCAACGTTATATTTGTGATGTTACGCTACACATCGCTCAGTATGTGCATGTTTCTGCATGTTTCTGCAATGATGTGCTGGCAGCTGAGAACGAACACAAGCAACGAGAACATGCGGACGCAACTAGCACATCGCCGATGTAAGCACGCATCATGCATCGTCACACACACTGTCTAAGCCACAAGAAAACAGAGAGGTCGCATACGTGAGTAGGATGGCTTTCGAGGCACCAATCGTTATTTCACCCTACAAAGCGGATAACTGAGAAACCTTGCCCATTTCTCAGAGAAGAACTTTGAAGAACTTGGCCACACAAGGTACTCCGGCTTCGTTCATGGCAAAAAGCATATAGTACCCCGGGATCGCGACTCCGTAGTCGTCGGGGACATTGATCGTGAAACTCGCCCCGTCTCCGCCATCCTGCCCATCCAGCGGGATCCTTCGCTGATCCGTGTTGACCGTGTGCGTGGTTGCGCTGACGCGGATCATGCTGAACGTGTATGCGCCGGCATCCTGCATGGTGACGGTGATGGGGGCCCCGGCCTTCACGGCGGTTTCCGACAGGCCCTGGATGACCGGACGCTCGGCCGGGGTCTTGCCGTCGGCCTCGAAAAGGTACGGCGGCGACCAGAACTGCCCGTCGAAATGGTTCTCCTTGCAGTTCGCGCCGCAGAGGCCGCCGCCGCCGGACCAGATGGTGGCATCTGCCATCAGAAGCGCCGTCGAGTGGTAGTTGCGAGGGACGGCGTGCGGCGTCGTGGGGGTGAAGGTGCCCGTCGCCGGGTCGAACAGCTCCGGTGTGAGCTGTGGCGTCCTGTCCGAGAAGAGCTTCATGTCCCGCATCCCGCCCACAACCCAGATCTTGCCGTCAGGCAACACCACGGCGTTGGCGAAGCCGCGGCTGTACTGGCCGTTCGGGAGCTTCTGCACCTGGACGGCCTGCCCGGGCTCGCCGAGTGTCAAGATGTGGGCGTTGCTGCTCGCTGTGCCGCCGGTGTAAGCCTTGCCGCCACCGTAGCTGGAGATACAGATCAGAACCGGGTGAACTGAAACAAAAAGGGAGGGAGCGGGATCGGATTCTTTCCCCGGCTTACGTGAAGATCTTCCCTGCGACCGCGTCGTACATGGCGGAAACACCACACATGGAATCGTCGTCGGCGCCCCGCAGGCCGGCGGGCGTGGTTGCCCCGGCGCCCCTGGTATCGTACCAGTTCATCTGCTTGGCGGGGCCGGCCTGGAGGACAGAGCCGTTCTTCCATGACCATAACCACGCGTGGCTGTCGGGAAACATGCCTCTCTGCATGACGAGCGGCTTGACCGGGCACCCGGCCAACTTGGTCCAAGTATCAGCTTTGGGGTCGTAAACCTCTCCATCTCGTTTGCCGGACCCGGAAAAGGAGCCGCCAATGACGAATATCTTCCCTTCCGAGCTGGTGAAGGCTATCATCAGCACTTTTTCCGACCGAGCGTGTATGTCTTCTTTCGCTTACGTTGTACAGCTCGACTGGTATCCTCTTGAAATTTTCATGTTGGACAGTGGCGTCCACGAGGAGGACTCGCCCTCCCTGAAGTCGAGGACACTAGTCTTGGCGGCGCTGGAGCCTCCGGTCACTATGATGCGTCCGTCTTCGTCCAAGGAAGTGCCCGGGCAAAACATGTCGTGCTGTGTATTCTATCCCGTGAGATTGCGTCAACACATGGCTGCTTTCTTCCGGTAACATACAAATCCCAGCACGATACCCAGCTCTATAGAACGCCGTGTGAGGGTTATGTGATCAATATTACTCACTTGGATGACAGCGTCGCTGACCTTGCCGGTCTTGACGTCGTACATGGACGTGTAGGTCTTCCCGTTACCGGCGGTAGTCCAGCGGTTGCTATCGAACCACCTTACATCAGCGTGCTGTTCGTTCTATAGCTAAGCAGCCACAACCGCGGGGAAAGAGATTCCACTTACGGCCAACCGCTGGACCAGACTAACAGGTTGCCCGTGTCCGGAACCAATGCGACGGAAACGGGAACGACGGGAAACTTGACCATGGGACCCCATTGACCGACATTCTGTGCCTCGGAGGCTGGGGCAAGTACTAGCAGCGCTGCGGGCAAGACACGAATGGCGGAGTGAAGAGCGAGCATTTTGAATGGATTTCCGAGAGTCGAAACGGAATATTCGTTTCGACGTTGGCGGTGCCGAGATGCCAACGCGAGAAACACCGGACGAATGCAGTGTATAAGTACATATTCTTGTATACATCTCGTCTTCGTAGCCCTCCCTTTACACTCCATGTCTATTTGCTGTGAAGTGGTATGTAGCCTCACGACATGCAAACCCGAGAGGTGGCTTGTTTCAGGCGGCGGCTGACACACAGGCTCCCCTGACCTCGTATACAGAGCCCACGATGTCTTGGCAAATTTGACAAACTGCTGGTTGGGCGTGACGAAGAGTTACACAGGCGCCTGAGCGTTGCGATCCGCCACGCAGCACAACTGGAGCGGCGCTGGGCCGACCCTTTTGGGGGGATATCATGATGCGATTTAGAGTTGTCTCCAACTTTCCCCTGAGCCAAGGTTACCGTAGGCTATGGCTATTTATGTCTGGCATCCAGCCCCTTTCACTGGAAACTGAGGCCAAAAAAAGGATTCGATCTCTGCTCAGATGGCGCTAGAGAGGTGCTAGCCGTGGTAGCTAGCGTCGCTCGTCGTTGATTATCACTTCGGCTAGACCCGTGCGCAGGTTGACACTCCTATGCAATGTCACCTACGATCCGGTGAAGGGTGGGCTAGTCACGTTGGGAGGTCTTAATAAGGTATGGATACAAGTCACCGGGGCTCAACCTAGCCATTTTGTCACCATCGATTGCTGTTTCGCTCGGAGAGATGGAGAGATGGCTGAGTGCGTGCTGGGTATGGAGTGAATGATCTAGTAACAAGACTTGGCTCTTGATTTATTAGTTGCCCGTCCACTTGCGTGTCTGAGCGGCCGGAAGTAGGACATCATTCCGCTTACACTGCTTACTTGAAGAAGTGATTTTCGTAATACTGGGGATAGCTTTGGAGTTGTCCTGAATGTCGCGTTCAGTACAGTCTTGTCTTGTGTCAAAATCGTTCCAATCCCCCCCAATTTCCCTAGTATTTATTGTCTCCCAATTCTTTGTTCATGCCAATACCATCATTATCACCAACAATATGCCATTCTCTCACAGACTCACATCTTTCATTGCAGTCTTTTTGTCAGTCACTACGACTTGCAATGCTCATTCCTGCCCCCCGGTCTGGACCAAGGTCGCAGCAGACCTGAAAGGTTCCTTCGCAGGCTGTCCCAATGAGGCGAGGCAGGCGATGCGCGCCGCGTTCCATGACTGTTTCCCTGGATCGTGCGACGGGTCTCTGATACTGGCCAACGAATGCTTCGATAGGGAAGAAAACATGCAGATGCAGCCCATTTGCGACATGCTGGGCCAGAAAGCCGTCGCATACAACGTCAGCACCGCCGACATGATCCAAGCGGCAGCAGGTGAGTAATGGGACAGCAGCCGCGTGTAACGAGCGATTGGAGCAAGCTTTTGTTGACTCAAAGGCCAGCTTTCGGCGTTGCGGCTTGTGGCGGTCCCAAAACCCACTTCCTCGTCGGGCGAAGAGACTCGTCCGTACCCAGTGCCGAGGGCGTCCTGCCCACACAAGACTCAGACGCAGCCACCCAGATCAACGCTTTCAAGAAGAAGGGCTTCTCTGCCGCGGATCTTGTGGCCCTTGTGGGGGCACATTCCGCGGGCCAGAGCTTACAGGAGCTGTCTTTCGACTCGACCCCGGACAAGCTGGATAGCAGCGTTTTCTACCCCGAGACGCTCGAGGGGACGACGCCGACCTCCTTGGGCAGTGACGTTGCCCTCGCCAATGCCAGAGAGACACAACATATATGGAAGAGGTATGGGTCCAGCCAGACAAGGTGGGACACTGCATTCAAGCTCGCGTAAGTTGCGATGTCACTTCAATGGGACTGCGTCAGAAGGTCTAACTAATCTGGCGGCCAGGATGGGGAGGATGACTATCATGGGGAACGACTGGGGGAAGCTGACCGACTGCTCAAAGTTGGTGGCTTGAGTACGTGGCTTGAGGAAGTAACTTGAAGCCATATATATCGCGAATCCGCGGTTATGAGCAGTCAATCAAAATGCGTCGCGGGCTGAGAAGACATGCGATAATTCCGAAGATTTATCTTGGTTGTTTAGAATACGTAATAATGGAACATAGCCGCTTGAGATCACCATAAGCGACCCGGTCCGGTTCATTGGATAAGGTACTTTATAATCACGCGTGCATGCCAGATTCAACTTGAAATACAGAATCTAACCTCTATATAATCTGAAAGCATTCCCACTAGTTACCATTCCCAATATTGTTTACAAAATCCAACTCTTCAAGCGCCCGGTACTCCAGAATCCTTCCCAAGTGCGTCTTATCTATCGACTGGCAGTTTCTTCTTATCTTCATCAAAAGGACTCGCATAAACTGATGCAAATTCGCAGCCTCAGCGGAAGCGACGTTGGCAGAAAAGGCCTGGTTTTCCGATGTTGATTCATCCTGGTCCGGGAATCTCAAGCCCAAGAAGCCACAGATGCCGCGGTACTCCTCCATTGACTTCATATAGAGCTGACCCGCGAACAGATTCAGCTCAGTCAAGAACAGGCCCGGAAGAACCCTATCTGGAGACTTCTTGGGCGTGGTGTAGAGGTCCAAGGTATCAAGTGGGCGGTACCCTATGTTTGGACGAGGGGCGTAGAGGTGAAGGGACACGCATTGTGAGTTCTGTATGTCCGGCATCAGCTCTTGCGCTTCGTAGGGGCTGATGATGATGGCCGTTTTAACAGTGCTGCAAGTCTTCACACTGGTCAAGATCCATTGGACGGGTCGCTGATATAGGTCGGAGGTGTGATTCTTTCCCATCGGGACGATGGTCCGCGCAAAGTCCTGCGTAACCAGGAGACCTGGACTGAATTTGGCCACGTCGTAATGTCTTGCAGCGCTGGTATCGGCAAGCGCCCGGAATGCGGCGAGAAAGGCCGTGGAGTCCGTCGCGTGAACGCCCCGAGAGATGAACGCTCGAAGATCAGGATGTATGACGTGCTGGGCTGGGGTTGCGGCAGCAGGCTTCTGCACTTGGCGTTCCTGCTCGACCTCGGGAGACAGCTCCCGTTCCTGTTCCTCGCGAAACGTAGTGGACTCCGGGTTGAGACCTCCGAACTGAAGCAGCCTCTCGGTGACATCGTCGACGCCGTGTTTGGCGTCCGGGCTGAGTTGGAAGGCGTCGAACCGACAGCTCGGCGAATACCTCGTTTCGATGCTTTGCGCCTCGTCCTCAAGGAACTTCTTCGCATGCTCAACACTCAGCTTGGTCGACCCGTCAACACGCGCCATGTTCCAAAGGGCAGCGTTGCGCTGGTAGCGGCGGCCTTGGTTCGCCCACAGCCATATGCCACGCTGGAGGTCAGCAAAGGTCTCGGAGATGGACCACTGCAAGATACGGGTTACAGTTATGGTAGTGCCATCACCCGGTGTTTGTGCCTCTATCTTCCTTCGGATCTCGTCGGGGACGCAGAAAACCACAGACTGGCCCTTGCCGAGCTTCCGCATCCGCATGCACGCTGTCGTACGGTTTCAGTAACAGGCTTATGCTTATAGAGGAGCGTTGGCGAGCTTACCCTGTACCAATCTGTCCTTCACTAAGTTGGCGCCAAGTGTCACGGCTGCGCGGTAACCCTCGGGGAGTTTGAGGTCTATCCCTCTCGTGTGCGCCTCGTCCAGGAATACCAGGCACACGTCGGTCTGGTTGACGAAAGGAGAAGTGTGCAAACTCTCGATCCGGCCCCTGCGGTCGACAACGCAGATGTGGTCGTTTTCGTCACAGAAGATGACGGCTTGTGTCTTTTCGTCGTCGTCGATCATCTGTAGCCACTGTTTCGCAACTCCGAGGTTGTCAAGCTCGAGAATCTGAGCGCCGACATCGAGGATTACACGGGCTGGCGGGTCCAACTGAACGACCATTTCCAACAGGGCCTCGGCGTCCGACTTGGCGTCGCTCCTGGCCACGGGCATCAGAGCCACAGAGTTCTCTTCTTGTAACAAGTACTCCAGAACCAATGCATTGGTTGACTTCTGACCTGGAAGATCAAGTTGCTTGACACTCAGTGGAAGGAAAGCTCGCGAGTCGTTCGTGCCACTGAAGCCCGTGGTTGCGTTTCCTTTCTTCGCTCCAATGTCCCACCCCGAAGCCGAAAGTTTGTGCGGGAACTCCTTGATCTCCTTGGGGAACACAATGTGTGAAAGGAAGTAGTCGATGGTGGCTTTGGCAGAGCGAAAGCATGGGAATACTTGCTCGATGCACTGCCGGCGATCCTCAAGGTTGATGCCCGACAGCTGCTGGAAAGTGACGGGCAGGTGATCGCTGTCTAGAACCCAAACCCGGTACTCCGTGTCTGCTTGGTCCGATCTCACGAGATGCTCGAAGCTGAGAAACATCTCAGAGTTGTCCAGTCCGCCGTAGTAGTAGCTCAGAGACGTCAAAGTAATAATGACGTCCGGATGGCTGAACTCGGATCGGGCACTTGGGTTGTCCTTGGCCCGGTATGGGACAGCAAGCCGCGTGCTCGGGACTCTGTTGTGGTCCGGTCCGTAATCCACTCTCCATCGCTTCTGGGAGAAGACAAAACTGAGGATCTGACACGCAATGAGCCCTCTCAAGAGCAACAGCGTGTCTTGAGTCGAAACCGACCAGAACTCCGAACCCTCAACCGCGTCTATCTCGGATCGAGATGGATCAGTCTTGGACATGTACGTATATACGGCCTTCTGCAGACCAGAAGGCTGGGATGCCATCGGAAGCCCTTTCGTGCCCACCTTGCTGAGATGATGGGCCACAAGCTCGAGGAGCTTGTTTCTAGCGCTTTCCCGCAAGATTCGTGTTCGAGGGAAACAGCCCGCATGTTGCGTAGAAACCTCGATCGAGCTGGGATCGTTCCTCTGAACCTCCGGGAGGAATTTCCTCACGACGTTAAGGACTTGGTGTATGCAAGTCCACCGATCGGGGCTATGCTCCACCGGCCGTTGTGTCCCCATCGTGTATACGAGCTCAAACTTGGGACTGAAGTTCTCATCGCTCTCGTCCACGATATCGCGAGACACGCGATCAAGAAAGTCTTGGGTCTCCACCAGGGAGGCGCTCACCTCCTTCTTCCCCAAGATGGCTGTCTCTATACCCATAAGCTGGAAAGAGAGCAGGTGTTCGGGCTGGACCAGAAGAACTCCTTTCGATTCCACACAGTCTTGCAGGATAGCCCGAATGGCCTCGGCTTCAGGCGGGCCAACCTTGACTGCTCTGGAGAAAGGCATGTGGAAGATGCGCCTGTTGAGCAGGCCGCCCAGTTTGGACAGCATCATCTGGAACATCTGTTTGGACTGGGGCTTCCCTACGATGACTCGTACAAGGTTAGTGCCGTCTGCGATAGCTGCCACCACCATCTGGACGATGACGGTTGATTTGCCTTCTCCCATATTGAGTTGCATGACGACGTTTTCGTTGCCGGGGGGGCTCCTCATCTTGTCGGCGATGCTCTCCTGAACCTCGCGCACCATGATCCCGCTCTCGATCTCCAAGAGCAGAGTGTCGGGAAACTGTTTGGGCGACCAATTGGTATGTCCCGGATTCCGTAGCTCGTTTATCAGAGCAGCCGAATCGCCCTGCGAGGCCAGCATCCGTTCCGCGCGTTGCAGTTGCGATATCGTCATGCCAAATTGAATCAGGCATTCTGTCCACGCAGGCGGCGTCAAGTCCCTGTGGACATGGTTCAGCCTCTGCAACAGAGTAGAGACCGAGAGCCTCGGTCGTTGAAAGTAGTCGCCGATTTCGGTGAAGCTACTCGTTGGGTCGTTTGTCTGTAACCCGAGAACAGTGTCCATAATGAGATTATGGAGTTTCTCGGTTCGACTCTTCCAGGCGTTCAAGTACTCCGTGAGCTTCCCCTCTGTGTAGTTCTCAAGGGCGTCTTTGCAGTCGTCCGTGAGCTGCTGTTGCCGCAAAGCAATGAAGCTTGATCGCAGCTCTTCGACGTAAGCCTTTTGGTATGCTCCCGAAGCCTTTCCGGAGAGGCTAGAAAGCAGGTCTGGCAACCGGTAGTCTCGTCTCTGGCTCTTCCCGACCGATTTAAACTCCATGATCCAAGTTTCATGTGGAATTGAGGGCGGGGAAGCAGTCCTGAATATGGCATCTTCGCTGATGAACCGTGGTCTTTGAGAGTATACCGGCTCAGATGTGGCCAGTAGAGGCTTCAGATGGGTTTGAACTGCGACTTGAGACGGTATGCAGCGGATGATCTCTTGGATGTACTCCTTGAATATGAGGTTATCATACCACGTTCTGAAGAGTTTTTCAATGGCGGGTACCATTGCGCCGACCCTGAGATATTGGGGCCACAAAGACGCGCAGCCATGCTCAGACGGTATTCTCGGTTTACTGCACGGCCACTGGCTCTTAAGAGCATTCCGGAGACTAGTCTCTGCTGAATCTCTCTTACTTTCGAACGATTCCGTCCGTCTTTGATGATAAGCTTGGTTGGTCTCCCAGCTCATCTGTTCCAAGTCACGTTCACGGTCTTCAGTAAAAGGTATATAAAAGTTCTTGAGACATTGATACATTGTCCCTGTGTCGAAGCTGGCTCCGTGGTGCAAGTCAAAGTGGTGTCCGGCTGGCGGTGAAACACCAGCAACGTTTCTGGCCGTTCGGAACAGAGCCAAGGTTTGGAGGACAGCCATGTCTGGATCTTTTGCAAAAGCTAGTGTCGCTAGCCAGATCGCTGATCGATATGCATTGACCGAGCTTCCCAAATGTCTCTGCAGCGCAATCCAGTTCGTGGTTATGAACTCGGAAGATTCCAAAAGCAACTCGGCATTGTAAGTGATTTCCTTGATAGGGAGAGTGTGATGACGACCCAAGACTGAAGATTCGTTGTCCAGGAATTTCCACAGGTGAGAAGCCATATCCGCGGGCAAGGACTCCACCAGAACTGGTTCTTCGGCCAGAGCCATGCGGGCGATCGCAAAAGCCCGTGACCTTTCCGAGGACTTGCTCCGATCTCGAGCGGCATACGCAACATCGTGATCCAGGCTGTAGCCCTCGGCCCCGAAACCAGATACTCGGAACGTAGACGAACGAATGGTATCGCGTTTTAGGAGATCGGGTGCCACTCCGTCCAGTCTGGGCGGTTGGACGTACAAACGTGGGTGAAAGAACTGATACCGCTCGTCTTGTTTAAAGATGGATTTGACTCGCTCGTAGAACAATCCATGTTGAGCCAGGAAGTTTAACTCTGGCAACCAGGTAACCGTCTGCATAACTCGCTTGTTGGCAGGATAGTAGCTTCTTTTCGGTGTAAGCTGACCTATACGACCCAGGAGCGCCACATTCTCCGACGTCAAGATGGGAGATGATCTGACTAAAGCCGATCTCAGTATAGACAAGGCTTGTTCCGTACCCGTCTTCTTAGTAAGAGGATCCGGAATCACGAAAGACGTCAGAGCATGTAGATAGCAGAGGAAAAGGGTACTCTGCAAGTCGGTGTTGCTTGCAAGCTTGGCGAGTCTGGTGTCCACCTGGTAGGCGTGCACTCTGGAAGTGCCTTTGGTGATGTACACGTCGACATGTGTATCCGTCTTCGCAAAAGATACTTGGCCCTCTAGCACAAGCACCTTTCGACAAGGAATGCTGAAAGGTCCAGATTGGTCTGATTTCAAGACCAGCTTATTTTTCAGGCCTATCAGTGCCCCGACGCCCTGGTCCGAGTCAACCACCATGCCGCGGAACTGTCTTGAGTGGATTGACGGAAGACCAGGGGTGTGGCTGAATTCGAGTAGAGCTCGAGGAATCTCTACAGAGACGGATGAATCTGACCTTCTGTGTACAACATGTATCCAAGAGGGATCCTCGAGCGGCTGGAAGATTCCTGAGATGAGCTTCGCAGACCGGCTACGCATATCGATCAGCGTTAAATCGTCCCGGGTGAGCTTCCAACTAGTTCCACATTCGTCTTTGGACAGTCTCCAGTGGGAAGCCGTATGCTTCCACGGACTAGTGATGTCACGGAACTCGACATGCTCCTTTTTGTAGTCCCACCAGTGAATATAACCATCAACAAACTGTGTTGGCAACATTCCTCTGAGACATCGCTTCGGAACCAGTTCATAGTCCGAGTCGTCTTTTGAGGCATGGATCAAGAGATCTGTTTCGGAACCTTCCGAATCATGGCCGAAACCCAAGTGGACGTCGTACTCGGCGTAACGTCTCTTGGAAGAGAATTGCATTCCTGGGACTGACGTCGGCATAATCTCAAGAGACAAGCGGCCAAACAAGCATCGATATGACACATTTTTGAGGTAGTGCAGCGGCAAATAGTCCAAAGGAGCACCATCGACGAGAAGCTCTCCTGTAATGAGACTGAAATGCACCACCATAGGTGTTGCCGAAGCGGTGATGCTTGTCAACCAGAAACTGTGGGTGTTGGGGAGTGTCGTCCACTGCCGACTAGGCTCGTAGACGGACCAACACATAGAAATTGCGTCATCGAGTGCAGAGCTGCCTCCGGCCACAACCTTTCTTGATAAAAAGGGACAATGCAGGTATGAAGTCCTTTGCCAGCGGGAATAACAGTGCCGAACAGGCGCCTCGAGAGACTTCAAGAGAGTTTGAGAGCCCTCGTGGATCCCGATAGAGCACTGAAGGAACACCGAAATGCTAGCTTCATCCAGGAAGACGGCTTCTTGGTACGATTTGTGGACGTTGAAAGTGTCCGCACACATCAGATAAGCTTCTAGAGCCCTGCGTTGAAACTCCAGCTTCTCCTTGTCGTCAAATAACAGCTGGGCCTTGCACTTCAAAGTCCGTGCCCAATTAAACAAGACTTCTCTGGCCTTGGACAAGAAACGAAGGCACTCTTTTTGGGTATTAGAGCAAAGTGAATTGAGGGATAAAAGACGCCTGGCCAAGGCTGTGAAAGCTCCCAGTGCAGCTGAAGACTGCCAGTTTTCTTCAAAACGTTGAATGGCCTCGAAAAGGCCTTCCAACAGCCTCGATGCAAAGCCTCTTTCTTGGCAGATCTCGTGGGCGCCTCGAAGTACGGAGCCACTTGATGGCCCGGCTTGATAGATGCATTGCTGGATGACAAAAGCTGTATTCCTCTTCTTGAAATCTATCGAGGGAGAGAATAGTTGGAGCAGGATGTTTCTCCATTGAAGCCTGTAACCAATAGGTACTGAAGCGAGGGCTTTGTACTCTTCAACCGTCATGTCATCTGAACATTTATGGATGGTTGCTATCACTGTGTTCGGTGATGGGCCGCTGGGCATGGATGACGGACGGAAAACAAACTGCTGGACTGCCTTGGAATCTGAGGAAAGTTGGTAGGTGCATTCTTCAGGGATAGCGTGTGTGAATTCGAACGAAGTCAGAAACACACCCTGGCGACCCAAATAGCATTTGTAATTCATCCCGTTATCGAGGCAGACTTGCTCCTCAGTGGCTGTTCCAACTGGAAGCGTTTTGCGATGCGTTTGCATGTGAGGCTTATCTTGCGACAGAAGTCCAATGTATTGCGGAGATGTTGTCTTTTTGAAATAATTAGAGAGGGCATCGTACCTTTCCAACGGAAAGGTTGCACGCGGGCTCTGTACCGAAGGGATGTTGGCCTTGAGAACTGTGAAGAGCAGATAAACACTGGCTTCACGCCAGTCTCCAAATGCCTCTGGTAATGAAAGTTCAAAAACGGTCGACTTTATTTCGGTTGAGTTCCTCGGAAGCGGCCATTCATGAATGACGATTTTTAAACCATTGGCACGATTTTTTAGTGAACACCGCGTGCAAGACTGGCTATGCCGCGTATAGCGATCTCCCCATCTGTCAACATAGGTATAATACTCGCATGTACCGGCGTGATATCTCGCCATGAGGCCATCGTACTCGTGTTTCAACCGACGAAGCTCACGCTTCTTTGCTTCTCGGTTTTCCGTGGCTTTCTCCTCGATTCGATCTCTGAGAATCTGATGGCCATACGATTGATCGAAATAACGAGCGGAGAAACATGCGGGAGTGCCAAAGGTTGTGTAAATGTTTGGAGCCGAACTCTTCGACTTGGAAGCGCGTTCTGCGAGATACAACTCGGCAGCGTGTAACCTTTCCATTTGACCCTTTTCCGGCAGAAGTAGATTCTCAAAGAGGTTCATTGGGATTCGTGGGTTATAATCCTCGAGCAATGGTTGTATGACTATCGTGGCTTTGTCGCAGACAATCCAAAGTTCCAAGATTGTCAGCAACATGATCGACGTCGACTCGGGGTTGCCCTTATAGAAGCGACTGGCAGCATCGTGGTAGCTTTCGATAAGGATGCGAAGCTGAGAAACTAAGTTAGGGAGCTCGGTGTCGTATTGTTGAAAGCATGCTTGCAAATGTTTGTCGACCCAAGTCTCGAAGACTGTCAAGTGTAATGACAAATGCTCCTTGTCAGGTACTTTCACCGCTGATGGCAGGCCAGATGGCTTGTATCTTGGCATATCCCATGAAGGACTAAAGGTAGAACCTGCTTTCTTGGTATCTCTCATAGCCAACGATGCCAGAAAGCTGTCGAGGTTCGGAAGATGCATGACCGAGTCCTTTTCAAAATTCAAAGTCCTCAGACCCTCCAGCTCAGCACTGAACCCAGGGGCGTCTTTGGATTGGATGTCGGACCACCGATCTGAAAGGGCCCCGTTGGCCTGGCACATAACCTGACGGACATGATCGATTGCGGCGGGTGCGGGCTCGGGTGTGAGCTTGAGAAGGCGTCTAGAGAGTTTTGCGACCATCGAAAGGACCAAGTCGGAGGGGAGCTCATGATGCAGCCCAAGGCTGAGAACCTCGGCCATCATGAAGGCCATAAATGTCTTGTAAAGACTGGTTTCAGAGCGGCCTGCTTGGGTGGCCATTCGGCTGAATATCAACTGCAGGCAAACGCGGACAAGCAGCCAGGTCGGGGAACGTCGCCACGGGAGAAGACAAGAAGCCCAATTCACCTCTTCGCGAGTATTCTTCCAAATTCTCTCTGCTTTGAGAGAGCTTCCCGAAGCTTGAAGGAAGGAATACAGAAGCTCCGTGACCATTTTGGGCCTGGTGGTGTCGCGACTCTCGTCGTGATGCTGCCCTGCTTTCTTCGCGCGCGGCTGAGTCTCCGTAGCAGGCTGGGAGCTCATCATTGACAGAGTTGCAGCGAGGGTCTCCTTGAACCCCGTCTTGTTGAACTTTTCAAGACCGACAACAACCCCGACACCGGGGAAAGTCCTGCGAAGACGCCCGATGGTCGTGATCACCGCCTCATTGGTGGGAGACAGCTCAAAAGCCTCAAAATGAACCGAGCCGCTGGCCTTGGTAATCAGAACCCCAGCATTTTGAGCTCTGATGTTGAGGGGAATTACGCGTTCTTGTACGCACTTAGCATATTTATATGAGGAGGAAGAAAGGGCGTATCACCTGTTTGAGATAGCTCATGTAGCATGTTGAGTAATTTGCCTTCGTCAACGGCGATAGTGTTTCCCAGAGGCTGATGAACGCGAGACATGTCGTACATCATCGCGGCAGCTACTTCAACGGTTGGTTTCAAATCACTCGGCACAAACTCGCGAAACTTGGTCAAAGCATCGCAAAGGCACTGGACCAGAGCAGTCTCATTCTCGATGCTGAAGTCGTCTTCCTGGGGTAACTTCGGAGTGAGAAAAATGTGGTGGGTAAGGTAAAGCGCTGATTGACGAGACATTGCTGTTTATTTCTCTTGGGTCTTTTATAAGGTATATCTGGTAATTGAGGCTAGTATAATGGGCGTTCTGCAGAATTAGCTGTCGGATTGGATTGTTTTCCGTGATGCAGAATCGGTATTATAGTCGGACAGAGATATGTCCAGGGCTTTATATCCTTTTTTCAATATCATGGTAATGGCGATTCGAAAGAATGATTTTGCCAAGGATATTACGACCATTCATGATAGGCAAAGTCACATGTCGATAATGTTCATCTGAAACCTAACAGTAGAAAAGCAAAGTGCCAAAGAGATAAACATTGATAACTCTAGAGCATATCTCACTTGAAGCCTTTTCAAAAACTCAGTTGTACCCATCGTAACACATTCCGATTGGCTATAAGCTCTCAGATAGCCATAACCTTTTGCCAATATCAAGGCTTCATCTACCTTTCCGTGAGCAGAGTTTTGATAGACACTAAAGACTGCTAGATGATGCGGCTCCCAGCTTTCACACGTATCAGTATTTGCGGCCTCCTGCATATAAAACCATCCCAAATTCAGCCTCTCGAGGTAATCGGTAGGCTTTCGTTGAAGACTCTATCACAAGAGAGTTGTTGGGATGCCAACAGGATCGTAGTTGGAAGGATGGCCATCGGCCCGGGAGGATAGACGACAGGATTTAGTCTGATTGAAGTCATCCTCGGTTGAAATTTAGTTCAGCACAAAGGTATCGTCATCCTGCTCTCAACAATTTCCAATATCGACAGAGCTTAGTTCTCGAGCAAGCTGAAGCCGAAGAAACGAAAAGGCACTTTTATGCACGAGGCCGTCCCAGTTGAAGCAATGAAAGCCAAAACTTGCCTAGAACACATTCCATCGATCTAGATAGTTTCATATTTCAACTGTAAACTGACTTTGGAGATCACCAAGGTGGACTGATTCGCTCTTCTGCTGTGACATCTGGCGGGCAAGCTGCGTGCATGTGACCGTATCTGGAAAGCTTGGAGCGAGGTTTGACGCACCCCTGGGACATCGGCTTGTTGTCGATACATCAATATTTCAAAGGAACCTGTTTATTTGCATCGGAGTTGACTTTCTCCCAAGACGTTTTATATACTGGAAAACGTAGACATGTACGAAAGTTATGTTCAAGAAGGTTATTTAAAGAGCCAGCACCACTGTCAACTATAGTGCAACCTCGGCCTTTAGAGACTGAGTCCACTTAAAGTTCCCATTTGCTAGCCATCGAGCGGCTTTTGACATTTAGCAACTGTTGGCGCCGTTGCCGGTGAAGGTGCCGGGTTGGTAGGCTCCGCTGGCGTCGTCGAGGCACTCGGCTGTACAACGTATGTCAGTTCCCGGGCCAGATCCGATGATTATCCTGCAATCTTCACTTACCGACAGTGACCAGCCTCAGGTTGTTCTGCTTGGCCCAGTTGATCAGCCAAGGGGTCAGGGTCTGCACCGTGCTGGCGTAGGTCTCGTGCATCAGGGGAATGTGTCCGTTGCCGCCGGCGCCGGCCTGCTGGAACTTCTGCTGGCTCTGCGACGCGCTCTGCCCGTTCCAGTCACCGGAGTCGACGTCGTTGGTGATGACCTTGTAGCCCAGCGTCTTCATGGTCGAGAGCACGGCGCCGCCGGTGGCGAGGTACGGCGGGCGCATGTAGGCGGGCTTCCTGCCGAAGATGTTGACCGTCGCCTGCTCGAAGTTCCTCATCTCGGTCGTGAGCTGGGACGAGCTCAGGCTGCCAAAGTTCTGGGGGTGCGTCCAGGTGTGCGAGGCGATCTGATGGCCCGAGTCGTATGCCTTCTTGACGGCGGCGCGCTGGTTGTAGACGCAGCCGTACAGCTTCCCGGTCATGAAGAAGGTGGCCTTGGCGCCGCCGTTGTTGAGGATGTCGACGAGCTGCGAGGTGTACTGGTAGGGGCCGTCGTCGTAGGCGAGAGCGAAGACGCCGGGCTTGGCGCACTTTTGGATGACGACGCCGGCGCTGGGGGCCCGCTTGATGAGCTCCATGGGGTTCTCGATGGGGACGGCCGCAACGCTGGCGGCCAGCAACAGGCTGGCGACGATGGTGTCGAGAAGCATGATGGGCACTCTGTGGACGGTTGAAATGATACACGGTGAGTTGGCGGTGCTTGCGGATGCCAAGTTTCCTAGAAAACCAGCAACGGGCACGGCTGGGCTTCGTCTATATATGCTTGCTGGGCGCCATCGTTCCAGACCACGGCCAGCCGACATTGAACCAGTTCAACCGTATCGTTCCGGACAATGTAATTGATGGGAAGCCCCCTTTGTGGGGCCATTGGCGGGGATGGTCAGATATGATCCTGTCGGAAGCTGACTTCCATAGGCATAAGATGCACTTCTATGGTTCCAGGGGTCTGGAAGATCACGTTGCTCGTCCGGCAGTGAGGGGCCAAGGGGAGTGAGCTACCTGCATCGAGCTCGGTGCAGCCATACGTTTTAATCTAAGTGAGATACCCATAGAAGGGGGAGGCATGTTGCATTTAGCCTCTTTGCCCCGACCCTTGGCGATGCTCAATGCGGAACGGAAGACACGGTCGAAAGGAGGTTTGTTTGGTCGAGGGGGGCGGGAGAGCCCCCAGATGGAACCTCCAGGATCAGCCATAACATGCACTACTACTGTTGCCGCTCCTCCGCCCGAAGAACGAACCAGGTTCAAGCTTTTGAGTTGCCGGACGGCCAGATACGATGCGATCTTGGAGCGGCTGAAATAGCTATGCCGGCACCATGTAGCCAAGCGAGGAATCGGGAAACCGGGGAACAGATGTCAATATGAGGCACCATGGGAAATAGTTGGCCGTGTCCCACTCAAGATAACAGGCTAAATCTGCTCGCACCCTGTCGGGTGACGCACTTGAGCCAATGCTCAGACGAGGAACAGGTCGATCGCGGGAACAAGCAAGCTTCAGGGGTCACCCCGGTATATGGGAATACAGGTGAGTTGACCTGCCAGCTCATCTCAGTTCCAGTCAACCTCATTGTGCCAGCATCGTCATGATCAGACATAAGAAAGGGTATCAGGCGAGCTTAATGAACTTATATTGCAAACCACTTGCTCCATGTTTCAAGGCGAATCATTGCGCGTCGGTTCATGGCTCTGTTGCAGGCATTGGCAGCTTTTCATGTTGTTTTTTCCGACGTGTTTTGCCGTGGCCCAACCAATCACATGAGACGACTTGTCTCGGCTCGGGATGGATCTGCCGGCGCCCTTCGCTTGTTGATCGTGCTGTATTGTGCCGTCAATGGTCGCGCAAGCAGCCAGAAGCATGAAATCTCCGTCCCATAGAATCGACCTGTTCTCATCTCGCTTATGTCACGATAGGACCGAGTTCCATGCGCCTCGTTTGTGAAGCTCACGAGGTCTAAGACTCTAAACTACAACCGCTCTGATTACCGTGACGATATCGAGACCTTGACTCGTTCTTCACCTCGGTCACTATGAAGGTCGAGTGTCAGTGCGGGACCGTCGTCTTCGAGACGCCGATACCAGAGCCTCTCGATCTCTACTGCTGCCACTGCTCCCAATGCCGCAAGCAGTCGGCGTCCGCCTTCGGCACGTCCGCTATATTCCCCGCCGATGGCCTGTTTCCCCTCCGCGAGGACCTCGAGTCGAAACTGCAGAAGTGGACGCGGCCGACAAAGGGGGGCGGACACATGGACTGCTATTTCTGCCGCGTGTGTGGGAGTCGCGTCGTCCACCGCGCACACGACGAGAATGGTACCCCCAAGCAAACCGTCAGCATCAAGGGAGGGCTGATCACCGGAGAGGACATGGAATGCGGGAAGCATATCTGGACAAGCAGCGCAGTCGTGGGGATCCCCGAAGGCGCGCAGAGATGGGCCGAATCGCCGCCGCCTGAAACTCCCACCGACGACAGCAGCCAATGACGGGTCACAATTCCGCTCAGGAGGATATTGTGCTGGTGGAGGTGGAGGGGCAACAACTCTAGACGACGACTACGTACTCCATGCGTATCACAGATCAGCTGTCATCATTTCAGACATATTGCACGTAGCAAGACGGCCACAAGGACTCGGATGCTTGGTAGAGAGCTCTGGCTGTTGTACCAAAACTTGCTAACTGCAACTCATCTCTCAAAGTCGGACGACGTTGGGGTCGTTGCACAATCCTGCGCTCGCTGTCCATCATACACACCCATATAAACATGAACTACCTACCAGATGCACTCCACACTTCTGAAGGCTGAGACTTTTAAAAATGTATAGTAACTTTGGATGAATAATGAATCATCTTTAATTTCTAGCATCTCTAGGATCCCGCTTACTCGTCAATGCCGAGAGTCAGTGATTTTGAACCCCGTCTGTGCGACAATGGAAAAGACTCCTTGCAACAGGGTTATGGCGGCTTCATGGCATGTTGCGCCCATATCACTAGAAACATGGAAAACGATTTTGCCCATCAGAAATCGCCGTTGTCATGGGAGGCTAGATAGCTTGGTCCCTGTCGCTGCCTAGGTTGGTTCATTGCTCAGTTATACACACTCGCAGCTGATCAGCTGGATTTTGTGGATGCATCCCCGAAGTCGGAACTTGATCAAAAACTTGAGAGGCATTAGTTCATTGAAGCGGCTTTGCAATCAAGAGCGAGGGGACAAACCATAACGCAATCCGAAACCTGGGATATATCCCGGGGTCTTCCTAGGGAGATATCACCCAGACCGTCGGGTCTTGGCGATTCCACCCGTGATTGTAGCCATACTTCTGATGTCAAGCTAAGCATGCAGGTAAAGCTTCCAGCCGACATAGCGGTTGACAGACCACGAGAAATGTGTTTAGTGCTTGCTCGGGAAAACGCTAAATGCTGTGAAGGCTTTCATCAAGACTGCATGTGTGTGTGTGTGTTAGCTAGCATAACCCACCTTATCCAAATTTACAGAGGCCATTCTGATGCTATAAAACAAAGTTGCCATTATTGCCAAGGCCCTTGCGGAATCACGAGTTTGTCTGGGACTAAACCAGCCCTCACTCCCTGGTCCGATGACTTGTGTATAGGGACGGCGCCAATGCCGTAGATGACTGGACAAATAATCGCGTTCATTCCCACCCTCCTCTACCACATCTTCAGGAAAGCGACTTACTAGTGTCTCGTCGTCAGATTTCCAGAATGTTGGTGAATGGACCGCGTTCGGTTGTTTATGATAGACATGAAGAGGACCATAACTACGTAAGAACAAGCAAAAGAAGAACGACTTGGACGACTTGGACAATATAAGTTCCATAGAGATATATCTTGAATACTTTGCACGGATAGAAACGCTGCTACGGCAAGTCTTTCCCAGGGGCTATCCGTGGAGGCCGGATAAGGGCTTTGATAGCAGGTGAGAAAGCCTCCGGGTCAGCTCATAGATAACAGCTAAAAGAAACCATCACGTTGCCAAGTTGGGACACCCTCTACACTTTGATACCAATCATTACTGCCATGAACCAAGCAACCGTACGATTGTCGCGCCCGCAACAGCTCAGGTGCTTCTCCAACCTTGGCAGCAATTCCCAGTTCTGAATACCTCGTGTTCGAGTTTGTGGCGCGCTCGTCGACGGGGTAGGTGACGGGATCTAATAAGTACCAGTCAGCACTTGTGTGACGTGAGTGCGGGGTGGATATTAACAATCATTTCATCAGCGGGAGTCAAACCGAGAGCCTATTACGAGGGAGGGTGTCCAAGGTTTTGCAATAGTCCGTCACTCACGTGCAATTAGGGGGTTTTCCTATCACGCTACTTCTCCGAACTTCGCCGCGAAGTAGCAAGGCACATATGCATGATGAGCGCGATAGCCGCGATGTCCATGAGGTTATTATATGATGGTGAGGTCGCTATCACTCAATGCTTTCGTCAATCTGTTCGTTTCTTCATCAGCCATCGCACAACTTCGCGCAGGCTACACGATGCTTCCCAAGAACGACGTTGTACAGACCGTGGGCCCGGCATCTGGGAGCACTTGGGAGGCAGAGGCTGAGGATCGTTCGTCTCGGCCGGCATCCCACAGGCTGTTCCGTCGATCGACCTACGCCGGCGCCCTCCTCTTCAACCTGCTTTCTTTCATCCTCCCGGCCCTCTACAGCACACTCTCCAAGTTGTGGGTCGCAAACATGGATTCTTCCCTCGTCGTGACGACCGACGCGTACACATATATCGGCGTGGTCGCAGAGGTCCTCAACGAGGGCCTCCCGCGAGCGGCATGGGTCATCATCGGCGACAAAGCCTCTCGCAGTCTTGCGCAACGCCTGCAGCTCACGCACACGCTCATCCTCTTCCAGTCCGTCTTGGGGCTGATCATGAGCCTCGCCTTCGTGGGCGGGGCCAGGACGTTTGCCAAGGGCTTCGTGCCCGTGGAAGTGCGCGACGTGAGCGTGAACTACGTGCGCATCGGAGCGTTCAGCGCCTTCAGCTCTTCCATCGAGACAGCGGTCGCGTCGGCTACGAGGGCGCTCGACCGGCCCGACGTTCCGTTGATCATAAGCTCCGTCAAGTTCGCCGTCAACATCGTCTTGGATTTGTTGATCATCTCAAAGGTCCACGTCGGCTCCCATCAGCCCACGGTCAATATGCAAGCAGGCATCCAGCTCGCCTGCAACCTGGCGTCGGCGCTCGTCGGTCTGGCGTATTTTCTGTGGAGGAACACTCTTCGGTATCGAAAGGGCAGGGCCGATGACGGGGAAGGATGGAGTACAGCGACAAGGCCTAGTGTCGACGCGCTCCTGATCTTGCTTCGCCCCGGCATCCCACCCTTCATCGAGTCGGCTGTCCGCAATGCGCTCTACCTCTGGCTAGTCAGCAACATTGTCTCGATGGGATCAACGTACGCGACCGCGTGGGGCGTTTTCAACACGATCCAATGGGGCCTCATAATGGTCCCTGTGCAAGCCCTCGAACAGACTTCCCTAGCCTTCGTCGGCCACGCCTGGGGTGCCTGGAGACGGGCGGTCGGTGTGGAAACCCGCCGCCCAAAGGCTACGAGGCAAGCCATCTTCACCATCGTCCGACCCGCGCTGCTCTCTCTCGCCATCGCGCTCGTCATCGAGGTCCCCGTCTGCCTGTTCCTCACGTTCTTCGGCGCCCGCCCCTTCGCGCGATACCTCAGCGGCTCGGACGAGGTTGCCGACGTGACGGCGATGATGTGGCGGACCATTGACTGGTGCTACATCTTCTACGCAATGTCTACGATGCTCGCCACAGTCCTGCTAGCGACGCGGCCGAGATGGTATCTCTGGCAGAGTCTAGTGAGCAACTTGCTTTATGTCTTACCTTGGGCTGTTGTCTGCCAGGTGGCGAACTTGTCGGCCGATAGGGCATGGACATACCACAGCCTTGTATTCGGCGGCAGTCTTGTCTTTAGTTTCATTGATATCTGCGTCGTTGACGGTCTTTGGGCGTGGACTCTTGTTTCTGGTAGGATGAGACTTGAAGCATTCAGGGGCTAACCGACGACTGTACTGATCTTGGTGCTTGGTCGCATGGATGTTCCCGCTCTAGGTTTCTGTGACGTTGAAATATTATGTCACGATAGCTTCATACATTACTCGATCTTGGCATGAGCCTTCCCACGTTCTCTCTAGTGTGCGCAACCTTCATTACTCGTACCACTTGCCTATATTATAGGATCACTCTTTTGCATAGTCACTCTTTCATAGCACAAGCTACTTAAATTCTCATTCTCACATGCCCTACTTTGTGCTCTAACTAAAATCTGTCACGAGTTAGGGCACACAGTAGGGCATGTGAGAATAAGGGTTTAAGTGGCTTGTTCTATCAAAGAATGACTATATAAAAGAGAGCTACTATATATAGGCTGGTTGTACGAGTTATGTCAGTAGCACACATGAATAGGTACGTGGTAAGCCTGATACAAAGAGCAAGTAATGTATGAAGCTATCGTGACACTGGGCTCATAACTGTCACATAATAAAACAATACTATTAGTTACATAGCAGTAACTAATACTTATATACTTGTGACAATATCATATGTCGACACATGATAAGGTCGAAGTCGTCGTGCATAATTCAGTCACTCTCCACGTCTTCAGTCGTGAGTTTGACATTTGATGGCGTCTCTCGGCTAATCCAAAATGCGATTGATAATACCTGCCTCATCAGGACACCCGGGAGGCGGCAAAGGGTCATTGGATAGGTCGGTTCGGGCCTCACTCCAAGACCACGTTCTACGCAGCCGGGCCAGGCCGGAAATTGAGCCTACTCAGCACAGGGATCCGATGCCGTGTTCTGCAAAGAAATGACGGATCTAGCAATGATTGACGGCCAGAGATAGGAGTGCCACCAAAAGTGTCAGCAACGCAGCGCGGGTTGCAACAATATACAGAAAGGCTATGTCGGCTGTCCAGTGGCCAGGCCAATGAAGAGGCGCATCGGCACCGAACCGGATGACTTTTGCCGTCTTGCAAAGAACCGTATGTCAAGTTTGATGCCCAGGTGCATATGGATGCCCCATGATCAATCCAATGACTTCGCATCCGTATACAACGCGCTGGTCAGCCCGTCAGCGTACCTTTGTATCCCCCTACCTCTCCAGCGGCACAGCCGTGTCATTCCCAATGTCACCATCTAAATACCCCCTCTTCCTCTTGAGAAATGATTCCCTACTTGATACCGTCTACTTCTGACGCTGTGGTTGAGCCGTCACTCTCTGCGGCCCGAAACAAACCCTAGCCCCTAGTAGGCCTGGTGTCAAAACCCCGTATAACATACTCACTACACAGCCGCACCAAAGGCCTATTTCACAACTCTCCACAGCTGTGTTCATCATGCCTCTGGTCGAGGAGTTCCAGATTCACCCCCTGGGTTGGGAGAGCGATCCAGGAGAGGAGCGGTTTAGAATCTCCACCCTCGACTACTTGTCCCCGAGAAGCTATAACAACTATGCACTCTATTTTAGGCTGAAAGCGGAGGACAAGAGGTAAGTCTGACACTGGAGTCTTCTCACACGGGCTATTTGCTCATCCATAATGCTTGGTCGGACAGAAAAGTGGCTACAGTGCTCAAGGAAGGTCTGGAGCGGGCTCTCGCCCAAGCCAGACACCTTGTCGGCAACATCGAGAAAGACGAAGACGGCTACCACTCCTTCGTCAAGAGGAAGAATAGCACCGTCAAGTTCGTCGTCCAGCATCTTGACTCTGCCGAGGATGGGTTCCCGTCCTTTGCCGAGATTGAGAAGGCTCACTTCGTCACAACCACCCTTGGCGACATCAATGTCTTGAGTAACGCCCCCATGACCTACGGCGAGAAGCCGGAGGCCGACCCGGACTCCAACCCCGTCACTGCCTCGTTCAAAGCCAACTTTATCCCCGGCGGTCTCATCTTCAACATGCACTCTCACCATTACAGCAACGACGTGTCTGGGTGGGGTTCCTTCACGAGGCAGCTGGCCGAAAACTGCTTCGCCGTCGTCAACGAGAGCGAGTTCCCGTCCTTCGACCCCAGATGCCTCGACCGCAGCCGGGTCGACACCCCGGTGTTCCCCGAGGAGTTGCGAGTCGACGCGCCGCCGCAAGCCGACCGTCACCCCCAGCACAAACGCGCGCAGTCGCTCATCTTCCACCTGCCCAAGAGCAGAGCCTCCGAGCTGAAGAAGGCCGCCTGGCCTGACGACGGCTCCTGGATCTCGACCTACGACGCCGTCACCGCCTTGGCGTGGCGCACATTCTTGAAGATCCGCGAGCCTCGCTACAGGCCGGACCCGTCCTTGAACCCGATCTGGGCGGAGGCCGTCAACATGAGGAAGCGGCTCAACGACCCCAAGCTACTCGCCCGCATCCAGGGCAACCTCTTCTTCGCCACCTTATCCACCACGTCCCCCATCCCGCAGCTGACCGTGGCCGAAGTCGTCTCCGAGGCGCCCCTGTCCAAGCTGGCGACCTACTCGCGCCGGATGACCGACGGCATGACGGAAGAGCTGCTGGCCGACGCGCTCCAGATGGTCGCGCCGACACGCAACAAGGAGGACCTGTCCATCCGCGTCAACTCGTTCCCGCCCACGACCCTGATCATGACCGACTGGCGGGACGCCGACGTGTGCGCCGCCGACTTCGGCTTCGCCAAGCCCGCCGCCTTTCGGCACCTGTTCAACACGCCGCCCGACAACATGATCATTGTGTACCCGCCGCGCCGCGGGCCTGCCGGAGACGACGAGGGCATCGAGCTGCAAATCACCTTCGAGAAGGAGCTCGCGCAGCAGCTCGTGGACGATCCCGAATGGAAACGCTATTTCGAGTTCAGGGGCGTCGACGCGGAGGAGGCCGTCCCGGGGACAGAGTCCCTGCCGGTGGCATGAGAGCAGTCGGCCCTAACATGATGATACGTGTGACCATGAGACATTGGGAAAGACGGGGTCTCTGCCAATCCCCCATAACTAGAGAGGTCAATGAGGGAATGTAGGCTTGACTGGGCATAGAATCACGTGCGTTATTATGTCTACTTCTCTAGTTACGTGGCCTCTGAGGATGACTGGATTAATCAATGCAAGCGAAGCCAAAGAACTTGGGGGAAACTCAAGTGCGGTGATCGTTTTCGTATAACGATGGAGACAATATAGCCGAACTTTTTAAGACATCTTTCAAATTCCACACAATACGGACCACCGTTCAGGCCCCCGACAGTGGATTGAATAGACACGCTGTGTACAAAGGAATATACATGTGGCATGTCTATACATATTGGGGGTAACTTTTGGTATATAGCAAACATCATATGCGAGAAGCTGCTAGGAAGTATGGGCTTGGGAAGCGAGCCCTCGCGCATCATGGATGGACTGTGGCCATAAACGGCCACACACAAGCACTGGGATTCATGGTTGCCTTGTGGGTTGTGTTCCGTTCCACGTGAATCAATATCATGTCACCTGCGCAGGTTCAATATCGTCTGCAGAGTGATGTCTATATGCATCAGTCGTCGAGTACCCTAGTGAGCTGGTCGTGTATACTATTCGCACAGAGGTTACATACAACAGTTGCGTACATGTACCCATTGGGTTCTACACAAACTCCCTAATGAATGAAGCAAACAAGCCTTCCCTGATTATGACAGTTTGCGAGGCGACTTACATCGAGTTCTATATCAAGGGTGGCATGCGTCTTGGCTGCAGCAGCTTGCAATGTAGTAGCCTAATAGGGATGTCGACACGGCTGCTTTGTTTGCCTGCAACGGCCACAGCCGTCAGGAGAGATCCGCGCACGCTTCCTGCCAGTGAAGACTTCTTATGAGAGACTCGAATCAGTTGTATTCAAATGAGAAGACTGTAAACACCGCCAAGCTCTTTGATTCTTGTCTCTTCGCTCTCCGAAGTCTGACTGCTCTCTTTCTTTCGGATCAAGATGGCCACTTCAGCACGTATGTTCCCGATCTGATCCTGTCTCAGTGGCAACATCCCGCTTCTTCGGCCAAGTCGACGCTTGCTGTCAGCGGAGGGGACCTGACCATCGCCGATGTGGTGGTAGTATCGAGACAACTAGCACAAGTGGAGCTCACCTCGGCGTCTATCGACGCCATCGAAGCCTGCAGCAAAGTCGTCTCGGAGAAGATCGCCCAGGGCGAGGTCATCTACGGCGTCAACACGGGGTTTGGTGGCAGCGCCGATGCAAGGTCTAACGACGTTGAGAAGGTCCAGAAAAGGCTGATCAGCCACCTGACGTGCGGAATCGTCTCGGACGGGGAGCAGAAGCCGTGTCTGCACACCAACGGCAACCCTGGCGAAAGCTACGATGAGGCCTTTACAACCCATGGCAGATCGAATGGACAACATAAACGACATGCGCCGATGCCGAGTTGTCTTCCACTAAACGACTCGCTCGCCGCTACCTGCATGCCTGAATCATGGGCGAGGGCCTCCATGCTTATCCGTCTCAACTCCCTAGCCGGCGGCGCGTCCGGCATCCGGGTCGACATCGCGGAATCTCTGGTGGATCTCCTGAACAAGGACGTCGTGCCGCGCATCCCCGTCCGCGGGAGCATTTCGGCCTCTGGAGACCTCAGCGCACTCGCGTGGATCGCCGCCCTGATGCAAGGCAAGACATCCGCCACTGCCTTCAGCGGCCCGCGAGATGTGGACGGGGCGAGAAGGGTGACGAGGGCCGATGTCGCCCTGTCAGAGGCCGGCATCACGCCCGTCAGCCTACACGCCAAGGAGGGCCTCGCCATCGTCAACGGCACGGCCGTGTCGGCCGGGGTGGCCGCTCTCGCGGCGCACGAGTCCCTCCACCTCGCGGCGCTGAGCATCGGGCCGCATGCTCTTCGCCCAGTGCACCGAGATGATCAACCCGGCCACCAGCTGGGGGCCTGCCGCCCAACCTGTGCTCCGACGACGCCAACGACTCGTTCCTGTTCAAGGGGCTCGACGTTGTGGTCGCCGCGCTGACCTCGGAGCTGGGCTTCCTGGCCAACCCCGCCGGGTCCCACGTCCAGACGGCCGAGATGGGCAACCGGGCCCTCAACTCGCTGGCGCTCGTGTCGGCCCGCTACACGCTCGAGGCCGTCGACGTGCTGTCCCAGGTCGCCTCGGCGCACCTCCTGGCGGTGTGCCAGGCCCTCGACCTGCGCGCTGTAGAGATGGCGGGCCGGGTCCAGGGTGCCCCGCCCGACGCGGCGCCGTATATCGGCCAGGCCTCGCGGCGCATGTACCGTTTCCTGCGCCGGGATCTCGGCGTCCCGTTCCTGGGCGAGGCGCAGCTGGCTTCGACCGAGGCCGCGACTCCGGACGGCGTCACGCCGAGCATGTAGAAGTCATTGTTGGAAGCAATCTCCTTTCAGCAATGTATTCATTACATTGCCAACATTAGCCTCGTTTGCTGCAGTTGACCTAGGATTCCTGACCTTCAATATTCTTCTGATGCAAATCTAGTTGGCACAGGATGCAGCATTCGTCCCAACTGCATGGTGGGCTGCATGATGAATTCGATCCTTCATGCAGGTTGGACCTCCACATCGTTCATAACCCTCGCACTAGTGTGTGGTTTGCAGGGAACAAGTGGCGCTCGCAGGCAGCTATGCACTACAATTATAATCACCTTCTATAAGAGGCTAGAAAGCCGAGGACTTCCCCTGTGGTTCTCTGCCGATGCTGCAACTTCCGGGATTCGGTTGGTTTGTTGGTTGTTGGTTTGTTGGTTTGTTGGTATGTTGGTCGTTGGTCGTTGGTTCGTGACATGGAATATAGTGTCGTCTCAGTCCTGCACTTGTCTTCCACTCTCCACCCCCGTGGCAGAGGACAGGTTATGGGTTTGGGGTTTATTGACTCCTCCAACTAACCCTTTTACGCATTACATGGTTCTTGAGGGACTTTTGTCGGTGAAATACCTGTTCCTTATCTCCCTGGCTAAGCCGGCCCGCCTCCATCAGAGGGATTTACGCCGACTGGACGGTCATATGTGAATATTCCCCTTCGGGGTTCCTGTTTGCCCACTTTTACCCCTGTTATGCAGTCGAAGTCCGGTTCGATACCAGGGGATCACCACCTGTTCGTAAGAAGAGGGGATGTATCAGAAACGCAGGTTACAGGAATGGGTAATGTATTCCGCGCTTACACGAGCGGGCCTTCTCATGAGTCCTTCACCACAGAATATGCCTGTCTTCTGTTGAGGATCTTACGAGTGCACCACCGTGCAGTCGAAAACAGCCCGCCAAGGGATAGTCATGTCACTGGTAGACTTCTTTTGCACTATATCCCCACGGAATGGACTAATTGGATGGACAGTGTCCAGGTGCATAAGAACGGAAAGGAATGGATTGGTTTTTTTTTTTGGCCAGCTAGACACCATCGAGTGTCTCGACCCCGTTCTCATGGGTCTCGTTTGATAGCCTTTTCCACGCCTCTTTACCACTTTGAGCGGCATCGTAGTCCCAGAGCCACTTGAACAGCCCATAGTCCGCGCCCGCACAAAGTTTTGCATCGCGGTCCTCCTGATCTGGGCCATCGGGAAGCGCAAACATAGCCTTCTGGTCCAATGTGCGACGTCGGACCTCCGATGCTCGTGGTCTGCGAACGTCCTCGAACAGGCGAAGAGCCTCAGGGATTTGTTCATGCTCCACCGCCTGGCTGAATATCGCCCCCAGGACGCCTGCGTCCTCAAAGGCCTGTGCCGCACCCTGGGCTCTGAGGTCAAGTCAGCCGGTCCGGTTATGGAACGGATAGAGAGAATGGACAAATTCGATACTCACAGACATGGCAGCATGGCGTGGGCAGCATCGCCGATCAATGCGAATCGGCCACTCTGATGGCGCCATTGGACCGGTTCATGTATCTGGAACAAAGTCCACTTGGTGCAAACAGAGCCCTCCACATTGATAAGCTCATGAAGAACCGGGTCCCAGCCCTGGATCTTGCTTCTGAACTCTTCTAGGTCCGCCCGCTGCGGCCCATACATGACTTTGCCGCCGGCGTCTTCGGCGTGTACCAAAACCACGTTGAGCATATCGTGCTGGATGAGATACGAGACCACGTGCCCGCCCGGCCCCATCCAAACGTTGACGCTCGATCGTTTTATCAGGTCCCAGGCAAGGTGATGGTCTGTCACGTTCTTGGTGGGGACGGAGACCCGGTACACGACATCGCCAGGACTGTAGGGAGGATCCTCGCGGCCCAACAAGCCACTCCTGCAACGGGACCTCTCCCCGTCCGCACCTAGGATCAAGTCCGCCTCGTAGACCTCGCCGGTGGACAAGTGTAGTGCGGTCTTGTCGAAATCAACCTCTCTGACCTCGCAGCCCAGCTTTATCTCCAAACCAAGCTCCTCGGTTCCCGACAGCAAGGCCTTGAGGAGATCTGCACGGTGGATCACGACGTAAGGGGCCTCGCCAACCAAGTTCGGATGAGTTATAGGCGGTGACTGCGAGAGGACGTCTCCCCGATAGGAGCGAAAATTCGCCTCCTCCGGATGGTCAGCGTACTTGAGGACCTCCTCGAAGACGCCCCAGCGTTGAAGCAATCGCGTCGCGTTGGGTGAAAGCTGTATACCGGCGCCGATCTGTTGGACAGCGTTAGAAGACTTCGGAACATGAAGTGTGAAAAGCATGGATTCAACTTGTCGTAGTTCGGCGCTGCGCTCAAACACCGTCACATGGTGACCAGCTTGCGCGAGAGCCAAAGCGGAAGCCAGTCCGCTGAGTCCGCAGCCCACAACCAAGATGGAGAGCCGGGGTCGTGAACGAGACGTCTTGGCCATATTGAAGGAAACGGTGGTTGTTTTTACCGCGTAACCTTAGCAAGGACATAAAACCCTCGCACTTATTATATTGAAAAGACGATGTCAAATGATCCGTGCCAAAGTGCTACACCTAACAAGCGCTGTTTTCTTATCCCTTCAATGATTGATATGGATCTAGGCCAGGCTGCTTGCCGAGTCGCTAACCCAATCTGTGAAGCCCACTTCAAGAATTGAGATGAGATCATCCCGGCTTTCATCAGAACAAACCAACAAGCAAACTCACAAGCAAACAAACGACCCCGAGCCAACGGCCACCCCGGTTTAACTAGCCCGCGCGTTCCAAGAGTTCAGCATGAACCTGTTCCGCTCGTCCGTATTTGGGATCCTGCAGCCGCTTGGGTCAGGAGTCCCTTATGGCTCCATCGTAAAGAGGCAATACCAATAGCATTTCGCGTGCATGTCTCATGAGGCAGCAGCGAGGTGAATGACCCAGTGGCCTGGAGTGGATGACAACTGGTGGGCTTCCAACGAGCAAAGTAGCATCCCTGCGGCAGTATGTTGCATTGCATTGCATTTTCTGGTCTTCACGCTGCCGTTCCCTCTATCCAGCTCCGTAGCGCGCCAACTTTGAGCTTCAGGGCTTGGGACTACAGGCCGTAGCGATGCAGCGAAGAAAATGCCAGCGGCACAGGTACTACTAGGTATTAGTAAGCGCTAGAAATAGCAGCTAAGCGCTAGAGATAGTTGGCAGGTGCCAGTAAGCGCTAGCAGGTACTAGAAATAGTAGCTAGGTACTATAATTATAGGTATTATTTTTTTTCTTACAGAAATAAGCTAGAAGGTATTAATGACTCAGCCCTCCTGGCAGCCGTTCCGGATCTGACAGGGGAAATGGGCTGCGATGCGCTGACAACGCAGAGCGGCAGTCAGCGTCGCGAAGTATGTGGTAATAACGTAAAGGAGAACAGCAAAGCAGTGAAACATAACAATAGAGCAAATACAAGCGATATGTCACAGGCAGAACTAGAAGTGATGCATTTTGTGGTATTCTTAGTTAACGTCCTTCTTCGAGGTAAAGTGCCTCGAGAAGGCCCAAGCCTGGGCCACGCGCCCCTTCCAGCCTGTGACAATAAAGAGCTAGAACCAAGGCTCTAGTTTTTATAGGCTAATGGGGCATAGGAAAATTACATAATTATATAGAAATATCTAATTAAAGCTTTTGATTCTAACTATTAGTAGGTCTCTAGCTATACCACACTGTGGTTATATCTATATTCTATCCTAGAGAGGAAGTTCCTAACTTTTGACCTAGTGCGTCCTACAGGCTGCTGTATATAGGGCCATTCGGACGGGGGTGTTGCTAGCCTACCTTGTTGTGTGATACAACCCCCTGCCCATCCTTCTTATCGGGATTCAGGACACATCCAGCATGCTTGAGCTCTTGTATGCGGTATCACTCCGATTCTTCAGAGTTGGCATGTTTGTGGATGTGATCGTTTCCCCCCGTTCACGTGTAGTTCTCTGAGCAGTAGATGCACCGTATTCCTCCGGTGACGACCCCTCCGGGCGTATAAGAGTGGTGCCGAGCCACTAACTGTAATCGCCTCCTTTCCGCTCGGCCCGTCGTAGTAACACCTCTAGCTATAGGCTCTGAAAGGTAGGCCAGCGTGCCTACGGGACTAACGGAACCCTTCCGGGTGCCAAGCGTTGTGATCAAGGGGGTTTGACTATAGTACTATGCATGCAGTCATCCTTGTCACTCCACCGTTGGTACGTTTTACGGTAGCACATCTATATATCGCGTTTGCATTGGATAATAGATCACCAACAACACTACAAGACCTCCGGCTATGAGAACCACAAAGGCTCCAGGACGCATTGGAGCTAGTTAATACAACAGGGCCCCCGTTTAGAAAGGCTTCAGCCTGATATCCCTACCTTCGGCCTTGGCAAGAATGGCACTATGCAGCAATCACTGGGATAAAGTGGGTTCGCCGATTATCCGGTCTAAGCAGAAGAACAACACCCTGGCTATCAATCAATGATATCCCAGACGCTGTTGGATGGCAATTGTTTGCTCGGTTTGCAAACTCGACGTCAACCCCTTGTCATGCAGCCCTGTTCTGCAGGCAAACATTCCTGGGGAACTCGGCTCGAATCTCGCCCAAGACGCGCAGCTGATGAAGAAAAACCTTTTGGGTAGCGGTGCATAAGCCTAGTATGTCACCATAGGCACACATAGACAAACAACATGTCAGTATGTGGGCCCGCGAGGGGTGAACTGGGGCATGAGGGAATGAAAGATGCATTCTCTCCAACGAGATCACTTCGTGTGTCCTCATTTTTTATTTTTTATTTTTTGCGCCGGAAACGACCTGGTCTCAAGATACCCGAAGATTATTCTGCAGCAAGTTGCATGGATGTAGTCAATGATAAAGGATACTAAAGGCCATGGTCGGTCTGGCCCACGTCGGTACGGCCACCCAACATTGAGCCCTCTCCAACGCAGTCTTCCGTTCTCTGGCTCTCTCGCGAGTTACATATCACATCACCCGTTGTCATTCCATTTCGCTCTCCATATCCGGTGGCATTGCAAGTCCCGCAACTGTCAATCCTACTCGTCGGGTTCCGGATAGTGCCACCTTGTTCGTTACCGCCATGGATCAGGTCAAAGGCTACAACAAGCCAAGCCATGGCATTTTCCGCTTCATACCAGACGCATGGGTTCCGTACGCCGAACTCATGCGTCTCGACCGTCAGGCGGGTTTCTGGGCCTTCTACTGGCACTACCTGATAGGGCTTGGCTTCGCCATCAACGTCCCCCCGTTCTCCCGCGATATCGATTTGAAATCTCTTGGACTCCTAGCGGCGCACTTGTGGCTGTGGACCACCGTCTTCCGCGGCATCACCTGCACTTGGAACGACAACCTGGATCAGGACTTTGATCGCCAGGTCGCTCGCTGCCGAGTGAGACCCATACCCCGGGGTGCCGTCACAACAAGCCAGGCGCACTTCTTCACCGCAATGCAGATTGCCGCTGGCACTTGCATCCTGTACCCATTGGGCAGTTCGACGCTGAGCCACGCCGTCGTAGATGGCCTTCTCCTGTTCATCTACCCCTTCCTGAAGCGCTGCACAAACTACCCCCAAGTCGAGCTGGGATTCGGGCTGTCGTATGCCATATTCCTGGTGACCGCGATGGTGGGCAAGGATCCGTTACGTCCTCTGTTTGACCAATCTCTGGATCTCTCCACCCGCGTGTACAACGTCATCGGATCCCCAGTGGCCCAGTCGGCGGTGTGTCTATACGTCGCCGGGATTATCTGGACCGTCATCTTCGACACGATCTACGCTCATCAGGATTACCTCGACGACCTGAAAGCCGGTGTCAAAGGGCTCGCCGTGCGTCTCGGGAGGAAGGGAACGAAGCCGGCCTGCTACATGGCGACCGCTGTGCAGCTTTACTTTCTGGTGTTGGCAGGTCAGCCAGCAGGGTTTGGCGCACTGTATTACGCTATATCGTGTGGCATGACCGCTCTTCTGTTGACGAGAATGATTTGGGCCGTCGATCTGGAAGACGGCGACAGTTGCGCTTGGGCGTTTGGTCCTGGAAGCGGTTATGTCGGCACCGCAATCTTCTCTGGGCTATTAGCCGACTTCTTTGCTAAGAAGTACGGATACTAACTACTCAGTTCGGCCCCCGTCTCGCCCGTGGCGGCGAGGAGCTCTAGGGGTATGATCAGGCTCGGGTCGTCGCGCGGGTGGGTTGTAGGGTCGATGACCACAAGGTTGCCGACGTCCAACTTGGACGCATCCGGGGGGCGACGACACGCCCTGGGACGTTGGTGCCGCCTGCGAGGGGGAAAGGCTTGGCGACCACTGACCCGACATCCACGGTAGGCGTCGGGAAAGGGCCGATTTCAGGGGACATATGGCGAGGTGAAGTCATGTAGCCCTTGTACTTGCCAGGGAGCTGGAAGTCATTTTTTGATGTAATATGAAGGCCAAGTGCTGACTTGGGTGGTGTCAAAAGAGGAAGAAAAAATTGTCAGGTATCGTTCAATGAGAAAAAAGAAGATGAACTATGATAAATCTAGGACTTGTGCAGTTTGATCAGGTCAACAATATTGACAGATACTCGGGCTGAAGAACATTCGAAGGGATGCGACGGGAACACTAGGGATGCCGGCAGGGCTATGGATCAACAATTGGATCCTGAAAGACTGTGTATAGTTGCCTTACATCTCTCCTGACGTAGCACACGCATGTGTACTGGTGCCTGGGTTTTATTTGATATACTGCTGCTGTTGTAATTACTTAGTTCCTTGTGTATGTTATGGGGATTGACCCTTTTCCCACTGAAGACTGCCCAGGGTTAGCATCTTTACGATCTAGTTGCCCCAGGGGGGGGATACGCGAGGCTGGGTTGATATGATAAGCAATATGTGAATAGAAGTTGCCAGTTATGTATTTGGCTCTCCTCGATGACCATGGGCGAGGATTCACTGTTACCAGCTCCACTTAGTAGCTAATCTGCTGCTAGCACCAATTCATATCCCCAACTCTAATTCTCTCGATGTCTTTGTGGTCGATGACGGCGGCCAAACTACTAATGGCATCTTTGCATGGATGGAAGCGGGTTGCTATATAGTCTGTTGAATCTCACGAACCTGACACATACGACCATACCCATTGGAAAACTCGGGATCCCGTCCGCTCTCCCATAGATAAGCCAATGAGGGCCGGATTAGTAGTTGGGTCGGTGACGACCAGCGAATACCTGGTGTTGTATGTTTTTTGTTTTTGTTTTGATCTACCCAGACTCTATCTACCGCACACAGATAGATAGCTTCGCCATTTCTAACGAGATGCGGATTCAGCTGAGCTGAAAACAACTGCGAGGACTACCTTGTTTGTGCAGACCCTATAATCTTCCATTAGTGCCGGTAAACCAAACACAGATGTCCATGATCCAGTATTAACAACTGCCAATCGCAACCTTGGCTCGGGTTCGCAGAGCGTCCGTAATGGTTTCTTGCGCAGCTTATGATAACACAATAGCAGCTTCCCCCTACCACGCGTCATCACAAGATTCATATTACAAAGTTCGATACGAGGAACACAGAGTGAGAAGAAAAAGCATACCACAGTCTAGGATGCTCTTGCAAACCCTAGAGCTTTCAAACCAAAAAGGGGTGAATGCAACCCTCACGCCAAGCCTATTTCCCCGTGGGCGTCTTTTGTTCCGCTCACTCCAGAAGACTCCATCCGGCTTGTCACTTCTACTATCTAGAAGGCCAGTATCGGGGGCGGGTATGGTGATGCGTTTGCCTCGCAGTATGGCAACAAGAAGTGGATATAGACTGGCCACCCTTCTTCATGATACCAGATACATCTGTTGATGTCGGTATAGGGGACGCGCGCTCATATATTTGATAGACGCTGGGTCTGGACGACGGACAAAGTGATGTAAGCTCGGGGCTATGACATTATCTTTTACCTTAGATTAACCTCGTCAATATCCCTCATGATGTAATCCGTTCGTGCAGTCGATTGTACAGTCGGAGCCCATTTTGTATTAATCATTGAACAGAGATGATCCGGATAATTGGTTCCCAATACGTGTAACCTTCTGATTTTCTAAATATAGTGTCACGAGTTAGACCACACAGTAGGGCATATAAGAATTGAAGTAAAAGTAGCTCATATTATAAAAGAGTAGCTATATAAAAGCGTGACCCTATACATAAGTAGTTGGTATAAGTAGGTAATAAGGGTTGCATATATATAAGGGTATGTAGTAAGGCTAGTACTAAGAGTGAGTAATATATGAAGCTATTGTGATATATAGCGACTGACGGTCACAGCCTATTTCGGCTCAGGGCAGGTCTTCCGCAGCCGCAACAACGCATGAAAGTCTGTTTGTAGGTCTTTATATCTCTTCGCAGGACTTGCAACAAACAGTGGTGATTGCTCGTTTCTCTTCTTCAGATGAAATCTAGTCACAATACCAACGTAATCAAGCTAGGTGGCCCCATCTTTGACATCTTCGCTTCGACGCCAGGCTCGTGACAATATGATACCAACAGAATATTAGTCTTACTCTCTAAAATACTCGTCTACTCCATGCTGCACATCCTTGCCGTACTGTAAATCCTGTCTAAACTGTTCTTCGTTGACGTCTGCATCGTCGCCTTTCCATTATTGTTGGTCCTCCTCAACACCCTCCTCAGCATAATCCCCCTCAAATTCATCCTCCTGAACACCCTCCTCCTCAGCATAAGCTTCCTCAGCATAAGCTTCCTCGGCATAAGCTTCCTCGGCATAATCCTCCTCAGCATCATCCTCCTCAGCATCATCCTCCTCAGCATAATCCTCCTGAACACCCTCCTCCTCAGCATCATCCTCCTCGGCATTATCCTCCACAGCACTATCCTCCTCAATAACCTCCTCCTCAATAACCTCCTCCTCGTCACCCTCCTCCTCATCAGCCTCCTTCTCAACACCCTTCTCCTGAACATACTCCCCCTCAGCATCATCCTCCTCGTCAGAGGCCTCTGGAGAAAACACTCCCTGAGCATCTTCTGATTCCTCTTCTGCGGGCGTATACACGTCTCCGTCGTCTGGTGTTTGGTTGTCTTCGTTCTCTGAAGTTTCATAGTACGCAGGCTCATCTTCCAGCGGGCTCTCTTCTCCTCCATCCCCATCGGCCAGATTCCCAGCGCCTCCTGCGCCCCCTGCCGCAAGCCCTGCCGCCGCAACTCTAGAGCCGGAGCCATCCCAAGATTCGTTTGGTCCGCCATTGAGATCCCTGCTGCCGTGTCCGATGGGTCCCTGCCGAGAGCCTCGCGATCCATCGGCTCCTCCTCGAGTACTACTCGTCTGCCCTGACCCCAGTGCCTGTGTTGCATCTTCCACAGGTTCTGCGGGCTCTTCGGCTACGTCGTCGATATCCTGGTAAGTGAAGTCTTCGTCTCCAAAGTCACTGTTGGCGGGCTCCTTGTTGTCTTTCTGGGCATGGCGAGCTTGAAGCTTCCGTTCCTGGGCCTTCTTCAAGTCTGCCATGACTCGCTTGGCTGTCGGAAACTTGCCCACATTCTTCTTCGACCTGACCTCGTACGAATCCAAGATGATCTTGAAGTCTTCCTTGCGACGAAGCTCCAAGGCCGTTTCTAGAGCAGCCTTGAAAGCGTCAGGGGGTAGATCCTCGCATTCGAGAAGCTGGTTGATAATCTCATGCCGCTCTTGATCGCCGCTAAGAAATCCCTCCCGCGCCACGGCCGCGACAAGCGCGCTGCCATACTTGCCCGACGAGCCGTTGGTAGGGACGTTTTTCCCGAGCAAGAGCGCGACGAGCGTGCTGTCGGACTTGAGCGCCGCGGCTTGGATGACGGTGCCAAACTTGCCAGCCTGGATTTTGGCGTCCGCGCCCGCTTCGAGCAGCAGCCGTGCGTTGCGGTTGCACCTTGCCGCAGCCGCTTGGTGTAGAGGCGTGCCTATTTCGCCGTATCGTGCCCTTGATTTGGGGACGACATCCAGTCTATGCCCCCGTTCGAGCAACTGTCGCAGACACTTGTCATCTTCCTGGACGGCAGCGGCGTGTAGCGCACTGTAATGCTTGCCGCCGCAAACGCCGAGCCTCAGACGTGGAGCGTGATCGAGAAGAGCCTTGATGCAATCAGGCTCTCCGGACGCAGCCGCTGCTTGGATCGCTGTAAGATACGGCCCGCCGAGCAGCTCCGGGTTGGCGCCGTGCTTCAGAAGCAGTCTACACGTTGTCGGGTGGCCGCCAGCAGCTGCTGCATGTAAGGCAGTCCCGTAACGTCTTCCAATGATGTTGATGTTTGCATGGTGATCGATCAGAGTTTGAACACAGGCGTTGTCGCCCACGGCGGCGCATGCCATAAGAGCCGTGTCCCCGTATTCGTCTTGGTAACCCACGCGGGCCCCATACCGGAGCAGCAAGGTGACATACTCTGCTTGGAGGGTTGCCGCCGCGTTTATCAGACTTGAAGACTTGCTGGGGCCTCCAATGTGGTTCGGATCCGCTCCTCTACTCAGCAGCAGCTCTACAAGGGCACCGTCTGCCTGATACGTAGCAGCCGTCAAAGGGCTGAACAGTTTTCCAGCGCCACAGTTCGGATTTGCATTCCGCTCCAAGAGGACCTCAGCAGTCTTGTAGTTGCCGGCGGTGCAGGCTTCTTGCAGAGCAAAGCCCCCGTCGCAGTGGCTGGAGAAGCTGTTGGGGTCCGCACCCTCGTCGAGGAGCAGCGTGACAATCTCCGTATGTCCATTCGCGGCCGCCTTGTGCAGAGGACACCCTTCCGGGGCGCCAATGTTTGCTCCGTGCTGTACCAGCTTCTTGACTATTGGAATCGTGCCGTCGTAGGCAGCGGCAGTAAGGGCATTGCCGTACTCCTCGCCTGTTGCGTTTGGGTCTGCCTCGCACCTCTCCAAGAGCAGCGTGACAGTAGACTCTTGCTCCACGTCCGTGGCGCTGTACAGAGCGTGGTTGACGTCTGCCTGGTCCAGCTCGTTGCCAACACGAGCGTCCCACAGCGTCTGGACAATGTCGTCGTGGCCGTACATGGCTGCCCTTTCAAACGCTTTGCCCAGAGATAGGCCTGTCGACTGATTCAGGATCATGGTGACGATGGCGAGGAAACCGCCTGCCGCAGCGAATTCCAGCGCTGCCTGGCGAGACGCGAGGTCGCCATCCAACCTGAGCAGGCGTTCAACATTCGCAACGCTTCCAGTCGAAGCCGCAGCGCCAAGCGCGCTCACGTATTGTTGCGAGCCCAGGTTCGCATGTCCTCCCCTCTCAAGTAGCTCTCCGACGAGGTCCTCGTACCCTCTGAGGATGGCAATGGCGACTGCCGGCTCCCCATCTTCGGCAGCCAGGGTTGGGTCGGCACCTCGTTCGAGAAGAAGCTTGGCTGCGTCGGTCTGACGCCATCCTAGCGCCAACGTAAGTGCCGTTCCCACCTCGGCAGCAATCGCATTGATGTCTGCTGCCTGCCCCTCGTAGTCGAGGAGCATCTTCATCACCTCGATGCGGCCCTCGCTAGCCGCCATGTGTAAGGGAGTCCAAAACTTGGCTTCGACACCATTGTTGATGTCGGCGCCCTTTTCAAATAGTCTTTTGCAGATCTTCAAGTGCCCCTTGCTGGCGGCCCAATGCAGTGGCTGGTTATCGAAGCTGTCGAGTAGGTGGATTTCCTTCAAGTGACCATTGTCTAGGAGAGAGTCCACCAAAGGCAACAGACCAAAGAAGGAGGCAACATGCAACGCCGTCAAGTTCTTGAGGGTGCCCCAGCCGTCCATGGTGTTGACATAGCTGCTCCACCAGCGTCTTCTGGTAGCCGAGTCTTGAGACCAAAATCGGCGCGATATATCGAGAGTGTCCACGAAATCATACGTAGCGTCGTTTCCATGCTGAAGCCAGTACTTGAGCGGGTATACCAGCGCCCAGGCGTCGAATTCATCTTCCTCGGGCTCTCCGTCAGCCTCGTCGTTCAGAAAGAGCTCGTCAACCTCGGCCTCTGTCTGGTTTGTTGAAGCCTCAGCAGTAGCCTGGATGATGAGTTCGTCAAACTCGTCGTGCCCAAAGCGGTCAATAAGGTAGGAGAAGCAACGGAGACCGACGATTCCGTGCTGCCACCTAAATTCTTCCTCGACCTCTGCCTCGTCGCCACCGAATCCGATCTCTTTTCCCATTCCGGGCTTCAGCAATGATTCCTTGGCAAGAGGGTGGATGAAGGAAACCCGTGATTCCTCGACCCAGTAGCCGAGACCACAATTCCGAGTTTGCATGGCGTAAACCTTCACCATTGGCCCACAGGCTCTGACTTGCTCCTTGATCTTGGCTTCCGCGTCAGCTGCTTCAAGATCAACATCGAGCTCGGCAAGGACAGCCAATTCCCGAAGCGTCGGGTCTTCGTACGCGACGACGAGGGTACGAAGAATCTCCTTGACAACCTCGAGGTCCTTGTCTTTGCTTCGCTTTAGTTGCTGCGACTGGTCAGCCGTGCCCAATCGACACACGTTTTTTTTTTCTCAACTCACCTTGGACCAGGACTCATCTATCAGAACGGAAACGTCTTGTGGCAGCAGTTGCAGTGCCTCTCTGACGCCAACGAAATCGGTGGGGAGCTGCATAAGCAGACTGCAGACAACATCCACCCACAGCGTGTTGCTCTCGGCTCGTTTCGCGAGACTGTTGTAGACAAAGTATTGCAGCGCCAAGCTGTAGCCCTTGGCATCGGCCAGCTCCTTGACCCTGCCACGAGTGAAGCTGGCTAGAAACTGGCGTCGGAGATTGCTCTTGGAGCTGTTATTCAGGTCAATCTTGAGCGTCGCAAGGGCCCCGTCGGCCTTTGGCTCTAGCACGCAGCCGATCTCGGGACGATCCCGGCTGAGGAACATCCATTTCGTGCTTCGACGGACCAGCTCGCCTCTGGAGCCCTCTTCGCCATGGAGCAAGTCGGCAATCTCGGCGAAGAGTTGGTTCCTCGACTCGTTTGCCTTGAGTGAGTGGATGTTGGCAATAACAAAGTACACTTCCTGCACAGAGGCGTCTAGGAGCATGTCCATCAATCCTTGCCACAGCTTGGCCACGCTGAACTGGCCGCCTGAGCCTCCGCCCGAGCCTCCGCCGCGGGCAAAGGCGGCCTTGGCAGCGAATGTTTTGACGTGCTGCGCGAGGGCTCTCTTCTGCAGAATCAGCTGCCAGATCAACGACTGCAGCACGTTCTCGGCGGTACTGGCACCGGGGCTTGAGTCGCAGAAGAAGTATGCCACCATGATCTTTCTCGTAGACGAAGGGTCCCTGGCAGCAGCATAACTCAGCTTGGCCTGTTCCTCTCTGAGGGTATTGATGACGGCTGCCGCTGCTTTGGATTTTCCCAAGCCTCCGTCACCAGCCACCCAAAGACACGGCCTGTCACGGGGCCGCCTCCACCTATCAAAATCGGACTCGGAGAGAATCCAGGTGGAATCGCCGCTGAGGTTCTCTACGCTCCGGAGCTTGCTCGAGACATCCACGACGTTGAGACTCTCTGCGAGGCGATTAAACAAGTCGTCATCAACGATAGAGTGGCACGAGTCTCTGAGCCGAGCCTTGACGATGAGCGGGGCGCCCTGGACAACCTCCTTGAGCCTGTTCCGCACAATGTCGTACCGGCCGTCCTTTGGCGTGTCGAAGCGGTTGAGCTGCCGATGGTTGCACGCTAAGCCCAACTTTCCGAAACCGTCCAGAGTGGCCGAGTCTTCCTTGACGACAACTTCTCGGGGCCCAAACTTGACACGCCACTTGGGCAGAAGTTAGCCGACTTTTTCCAGGAGATAATCAGTCTCCTTTTCTTCGAAGAAGCAGGTGATGCCGGCCTTGGGCAATTTGCACGCCAGCTCCACAAAGTCCCGCCGCAGCTCGTTCAGCGAGTCGCGTTCGGGGTCCAGAGTCTGCAGCATCTGGTTCGGGATCGCGCCGCCATTGACCTGCTGAAGGAGGTTTGCCAGCAAAAGAGCGCGGGCAGTTTCGGAGGAGCCCTTGAACGGGGTGCCAAAGAAGATGCCCCCCGCAAAGCAGTCGAGGATGCGCGTGTGCGCGACCTCTTCTGGTTTCGACGCTGCCAGCGTCAAGGCCTTGGCGACAACCAAGCCGCCCATGCTGTGTGCGAGAAAGACGAGTGGCCTCGTGGGTTCGTCCAACTCCTTGTTCCTCCTGTTCTCTGCCAGGCTGACGAGGAGGAGGTTGGCAACGTTGTAGAGCGTCTGCTGTTGAGCCTCGGCGCCGAGCCATCGGGAGTCGTAGTGATACAACAGGACCCTGGCGCCGGGGATGAAATCAGGAATGCCATCTTTTTTGTCTTTGAGCCAGTTGAACTCGCTTGTCTGGGAGCCGAAGCTCTTGGAAGGATCTGCGCCTAGGCCCGGCACTGCGACAATGCTGCATCGTGTTACTTTGGATGTACAGGCGAGGAAGGTCAAATTACTGACTCGATATTGATATTCCTCAGTGACGACTCGTTAGCATCACCGATGGGGTAGAGGACCTCCATTCCGTGATTTTGAGAAGGAGGCATGATGTGATGCGGTGGCCTTGGGCCTGGTCAACGAAAGTAAGAAAGTATTATGGCCAAGCCAATTAGTGGTCAATGAGGAGGGGTCTCGTCCTGAAAGTAATGGGAGGACCAGGTGTATTTACCAAGAGCAGCACCTTCACCTGCGCTCGCTCTAGCTATTGTAGTTTAGTTGAAGCAAGCGGCTCATCTACAAGCCCGCATCTTCACTGCCTCGTGGGATATCCGTACATGTGGAGACTGCTCGTGCTAGAGTATGTACGGGCTTTTGAAGAGGGGCAACAAGGCCCTGAACAGGGGTTACAAGGCTCTGGTATGTAATGGTGGTCAGCAGGACCCTTGCTAGATCGCATCGTAATAATACTGTTTCCCCGGTTAGGCCGTGCAGATGGAGATTAAAAGGCTTATATTGTCAGGGTTGTTGCATTTGAATGCATCAGTACGACTCTGGTGCTTCATCAGCTGGACTACCTAACTCCTCTTACGTACAGATACCTCAAATTCACCTGATGCATCATATTTGATCTCGATACGTTCCCAGCAGTTGCGGACCCGTTAGTTGTGGAGAAAATGCTCGTTGAGGTGATATAATAACATGTTCCTCCCAATACTTCTCCTTCAATTGGCTATCAGCTCATATGCATGTAGGTGAATCCACATAGGATGATACATAATCACCTCTAGGACGAACACAGAAGATGTCAGCATTTCGATCCATGGCTCGCCAACCCTTGTTCTACCTGGGCATCCCCCTCAAGACTTCCCAGGCCTCCTAACCGGCACTCGCGTTTGCGGTCCATGATTCCAGCTCTCTAGGTGCGGCGTTTTCAGGCGAGTTTTGATAACTGCTTCTAGCTTGAGCAGCAATTGAATAAGCATATTATCAAAGTGATTATTGTGCCAGTGACCGGAGTGAAAGGGAACTACTTAGTGGGCTGATATAGGTACATGAGTCGACGAACAAATGTGTGCCACATATCGGGAACTACACACACGCACACAACCTAATATACACAATCGACCCATATCATTACTACCCCGCCTCTATGATCATTAAACCTGGCCGCCGTTGACGCGGACCTTGAGCTCGCGGTTCCCCTTAACCCCCCTAATCCGGCTCAGCCTCCTCCTGCCGTAGCGCCGTGTTGCCACCCAATTGCTTACAAAGGTGTAACAGAATATAACGACAACCAGCCCTGCAGCAGCCAGCGGCCCTACTATAGAGAGCAAAGTGAACCCATAGGAAGCCAGCTGAAAGGTTGCATTGTTCTGGAGGACCTCTGTAGCAAGACCGAGTTGCATTGCCGTAAGCACAACAGCAATATAGACAGTGGAACTAGCCAGTAGTGCAAAGTTGTCGTGGAAGAACGAGCCGTATTGGTTCCAGCGAGACAGGTAGCCGCGGAACGGGGTTTTCCACAGGAAGTAAATCTTATTGAGTCGGCTGAGACGAAGCTCGCCATAGTGGAAACGTGGGTCGATCCAGGGGTAGATGGGCGATGTACCCAGAAACTCCCGGGCGGCCGCCCTCCAGGCTGGCCACTGCACCTCCGCAGGGAAGAGGTGAGCCTCTTTTGCAATGTGAAAATCGCTTTCGTACGCCACAAGGGCTACATACGAGAAGAAGAAGCCGAGGGCTCGTTTCCGCCGATCGCTACAGCTGCACGGCTCTCCGTTGTAGACTGGCGCCTCGTGACAGCAGAGGAATCTTGCCCAAAATTCCGGCACAAGGAGAAAGCGGGGTAGCGGCTTGATGAAGATTCGGTCTGTCGTCCATACGAGGTGCAGGTCCATCTTCTCCGTGATGGTGATGTTGCGGTTGAGCAGGCGCTGTTGGTGTAGCGGCCGCGGCGGCATAGGCCGGCCTACGACCCACAACCAGTCGTTGATGTCAGTTAACCGCTGTAGGTCAATCTCCCTATCGATCCAGTCAAAGATATCCGTCAGGTGTTGCTCGTCGGTCTCTGCATCGATACCATAAGGCACAGGAGAGAAGGCAGGCGCTTCCAAATCATCATCCCTCGTCCGCCTGGAAGCCGGCAACAAAGCCGTAAGGTCGTTATGTTGCGACGTAGCAGTCGTGTGGAAAACATCGTCTCCTAGGAGTTGCTGGGTGAAGGGGGACTGATGCTAAGATACATAAGTATGTATTGATCCCTGGGTCAAGGTTGAACACAACTTACTTGCTTTGTTTGCGATGCCATCGTGACTCGGGCGGTGGGATGCGTTGGCGTTCTGTTTCTAAAGACATCCATCCACATTAGCGCAGTCGTGGCTTATAATATGTCCACAGATAGATCATCCTTGGTAGTAAGTCAACCCACCCGCTCCTGGGCACCCCCACATACGGGCACCCCCCACCCCAGCCATGTCAGATCAGATGTCTATTTTACGCCTTCGAGGGCGGCCGAGGTGATGGGAAAACCAATCCAGGCGCGAATTTCGACTGCAGAGCCTGCGAGTCGCCGTTCGATAACCCTAGGTGGCAGTCGTACTGCAGGGGTCGTGTCAGTAAGATTGCCCCTGGTAGGTACAAACACCAGCTTTACCATCGTCAATGACTCAATAATACCCTCAATAGGGCATCAAGCAGCGATTTATCAGCACATACATAACTTCCAGTTAAGGGCTTGCTGAAACTCTGCTATATATGACTTACATCAAGTCGGTGTTTAGCTCTATAGCGATAATTGTTTACTGACCATAGCGTCTACCTACTGGTATGACGGTTCTTGCGGGCCATGCATTGCCTATCTATCACTTTTGCGGACTGTAATGTGGTAATCAAGAGATGTGTCTTTTAAGGTCAGGCCTTGACCGCAGAACCAGCTGCGCACAAAACTTGCCATAAGTAATTCGCATATATGTATAGTATAGCAAATGGAAGCTCTTATGTGAATGCTGTGTGGGTCTGTATGAGCTTTTTTGTTACTTTATGCTGCATATGTTTTCATGTCCCTCCTTCGGATCGGTACGCGAACTGCTGTTGATCTCCAGACCTTGAAAATTTACAAAAAAAACAAAACTAAAATCTACAACACTTGATACCTATCAACTAGTCCTCCGACCCTTCCTCCTCGTCTTGGGCCTTGCGCTGGTCCCGCATTCTTTTAATGGCTGCAGTGAGCTCACTCAGTGTGATGTACAGGGAGTCTACAATTCCTCTGTTTTTATATTCTCCCTGTTGCATATATACGGCCCCAATGATGTTTTTGGCCAATATCTCGATATCGCAACCACTGGCTCACGCCGCTGTACAGCTCAGGCTGTTAAACAAACGATAGACTGTCTTTATCTGTTTATTACCTAAGCCCTTTCCTTCTAAGATGCTGATTTTCACCTTTTGGATCTCATACTTAAGATACTGATAACAGGCATAAGGACTCATAGGGTCAAACGTGATTTATTCTAGGAATCTACTCCGCAATCCTAGGTTAGTCTACAGTAAGAACTCTATCTTAGCATTATACCCCACCAAGATTATCACTATGTTATCTTTATATCAGGGCTAGGTTATTATATTAACAAGCTCACTAATAGCTTCTATATAGAAGGTAGCTTGTTTACTAGTAGTACCTATTACTAAGCAGTAAGCCTTATTAATAAACAGGACTTTTCTAAGGCTAGTCTCTAGGGTATTGTCAGGTTCCTAAAAGTAGTACTAGCTTTGGGGCTGGCGGGGCACTGGGTGGGGCCTGGGGGACACTGCAGAACAGAATAACGTTATACTAAAGGGCATACAAAAGGGGTTTTTATAATAGTATTAAGGTTTAGAGAGGAGATAGATTAGAATAACAGTTACTAGTAACCCCTAACTACTCTCCTACTAACTCCTTTACTTAGTATTATATAGCCTTTAATATATTCTAATCTCTCTCTATTTATAGGTATACTAACTATTAAAGTAGTAATAGTACAAGTATAATTAACCTAATCCTAATCTATTATCTAGTAGGGTAGCCTAGTAGTATAGTAGCTTATATTAGATACTAGTAGGACTATAGTAGAGAAGTAGTATATAACTAACCTTAATAGGTTGATAAAGAAGTAGTTAAGAGCCCTTCTTAATAATAAAGTAGCTAAGGTAAGAAAGAGAAGGATAATTAAATAGATTATAGCCCTTACAAATAGAAAGTCTATTAATAATATATATATAGCTAGTAGAGAACCTATAGCTACCTAGCTAGAGCTTAAGTACTTATATACTAATACCCTTATTAAGTAATTAGCCTCTATCTAATATAAGAGAGGTAACTAAAACAACCTTAAAGACTTTCTTTTTAAGTTATAAGGCTGATTCTTAATAACTAAGAAAGAATTTATAGCTAATAAGAGTAAAGTTTGGTTTATAAAGGCCTACCTAGAGGGTAACCTATTATATAGCTAGAGGAGTTATATCAACCTCTAGTATAGTAGTAATATTAGCCTAATTACCTAGAAATAGATAGAAGCCTAGCTCTATAATAGTATTACTAATAATAATATACAAGCCTTTAGTATAGCTATAGAGCTAGATAAGATATAGTAGAAACCTAGGTAGATATACTAGTAATTTATTAACTAGTATAAAATAGTTAAGATAGAGATTCTAAACCCCTAACTAAAGAGGTAGTAAGTAGTCTATATCTTAAACTAACTACTCCTAGACTTATAAAGCTATATCCTAGTACATAAGCTACTAGCTACTTATTAAGAGCTAAATAACATAGTAAAGAGGGTAGAGATACTTATAAAGATATATACTAAGATAATAATAAAAGACTAGTAAAGGCTATAAGAGAGAAGGAACTAGTAAACCCTAGCTATTACCTTAGTACTAGCGTTAGCTACCCCCTTAGCTAAATTAGAAGGGTAATAGTTAGTCTTCATACCTAGAGTAGCTATATATATACCTATACTTAAGCTATAGGTTAAGTAGAAATAAGAAGGGTATAGATAACTCTTAAGATACTCTTAGGGCTCTTATTAGTAAGTAAGGTATTAGGTTTTTAGTAATAAATAAGAGGTCTTAAAAAGGATTAATTATATATATAGAAGTATAACTATTAAGAGGGCTGCTAGGTTAAGCTAGCGGTGAAAGGGGCTCCCGCGGGTAGGCCTACAGACAAGCTTAGACTGGTCTCACGTGACCAGTAGGATTGGAGTTAGTAAGTAACTCTAATAGATCCTAATAATAAGCTAGTATCGCAATACTAGCAGCTCTCTATTTTAGCTAAATAATAGCTAGCTAGCCTATAGTCTAAAAAGCTTAAAAATATAATAAAAGCTTAAATTACAAAGTATTTAACTTCTTACTTATTAATATAATATCTATATATCTTATATATAAAACCTATCTATTTATTTATATTTTTATTTACCTAGTACTAATAAGCTTCTCTAGTACCTTATTTAGTAATAACTTTATAATACTATTAGCTAGGTTATCTATACTATAGATCTATTATACCTTATAAATCTTATAGTATTTATATAACTACTAAAGAGTTATAATATTAATTATAAGTTACTTTTCCGTTATAGTACTAAGCTTTACTAAATACTTATATAGTAAGTATAAATTAGTATATATAGTTATAGAGATCTAAGAAACCTTAAGGTAGTTAGAAACTATTACTAGCATAGTCTTAATTACGTAAGCTATATTAGCTCTAGTAACTATTATATATATCTTAGAGGTAAGTATACTATAAGTAACTCTTTTATACTTTATAGAGCTAAAATAGATATTATTACTTATAAGGTTAAAAGCAGTATCTCTACTAGTAGATAGGTACTCTTTATTATTACTAGACTTATTAGTAAGTGTAATAATAAAGCTAAGTTATAATATTAAATTGCTATTATTTGTAAAAGAGCTGTTAATAAATACAAAGAGTTTAGCACTAGCAAGATCTAGTAGTTAAAATCACAGCCTATAGTTAAGGTTATCTATCTATTACTTAACCTACTAGTTAAGGTCCTTAATTTTAGCTAGGCTAGGTAACTAGTGCTAGGTAGTAATTAAATAGTTGAAGTATACCTTAGGTTAGTAAATAAAAGCAATATATATACCTTAGGCGCGCTACTTGATATACTACTGCTTTGCGTTAGGTATACTAGGGTTAATTAATCATAGCTTCTTACCTTAGTTCTTTTGGTGAAGGGTTATCTTGCTATTGTTACTAAGGGTTAACACGCCACTGTTAAAAGTAATAGGCTTGTTAACTTTAAGAAATTGCTTTAGTTTAGCTGCGAAAGTGGCTTCTTTTAGCGCGCAGTTTTCACAGTTAGAGAACAATTTATCTATAAGGCTAATAGTATCATCTATTTATATGCCTATTATTATAAAATCATTGTTTTTAGGCGCTAAAATAAGCAAGCAAGGGTTAAAAGTAGATAAATCTATCTAGAGGCTCTTTCTATAGTAGTTATTATATATAGCCTACTAATAAGTACCTACCTTAGGTATGCTATAGAGTAGCTGTTTAACCTCTATAATTACATCTGTTGCATAGAGGTAGTGAATTTTAAGGGAAAGTTAGGTAAGGATAGTATATACTAATTTAGTTACTAACTAGGTATATACTTATATTATATTATATAACTAGAGGATATAACCTTATTATAAAAGTAATAATATAATAGAGAGTATTACTTATTAAGCTATTTATTAGATAGTTAGTAACTAGGTTAAAATCATACCTTTGCTATTATCTATATAATCTTAGATAACTAGTTATAATTTTTTATAAGGTTACTTGTTTTTACCCTTAACCTTACATACTAACTGTAACTTAAAGATCTATATACTACTATACTTTTTCTTATTATATTTAATAATAAAAAACATACCGCAGTCTATAAGTCCTTAGATTTTACTAGTATCTAACTATTTAAATAGCTTACTAGGCATAGTTATTATACCCTTCTTATATAGCTTAATTACTAGTATATAGTTAGTATTCTCTTTTATAATAAACACACAGTTAATTGCGGGGACCATAGGTATGACTTCTATAGTAAAAATTTAAGCTAGATTCTTCCTTAGTTAGCCTAGGCCTCTTCTTACTAGTAGCAGTTACGTAGTAACTACAATAGAGTTATGTTTAATTAGAGCATTTATAGGTACCTCTACTATAGTAGTTAGTAGTAGTCTAGGTTATATAAGATTAATAGGGTCCTCTACTCTAGAGGGGTTATACTATAGCTTAACAGTAGTAATAGAGAATTAATGCAGTCCCTATAAAGTCTTAATAATACTACTAGTACTATTATTAGTAGTTAATTAATAGGGTTCTTTCTAGCATTTACCCTAATAGTATACCCTAATAAGTAATTATAGAGAGAGGGCTACACTTATCATAGTATTAGGTCTATTACATACTACAAGTACCTTATTAACCTACCTTTTTATATAGATACTGTGAATCTCCTCTATCGCCTTTTATATGGCTTCTGCGCGCTGCAGGGTTAAGGGTAATAGAGCTAAGTTATTATTAATATAAGGGTATACACTAAAGACTAATAGCATAGGGATAAGGCTATTAGAGCCTGCAGTGTTATTAATTGCTTTTATAGTAAGTTATAGGGTAACTTTAGGTTTAGCCTCTAACTCCGCGTAGACTATCTTATATACTTAGTATAGTATTGCGTGGTACTGTTTAACCTTACTAATACTATAATAGGCCTTAATAGAAACCTCTTTTACCTTAATAGATAGTATATAGGTAGCATACTTAAATTTAGCCACGTAAAAATTCAGCCTAGTATCTATAATAATCTAGTCTAGAGGGCTAAGATATATATCAATCTAGTATATCTATAGTACTTCTTATATATACTCTATAGTAACAGAGTATAAAAATCGTACCGCATTAAAGGAGGTTATACTATTAATAACATAGAGTACTAGTTTATTACTATCTAAGTATATCACATTAACAAAGACCTTATAGTTAAAGTTATAGTTATTATAGAGAGTAAACTTAAACCTTCCTAGAGCTTTTAAATTTAGCTAGTAGTACTAGTAAAATTTATTAATTTCTTTAATATTTAAGATTACTATTATATAGCTAGCTTGCTAGAGTACTTTATATAGCTAATAGACTAAGAGGTAACTAAATTAGTAATATATTTACTATAGCTCTGCATCAGTAAGATAGTATTACGCTACGCTAAACTCTAGCTACTCTAAAAGTATCTATAGGTAGCCCTATTTATATACTACTAATACTATAGTTATACCCTTAATAAGTACGTTAATAAGGTTATTAAATTATATGCTATTAAAGTCTATATCTTTTAGGTATAAAAGAAATAGAGTACTAGAGGTTATTATATAGAAAGTAAGCTTACTAATAGAAGTAGGTATAGTAATAGCTCTAAGTAAATTAAATAAATTACTACTACTAAATTTAATACTTGCTTTACTAGTATAGCTTATATCTAGTAGTAACTCTACTCTAAGGTACTTATAGAGGGCTATATACTATTAGTAGCCTATAGTTAACACTTAGGCTACTCTGGTATCTAGTATAATGCCCTAGAAAGTTATAGCAGAGTATTAATTATTAAGTATAAAGATTTTATCTAAACCTTGTTCTTAGCTAGGGTCTTGTATAAAAGAGTCTTCTTTTATTAAAGTATATAAAGTAGCTTGGTTGCGTAGTTGTATATAGACCTTCTAGCTGTTGATACTCTCTTTACTAAAAAATACTATAGATGTAAAGAAAGTTACATCCTTGAAGAGCTCTTTACTATTATCTAGTATATACTTATTATTAGTTATATTACTAAGAGAGTTAGGCTCTTTACCCTTATAGTTAAGAAGGTATTATTTAAATCTTTTAGTAAAGTAGCTCCTTTAGAGCTACTTATAAGAGGTATCTCTTTTCTCCTTTAAGTGCGTTATTAACTAATATCCTTCCTTATTATAAATAAAGCACTTTTTTACTTAAAATGCGCTACTTTACAGGTAGTTATTTTAGGGCCTTGGATTATACCCTTGTTACAGTAAGTAACTGCTACATTAGCTGTTGTAGTAGTAGTTAGTGAAGTACTGCTAGTCTAGCTTAGGCGGTCCTTCTATAAGGTACTGTGCCTTTTGCTTGTGTATTGCTACTGCATTGCTTACGCTGTTTCTTAACTATATATAAAGTGTATTATAAGTTATAAGTAGATTAAGTAGGGCGGCTGTATACTTAGGTATGCCTTAATAATAAGTGAGTAGAGTATTATAGTAGTTACTATTAGCAGGTATATCTTACTGTATTATAGCTCTAACTAGCTTTATGATTTTCTTGATAAGCAAGTCTAGTACTTTAACTCTCGTTTTACCAGGTAATTTATAAGTAACTTACTTATAGCTAAGCCTTTATAACTCTATATTATATATGTAGTAAACTTTATTCCCTTTAAATTGTGATTTAATATTTACTATAAGTATATTAAAACTAATTAAATAATTATAGAGGTTACTAGTATAATACTCCTATGCGTTACCTATAAGCATAAATAAGATAGTAGACGTATAGTAGTTACTAGAGATACTAACCCTTGTATAGAGGTTGTAAAAAATTAGAAGCTTTGAGTTAAGGGTCTTATAGTTACTGTTACTATACTTTAATATTAAATTATCTAAATATAACTTAATAAGGTTAGTTAATTAATAAGTAGTTAGCTTATTAGTTAGGGGAGTAGTTGTGCTTAGTAACTGCCTCTTAACTATTGTAGTAGTTATAAGCAAACTTGGCATAAGAGAGGCTTTGTTAGTTTGCCTTTTAAATAGGGGAGGTTTGAATAATAGGTTGCTGTATAAGGTGTGTTGTTAATAACCTAACTCATTGCGTGACTTCTGCAAAAAATCCATACTTTTGCAGCTGTTGCATACCTTGTTAATTAATAGCAGGGGAGTGGCCTGTGGTATCCATTTAATATTTCTTATAAAGTCTAGGTTATTAAGGTAGTTATAAAAGACCTTATACTTAGCCTCTATTTTACTTATTATCTTATTATTCTACCTTAGGAAATGCTTATTATTAACTAGCTTCTTTAACCTTATACTAATAGTACTTTTGATAGGTTCTTTTATTACCTATATACTATAGTTAATAATAAAGTTATAGAAGGTGGTTATAACTACCCTTAAGGCAGTATTAAAGTCTGTATTAGACTAATCCTTAAATTTATTATAGACTTGTTACTACAAATCTCCACTATAGTAGCCTTATTTCTTATAAGTAGTTAAGTAATATAAAATAATTATATCTAATAACTTAATATAGTTAGAGAGTAAGCTACTCTCTAAGATTTAATCTAAGTACTTAATACCCTAAATTAATAGGTTAATATACTTGTAGTATCTATTAGGTATAGATTTATAATATCTATATACTATGCTAACTATATACTTACTTATAGTCTCTTTAGTAGCCTTAGGGGTATACTCTATAGTAGTTATTTCTTCTTGTATTATTATAGTTACTCTCTATTAGCTTGATAATCTCTTAAATATAGGTATTTCTTTTAGCAGGCTAGAAAGCATATATATATATTAGAGGGATTACTACTAGTAGTATAGGTAACTGCTTAGTTAATAGGGTCTTGCTTGCTTTCTTTACTAAGAGCTTAGTAGCAGTATTGCTTGTTAATATAGGCCTTCCTCCTTTGTACTAAACTTGTTACTTGTTAAAAAGAGCCTTTTATATGGTCTTGTGACTCTTATTACTTGTTAAAAAGAGCCTTCCTTGTGTGGTACTTGCTGCTTGTTAAAAAGAGCCTTCTTTGCGCGGGCTTCCTTGGCGTTAGTTGCTTGAGGGTAATTAGAGGTGTGTTTTAAGTAAGAAAAGAGTATAGAAAGAAGGTTAGAAAGAGAGAAGGAGTAAAATAAATTATAGAAGTTAGAGGAGGGAAAGGAGGTCTATTATACTTCTATAGGCTTGTTAGACTATCTAGTTATTTAATAGCTTAGTAGAGTTACTTTTTAGGTAACTATAATAATAGTTATAAGTTTAAAGTTAAAGTTATAAAAAGGTAAAGTTAATAAGGTTATATTAAGTTAGTTAATAGTAGGTTATTAATAGTTATTTTAGTATATAAAGTATAGGACTTTGTAGTCTTATAGTCTAATAATCTTTAGTAAAAATTATTATCTTATAGGTTATAGCTTCTTATAATATAACAAAGTTAACTTATATAAATTAAGCTTATATACTTATAGTACTCTTTGTAAGGGTACTATAAGTCTGCTATAATAGTATTCTAAGCTAGTTATCTATATAGGAGAAAGTATAGAACTATCCTATTACTACTATGGAGTTTAGAGTAGTTCTATCTCTTTTTGAAAAACCTTATTAATCTATAGTATCTTTTAATAAGTAATTACTATATTTAACTACTAATTAGTATTAGTAAGCAAGGTATTAGGTTTCTAGTAATAAATAAGAGGTCTTAAAAAGGATTAATTATGCATATAGAAGTATAACTATTAAGAGGGCTACTAGGTCAAGCTAGCGGTAAAAGGGGCTCCTGCAGGTGGGCCTGTGGATAAGCTTGGACCGGTCTCACGTGACTGGTGGGATTGGAGTTAGTGGGTAACTCCAATAGATCCTAATAATAGACTGGTATTACAATAGCTCTCCTATATACTTTAACTATAGTAAGCTAGAATATATATTAATAGAGTATATAGAAAAGAAGTATTATAAGTATAACTAGCCTTATTATATAGATAGGTATTATATACTAGTAGCCTAGCTAGTAGCTATAGAGGTTAATAGTATATAGATCCCCTAGAGAGAGGAACTGTGTTACTACTTTAAGGTAAACTTTTGTATTAGAGTAGCTAGTATATAGAGAAAAGGAAGGGTATTAATTAACCCTAGGGTAGATAAGAATATTATATATTAGAGAATATTATATAAGGAGGTACTACTAGAGGTTTATAGAGACAGAGTAGAGTTACTAGAGATATAGAAAGGTAAGGTACCTAACTATAGGGTAGTAGTATTAGTAATAGAAGTAATAGATAATATAAAGGTAAGAAAGATATAGTTCTATACCTACTAAGTAAGTAATATAAGTATATATAATACTATTCTAGAGATCCTCTAGGGGTAAAAGGTATAGCTAAATCTTAAGTAGGTAATAATTAGGTAGACTTACTTACTAGGGAAAGGCTACCTATAACTTATCTAGAGAAGAAAGGTATTAAAGAGAGTATAAAGAGAGGCAGTAGTAATACTAGTATATAACCTATTAGTCTACTACCTATATATAGAGAGAGCTAAGAGAGTACTAAAGCTACTACCTTATACAGTAGAGAGAGAAAAGGGAGAGGAAATAAAGGGATTTAAGCTACTAGAAGATTATTAAAAATAGGTATATATATTTAATATAAACCTAGTAACTAAACTAGCTAGAGATAAAGGTTACTCCTATATTATTAACCTTAAGCTAGAGGTAAAACTGCTGTTTAGCTCTATCTACTCTCTTATAGAGAAGGATATTACAACCTAACAAGTTATAAGTAGTATAGCCCTACTAGCAAATGGGAAGCACAGGCAGCATAAGTTTTATACAGGACTAACAAGGGACACAAACAGATAACTCCACTAGAATAGAAGAACTAGGGAAAGGTCACGTGAAGATAAGAAGGACTGATAGACAATAAGCAGTCCATGGTCAAGGACTGACACACCAAGGGCAGTCTACCCCTATAGGACTAATATCTAGATATTAGTCCTAGTATTAAGACCTTAAGATATAAAGATACTTAGTCTACTTAGATTATCTTTTATAGCTCTTTAGTAATTAACTTATAAAATATCTTTAGATAACTTTTAGACTTCTTTTACCTACTTATCTTTATAATACTTTAATCTAAGCTATATAAGCTACTCTAGCTATTAACTATCTAACTAATTACTAAGTAATTAATATATTAGTAAGGATACTAGTAAGTATAATACTATTAATTATTATTATAGCCTTAGCTATACTTTAGTAAAAAACCTACTATTAGAAATCTAGTAATAATACTTTAATTACTTCTATTAGTAAGTTAACCCTATAATACTAATTAATAGTACTTATAATATCTTCTTCTAAGACCCTATTATCTTTAAGTATCTCTAAGACTTCTAAGTCATTAGACTAAGAGCTTACTTAAGCTATAAACCTTAATAAACCTATAATACTAGAAGTTAAGTTTAATAAAGATAGAGAAGCTATTCTTACTACAGACTAGTACTTAGCTATATATAAAATAGTTAAAAGAAATACTAGATATAATAAATAACTAATAGATATTATTAATAATAATACAGCCTAGATAGAGTAGCTAAAGAATACTAATAATCATAACCTTAGCTAAATATAAAATATTATTAATAATACTCTTACTAAGCTTAAGGTAAAAAATAATAAAGCTATTAAGCTAGGTTAAGAAGTTAAGACTCTTTAAGCTACTACTAATATTATCTTAACCCCAGTTAAAGGGTAAGAAAAACTTAAACTTAATTCCCTAGGAACTTATAACAGCACTAGTAGGTAACTAAAAGGGTTTCTAATTTAAGTATATACCTGTTAGACCTTCTATACTACTAACTTTTTAAGTAAGACTAAAAGAGTTATCTATACTAGTATATTCCTATAAGGAAAAGCACTTTCCTAGTTTAAGCTATTCTAGGAAGAGTTTCTTAGGAATAATAGAAAACTAAGTATATACTTCTATAAGACCTAATTAATCTTTAGAAGTATAACAGGCTTTAAACAAGCCCTAAAATCACTGTTCTAAGACCCTAATAAGAAATAACAAGCTAAGTAAGACCTTGCTAACCTCAGACAAACCAAGGCTACCTCATACTACGCAGCAGAGTTCTAATAACTCACTACCAGACTTAACATCACTAACAAGTCACTGATGTTTATGTTCTACTAAGGACTTAAGGAGGACATCAAAGATAAACTTATAAAAATTATCAGTACTCTAGAAGACTTCCTTAGATATATCAAACTTACTATTAAGATAGATATATACCTCTATAAATAATATAAGGAAAAGGGTAAGAACTAATAATTAAATACTAATATAGGTAAGCGTTATACCTAAGGGCTTAGGAACCCTACTAACTACTAGTAAAACAAGAATAATAACTAGTAGTAACCCCAAAACCAACTAAGTATATCCTATAGATACTATATAAGACCTATAGATATTAGCATAGCTAGAAAATAAGAGAACAAGCTACCTAGAGATACTAAAATAGTTAAATACTATAACTATAAAAAGATAGGATACTATACTAAAGACTACTAATAACCTAAATAACTATAAAATAAGGTACTAGCTAAGGGTAACTAATAAGTAAATATTACCTAAAAAGAGACCCTATACCTATAACTTTTATAAACTACTTATTATAATAATAGTTACCTTATATACTAGGATAGTAAGAAATAAGTAGGATAGTATCCTAGAGAACCTAAAGATAAGACTATTATAGTAGGCTAATAAGTACTAAAATCACCTATAATATTACAAGCTACAAACACTACTTAAGAACTTAAGTAATAAAACTAAGACAAGATTATATAGTTAATCTAAGCTTAAGAAGCTACAGAAGTTAACCTGAATAAAATACTATAAGAACAAGCTATTATAGATATAATAAAGAAATACTTATAAGAATATATTAAGGTATAAGAGAACTTTATATAATAACTAGAACTTAACTAAGAACTTAGAAAGGCCCTTAGAGAGGGTACTATAAATGTTAGAGGCTGTGTAGTACTGAGTGAAGGAGTCAGTGGAAGGGCAGTTAGGGGTCACTAGTAACTGTTATTCTAATCTATCTCCTCTTTAAACCTTGATACTATTATAAAAACCCCTTTTGTATGCCCTTTAGTATAACGTTATTCCATTCTGCAGTGCCCCCTAGGCCCTACCTATTGCCCTGCCAGCCCTAAAGCTAGTACTACTTTTAGAAACCTAATATAATCCCCTCTCCTCTAAGGTCCTGTCTTTAGGACCTAGTGGTTAATTAATTAGCCCCTCTATTAGTACCCTAGTACCCTACCTATAACACTACTTATACTTTAGTAGAGTCTAAGAACTCTACTAGGCTTAGTAGACTACTAGATAGGTAGTTGTCTCTCTAGCTAACTACCTACTCTTAGCCTTGCTCTTATTCTATAGTAGCTTGGTATAGCTAACAGCCCCCCCAGTACCTTACTAGGCCTAGCCGTCCTATACTTAGGGTATAAGTCTCAGGCCCTTACTACTATTAGTAAGGGGCTACCTACTCTGCTATAGGGGTACCTTACCTGCTTATAGTACTACGTTAGCTACTTACTCCCTTCTGTCTCTTATAGCCTAGTATCCTATTATTTATAAAGTAGTATGGTTAGCTTTTATTACTTATACTTTTATTTCTCTAGTAGCTAAGCTCTAAGTTATATTATTCTTAGTATAATAGTAAGGGTATACTTTATAGTAGTAAAAGAGATACTAGTACCTTCTTAGTACCTTTTACCTCTCTTTTCTTTTAGAGGTATTATTATTTCTTTATAAGCTAGAGTTATTATTATTACTTACTTATATATATACTACCTAGTAAAATAGCTAGGCCTACCTTCTCTTTTTTACTTTTTACCTATTTTCCTTTTTTTCCTTCTTTTCTTTATAATATTCTTATATTATTATTAAATTTTCTTTGTATTATACCTCCACTACTATAGTAGTAATAACAGTACTAGTAATAGTAATACTAGTAGTAGTACTAGTGCTAGCTACTTCCCTACTGCTGCTGTTATGTCCTCTATGCCTTCTGCTGATCCTACTATCTTAGGTAGCTCTAGCACCCCCTCCAGTCCCCCCCCAGTAGCCCTCTCTACTAATAATACCTATTCTAATACTTCTAGTATTATTAACCCTACTATTATATATAAGGTCTCTTACTATTACTGCCTTTAAGCTATAGTAAAGTAGTAGCCTAATATAAAACATACTATTACCTATCTTCTCTGCTATGTTAAGACCTAGAGTATATACTTATCCCTTTAGTACCTCTCTACTACCTCTCTACTATTCTAACTATTCTAACTATTAGTAATAAGTACTCCTACTGCACTAGCTAGTGTAGTAAGCCTTATATCTCTATAAGCTTATCCCCTCCCCTACTATTACTACTCCCGCAGCTATTAGTCTACTACTAACCTGTAGTAGGCCTTACATACTACTACTACTACTACCCTTACCCTTAAGGCAGTTTTTAAAAACCTCTATAAAGAGGCTAACCCCTACTCCTACTACTACCTTATAAGCATATATATACCCCTATACTCCCCTAATACCTCTTAGCCTAACCCTTTCTAGGAGGAGATCAAGAAGGCCTAGCTTATAGGCCTAAAGGCCCTTTAGATAAAGGATTCTAATACATCAGTCTCTAATACTAAGTACAAGGCAGTATAGGAGGAGGAGAAGTAGCTTCTCTACTAGTACAAGGTCCTTACCCTTAAGGGTACCCACTCTACTACAAAGCAGTAGGCTAAGTAGGCTAAGCCATTAGCTAAGAGTACTAAGATTACTATTACTACTGCCTAGAACTAGGTTATTACGCTCTATAAGTAGACTAAGGCTATTAAGGCTTAGAGTACCTTCTTCTCTAACTAAACTAAGTCTTATACCTATATTATATATCCTTCTCCTGCTCTGGTACCCCCCTAGTACTCCCTTATAGTACTAATAATAGCCTCTAGTATGCTACTAAGATTAACTCCTAGGCTAGTGGATTAGATCCTAGAAAAGGCGCTACTAATAATAATAAGGAGAAGTCTAACTAGTAGGCTCTAGCGCCCCCTACATACCCCTCTAGTGCCCTACTAATGCTTCTCTGCTGTTTATTTAGTTAGTTACTTATCCCTAGGCTTAGAATACCTAGCTCTTAAGCCTCTTTACTCTCTAGCTTTAGTACTAAACAGATAATAAAACCTAGCTACCTTATAGCTATATAATTATTAACTTAGTTCCTTTCTAATAGGCCCCTAGTAATCCCCTATTTATAATTCTATTGCAGTTCCTTTACTATATTTTGCTATGGTTTCTAAGAGTTCTCTTTCTCTCTATAGTCTTACTATTTTATTAGATACTATTAGTTTCTCTAGGGGCTCTTATATATAACTATTCTCTCTACTTAGTATATATCCTCCTCTTTCTCTTTAATAGAGACTACTTATACCTCTACTACTACCCCATAGAACTTCTTTAACTATAATAGTAAGAATATATTATAGATATAGTATTATATCCCTAAGTTAAGCTTATATACTTTTTCTCTACTAACTACTTATATAACTATAAATAGCTTTAGATACTTATCTAAGAGCTTCTTTATAGAGCGCTTTTACTATATAAACCTTACTAATAGTAAGACCTTCTCTCCTACCTTAAACGCTACTATAGATTGTTTTATATTATACTACCTCTTGTAGTTCTTATTAGCTATCTCTAGTATCTAGAGGATTATAGCCTACTAGCTCTATAGCTACTATACCTAGTCTCTTACTAATAGGACCTCTATTAGTAAGGCCCCTTCTAGCTTTGCATTGTTTGCGTTACGCGGCACATAGCTTATCAGGGCCTCTGCTAGTACTATCTAGATCGCGCTATGCCAAGTACTGTTATAGATAAATTTAGCTATTAGTAGCTACTTTGCTTAATTATCTTATTCTAGGCTATAGAAAGCTTAAAGGAAGTACTTAACATTCTAGTTTTATTACTCTATCTAGCTATCTATCTATAGGTAGTAGGCTATACTTAGCCTCTACTTAATAGCTAGTAGGTAGTATACTACTAATTCGAAATAGCTAGTAAAGAGAGATCCTTAATTAGATACTATTACTACTAGGATATTAAATCACAAGAATACCCTTTTAACCAAAAGAGATACTAACTAGTCTACTATTAGAATCTCTTGTATAGGTATATATAGTGTATACTTTATAAGTTAGTTTACTATAACTAGGATACTATTATAGTTTTCTCTAGTAAACCTTTTTAACTTAGGTAGCTTAGTAATAGAATCTAGGGTAACCTATTCCCATAGTTAGCTAGATAGCAGTAAAGACACTAGTTCCTTATAGAGTAGGTAGTAGTATAGCTTTATTTATTAATAAGTTACATATATTTAAACGTACTCTATTATATCCTTCTTTATTAATTTCTAGAAGAATATCTATTTAATTCTTTTAAGCATATAGGTTACCCCTAGGTACCTCCTAGCTAGCTTATTATAAAATGCTACTATAATCTTTATTCTTAATACATACCCTTCTAGGATAACTACCTTGTTCTTATACCTAAGGACCCTATCCTCCCCTTCTAACTAGTTATCCCCTAGCTTCTGTTACTCCTTAGAGGTAATTGCCTTATTAGCTTACTATACTACTATAGTTTCCTCCTCTAGGCTTAGAATAAGCTCTTCTAGTAGTAATAGGTATACCCCTATTAACCTACTACTAATAATTACTACTACCCTCTAAGTAAACTTACTTAGAAAGCTTTCTAGAAACATACCCCATACCTCTTAGTCTTCTATACCTAAGGGCTAATAGTCTAGCTACTATAATAGTCTATTAACTATATTCTCCTTTTCTAGCTAGTAGTTAATCTCAAAGTTAAAGAGAGATAGGTCCTAGAGTAACCTTGCTTACTAATTATTAAGCTAGGGCTTACTAGTAAGGTAGCAGTACCCTAAGTAGTTTGTTAAGAATACAATCCTACTCTAGGTATATAGGAGGTAGTACCTTTAGTACATAGCTACCTCTTAAATTATAAGCAGCTTAGCCTCTAGCGTACCATACCATAGTTTAGCACCCTTTAGCTTCCTAGATAAAAAGGTAATAAGGTACTACTAGTCCTCTACTAGCTATAATAGGATAGCCCTAATTATAAAGTTTAATATATCTATCTCTACCTATATTAGTAGTACTAGGTTAAAGTACTATAAGATAGGGGCTTAGGTAAATATGACTTGGAGCTTATAGAAGGCTTTAATTACCTCTCTAGTTATTACCTTCTCCCCTACTACCTTAGCTATTAGTTAGTTTATAAGGGGGGTATATACTTTAGAGTAGTTCTTAATAAAGTACTAATAGAACCCTATAAACCTAAGAAAGACCTATATATCTTTAATACTAGTGGGGAGCAGCTACTAAGCAATCGCCTCTATATAGTCCTACTCTATAGTAATACCCTCTAGAGATATTACAAACCCTAGGAACCTAATTATCTTAGTATAGAAAACATACTTCTCTAGGTTAGCATATAGGCTAGCACTATCTAACTAGTGCAATACCTCTTTTACTACCTCTACATAGCTAGTTTTATCCTTAGTAAAGATTAAGATATTATTAAGGTATATGATATAGGTAACATCCACCAGCCCAGCTAGGGCATTGTTTACATACGCTTAGAAGGTCACTAGTGCATTAACTAGCTTAAAAGGCATAACGCAGTACTTGAAGTACTTATACCGCATCTAGAACGCTGTTTTCTACTTATTGCTAGCATAGATCCTTACCTAGTAGTATGCATCCTTAAGGTCAAGCTTAGTAAAATACTTTGCTTCTCTTAAGCAGTTAAGGATCTCCTGAATTAGTAGTAGTAGTATATAGTTCTTAACTATAACCTTGTTAAGTCTATAATAGTCTATATAGAGGCATAACTTACCCCCCTTCTTTAGTATAAATAGAATTAGTACCCCTATAGGGCTTTATAAGAGCTAGATCTACTTCTTACCTAGTGCATTATTAATATACTTCCTTAGCTCTTTTAACTCCTTTTCTATAAGGGGGTAGATAGAGCTAAACAGCAGTTCTACCCCTAGCTTAAGGTTAATAGCATAGAAGCAACCTTTATCCCTAGCTAGTTTAGCTACTAGGTTTATATTAAATATACATGCTTATTCTTAATATTCTTCTAGTAGCTTAAATCCCTTTATCTCCTCTCCCTTTTTCCTCTCTACTGCATAAGATAGTGGCTCTGGTACCCCCTCAGCTCCCCCTATGCGTAGGTAGTAGACCAAAGGGTTGCACACTAGTATTACCACTACCTCTCTTTATACTCTTTTTAATACCTTTCTTCTCTAGATAAGTTATAAGTAGCCTTCTTCTAGTAGGTAAGTCTACCTAATTATTACCTACTTAAGATTTAACTATACCTTTTACCCCTAGAGGATCCCTAGGATAGTATTATATATACCTGTATCACTTACCTAGTAGGTATGGGACTGTACCTTTCTTACCTCTATATTGTCTATTACTTCTATTACCAATACTACTACCCTATAGTTAGGTACCTTACTTCCCTATATCTCTAGTAACCCCGCTCCCTCTCTATAGACCTCTAGTAGTACCTCCTTGTATAATATTCTCTAATATATAACATTCTTATCTACCCTAGGGTTAATTAATACCCTTTCTTTTCTCTATACACTAGCTACTCTAATATAGAAGTCTACCTTAAAGTAGCGATGCGGTTCCTCTCCCTAGGGGATCTATATACTATTAACCTCTATAGCTGCTAGCTAGGCTACTGGTACGCAGCGACTACCTGCATAATAAGGCTGGTTATACTTATAGTACTTCTCCTCTATGTACTCTATTAATATATATTCTAGCTTACTATAGTTAAAGTATATAGGAGAGCCCTAGGAGTACCTTAGGGGTTGTTTATACCCTCCTTATTCTTACTTAACCTATAGCTTAGGCATAGGTATATATATAGCTACCTTAGGTATTAAGACTAACTGTTACCTTTCTGATTTATCTAAGGGGGTAGCTAATACTAGCACTAGGGTAGTAGCTAGGGTCTACTGGTTCCTCCTCTCTTATAGCCTTTGCTAGTCTTCTATTATTATCTTAGTATATATCTTTATAAGTATCTCCGCCCTCTTTACTATATTATTTAGCTCTTAATAAGTAGCTAGTAGCTTATACGCTAGGATATAGCTTTATAAGTCTAGAAGCAGTTAGTTTAAGATATAAACTACCTACTACCTCTCTAGTTAGGGGTTTAGAATCTCTACCTTAACTATTTCATACTAGTTAATAAATTACTAGTATATCTACCTAGGTTTCTACTATATCTTATCTAGCTCTATAGCTATGCTAAAGGCCTGTATATTGTTATTAGTAATACTATTACAGAGCTAGGCCTCTATCTATTTCTAGGTAATTAGGCTAATGTTATTACTATACTAAAGGTTAATATAGCTCCTCTAGCTATATAATAAGTTACCCTCTAGGTAGGCCTCTATAAACCAAACTTTACTCTTATTAGCTATAAATTCTTCCTTAGTAATAGAGAATTAGCCTTATAACTTAAAAAGGAAGTCTTTAAGGTTATTCTAGTTACCCCCCTTATATGAGATAGGGGCTAACTACTTAACAAGGGTATTGGTGTATAGGTACTTGGGCTCTAGCTAGGTAGCTGCAGGTCCTCTACTAGCTATATATATATTATTAATAGACTCCCTATTTCTAAGGGCTACAATCTATTTAATTATCTTCCTCTTTCTTGCCTTGGCTGCTTTGTTATTAAGAAAGGCCTTTAGCTACTTCTCTATTAACCTATCAAGGTTGGTTATATACTACTTCTCTACTGCGGTCCTGCTAGTATCTAGTATAAGCTACTGTATCGCTAGGCTGCCCTGCTAAGTAATAGATTGGGATCAGGTTAATTGTACTAGTACTATCACTGCTCTAATGGTTAGTACACTTATAAATAGGGAGAGATTAGAATGTGTTAGAGGCTATGTAGTACTAAGTAAAGGAGTTAGTAGGAGGGTAGTTAGAGGTTACTGGTAACTGTTATTCTAATCTATCTCCTCTCTAAACCTTGATGCTATTATGAAAACCCCTTTTGTGTGCCCTTTAGTATAACGTTATTCCGTTCCGCAGTGCCCCCTGGGCCCCACCTAGTGCCCCGCCGGCTCTAAAGCCAGTACTACTTTTAGGAACCTGATAATAAACTCTTAAGGAGGACCTAAATAGGTTATTACTAGAACTATTATAGTAGCTAGAAAGAGAAAAAGAACCTCCTTTTCTCCTCCTTAACTTTATTACTACAAAACCATACCTAAGAGTACTATCAAAGTATAGAAAACTAGCTCTAACTAAGAGGAAAAATCAGAACCCTCTCTAGGCAAATTCATACCACCAAGCAAGAAAGAATAATAAGTAGCTAAGCAGCTAATTAAAATAAGTTATATAAACCTACCTATTACTAAATAGACTAGTATAAACGAGCATATTTAGAACTAGGCTAATAATATTCTATCCTTATCACTCTTACCTACCCCTAAATATTAATACAATTCTAATAAACTGCTAGCCTTATAAACCTATATAAACTTTAGGGAAGACCTACTTATGATTAATACTAAACAGAAAGCTAGAAAAGAAAGACAACCAGAAATCAGCAAGCATAGCAATAACTAGGAAGTATACTTCTATAGGATAAAAGATACTAACCTTAAGTACTACCCTATCATACTAACTAAAGAAGAACCTATATTTAGAGATAATAGATAACTTAATAGAAAAGACCTTCTATACTATAAGGTATTTTAAGTAGATTATATCTATAATAGATACTTAATATATTAATTAAAAAAGTGAGAAAACTCTTTCTTTTTATAATAATATAATAACAAACCTATCCTAAAGGTTTATAAGAACTACAAAATTAGTATATAAGAAGTTAAAGAATACTACTAGCCATAGCTTATCCTATAGCCAAGCCTAAAACACCCTATGCTATATATTAACTACCTCACAGGATACTAGTCTAACTACCTATTTAACAAATGCATATACTACTACAAAGAAAAAGTATAAGCATAGAAAGAATAAATTAAGGGAGCCCCTAAAGAGTTAAAAAACTCCCTACGCTGCCTGTGAGAAAGGTACTAATAGCTAAGAATGATATAAAAAACCTTTATATAGTAACCAAGAGAGATAATAGCTATATCATTCTTACTATTTTAATTAATAGCTAGCCTACTAAGGTTATAATTAATGGTAGAGTACAAGCTAACCTTATCTTACCTAGGGTAGTAAATAAATAAAGTATTAAATAAGTATATAAGAAAAACCTATATACCCTATAAATAGTTAAAGGAGTATAAGTTTAGTATAGTAGAGAAACTATTAATAAGGAGACTATATACCTCTCTTTAGTAATCCATAGCTAATACTAAAAACTTAACTTTAATATTACTAACTTAGGAACTATAGATATAATTCTAGGAATCCCATAGCTATAAGAACATAACCCTAATATAAACTAGAGAACAGGCTAACTCTAGTAGAGAGATTTAGCTATAAGGCAGCGTTACATACTATAACCCCTAAGTAAACTTACGTAACTAAGGAGGCACATTACTTATATTAAAAGGATTAAACCTATATAAGACTAGAGTTCTATATCTATAAAGATTATAAATATACTAGATAGGTAGGATAAACAAAGCCTAGAAGAGAAGTAACTATAATTAATACCTATTAAATACTAGTAATACATAAGACTGTTTACTAAAGAACTAGAAACAGGACTACTAGAGCATAGATTATATAATTATAAGATCTAACTACTAGAAGGAAAACATCCCAAGCTTAAGCTAATCTATAGACTTAACCTAATAGAATAAGAAGTACTTAATAAATAGCTAGATAAAAACCTAGTAAAAGGTTATATTAGACTATTAGAATCACTAGTAGGATACCCTATCCTATTTATACCTAAGAAGAATAGAAAACTATAACTATGTGTTAACTACTGGAAACTTAACGATATCATAAAAAAGAACAGCTACTCACTACTGCTTGTCTTAGAATTACAAGATCTGCTGCATAAGGCGAATTAGTTTATAGTACTTAACCTTAAAGGTACCTATAACCTTATCAGAATCAAGGAAGGAGACGAATAGAAAACAGCATTCTAAACACATAAAGGGCTATTTAAGACCTTTATCATACCCTTTAGACTTACTAACATACCTACTATATTCTAAATAATAATTAACTATATACTTAGGGAGTATCTTAATATCTTTATTATCTATTACCTTAATAATATCCTTATATTCTCTAAGAATCTTAAAGAACATAAGGAGCACGTACATAAGGTACTTAAGAAGCTCTAAGAAGCAAAGCTTTTAGTTAAACTAAAGAAGAGTAAATTCTATACTCAAAAGGTTAACTACCTTAGATTTACTATCATACTAGGAGAAATCTAAATGTAAGATAAGAAGGTTAAAGTAGTTAGGGACTAGCTAATACCTACTAATATTAAGAAAGTTTAATTATTCCTAGGATTTATTAACTTCTATTAGTAATTCCTTAAGAATTATATAACCTATATTAGAGAATTATAATAACTTATATATAAGAATACAGAATTCAAGTAGACAGAAGAATGCGATAAATCCTTCAATAGAGTCAAAAACCTTGTTATATTAGAACTAGTTACTAAGATCCTAGACCTAGACAAACCCTTTGAAGTTGAGACCGATACCTAAGACTTCACCATAGGAGGACAGCTTAGACAACAAGACAAAGAAGGACGACTACACCTATACGCATTCTATTTGAAAGCATTCTATAGACCAGAGCTAAACTATTAGATCCACAATAAGGAACTTATAGTAATTATTAAAGCATTCTGCAAATAGAAATCATATTTATTAGAAATAAAGTATTAGGTTATTATATATATAGATTATAAGAACCTTACCTACTTTATAACCTCTAAAGTTTTAAACAAAAGATAGATCTAATAGTTAGAATTCCTATTAGAGTATAACTTTAAGATTGTTTACTATAAAGAAACTAAAAACAGAAGAGCTAATACTCTTAGCTGATAACTAGACCTTAAAGTCCTAGTACCAGAGGAAACATAAGTTATCCTCAAGCATTACAAGAACAGTAATATTGTTCTAGCGTAGAAACTTATTATAATTAGCACTTGTGTTAATACTAGTATGACTAGAAGAATAATAGATAACTAGATATGCAAGATATATAGTACTAGAGTATATAGATACTAAGGAGTAATAAAAACTTTTAAAAGAATTTAATAATACTATAATAAGTAAGTTATATAAGAACAAGTAGCTTTAGTAATTAAGGACTGTGACCTATATAAGAAAAGCAAGAATAGCCCTTATAAGCTATACAAGCATATTTGACTATTGCTAGTACCTCTAGAGGCATAGTACTTAATCTCTTTAGACTTTATTATTAAACTACCTAAGTTAAGAGAACTACTTATAAAAACATAGTACAATAGTATTCTTATTATTATTAACTAACTTATAAAGTATACCTACTTTATCCTATACCTCAAAGCTAGCATAGCTAAGGACCTTGTATATACTTTTCTTAAGTATATTATTAGTAATCATAGCTTACTAAAAGAAATTATATTATATAGAGATAAACCATTTACCTTAAAGTTTTAAAAATCTCTAATTTTATAACTTAGTTTAGACTATAAACTATCTACCTCTTTCTATCTATAGACTAATAGATAAATAGAAAGAATTAATTAAATACTTAAATAGTATCTCTAATATTATATTAATTATAACTAAGATAATTAGATACTATTACTACCTATAGCCTAATTCACCTATAACAGTTCTATTAGAGAAAGTACTAGAAACTTACTATTCTACCTAAACTATAGATTTAAACTAACTATCTATAGAGAACCTTATAAAGAACCACAAGCACTAAAAGCTATAGCTAACATCACCAAACTCAGAGAAATTTAAAGCAAAGCAGCCCTGGATTTAGAATTTATCAGACAATAAATAAAGAAATACGCCAACCTTTTGAGGATTAAGAGACTAACCTTTAAAGAGGGGGATAGCGCATACCTCACACGCTAAAACATTAAGACTAAATAGCCTAGTAACAAACTTAACTATAAAAAACTAGGACCTTTTAAAATCCTATAAAGAGTTTTAGACATTAACTACAAACTTAACTTACTAGATATAATAAAAATTTACCTAGTCTTCTATATTACACTACTTAAACTAGTACCATAAGGATTAAACACTAATAATTATATTATTATAAAGCTAAGTAAACTAGAATATAAAGTTAAAGGAATTATTAACAAACGCTATAAGAACAATAAAAAACAATACCTTATTGAGTAAAAAGACTATAAGCATAAAGATAATTTATAGAAACTAGTTAAGAACCTCTAATACTCTTAATAGATACTTTAGAAGTACTATAGTTCTTAGACAAACCCTCTAGTAATAGAGCTAAATCTATAAACTCCTTACTAAGATTATAGGAACCCTAGTTAACGTTATTAGAAACGCCAAGCAACTACAGGTCATGCACCATCTAAGACTTATGGGAATCTAAAGCAGAGTAAATACTATCCTCCTTATCTAACTCCTATATGCCTTGTTAGAAAGTCTCTTGTTAACATTCTCATACCTTTTTATAGATCTTATAAATTTATAATAACTAACTTATAGCCTTAGCTATCTATAACTATATATCTATAAGCTTTAAATAAAGAGCCATAAGCTCCTTACTAGCCTTTTCTTTTTTTTATCCTACTTTTTTTATGAAGCATTTAATTTTTAAACTATAAAACATAATTAGTAATAAAACAACCTCTAGGACAAGAGTACTTATAAGTAGATACTACTAAAATACTATTATAAGGCTTCTTTGCCTTAATACATATCTAATAATAAGATAAACCTTTACTAAAACAACAAGCTACCTTTATATAAAAGTATTAAGTATAAGATATATTAGTAATAGTAGATTAGGCTTTAATAAACTTAAGTAAAGTAAGACACTTATAGTCTTTAGCAATAGTTTTCTTTAATTTTAACTTCTCTATATAACCTAATATAATATTAGTATTATAGGTAAGATAGGAAGTAAGTTTAATAGCTCTCTAGCCTAAGAGATATAACCTACTTATATAGGTCTTAAGAGTAAGACCTTTAGAGGGGAGACCTAATGTTATAATCTAATAAGTTATAAGCAGTATAGCCCTACTAGTAGATAGGAAGTACAGGCAGCACAAGTTTTATATAGGACTAATAAGGAATATAAATAGATAACTCTGCTAGAATAGAAGAACTAGGGAAAGGTTATATAAAGATAAGAAGGACTGATAGATAATAAGCAGTCTATAGTTAAGGACTAATATGCTAAGAGCAGTCTACCCCTATAGGACTAATGTCTAGATATTAGTCCTAGTATTAAGACCTTAAGATATAAGGATACTTATTCTACTTAGATAGATTACCTTCTATAGCTCTTTAGTAATTAACTTATGAAACATCTTTAGATAACTTTTAGACTTCTTTTACCTACTTATCTTTATAATACTCTAATCTAAGCTATATAAGCTACCCTAGCTATTAACTACCTAACTGATTACTAAGTAACCAATACATCAGTAAGGACACCAGTAAGTACGACACTGTTAATTATCGTCGCAGCCTCAGCTATACTTTAGTAGAAAACCCACTGTTAGGAATCTAGCTGTAACAAAGGAGTTAAAAGAGCTAAGAAAGTATATTAATAACATACTGGGTAAGGGGTAGATCTAGCCCTTATAGAGCCCTATAGGGGTACTGATCTTATTTATACTAAAGAAGGGAGGTAAGTTATGCCTCTGTATAGACTATTATAGCCTTAATAAGGTTATAGTTAAGAACTATATATTACTACTACTAATTAGAGAGATCCTTAACTACTTAGGAGAGGTAAAGTATTTTACTAAGCTTAACCTTAAGGATATATACTACTAGGTAAGGATCTATACTAGTAATAAGTAAAAAACAGCGTTCTAGATATAGTATAGGTACTTTGAGTACTATATTATACCTTTTAAGCTAGTTAATATACTAGTAACCTTCTAAGTATATATAAATAATATCCTAGCTAGGCTAGTAAATATTACCTATATTATATACATTAATAATATCTTAATCTTTATTAAGGATAAGGCTAATTATATAGAGATAGTAAAAGAGATACTATACTAGTTAGATACTACTAGCCTATATACTAACCTAGAGAAGTATGTTTTCTATACTAAGATAATTAGGTTTCTAGGGTTTATAATATCTCTAGAGGGTATTGCTATAGAGTAGGACTATATAGAGGTAATTGCTTAGTAGCTGGTCCTCACTAGTATTAAAGATATATAGGTCTTTCTTAGGTTTATAAGGTTCTATTAGTACTTTATTAAGAACTACTCTAAGGTATATACCCCCCTTATAGACTAACTAATAGCTAAGGTAGTAGGGGAGAAGGTAATAACTAGGGAGGCGATTGAAGCCTTCTATAAGCTCTGAGTTATATTTACCTAAGCCTCTATCCCATAGTACTTTAACCTAGTACTACTAATATAGATAGAGATAGATATATTGAACTTTATAATTAGAGCTATTCTATTATAGCTAGTAGAGAACTAGTAGTACCTTATTACTTTCTTATCTAAAAAGCTAAAGAGTACTAAACTATAGTATAGTATACTAGAGGCTAAGCTACTTATAATCTAAGAGGTAGCTATATACTAGAGATACTACCTCTTATATACCTAGAGTAAGATTATATTCTTAATAGACTACCTAGAGTACTACTACCTTACTAGTAAGCCCTAGCTTAATAGTTAGTAGGTAAGGTTACTCTAGGACCTATCTCTTTTTAACTTTAAGATTAACTACTAGCTAGAAAAAGAAAATATAGCTAATAGGCTATTATAGTAGCTAGACTATTAGCCCTTAGGTATAGGAGACTAAGAGGTATAGGGTATATTCCTAGAAAGCTTTCTAAGTAGGTTTAACTAGAGAGTAGTAGTAATTATTAGTAGTAGGTTAATAGGGGTATACCTATTACTACTAGAAGAACTTATTTTAAGCCTAGAGGAAAAAACTATAGTAGTATAGTAAGCTAATAAGGTAATTACCTCTAAGGAGTAGCAAAAGCTAGGGGATAACTAGTTAGAGAGAGAGAATAGGGTTCTTAGGTATAAGAGTAAGGTAGTTATCCTAGAAGGGTATATACTAAGGATAAAGATTATAGTAGTATTCTATAATAAGTTAGCTAGAGGGTACCTAGGGGTAACTTATATACTTAAAAGAATTAGATAGATATTCTTTTAAAGATGAATAAAGAAGGATATAATAGAGTATGTTTAGATATATATAACTTATTAATAGATAAAGCTATACTACTACCTACCCTATAGAGAACTAGTATTTCTATTACTACCTAGCTAATTATAGGAATAAGTTACTTTAGATTTTATTACTAAGCTACCTAAGTTAAAAAGATTTACTAAAGAGAGCTATAATAGTATCCTAGTTATAATAGACTAACTTATAAAGTATATACTATATATACCTATATAAGAGACTTTAATAGTAGACTAGTTAGTATCTCTCTTAATTAAAAGGGTATTCTTATAATTTAGTATCTTAGTAGTAATAGTATCTAACTAAGGATCTCTCTTCACTAGCTATTTCTAATTAGCAGTATACTACTTACTAGCTATTAAGTAGAAGCTAAGTATAGCTTACTACCTATAGATAGATAGCTAGATAGAGTAATAAAACTAGAATATTAAGTACTTCCTTTAAGCTTTTTATAGCCTAGAATAGGATAATTAGGTAAAGTAGCTACTAATAGCTAAGTTTATTTATAATAGTACTTAGTATAGTATAATCTAGATAGTACTAGTAGAGGCTCTAATAGGCTATATACTATATAATATAAATAATACAAAGCTAGAAGGGGCCTTACTAACAGAGGTCCTATTAGTAAGAGACTAGGTATAGTAGCTATAGAGCTAGTAAGTTATAATCCTTTAGATACTAGAGATAGCTAATAAGAACTATAAGAGATAGTATAATATAAAGCAATCTATAGTAATATTTAAGGTAAGAGAGAAGGTCTTACTATTAGTAAGGTTTATATAGTAAAAGTACTCTATAAAAAAGCTCTTGGATAAGTATCTAGGGCTATTTATAGTTATATAAGTAGTTAGTAAAGAAAAAGTATATAAGCTTAACTTAGAGATATAGAACTATATCTATAATATATTCTTATTATTATAGTTAGAGAAGTTCTATAGGGTAGTAGTAGAGTTATAAGTAGTCTCTATTAAGGAGGAAGAGAAGGATATATACTAGGTAGAGAGAATAGTTATACACAAGGGCCCCTAGAGAAACTAATAGTATCTAATAAAGTAGTAAGGGTATAGAGAGGAGGAGAACTCTTAAGAACTATAGTAAAATATAGTAAAGAAACTATAGTAGGATTATAAATAGAGGATTACTAGAGGCTTATTAGAGAGAAACTAAGTTAATAATTATATAGCTATAAGGTAGCTAGGTTTTATTATCCCTTTAGTATTAAGGCTAAGGAGTAGAGAGGCTTAAGAGCTAGGTATTCTAAGCTTAGAGATAAGTAACTAACTAAATAAATAGTAGAGAGGTATTAGTAAGGTACTAGAGAGGTATGTGGGGGGTGCTAGGGCCTACTAGTTAGACTTCTTCTTATTATTATTAGTAGTACCTTTTTTAAGATCTAATCTACTAGCTTAGGAGTTAATCTTACTAATATACTAAAGGCTATTATTAGTACTATAAAAGAGTACTAGAGAGGTATTAGAGTAGGGAAAGGATATATAATATAAGTATAAAACTTAGTCTAATTAGAGAAGAAGGTACTCTAGGCTTTAATAGCTTTAGTCTACTTATAAAGTATAATAACCTAGTTCTAGGTAGTAGTAGTAGTAATCTTAGTACTCTTAGTTAATAACTTAGCCTACTTAGCTTACTATTTTATAGTAGAGTAGGTACTCTTAAGGGTAAAGACCTTGTACTAGTAGAGGAGCTACTCCTCCTTCTCCTATACTACCTTATACTTAGTATTAGAGATTAATATATTAAAAGCCTTTATCTAAAGAGCCTTTAAGCTTATAAGCTAGGCCTTCTTAATCTTCTCTTAAAAAGGGTTAGGCTAAGAGATACTAGAGAAGTATAGAGGTATATATATACTTATAAGGTAGTAATAGAAGTAAGAGTTAGTCTCTTTATAGAGATCTTTAAAAACTACCTTAAGAGTAAGGGTAGTAGTAGTAGTATATAAGGCTTACTATAGGTTAGTAGTAGACTAATAGCTATAGAAGTAGTAATAGTAGAGAGGGGGATAAGCTTATAGAGATATAAGGCTTATTATACTAGTTAGTATAGTAGGAGTACTTATTACTAGTAGCTAGAATAGTTAGGATAGTAGAGAGGTAGTAGAGAGGTACTAGAGAGATAAGTATATACTCTAGGTCTTAATATAGTAGAGAAGATAGGTAATAGTATTTTTTATATTAAGCTATTACTTTACTATAGCTTAAAGGTAGTAATAGTAAGGGACCTTATATATATTATAATAAGGTTAATAATACTAGAAATATTAGAATAGGTATTATTAGTAGAGAGAGCTACTAGAGGGAGACTAGGGGGGGTACTAGAGCTACCTAGAATAGTAGGATTAGTAGGAGGTATAGAGGATATAATAGTAGCAGTAGAGAAGTAGCTAGTACTAGTACTACTATTAGTATTACTATTACTAGTACTATTATTACTACTATAGTAGTAAAGGTATAATAAAAAATTAAAAAATAATAATAACATAAGGATATTATAAAGAAAAGAAGGAAAAGAAGGAAAATAGGTAAAAAGTAAAAAAGAGAAGGTAGGTCTAGCTATTTTACTAGGTAGTATATATATAAGTAAGTAATAATAATAACTCTAGCCTATAAAGAAATAATAATACCTTTAGAAGGAAAGAGAGGTAGGAGGTACTAAGAGAGTACTAGTACCCCTTTTATTACTATAAAACATACTCTTACTATTATACTAAGAATAATATAACTTAAAGCTTAGCTACTAAAGAAATAAAGGTATAAGTAATAAAAGCTAACTATACTACTTTATAGATAATAGAATACTAGGCTATAAGAGAGAGAAGGGAGTAAGTAATTAAAGTAGTACTATAGGTAAGTAAGGTACCCCTATAGTAAAGTAAGTAGCCTCTTACTAATAGTAATAAGAGCTTAAGACTTATACCTTAAGTATAAGATAGCTAAGCCTAGTAAGGTACTAAAGAAGCTATTAACTATATTAAGTTACTATAAAATAAGGGTAAGGCTAAGATTAAGTAATTAGCTAGAGAGATAACTACCTATCTAGTAGTTTACTAAGCCTAGTAGAGTTTCTAGACTCTATTAAAGTATAAGTAGTATTATAAGTAGGGTACTAGGGTACTAATAGAGAAGCTAACTAATTAACCACCAGGTCCTAAGGATAGGACCTTAGAGGGGGGGGATTATATTAGGTTCTTAAAAGTAGTACTAGCTTTAGGGCTAGTAGGGTACTGGGTAGGGCCTGGGGGATACTATAAAACAGAATAATGTTATGCTAAAGGGTATATAAAAGGGGTTTTTATAATAGTATTAAGGTTTAGAGAGGAGATAGATTAGAATAATAGTTACTAGTGACCCCTAACTGCCCTCCTACTGACTCCTTTACTTGGTACTATACAGCCTCTGATAGGTATTAAGAACTTTTGGTCCTATTTACCCCATATGCTCTATAACAAGATCAGTAACTAAGTAGGTAACAACCTTATCTATAGAAAGAAGGCCTATATCATAATATAGATATCTAACCTTTTAAGCTATTAACGTTTTCCCAGTACCTAGCAGGCCCTTGAAGATAGAGGCCCATGGGATATGAGGCTTGGGGTCGATGTTATGCAGCCGTATGCCATCAGCCAAGAGCTAGTAGCCTGTAAACTGCTTCACAATCTTTTTAAACCCAACAAAGTCTTTAAAAAGACTAGCTTAACTTTCCCTAGCTCGCAGATATCAGTCCCAGTGCAGGTCAATATCTCCAGGTTCCAGGTAAAATTGCATGGATCCTGCGTCTTATGAAGATGCGGATCTGATACGCGCGTTCATGTGAACCTTCGCTTGGTTGATCAGATTTTCGACGTCTCCTGCGTTTCCGAACTTCGGGTTGATGCATATATAGCCTAGAACTTGTCTTAATACAGCCATGGCGTCCTGTGTTATCTTAAGGCCGCATTTCGCGACTTTCAAGATCATGATCCAGTAGAGTTCATCTTGGCTGTACGTGTCAAAGCGCAACGCCGTTTCCTTAGGGAACCGTCGCTGGAGCCCCGGATTACTGTTGTTGAAGAGCTGTCCCATCTCATGGTCATACCCGACAAGTATGATGCACCGGTCCTCCGGGTCCGCTGATACGTTTGTAACAACGGTGTAGAGGGCTCGGCTGGACGCGCTGGCAGGCGTTCATAACCTCGTTCCGCGGCGGCCGGGGCGATGAGGATATTCTCAAGCCCACCGACGAGCGCTTTCAGTTTGGCGACTTGCGACTTAATCGGTTGCTCATGTCATGGTATGGCAAGCTCTACTACGACACTCACGACCAGCCAATGCTTTCGTTTCAGAACCGGTATGTCAAATGGCTCATCATCGTCCTTGCTGTGGCCAGCACAGTGCTGTCTGCTATGCAGGTGGCCCTCGCAGGTGACCCAGAGTTCGTAACTACTCGAGATATCTTCAAATGGTTCTCGTTCAGTTTCTTGCTACTGGTGGCGTTCAACCTAGCCATCGGCATAAGTCAAAGCACCCACTTTTCGACCACCCCTGCATTTCGACCACCTAAGGATGAAGCTATCACAACCACCACCACTTTATTAATTAACTATCAACTGGGCATTGCTACCACCACTATACAGCTTTCAGCCTTACTAGGGTAATCAGAGGCGCAGGATTCATCTGTATTATCTACAGCCTCGCTAGCCTTGATTTAAGCCTGCTGTACGTTACTAATAGTTATAAACTTTGTATTTAGGTCTATATAAATAGCCTTCCTCTTCCTAATAGTAGTATTATTAACTCTGGCTTAAAGAAGCTATATTTACTGCTCAGCAGTAGCTAACTTAAAGGCTTGCTCTTAGAAGCCTTTTTTAACCTTTTTAAAGAGCTAGTATTATGTAGTAATAGTTTAATCTAGCTAGGTAAATAACTGTAGTTGATTATCTAGCTCCCTCCTTTTCCTAGGTGTTAACTACTGCTTACTAGATATAATAGATACCTATCCTTTTATATCCTAGGTATCCTAGCTACTATGGCTACCTTTTTTTGCTTTATTAAGTGGTATTGATAGTATTGTTTTATCTAGTAGTAGATAGAAGCTTATTAGAGGCTTTATAATAGTAATAGGCTATAACCTAGTATATTTCTAGCTACTCTTAATATTCTTTTCTATTAGCCTAGCCTAGTAAGCCTTCTAATAGTAGGAAATAAAGTTCCTTTTACTAATAATAATAGAGTTATTCTAGAGGCTGAGATATCCTAGCTTCTTATAATAAGCTAACTTTACTAGGCTAAAGACTAACTAATTAAGTAGCTAGAGGATATAAGAGGTATATAGTAGTAAGAATAATAGATAAATATTATAGGTATAGTATAACTATATAAAATTAGTTATTATATAGCTTCTATATCTATCTAGGATTAATAGCCTTACTTTATAAGGCTAATAGGCTATCTAAAGTAGAAATACCCTTTCTAGCTACTTAATAGTAGTATTATTAGTAGTCTAGCTATTCTCTATTACTATAAACTTCTATCTATTATATAGGCTAAGGTCTAGAGAAAACCACTACTATTAAACTATCTTACCCTTATATATAACTAGTAGATAAAGTACTTTACCCTTAGTTAAGATATACTTAATAATAGATATACAGGCTTATAATCTAGGCTACTTTTTCCTTATAGACTTTATCTCTAACCTACCTAGCACTAGCTTATTATCTCTCTTACTCTTAAGGATATTAGTCTTATCTATATTATATTAGTTAGCTAGTTTAATAGCAGTAATATAAGGTATTATAAGATACTTAAACCATTCCCTAATAACTTCAGTAGATACTCTATTAATATACCTTAAATTAATAGATTAACTTCTCTAGACCTTGATAGATAGATTCCTTCTAATAAAGCTATCTATCCACCTCTTGCCTAGAGGCTAGGTATCCCCTATGGTATAGAGGATACAATAGGTAAAGTCCTTTAGTTGTTGATGGGTTAGTAGCAGCCCAAGGTCTGCCTAGGTAGTCACCCAAGTAGCCAGGCTAGCCTCCTAGCTTATAGAGAGCCTCTAGAGGTCTTCAAATGCATCTTGACGTCGTTAGTGGCCTTTTCTACGGCTTATAAGCGTTGGTCGTGGTACACCCCATCGGCTGGCAGCAACCCAAGTAGATACACCAGTTTTAATATCCTGAAGTGCCAGAATAACCTCATTTTCAGTATACTGTGTTACTATATAATAAAGAAGGGATTCTGAAAAAATGATAAAGATTGATGAAGAATTGAAAATGTTGTGATAGTTATAAAATTAGGTATAGTAGTTAATAGGGTGGCTGGGCGGCATTTTTGGGTGGTCGAAATGCAGGGGTGGTCGAAAAGTGGGTGCTTTGACTTATCAATTCTTCTGGTTCTGGGCGTCTACCAAACTGCTTTTTGAATTTCTCGGACCAGGAGCCGCAGGCAGAAGGTGCAGAAGGCAGTGAGGACATGAAGTTTAGAGTTCGGCAAGCTTGTTTCCACGGCTAGATATGTAGGTGGATCATTTCTCTCCACCACCGGGAGCTTCTCAGCAAACGCACCGGTCTACACGTGGACAGTCTCAACGCTCATCCAGACCCTCGAGAAGCGCAAAGCGCTGTCGGCAGTGCCATTGTAATGTCATGGGCCACCTGGGCAACGTCATGCGTCCGATCTCAATGATTATTTGTCATACATTGAAGTTATTAAAGAGGTAATTAAGTTTGCTATAAGTACCTAGGCTGGATGCACAGATCAGCTAGCCACAAAATCACACACCATCTACCTACATCCCGCGAAGTAATTCGCATGGATGAGAGCAGGTTGTGCTATATAGTCTGCTCAATCTCGTGAGTTTGACACATACGACCATACCCATTGGAAAACTCGGGATCCCGTCCGCTCTCCCATAGATAAGCCAGTGAGGGCCGGATTAGTAGTTGGGTCGGTGACGACCAGCGAATACCTGGTGTTGTATGTTTGTTTTTCTTTTGATCAACCCCAAGTCTCCCGAACAGAGACAGCTTTCTGGTTGGCCACTTGTAGAGTCGATCAAGTTTTTGAATCGAAGCGCACAGGTCGAATTCCAGAACCTGAACTCGACAGCGCTAAAGGCATTGGCGGAACGCTCATTTCTTTATGCTCAACGTCGAAGGGCGCGAGATTCCGGCCCGACTGGTCAGAACCATCGATCGCTTTCGTCAGGCAATGCCTCACGATCTTCTCCCATTCGGTTTGTTGGTCCTGATGACGTTCTGTTACTGGATTTACCACCGCCATCCGGACCGAAACACCGAAGGACTCGCCAAACAAGACAGGACCAAAGCCCGTCGGGTACCCCGGGTCGAACTGAGTACTTGGCTCGTTTATTCGGGCCGTTTTGTCAGGACCCATGAGATGCCGGGCTTGGCTTGCTTCACTTGCTCGTGACAGACGTGTCGGTTCTTCTGTTGTTGTTCTGCTTCTCCTTTGCACTGTGGATCCAAGCTCACGATACCCTCAGTCCAACGGCAAATCCAATCCTGCGGATTCCGCAGCGCCGCACCTGCCCTTAACACAAGCGCACCAGCCAAGACGGCAGAACAGACAACCTCCTGCTGTCTTGACTCTTTTTCTTCCCTGCTCCACCGTCCACATCAGCAGCAACTGCACTTCTCAACGCCGCTGCGCGACAGCTTCCTCTCTTGGTCCGGCAGCCCCCGCATGTGTCCCAGCCAGGCGGCCACCCACACGGGCAGGTCGGATTCGTCACCGTCATCGCCACCCACGCCCTTCCGCCAGTGCACTGCCCAGCCCGTTCCGAGGAAAAGGGAGAAGGAGCGTGTTGCTGGTGAGTCGAATGATGGACTTGACCCAGGACAGCCAGCCGGCCAGCCAGACCCTTCTGACGCTGCAGATCAAGCGCCCTCATGATTTGCATCCGAGGTTGGTTCGGCTCTTCCTAGATACCAGAAGGGCAAAGACACCAGCAGCCTCTGTTGCTTGATGATAACCGCAGACTGTACCTCCTACACAGCTTGGACTTGTTTCCGAAACATTGCCGCTCACAACACCGTCGCCGACCTGGAGGACCCTACGACCTGGTTGGTGAAACGGAACACGGCGGGAGAAGTCATCGAACTCGAGATCGACTTGGTCAAGATCAGAGAGATGGTCATGATGCAGAGACACAGACTCATACGACTGCAAAAGACCGGTCGGTGTACTGACAACGCGAAAGAGAAACCTCCTCCAGTGGAATACCCTAGCCCATACGAGCAGGGAAAGTGGGATGACATTCTGTAAAATTGGGTTCGTCCTGGTTCATTTGGTATGTCTTCGTCGCTTTACAGCTGGGTTTTCTCGTCGAGCTTCGGCCCGTGTGGAACGAAGGGCGCGGTTTGGACTCTTGGAGCCGTCCCTTGGTCTGCTTGATGGCCACCAAATAATCCCTGGAGGCAAACCTTGGTTGAGCTTGTCCAACCTTGGTTTGGCCCGGCCAGTGCCCCTGAAATATGAATCATATTAAGGCGGTGCTGCGCTATAAGGGTGCGCCACTCTCAACGGCACTGACGGGTCATCCTTTTTTGGATGGGCTCCGAGTCTAAGAGGGTGGTTGCGGGCAACGAAATCGGATCCTGCAACCTCCATGTGGTGTTGTCTGGGAACCTGGCCTTAAACGTGGCCAGAGCCAGTGCAGGAACGTGGTAAGTACTGTCATTTTGAAGGGTACAAAGGGTGTCGAACCGAGTGGTGTGAATTGCTTTTCCCGTAGTTGCCTTTGCGTGGTTTCCTCACGTTTGAGAAAGCGGTTTCTGGCATGACCAAGCTTTTCCAAACCAGATAGAATCTATAAGCAAGGTTTGGACCGCTTCTGTCTCTGTGTCCCCTTACTCACCTTTCGCACCTCATCGGCTCTCAATTGATGGCTTGTGCCCTGGCTCACAGTGATGTGGGCGTTGCGTGACCCTCCAAGGTTTTTCAAATATTCGCACTTAAACCGCTGCAAAACCTTGAATGGCTTGTTTTCACATCTTGCGCATACCGTTCGTCCTTCTTGAAATCACCCAAACACTCCATCTTACTGTTCTCACACAGCACCCAGCATATGCGGAGAATCTGCACGCCATGAACGAAACCTTTCATCCTTCCTTTCCCCAGGCTGCCGGCCGAGCTCAGATTACGCATCTGGGAGAGGACGGTCCGGTCGACTAACCCGGATCGATCAGGGGTGCATTTCTTTGGCATACAACAACACTTGGGCAGCGCTCGATTCCGCTTCACTACCCCTCCTGCACTCCCCCAACTACCTCAGGGGCCCTGGAAGCAAAAGAATCCATCGTCATACTTTTCTGACTTTGGCGTGTGGATGGCCTGCAAGGAGTCGAGGGCCGTCGTCACTAGTCGGCTGAAAAAGCGATACAAACCTGCGATGGGATTTTACGAAGGCTTGAATGTCCCATATTGGGGTTCTGTCGAGTTGCGACACGGCCAAGAAGATGTCACCTTTGGCATTCATCGAGACGACCTGATCTGTGTGCGAATTCCAGTCCCAGGGGCTTCAGGACCGTTGGACCTTTGGTCTTCTTTTCACCTTGGATTGACTTTGCATCCTGAGCGGCTACATTACGTTGCGTTTGAATATGACGCATCATGGAGCTGTAGCAACTGGGAATACGGTACCATCTTCGAGATGATGGACGAAGAAAGCCCAAGATGGGTCTTTTTGAGAACCCTCGATCAGGTGATGGACGGCGACATGGATTGCCATTTTTATCTTATTCAACATGGTGCAAAGACGAAACCCGGCAAGTCCACGCGTGGGAAGTTTTACGGGGATGGGTTCCGCTTGGCATTCACCCATGAAAATGATGTCGATGTTGAGGGTCCGAGTGACGTCTTGAATGCTTGGGGTTTCATGTCTCGCATAGACGATTGGGGCGAATGCGTTTGGAAAGAAGACGGGGACTCATGGCTCGGGCGCTGCCCATCTTGTGGGCCCGATGGCGTATTCCCAGGTCGTCATGTAACCGTATTGGTATACGAGGAGGCTTAAAGAATAGGGGAACACACTCTGTCGTAGAGAAAAGGGAGATGGAGAAGTACACACGTCGTCGGAGTATACACGAGTCTTCCGGGCCCCTCGTGAACGCCGGCTCCGTCAGTATAGCCAAGTCGGTTCATATCGACGCTCGAAGCCGACGCTCTGTATCGAGAGAAGTCTCAGCTGCCTTTCAAGCCCTCTGTCATTTGGATGATGGTAGTAATCGAGCTTGATAAAGTTAGATCAGAAGGACGGGACACAGCTTTTCGCGGCTATTGGTATACAAAACTAGAAGAGCGTCTGACGCAAAGGAAGATGTTCCAGCCCGGTCTCAAGTATTATGAACACGCCTATCAGAGAATTCTGACTTCAACTCCAGGGAATCTGCAGCAGAATTCAATGACGCAGCTCGTTTCCGAGAGCTCATGAGGGTCCGATCGAAGAAGCACTCTCTCGTTATCACATTGGACAAGTACGATGGCGTTTTCTCTCACCTGCCCATGGACCCGGCCTTGGCTACACAGCATCTCCAAAAATGGCCTCGTCATCAGCACCATATCGCTCTCTGTCGTGTGGGCACTGGGCGACTTGCAGTTGCGGGGCAAATTGCAATCATGCTTCGTCAGGAGAGGCAAAATTGACAGAGAGGGTCGGGTTGAAGTACACGACAGCACGAACACAGCGGACATATCTAAATCAGCAACCGTTTGATTCGAGGTTCCTAGCTAATATATATCTTTCTTTTTTTTTTTTTTTTGCTTTTTTGGGGGGCGGCGGCGGCGGCGGGGGCAGTGGCGTCGGTCTTTTCGTTCATTAGAGCAATTCGGCCATCATCACGAAGGACCTACACTGTTGGAACGAGGCTGAGGTACCAGTTAGCAGGAAGCACATGACAATAAATAGAAAACATACCCGCTTCTTGCCGGGCTTCTCCGGCTTGTTGTTCTCATTCCCATGTTGTCAGTACTCTCCCAAGGTGACGCCGCAACAAGACGCGAAGTCTGTGGACACAGTGAAAGATTGGCGTCATACCTTGTTCTCTGGTGCCTACGAACCATACGTCAGTAACCGAGACCAGCATAATCAGGGGGCCAACCGGAAGAAGAAGACGTCCACAGTGATTGTTCGGCAGAACTTGCCCAAGCCACAGCACAAGCGGCTCAGAAGGGGAACGGTGCAGGATTCGAGCAAGGAGAAGGACTTACCATCGTGTCGGGAGCGGGAGCGCGGCGGGTTTGGTGTTTTTTTTTCTATCTACATGGCAGTTCGTCAGCTAACTCGTTTGCTTGCAGCATCGCGAACAACGGGAGAGGAGGGGGGGGCGTCGGGGGGCACACTCACGATCTCGAGAAGGGTTGAAGAAGGGAAGAAGAGAAAGGAGAGAGGAGGAGAAATCTGTGACGACATGACATCAAGGAGAGTCCTCTCCTGGGGGAAGGCACCCCCTTCCCACTCGCACCTTCCCTCTGCGATGAAGTTGTGCTATGCAGGAATGCAATTGCGTTAGGTGACTATCCAGTATGCACTTATCCAGTATTCAAGTCCCAGAGTAGTTCACACCAATTGACATGGATGCTATTATTTACTTGGTTAATTCCGAGGTAAACGTTATCCTCTTCTCAACTATTGACATGATGAATGACCCTTGAAGCTAAACACCCCATACAAACGACAGCGGGCTGCCCACGATGTGGCTACCATCAGACCACACCAGTCTCCCCCAAGATGTGGCATTCGCGCTAGGCGGAGGGCTCATCGTCACGGCGATCTCGTACGTCTTCTTCTCGTTCGCCGCGCCGAATTCAAGCCTCTCGGGCTCGACGGAGACCTTGACCAGGCTCGGGTCGTTCAGCGACACGGCGGCCGTGTAGGTGCCGGCGCCGCCGACGTTGGTGACGGTGCGCTTGATCTTGACCGTGTAGGCGCCGTCGCCGCGTCCCGGGTTGCTGTACAGCACGGAGACGGACGGGTAGTTGAGGTCGTACGTGCTGTACGTCTTCTTCTCGTCGCACGCGGCATCGCTCCTGGTCATGCCGGCCACGAACGCCGAGGTGCTGTTGACGGCGCACAGGAAGCCAAAGTAGTCGTCCGGCGCGATGTCGTAGACGAGGCCCGGGTCCAGGGCGGCGACCGGGTCCACGTGGCCGCTGCCGTAGTGGAACGGCGTGGCGGGCCGGGAGTCGGACAAGTCCAGCAGCGGCGACCGGGTGCCCTTGGTCGTGGTGTAGGCGGTGGTCATGATGGCCGAGCGGATCACGGCGGGGCTCCAGTCCGGACGGCGGGCCTTGAGGAACAGGGCGATGCCGGCCAGGTGCGGCGTGGCCATGGACGTGCCGGAGATGACGTTGAAGTCGACCTTGCGGACGTCCCCGGCGAGCACGCTGGGGCCGTGGTCGCCGATCCACGCGGCCAGGATGGAGACGCCGGGGCCCGTGATGTCGGGCTTGGCGAGCTGGGGGACGATCGCGTTGGGGCCGCGGGAGCTGAAGGCGGCCATCATCGGCGCCGGGACCCCGACGCGGGTGCCGGGGAATTCCAAGACGGCCGTGCCGCCGCCCGCTCTCGCGTAGGCCTCGACCTCGGGCCCGTCCTCCTTGCTGAGGTGCATGGCGGGGAGCGGGTACGCGTCCGGGACCAGGTTGTCGCCGTTGGCCGGCGGGTTGACGAGGATCATCCCGCGTCCGCCCGCAGCCTTGACGGCCAGCCCCTTATCGACCTTGCGGTTCCGGCCCCGCACGCAGAGGACCACCTTCCCGGCCACCTTTGCCGGGTCGAGGCTCCCGTCCAGGCACATGGCGCCGTTGGTGCCGTTGCCCGTGCTCGCGTCGGCGCCGTGGATCAGCGGCAAGACCTCGCCGTCCGCGAGAGGCTTCTCGTCGGCCACGGAACCGTTGGTGTAGAGGGTGTAGCCCGTGTACGTCTTGCCGTTCCCGAGCGTGAGGTGTGCGGGGAAATCGCGGTCGAGAGTGCTCGCCGCAACGGTCAAGACCCAAGGGGCGAGCCCGGCGGTCGTACCAGAGGCAGGTCCTCTATCGAACCAAGCGAGTCAGCAAAGTTGAAACTTAGTCACGAGGTATTTCTACATCAGACACAGGAGAAGAAGAAGAAGAAGAAGAAGAAGAAGAAGAAGAAGAAGAAGAAGAAGAAGAAGAAGAAGAAGAAGAAGAAGAAGAAGAAGAAGAAGAAGAAGAAGAAGAAGAAGAAGAAGAATGTGGGCTTCTATACTCACGAGTTGCCGCCGGCGACGACGACGAGGATGCCCCTGCGTATCGCAGCATAGGCGCCGACGACCAGGCCCTCGTCCGGGGTGAACTGCGGCTGGGTCGGGCCGAACGAGAGGGACATGACGTCGACGCCGTCCTCGATGGCCTGGTCCATGGCCGCCAGCACGTCCGAGTCCCAGCACCCGGAGTCGCCCCAGCACGTCTTGTACACGGCGATGCGCGCGCCGGGCGCCATGCCGCGCGCGGTCCCGGCCGCCTGTCCGAAGAGGCTGGCGTCCCGCACCGCCGCGCCCGCCGCCGTCGAGGCGCAATGCGTGCCGTGCCCGTCATCGTCTCTCGCCGACTGCGTCACCCCGGTCCAGTTGAAGGTGCCCCCGTTCTCTTCGGTCGTCCCGGCCACGTAGCCCTTGGAGAAGGTCCTCGCGCCGACGATCTTCCTGTTGCACTTGTCCGACGTGAACCTCTCGCCCGTCTCGCACGCGCCTTTCCAGCGCGCCGGGACGGGCGGCATCCCTTGGTCGGAGAAACTCGCGCTCTCGGGCCAGATGCCCCCGTCCAGCACGCCGACGACGAGGTCCGACTCGGCCCCGGTTCCGTTGAGGCCGTCCCTCTCATGCAGGAAGTCTCCCGAGCCGAGGCCGTAGGCTCCCCGGCCGAGCAGGGCCGAGTTCTCGAGACCGAGGAAAGCCGGCGTCCTGGTGGTCTGGAGCCGGTACACCTGGTCGGGCCGGACGGAGAGGACGCCGGGCTGGTTTCTGAGCGCGTCGGCCTGGTCCTCGGTGATCCTGGCCGCGTAGCCGTTGAGCGCGTTCTGGTAGGTGTAGAGCACGTTGGCGGCATCGACCGAGACGGCGTCCAGAGAGGCGGCGATGAGGGACCGGCGGAGCGCGCCGCGGGCCTCGGTGTTCTGCATGTGGACAATGTACGTCTTGCGAGTTTCGGCAGCCTCGGCCGCTCCTAAGAGCAGCGAGGCCGCGAGAAGGAGTGAGCAGGACCACATCCCGACGTTAGTGCCCTTGCCGTGTTGTTGCCGACGAGCTGATGGGGTTTGGACGAGTTCATGGTCAGAGGAGGGAATGCTATATAGAGGCGGTTGCGGAACTCGTGGTGCGTTGTTTGGTTAATTACGACCTGTGGTTTTCAATGGGCAAGACCTTTTGCAATTAGATATTAATCAAAGTTGTCCATCATAAGCAGGGGGGTGGCTTCGTCCATGGGCTCCGCAAAGCCTAGTACGATCCCCGTTGGTCAACTCTTTTTGGTCATGTTTTGGCGACGGCAATGCAAGCTGGTTTTTATAGAGACTCGTTTAGCAACAAACATCCAAGTCAGAGAAGACAGTTGTGCGTAGAAGTCATGTTGTCCTGGGAGAAGCGTCAACAGGCTATGCTCTCGCCCGTCGCGTATAGCTCATATCCTGGATGGGTTGTATCCGTGAACCCCAGGCGGAAGGGAACCGGTTCGAGAAGACAAAGCACAAGCAAAAGCTCCCAAGACCGCGGTGATGATGGCGAAGATGTAAATCTGGGCCTAGAGCTGATGGGCAATCTGCCCGTGTCATGTACCTGGTCAGCTGGTATGTATACGCGCCTATCTTTTGTTATGGTGCGAAAAGCTTAATGCGACAGGGAGCCACCCCTGATAATGTTCTGCCCCTAATCTCATGGTACACATTCCCGTGTCTATTTTGCTGGTTCTCCATCTTATACCTAGACCAACTAGATTGTGTCTAGATGCCTTTTGACATACTCTACCATCTCCCATGCAGACGTCTCGGGGTCGAGGCATGCAAGTATATGCTGGTCGGGTCTTACCAGAATGGCTCTCCCCCGAGAGAGGCCCCCCTCCCGGTCGTAAAGTCTGCGGTGGCTCTCGTTGCAGAACGCAAAGTCCTCGTCGGCGCCCCATAGCCGGGCACCCACGGCCCCGTCCAATGCCGCCACAGACTCGGCAAACCTCTGGCTCCAGGCCGAGCGGCATCCGGCGATGAGATTGAAGGTCCCCGGCGCCACCAGGTCCAGTGTGGAAAACTGCTTAGCTGCGACCTGCTCGCGGGATAGTTCCGCGACGTACGACGTGTCTATCGGCTGTTGCGGGAGCCCTTCGGACCGGCCACGGATCTCGATCCAGGCGTGCGGCAACCGGGCTCCGGCCTTGAACTTTGGCGTGAAGTGCGAAGCGTTCGCAGGCGGCTTCTTGTCGCCGTAGATATAGCCAATGTGGATCTCGAGCTGTTCACAAAAGTCCGAGTCAGCATTTCCCGTAATCTGAAAAGGCCAACAGCGGCCATGTTGTGCTCGTAGGCGCCCCCTCCGCACAAGCTCGCTCGCTCAAGGGAGGAGAGGGGGGGGATTCCGGACATTATCAAAGTGCTCCCGCTGCCCTTCCACGTTTTGCGATATCAGGGCTTGCTTGGCCGGGTCACGTATCGTTTGGTACATGCGCTTGCGTGCCTCGGCCAGATCCTCGCTCTCGGCCGCGCCAACAGCCTTGAGGAAGGAAAAGATTGACCTGCCGTTCCTGACGCTCTGTGCCGCGGCGACAACGGCGATCGGCCTTCTCTCGGCCTCGTACGTGTCGAGGAGCCCGGGGCCCGCCCGTCCCCGGTGCGCCGCGGCGATCTTGTACACGAGGTTGTGCGCGTCTGCCACGCCCGAGTTGAGCCCGAGGCCGCCCGTGGGAGGGAACGAATGCGCTGCGTCGCCGACTCTGCCACATGCGTCAGCTTCACGGGAAACCTAGGTAGGTACTACACTTTTTGTTTTGCAGTTTGGACGGTTACTACAGGAATACGTTCCCCCGGCGATAGGCTTTCGCCACCTTTCGACTCAACACCCAAGGCCGGTAGCTGAGAATCTTGAGGGGTATATCTCTGCCGATCGCGGCAGACACGGTGGCGTGGGCAACCTCTTCGTTCCACGTTTCTATCGGTTGCTTCTTTGGCTGGGGGGAGAAAACACCGTCAGGCTACAGCCCTAGTCGGGATGGTGTCGGGCGACTCACATCGAAATTGCTGATGAGGACTTGGTTTCCGCTGAGATCGTACGCTATGATGAACCCAGAACAGGCGGGATCGACTATCCAGTGCAGCATGCCAACGCGGTCTCCAACCACCGGACGCAGGTCTGCGCTGAAATGTATCGTCATCATGGTCTCGTCTGGGAGGATGTCAGTGATGCTAGAAACGCAACCCGGCGCAGCCTCCAATGAAGCACTTACATCCATCTTCCCCCTCGGTCTCGATGCCGAGCGAGCTACGAACTTTGCTCTTTGCCCCGTCGCACCCAATGACGTGTCTCGATCTGATGGTGTAGCGCTTTGCAGTGGCCATCTCCTCAACCATAGTAACCACTTCGTCTCCTCTCTGCAACCAAATTTGGATGTTACTCGGATGCTCTTATATATATATGAGGATATGGTGTTGCCGTCACACTCACTTGTTCGCAAGACACAAAGCCAACGCCTTTGCGGATATCGACGTTGGGGTCGCCACGTAGTTGGTTAGCAATGAACTTTTCAAACTCGGGCTGAGGGATGTTGTGTATCATCTGGAAAAATAGCAACGGCATGTCAGCGACTTGTTAATCTCCAGCGGAACGATGGACGCCAAGTACGCCGGGGGGGGGAGGGTTCCCTACCTCGGGCGTACTCTCCAACACGTCGGCATCCATACGCTCGTACGGCAGAGACCCGATCCGCTCGCCGCTCAGGTTTGTCAGGAAATTGACCCAGTAGGCGTCGCCGCGCGGGGACCCGAGACGGCGGATGGCGTTGGTATCGAGACCGTACTGCCTGCAGATCTCGAGGGTCCTGGGGCAAAGCGCGTGGGCTTTGGGCGCGGCTAGCCTCTCGGGATACTTTTCAACCAGAAGAGACTTCACTAGAATGCGGTCAGCGTCCCGATGCCCACGAAGCCCTTGCAGCGTCGTCCGAGAATGCGCCGCTTGACCTACCGCCGTGTCTGGACAGCATGTAGGCCGTCAGCAGACCTGCAGGACCGCCGCCCACGACGAGAACTGGTACTTTATGTGAGGCGTGTTCCTTTTGGGCATCTCGAGGTGCAGCATTATATGACGATAGGCCGGCCATGTGAGAGGCTTTGCAGCGAGAGGTTTGGCTGGTTCCAATCACCATTTCTCCTCATTTTCTACAGTCGGTCAAAGCGTACGTGAAGGAGCAGCCCAGTCTCGTGGCTTCAAGTAACCCAGACAAGATGAAAGATGCGGCATCGTCTTTACTATTACTCTGGGAGACGTCCGACTACCATACGGGTGAAGCCATGATGTCCAAATAGGATAAGCTCTCCGAGTCTCCGTCCCACGCCCCTTCATCCGAGATGGCGCACGTCTCCCTCCCCGAAGGTTTCGATCCGATTCGTCAACACATCTTTTGGTTCTGGCGCGTCGTCCGATCATCATCAACGCTTAGTGTTTGTCTGTGACGCTGCGTGGCCGTGCCAGAAACTCTCCCCGAGATTCCCTGTCTCACCATCCCTCTTCGGAATCCGACCGCCCAGCCGGTATTATGACTTTCACAAAGAGGAATAACATGGGGCTGCCCCTCACATCTCCGAATCACCGCCCATAATTCGCGTCTACAACCTCGAAGATTTTATCACTCCCCCCCCACAAAGAACCTTTGTCACAAACAACCTTTGTGTGGGTTTTGGCTTCTTTCCGTTCGCTTTCCATGCAGACCCTGAATATCCCACTGGGGGATGGCCCTTCGGATAACCCGAGCACCGCAGGTCTCAAGAGGAAGCGCAAGCCTCGGGCGCCGGTCGCCTGTGGTACATGTCGAGCTCGCAAAGTAAAGGTCAAGACCGACCCTGCCGGCGACGAGTCGTGATGGGACAAGAGCCCGGTGCTGACGGTCTTCTGCTCAGTGTGATGGCAGCTGCCCATGTTCCAACTGTGTCCGTGAGTACCGGGGATTCCGCCTGAGTGCTTGGGAACGAGACGTTGACCTTCCCGGCCTTCAACCCAGGACACGAGTTCTCGTGCTCGTATAAAGAGACACCAAACGAGTCGTAGGTTTCCCGAGTGAGATTCTCCGACTCCGTGTCTGACCTTTTGCCTCGTACAGACCGAGACAGGGGACTCCCTCTTGCGGACCGCTCGTAGGGCCCCAGCAGCGTTTGCAGCCTCAGCCCATGCTTCCGCAGTCCCAGCCCGTGGCACAACCGCAGCCTACGCCCCAGCCACGGGTGATCCTGCCAGAGTATCGGCACCCGACGCCGGTCAGCTTGGACGAGCTCAAGCATGGGCCGTCGACCCAGTCGAGCTTGCAAGAGCATGGGGGGCGCGAGAGAGGCTCGACTGCTTCGCCGGAGCAGGAGGTGGACGGTCTCGGCCAGGTCAACGAGCACACCGAGGGCGCCGAGTTCTACGGCCCGACGGGCACCTTTTACTTCCTGGCGCGGCTGCGCTCGCGGGCCAACAACAACAACAACAACAGCACGCAGAGCGCCGCCCGCGGGAAGCAGAGCTCCATCGTGAACCTCCTGCACAGCTCCGACTACTCGACGCCCCCGGACTCGCGGGTCCCCGGCCAGAGCCCGTACTGCAAGGCGAGCCCGCAGAGCGCCGCGACGAGGAAGGACTCGCTCCAGCAGGGCGGCGCCGGCGCCGACGCGTTCCTGGGCGCGGCGGACGCGTCGCTGGCCGCCGACATTGAGCGCGAGTGCGCCCGCCTCTACTTCCAGAACCTGCACAACATCCACCCCATCCTGGAGCAGGCGGCCTTCCTCCGCCGCTGCGAGGACGAGGTCTGGTCGAGGCCGTCGTCGGGGCCGGACGTCCCGACGGGCTCCCAGATGCGGCGGGAGGCCAGGTTCCTCGCCCTGTACAACGTCGTCGTCGCCATCGGGGCCATCACGGCCGGGGAGACGTCGCTGCTCATGGAGGACCACACCCGGGAGTTCCTGGACCGGACGGGCCAGCAGCCCGGCGAGGATGACTCGCTGTACCCCCCGATCCGCCTGGCCAGGCGGTTCTTTGAGAGGTCGAGGCTTCATCTGGAAGACATTTGCGAGTCGAGTTCCCTCGAGACTGCCCAGACACTGTTCCTCATGGTAAGTTGGTAGTCACTTTTTGGGATCTTGCAGAAGAGGTAGGGGGAGAGGCTACCTACCAGGAAGCCTTTTGACTAACCACGAGATGAACCAGTCCGTCTTTGGTCAAAATGCATTGAAACCGCATAGCTGTTACATGTATAGTGGCATGGCCATCAGAACAGCCTCTGCCATGGGCATCCCGACCAACATTCGCTCCGAATCAAGCCCGGAGAGCTTGCTGTGGTGGTGAGTGAGGAGAATGCGTCCCTTTCCCCGAGGTTCGGGAAGCTAACCTTCCCAAGGTCGCTCTATTCACACGAAATGTAGGTCATCATCGTTTCGGTAGGGACTCTATCGCTGACGGGAACGAGTGAAATGTGCTTCTCGGCAGGCCGCCAATCGGGCTTGCGAGCACCAAACTCGTACTCGATTCCGTTCCCAAACACTTCTGTCAGTCAACCGTCCCCTCCCCCTCCGGTCCCCGATGATGGAAGACATATTCGCATCGCTGACGACAGAAACCAGCACTTCCCCAACTCGGCCCACTGCCTCATCAACCCCATGGTCGACCTGGCCAAGATCCTGATGTGGATGACGGACAACCTGACCCTGCACAGCAACCACACCTCTCTGCAACGCCTGTCGCAGACGGCGCTGAATCTGGACCGGGACCTCGACGACTGGCGATCCGGCCTCCCGCCGCAGCTGCGGTTCGACTTGTCGTCGTTGGAGGACAGCGAGTTCACCATGAAGCAGAAGACTGTCCTGAAACTACGTACGTACGACGCCTCCCCGGAAAGCATGGCGGGTCACAGTCGTTTTGACAAGAGCACACGCCAGGGTTTCTGAACGCGAGGATCCTGCTGCACCGGCAGTTCATCATCTCCAAGTCGCCGGAAGCAGACCGGAAGACGATATCGCGGCACGTCACGTCCTGCGTCAAGGCCGCGACCGAGACCATCAAGTTCATGCACACGAGCTACCTCCACAGGCCGTATTTCAGGACATGGTACGCAGGATCGGTTTTCTCTAGCGGGAACACTTAACCTCCTTCTTCCCCCGGCTCAAATGTTACGAGAACTGACGTTGAGGAATACAGGTGGTACAACTGCATGTACCTGCTGGACGCCTGCATGGTGCTCCTCCACGTGCTCATCTCCAACATCTGCCCGTTCCCCGCGGACGAGGTGATGGAGGACATCGAGCTCAGCCTCGACATCTTCAGGGCGATGAAGATGCTCGCGGTGGCCAGGCGGTGCGCCGACATCGTCAAGGAGCTGCTGCACGTCGCCGCGCGGACGCACTCGGGACGGCGGAACGGGGGCGGCAGCGCGGCAACGGCGGAGGCCGGGCCGGCGAGCAAGGCGCCGGACGGCGGTGGCGACGGCGACGGCGACGGCGACGGGGATGGCGGTAACGGTGGCGGCGGTGGCGGCGGCGGTCTGTCCATGTACGCGACGCCGGCCTTCGCGTCGGTCCAAGGCGCGGGGACCCTCCTCGGGGGTGCCGAGTTTGGCGACGCCCTCATGATCCCGGGTGACTTGGACGCCAACCTCGTCGACCCGAACGTGGTGTGGAACTTTTTGAACTTTGAGCATTGGAACGCGTGGTCTGACGCGGCTTTCAAGTAGTAGCCTTGGTGGATCGGGGATGTGGAACGGATCTCAAGCCTCGTGAACAACTCTTCTGTCCTTGATTAGTAGCATTATTGCCACTATTCCCAGTACTTGTGGCCTCCGCGTATCCGTGATCAAATCCCGACCCACTTACCCCTTCGTCTCAAATTAAGTACCTCGTGAAAGGACTCATCCACTGCCAAATCTCACTGGCAGCATGGACGGAAACAAGAGCGTAAGTGGCGTTGTTCCCCGGGGCGGCGTGGGTAGAAGTCAACGCAGGCGATGGATGGGCCGCGGCAAGCATGCGATTCAGCAGCCACATACATCGCACAAAGCTACACCAGGTGCCAGGACGCACAGCATCGTGCTTGGTAGCAGATCATGTGTGAACATGGCTTCGATTTGGGGAGGAGGTCGTACAGGCCAGTACAGCGTGATCCACAGGCCGACAAGTCAGCAAGGCTTGTCTACCCGAGGATGGAAAATCGAGGCCCATGGGCGGGGATTGTATTCATAACGGAATGGTGAGGTCCCTACAGGCTAAAGGGACGACTTGACATCTGGCTCCGGGCTTCGGATTCTCTTTACGGTTGTTAGGAAGCGAGCCTCTAGACAGGAAACTCTCACTTGGTGACACATCGATCCAGTTCACCGACCACGTGGGGGAAGTTCTGCAAGAGATGCGGGATAGATTTGAAAGTGGTCCAGCCAAGGAAAGCTTGTTTCTTTGTACTTGCATGCGCGACATCCATCCGCCTCCCCGAGCAAGCCCATCTCGGGCTGAGAGGTCCTCTGATAGGCCGGGAGACGTGTCGTCTCTCCCGATGGGGGGCCTCCGCGTCTCACGCCTCGGGGCCACTCGCGATGTGGAACCGGCGGATGAGTCCAGAAGTCTCTGGCGAAGTGCGTGGTGAGCTTTTCTTTCGCCTGGCGCTTGCCGAGCCGGGATCCGGCTTTCCGAAGGCGTCGGACGCTCCGCCCCGAACCCCGAGAGGTTTGTCGAGGGGTACCCGGATTCGGGTTCGACGCCGGCGATCCTCGGCGACAGAAACACGTCCTTGACGAGTTTACCGGACCACGCAGCGCGAATCCCGGGGTGCCCCCTGACCATGACCATGACCATACCCGATTTTCGCCTTTCTGCGCCCAACAACACTAATAACTTGCATTGTTCCAGAGGTCGATGTTACGCGGCGGCGGCGCGAGAGTCAACCGCACGAATACCAAATTTCGTTGGGGGAAATCGTTTTTGGATACGACACGACCGATACAGCTCTGGATTGTTCAGTTTGTCGCTTCGCGTGACCACATACTATCGTTCGTTCTTTCGTTCGTTCGTTGATTCGTTGGTTCGTTCGTGTACCGAGTCCATCATCGCTTGGGAGGTCCGGGTGGCGGAGGGTTCGTCGGCGTCCCGCGGAACTGGTTCTTCAGCTCCTCGAAAAAGTACCGCGCAAAGCCCTGGTCATCCGGGTTCGCTAAATACGCACAAACACACACACACACGCCGAGTTAGCCCTTCCATCATCACATCAAAGTTACTTCCTGGCTTGGCCGGAACGTACCAGTCGCCTGGCCCTGGCGCAACGGCTCGTGCGGCAACGGCCCGTTGCGCTTTTCGTCGACGTATCGATGGATGCGGCCGACGCCGCGGTGGAAGCCGGGACTCTTTAGGATCTGGTGCCAGAAGCGGACAAGATTACAATCAGCAATGCGGGTTCGTGCGAACACAACGAGATGGGGGAGGGCGCGTGGGAAAAAAGATGCTCTCACCTGTCGGATAATCACGTCCTCAAAGGCCACGAGGGCGCGAATCAGCAAGTTCAGAGGCGGTGCCATGGTGGAAGCCCGATCGGTTGTACGGATTTCATATGGTGACGCGGGAGGGGATGGTGGACCTGGGTTTTCGGTGGCAGCGCAGGGGGGGAGAGAGGAGGTTTGGAGATGCGATGGTTGAGAGTCGAGGATCGAGGGTAGAGGGTCGAGGGTCTTGGTGGCGATCCGGAGCTTCGGCGGTTTGGCGGGGAACAAAGACTCCGATGCTTAGTCAGCACATATCGAAGCATCATGGATTGATTACCTAGGTAGGGCCAGTCATCCATTAATCGCACCACTCTTGGACAGGAGAATCTCGTTCGGGTAGTCCGGGATGTTGGAAATGATTTTCTCATCATGTCGGGTACAAGATGCTAGCAGGAACATCCAAGTAATGATACTCCCTTGGCGAAAAGAACGAATGTCTCATTTGTGTGCCTTTCCACCAAAGGGAGGCCATGAATCCGCCTCGTTTTTATCACACGCCTTGGTGAATCCAGTTATATACGTCGGCCCTCGATACCAAGTGAAATGATGCTGGTCACCAGGGCCTGAAGCATCTCGGCCTCCAAGCTCGGTCCTTGGAACGCTGTGTCACTGCACCAACTACCAACTACCAACGCGGCCGCGGGATGATGACCTCCTGCCCCCCTCTATCCAGCGTTGATACCAGGTGATGATTGATATCGTTCGTCGAGCGGAACACCGACCGTGAACTACCAAGTTCGATATAGCTTCGAATGTCTCCCGGTCTCGCTGTCTCGTTTAGGCCCCGTTCCGCAGGGCCAAGTACGAGTCTGTGCAACAAAGAGACCACCCTCTTCGTACCCGCGTAGGCACGCTTCTTGGCTGACACCTCGTCCCATGCCGCTACACACCTAAAGAAAGACCGAGGGTGGCATCATACCAGTCCTTGTTGAACATCCCATAAGATTTATGCTCAGCCGGCAAAGTGATCCCATTCGCCCCAGTTGAGCGGTAGCCCAATGTCAAGGTTGGCTTCCAATGCGTTATCGACTGCCGGGAGATTGAAGCTCGGGTCAAAATGGCCAAACACGTCGAGGTGAGGCATCGCATCCACGATGGAGAAGTCGATGGCGTCCAAGGGCGGGAACTCGACGGCCGAGGTGGTGGCCACCGGTGCTGCCGACGCCTGCGGAGCTGCATCCGGCACCGCAGCCGCCGCGGCAGCCTCCTCGGCCCTCCCGCTGGCAGAGATATCCGTCGTGGACGACGGCAGAGGCGCCCCTGCCGCCCCTTGCGCAATCGAGTTGGCCGCTCGCTCCATCTCTCGCAGGATGCGCTCGCCCAGCCCGGCCACCACCCTCGCGCTCCAATAGACGTCGCCGAAGCGCTTCATCAGCTCCGAGTTGGACTTGAAGGCGCTCCGGGCGCGCGCGCGAAACATGGGCAGCGCGCTGTGCCGCATCTTCCTGTACTCGACGCTGAGGGCAAGCGAGAGGGCGTAAGGGACGAGAGGCACGGGGCTGAGATGGTCCCGGCGGATGGCGGAAGATATGCGCTCGGCGGCAAGAGAGCGACGGGCGTTGGCGGAAGCAGGCGGGATCGACGACGCATACTGCGCTGGGGGGCCTGGGCGGGAAAGGCGACAGGACAGGATGATGACGCCGTGATAAAAGACTTCGATGGTCGCTGGAAAGCGGGTCAGAAAAAGTAATCAAACAAGGAGATGAAGAAGGAAGGAAAGAAAGAAACAAAGAAAGAAGACAAGATCAAGCCCACTAGTCGAGTCAAGACATACCAAGCAACGGGGTGGGAACCTGCAGGGCCTCGGCTTCCAGTATCATGGGCTCCAGGACCGGCAGGTCAATGTACGGCTTGCTTTCGAGAGACTGGGCGATGACGCCCGGCCGGTACAGCTCAATGACCTTGTCCAGCCACTGCACGACCGACAGGAAGAGTCGGAAACACGGCTGCTGTCTGCGGAAGCAGTCGTCGAGGCCATGGCCCATGTCGCCCTCGTGCAGCACGCAGGGTCGCCCGTATTCCGCCGCGTTGATGCGGTCGAGGGCCCACACGGCACAAAACAGCGTGTCCAGCGCGCCGTCGCTCGAGTGGAAAAGATGCAGGCCGAGGGTCTGGGAGTGGTGGGCCGCCCTGGCGCCCAGTTGGGCCGGCAGGTCGGCCTCCTCGGCACTCGAAGGTTGGACGTATAGCGACAGCATGCAGAGGGCGCGGATGTGGACGGTCCGGTCTGTGATCAGGCTCGTCTCCAGGATTGTCCGGACAGAGCCGGACAGCGTCTGCGAAAAGTCCTGGTAGGATAGCTTCTTGTTCCCCTGGTTCGCCAGGCGCAGGTGGCTCTTCATCTCGGGATCGGCGGCGGCGGCCAGAGACACGACCTGGCGCATGACAATGGCCGTGGGGGAATCGCCGTCGTCCACAACCTCTTCCGGGATCAAGGCGAAGATGGGGTGAATCTTGTCACGATACACCCGGTGCAGATGCTTGAAATCCTTCTCTGGCGGCACACACCTGAGGCAGTTCTCCCTCACAAAGGGCAACAGAACCTTGTCGGCCATTGCGAGGGGGCGCGGCACGACACTACTGGCGGTCGACTGGGCGGCCGCCGTGTTGATTGACGGGAGCCATACGCCCACCTCGGCCTTCTGGGCAGGGTTGGCGGCCGCTTCCGGGTCGGCGGCTTCGGTGAACATGCCCTCGGGGTTCAGGTCGCCGACGAACCGTGTCTGAGGGGTTTGCGCATGATCCGGCTGGCCTGCCGCGGCCGATTCGCGGCGGGACGGGGACACGGAGGACGCATGAGGAGCTGCGGTGGCCGAGTTGCGATGCTTAACGGGAGAGGCGGTGTCCGAAACCAAGTGTCTTGAAGGCGAGAGTCAGCTTTGTCTTTTCTTTTTTTGGGCTTTTTCGGATCCAGATCTTGCCCGATTGGGAAACCAACACATCTTTGGCCGGTGAGGAACCCGCAGGCCCGTCGTGCCCGTTGGCATGCGCAGGCTCAGCCGATGAAGGCTCGGCGTGGATGCATCGTTTCTATGAAATCAAGACAAAAAAGGGCGAATCAGATAAACATGTCTCTGGGCACGGTAGAAAAAGAGCATGCGAGTTCAGACAAACCTTTTTCTTCCGGCATGCTTCACAGGCTTGTTGGACCTGCTTCCGCTTGAGAGGGAGCCCCGAAGCGTCGGACCCGACAAACTTGACGCCTTTGGCCGGGTTGCTCATCGTCCTGAGGCCTTTGTGACTCGGAACGGGACAAGAGATGGACGAGCGTTGCGCGAATGAAGCATCATCACCGCGAGTATCCGGCCGTGAGACGGTGAAGCTAGGTAGGTAGCCTAGTGCTTTTGTTGTAAGGCCTGGTAGTTTTGGGCCCCAGTATGGATACTGAGTAGTGTATTATTACACCATGTAACCGGAAGCCAAGTCCAGTCCAGGTGTGACTCTTCGAGTGCTTAGTCATCTGCAGGGTTTCTCGGTGTAGTTAGTCCAGGTGTATCCAGCTCACCTACCCACACCTAGCTCACCCTGCCTTACCTAATCACCCACTTCACCTGGAAGTACCTTACTACCTAGGTACCTAGGTATGTAAGTACTGTCTATCTATTTACCCTGGAGCGACGAGATGGATCCTCAGATATGGGAGGTCCAATGTTCAAGATGCTCTTTTTCGACAGCAACTAAACACCACCAGAACCATGTAAGCCAATCCCGCTTCTTGGTCACTCTCTGGATCCAGATGGGTAAAATAAAGCCTTGGACCCAGATGGGAAAAATTAAAGAATCACCAAACGCCGACGCTATGCCAAACCCAGTCGTTGCCCATTTCCAGCCATGACCCGAAGACGACTGAACTCCCACCCGACACGCCGTTACTCCGCTCGCCCACCCAGTCCGCTCTTGACGCCTTCCAACACCACTCCCCATCTGCCTCCCAGATTCTTATCCTTGACGGCCTCGCTCAGTCGACCCGTGACAAGCTTGCGCATGAGCAACGTGTCCCGTGCCCTCTTCAGCTTCTTGCCTTGCTCCTGCGAGAGATACTCCTCGAACCAAGTCTCCTCCGCCGCGTCAAAAGGTAGACCGACAAGTTCCGTGGCACGTTCAGCCGTCTCCTCGTTTGCGGGGGCACCGATCACGATCGAGACCAGCTGGCGGAAGAGCTGTGCTCTCACGGCATCGGCGTGTGTCCTGGAGAAATACAGCGCCTCGGTGACGCTGGTGCGCGACATGGCATCGAACAGCAGCTCCAGTGCCGCAGGCGTCTTCAGGATCGGCTGGACCGTGTGGAAGTAGGACAGAGGCAAGGTGTAGTCCCCTTCAGGCGCATGCCGCACGAGGGCCGTCATGATCTCGTCGGCGAAGTCGGTCGTGAGGGAGGGGTGCGCAATGTACTCGAGCGCTTTCTATCAGGGGACATGTTAGCAGAGCGCGAAAAGCCGGGGCAACCAGGGGCGGGCACACCTCGAATTGCTGGTGGTCCATTAGCCACAGCCCCTTCATGAAGATCTGGTAGTTTTTGGGAAGGCCCGAAGTCACTGCAAACTTGGAGGACGCCTGGGACCTGGTCTGGCTAGTGTCAAAGTCGAGCAGGATGTAGTAAAAGATGGATAGCCGGTGGTGCGTCGACATGGTAGCTTCGCAGAGTTGCTGGTGCAGCGTGCGCAGCGCGTTCTCCGTCTTTGGAGGGTAGGTCTTGGCTATCATGTCGCGTCAGTCGATTGCCTTGGTGCCGTTTAGACGGGGAGAATGGGAGGAAGAGAAGGAAGAGAAGGAATAACACCGTACCCTTGCTAAGACCCAGGGCCTTCAGGACCCGGTCAATGAACAGGGCGCCATCGAGACTCTTACGAAACGTGTCGATCTCTTGGATGGACTTGCGATCGTAGGGAAACTGTTTGGCCCCAAAGACGTGGTCAAAATTGGTATAGTCAAACATTGCAATGTCGTTTCTCGGTCACGTCGGGGTCAAGTCGGCGGGCGTTGGGTTGGATCGTCGGGGCAGATGTTTAGATGTTTTTTTGGGCGGGATAAAATGCGACCAGCCGATTGCCCGTCTTGCTTGGGGCAGGGGGGTGAGCTCCAGCCACACCAAACACGTCAAGCCTTCTTTTAGAAACCAGCCACAATCGCGACTCGACGTGACTCCACACAAAGTGTGGCGTGAGGAGAGGGGCGGTGTGGCTTGTTTGTTTACAATCGGCCTAATCGGTGACCAATTCAAACAAAGCAAAGTGGGGGACGCAAACAACACAATTGCGTTTTCCCTTTCGCATCCCGCACACCACCAAGGAAAACACCACACACACTTGCTACGGGCGGCATCGTTGCGCTTGCTGCTTCCTTTGTTTTATTTTGTTCATTTTGGTTCTGGGCCCATAGTCGGTTTTCCTGTCACTTCTTGATTGAGATACCCTCGCGTTCTACGTCTCATGCGACCCCAACCTGTTTATCACCACTAACCAGCATCAAACCTACACCAGCGTAATGTCGACTCGTCCGCGCCGCACGACGCGCCGCCAGGCCATCGTCGACTCGTCCGATGATGATGATGAGATTGCCAACGTCACCAAGCGGGAGTCTAGCGAGGAGGAGTTCGCACCGGAGCCCTCAAAGAGCCCAGTGCGCCGACCAACACGCGCCCGTAAGTCTAAAAGCGTTGCACCTGCGCCTGCGGCTCCCGCTGCGCCCGCCGCGACAGCACCGCGCCGCCGCGGCAGACCGAAAAGGAACGCCGAGCCCGCGCCTTCGGAGGCTCCTTCGGCGGTTGAGACCTCGACTGTTCTCGAGGAGCCCTCGGTCCAAGAAGATACAGTGACGGAAGAGCCTTCGGCTGTTGAGAAACCCTCGACTCTCGAGGAACCCACCACTCTCGACGTTGCCCCCTCGATAGAGCCCACCGAGGTCTTCGACCCCGACCAGACCGTCACAAAAACCGAGCCGCACCCTTCGCCGAGGAGCCCCAGGAAGACCGTCGCACCTCGCGCGTCCACAAAGTCGGCAACCCCAAAGCCGTCCGCTACACCCGAGCCTTCCCGGCGCCTGGCAGAGCCTCTCGCCGACATTACAGCTGCCAGTGCCAACGAGCAAGTGCCTGCCCCGGATGATACGCAGGCCACCTTTAAGCCTGTTCGCGCCATGGACACGGTCTTGGAGAAGCCCATGGACATCGTGTTGAAGTCGCGCACCCTTGCCATTCCTGTCGTCGAGGACACGACCCCCAAGCCTCGTCTTGTCATCTCCTACTTGATTCTCACCAACTTCAAGAGTTACGCGGGAAGACAAGAGGTCGGCCCCTTCCACGGTTCCTTCTCCTCTGTCGTCGGTCCCAACGGCTCGGGAAAGTCCAACGTCATCGACTCCCTGCTCTTCGTCTTTGGTTTCCGTGCCAGTAAGATGCGTCAGGGCAAGCTCTCCGCTCTGATTCACAACTCGGCGCAGCACCCCAACCTCGACTACTGCGAGGTTTCTGTGCATTTCCGAGAGGTCATGGACCAGGTTCGTCAACTCTGCGCGACCCCTCCCTCCTTCCTCCTTGCAAACAGCAACTAACAAGGCGCAGCCCGGTGGCGGTCACGAAGTGATTCCCGATTCCGACCTCATCATTTCTCGCAAGGCCTTCAAGAACAACTCCAGCTCCTACTACATCAACGGCAAGACCTCCAACTTCACCACCGTCACCACGCTCCTTCGCGACCGCGGCATCGACCTCGACCACAAGCGTTTCCTCATCTTGCAGGGCGAGGTCGAGTCCATCGCCCAGATGAAGCCCAAGGCCGCCAACGAGCACGACGATGGCCTTCTCGAATATCTCGAAGACATCATCGGCACGTCCAAGTACAAGGCGCCGATTGAGGAATCCGCGACCGAGGTCGAGACTCTCAACGAAATCTGCATGGAGAAGAGCGGCCGTGTTCAGCATGTCGAGAAGGAGAAGAACAGTCTCGAAGACAAGAAGAACAAGGCGCTGGCGTACATCCGCGACGAGAACGAGCTCACCATCAAGAAGTCGGCCCTCTACCAGCTGTACATTGGAGAGTGCAACGACAACCTTGCCGTCACCGAAGAAGCCATCAGCCAAATGCAGGCCCAGCTGGACGACGAGCTGGAAAAGCACCACGGCAGCGAAAAGGTCATCAAGGAGCTGCAAAAGGCCTACTCTCGCGGCAACAAGGATTTCGAGGTGCAAGCCAAGGAGACTGAGGCCCTGGTTAAGGAGATGGCCAAGTTCGAGCAAGAGCGCGTCAAGTTCGACGAGAAGAAGAAGTTCCTCAACGACAAGCAGAGGAAGCTGGAGAAGACCATCGCCAACGCCGAAAAGTCCACGGTGGAAGCCGAGGAGACCATCGCCCAATGCACCGAGGAGATCGAGGACCGAGCCAAGGAGATTGCCTCGCTCGAGATCAGGGTGCAGGAAGAGGAGGTCGAGCTCGCGACCATTCGCGACAGCCTCAAGGGCAAGACGCAGAAGTTCTCGGACCAGATTGCAGTCAAGCAAAAGTCTTTGGAGCCCTGGAAGGAAAAGATCAACCAGAAGCAGTCGGCCATCGCCGTCGCGCAGAGCGAGATGAACATCCTCGAGGAGAAGGCCAACGCTGGCTCGGTAGCGATTTCCGAGACGGAGGCCAAGATCGCCGCCATCGAAGACGCCAGAACCGCCAAGGCCAAGGAACTAAAGCAGTGCCAGGCCGAGAAGGCGGCACTGGAGGAGGAGGCAAAGGAGGTCGAGCAGGAACTGGCCCGCTTCAACGCCCACGAGCCCAAGATCCGCGCAAAGGTGTCCAACGCCCGACAGAAGGCCGACGAGGCTCGCTCCAGTCTGTCTAAGACGCAGACGCAGGGCAACGTGCTCACGGCCCTGATGCGCATGCGCGAGTCCGGCCGCATCGACGGGTTCCACGGAAGACTCGGTAACCTCGGCGCCATCGATCAGAAGTACGACGTGGCCATCTCGACGGCATGCGGGGCTCTCGACAACTTCGTCACCGACACCGTCGAGGCCGGTCAGCAGTGCATCGAGTACCTCCGCAAGACCAACCTCGGCCGCGGCAACTTTATGTGCTTGGACAAGCTCAGGGTGCGAGACATGAAGCCGATCCAGACCCCGGAGAACGCCCCTCGCCTCTTCGACCTTGTCACGCCCAAGGAGGAGAAGTTCCGGCCCGCCTTCTACCACGCCCTCCAGGACACTCTGGTGGCCAACGATCTTGCCCAGGCCAACAGGATCGCGTACGGCGCCAGGAGGTGGCGTGTCGTCACCCTGGCCGGCGAGCTCATCGACAAGTCCGGTACCATGTCCGGTGGTGGTTCGACCGTCAAGAGAGGCCTGATGTCGTCGAAGCTCGTCGCCGAGACCTCCAAGGAGCAAGTCGCCAAGCTCGAGGAGGACCGCGACTCCTTGGAAGAGAAGTACAACGACTTCCAGGAACAGCAGCGACAGCTCGAGACAAGGCTGCGTGAGCTCAACGAGCAGATCCCCATGCTCGACACCAAGATGCAGAAGATCACGCTGGAGATCGACAGCGCCGCCCGGAACCTCGCGGACGCTCACCGTCGCATCAAGGAGCTGAGCAAGGAGCACCAGCCTTCGGCCTCGGACGACAAGCGCATCGCCGCTCTCCGCAAGGAGATTGCCAAGCTCGAAAAGGAGGTTGAGAAGCTCCACGACGAGACGTCGGGCGTCGAAGAAGAGATCAAGGCCCTCCAAGACAAGATTATGGAAGTCGGCGGTGAGAAGCTCCGGCTGCAGAGGGCCAACGTCGACTCCCTGAAGGAGGAGATTGTGTCCCAGAACGAGGAGACGTCCAACGCCGAGGTCCGCAAGGTCAAGGCCGAGAAGCAAAAGGCCAAGCTCGAGAGGGATCACGCCAAGGCGACCAAGGAGATCGAGGCGGCGATCCGCGATCTCGAGAAGCTCGACCACGAGATCGAGAACCAGGGCGAGAAGGCCGAGTCCCTGCAGAGCAAGGTCGAGGAGGCCGAGGAGGGCTTGGCGGACAAGAAGCGGGAGCTGTCGTCCCTCAAGGCCGAGCTCGACGAGAAGACGACGGAGCTGAACGCCACCAGGGCAATCGAGATTGAGATGCGCAACAAGCTCGAAGAGAACCAGAAGACCTTGACCGAGAACCAGAAGAGGCTCATGTACTGGAACGACAAGCTGTCCAAGCTGACGCTCCAGAACGTGGACGACCTGACCGGCACCTCCAGCTCCGCCCCCAGGCCTACCCCTGCACCAGCGCCTGTGCAGGGAGAGGAAGGCGGCGAGGGCGAGGGCGACCGGACCGTTACTCGGGACTCGGCCGACGGGGACAACTCACAACAATCCGAAGAGGAGGAGGACGACGACGACGACGAAGAGGCGGAACGGCCGGAGCGGCCTTGCAAGCAGCCCCAAGAGCTGCCCATGTACACCCCTGACGAGCTTGCCGACATGAGCAAAGAGGAGCTCAAGGGCGAGATCGCGGCGTTGGAGGAGAAGACACAGAACGTCAACGTTGACCTTGGTGTGCTCGCCGAGTACCGCCGCCGTGTCGAGGAGCACGCCGCTCGCTCGTCTGATCTCCAGAGCGCCGTCGACCAGCGCGACGCAGCCAAGAAGCGATGTGACGAACTCCGACGTCTGCGCCTGGAGGGCTTCATGGAGGGCTTCAGCACCATCTCCCTGCGCCTCAAGGAGATGTACCAGATGATCACCATGGGTGGTAACGCCGAGCTCGAGCTGGTCGATTCCCTCGATCCCTTCAGCGAAGGTATTCTGTTCAGCGTCATGCCCCCCAAGAAGTCGTGGAAGAACATCAGCAACTTGTCTGGTGGCGAGAAGACGCTGAGCAGTTTGGCGCTCGTCTTTGCCCTGCATCACTACAAGCCGACGCCTCTGTACGTCATGGACGAGATTGACGCCGCCTTGGATTTCAGAAACGTAAGCCCCATCTCCCATCCAGATGCTCATCCTCGTTCCCGTCCACCCGTGCTAATTTCCACCTTTTTTTTTTTATTCTCAGGTCTCGATCGTCGCCAACTACATCAAGGAGCGCACCAAGAACGCCCAGTTCATTGTGATTTCACTCCGAAACAACATGTTTGAGCTGGCCGCCCGGCTCGTCGGTGTTTACAAGGTGAACCACATGACGAAGAGTGTGACGATTGAGAACCAGGATTACATTGTGAGGGGCCAGCAGGGTCAGACCCAGACAGCCACGCAGCAGACGATGATGGCGCGGTGAGATGGGGCCATCAGGTGGATGAGGAAGTGTAACGAATGATGACTGGTTTTTTGTTTTTGCTTTTCGTTTGAAATGTGCGTCGTTTCCGGTTGATATTATCTGGTATATTTGTGCTTCCTCCCCCCCTCACCTGTTGGAGCTCGGGTGGTTTCTTTGTGTGTCATGGGTATAATGACTGTACGAGGGGCGCTGGGCGGAAGTAATGATGAAAACAAAAAACTGGAGGCTTCTCGGCTTTTTTTTTTTTCTCCCTTGAAGCAAAGCGTCTGTTGAGTGAAGCGTTCCCTTCGGACCCGGGTTGACCCCTCGCTCCTGTTCACCTTTGCCCCTGATGTTTGTTCAACATCGCTTCCGGTATCTGTTCTTGGAGTCCTGTATGATGTATGCTGTTGGTTCCTATTTGCCCCTGATGTGTGTCCCGTTTGACGGGGAAAGAGTACAGGCTATATCTTTTCTAAAAAAGGGGGGAGAGGGGCACACTCGAGTGAGTCAGTTATTGTGGTCTGGACGGATAGTGTCATGTTTGGAAGCGAGTAAACGGACGGTTATTCTCGCACGAAGTGGCGTTTGGCCAATACAGTCACGATGGGAGGACGGACGGAGCTCTTGGGCACGGAGTACGGAGTGATATAGGAACGCCCTCCAAAGTTCCCAGGCCGTCGTCTGTCTGCAGTTGGGCGCCTGTCAGTGTGATGGCCCGCATCATCTCTGCGATCCACGGCTGTGGTCTCGGGTGGGCGCATGGGGGAGCTTGAAGCGTGCAACATCGAACCCTCCCCCCTTGTGTCTGTCTCCCCCGTCTTGGGCGTCTGATGGGGACGAATCCGAGGCGGTGATACGAACTACCTAATATAGGGTTCACGAGGGTACAGAATAAGGTGTCAATCTCCACATCTCTCTCACTCTCACTCACTCTCACTCACTCTCTCTCTCTCTCTCTCTCTCTCTCTTCCCCTTTCTATCTCTGTGCCCGAGGTCATGATCTACATCGAGGGCATTCTCGGGAATCACAGTCAATACTATGAATGAGGGGACTCAGGGGAGGGGGGAAGGGAAGAGGCGTGCCACGACTTTTATCACATGTCTCGGGGGCTGTGGTTCCTTCTCGGGGTGTCGGCATTGGAAACACCGCTTCGGACGCGAGGTAGACGATGCGCAGTAAGCCTTGAACTGCTTGTTTCTTTGTATAAAGGAAAGGTCCTGGTTGAGAGGAGAGGGGGAGGGGATTGAAGGGCGGTGGGATTCCTCTCTCGCTGCTCCCATTACGCCCCCTTGACGCTCGTCGAACCCCTCTTTACGTCCTTTTCTACTGTCTCTTCTCCCTTGTCGAGTATCTCTCGTGGCTGAGCTCGCCACGATGCCCCTCTCGTTCCTCCTTATCCTCGTGGGCGCCGTGGCGACGGCTGCGGCCGAGGTGTGTCACGCCGACAACCTCCTCCGGGCAATGGAGCGCCACAACGGGACGGCCTACTGCTCCTCGTTCCTGAACGTCTCCGGCGGCGCGACCCTCTCGGCCAGTCTCCCCAGCGACGTGCCGACGACGTTCGCTCCCGGGCCCCTTTCATCCGCTGTAAGTCGTTCACCACCAAAAGCCCTTGGAAAGACCTTTGACCGCGTCCAACGGGGGTGCTGACGGGAGACTGGATGAAGTGTTCTTGTCTCCTGGGACTCAACGCGACTTCCGGTTCGAGTGGCTCGTACACCACCGCCACCGGGACCGCGTCCTGGCCGACGACTGCGGTCTCGGACGCCCTCGGCTCGTCCACGACTTCCAGCGCCGTCTTTGACGGAGGCTACACCTACTCCTTCCCCGGCGCCGGCCAGTCGACGCCCTCGGCCTCGACTTGTGGCTGGGGCGAGGCGACCAAGACGGTACAGGTCACCGAGACCGTGGTCAGCACCGTCCTGGTCTATAGCTCTGCCGCGTCTAGCAGCAGTGTAAGCGCCTCCGCGTCGAGCTTCTCGTTTCCGAGCGGCGGGGACAGCGGAGGTCGTCCCGCGCCGCCGCCGCCGCCGAGGACCAGCACCAGCACCAGCACCACCTTGTCCGGGTCCGGCTCGGCGACCTCGGGGTCAGGTTCGACTGTCACGCTGGTTGCGAGCTCTACACATCCGACATCTCTGGACACGGGGGCTGGTTCGACGGCGAGCCTGACGACCGTCGCCGGCGGCAGCTCGACCTTCACCAGCACCGCCTTGGGGGTTTCGTCAGAGTCGGTGGTGTCCAGGCCGCCGAGGCCGACTACGCTGGTCCTGAACGGGACCACCATCACCACCATCGCTGACGCTCCGCTCCCGACGTCGTCCGAGACGCCCATCACCTCTGTGATCAGCAGCAGCCTGGCCAGCACCAGCACCAGCGCCAACGCCGAGGCTGCGGCGTCGTCGGTTTCTAGCTCGTCGGCAAGCTCCATCGACGGATCTGCTACGACTTCTTCCTCTCTGGCGCAGATACCACCGGCAGTGACTACGATCATGAGCGACGGTGGCGGTTCGACGTGGATAGTGACCGTGGGCACCACGGGCGATACAGGGCCGTTTCCCAACAGCACGACCAGTACCCAATCTGTCGCACCCTCTCTGACTGCTTCGGGGGTGTTCAGTGTGATCACGAGCGTCTTCGGGGGTGTCGGTTCGACGTGGACCATCATCGGGGGCTCGACGGTCACCGGCCCTTTGAGCTCGGTGACGTCTACTCGGTCCGGGGCCCCTTCGCAGGTAATCACAGGCGACTTCACCATCATCACGAGCGTCGTTGGAGGCGTGGGATCGACCTGGACGATCCCGGGAGGAGGTTCCAATGCCACTTCTCGGCCCGGTGAAACTACGAGTATCCAAGACTCGTCGACAACCCCTTCGGAGACCGCCAGCGGTGCCTTGAGCATCATCACGACCATCGTCGGAGGGGTGGGTACAACTTGGACTGTGATCGGAGGATCTACCGTCGCGCCCTCTTCGAATGGGTCAACGGCAACTCGGACTCCCTCTGCGGTCTCCTCCGAGACGGCCAGCAGCGTCGTGAGCGTGATTACTACCGTCATTGGAGGCGTGAGTGTAACTCGGACGGTGGTCGGGGGGGTCACGGCGAGCGCCTCTTCTGCGGGAAACACGACCGCTTCCACTGCCCCGACTTCGTCCGGGACGGATGGAGGCGCTATCAGTGTAATCACCAGCATTGTAGGCGGCATAGGCTCGACATGGACTGTCATCGGGGGTTCGACTTTGATCGACTCGTCGAGCCCATTGACTACGACCACGGCTTCCATCTCGACCGAGACTGCCAGCGGCGCGTTCAGTGTCGTCACAAGCGCCATCGGCGGTGTCACGTCAGTCTTGACCCTCGTTGAAGGCTCGACTCTGTCTGGGCCCTTAGCTCCCGCCACGTCCGCTTCCGCCTCGGCCTCTGTCGTCACGAGCGTGATCAACGGGGCTGTTTCCTCGTGGACCGTGATCGGAGGCTCGACTGTCTCGGGGGTTCCCGGCGGGACGGGCTCGACACCGACGCAGAGCGCCGTGGTGTCGGTCATCACGAGCGTCGTTGGCGGCGTCGGGTCTACCTGGACCGTCATCGGTGGATCTACCGTCACCGGCTCACTCGGTACACCGAGCTCGGCAACCTCGACGTTACCTCCCGGCGCTTCCGTTGTCACCAGCATCATCGACGGCGTTGCGTCGTCGTGGACGGTGATTGGGGGCTCGACCGTCTTTGGCTCTGCCGGCTCGAGTTCAGCAAGCCCGACGGAAACCGGCCAGGTCACGGTCGTAACCAGCGTCGTTGGAGGTGCCGCCTCGACGTGGACTGTTATCGGAGGCTCGACCGTCTTCGGTTCTGCGAGCAGCGCGGCGGGGGGGCCTCAAACGCCCTCTGCTACGCCTACAGTGATTACGAGCGTCGTTGACGGCGTTGCCTCGACCTGGACCGTCATCGGCGGCTCAACCGTCTCCGGCACCCTGCCGCAGCCGTCGACGAGTACGGGGTCTTTTGCCACCATCAGCGGCGGCGGCGGCGGCGTCTCTACCTTGACTCTCTCGGGAGGCGCCACGTTGATAAGTACGGTCAACGGGAGCGTCCCGACGACAGGCGAGGGCACTTTGACCGCTTCCTTGTCTTCTTCTGCAACAACAACAAGTAACTCAGCGACGGCAACCCCGGGCTACGATTCGGCCTTCACCGGCATCTCCGTCGTCGTGGCTCAGAACGGAAGCACATGCTACTCGGAGCCCATCCCAGTCGCCTCCCTCCACGAGTCCATCCTCAACAATACGGGCCGCGAGCCGCCGTACATCGACGCGTTCTACCTGGACGCTGCCACCAACTCGGTCAAATACCTCCGGCTGAGGAACAACAACACCGATCCGGTCCTGGTCGACGTCTCCGATCCCTCAAAGGTGGCCATCATCGACGGGGCCGGCAACGCGCTGTCCATCGACGGGGAGGGGCTGCACTTCGCCTCGCCAAACTGCTCTCCCAAGATCGACGTCTTCGTATCGGGCTTCTTCGAGCAGCTGGGCGCGCTGACCAACTCGAGCTGCGGAGGGACCGGCAACGTCCCTGTCAACAGCACACGCACGTCCGGTCCTCCTCCGGTCTTCAGGGGCACGCTGGACAAGAGACAGGAGCAGGCGTTCAACGTGACTCTCCGCCTCACCGACCAATGCGGCGGCCCCGCGCGCGCCGACCTGCCTGTCTCGGTCGCGTTCGGCGACACGGAATGCGTCGTCCTCTACAACGCGACCGGGACGTTCACGGCGAGGTGCCCGTTCCCCGGCGGCGAGAGCAGCACGATGGAATGCGAGACCGCGGTACAGCAGACGCTGGACAACCTCACGCAGGGCTCCTTGGCCGGGACGTGCCCGGCCTTCGCGTCCGTGTGGAGTCTCCTATCCCGGGAACTCGGCGGCGTCATCAACGTCGACGCCCTCCTCCGGCCGTTCCTCGAGGCCGGGCTCAACCTCGGCACCGATCGCGGCCGGGGCATCCTCTCGGTCGTCGACAGCTTCCTGAGGGTGTACGACTTCTCGGCCGCGGTGTTCGGGAACTCCACCGCCTCCTCGGGCGGCAGCTCGGGCCTGGGGGGCATGGTCGCGGGATACGGCGGCCCGGCCATCCGGACGGACGTCTGCCGCTCCCTCGTCTCCTCGGAGACGCTGAACCTGACCTTCACGGCGGGCGCGTCGTCGTCGTCGACGACCCCGGTCCCGCTGGCCAACATCTCGGCCGTGCCCGCGCCGACGCCCGAGTACGAGCGCAACGTGACGGACCCCACGGGCGTGGCGTGCTGTCCGAACCCGGGCAAGTGCGCGGTCACGGACGGGGAGCCGTCTTACCCCCCCGAGGCGTCGATCGCGGGATCGGACTGCCTCTGCGGCACGGAGCTCGGGGGCAGGGGGGTCGGCTTCCGGACGGGCCGGTGCGCGGGGTACGACCAGTGCAACGCGACGTCGCCGTGCGCGGGGGGCACCGTGTGCCTGGTCGACAGCTGCTGCGGGTTCAGCGTCTGCGTCAACGGGACGGAGTGTTCCGCGCCGGGGGCCGCGAGGCGGTGGGCGAACCTGTTTGGGGCGGAGACGTCGGGCGGCATGTTTTGAGACGGGCGTGTTTGGAGAGGGGGGCCGGTGCCTGGTTCCTGGGCTGTGAAAGGATTTATGACATTCCTGTATGTATCTTAGTCGTCGACGAATCTGGGCTGCGTTATTCAACTAGAAAAAGAAATCTTGTTTTATGCCATGATGCCGCCACTCCAGCCTAGCTCTATGAAGAGACATGCAGCAAAGGCAAGTGAAGATTAATTACTCCGGAACCACTACTTCCGCCAGCCCTACGCCAGCAGTCGAGTATCAAAGACTTTGTCCAGCGATATCGTCTAATTCAGGTTCTTCCGCGCTGTATGTCTCGAACCACTCGGGTCTTTCATGATGAGGTGACAAATAGATAGGTACCCAGGTCCACATTCACTTTTCTTCTTCTTCTTCTTCTTCTTCTTCTCTCGCATCCTTCTTCGGTACCCCATCTTATGCCCAGGCGGCTAGTTCCTCCAGGAGCAGTAAAAGCGAACCTTGGGTCGACTCCGCCATCCTTTACCCTTCCCGTCAGCGCTAGTCGACACACCGCTGTCCGGTATCGCCCGGGGCCCCATACAACTTAATCTCTTGGACCCGAGCTCCGTTGCGAGCGAGCCTATTGCGTCTCTGCGGCGGTCCCTCCTATACGGCTGCCTGGCGCGTTGCCTACCTGGCCAAGCTGTGCCATGTCCACTTTCTACATTGGATTTGTATATTGGAGTATAGCCTGAACACTTTTTCTTCCTCGCCGGTCTCGACTCCTCAGATGAGTTGCCAAGCTCAGCTGCTCTGTTGCCGATCAAGTCTAGCCCGCACTTTACATACACATGGAGCCAGAATAGGTGTGCTTTTGGGACTGGGGGCCGACAAGGTAGACCGGACTGCAGAGCCGGGGGTTAGCTCTGTGCTGTAATTATCTCAACGCAAGAATCCTCCAGCGAGGTTTCTGCTTTCACAGACGGTGACATCAACATGGCTCAAATCTTCTAGTTCTACTGAGCCAGAGTGGATATCAAGTCTCCACCGCGGGCATCTCGGACCTCGCCCGTCATCACGACTCGTACGGCTGCGCCCTCGAATGGGGCCCCTAAAGTCTTGGCTAGTAGCTTCGCTCAGTTGCCTCGATCCCATCATGAGGATTCGACTCCCGGAAATAGGCATTTCTGCAGCGGGAACCCAATGGCCCCATCTAGGTGGAAGGCTGTTGTGGGCAGAGAATCTTTAGAGATGCGTTCGTTCCATGGATGCAAGTAGTCGTTCCGAGGGCATCATAGACGCTGTCTGGAACTATATAAAGTCTCTTCTTCGCTGATAACAGAGCCATCTCTATTCTCTTCAGATGGACACATCCGTTCCTCATCATCCCATCCTTCTCTTGCTCTCATCTCTCTCGCCTCACCCTCACTACAACACTGCTTTCAAGATGGTCAACTTCATCCGCGCCGCTGGCCTCCTGGCCCTCATTCCCCTCGTCGCTGCCGCCCCGGCTGCCACCGCGGAGACCATCCAAGTGAGAGAGGCGGAGGCAGTTCCCTTCTCCTTCGAGAAGTGGGCAGACGGCATCATCACCAACCCCAACGGACAGCACCCCTCGCCCGAGGAGGCTATTGCACTCGCCTTCAACCAGACCTCAACCGGTTCGTATCATGCGCCCAGTTGTTATGAACATCTACCCTTTCAGATCCGGGTGCAAGGACTAACCACTCTCCCATCATTTAGACGGACTCGAGAAGCGCCAGGCCGATGTCAGCTGCACCTTCAACAACCCCGCGCAGGCCGCCTCGGTAAGCTCTCCTAATGCTTTGCTCCCTTTTGCTTTTCTTTCAAAATGAAAGATTCACGCGCAGAAAGTTCTCCCAGCTGACATTTCACTTCTCTCCCCCCTCAAAGGTCGCCGACGCCGTCTGGTGCATCGACTTCATCGCCCAGCGCGCCAACGTGGAGTGCAAAGCCGTCGTCAGCGCCACGTCCTTCTGCCGACGCGGCCAGGCCCAGATCACCGGGGTTGCAACCGGCGGCAACCCTCCCAGGGACACCTCCAGCCCCTGCGGCAACGTCGCCCGCTCGGCCGGTGCCATCATGGACGCCTGCACCCGTAACGGCCTCGTTTTTGGGCAGAACAACGCCTGGGGCAACGGCAACATGCGGGTGCACATCCGTTCCCCCTACTGATCGGGCGGTCTGGCCGGCTTCGGGAGTCGGAGGTGCATGGAAGGTCACGAATGCGTCTAAATGTACATATTGATGAATAGACGTAAGAGGGGTTCTTGTGAACGAGTGTTGGGCGATAGTAACGTGAAGACATTCAACTACTGAGAGAATATAACTTGTTGAAAAGCTTTATACTTGGGAACCAAGAACCTAATTGGGATCTTTAGAGAATTGGGTTCTTCTGTCTGGGAGATTTTCTCGTTTCATTCCTTTTCGTTTCGCCTTTACCAAGTTATAATATGCTTATACTAGACTATATAAGCTTAGCCACACTGAAGAAGCGTGGCTGCTCACATTTGCTTAAGCTCAAGCACAGGTTCAACATCTAATACTTCTTCTAGAACCACGAATAGAAAGACCAATAGGTAGCGGGTAAGTTGCAAACGTATTTTGAGAGGCAACATTAATGATCCTTCAGACACCAACCATAACTTAAATACGCATAGCACTGAGCCTCGTTGCTCGTGGTAATATTTCCATAGATCATAATAAGTACACGCTACCTAAACATCGCTCTGCTGTTGTTGCGCAGCCCGTTTTGAGTTGTCCAAATCCTGTTCCCGATATGTACTGCTTATAAACATGTCCCGAAAATGAACGTTCCAGCATTCCCGTTATAAAACACAAGAGAGACGCGCGGCCGGCGTTCGCTCGGACAACGTTTATTTTTCGCCTCCCTCCCACGTCTTCAGGTCGCCCTTGACCTCGCGGAAGATGCCGCTCCAGTTGCCGACCTCGTTCTCGGTGCGCTTGCGCCTGCTGAAGGCCGTGCGCCTGAAGCTGACGAACCAGACGGCGAACCAGTAGGTGGCGGCGGCCACGGAGGCGACGGCCGCGACCCAGGCCATGGCGACGAAGGGCCCGCCCGCCTGGATCTGGATGCCGAAGGCGTCCATGGGCTTGCGCAGCATGTTCCGGCCGCCGTAGACGATGGCGGTCGTGACCACGGCGAAGGCCGGGAGGGCGAGGGAGGCGATCAGCGAGAAGACGAGCGACACGAGGACGAGGGCGCGGACGAAGCCGAAGAGGAGGATGGGCGTCGTCGCCAGGAGGACGATGCCGGCGCAGACGGTGCCGATGGCGAGGAGGGCCGTCATGGCCTTGGCGCTGCCGGTAGCCAGGCCGCCGACTTGGCCCAGGCTGCCGGCCAGAGCGGCGACGAGCGGGACGGAGACGTTTGCGGTTCCGACGACAAAGGACGACGGGATGGAGTTTGTGACGTTTGCCAGGCCTGTTTTTGTTTTTTTTTTCCCCGGGTCAGCATGTGCCACAAAACTTTCTCTTGGTTGAGTGAGGAATTTCCAATATCATACCGGACTTCTTGTCGTCATAGCTCTCGCAGTTGCTGATGGTGACCTTGCTCTTGGGGTCGTCCTCGTTGGCGTAGGTGGCCTCGCACATCTTGGTCAGGTAGAGGCGGTAGTTGTCCTTGATGCCGACGAGCTCCGTCAGGTTGCCGACGAGCTGGCCCTGGATATCCTGCACGCCGTCGCCGATGGAGTTGGTGAGGTTCCCGAGCAGGCCGCCGAGGGCGTTGCCGAGGCCCTGGGTGATGCCCGTCGGGTCGTTGACGCCGGGGAGGAGGCCGCCGCCTCCGTTGCCGCCGTTGGTGTTGTTCGCCGCCTGGATCTTGATGATGTTTTCGCCGACTTTCGACGTGTTCAGCTATAATGACCCCCCTCTGGCGTCAGTCAAACAATCTTTGCGTCTCGGTCTTTTCTTTTTTCTTTTTGGAAAAGGGGAACAAAAAACCCACCGACAGGAAAAAGTTATCGCCCGCATTGTTCGTGTTTGTCCCGGCTGCCAACAAGACGATGGAGAGCGCGACGGCGACAACCGAAGCGATGATGGGGACGATGGCGGTGATCCGGCCGCCGATACCGAGCATTGTGGTTGTTGTATTACTATTCGAAGCGTTTGAGATTATGGTATTTGGTCTTTGGGGTTTCTTGTATGCCGTGTTAAGGCCTGGTATTAGATGTCAAGGTTGGGGGGGGTTGTTTAGCGCAGGAGTCCGAGGACGTTGATGAAGCTTCAAGCTACTGCTCCTCGAATGTCACCGGGTTACTCCGCCCTTAATATGCTCTCAACGGGCACCGGGCAGAGCAACCTTTGATCGCGGGTTCTGCCAGGACGTCATAAAACGTCCCGACAGGCGGCGCATTGGGATGAAACGCTGGGATGAATCCTGGTCAACCCCCCCCCCCCCCCCCTTCCCCCTCTTCTTTAACGATATAACGTTCTTCCAAGGATGGGCACGCAGTCAAGGCATGCAAGGCCGTTCAACGCTCTTTCGCAAGACCGAATCTGGACACTGCTATCCTACACGGTACCGGCGTGTACGGCTGGCATTATATCAACTATCCGAGTTGTCTGGGGCGCGCAAGGGTGTGGCATGATTCCGACGACGAGGGTCTTACCACAACGGGCATTCGATGAGAAACTAGCGTCATGCCCGCGGCGGACGGGGACGCTTTCACCACCCCCCCTCCCCCTTAGGGCGTGAAAGACTGTGCGTTTTTATGTCTTTTGCTTCGCTATGCATATTCCATCGAGGGTAGTCCAAGCTGATGGCGGTGCTCTCGAAAACCTCACCACAAACCGTCAGGTCGAAAGGTAGGGGGATTGGGTTGCCGTCGAAACACTCCGCTCCTCCGCCGTGGCCGATGAAAACCATGTCTTGCCCCCACCATCCCTCGTACCCGTATTGCGGGACGGGGGTCTATTCACTGGCTTTTTGGTCGTAGAACCTTGCTCAAAGGTTGTTCTGCATTACCAGGCATTGCCAGCACCAAAAAACAAAAAAGGTAGAGAGCTTTGCCTTTAATTCAACGTTGGCTTGGCGAAAGACATATCTATCGCCACCCGGGCGAGCCGTCCTCTGGCCCTTGCGTGGCCGCCGAACGAGTCTTCGAGTATGCTCCGGAAACCGCGGCGGGAAAAGGCTGTCGGGGAGGGACCTTTGCTCGTTGTCGAGGTTCCTACAATGATCATCCAGGGCGGCCGGCGCCATCGCGAAACGCCCAAGCGTCGTCTGCGCGATGGTTGGGAACGCCGCACTGCAACGATCATCGCGATGTTATTCTCGGGGACTCTCGTCCGTTCTCGAGTCCGCCCTGATCTTCTGCAACGACATATCCGGCCCAGGAGATCGTTGCCTTTGCATCAGCCCGGTCAACGTCGGCACGATCTTCCGTAGATTATGACGCTGGAACCCCGACGCAGCTGCTCGCGCGAAGACAATGGCAACGATTCATCTGAGCAGCTTCTATGGAGCAAGATCTGGGATCCTACACTTCTGGACGACATTTGAGTACCCAAGTGACTGTGGCTGCGTGTTTGACCAAGAATTGGAAATGTCGTGTCACGAGATGTCAGAAGCGCGAGCGGGTTTCCGCATGCAAGAAGAATGGTGATCCTGTTGCAGCCTTCTCATCTAGTTAAGGTGCGTAAGGGTATATACCAGAGCCGTGCTGCGCGGTTTTGGGCGGCGTGCGATGCTCGGGTTATGCTCTCTCACGGAGGATATCACCCAGGTGTTAGTCGAGGGGGTCACTTTTGCATGACGAGTGTAGTTCGCCAACTCGTGTCGGTTGCCTATATCACTTTGTCCCCTGGAACGATGAGTACGATGTATATCCCGTGATATCATAGCGCGATGTGGGACATGGCCGATTCGAGAAGCGTCACTGGACCAGAAATTCCGATATACCGTTCCCTTGAGTGGCAAATTGTGTCACGGCCAAAACATAGACGTATCGTCTTATGAACAAAGACCCCGAACGGACGCCCCCTGCCTCTTCCAGCAGAACACGTTCAGTGACGTGCTTTGATATGGTGTCGTCGATCAGTACGTGGCTTGTGTTGTTCAGAGCCCAACACGTTGGGTTCCAAGGGTCCAGGTTCGATCAAATCGTCAACTCTGAAAGCATCCGGCTGTGCGTCTCTTGCGTACAGGCGTGTGCGTGGAAGCGAAGACGGCCCTAAGGATTCTGTCATTGCCGCCCTCCCGCCCCCCCCCCCGGGGTCACCGTGGTCCAGACCCGAGTACGTGGCATGACTTGCATGCAACACAAGCGAGGCTATTTCGTGTTCCTTGCCATGCCTGCTGGCTTTCATGAGATGAAGGGCCACATTTGATGTGATGGAGAAGGATGATGCAATGTGGCCGAATGCACTGGGACCCTCCTGGGAAGCACTCGTCCGTATTTTGAGACCCCCCCTGGTCGTCGGGCCCAGCAACTGCGCCGTCGTCTTCGTCGAGATGACAGCGGCTCTATGGCTTCTTCTCTGGCCATTTGCGGCAGGGCTCTTCCTGGCCGGGTGGAGCAAGCAGTTGGAAGCACTCATTGTCAAGACTCGGTGCCATTGAACTTACGGCGACGTCGCTATGTATTATACCCGTTCGACTGATACAGCGGGTGCTTTTTTCCGGATATAAAGCCGGGTGGTCTTTTGGCCTAGCAATTCTTCAACGAACGGAACATGAGTACTGAATCGGATCGAATCTCGCGGTTCCAAACTTGCAACTCCCACCCGTCGTGGGTAGGGTGAGGTTGGCCTCTCAAGGACCAGATCCCCAGCCGGCCAATCCGTATCGGGTTTAACAAGCCACGCACGCATCCGACATGCCTCGACGAGGAGGGAGGGGAGAGGGGGGTCCCCCCCTGTTAACCCGGCATCTCCCCGCCCGCATCACCCGCTACATCGCCGAGTCAAGCTTCAACCTTTCATAAACCGCCCGGCCCACACGTACCAGTACTCCCGCAGCAAAAGAGAAAAACCACGCTCGTCCGGTCTTCCATCGCCAAGGAACAGAAACGCTCTTCGCGCATCAATGGCCTCCGCCTCCGCCGCCGCCCGTCCCGCAAAAGCAGACGTGGTGCTCCGCCTCGCCACCCGCGACGACGTGCCCGTCCTCGCCTCCATCGCCGACGCCGCGTTCCGGACGGACGCGCACACGCAGCTCAAGGCGGCGTTCCGCGGCGCGGACGACTTCGCCGAGGGCATGGCGCAGGCGCTGGCGTCCTGGGTGGGCCACCCCAAGGTCGACGTCGTCGTCGCCGAGCACCCCCCCGGCAGCGGCACGCCGGTGGGCTGGGCCGGGTGGTGCCGCAGGGGGTTCGCCGGGGACGAGGACCGGCCCCTGGACGAGTCCCCACCCGAGGAGCCGACGGCGGAGGCCCGCCTCGCCGGCCGGGCGGCGGGGACGGTCGCGGAGCTGGGCGAGCTGACGGACGCGTCGATGGGGTACTGGGCGCGGCGGTTCATGCCCGAGGGGGCGCGGTGCCGGTTCCTGTGCGGCTGCGTGGTCCGCCCGGACTTCCAGTCGCGCGGCGTCGGGTCGCGGCTGATGCGGTGGGGGACCGACAGGGCGGACGCGGAGCCCGGGGTGTACTGCTGGGTGCAGTCGTCCATGGGCGGCAGGGCGGCGTTCGAGCGGCAGGGCTTCCGCGAGGTCGGCAGGCTGGAGGCGGACCTGGACGGCTTCGCCGAGGGGAGGACGCCGGGCGAGGAGTACGAGCACGTCACGGGCAGCAGGGATTCGTGGGGCAAGTATGTATGGGTGTATATGAGGAGAGACGCAAGGGCCGTGTGAGGGAGGGGGCCGTAAGCGTTCCCTCCAGCTACCTAGATCAAAGATGGGGGATATGAGGGGGGGAGGCTCCGACAAACCTCCAGTGCCGCAAGCAACCGGTTTTTCTATATTATAGAAACGTTTCTTTCTCTCCCTTTTGGCCTCTAAATCCCCCCCCCCTCTCGGTCCCCGTTCGGTGACACACTGTACAACGAGCTCGATCCCCCATCCTACAGCCCGACGAGCTTGCAGACGGCCACGAGACCCCAGGCGCCCGCCAGCGGCCTCATCATGTCCTGGACCATCATCGAGTCCGAGATGGCCTCGTTGAAGTCCGTCATCATCGGCACTTTCGGCTTGGACGCCCAGAAGCCGCGCATGTACTGCTGCCCGTACACCAGCCCCGCGGCCAGCAGGGCGGGCCAGGCCACGGCGACGATGCCCGGGCCGCGGGCCACGAAGAAGGAGAAGGCGAGGCCGCTGACGGCGGAGAGGAGGCACTTGTTTCGCCGTGTCAGCAGGTTTGTCTTTTTTTCCTTTTTTCTCTTGTTTACTTTCCGACTCGACATGCTCCTCGTGGACAGATGAGGGAAAGGAAAAGGGGGGAGGGAGAGGGGGATGGGGGGACATACACCAACGAAGCCCGTCGCGACGGTGTACCGGGTCTCCCAGAGCTTCTTCTCGGCCGTCGCGCTCCAGTCGGCCGCCTTCCTGGCCTTGTCCTCGTACTTTAGCAGCCGCGGGATCGAGTCGGCCGAGTAGACGAGCGCGAAGCCGCTGACGAGCGCGATGAGGACGCCCAGTACGTTGGTCGGGAAGGCCATGGTCTCGTCTGTTTGGGGGGTTTTGAATGCTTTGTTTCTTTTGATTGCTTCTTGAGTTTTGTAATTCCGTTTTCGAGTTCTGCGTCTTTTATTTCTTCGTTTCTGGACTTTTTTATTCAGAGTTGATCATCATAGAATATCAAGTTTTCCCAACGCCTCAGAAAACCTCCGTCTTCACGATCCCACCATCCGTAGCCAAGGGGAGCCGGTTTCGTCGTTTATAAGGGGAACGGAGAGCCGACCCCCCGCCAGTGTGCACTAAAAATGGAAGAGCCGTCGAGGTCGTGGTCATGACGTCACACCTTTCCTAGCTCTTTGCACTTGTACAACATCGTGTGGTGCGCGGCTCTCACTCACTCACTCACTCTCTCTCTCTCTCACACACACACACCAAAAACCATGACATGGACAACGCATGACGGGATCCGGCCTCAGACACAACACACACAAAACAGATCATTTCTTGCGAGGGAAAAAGGGCAGCCGGAGCTCCGCTTAGAAAGAACCTCCCCCCGTTTAGACTAGCTGCATTGTCGTCGTTGAGAGACGCTCGTTTAGTATATGCTCAGGCTTGGGCGAGGCCCCCTCCGGGATGGGGAGACGATGGAGACACGATAAAAAGAGACATGATGAACCACGTCGGGTGGTTGGATATTCTTTCTTCTTCTTTTTCCCCTTTTCCCCCCAGCCATACCGTCGTAGAGTCCCTTTTCTGCGTACAAAGTTTCTCGCGTTTCCGATATTAATTCGTCCGTACCATTTGAGACGCCACTTCGTGGAGCCACTTAACCCTCCCCCCCAGCATCCCTCCGTTGAACGCCCCTCGCCATGCAACAAGCAAATCACGGCTCGGCAAGTCGTACGCCGCAACATCATCGTTAAACCTCCTTCTTCCCTGTCCGCCCCCCTCAGCAGTGACATACAGTCCACGAGCCACGCCGGCTTGTCTCCCCGAGGCATGTGCCGCCTCGCCGTCGTGGCATCTTACCCTGGCTCCTACCGCTTCGGCCGCAAATCCTTGACGTAGAAATCCAGCTTGTCCGAGTGATAGACGTGGCCCGGCGGGTTCTGCGCCTGGGTGTAGAGGTTGTCGATGGAGTGCTGGTGGAACGTCTCCGACTTTGTGCACTGCAGGATGTGAGTGAGCCCGGGAGGGTTCGTGAGACGGAAGATGCCATATCTGGATATGCGTGTTAGCTGGACGGACATTTTCCCTCTGGCCAACGAGATTGGGGCGGAAAGGGGCAAGGGAGCGCTTACGAGGGCTGGTGTCGCGGAGAGCATACAATGGCGATGCTCTCCGGCATCATCACCTGGTAGCCGGCCTGCGTGTGAAGGTCGCGCGAACTCATGAAGCACGTCTGCGTGGGGTGCGTGTGGATCCAGCCCACCATCAGGAGGTCCTCGTTGATGCAGTAGTCCAGCATCGAAGACTCGTTCTCCGTCTCGCACGTGTCGGGCGTGCTCTTCTGCTCCGGGATCAGGAGGCAGCTGATGAACAGCGCGTTGTTAACCGGCCGGCCGCACAGGATGCCGCACATCTCCAGCCCCTTGCGGGTGTTGTCGGAAGCGATGCTGAGGAACGTGTCGCGGAGCTGGGTCGGGAGGAAAACGGGTCGGATCGGGTCGCCGTTCTCGAGGTACGCTGCCGGGCGGAACGTCAGGCGCTCCTTGGCCGAAGGCGTGGCGACCGGCTCCTTGGCCGGCAGCTCGGGCACGCCGTACGGCGCCGCGCCGCCCGTCGACATTGGCTCGTACGAGTGCAAGGGGTCTTTGCCAGGTCGCCTCGGAGGCGCGGCGTCGAGCTCCTGCCGCGGCGTCGTAAAGCCCTCCTTGGGTGGCTTCGGTGGCTGGGGCGGTGTCGGTGTGTAGGCGCGCTGCGGCTCTAGCGGCGTCGCATCCCACTCAAGCGTCCTCGGTCTCGAGATGGACGGATAGTGATACGAGTAATTGGGCGGCGGCGGCGGTGCCGGACGATGTGGGTAGCTGGTCGGCTGCGACTGCCTGAAGCTCGCGTCATGTCGTCCTTGGTCGGTGCCGTCGAGTCGTCGCCGCGTTGCCTCAATCTGTCGCCTTATTTCGTCGTCTTGCGGCGCTACCGCTGTTGTCGGGCTGCCAAACTGCTCCCAATCCTCCCAGCGACCACCCTTCCGACGCTCTTGCTCCTCCTCTTCGCTGACGCCGGCCTGACGCGTGGCTTTCCTCGCGGCATCCCGGCGCTTATAGTCCCGTTGCGCCAGAGACACGGCCAGCTCCTGGTTGTCGGCGGCGTCCAGGATCTTGGCGTTGCCGGACAAGGTGGGGTCTCTGGCGGCGAAGTCATCGTAGCTCGAGGGTCTCTTTGCGGCTTGGTCGTCGGCCGTCCTCTTGGAGGCATCCATCGACGTCCACTCATTGTAATCGCTGTCGATCTGCGGCTTCAGCTCCTCCAGCAACGCAAACACCTCCTTCTGCTGGCGGTTGAAGAGCGGCTTGGTAAGAGCCTTGTTTTCGGGGAGCTTGGCGTCGGGGTGGGTTTTGAGGTGTTGCAGCACGAGGACCGAATGCCTCCACAGCATC